>OZ038490.1:42903230-44218230 GCA_964036315.1 Acanthosepion esculentum
AGATCCCCATCCTGTGTAAGATGATAAACTATATCTGACAGCAAGGCCTCTAATCGGGAGTTTTTGAGAAGCATGTAACCACCTCTTAATTACTGGTGACCCAGGGTGATAGCACATGTTAGGGTCCCAGCTATGGGCAAATAGCTAACCGCCAAACTGAGGTCAAAACAATACAAAAGTGTAAAAATAGGTTTTATTACTAACAATACATTCTGGAAAAAAAATACCAGCAATACATTTTTGGAGAATAAATTATTATCAGCAAACCAAACCAAACCTGACTATTGCCTACTTTGACAAAAAAAAAAGCAAACATGTGATTGGTGGCCTTATTATCATTGCTCATGTTGTAGCAAATAAATAAGAATAAGTTGGCTGAAGAAGTACATGAAAATAGTAAATTTTTGTGATGAATTTAGAGCTACATCGGATGGATGTGATGGCTGGGTTGGAGTTTGGGTCTTTCATCGAAATATAAATTAAAAGACAATGAGGGATTTTGGAGTAATGTTTTGTGCTAGGCAGTAAAATTATAATAAAATTGAGAAAATGTTGAACAGAGACTAGAAAACAAAAGTGAAATTATATATTGGTGATATATAAAAATAAAAAAACTAACTTTAAGAATATCAAAAAAAAAGATCCAAGAAACATCCAAAGGGTAATAAGCAAGAAAAATGAATTGACTATCAAGGAAATATTTGAAAATGCTGATTTTGCAAATGTTACCAGTGAAAAGATGTAGAATATTATGACTATTAGCTAAAGATATGAAAGCAAGCAAATTATCAACCTTTAAAATGAACATTACAAAAAGAAATGTATACAGTAAACAGAGTACATAAAATTAATATCGCAGTAAATTTTTATTGATGAATTTAGAGCTACATTGAATGGATGTGATAACAGAGTTAGAGTTTGGGTCACGGAAATACACAATCAAAACAAATTAGAAGACAATGGGGGAAGTTGGAGTAATGTTTTGTGTTTGTATTGTATGCAGTAAAATATAAGTCCCTTCAAAGTTGATGATGGTATTGGGATAAATGTAGAGAATATTAAGTTCTTGGACAAGATTTTTTAAGTGGTGCAGGTCACAACCAAGAAATTTTAACCTAAAGAATACATTCATACAAGACATTCTTGCACATTCTTCAAAGATGATTATTGCTCATCTTGCCAAAAATGCTTTCAAAGGCATTAAATCAATGGAATGGCCCACAACCTCTAGATATCAATCTAATAAAAATTTGTTATCTATTATTAAAAGACATGTATATGAGTATAGAAAACATTATTCAAGCTAAGACCACTGGTAAACAATAGCAGCTGCTGCAAGTAATGGTAAAGTTGAAACAGTAGAGAAATGAACAAAATCAATAAATTAAAGACTGATGAAGGTTATAGAATGTCAAGGATATTAACATGGAAAATAATAATTTATTCAGGTATATAGGATATTGTTTTAATCAAATATATGTTTTTATGGTCTATATCATTTGGATATTTGAATCCTTCCACCCAAGCAAAGCAATAAAGCCACTCAGAAACAAGGAGTTACTGAGTGTGAAAGAGCAAAAGAAGAAGAAAAGCATCATTAAGGAGAGAGAACAATAAATGAACAGGAATTAAGAAAACAAGAGATAATGGCCAACATTGCATTTACATTTTTGAAGATTAAACTATGACTGGAAAGCAAGAAGCCAGAAGAGAATTCCTCAAGCGAGAAGTGCAATAGAAGAAACTGTTAGCATAGAACTTACGGTTACATCTAGTGATTTCAACTGTAAAAGGATAATCTATATTATGGCTGTGGGAAAGGGACTGAATCTGAGATGCCAGGTCAGGACCAATGACATTGCAGATTCTTCTTTGGATATTATCAAGGATCTCTAAATATATAACAGGAGCACCAGACCATATGCGGAAGGAATTTTCAAAGCATAAAGAGAAATTCATGTTGAACTCAGTTTGTTTGCATAATAAAACCTGATACCCGCTAACAAGTTATGATCAAGATTTTCTCCCAGAAACTGTAACTAACGTCCACTCAGCATAGTTACAAGATAAACCACAGGTTGCTCTGTGCTGAACAAACACAAATTGAGTAGATGTCTGTCACAGGGGCTACCTAGCTTGGGACTGCTTGGAAAATGAGAGTAGCTATCCACTAAAGATGGTACTTATCTACTGTGTCCACCCCCCTCTCTCTCTCAATATATATATATATATAAATTATTTTTAGTGTATAACCATATTTGAGTAGACATTCCATTTATTTTTTAATCAGTATGTTTATTTTTGTCTACTAACCTGAGTATCCATGAAATCTTATTAAAGAAAAATGCACCCTGTGGCAGGATTTCTTGAATATTCAGACCAATAGATGAAAATAAAATTACTGTTTTAAAATAAACAATAAACAGTGCATCTACTCAAATATGGGTATCTACTAAAAATATAGTTTTAGGTGATGGAAACATGTTGGATTAAAAAATAAAAATCAATTACTTCTTTAGAAACACACACACACACACACATATATATATATATATATGTATATATATATATATGAATTACATAAAAATTAAAATGAAACACAATTGTACCCCATTTTTATAGTCCTTTTGTCAATACTAAAATGTTTGATAAATGTTTTAGTATTGACAAGCTCCAGGGAATTTATCCCAAAAAGCAAAATGGCCATAAAAATGTGATACAATTGAATTTCATTTTCCTTTTTATGTAATTCATTTCTATGCTCTATAATAAATATACTGAGATCTCTTTTGTGGATCAGTTTTAATATTTTATATTAATAGGATTCACTTGGATTACTTACCCATGGAGTTTACCTATATATATATATATATATATATATATATATATATATATATATATAGAGAGAGAGAGAGAGAGAGAGAGAGAGAGAGAGAGAGAGGTTTTTTAAAAAAACAACGGCTCTTATCCTACTGCTATATTAAGCATTACTCTTCAAGTAAGAATTGAGTTCTCCAAGTTGCTGGCGTATTTCGTATAGAGAAAAACGTTAAAATTCCCTTCCTTTCTGCCATGCAACAATGGCCTAAGGGTAAGTTATCTGACTGATGTCAAATCAGTCAGGTTTCGATCCTGGCTTGAAGCAATCAGATGTCTAGCCACACTGAGGAGCTGTGATACACCAAAACAGTCATCCACAG
This sequence comes from Acanthosepion esculentum, assembly GCA_964036315.1. Taxonomy (NCBI): domain Eukaryota; kingdom Metazoa; phylum Mollusca; class Cephalopoda; order Sepiida; family Sepiidae; genus Acanthosepion; species Acanthosepion esculentum. Next base: position 42,906,431 of record OZ038490.1, read on the forward strand.
ACAGACTATATATATATATATATATATATATATATATAGTTATACAAGGGGCTGCAAAAATAGGCATACAGTAAGCATTATACTAGTATTACCAGTCTTATAATAGCGATTCTAGAATTCATTTAATTCATTAAAATCATTTTCATTTTCATAATTTTTATTATAATACATTTATTATAATTTTAATTTTCTTAATAAATAATAAATGTTTTGCAGGTAAAGTGGTAATTTTACGATGACTGGTAATTTAATGGATGAGGGGTGCAAATGAATTTTGAAGCAGTACTAGAAGACATTATTGATATGCTTGTATAATCAATACCTTTTATGTGTATGTTTTGTTTTTCATTACCATATACCTACTTTTTCTGTCTATATCTCTGAGATAAGGTATTATGATTCAGTCAATCAGTTATGTGCCATGTATGATACACACTTAGGCAATCATGTATCTTTCAATACATGACTGACAAGGCAGATTTTTTCCTGCAGTAGGTTGCCATTTCTTTCCACAGTAGATCAATTGCCATCCAAAGCTATAGAACCCAGTCTGCCCTGCTATTTACCCATAGGTGGGGAGAGAAGAAGCGGATTCATACCTTTTCCAAGGGTATTAGCACATAAGTAAATTTAATGGATTTCACTGGAATTTGAACTTGGCTCTCCAATTCCTCAATCCGATCTGCTATCCATTACTCCACTGTGTCTCTGGTATTATGATTACTTACATTATTTACATTTTTTGGACTGTTGTCCTCATCTTCATTGCCATATTCACAATGTCTTGGCTGCTGTACGCTTTCTTCAGGTGATTGGAATTTCGAAACTGAACCCTTTATTTCATCCACCAGGGTAGATTGTTCTATTTCGACTCCCACCATCCATACAGTGTAAAGAAGGGGATTGTCCGCTGCTTACAGCATCAAGCAAACGTCATAAGTGGCAACCCAGAAACATACCAACAAGAAATGGTCAGTATAAGCAGTACCCTACAACATAACAACTTCCCTGGGTACATGGTAGCAGCTCCAACAAACTAGGATAGAAGGGTACAAGAGGATAACAGCAATCAGAAAACAGTTTGCCTACCCTATGTGAAGGGATTATCAGAAAAAAGAGAAAGGATCTTTGGTCCATATAACATCAAGACAATCTTCAAAAGTGGTTCAACATTTTGCAGACACCTCTTCCAAGTAAGACCCCCCACCCATAAAGGAGAACATGAGTAAGGACTGTGTGTATGCCATCCCATGTAACTGTGGTAGGAAATACAAAGGAGAAATACATCGCCTCCTTAAGGTAAGACTGCATGAACATCATAAAGTTGTAACACATGGGGAAATTTAAAAATCAGGCATAGCTGATCACATATGGAGGGAAAAAGATGATCACCGCTCCCTGTGGGATGAGGTTGAAATAATAGACAGAGAGCATCACTGGAAAATTTAAAAAAACTTAAGGTATCATCACATATACTAGGCCATAAAAATCTCCTGAGCTGACCAAGCATATATATGAATAAAATATGGGAACCAGTAATAAGGAGTGCTAGAGAAAAGAAATGAATAACAATAAAAAATGCAATAATAATAATAATAACAGAAAAATTGCAATATGAGCACTGGTAAAAAAAGAGTTGCTGAAACATTAGGTTTATAAGTCTCAAAAATTCATACACAGATGTCCTCAAGGCCCAGTGGATAAAGACGTTGGTTAGATCCAGTGACTAAACCAAAGAGTTGTCAGTTCAATACCAGGCCACAGCAGTGGTGAACCAAACTTAGAGAGTAGAATTAAAGAGAAATAACTGAGACATCCAGAAGGGGCATGGCACATGGAACAAGAACAATCTACCCTGGTGGACGAAATAAAGGGTTTGGTTTGAAATTCCAATCACCTGAAGAAGGCTGGAGCGTGCAATGGCTGAAATGTTGTGAATATGGCAATGAGGATAACAGTCTGAATAATGTAATACCTACTTAAGCTAATGTATTCCAAAGTAGAAAAAGTTTCCATGTGATGCATTTTGCCCTATAGGAGTTCATATATATATATATATGAGATAACGATATATATTTTTATATATCAAAAACAGCATTGAGGAAATTGAAAGACAAAATGTAAAGTTTATTTGTGATGCATTTCATCCATTAGAACTCCATTGAACTGAGTCTTATGAAATCCTAATGGAAGAAATGCCTTCACTGAAGTCCTAACAGATGAAATGTGTCACAAATAAACTTTTTCAACTTTGTCTTACAATTTCCTATATATATATATATATAAATAATACCGAAGATTAAGATTATAAATCAACAAAAAAACAATCAACCTGTGTAATTTTAGGTCAGGTAGTCTTTGTAATTAGAATGCTCTGTATCAAGAGATAGAGTGTTATTTATAAATAAATTTGTTTACTTACATCCACTCTTCAGAAAATTTGGTCAAGTCTCCTGAGATGTGGAGGTAATTCTGTGAAACTCAAAGTAGATACACTCATAAGATAAGAGAATATATTTAAATTATAATAATTTAAATTATACATATACATACACACACATATATGTGATGAAAATGATAATTTTGAGCATGACCATTTTCTTAAAATGAAAAAAAAATCACCTGTACAAATACAAGAAAAATATAAAAGCCTAAACACAATGCCCTCTCTGTCATATCCAACAGCATATGCTATCTATGCTTTTAAAAATTGTTATACAAATTAAATATTGTAGCTTATTTGCAAATAACAATTTTTAAAAGCATATTTTATTAAGTACATCATCTTATTTTCTTAGCCAATTTTTTTAAATTGACATATATAAGCTTTGTCTCAGATGATTAATTAAAAAAAGTGTTTACATTTAAATAAATGTAATCTTGTCTTCTAAAAATAACTTCTTAAGAATTGGACAAAGTAAAAAAAAATAGCCAAAAATATAAAACATTTTATAGAATTCAATAATGTTAGACCTGACAATGTTAGTTATAATTATTTCTTACAGTGTAGTGTCCATTGTCGTTGTCTGATATTTCGCATTAATACAAATTAGTTGTTGCTTGGCTCTTTCATGTAAGAAAATACCTGTAACTCTGGGTTAGACACTTGGACAACTTGAATAATACCACTATGAACATCAGCTACCATAATCCAATGATAAAGAAGTGACAAGTGATAGCTTCGGTCAGAGGTTTTGAATTCAACTTTTTCTCTTAAACTAGTTACCACACAAGGTTAAAGAGCTCAGTCTGCCCAACTATTTAATAGTCGGGGATATATATGTGTGTGCATACAATTTTTTATCATTTAAGCATTTACCTGTTATGCTTATATATGAATGAAAAAAATCACCATCTATACATTGTGGACACGTTATGAATTGAGAGCATATAATTTGTTTTACTTAGTAGTTTGTGTATATCAAAAATGTTACCTTCATTTCAGTAAAAATCAAAAATATTTTATGAATGACAAAATAATAAAAAATCCAAGTAACTGACATAACTTTTTGATGCATCAAATCCTTAACCAATCAGCTATCACGAAAAAAAAAGGTACTGTAAATATCTGTCCAGTCTCGTTTTTGATTCTGTTTTTACAAATCGCTCTCGGATATAAAAGACTATCTCCCTCGTTTCTTAATTTTGGGATTTTTTATCCACACCCTCCGGAACTTATTAGGACCCTCTGCTTATTCATTTTTGTTTGACTATATTCATTGAATAGTATAGTCACACTATTCAATCAATGGATTGCTGGAAAATTCTTGTTTTGAAATGCACTGTGGTGGGAAATCATTATTAAAAACTTTCTTTTTTTTAATAAAATATTTTTATCATTCTTCATGTGTCTGATTCATTTTCAAAATATACAATAACAACCTTCAAAATGAACGAGCGACGATTTGCATGTGCAACAAATGGAAAATACGACTTTACTAACAAAATTTTTGAGATTGAATATTGATTGATTGATGGATGTTTGTTGTTTAGTTTATTTTTATTTTATTTCTTCTAGGTCTACTCTTATAAATTGAAAGACTTGTTTTTAAATCATTCCCCAACCACCCCACTTATTGAACGTGGGGTTCAATAAGTGGGGTGGCTGGGGAATGATTTAAAAACAAAAGTAAAGTCTTTTTTAAAATTAAATTTTCTTATTTTTTTTCCTCGCTATAATTACGACGCCAACTTTTATTTAACACCCGAGAGAGTATATCCCACTACATTTCATACGCAGACATCTCTAAAAAAAAAACGAAACCCCTTCATTTTTTTTAAACTAAAAGTTTTCATGCTTTACTCACTGGTAAATAAAAATATAATTTTGTTCAATAATTTATAAAGATCCTTTGTAATTTATGTTAGTTATTTTTTATGATTTGATAATTTCCATTTTCAAATTATCAAAAATGACTACGTTTCCCAGAAAGTTTTTTAGCAACATTATTATTAATAATGAAAAGTAAAAAAAAAACATATATACGTCTTGTGTTCTACGTGCCAGGAAGGTAACTGGGAAAAAGTCATGGTAGAAAAAGTTATATGTACGCTTTGTTCGGAAGAAAAACCTCATGGGAAGAAACAGAAATAATAACTTCGGCTTGTGTAGTTTAACTTAAGTCATGGAGAAAATAATTAACAATTTTCATTTATTATAAAATATATAATATTTTTAATAAAATAAGTAATTTTTTTTACCGAATACAAAAATATAATTAATTATAATTTGAGGTTTTAAAACTAGAAAAAAGTAATATTTTAAAAAATTTAAATAAACTGGTTTTTAGTACTTTTTATTAATTAAATTTAAATATAATAATACATAATTAATTAAATTATGACTTCCATTTTTTGTATGAAGATATAAATTAAAACTAAAAAATGTTACTTATTTTATTTAAAAATATTGCCTATTCCAAACGAAAATATTTTCTTCATTTTTTTTCCTAACATTTTTCTGATTCTGAAGTTATGATTTTTTTCATCTATGACTTTTCCTACAACCCAAACAGCAAATGATTTAGAATATGAAATTCAAATTTACTGCATATTTTGAAATTTAATGTTTATTTGTTTAGGGGTGGGACTTAGAGATTTATTCGTACAGAGACTGAGTAATCTAAGAAGTCAGCTCTTAAAAATGCTTTAATATCCTGAAAACTGAAAATGGATAAATGTCTAAAATTCAAAGTAAATAAGAGAAAAAAGTTTAAGTGTTTTTTAGGATGGGCACATGTTCGTGTTACTGTTGTGCAATGATTATCATGCGCCGCTATAATATTCCCGAACAATAAATTAAAAAAAATAATTACAAATAAATTTAATTTCCCATGTTCTCAATATTGGTTAAAAAGCAAACTCTTCTTGTCTATAAAAGTATTATTTGTTAATTGTTTAGAAAGAAAAACACGAGTACACGCGAATTTTCAGCGCGTTAAAGCAGATAGTTGAAAAGAACAGAACAGAAGTAATTAGTAATAATATTGAAGAAATAAATAAAATTAGAGATTTAATGATTTTAGACTAGTGTTTTGTTCAGGAAAAATAATTTTGTAAAGTGATTCCTAAAAGATTTTACTTAATTTTCTTCGTTCATAAATTTTAAAAATAATGTTCTGAGTAGTTTTAAATAAAAAATATCATTAACAAAAAAAAGTTGTTTAAAAATGTTTTTTTATGTAATAAAATAAAGAGTATTTAACGATTTTATAGAATTAAGAATTATTCACATAAACTTAAAAAATTTTTTTTTTTTACTATTTTTACACAATAACTAATTTTATTGAAATTGAACTTTTTTAACAGAGATGGAAAATTTTTTGACAAGTGCCCAATTTTATCTTTTTAACGACTATGAAAATAATGAAGTTGAAGTAGATGACCAATGAAAAACATGTCCACAGACAAAAATAAAGTATTTTTAAGGAAGTTTTTCTCCCTTTCTGCATCATATATTGGGTTTTCTTTTTTCTTCATCAAAAATGACTGTTAAATTCTTTTAAGGTGTATTAACAGTATGAAATACGAAAAAAGAAAAAAAAGGTTGGGTAGAAAAAAAATAGAAAGCAGCAACTGTAAGTGTAATTTACTGTGATGGCGATGAGGGGAAAAAAAATGAATGGTTACTGTCCCCCATCAAGTTTTTAGAACACCGGAAATTTTACAAGTTTATTATTAGTTAGAGAAGAGAAACGGCCTTGTTTTGTTTGAATATGTTAACTTGAAATTAAAGGCTTCTCTCTAAATTTTGTGAACACTTTGAATAGAAATTAAATTAATTACTAATTCAATTCACTATGAAAAATGACGACTGCGATACACACAACCAGCCTTAGGTGAAGAACAAATGAATCAAATTAAAAAAAAAAAAACGAACCAACAAAAAGTTGTTTAAAAAAAAAGAAGGAAAATGACACTCAAGAGCAAAACAGAACATTTTTAAAGAATGAGCTAAGAAGTGAAATATGAACAAAAGAAGAAGCATATTTCATTTACGTTTGAACACAATAATAGCTTTTTAGTTTTTATGGCGGGAGTGGTGTTGTCTTGTTTTTCTTTTTCTTGATCATGGTCATTTTACATTGCTTTTTTTCTCACTCACTCCTTTTAATTACAAAAATTAACAGCATCAATAATAGCATTTTTTACGTTGTAGACAACATCAACACGATGTTAGTGGGGAAAATAATGTAAAAAGTAAAATTTCATGTACTTTTACGACAGTCACTTTAAAAACGAGTATAAGAAAAGTGAATCAGGTGCGTTACGTCATCATAAGATAAGTTTTTGTCATAAGCTGTTCTGTAGTTTAAGAGTTGAGCTTTTCTTTTTTAACATTAACTTTCGGAACAGTTTTTCAAAGCTGCTTGATCTGTTCTTGTTTTCTCTGGCTTTGAATGAAACATTTTTCATTAATTAAAGTTTTCAAATAGTTTCGTAAATTAAACCGAAACAAAAGTTACTGAGAACATAAAAACTTAAAATTGTGACCTAAAATGATATAGAAAAAGAATGCGATAAACTAAGCGAGAAACAATAAAGTATGGAGGCGAATTCAGAAATAAAAACCCCCAAAATATATAAAAGAAAATAGGTGGAGGCAAAATGTAGGGAGAAAAGAAAACAATGAAGAGAAAAAAAAGTAAAACTAGGTTGAGAGAGCGAAAAAGAAGAAACATAAAGGGAGTGAAAGTTAAAGCAAAGTAACTTACAAAGGGAGGGGAAAGCTTGAGTTATAGTGAGAGAATGAATAATACAGAGGAGGGGGCGGAATTAGAAAGGTAGTGTATATTAAGGAGAAATGAAGAAAGAGTGGGAGTCACACGCACAACACGGATAGTAAAAAAATGCTAGAAGATAGTAGAGAGTGGGTATTGAGAGCGAAAGGGAGTGGTAATAGATTCTAATGAGAGAGGAAAAAAGAAAGCAAATGCGCTAGTAACATTATAGATAGAGAGGGTGAGACAGTGCAACAGCAAATGATAGATTGCCAGACGTTGTGGCCAAGTCTTTCAGTTGTGTTCCTGCCGCTGTAGTAGTGTAACAACTACTACCGCTGTACAGTCAAGTAAGTCCTTTAAAATTCGTATATATTCACGGTTTTTTCTAACCTGCGAGGCAACTGAAATAAGGAATATACTAATCGAGGGGTTGTCTCTAAATCCTACTACCCGAAACGGTAAGCGAATTAAGATTTTATTTCTTCTTAATCAATGTCTTCTTGACTCAAGTCATTCTTCGTGGTAATGATGCTGGGGGTAAATAGATCCGACTTCTTTTCTTTCAGGACTAAGCAGAATTAACGGAATTGTCTTCGTCTTAGATACGAAGACCTACCGGTGTATGGGTGTAGCCAAGAAACTCTGTTAACCAATTTGTTACTACTGGGCGTGTACTTTTTAAGATTAGATAAATCTGGGGGATCATCTAACAATATAAGATACTAAGTGAATCGATCCCCGACTTTTCATGAAGCTAACTCTATTCGAAATTTTAAACTACCGGTCAGTCTTAGGATGAATCTGTCATCCTTTCTATAGTTTTTTTTCTGGAACTTTTCTTTTATAACCTATTCGTCATAAACCTGTGCTACGTTCTAAGTAAATAGTTATACTCTAAAAATATATTTAATAACTCTTCTGTCTGAACCTTCCAAAAAGAAAAAAAGTGAGATCAAAAGACTAGAGACTCTTAAAGCTTACTGGAAATAACGTCATGCTACGTTTTTAAATTAGGGAGTGGAACTGCCAAATTTTTTTAACGTCATAACCCTTAAAATGGGTAGTGGGGTCGCAAGAACTAGATAAAATTACTAACCTGAAGTGGATAGCTTTTAAACTTTGTCTTTTACCTTTTTATTTTTTTTCACCCTCCTCTGGGTCTAGGTTTCGTCTAGACACGTACGTGTTGTGTGTCGATACACGCCCAAGTACACATAAACATTAAATAGATACTAGGTTACTATTTAGTATAATTAAATTACACTAACGACACGCATCAAATAACTGATCTAGTTTTCTAAAATCTAAAATTTAGAACTGTTTATTGATGATTTTCTGCTTTCCCGTGTTTTAACTTAAAATCACAAAGATACCTTATTTTCACGGTTTCAGTTTCACTAGTTAAAAACGTTGTGACAAAACTTACCTTTATTTTTTTTCCAACTCCATCTTATGACAGTAAAGGTCTGAATTTTTTTTTTTTTTTTTTTTTTTTTTTTTTTTGAACTTTTCACGCCATCAGCTGTTTCCATATCAATCTTACCGTGGAAGTACTTTTAAGTTAACTTTTTTTTGTTTAAAAGTTTAACGATAACTTTGCTTTAAAAATTGAATTAAACTTTGCCTGTTTGCAACTTGCATGTAGAACTAATCCTCAAAAAAAAAAAAAAACTTTCTGTCCATAAAAGAAAACTCTTCTACGACTTCAAAGTTGAAACTGCCCTTTATAACATTAGTTTATTTGAGAATTTTCTAGTTCTGCATGTTTCTGTATTATCGTAAAATAAAGTGTCCTCTACTTATTTTTTTCTGTCTTAGAAAAAATGACAGGACTTTTTACTTCCTCTCTAACGCCATATTGAAGTTTTCCTAATTTATTGTTACAGATAACTTTGCCTGGGTAGCATCTTTTTTCTTTCTTATTAGTAGCAAAAGTAAACTAAATGATTAACTCTAATTTTTTTTTTATTCGTAACTCCTTAAATGTAAAACTTTAAAGTATCATTCTTATTTGATGTACATTCTCGGTCAACAATGCTTAAAAACTTTGTCCATAAAAAAAAAATAACCCGGTCTCTTTATCAAGGCTAATTTGACTAACTTCATTTTTTTTTTTTTTTTTTTTTTTTTTTTCTGTAAAATTAAAGTAAAACCTAGGTTTTTGTGACTTAAAATCTACTTGGTTTTAAGACTTTTAAATGCTGTTTTTTTTTTTTTTTTTTTTTTTTTTTTTGTAATAGTTTTAAGAATTTTTAGTGCTAAAGACTAAAATAACTTGGTGACATTAAATCTGCAGTTGTCCCCTATTTTGAAATTTCGCTGGATTAACTTTCTCTGACTAGTTTCTTTGTCCTTTTCTTTTAGGACCCTCTTTATCTCAGTGGATCTTTGGTATACTAAATTGGATATTACACAGCGGATTGAATACCATTGACGATTTTTCACCATGCCGAAACCGGTAGGTACAACTTTGAACTACACCATCATTATTTTATTGCTGCCGATTTATCTTTTTCGTTTAATATTGCATGTGTTTGAAACAAACTGCCTACGCCTACCGACAAAAAAAAGGCACTTGAGATTTTTAATTTGTCCTAAAAGCCGAACCTGAGTCTTGTCTGCTGCTGTAGATCTTAGTCTTGGTTGCCACTTGCCTCTTCCTGTTATTTTCAGTTTATGATAAAAATACAATGGCGAACTAATTATTTCCATTTAGCTACTCAAAACTTCCTCTTAAATGTGAGTTGAGTGCAGTCACAAATCCTCATGTTTGATAGGATACAAATCACCTGTCAAACTTGGCATTTTAGTAAAGTTCTTAGTCTTTTTCTCTCTTGCAATAAAAAGAAAATTGCAAGTGTCAATTTAAGTTGTTTTTGTTTTTTTTTTACCTGGAAATTTAATTTCATGGCGAGCATTCCCGCCCGTACCTTATCTCTAGCTCTTTCTCCACTTCCACTCATCGGGCGAGGATTGTGCCCGCCTTATTTTAAGTCGTACTCCTTCTGCCTAGGAAAAAAGGTATCCCTATTGTGATTGTGTTGCTAATTTTACAATTTTGTAGATGCTTGCTAATAACAGCAAGCAATTCATTAACAATTTTTTAAAATTATTCTAAGTTTGTGGCTAATGACTTTTGGGGATACGCCCTTTAAAAGTTCGGGATTTTCTTTATCATAACCTTGTCAAGGCAATATTAATTACGGAATAAAATGTAACTAAGATTGTCATCTTTCAACAAAACCCTGAACCTTTCCCTTTTTTTTTTTTTTTTTTTTTTTTTTGTTGCTAAATTTTTACATTTTCTTATAAAAATCTTAAAGCGGTTTTGCCACACCTTTTTATTTTATATATCGCAAGTGCAATGGCTTCACTAGTCGCTTATCTCAATTTCTGACTAACCTCAAATTAATCTTTGCCTAGTCAGTAAGGCTTCAGAAGTTAAATCTGTTCTATTCGATAGCTTATGTAGTTTGCCATATGGCACTCTTACTTTGAAAACAGTAGCAAAAAAAGACCTATTCAAAAATCACTTGTGCAACTAGTTTTTGATCGAGGCTTAGTCTCAACTTCCCATCAGTTCAAATTTTTGTATTTAACAAAACTGCATATAAAAGTAAAACTGCTCTTTTTTTCATTTTAAATATTACTTAAAATGTTAAACTATATACTAAAATAAGGCAGTTTTTTTTTCTTTTCTTTTTAACTGTCAAATACCTGTAAAATGGGCTATACCTGTGTCAATGTGCTATTATTATTCGTAATAGTGACACATGTACACTGTAGTGTACAGTATCCATGTTGTTCACCCTTGGAAATCTTGCTAACAAGGTCAGTGTTGACTGGGCCAGAAAGAAAACAATATTTTTGTTGTTGCCTGACAACTGCTAAATATAGGGTTTTTGTAAATTGGAGCTGAATTCAAGGTTAACTTGAGCTGGGATTATGCTAATCTCTTGCAAGCACTTGAATAATCCTACTTCTAGAATCTCTAGATTAATTGGTTAAAAAAAATCATTACATGGGGGGAAAAATACACCGAACCAAAAACTGAATAGAGAATGTCACCGGGCGTAAACCCATCTCAATGTCTTTGGTTCTTCAATATAACTTGTCAAACTGTTCTTAACAGTTTTGTTGATTGCTATAAAAAAGTATTAGTCTGAGAAATAAAGATTTTTAAAAACTTGGCCTGCTCTGAAAAACTGAAATTATCGCTTAAAGCATAATTGTCACTAACAAATTTCAAGTGATTAATGATTAAATACTTGAAGTGTTTTAGGAGCTTAGGTACTGAAATGGTGAACCAGTCTTTAACTTCTGCTAGCAGTTCTTAAAGAAAAAAATCAAATTAGCCGAATTTTTCCTCTTAAACTTAGACTTGGTTTGCTATATTGAATCATATCACAATTGATTCTTCCAATTGCAAATATTTTTAAGTCTTGTAAAACTCATTCCAATCGAATCGTAATTTTTAAGTGCAGCATTTTCACGTCTGTGTTTTTTAAAAGATGAAACTAACAGGTGGTTTCACAATGCAGCAGAAATCAGTTAAAATTTAAATATTAAAATAAACATTCAGAATGTTTTCTTTGAAACTATCATTTCTTTCTAAATTTTCAGATATGGCTAGTTTTAGTGCTCTTGTAATTTCATTTTCTACTGTTCACAAATGTCTACTTCTCTTTAATTGTGCCCGTCTTTGCAGTTCAGATTCCGGCATGGGGAGGTAAGTAAGACTTTAAAAAATCTGTTAGGTTCAATTCCACGCCCATCCTAGCCTTTTCTTTTTTCTTTTAATATTTGACTACTTGAGTTTTTAACTTGTTGGGTTTCAATGTCCTTTGTTTTTCTATTCGTATCTTTTTAGTTTTTAAAAACTTCGTCTTTTTACTTTAATTTATTTTGTAACGTTATTTAAATTTCAGCATGTTTGTTCGATATGCATTTCTGTTGTGGCCTTGAACTTCTGAATGTTTTTTTTTTCATTGCTGTTCGTATTTTGTTTTGCCTTTTTACTTAAAGAAACCCTAAATGAAGCTTATTTTCATATCCTTAAGGTTTAAGGTTTCAGCCTTTAAACTCAAAGCTGGTTATTACTTATTGGTGTGGGGGAGGATTCAATAAAATTAAAGCTTTTTCCAAACTAAAAGCCTTTACTTGAAACTACTGAAACAAGTTTTTTTTTTTGTGGGGTGGGGGCCATCTTAAATTCTCAAATGGATTTTCTATCCAACATCAAGCATGAATGATATCAATTGGTAACACATTTTAGAACTAGAGAAACTTTCATAATTCTGTAACTTGTAGCACGTAATTACATCTGATATTGCATGTATATTGTAAAAAAATCTCGTTTGTAATGTTGCATGTCTTTATCACAAGCAAATTGAAAATTAATTTCTGGAATTTTAGACAAATGCTCCCGAATTAGTTGTCAAAATGTAAACGTATGAATGTTCCTACTTAGCAAGTAAAGAAGCTTAAACAAGTACCTAGATAATGATTAACTGAAAGATTTGTAATTTCTAAATTTTTCTGGATATTATGTGAATCGAAATATTTTATAGCAAGTCTTTAAACTAGTAGTTTGACTTCAGTTTTTTTTCTTTACTTTGAAATTTTATTTTTGGCTTGCTTCTCTGCTTGACTCATTTGATAAATTTCCTTTTGCTTTCTTTGAAATAAAATTTTATTTCAAGCTATTCAGCAAAACATTTTGCAATTTTTAGCTAAAATCTTGCTTAATAGAAACTAGTCATGTCTTTTTCTACCTGAAGTATCCAACCGCCTCCTTTTTAAAATAAACTGTTTTTCTACCAGTGTGTAAAGTGTAAAAAAAAAAAAAAAAAAAAAAAATGTAAGTTGACAAGCTGCTTTAAATACGTTTGTCTCTACACAGGAATAGTTTCCTTGTAGTTTAACAAACTTTCACTTTATTTACTCTCACTTTCTCTGATCCTTTTTCTACTAGTGTATGACTGATTGGAAATAATCACTGAGATTTCATCTCGTTAGCACGACAGTTGCTGTATCAATTGAGCTACGAAAGCCAACAGTTGCAACTTGCAAAAGATCAAATAAGTTTTTTTTTTCTCAATACTCGATTTCACCAAACTAGTTCGGAAATTGTTAATTTCCGATCCGTATAAGTAACAATCAGAATGACTTCAGTACGAAAAACTGAAATATGAACTAAAACTTATTCAAACAAATGCTTTTATATTTCAAACTCTCTAACTGAACACTTTACACAACTACATTGAAGCCGTAGGAAATGCATAGTTATTGATCATTACCTTCTTAGTCACTTTGACTTTACTCCATTAATTGTTAATAATGCATCACAAGTCTTATCTTCTATCCATATCACCTTAACATTTTTTTTTTTAGTATCACTGTATTCAACAAAGTGCCTAACACTTACGCTGAAAATGTAGAAGCCTTGTCATTTAGTTTAAATGTAAAAAAATATATTGCAAAAACCACTGTAAAAAAAAAAAAAAAAAAAAAAAAAAAATCATTCAAATAAGTTTTATGTCCAGTACTAAAGTATTCATCAAACATTGAAACCTTTTCCTGCACGCACACACACACACACTTAATGATTTTCCCAATTTGTTTATAGGTGTTTCCCCTTAAAAATTTTTGACTTCTTTTTATAAGTAAAGTTAACTAAGCTGTTATTTACCTTTTTAGGTAGTTCTATCATTAAACTCTTTTTATTGGTAAATACAGAATTGCCAAAAATAACACTTCCTTTGGAATAAATGTGAATGACCAATATCAGACCATTTAAATGTCTCTTAAATGACTAAATTTAAAAGCAACTTCTATTGTGACTCTTATGGCCAATAAATTACTGTGAATCTTGCTTTTATAAGCAACCAAAATGAGGATCTTTCTTGGTTGGTTTCAAGCCTTCATAAAAGAATCTTATTACTTCTCAGTATTATAGACCCTCATCATTTCCCCCCCCCCCTTACCAAATTGAACAAGTTTTGAAGTACTTATTTTCCCTTTCCTGTTCACACCTTCATCTATCTATTGATTTTCAGCTGATATCTGACTTAAAGCTGAACGCTATTAAAGCCAAAGCAAATTGAATACCAGTTTACATGCAGCTATTTTTAGCTACTTTAATTATATTTTTCTCTGAAGTATTACATAAAATACTTCAATTTGGATTGATAAATTATCAACCTTTATCTTTCAAATAGGAAAGTGTCTAAATAAGATTCTGAACAACTCTTGACTATTTATGCTACCAGATATTTAGGCAGTATAAATTTAACATTTTCTATATTAGTAGAAACTGTTCATAAATGGTCTCAAATTTGTATATTTTCATGCACAGAATACATGTTAAGTATATTTTAAACATTTTTTTTTTCTTAGTGCATGTTGGTTGCCTTAACAGCTGTTCTTGATGACAACTTATACATTTACTTTTTTTTTTTTTTTTTTTTTTTTTTTTTTTTATGAATATGACTTATTGCAAAAAGTGCCACAATGTACTTCATATGAAGTATACTTATCAAAATTCAATAAGGAAAATTGAAATTAATTCCTCATATCTTTAAAGATGACAAGTGTAGTTAATATATTAAATTTAAGTGTAAAATACTCTCCATATGCTGGAATCTGAGATAAGCACTTACAACTTTACAAAATCTTTCAGAGGTTGTGGGGAATACTTTGCCTGGATTATGGCAGGAAGGTTTCGTGAACCCTGCAGCTACCTGATAGTTAGATTCTTAATTTCTAAATTGGTTAGATAATTTAGATACTCTGTAATCATGCTAGTTTACCAATCCACAAATATTTTAAGTACTTAACTATTTTAGTTTGTAATATATTGAAATAATTTTTCTGAACACTGCCATCTGATATAATTGAAACAAAGGGTATAATTGCAGTTCAGTAAAAATCTTGCTTTTATAACATGTTGTGCCTCAATCTATTAAATTTTCTTCGGGCATGCTTCCATATAAAAGCTGACTAAATTTTCACTTATAGAGTACCAGTAGGTTTTTATCATTATCCTATTCATTTCTTAGAACCACTTTTAGATATTTGGCTGAAATTTCCAGTTACTAAATGACTAGTTTTTACTGAAGATATTACTATGATTTTAATGTCAGTTTCTCTTCAGAGATTAAACTTAGGACTGAAAAGATAGCTATGAAATTTTACTTAGCTGTACAACTGTTTCTTGGATGTTCATTATCCTTTAAAAAGATAATGGCTTGCTGCTTGTTTCCTAGTATACTTGTCTACTAGGATTGAACTAATCCTTGTTGCAGATGTCTGCTCAGGCACATTTTTTGTTCAACACCCAGAGCCCACCTGTGACTTATGCTGCAACTGCTTCTTAGAAAGCACACTTGGCAATTTTCTCAATGAAAGTGTCTATCCCACCTCACTCACTGGGCTTGGGTCAACCTCTGGTTAAGTTTTCAGATACTTCCCAACAATGACACATGCTGGGATTCTCTCTAGACAGGTAACATAATCTCCATCCTGGCAAATCTATCATGACACTTGAACCTGGTTCTATGGTTATAAACATTCTAACCATTCTGCTAAAAACAATTCCTCTTTTTAAACATGAAACTCTTAATTTCTAAATAACTTAGTTTCTTGCTGTACTTAAAAATGTATTCACTACCCTCACTCATAAGAGAAATAGCTTAAGTTTCTCTCAAACCTGTAGAGGCCGACTTTATCTTGAAAGAAAAACTTAATTGGCTAACTAGAAATAAATTCTTTAAATTAACTCACTTCAACTTGTTTTGAGAAATGACTAATAAAATTAACTTGTAAAACCAGCATTGATTCATGTTGTTCAGAACCTGTGTATTTGTGCAAAGATATTCACAAACTTCTTGTGAAATTTCATAACTTTATATCTTATTTAAAGAACAGTCTAATTGCACATCTATGCAAATCTGATTTTTGCACAACCCTTTTGAAGATGTAAACTTTGGATTTTTTTTTTTTTCTCTTATCAATAGTTTGGATATTAGGTGTTTAAGTATTCATGGTCCATAGTTCATCCACCTTATTGACTGTAAACTTACAGTATAATTTTTTTTTTTTTCTTGATCAGTTGATTTTGAAATTTTTAGATGTAACAAAGTACACATTTTCTTATCTCCTTAACCTTGTTCAGCCTCATTCTTAACTTGGTATCTTAACTTTTAGTCTTATGTGGGGAGCAATGCAGAATATGCTATCTGTAAAATCCAAGTTTATTTGCAAACTTGGCTTTTCTATATTCAAGGAATTTTGACAAATACATAAGTATTAATACAAGCAAAACATTAGGTTATAGAAATACTATTATCTACTACAAATGGATAAGATTTCACTTATTTTGAAAAATAAAAATTTGCAATTTATAGAAATTGAACTTGTCTATCATAATTAGATTATCATTTTGATTCTGGGCTTGTGCTTCTAATTCCCTTAAGATTAGAATTGGTTATAACTGAACAGGCTTAAAAACCCCAATGTTTTTAATCACTACAGACCTGGTTATGATTTAAATTTGACTTTTTATAAAGCTATCTACACATCCTTGCTCCAAACAACTCTGCAGCTGAAAAATCAAGATTTTTTAACCAAATCTCTGGTTGCAGATTTTAATTTATTGCTATCTAAATGTTAATTCTAAAATTAACTTTATATAAAAAAAAAATTCCTAAACGTATGCATAAACTAAAATGCATTTAAGACTGACTCTTCTGGTTTGTATATTTGAAGGTGGGGGGGATTACCCAGGACACACAATGTACATTTTGTGAATGAATTTAATAAAATCATCTTCCCCAAAAAGCTCATCTCGTCCCAAGTGATGAGATGCTAAAACATGTCTCCTTGTTGCTGATAAATTCTAACAATGGCAGCTTTTTTGTTTTTTGTTTTTTCCATCTCCAACCCCACCCACCAAAGGGCAGTCAATTCTGTTGAATGTATTTAGATTCAGATGAACTATAGTTAAAATTTAATCCCTTGTAGATACTGAACTGTGCCAGAAACTTGTACTGACATTTTAATTGAGGCTAGTACAGTTCACTTATCCTTGAACTTAAGATTTCACCTGTTATAGATGGTCAGTATTGTTAGTTTTCTTGAATAAGACTAGCATAAAACAAAAATATATATTTATTGGAATTGGCTTGGGTAAGTGGTCAAATAATTAAAAAAAAAAAAAAAAAAAAAAAAAAAAAAAATCTTGCTCAGCTGGTTTTGTTTGGTGTGAAAGTTGAAAACTCATTAGTCTGTTCTAGATTGTGAAAGAGTAAAAACAGGTTCCAGTTAACATTTGTATGCTGTTTCTCTTGAAGTAGCTATTACTAGCAAATCAACTTTGCCTTGCTTCAAGTATTATTTATTCAACTTCAATAATAGATGCTCAGATTGACTTAATTTTTTTGCCAATTTTGTGGCATTCGGCTTGTGTACCTTCAGATCCTCGTGTTGATTACATGGAAACTTAATATTTTATAATTAACCACTTCTGTAAGAACACAATGAATCCTGTAAGTTAAATTTTCTAAATTTTTAACTTTTAAAAATTGTTTAAGTATATTTGGATTGTTGCTGTAAAACTTGCTTCTATACACAGAAACACTTAACAATATGCTCATATGTCAGTAATAGACTTGAAAAGATTTCTCTTGTCACACAATTTACACCTCTTTATGCTTGAAGAGGTATTTAAAGGCTTGCTCTTCATATATAATGAAGTATACATTGTATGTTGTCCCACATAATACCAGTTGTCAACTTTTAACAGCTAAAACTCAACAAGTGCCACAAAGTTTGCAGAAACTTGAATGCCATTTAAATCTTCAAAACATAAAAATGTAAATATTTTTTCTAGAAAATGAGATTGATTAAAACTGATCTCTTAAACTGGTTACCTTGTCCATTAATTTTTTTTTAATTATTTTTGAAAGTCACTTTAGTTTCTATTTAGAATACTTCAGAAACTTCTTGCAAGATTTTTATAAAGCTAAATCTGTCTTGTCCCTTATCACATTTTAATTTTTTTAATCTTCTAAAACAAGTTAACAATTAAATCCCATCATAAAATAATTTAAAACTAGATTCAGGTCTATAAGGCTCTTTATTTTTCAGCTAAATTGTAATTCGGATGCATCCACTTGGTTTACTCCTAATACTTATTTAGTTCTAGATTCTAACAAGACTTGAATTTTTCTCCAATTTTTGTATATTAATGTTAATTGTCTATTAGGACTTTGCTTATTCCTGTTGAAATTTTATAATAGAAAAACTTCGAAAATTTTTCACAATTTCTTTTTATAATTTAGGTGAAGTTTTGATGTTCACAACTGATTGCACAAGCAGTCAACAACTACTCATAAACTAGAAAAACAAGTTCTACATGAACTTCATACTGACAAATGTTAAATTTTCTCTTGTAGTACCCATTACTTTTCGGTATGGTAAATTATTTTTCTTTCTCCCTCCAATAAAAATTCACAATGAAATTTTTTTTTTTTTTTTTAAGCTTAAATGAGTTGGGTGGGGAATGTTTGGGATTCAACTACATGCTTCTGGCACTTAGGCAAATTCCAACAAAGCAATGTTACAAAGAATTGGTGTTCTTTGAATGCTGTATTAGAGAAGCCCTCCTGGACAAGGAAGCCAACTAAGTGTTGTGTACATTTCTTTGACTGACAACACCTGGCTTTCATTTGCTGCCCTGGATTTGCAAATCCAAGAATTTTCCATTTCATGTAACATTCTATAGGCTTGTCAAGTTGACAATATCAAACGCTGAATCAAAACTACAACTCATTGAATGTGTGATTTAGCTAAAAGGCTACGTAACTTGGAAATGTTTTGATGATGCTCTGAATTTGATGCTGGAAGCTTTTTGCATCAACTTTATAATCCAGTTTCTTAAGTCTTTTTATTTGGATGTAGTAGACGGAATTATTAATTTTTTTTTTTTTTTTTTTTTTTTTTTTTTATTCAAGCTGCTTGTGTACCAAATGACTTAATGCAGATTAACTGCATTATTATTAGCTATTTAAGTGGCTGGTTCAGTCTTCTAAATCCCCTATGGAAATAGGGCAGCAGGGTTAATTTCTATTGTAGAAAACTATAGTAGCAGTAAAGTGAAAACGAAATGTTAGTGGGTTTAGTTTTTTAACACATTACTACTACGACTAGTAGTTCTACCACCTTGTCTAACTTGAATAACTTCAGAGCAGGAAAATGCAAATTTATCTTTTTTCTTTTCTTCCCCCCCCCCCCCCAAAATAAATTTACTGGTCACATTCACTTGGTAAGATTTTTCTTTAACTGTAAAAAAAAAAAAAAAAACTAGTTTTAATATAAATCTGACTCTTTAATCTAAATTTCTCTATTTTATCCATGAGACTTGATGCTTATATTAAAGTATAATCACTTTTCTTTTTGGAGTGGCTAGTCTATTGAAATTATTGGGAGAATTATGCTAATTTCAATAAGAGTAAGAAATAGCAATATGGTATCTGGGAAGGCCAATATTAAAGACTTGGCCTACTTACTGATAGGCAGTCGAGTAATGTAGAAGTAGGTTGAACTTTGTAAACTGGGATTGTATCTTTTAACCCAAATTTGATTATAAATGAAACCCTAAGTAATTACAATAATCTTTAATACTAATATTTTTTAAGGACTAGAGTGATACCAGTATTAAATGTTTGACTTTCTTGTCCTCTAAAAAGGAAAATGTTACTGAAATAGCATTCACTATCTCATTGACTTATTCTGGTGCTATTGAAAGTTTTAAGGATGAATATAAATTTCACAAATCTAATAACCTTCTGCAAGGTTTAAAATGAACCAATTTTTGTTGAAAACAATCGGTTGACTTAAAGCAAATTAATGACAAGGAAAAGTGAAACCACTTTACTGAGCAGAAGAAAAAAAAAATGACTGCTGAACAGTTCTTGGCACAACAAAGAAACCATCCATAAAACATCTTTGATCTCGCTTTCTTTTTAAAGTGGAGATTGAGTTATCAATCTAGCAACTCCCTTTAACTCAATTTCTAGAGTTCAAATGTATTAAATGTAAATAGTATGAATTCAATTTGCCAGGACCAAATTTAGAATTAAATCTTCTGACTTAATTTGGAATTGATACTAGAACTTAATGAGGTCCTGTCTTCTAGTTTAACTAGTTCTTTGTTAGCTACTACCTACTTAGATTGCAGGCTGTTATCACCCTTAAATTGTATCAAATTTCCTTGCAGATATGGTAAATGTATTAAACTACTTTTAAGATTTAGTTTTGTTTTTTGTTTTGTTTAGGCTAATTTTTGATTGATCTTTAAACCTACTCTTCCACTTTTCTTTTCTTTTTCACTCTGTATGAACTCTTTTAAACAGATCTTTTTCGCTCTAGATGACTTTTTATCACAGCGTGGAGCTGCACCGTGGGACATGTTCAAAGCTCAATCTAAGGTCAGGGTATTGTTTTTGGTAATGTCCAAGTTTCCTGACACTGTCCTGTAAAGTTTTGCACCAGTTCCATAGATATCAAAAGGCCAGCATCATTGACTTTAACTGTTTACTCTAGTCAACCAAATTTGTCATGTCACTATCCTAGCACTTTTCTCTTCCCCCTTCATGTTTCAATTTATACCCAAGGCCATGTTTAATTTTAGTCTTTTACTTGTCCCACCAATTAGTAAGTTTTTTATATTCCTTTCTTATTGGTATACAATAGCTAGACATGTAGATTTCCTTAGTTGCACTATGTAGAGTGAACTTTTTTTTCTTTTAACTGCTTTTCTTTTGTGATAAAATGGTAAGCAACTCTGTCCTGTTTGGATTTTTTTTTTCTTTGTAGCTTAGCCAAAGTTAAATTGTTCCTGAAAATCTACTAGCTCATTTCACTTGTGCTTTTAAAAATGTAACCATAGCAAAAAGTTCAAATGTAATATGGCTTTTCTCCTCTGGTAAAAAGGTAACTATCTACTTCTACCATAGAAGCTTGCATTTCATTTAAATAACTAAACCAAAATTGACAAAATGAACAAAGTTGATGCTTAAAGATGTTTGATTTGAAGAATGGCATCTACTTTTTACACTTAAAGCACTGAAAATATTTGTATTTTAAATCTGAAATTTCTTTCTAAATGTCCTTATTGTTTACAAAGTCCCATGAGACAATGGGGAGACCTTTCCTTGTAGGTGGGAAATATTAACAGAATGCAAACTGACAGTTTTGCTACAGAATGACATATTTTAAAAATGGTTGACTACTTGATAAAAAAAAACCTTGCTTTATTAAGACTTGTCTAAGACCCAAAGTATACAAGTGAGGTATTCTTAAAATTGACTCCTGCAGTTTAATTACCAAAGGCTTGCTCAACTTAAAATAACCAGAATATACAACTGGCATTAAAAAATATAAATTTCTAATTGAGTAACTTAAGTATCATAGCCCTATTTTTTCTTTCCCCCCTTTTAACTGACAATTACAAATTTGTAGTTCTATTCAGGTCAGAAAAGATGTTGAGTAGCTCAATATACAGGCTATATAACTTGTAGCTTACACAGCTAGCTAACCCAATTGATGAATGAATTGCAACTATATTATTGGCAATATGACCATTGCTTGCTTACTTCCTCTTTAAGACTTGCTTAGCTAGTGCTTTGTGGGAATATGCTGAGACTTTTTTCCTCTCAAAAAAAAAAAAAAAAAAAAAAAAAAAATTCAGTAACTTCTTGGGTTAGAATAATCTGCTTAAAATTGCTTTCAGATCTGGAATCTTGAGTTCACTTTCCAAATTATAATTTTTGTGATGGTTGATTCTATAGACAACCAGAAGTTGCCAGTCTATTTGTTAGGTATTAAAACTCAAAGGATTCATCTTCTAATCTTCCATAAAAAATTTTACTATTTATAAAAACTCATTGTAACTTTGGGAATTAACCTAAAAATTAAAGTTGTTCTATTTTTATCTTGTATTTAAGGCTTTATGTGGATTACTTTATTTTTTTATTTTTTAATAAACTAAGCATTTACCAAATAAGTCTGTCTATAATGGCATAAAATTTGTTTCATCAGATAGCACTTAAAATAAACTTTTGAAATTTAACTACTTGATTAATTTGTCTTGACAGAACTAAATCTCTGAAATCAAATATCCTGCTTAACCATTTAATAGCTGAATGGCAAACTTGTTTGGCATCTACTCCCACTTTTTTTTCTTTAGCATGAGCTATTTCTTAATCTTAATAATTAAAGCTGAATATTTTGTCAACTTAGCTCCTATGATGTGCTTTAATATTTTAAGTATGAACTGAACTTTATCAAGCAAGATAGCTTGATTAGCCGAGAAAAACTTAGTATTTCACTCCTATATTTACTTTCAACAATGTCTACATTTTTTAATACTGTTTACTTTTTAATTTTCTTTCAATATGAGAGGCAACTTTTTAGACATGGTTATTTAAAAATAGTTACAATTTTCATTTAATTGTAATCTTCCTTTTTGCAGATCAATGTACGTGTCCAAACAATGGATGCAGAGCTGGAATTTGCTATCCAGCCCAACACAACAGGAAAACAACTCTTCGACCAAGTAAGGACTTTTGGTTATTGATAAATTCTTGTATTATTGGGAATGACTTGAAGTCACTTTAACTTATACTTAAATAACTGCCTTTTTTTTGATTGATGGCTAATATCAGTAAAGAATATAGGCTAACTTATTACAATCTCTTAATAGTTCTATAAAGTACCCTAAATGTTCTGCTTTTGACAATGATTATGTATTTGTATTAACTACAAAGCCAATATAAACTTGTGAAAATTTTTTTTTTTTTTTTTTTTTTAAAGCTGCCAGGATATAACTATACAAGGCTTGTAATCTGATATTCAGTATTTTGAATGCTCCCTCTATTACTTCTTAGGGGATCTTGTTAAATAATTGCCTCTATATTGGTTTCAAATCACTTGAATACTAGTTAAATTTTTCTACATAAATTGCCATTAATCATTTCTTTAAAGTTTAACAGCCTCATGCAGGAAATCACTTTGTACTTAAAGTGGCTGAAAATACTAAAATTTAGTTTAATTCAAATTACTATATAGTTTGTAACTTAAGCTTTTAATTTAGTTGATAAGTCAAATCCCAGTTGGAATAAAACTCAAGATAAAGGAAGGCTACTTGTGTCCTGTTTTTCTTTTTTATGAATATGGAATCTTGCCAAGAATTTAAAAAAAAAAAAAAAAAAAAAAAAAGCACTTAGTTCTCATTTGACTTCTGTAAACTTCATGTAAAATTTAACCTATACAAGTCCTTAAGGTATAATAACTATATAAACTTAAATACAATCTTAATATTCCATTTGGAATATTTTTTTTTTTTTTTTTTTTTTTTTTCCTATATATTGGAAAATACATGCAGTGATAACTTATTCCATAATGGTTCTATTAGTGGTAAAACTTTCCTGGAAAAATATCAGCATAAAAACCAGGCTTTCAGGTTTTTCATGGTATAAGTATAAAAGACTGGTTTTAGAAAAATATCAACTTGAAAAATCACTTGTACTGAAACTATGAACAAACAGTATGTAGTCTTTTTGACAAAAATGTAAATGTTAGGTGTGTTGTGTGATAATACTAACTTATGCTGATAAGTTAGTCTTGAGCCAGGCTTATTTTCAATCCCTTGTTTTCTGATGACTAGAGGATGATTCAGTTGCAGAAAGTTTTTAAAAATTGCTGGGTCTTAAATCTTATTTTAAAAATGACACTTGAACAGGTTGGTTTTGTCTCTTTAATTGCATACTTTGCATGACTTGGATATTAAGTGCTGACCAATTTAATATTGGTATGACTGTAGCAGGTGCATAAATTGCTTGGTAAGCCACTTTCTAGGTCTACCTGTTCACTGCAGTCTTGATAAGTTTAAATGTTTTCATTTTGAAAAACACTTCTTCTATTGGTCTCTTAAGATGCAATATTTTTCTGGATAAACAAAACCTAGCTGGTGACTTTTTTTTTTTGTTTTGTTAGTAAAAATACTATTTAAAATCTTAAATTCTCTCCAATTGCTCATTTGTACAAATTGTCACTTTTTTAGGGAAAGTAACTATTGACATCTTAATGCTTCATTCTATTCTTTGATCCTATATTAAATCAAAATACACCCTAACAAAGGTGTTAATTGTTAGGAATTAATACCATAATTGATTTGCTTTTCCCTCCATTCTGTCTCTTGTATAAGTGTTAATGAAGGTGGGCCTGATATTTGTATGACATTCAGGCAGTTGGCTTGGAGACAAGTTTTTAATCAATACTTGTCTAGCAATTGTGCAAATAAGTCTTATTTTATTCACTATCAAATACAGGAACAGAATAGTTATATTTTTCTCTTCACTGAAAATTGTAGTTTTAAAAAACTTCAGATGAGAATACAAATCCATCTTCTGTAGCTTGCAGTTTTACAAAACTATGCCAAGTCTGGGTTTCCTTTAGTGGCCTTTTTTTTTCTTTTTTTTTTTTTTTTTTTTTTTTAATTTAAGTTCCTTTGTACTTCTGCAATTTAGATATTACAAAACATCTTACAGCATTGCAGACTGTTTATAGCACTTTAAAAACTTGAACTATGTGTTACATTCAAGTTTTCTGCATTCTAGTATTACATACAAAATGCAGCTTATTTCATACCAACTCTATGAAAATAAATGCAGTTATTATAAAGATAAGATGAGATTATGCCCGTTTTAAAAAAAAAAAAAAAAAATCCAGCTTTCTAATGCTGAAGGAAAGATTAATATAACACTTCTAATAAAAATTGAACTTTTAACAAATTCATACCATTCAGAGACAACTGACTGAAAATACCTAACATAGATGATTGACCTATTGGCTTGTTTCATTAGGAAGAATATTTTCCTTTAGAATTTCATAAGGGCCAACTACCATTGATTGAGCTCAATATTTGTGTAGACCTACTAGCTATAGGTTAAATAGCAGTGTAGATTGGGCTCTAATTCCTTGGTTGACAACTGACCTAGGATATTTGCCTTAAATCATAGAAAACAATTGGAACATTTTTTTGCAAGATAAATCCTGGCAGTGCAGTTGGGATTATGAAAAAAAAAAAATGAACTTTCACATTTAATATGCTGTTAAAAACTGAAATGTTTTTTCTAAAATGTTACTACTTTTCAGGTTGTAAAAACAATTGGCTTGAGAGAAATCTGGTTTTTTGGTCTCCAATACAAAGATAGCAAAGGCTTTACCACATGGCTGAAACTGAATAAAAAGGTAAAAATAATAAAGATTATTTTAATGTAACTTTCTGCTTCTATTATGACCTGAATTTTTGCTAATTTTTTTGTTTTTTGTTTAGGTTACTAGCCAAGATGTGAGAAAGGAGACGCCAATAGACTTCCAGTTTAGAGCCAAATTCTTCCCAGAAGATGTCTCTGAAGAACTTATTCAAGAAGTCACACAGGTTTGTTTGTTTTTTTAAGAAACTTTGTCTAAGCATGTTATGAAGGAATTTACTTCAATTTATAGAAATCTTAATTCCATCTTAAAATTAAGCTAAATATTTGGTATTTTGAATATTAATATTTTAAAACTTAGTTCAGGCTTGATTTAACACTTAAATTAATAAAAATAAGTAAAATTGTAAAGAATGTAGTCTTCAATTCTCATTGGACAAATGGAGAAGCTTAAATTAATGAATATAATTCATTTTAGTCAAGATTTCCAATATTTTATTTGGTGTTAGCTTGTCATTAAAAACTAACAAGAATAACAGTGTCTTGCTATAAGTAGTTTCGATTGTATGACTTTAATGTTGGAATAAATCCTTGTAATACCAATTCCTAAGAAATTGGTAAAACTCTACTAGCTATCAAAGTGTAGATTGGCTAGTCTTTCTAGTAAGATTGCCTTTCTGTACTGTAAAATGTATTGTTTGCCATGTTACTACAGCTTTATTCACAAAGTGTAACCTGGGCACATGTGCTTGAGTCCCTAAGCGATTTTTTTTTTTTTTTTTTTTTTTTTTTTTTTGTCAAAGACACCCCCCCAAGTGATACTAAAATGTTTGCACATCAATACTTTAATCTTAGGAAAGATCTGTTAATTTTAACAGGTATACATTAAAAATTCTGACATATTCTTAACTAAACCAAAATATAAAATGGGTGGGATGAAAAGTTAATTTTATATACTAGAAAAAATATTTGGACAATGAAACTCTCTTGCTAAAATGGAAGTGTGGGTCAAATTTTAAATTGTCGCTTATTAAATGCAGATCTGATTAGAAGAGAAATTCTTTAAAGAAATGCATTGAAAGTGCACTGATCTCAATACTGTTGACCTCAGGCCAGTCTCCTATACAATATCACCAATCATGACAAAAGCAATAGTAACACTGCAAAATATGATCTGGGGGAGGAGGGGAATGGATCCACTCAGAGTGAGCTAATTTCAAATCCAGCAGATATTAATGACCTAAAAAGTATTTCTGGATGTAGCATCTAAGGTTATTACCCCTTCATCAAATTCCAGCATATCTTCCTTACACAGTTTAGTTTTTCATTCTGACCTGGAGACACCTGCCAGGAGGTGAAACCTGTTGTCTAGAAAAGCTGTTTTTCACTTTCTTTCCTTTCATTCAAGCACCATCCTACATCCTAACACAATCAAGTAGATGAATCTTAAAGCTGCATATTTTTCTGACTACTTCATAATTTAAAGAGCAGTTTTTTTATAAAAGTTTTGTCCATCTTGCGTTTGTTTCAAGTTCTAAACATTCTCTGAATCTTTTTGCAGCGCATGTTCTTCCTTCAAGTAAAGCGTGCAATTCTGTCTGATGAAATATATTGTCCACCAGAGACTTCAGTTCTTTTAGCATCATATGCCTTGCAAGCCAAATATGGTGACTATGACTCTGAAAAGCATGTAGCGGGATCTTTTGTCAATGACTCACATGAACGTCTCCTCCCACAAAGGTAAGTTTCCCCATTCAAATAGATCGAAGACACAAATTTTTTTGTTTTTGATGCTGATATCACTTTAGTCTAATATGACATAAAAAATGTAATGTATGGCTTCAGGATTTCTTTGGTTTAAAGAACTAATATGTATAGATGTGTTTCAAAGTTCTAGTGGAATTTTTCAGGGAATTGTATTAAGCATTTAGTGTTCAATCCACCCCACATATACTTTGCCATAATGACATTGCAAATAATGCAGGAAGTCGCGCATGAACTTTCCTGGCCAATATTTATGGGCTGGATTTGAACATGTTGAATGCTAAAGGGTTCAGCTGTTCCAAGTACACATTCTATGTAGATTTCCAATATGGAAAGCATCTGATTTGAACTATACAAGGATAGGCTGTAATTTGTTCTATTACACATGTAAGCTATAGAATTATCAGTAGCAAACTTGCTTTGAAAATTTGTACCAGATTAAGTTTAGTGTTGAACTGCTCTACTAAAAGGGATAAGTCTGACAACTTAATATGTGCAAACGGCTAAGCTGACAAAACTTAGATGTACATACTTGGTGTAAACTTTTTTTCTTTTTTTTTTTTTTAAGTAACTTGTGCTCTTCAGAATGTTTTGCATTTTAATTAAAAAAAAAAAAAAAAAATTGTAGATATAATAGCAGGACTTCAAATTTTACAGGGTATTTGACCAACACAAACTTGCTCCATCCCAGTGGGAAGAAAGAATAGTAACATGGTACACTGAGCATAGAAGAATGTTGAGGTAAGTAATGTTTGAATTTTTGCTAATTCCCTGGATGTAAGTGTCACAGAAATTGGTTAATTTTACAAATATTTTAAACGTCATCCATTTGAACATGTTCATGAAAGGGACCTTCCCTTTTTCGTTCAAAGGGAGGAAACTCATGCTTGTTAAATTTCTGCAACTATGCTTATATTTTGTAACCTGTAAAGTTTAAATTTTATAACTATTAAACTTTTGACTTAGATGACTTTTACAACTACCTCTCTAAAATAAGAGGGCCTAGAAAGTTTTTAATTTATTGGTGTGGACGTAGTAACCATTCCTATCATTTTTGCCAGAAATTTTTCTTCCACAATACATTTTTTCTCTTAACTAACTGAATTGAAATATTTGGAATTGCATTGCACATTCATAACTTCTCATTGAAGTCATGGAAATTGCACAATGCGGCTTCAGCAAAACTAGTTGCTGTTAGCTTGTAATGGCTTCTTACTCAAAACAAACCTTTTTAGAGACCTCTTCTATATTAAAAGGATAGAACATAAATTTATGACATGTGTGCAAGTTTTAATTTGTTGCATAATTTGTAACATAAATTGCTTTTTTCTTAGGGAAGATGCTATGATGGAATATCTGAAGATAGCTCAGGATTTAGAAATGTATGGTGTGAATTATTTTGAAATTAAGAACAAACGTGGAACTGATTTATGGCTTGGTGTTGATGCCTTAGGACTCAATGTTTATGAAAAGGATGACCGGTAAGTAGGATAATTTCACTTTACAAGCTTAAAACATTGCAAATTTCTACAAATGGTAAATTGATTTTAATTTAAACTAGTTGATGGATTTGCTCAACTTGAGCATTGAGTGCTGAAAACAAACGAGCTAATAGAACTTCCTCAAATTTAAGTTGATCATGTATTTTGGAATGCAGAACAATATTAGTTGTTAGTATTCAAACTAATGTGCTTAGTAAAATGTAACAGAATTCTGACCCATCTCTTCTCCATTGAATAAGAGTGATATTGAAATTCTGTTACAATAATGAGCACATTACAACCACAGTAGTAGAAAAAAAATTAAGCCATCAGTTTAAAGTTGCATCTAATAAGTCATGATGTGCCTTTTAAGAAAGGCATTATTTTAAATCCTATTGAAATATTTCTGATTTTATAAATTTTAGCAACTCTTGTTAGCTAAATTAACAAAGTTGGACTAATGAGTTGTTAGGAAACCTTGCTTCCTTTTTAAAGCAAACACTTGTACATATTTGTGCAGGTCTTGCATTTTAAGAGATGCAACCAGTTTGGACATACAATTTAACATGCATCACTGTCTTCAGATATTTTTCATTATGGTTAATGTATATAAAGTCTGTAAGACATTTTGCATGTGTATCTAGCACTTTGCTTGTCTTCAAAAACTGGACATGAAAGTGCTGCAAATCAACCTAGGGTTTTCTCATTGTCCACTTTTGCCTTGAATATCTAAAATTTATAACACACACACACTTGATTAGCATGAGAAAAAGATTTAAATGTTTCCACTTGATCTGTATAAAGATTTGTTGGCATATTGATAGAGGGTGCAGCAGAAATACTTTCCACACAATGGTAAGACATTGTCTAGATGAAAATAAGACATTAGTGGCAATTTTGTGGGAGGTATCCTGCCACACCCTACACAAGTATTATTTTTTTTTTTTTTTTTTTTTACTTTACTTTCAATGTAATTAATGCCCTTTGTAACTTTGAACTGTTTTATTTTAGGTTAACACCAAAAATTGGTTTTCCATGGAGTGAAATAAGAAACATTTCTTTTAACGACAAGAAATTTGTAATCAAACCTATTGATAAGAAAGCTCCAGTAAGTGATTCCAGCTACTGTAATTCTGAATTCTTGAATATTTTTTCTGCTTGGCTTTCACAGAAAAATGTTAATCTCATTGTAAACATCACACTAAAATATTACTGAGATATCTGCTCCTTTTGCTTAATTGTTAAACTTTGTTTGCTTAATATATTAACCCAAGGATGTATCGATTAATGTTCAGAAAGGACAACTTTTAAACTGACATTTGAACTTTTCCAGTTTAATATCTAGCCATGAAATTAAGCCAGTTTCTAATGTCTTAAGTTCAAATCTGTGCAAGCTTGAATATAAAAGGTCTTGATACAATTAAAGATGCTTTGAAGTAATTTAAATGAATCCTTTTTAATTACAGGACTTTGTTTTCTATGCACCTCGATTACGGATTAACAAGAGAATCTTGGCTCTTTGTATGGGTAATCATGAGTTGTATATGCGCCGTCGAAAACCAGATACCATTGAAGTGCAACAGATGAAGGCTCAAGCCAGAGAAGAAAAGTTGGCTAAACAACAAGATAGGTTGGTTCACTTATTCCTCCTCCCCAAAAAATAATGGAAACTAAATGAATCACTAACACCCCCCCCCCCCAAAAAAAAACCTAGGCAATAAGCCACTAAAATACAATGAATTACTTAGGGTGAGAATAGAAAAAACAATGAAACAGGAATTGACATAAGGTAATGATGGCATTGTTTTCAATTTTTGACGATAAAGTTGACTGGAGAATGAACTGTGATAGAAGAAACTGTTTGCATGCAACTTACAGTTGCCCGTAAACATTTCGACTGTAAAATAAGACCTTCATGCCAATCTCGTATGCTTACTTTCATAAAGTCTACATACCAAAGAACTTTTGTAGGAACTTGTTTAAAATATTTTTTTGGGAATTCTTATCTAGAGTTAATGGATTGATTTGCTGTTCATCTAAATTGATGAAAAAATGCACCAATTGTTGAATGTTTTACAACACAACTAAAATTTTGATGGCTTATTGTCAACTACTTAAATTATCTGACTTTGAGGCAAACATACATGCTGTTAAATTTAAACAGGTTCTCTTGGTGTATTTTGGAACCTTCATGCAAAACTAATTTCCTCTTGCTTACCCAATATAAAGAAAATTTGGCTTTTAAAATAAAAAATAAAAAAAAAAACTTAACAGCTGAAACTTTTATTTTCATATAAATGAGGGTTGTTTTTGTTTTTCTCCTTAAAAGGGAAAAGATAGAAAAGGAGAGAAAGAAGAGGGAAGAAGTTGAGAAAAAGTTAAAGGCTTATGAGGACAGACTTCAGGAACTCATCTCAGAAGCAAAAATGCGCCAGAAAGGTGAGTAGTGTTTCAGTTAAATTTGTATTTTCATCTTTATGAATTTACTTGATGTTACAATAATTTAGCTATAAAAAAAAAAACTCTTGGGCACGAAGTTAATCTAAATATAGGCAATTTTTACAGGGTTTTGTTTTTTTTTTGTTTTTTTTTTTTTTGTTCCAAGGCAGCAAACATAATCTGGGATAAAA
This sequence comes from Acanthosepion esculentum, assembly GCA_964036315.1. Classification (NCBI taxonomy): domain Eukaryota; kingdom Metazoa; phylum Mollusca; class Cephalopoda; order Sepiida; family Sepiidae; genus Acanthosepion; species Acanthosepion esculentum. The sequence continues at coordinate 42,937,807 of OZ038490.1, forward strand.
TGATCTCTTTAGTCTGTAAATCAGCTTGAATCCAAGTTAAATCAAGGCACTAAAAGCATTACATGTGTTGGCAAGTCAAATTCTTAGATACTATTCAATGACATCAATTTGGCTTGAAATTTTTCTATAAAAAAGACTATTACAGACATGTATTAAAGAATACAGAGAAACCCAGATATAAGAGATTTTCTCTGATCCCAAATTAGCCATACTTACCTAAACAAAATAGACCAAACCTGGATATAAGAGACTTCTTCTCCGGTCCCGACAACTCTTATATCCGGGTTACACTGTATAACTACTTCAGTTCTTCCATTTAGATGTGAGAAAAACATTTTCCTATTGTTACAAGTACTCAATACTATATGGTCTAAAATGTTTTTAGATTTGGAACAGTCTGAGGCCAAGAAACAAGAATTAGAGAATAGCTTATATGTCTTCAACCAAGAAAAAGAGAATTTGGAACAAGAAAGGGCAAAAGCTGAAGAGATGAAACTTGAAGCTTTAAAGCATGCTGATTTGGAGAAGGAAGTCAGGACACAAAAGGTAACATTTCTTTTGTATAGTTGCTAGATACTTTTTTTTTTTTTTTTTTTTCCCCCTTCTCCTCTGGAAGTTTGTACCAGACAGCCATATTCATAATACCTCAAGACTTTTTTATCTAACAAAGTTGCTAATCACTTTTGATGCTTTATATTTATAACTGGGATATTAGCCAATTACTCATTGGCTTTAACATGTAATGTTAAAGTAACTGCTGTAACAAATAATTTACTTGAAGAATATGCCTAGAAATATTTACAGAATCAAAATTAAATTGATAAAATATTTAATACTTAGTAGCTTAATTGTTCAAGCCATCAAAATTTACTTTATCAACTGCTATACACTGCCTATTGAGTTGTAGTTGAAAATTGTTCTTGTTGACTGCAGGAAGAAGAGGCCTTGTTGGCTCAAGAAGTTGCCGAAAAGCGTGCTGCTGAAATATCTGAGAAGGAAGAGGCCATGCGTCAACTGAAGAATGAACTTGAGTCCATCAGGATGGAAGCTCAAGAAAAAGATGCTGCCTACAGTGCTCTTATCATGCAACAATCTCAAATGAACAAAATGAATCAGACTCACGTTCAAGAGAATGACTATGACGAGACTGTGGAGAGTGAGGAGAACACTGAATATGGTAAGTTGCTTTTAAATGAGTTCTTCTCTTAATTGTAATAAGGATAACATTAGAAAATGGCTCAAGCCAGATATTTATAGTGTGGTGTAAACGTTAATTCATTTAATGTCTGCTATAAAATTGTTAGTTTTTCGTTTCAATTTATAATCCATCAGTGTCCACTATCCCCAAAATGGGATAGTGGGTATTAATGGATGTAATTTAATTTCTTTATTACAACTAAGCTGTAGCCAGACGTTTTTTATTTTTTTCTATCACAATAAGTTCTGTACACTAGAATAATTGTAAACATCCAAACTTGATCAGTTTTTATTTTAATGTCCTAAACCTTACCCCTCTTTGAAGTTTGGTTGTCTTTTACATTACTCTATATCTATAGGGTGATAAAATTCTTAACTCTAAAATTTCAGGTGCTGAACTTCATGTTAATGAACATGAAGAAATACCACGACCTGAAGAAGAAAGACAGACTTTAGCTGAGAAGAACCAGCGTCTTCAAGAACAACTGAAGGTAACAATACTTGTCAAACACTTAAATGTGCTCCTTGAAATTAGGTTCTTGCTGTGATTAGCAAGCATACCTCCTACTTGCATTTATTGCATTGTTTGCAACTATAAAAATTTGGGTATATTTTTTTTTTTTCATATACAAAAGTGAACATGGATAACTTGGCATTTCCCAACATTGGGACCAATACTTAATTAAAAATATTCCACCATAACTTTGTCATGAAAATTAATGGTTCCCCGAGTTCACTCACTTGGGTTCTGAACTGTTTTTCCAATGACTGGAACTTTTTCATGGGGCTTGACTAAAATGTTAACTTGATGATAGACTTGCTTTTTGCTTTGAGGGCTTCAGCTGAGCTGTTTTCATGATTGCTTATTTGTAAAGATCATGTGATGTAATTAAGCAGCTGCTGTAAGTGGATGCACTTGAATTGTTTACTTTCATCTTGTCAAGCAAGGTACTTTTTTCAGAGGCTTCGTAAAGTCTTTATTCCTGAGAACATTGCTTAATTTCATAACTTTGTAATTGTCACAGATGCAATCTTCTATTGCACTTTGACTAATCAAAATCTCTCACCATGGAAGGCTGTCATTCACTCTTTGCCTTCTGAACAGTTTTTGAGATGCAGTGAAATATCAAGAACTTCTTGAGCTGGAGTGAGATCTCACATTTTTGCCTCTTCATGAAGAATCCTGCCTTACCTTACTATTTGGTACTCTGCATGATTGTGCCTTGTTCTGGAAAGCTTTGTTTTTTTTGGTGGGGGGCTTTTGATCTTTAAAAGAATCATGATGCTAGTATTACTGATGTACACTCACTGCTTGTCAAAATATTGCTCTTGAACACTACTGCACACCACAGTAAGTTGGTTGGTTGGTTATAGCTAACTCTATGCTCTTTGTAGACGGACCTAGTCCTGCATTGATGAAGCTATAACCCAACCTATGGATATGGTTCCTTTTTACAGTCTCTTAACCTATTTCTCTTGAACCTTTTGTTTCTGCAGTTGTCTACTTGAGTAGAATTCCTCTTTTGGAATTACCTTGTTGGTTTCTACATTCTCTTGGTCTCAGTTTAAACTGATGTTGCCATTTCACATGTACCTAAAATATAAATTAACTTTGGAAATAAATTTCAATAAATAACCTTTTGGAAACTTTGAAATGTGGTAAACCAGTTTAGGCAAAATGGTTACTTTACAATATATTGGAAACATCCAGTTCACCTAGATAGGCTGGAGTGGATGCCCTTCTATCCACTTCTATAATTTGGCTGGCTATTTTAATTTCATTGCTCTGAACTCCAGGTCCATTTGCTAAATGGATTCAATTGAAGTATGCTATAGGCAATTCATTGCTTTTTCAGTCTTGACTCTCTTGAACAGAACCACTTCAAATGATAAATTGGTTCAAATTCCAGTCAAATTTGTTGCATGCACTTGAGTGGAAATACTGTTGGGAAAGGTAGTTTCTTCCCCCTCTAATATGGGTTAAATAGAACTTGTCTGGAAAAATTCAATACAATATTCACTCACAAAAATAAAAATCTTATTACTTTAAAGAAACCATTCAAACTAGGACATGTTGCTTTCATCTTTGGTAAACCATACTTATCTGAAACAAATCTCTTCTCTCCCCCCCCCCCCCCGTACTTCTACCAAATATTTGATGCTTGACTTTTCTTTCCCTCACAAATTTAGGTGCTTGGTGAGCAGTTGCAGACGTCCAAAGATATTACAAAAGAGACTAAAAATGACATCCTCCATGCAGAAAATGTCAGACAAGGCAGAGACAAGTACAAGACATTGAAACAGATCCGACAAGGCAACACAAAGAAGCGAATTGATGAATTTGAATCCTTGTGAGAAATTTAGCCTCTTCTATTTTCTTGTAGCTTTTGCTCTATATACTGAAGCCTTAATTCAAATAGGCAGTACACTGGGATTGTTTTCAAAAGCATTGATATCTTAAGGGTTAATTTCTGCTGCTGAAAGACTGTATAATTTAAATCTATTTTTGTATTCTCATTGTTCAAATTTTGGCTTAAACTAGATGTCAATGTATTTAAATCAATAAAGCTATTTTGTAATGAATACTAATATCCTACACTGATATTGATGACTGTTCTGAAGTATAAACAGTATGTATTTTTCTTTAAAAATCTGTGCAAAATTATACCACATCCAAAAGGGATTCTGTTATAAATTCACATCTGTTATGGGGGGGGGGGGGTGAATTGGTTAAAAATGTACACGAAAAATGTACATGCCTATTTAAAAATTGTATTTCAATAAAACAATTAATTTCTTGACTGAGGTTGTATGTTCTTTTAATGGCAACTAACCCGATTCATCTAGTTTAAGTCTTTGCAGGGGTGCAGTCAAGTTTAACTTTCAACTCTTAATTGCATATCTAGATCAAATTTATAAAACTTTGAATTTCCTACTGTTCAAATACTTTTGATCACAAACACATTATATATATATATATATATATATATTAAAATAGTTTAATTTCATCATGCAGTTATTGGTCATAACATTCATTAAAAATACTTGGATCATTGTGGATAGTTCCAGTTTTCCATTTCATGCCTTTGATCATAATCATGCCTGTATTGACACTATTTTTGTGTGTGTATGTATATATATATATATATAATATATATATATATATATCACATTCTTTCCTGCCATAAATATAGCAAATCTCCTTCCAATAAGATGAACTGCAGCAGTGCATGGCTTTTCAGACATTTAAATTTTTTTTCTTCTGCACTTTAAATGATCTTAGAACTTACAGATGCTTATAAAGTGAATAAAAGGTCAACTTTAACCCTGCATGCTGACTTCACTTTCCACATGGCAACCTATTATGTTTATCCATAATGTAGATATCTCCCATATGCAATTTCAAGATTAACAATGCCCTCAACTTATATAAGCAATACAAAAGTCTGGATAGCTAGTAGTACCTGAGTGTTGAAACTTGGAAAAAATTTAAGGTAACTCTAAAATCTTCATCAGCAAGCAGCAGTGTGTCTAAAAAAAAATAGGGTCTTTTAGACCCATTTTTGGTAAATTAGCAAAAAAAATTGCAAATGTCTCTTCAGTTTATACAAAGTAATATAATTTTCATATCTACCTTTTTTAACAATCTTAAATTATCAGATTGACAACGAATTTAGGAGTACAAAGCTTATTCTTGACACCTCACTGAGACGGTGATCTTAAATATTAAGAATCAACTAAAATTACTGTCACTTTTAGCAGTTATTTAAGATGGCAAGATTTGTCTTTTATCTAACTTCTGCAAACTAAAATGCTCATGGTTTACTTTCTTAAATGTGATAAAATTAAATGATTTAAAATGTAAAAACTTTTACCCAGCTCTTTGACTGATGGGCTTATAGGACAACCTGATTCTACAAAGTTCATGTCAATATAAAGATACTTGTTAAGTATTCAACAACTCCAAAACTTAACCAATTTATGGTTGTCCTCAAGTGCATGTATTTAAAAAGCAGGTCTTAAATTTGAACACTGTAACACGCACACACACACATATATATATATATATATATATATATATATATATGTATGTATATATATATGTGTCCATCTTGCCAGGTCTTAAACTACCTTAAGTAACAGTAACTACTGTAGTTAAACAGTTAAAAATTAAATAACTCATTTAAAGTTAGATATTGAGCAGTAAAAGATCTTTTTAAAAAAAATGAAAATGTTTAAGGTTTAACTTCAGTTTTGCTTTTCATTGCAATTGATATCTTTTTAAAACATAAAAACTTAAGTGGGGCATGGTCTGTTGGATTTCCATTCATACTGTAATGCATTTGAAATAATAGTTTGGGTTCTAACATCTGTTTAAGAGTGACTTCATGTGAAAGTATCATAGAGGATTTTTTTTTTCTTTTTGCACCTAACTTAAAACTGTTGACAGGTTGTCAAATAAAGATTATAGCCTTATAACTTTTTTTTTTTTTTTTTTTGACAATTTTACATAATCTGAAACTAAATTAAAACCTGTAAAAAGTTGATGGCAGGAACTAGTTAAAAATTATATTGAACAGGGGCACTGCCTGTACATTAGTGGCTTTTTTGCTTTTCTAAGCATAGCTAAGATGTAGCACAAGACTTGACCTAAAGTATGGGCACCTAGTGCTTACAGGATTTTTATGCCTGTTACAGTAAATAAAATAGAACTAAGCATTCTGGCAAGCATTGAGTGCTTTTCTCCATTCATTTTCTAACTAGGGAAGGAATTTTTTGTATTTCTGACATGGTAAAAATACACAGTAAAATGAATGTAATAATTTACCTTAGAATTTCTTTTCATTTTAATTAAATCTGAAATCTTTTTCTTGATAGTTGTAAAGGATCTGAAAGCTAGCATTTTATTAAAAAAAAAGACATACTTTCCCACACTCCTCCAACTCATTAACCCACCATCAAATTCACTCCACCCTAAATTGTCTGCTTTAAAATGTTTTTCACATTTTTTTTGCATGTTTTTTTTTTTTTTTTTTTTTTTTATGCCCACACCCACTGAATTTTATAAACATTTTTAGCATTTGTATGTAATCTTGGTAGATTAAATTTATTTTATTCAGATATTTTGAATGAACATATGATTGATATTTTTTTTCTTTTTCTTTACAGCTAATCTGTAAAGTTCCAGACTATTGAAACAAATGGCCATTATAAAGGGAGAAGTTTGACTGGTGACTTGGGCTGAGTTATGTGGGCAGCTAGAGCAGGACCTTTTTGTTCTTCACACTAAAACTGTCATCTTAGCCCCTCCTCCTCTTCATATTTCTCTTTCCTTATCTCTTTGTGTGTAGATTCATTTAGACATAGGTTGATATTTGCCCATCTTTGACAATTCCAGCCTACACCTAAAGACTAGATATTTACACACTGCTACTGCTGCTTGGTAGACTCACACCTCAACAAGTCTGAGACACTCTTATAACAATACAGAGAAATGAAAAGTTTGTTTCTCTAGCAGACTTTGTCCCACATCAAAGCCACGTAACATTTTTCCAATAAGATTAAAAAAAAATTTAAAAAAAAAAAAAAAAAATTGTATAATCAGTTCAGAGTTAAAAGTAAATTTTACAAGCAATAATTGATTATTTTTTGTTTCTCATTTTCTTCTCTCTACTCCAAACAAGATGTCTTCCATATATTTTCTTCATTCAAACTGATGTTTGACAAAACTGGTAAGGTGGGATTCCCTCCAAAATATTACATCAATTTAATTTTTTTATTTATATATATATATATATATATAATATATATATTATATATTTCTTTCAAAGTATGGGTGGGTGGGGTGAAGTAGTTGTGCTAAACTGGGTGTACTCTTGCCAATCTTGATTCCTTTACCAAAAACTGGTCACTCGGCTACAAACTGTCCATCCAATCAGCCTTGCTGCTGTTGGAAGGGAAAAGCTCAGGCTGAGGATGCTGCTGCTGCTGCTGTAGAACTCACCCTGCCAGACATGTTCCTCTCTATCCAATTGTCTGAATAGTTGGTGTCTAGATTATATTATATGACCAAGCAAATAAACTTTACACAGGGGGGCTCTTGTCACTCACATTTTGGATATTTCATAAAACTAATTAACTTAGAATATGAAAATTCTCAGAATAGTCTTATTTTCAATCCCCCTCTTCATATAATTCTGTATTTAGTGACAATTTGGCAAAGAAAATAAACTATTCTTCCATTCTTTAATTATAGAAATTATATTATTTAAAAAATATGTACTTGGGCTAAGTTATTTGTGTATGGTTTATCAATTTCCCACCTCAAATCTGAGATGACATTTAAGCTAATTACTTGTCTAATTGTTGGCATGGATTGCTTTTTGAATTTATAGCAGTTTTCATTCTAGAAAACTCTCATTCCATTTTCTTTTTCTTTTTTTTTTTCTTTTTTTTTTTTTGCTTTGAAATAAAAATGGAAGATATTTTGTGTACATTAATTATAACCATTTGGCACAGATTTCAGATGACAGATGTTAGATTGCACAAAATATTTTAAAGAATTTATTTTTTTGTTTTGCATTTGTCCCAACTGCTATTCATATCCACCACCACCACCAAAAAAGTGCCCAATTTTTTCTCAATATAAAGATTTTCTATCCATTTTATTTAGTTATTTACTTTGTTACTAAATTTAATATTTTTACACAATGGCGCTCTGAAGAGGAGCGGGGGGGGGGTAACTTGGAGAAGGAAAAACTTGAATTTATCAAACATTGGATAATAAAAAGACTATCACTTAGTTTTGAATAGTGATAGACTGTTTGCCAAGAACTCATGAAACACAGTTCACTATTCAGACAAATTATATATTCATGAAATTTTTTTTTTTTTTTTTAAACAATTTCAATAGCAGTCCCCCGCCCCACAGGTGAGATGGATATATTTTCATTATACATAAAAACCCTGTAGCTGACCTCTTACTCAGCACTTCAACCATTGAATCACCAGATGTTAAGTGTCTGTATTTCAACCTTCCTCTTTTACTTATGAAACTGGCCTTGTAGGAAGGAACCCACCTCTCCTGTTCCCAGCTATATAAAACTGTATAGTGACAAGTGTTTACAATTCAGCCTTATGACTGAAATGAGATCTTTGTGTTGAATTTATTTAACTTGCTTTAATTTTATAAGTTGTCTTTTGTGGACCTGGAATAACTTTTTTTTTTAATCTCTGTATTTTATTACCACATCCAATAAAGATTGGTTACAAACATCTGAATATTACACCTAATTTAAACTTCTTTCCTTGTGTGTGTGTTTTTTTTTTTTTTTTTTTTTTTTTTTGTTTTTTGTTTTTTTAATGCTTATTTTGTTTTGTCATTTGTAATACAAAGATATCTAGTTGTTTTTTGTTTTGTTTAACATATAGTAAGTGGAATCTTTCAGCAAAAGCTCTTGGTAAAATTACAACTTGCTTTTTAAAAAGCAGTACCATTCCTAAAAATTACATTTGCATTGTTAAAATCTGCACTTGGCTATTGTCCTCTTATGCTATTTACAAGACTACAACTGCAGAGACTAAATGCAATGGCAATCCACTCTTTTTATAATCACTTAGCCTTAGTACTGACACGGAGAAGCCATTGATTTCATTTGTCTACATAATTTTTGTAAAGAGAATTGTTAATTTCAATTTGGTTAGGACTTCATTTTGTAATTTAGAATAGTTATACTTTATTTGGCTAAATAAATCCTGATATTGTTAATTGCATTTGTACTTTTAAATAAAAATAAATTGTCTTGTAATGACCAACTTTTAACTGTTAAAAAATAACAAGGCAAGTAGCTTTTTCTTTTTCTCCCCCCCCCCCCCCCGTGCTGCCTTATAAAAATTCCATGCAGATAAAGAATGTATATTTTTCTCTATCCCATTTGCAAAAATATTAATTTCAAGATAGACTAAAAAAAAAAAAAAACACCCACCACCCAAGTAAAAGATTGCAAAAGATATCCAATAAAATTCTAAAATGCATGTAGTTTAAATGTTGGTTGCAACTAATTTCAAATATTGAGCACATTTGTGAATTCCCAACCCCCAACTTTCTTTTACTATGCTTCATGAAATATTCAATTTCTTTTCCCAAAGATTTCATATAAAACAATTGTATTAAACTTTTCCTTTTGATATGTATATTTGCCAAAGTCAAGGTTTTTTTTTAACAGTATACTGAAGCTTAGTTTTTTTTTTTTTTTTTTTCCTACCTAATTACCTCCCTTGCTTAACAGTCTGGTGATGGTGGAGGGGAGGGCTACATTTGTTTTTCTTAAAATTTTAATTTATAGGCTTCTGCAGGGAAAGTAATTTCCCTGCTGACTGAGCAGAAAACTGATCCGATTCATGACACCTTCATTTAAGTAGCTATGTCAAAAGAAAATAAATTTCAGTTTCAGTCTAGTTTTCTTAATAAGCCATTTAATCCCCTTCTCATTTGCTACAATGATGGGGCTTTGGAATGTTTAAGCTAAGACCAGGTCCCTCAAAGATAATTTATTTAAAAATCATGACCAAACTTTTTCACCCAGCCTAATACCCATCTTTGTATGGGTTGCTTAAAAGGGGGGGGGGGGGTATATATATTTTCAGTACACTGTCATAGGTTTTTTTTTTTTTTTACTAAAATAAAAACGATAGTTGATGTACTGATTGGGCTAGCCCATTATTCCAAACCTTAGAATAACATCTGACACTGATGTGAGGTTTGGCATAAAAGACAATCAGTATATTTGCCATCATTTTTCTTTCCCAGTATAGCTGGGGAAGAGCAATCCTCCTTTAACCTGGCTTACTTTAAGGATTGTGCAAATGAGGAAAATTCTAGCAATTCTGGGAGAATCTAAAACTAAAATTTTAAATTGTTTTTTTTGTGATGTCAATATATTCCTAGTCGTCTAGGATGTAGCCTGTAGTGGGAATCAAGTTTTATGTTGTAAATATTTATGGGCTCCCAGAACATTTGTCCCACAAACAAAATTGACCTACTCATGTGAGTAAAATTAAAAATACAAAACCTGGAATTTAAGAGAAAGGCAATTATTTATTTATATATAATATATATATATATATATAATTGCATATGTACACAAATGAAAAGATCAGGCATTGAAACTAGCTATGAGAATGTGCTTGCTTGTGTGTGTCAAATAAAAATGCATGACGTGTGAAAGATGGTTCATATTCAGCAGCAGACCAAGGAAGTGTGCCCCATTGGCCGTGTTTATCTACATCTGTGAGAGACTATGCTTGCAGTTTTATGAACTTAGAGTTTTTGGCAAAACGAAGCATGGTAACCCACATGTCCAATACAAGATGATCAAGAGAGATCATTTGTGTACAGCTAAATTATGTCTGTCCCCAGCTAAACAAAACAGCCCAGATTACTATCAGCCTTTTATATAGAGGGTGAGCCAAAAGTTGCCCACCATAGCGGTTAATGAATGCAGTAATATGACAAGCTGTAAATATGTTTTGAAAAAGACATTTTGAACAGCACATAAGTAGATAAAATTTTCATAAATTATTCCTATGGTGCACAACTTCTGTCTCATCTTGTGTATTACTAATAAATGGTGGTAACATTAAATTTGCATAACTTTAAATACAGATAGGGTTGGGTTTTTTTTTAACTCATAAAAGAAATGTCATCTATCTGCAATGTTTTTGTTGATAAACTTTTTTTTATGTTGGTTTATATTTGTAGTGTTAAAATTCAGTTGTAAATTAACAAAAAAAAAAACATGTTTACATTGTTTTTAAATAAATGTAAAAAAATGAGAAAATATTGAAAGTTTTTATAGAATTCTACAATACTCTGTCTAGTAACAAGTTAATCTTATTTCCTCAGTTTTTGTAGTAGTCACTGACATTTCACATTAATACAAATTAGTTGAGTGACACTAGGAAGATTTATCTAAGTTAAAATAATCTGTTTAATTAGATTTTCTTAAAACTGTAAAAAAGAAAAGTTTGCTGGATTATAAAATTATTCAAATATTTCTCTTGTGGTCAACTCTAGCTATGTTTAGAGCAGGTAATTCAAGTGAACTTAGCCTAAAAAATTAAAATATGTTTATACAGAAATTGTATAGAGGCAAGAGAACTTATGGACAGAGAAGAGTTGTAATATAAGACATTTGGCTAGTTATCTAAAAAGTAAAATTAAATTTTTCATTGTTACTGTAAAATAAAAGTGAGTTTGTGCCAACTGAAATAAAAAAAAACGATTACGGTTTTGTTCAGAAATATAAATGCAGATATGCATCAATGATAAATGAACATTAAAATAGAACTGCCTGAAATGAAAAGTGGCCTGAACATGTAATAAAATGTCACTTTCATTCACATTTTATCCTAGTGTTAGCAGTCAGACACAGGTTGTTTTTTTTTTTTACTGGTAAAGTCTGTTCCTCTTAATTTTAAAATATGCAACAAGCACAAAGTTGTCTAATTTTAAAAAATTTTCTCCCCTTAAATTGTTGAAAGAAATATTGAATCAGTAAAAAGGATGTTATCCCAATTACACACAAATTCTTTAAAATAAATAAATTAGTTCCATGTAGGTATTTTTACCTGCATTCCCACTCAAGTGGAATGTAATGTAATGCAAGGCTGAGTTTAAATTGATAATCATACATGGACTGGGTATAAAAAAATGACTCAAGCCAGCTGGGCACACCTCAGGTGCTGAGTACCTTAGCTCTGTCACAAAAGTGAGGTATTTCCTTTGGGATGGCCCTCTAAATGCCTTTCCCATTATGCAAAATATTAACCCTTTCAAAATATAAACAAATAAGTATTGTAAGTAAAATGAATATAAAACATACAAATACAGAATGCAACAGAAATACTCTCTCAGTGGCAATACTGCTTTCAACTAGCAAATGTCTTGCCAATATGTGGGAGGTATTTCTGCCGCACCCAGTAACCTTGGTAGTGATTGTTTAAAAATTTGTATCTTCATGCCAAATATAAATTTTTTTTAAGAAAATGTGAACTTTATTTTATATTTGAATTTTAAAAAAAAAGTCCTTAGTCATTACCTGTCTGAATTAACTGGGATTAGTTAAAAACCAAAAAATAAAACATCTTCCTATGCTATAATGAATATTTGCTACTGAAAAAGTAACACAACAAAGTAAAATCTTTCATTTCCATGTAACTTTAAAAGTTTCAATGTGAAATTTATCAAGTCTTCCTCGGCTCTTAATACATATAAAAATAAGTAAGTCTAAATGTTGACCGTATAAATACTCGGTTTGTTCTCTCCTGTTGAAATTTGTTTACTTTTATTTTATTTTGTTTTCATCATGAAGGCAAAAACTCTGGTCCCAACATTAATCATCCACTTTAAGATATTAAAATGCTTTCAGTCTTTGTCAATTTTTGGTGGTACATGAAAAAGTTTTCGCTGAGATGCAATAGATCTTTGAAATACTTTGATGATTGTTTTCTCAGCCCAAATATTGCAAACATCCAAATTTATAATTCCTTTTTTTTCTCATATATACTGCGTACGCTGTTCCAATTTCCTTTGCATCTCTTCTGATTCCAGTTGTTCCAAAGTGAGTAAAGATAATCCCAACTGATCTTCCTGTAATTGAGATAAAAAGACTTAGAAACCTACAATAGATATTTACAGACAATATGCAAAAAGACAAAATATTAACTGTTCTTGCAGCAATCCAGAAATTTTGTTATCTCTTGTAATCTTTTAATTAGTCATGTGCATGGGGACCACGTGTCTTGCAGTCATTGTAACAGGCATGTGTAGGGCAAGATAGTTTGACAGAGCCCATCACTCTTCAAGCTGGTTTTGAATTCAGAGTTTTTTTTTTTCCTTTAGACTGATTGCCACATCAAAGCAAGAGAGCCCAGTCATCCGTTATTTAACTCATAGCTGGGGGAGAAGAGATGGATTCATTCCTTTCCCAAGAGGATAACAAGCACAACTGAAATTCAAACTCAGCTTGACAATTTTTCTTTTAGCCATCACATAAAAGGTTGATCAATTAATTCACAGTCTAGTATATAGTTATTAGCTGGATTTTGATTTGAAAGTTTTATTGTATAATACTTGATTAATGAAGAAGCATTGGTTGATCATAAAAACTCATACTATACTCTAGTATAGATGATAATTACTATTCATTTCTGAATAAACTTCATTGAGAAGGAAGGAAGGAGATTATGTTGAAAATTAAATGTTTCATCACTGAGCTCTCGACTGAAATTAATTTACCTACATTTTTAATGGCAATTATTCAAATAGTTTAGAAAAGATCAAACATTAAATCTCTAAAGGAGAAACTACTTACTTTTCGAAAAGGTTGAGCCATTTGTCTTAGGAACCATTTTGAAACCTGCACTGCTTCATCTGTAGACAAGTTACAGAGGCTGTCTTTTAAATGTTCCTGGATCCACAAAGGAAGTTTGCCACGCTTATCAACACGGGAATAACGCTGGAATGGAAAAAAATACATTGGAATGACATGATAAATGTTTTCTTTAAATAATGCCACTAAGATGCAAGGGGCGACTGAGAGTGAGAGTGAATGACTTCAGAAGGAAACGGAAACCCAATCCTAAGCAAGAAACAAGGGATAAACCTTTACTGTTTAAAAGATCAAGGAGGAGTGTGAACTGGTTGATAGGTGAACCTTGAGCTATATAAACCTATTATTAAAAAATATATATATATATCCAAACTAGAATGTTACTTAATCAATCCAGCAGCTACTTGCAATATTCAAATCATCTGTTTCTTAGGCCACTACTGTTGACATTCTGATAGGTGTATTTTGGGGATTATTGCCTCTTCAAGTCAAGGGTCAACTGTTACCTATCCTCCTTATATCATCATAATTTTCACTTCTTATCACCTCCTCTTTCAGTCATATCACATACCTCATTCATTATAACCATTCTAGAACTATTTTGGGTGGCTCTCGAGCCTTGTATTGGGTGACCTTTAATATAAAAAAGGAAGATGAATGTCAAAACCTGTTAAATCAAAGTCAAGTGATTATCAGTGTAATTGAATAACTGAATGTAAGATTGAGGAAATTTAGTTACATGTGACTGATATGCTAATTTGAAAAATGACATTTGGCAGGAAAATCGTTTTATAACATGTAAAATATAATACATATTTGTTTCAGCATTTAGTAGAAAATAATTTATCACCTTTAAAATTCTAATATTAACAGAACCATTAGCTAAATGATTAATCTGTTTTTTTACAGCTTATCAACCCTTTGTGAGTTATTTAAAGCTAAGACATTTTAAATACATTTTTTTTTGCAACTGAATATTATTTAATTTTTTTAAGAATAACAAGGATTTTTCCAGATACAAGTCCTACTATTGAACTTTTCCTAAGGATATTTGCACATAAGTGAATGTAACAAACCCGACTGGAATTTGAACTCGGCTTTCTGATTTCTCATTCCAAGCCTCTATACATTACACCAGCTGTACATCCTGTTAGCTAAATGAAGGTACATCCAAACCAGTAAAGTATTGATATGAACAGTTTTTTTTTTGCGTTTTTCTTTTAAATTTTTACACCAAAACTTATTTACACTCAGTCTATTGCCTTCATTTTTGTTATCATGTTTCAGCTGCTCTCTGGCCTTCATCAAGTGCTTGCCAATCTGAGTAACCTTCAGGGAATTTCAAACTGAACCCTTTATTTAATCTACAGGTGTAGAGTGTTCATGTCTAGGGATATCTCATCTAGTTATTGAATATATTTAAAAGTTATTACTCACTGTGATTCCACCGAGTCTAATTCTGCACTACCCATCTCAGGGATTGAACTCACAATTACTATATCACCAAATTCACAAATCAACACTTTAATCCACTTGACTATAGTCCACTTGTAAATAATCATAATGCCTTGTTCAGAAAGGACCAAAACTCTTGAAAATTTTCGGAATATATCAGATTTTTGTGGTGATTAATGCATTTCAACAATATCTTAATTTCATCATTTTTTTTCTTGTACCGTATATACCCATGTATCATGCAACCTTTGAAGACCTAATTTTGAAGTTAATTTGACTACAGTAAATGGATATATAGTTTGGTCAACAGTATAGCCAGGGCCAGCAGTACACATACTAAATTTATATCGTGTGTATTATGCAACCACCCCCTTAAAATTGGCTTCAAAATTTGCATGATCTGTGGGTATATACAATAGATAGCAATCCCATTTTTCCCCAAGTTCTGTATTCAGAAAATTTGCAAAAATTGTGAAGCTCTAATTGAATTAGACAAAATTATCAAGGCATCTTTGTGCTTACAGAAAAGTAAAAGAAATATACACGAGTACTAAAAAATTCTCATTCTGACCAAAAAAAGATTTTTTTTAAATTGTTTGGTTAGCAGTGACCCCGTGTGTAGATTTTAGATTTGAAATGAAAAGAAAAATAACTTCAATAACAGACAAGAAAAACTACCATAAAAAAAACACTGAGAATGTAAAAAGATAATACCTTATCAGCAAAAAGCATAATGCCATAATCAGTCTTCCCTCGCAGAGCTCTGCCAACACACTGAGCTGCATGTCTCATGGCATCGAATGTCAAGAAGTCATTCTCACGAATTTGGAAATTTTCCCGTAAATACTCCAACCGAGCCTGAGGAAGAAGATACAAAAATGTATCATTTTTTTCTTTTTTTTGGAAGTAGTGATTTACAAACCAGATAAAACATTTATAATAAATAATATATTATAAACCATTTATTTACATTGAGCACAGTTTTATTACTATCAGAACTCACTGTGTTATATATGTATATATATATATATATATATATATATTATGTGTATTTAGGCAGCAAATGTTATTAAAGACAACAGACATTTGGTGTTGATTAATTTTATTGACTGACTTTTCTTAATTGAACAATTTCTGACAGAATTTACTCCTTATCCGAAAAGGATTATTTGTAATTTAGAAAAGTTGATCAAAAAAATTAATTGACTCAAAATGTCTTTTGCCTTTAATATATATATATATATATATATATATATATGTGCATGTGGGCAAATTGCTGGAGAGTCTGTCTGTAAAACTTTCAAGTGGAGTTGCTGAATATAACATCAATCAACTTACTAAGTAACAAATTTTATATTTGTATTAATCCTATATATAAATGTGTGTGTGTGTACACACCTTTCATATTTCTCAATAGAGTTAAAAAGAGTGAGGAACAATAAGCAGTCAGTTTTTGTTTTGTTTTTTTCAATTTTACCTCTTTACAGTGATTAGATATTTTTTCTTTCTCATTTGCCCTTCATTTCCCAATTACACATCAATTTACAGAAATTGAGAAAGGTTAATTATTAAAATGTTTAAACGTACTCTTAAAATTCTGCTTTGGGTGTAAACATAAGGCATCCCAAACATGATAACGGCTCTCCCAAGATGATGATCTGGAAATAAAAATTTCAAATCCAAATGAAAAATACAATAAGTTAGAAGAAAGACAACCATTACATTGACATATCAAATTAATAAATGTGATATACAGGCATAGATGTTTGCTTTTTGTTTAAATAGTTACATATTAATTTATTAAGTATATTTACATTAATAAAAAAAATTTTCTCTGAAGCTTATGTATACACCAGAAAACTATCTATGATTCCACTGTGTGTGTGTGTGTGTATATATATATATATATATATATTTGAGCAGCAATCCATCTTTTATACAAGTTTCAATGACAATGATTAACAAAGCACTGTGATTAAGCCTTTTATTAAATTTTTTCTTGCATTCATACAACTGATTTCTTATCTGAACATCGAGTGTATAAAAACTCTCCAAATGTTTTGTGAAAAAACAAAAGAAAAAAGTCTTTATATTCAGAAAAAAAAAATCCTTGATAATTGCTAATAGATTAGTCAAGTGCTCAGATCCACAGATCACTTGGAGGGGTTTTACACAATATGTCCAGAAAAGAAATCACTTGTATGAATGCAAGAAAAATATAATAAAAACCTTAATCGCAGTACTTGCCAGTCACCTTTTATATCACCAATAATCAAAGAACTTAAAATGATTAATGTTACTTATTTTACTGCATCAGTTTACTTACAATTATTGCCATGTGACACAAACTGTCAGAGCATTATTTAAAGCAGCCATAAATAACCAATAGTGCTTTTCCATTTGTATTATTGTCAACTAAGTATTTTACATTTATATAAATGAAGTAATTGTTCTAAGTAACACAGTAAATCAAAAAAAGTACCGTAATTTTTTGCATATATATATATATATATATATATATATATATATATATATATATATATATCCTACAACTCCAAATGTAATTTTGTAGATACACATGTTTAAATAAACACCCTGGTTTTATAAATAAATTAAATTACGTCTACCAGGCAGTACATTCAAAAGACTTAATACAGAAAATGTGCTCTCCAGTAGGATTTGAACTTGCATCCCCCTTTGTTGGAGAAACCACCTTTAATATATATATATATATATATATATATATATATATATATATATATATATATATATATATATTGGTATTTTTTAAGGGGGAACCTAAATTTCTTATTAATTAAAAATAACTCAGTATGGTTTGATTTTCTTAAAATTTTAATATTTTAACTTATCTTTTAAGTTTGAAATGGATTTTTTTATTCTTTAATAATTTTTTTAAAAATATATTCTTACTTAATATAAATTATCTAAATATGCTTTACTGTTAATCTTCTTAATATATCTCATTTGTATGTATAATCTAGTATTTTTTAAGTTGAAACCTAAATTTCTTTATATATAATTAATTTATATATACATATACACACACACACACACACATAATATATATATTATATATAAAAACTCCCTTTTCGGCACCTCATTCTTCATATAACCCCAACACTGGGTCATAACGTTAATATCCGAGTTGAATTTGTGGAGCCTCTTCCCTTTAAGACAGATACTTTCCACCCTTCCCTTACCACCAACTCAGACATTTCGTCTGACTGAGGCAGAACCTACCTATGGGTAGGTTCTGTATCAATTTTTTGACTACTGTCAAAGTTAAATTTTAAATCTTTAATTCCGACCTGAGCACATGTTGGTTGAAATAGATCTATACCCATGTGAGGTAAATTTTGGATTTTGTTGTGTAATATATATATATATATATATATATATATATATATATATATATATATATATATATGATGGCTTCCTACTCATTCCCAAGTATGTCTGTCTGCTAAGGTACCTAGCTAATCTCAGGCACATTTAGCATTTCTTACCCACCCACAGAGGTAACCTATGCTGAGCAAACCTTAGTTACAGTTACTCAGTGAAAACACATAATCTGGTGTGATCAAGATCAGTACACTCAAACTCTTGATAACAATGACATTCAGTCAGTTCTGTCTACCCAATTTCTCATAGAAGACTTGGGTCAACTCGTGGTGGGGTTTGCAGGCCCTTCTCAACAGTGGCCCATGCTAGGTGCACCTCCCCAATCAATATTATCAATTATAACCTCATTGATCAATCAGAAATCAACCAAGCTTCAGAAGAGGTCAAACCATCAAAAAAGACGATATGTAGAGCATGATATAAGCTTCAAAAATCATATTGATTGAGAGAAAAAAATACTTATGATACAGTTTAATGACTAAAAATCCTAAATCAGATTATTATTCAATTAATAAAATAGTATACCAAAAATATAATCATTCAAATTAAACCATGACTCTTGAATTCTGATTAAAAAGCAACCTTTTTTTCAAATAGATTATTTTAGTAACGCATAAAAAATTTTTTTAAAAATCACACTTTGATAATTTACCAAAATCAATTCCTTCTGAGACTTTTCCTCTTGCTACAGATAAAAGTACAGCACCACGTCCATTTTCACAGGCCTTGAAATAGAAAAGAAATGGAATAAAGTTACTGTTGTAAGCAACAAGGATTGGAAATAAAAAAAAATGGAAGCAAACCTTAAGGTGTCAAAAGGATAGTTTTTCCTTTGACACCATTATTATTGTACAAAATAATAAATAATACCTTCACTTCCTCAGGAAAGTTTATTTACAAGATTATAAAAATATGTGAATCAAGTAGAATGTGATATTTATTATTCACCTTTTATAAAGATTTATTATTTACTATTTTATAAAGAAATAAATGTGAAAAGAATTTTTTTTTCAAAACTATATAAATTCACTTTCATATGTTTGGGCTTTATTAAAATTCTAATCATCACTTTTTAAAACAAAAATTGCAGACAGAGTGAAGATAGTTAAAATAATAGTGGTATCAAGGGAAAAATCATCCTTTTGACAGTTTATTGCAGACATGAAAGTTACAGATTACTAAAAAAAATTAAGCTAAGCTTGTTCTTTATTTTTTATCCACACTGTTTAAGAGTTACAGAATAATGAAAGAAATACGAGTCAAAAATTGAGATTTTCGATAAAAGCAGCTATAAAAATAAGATGAAAGAAATACACGTCAAAAACCTTATATAAAACACAATGTAATATTTTTAATAGCTCACTATCTGATCTCACTACTTACTTTTCTTTTGCTACAGTAACACAAGGCATTACTCAGTACCACTCAAAATTTATTTTTATCAATTCACCCGAAGGCAGGCAAAAATGCCACTAAGATGGAAGGATCTACTGGAAGTGAAGGGAAAGAACCGGAAACCAAATCCTAAACAGGAAACAAGGAATAAACCTCTACCTAAGTTTAAAAGACATAGGAGTGTCAGCCAGATGATAGCTGAATCTATCTACTTACTACTGTGGAAAAAATAAATAGATAAATATTAAATAAAATATCAAAGTTTAGGCAGAGACGTTAGGAGTATATAGCTGAAGTAAACTTTAGAAGGAACCAGAAACCCAATCCTAGACAAGAAACAAAGGATAAACTTTTACACCTGTTCAAAAGACCGTGGAGGAGTGTGAACCAGACAATAGGGAAGAGAATATAGCATTATAAAGTAGCTGAAGCAAGCTGCTAATACATTGTGGATTTTTATCAATTTTGTTTTAGCTTTCTTTTTTGCCGTTAATAGTTTATAAATTAGACTAATTTACAATCGTCAATTTTTTTTAACAAAAAATTGTATTCAAGGGAGACAATTACACACTGTTTATTGAAGTACTTAGTAATAAATGAAACTTTAGATTGCAAAATAACCTGCAACAATAGTGTTAATAGTTACATAATAATACAAATTTGTAAATTGTAATAAATATATATATGTGTGTGTGTGTGTACTGCTGCATTATTGTTTTGGTGACATGATCATAATTATTCAATGTTGAATATAATCTTCAAAAATTTAAAAACAACATCAATCATTATCCTCAGTCTCTTGAAACCTGTTCCTTTATTGTCTTTTCTCCTTAATAATGATTTTTCTCAGATTCTCTCTCTCTCTCTCTCTCTCTCTCTCTCTCTCTCTCTCTCTCTCTCTCTCTCTCTCTCTCTCTCTCTCTCTCTCTCTCTCTCTCTCTCTCAGTAACCTCTTTCATCTTAGTGGCTTTATCACCTTACTTGGGGTGAAATTATTAAAAAAAATGTTATTTGTTTAATATTCAAAAAGTATTGAAAAACAAAAAATATAAGAAATTTTTTTTATATTTTAGAAATAAATTAATTGTAAAATTACCGTATATACTCATGTATCATGCAAACTTTGAAGATCTAATTTTGAAGCTAATTCAGCTACAGTAAATGAATATATAGTTTGGTTAATGACGTAGCCAGAGCCAGCAGTACATATACTAATTTTATATCTAGTGTATGATGCAACTCCCTTAAAATTAGCTTCAAAAGTCACATGATAGGCAAGTATATACAGTACTTAAAATAATGATATCCTGAGTAAACCAGTTAATAATAATAACAATAATTCATTTAGGTAATCCAAAAATTATTATATATAATAAAGATTTATAGTGATAAAATTTTTGGAATCATTTGCAGAGATTAATAATGGGACAAGCGTTTACCTATCATCATTCCTAAATGATCTTCCAATAAACAAGCTTTCATTTCAATGGAAATATTAGCAAATATCAATTTATAGTCATTTTTAATTTACTTTAATAAGAAATCTAAGCTTTAAAAAAATGAAAAAGAATCAATTACCCTTTGAAAATTATATAAAGCCAGGCTTGTCTCGGCAGCATCTTGGGTTTCAATGAACAGCAGTTTACATTTTTGGAGATTGTCAATTATTCCCTGTTAAGAAAAGAGAAAAATGAATAATACCAAATAATCAAGAAGAAACCAGTAAAACTTGATTTTTGATTTAGTTGTAATAACATAATTAAATTTGGTCAGGGAATGGGAAAGAAAGAAGGATGTCTTTGTTCTTATCTTTTTATTTCCCCATGTATCCCTTAATTTTTTTCTCTATTCTTGTGTAATGTGTGTTTGCCAGTATATATATTTTTTTTTCATTTCAACCTTTGGAAGTAAAGTCTGATGATCCACGGTCCTTTAAAAGGGCTGTGGTGAAATAATTTATTACATGGAACCTTAAAGTGGTCTATACATATATATATATATATATATGTAAATAAAAAGAAAGAACAGTAAGATATAAAATCTGGTGTTCTTATAGATATTCTTATTTTTACAAAATAGTGCTCAATGTAAATTTACAGAGCATTAATATTATAAATTAACTGTTTTAAAATATGTTTTTTTTCACTACACAGTAATAACCATGTTTCAAAAATGGAAACTAAAAGCTTCGAATTTAATTTTGTAATTAAATTAAAAACATTAGTTCCATTTCATCCTCAAGCGAATTTTGGAGTAACTTATTTTTAAATTTACTGAGTTTTAAAGGCACGGCAAAAATTCATAATTCACTGTTTCCAAGGATACAGAGAAATCCACTCATCCAGACAAGGGGTGGTAGTGTGTTCATTTTCATTAACTTTTGTTGTATCAGTTATTAGTTACGTTCAAAAAAGGGGTTATGTTTAGGGATGGGTAAGGATGTATTTTTCAACGAATTCTGACATCCGCTAAATGCATGTTGTCTGGGTTTTTTTAAATTTTATTGTTAAAGGCAAAAAATTCTTATGGCATTTTTTCTATTTTTATACTTAAAGATTTTTTTGGAATGTTTAGGTTAGAATACATTTTATTTAACTACAATTTTAAAATATTTTCACTTTTAATTTTTAATAGACTATATTTCTTTTTAAAAAAAGTAAATGTATTAGAATTACTTACAGCATGTAAAATTATTTTTTCATATCAAGTATAAGTATGTATATTACCAGGTCACATTTTTTTAAATTTTTATATTTAAATATTATTTAAGTAAAATTTATGACAATGACGGCAAAAATAGCTAATTTATTTCTCTGATTCAGTAAACTTATTTTTTATAAACTTAGTAATATATAGTTTCTCACGTATGTACAAAGGACATGGGTCATTTAATGACCTACATATTCTAGCTTTTCTTATTAACTTCCATTTTACTGTAGGTGTTGTATTGGATTTGAATTGGATAAATTATATTCGAAGCTTTTAGCTTCCATTTTTGAATCTGTTTTCTGTATGAATGATTCATTGTAATGTAAATTGAACTGCACCACATACTTGATATATATATATATATATATATATATATATATATATATATATATATATATATATATATATATATATATATATCTTTTATATATAAAGTACAGTTTGTGTGTTTGTGTGTGTGTCCAAGCAACTACTATATGATTCATAGCTCATTCAAAAGCCCTAGAAAAGTTAGGTGCAAGGAACGATTTTTGTTGAGCTCAGATTCAGGGTTACCAGATTATGTGATGTTAAAAATATATATTAATATATTATACTAGCCATTATTGTTGCTTTCATGGTTGAAGGGGAATAGCTCATTTTCCTTTTGTATCCAAAATTGTAGTGCATGTTTTATTATAAACTAGTTTAAAAGCAGCCCTACCGGGCTAGCTCTTGTGCAGGACTCTTGGTTTGGTCATCATCACAATAGCTAGGGAAGAGTAGATGTGATAGGCATCAAAAGACTGCCCAAAGACAGAGATGCAACTGTGATATGATAAATAGGGTGTTACAAACTACTTTATAGTAATTTACACGGTGTTTACTCATTCCCCCACAAGAATGAGATGTGACACAAGGTCTTTTTAAAGTAGGGACCCAAGCACCCAGGCAGGGACAAAAATTGCCCACAGCCCCTGCAACCGTCAGTTGCGCTGGCCTCAGTGCAAGCACTGATCCCTCCCTCTTGTGCAATGGGAGGGCACGGCGTCGGGCAGCTGTCCCCCAGGGCTGGGCACCTCTCAGTATTATTTTCTCAGTTGCCCCTCTGCCCTTCAACAGAGAAGCCCCTGAGTGCACTCTGTCCAAGGACAGACGCAACTGAGAGATGATAAATAATGCGCAAATTACTTATAGTAATTTACACATTAAAAGCTCAATATCTGTATTATATATTACCTACTTTTAGGCAATATCACTCTTCAGGTTTAACTAATTTGCATATTAATTTTTTAAAAAGTTTATTTCATTAATTAACCATCCTTCATTACTGTTCTTTTATTTGAGGATTGTTTTGATTTTCATATCAAGAATAGTTCTGTTTAGGAATATTGTCTTATATAAGACAATGTTCCTAAACAGAAAAAGTGTTTGAAATTTGCATTTTACTTGGCCTTCAACAAGTTGGCATCTATTTGTAAAACTTTCCTTTAACTTTGCCAATTTACGAAAGAAATGTTCATTTAAATTTTTTGTTTAAAAAATCTCAAGTAGTGAATATATCTTGCTAGGCAAAGCCTGCTAATATATATATATATATATATAGGTACATCCAAAAATTCACTAAAAAGTGAGCATACATGATGAAAAAATGCCCCAAACTTAATAAAAGCAAAGTTTTATTTTCAAAATCTTTGTTATTAAGAGGGGAGATCAAATAATTTTCTTCTTATTAAATGATATATTTTTATCCTTTTTAGAATGAATTTTGTTTTTCTTGTGTCAGCATGGTACCATAAATTAGTATAGGAAAAAAAATAACTGTCAGATTTTAATTAAATTTTTAGAACTTGTTCGCAAATGAATGAAATTATTTTAGGACAGTTTCTTTTTTAGAAAATCTTGGTAAATACATTTTTTTTTACATGTATTACCCACCACTTATTTAATTTTATGAAATTTTGAGAAATTCATTTTTGTACAGCTTAATGTTTATATTAGTTAAAAGTAGGAGTCTTTAGAGCATTTGAATCATCAATTTGTTTTTGTCAAATAGAAACACTATTTACCAAAAATCTGCTCTGATTTGTAAAATAAAAATGCAATAAAACTAAGACATTATTTAATTAGAAAAGCTTTTAATTGCTTTTATGAATAAGTTATATTATGAACAAAAAAAGAAGGGTTTTTTTTGCTGAATAATGAATCTTTACAAGAATTGTTTTCCTTTTTTATTAAAATTTAATAATAATTTATAAAAATTTAAAACTTTTAAAGTTTTGTATTAATTTATACAGTTAGGTGATATTGTTATTAAGTGACCTTTGTAAAATTCAAATATTGATATTTATACTGTAGTGTTATGATAGTGGAGCAATCCATTTATTTAGAGGGAAAAAATTAACTAGAAAGGGCAAAATTGGCTAACTTGGATTATACAAGTATGTTAAACTATGAGTGTAACTCTGAAAGTAATGCCTATTTTCTTTTTATATTAACCTATGATGTCAGAAGTGGATGCTGGTTCTATAGCAGTAAAGGTTAAATCTTCTTACCAATCACTTTTAAATCTTTTTGCCCTGATAACATCTGACTGAACATCTGACTGACAGTCTAACAAAATGTTGTATGGCATATGAAAGTGCATATGAAACAGCACTTCATCACTTAATTCCTACATGTGGAAAAAATTCACCCATAGACATATTTATTGACAAACCAGTGGATAGGAACCCACTCAGGTGGTGGGTAATGTATCTCAACAATAGTGACAGCTAGGCTCAAGATGGCCATGTATAGCTATCAGACCACCAAATGAAGACTGCTCTTGTTTACCTCATCTACATGAATTGGTAGATTATGATGTACTGTGTACATAGCTGAAGATCAGTCTTATTTTTTCTTTTTTTTTCTTTTAGAGGAAAGGTCATCCAAACAATTACCATGAAATTATTTATAGAAAAGGCACAGGGAAGCTACATTATGATTAGATGGGAAGAAGGTGACTGAAGCCAAGATGCCAGGTCAGGACCAATGACATTGCAGGTTCTTTGGATTTTACCAAGGACCTACATTGGAAATGACAAGTATAATGTTGGGATATCACAGATTTTGCGTTCATAATTTTCTAATGAATGCACAAAAAATCTTTTGGGGAATTGAACCAAATAAGAAACATAATTCCAGTAATATTTGATGTCCTTCCAACATCCCCCCCCCAATTTTCCCCAGTGAAATGTGGAGTGGGTGCTTATAGGTCTACATGTCTTATAGTCCAATAAATAGAATTTTGTTCTACTACTGTGCAGAAATTTCCATAACTTTTGTTTATTTGGACCTCCAAATCTGAGATTCATTATATACTTTTTTTTTTTTTTTTTTTTTTTTGATAGTTTTCATTAATTTTAAATTATTTAGATGAAAAATTATTTTACTTTTTTAGTTGGGATGTGGGGTTATTTGCTGACTTTGGTTCAGCACACACAAAAATTAGGTCATAAAATTGATCTTCTTAAAAAATGTTTGTTGCTTTTGGAATAAGACTGAATGTATAATCTTTTGTGCGTGTGTGTGTATATATTATTAATAATAATAATATAAATAAAAAACAAATATATGAAAATTAGGAGAATTTAATATATTTTTGAGGTGAGCAGAACTTCTGCCAAAAAGTAGTCAACAGATAACTAGAGCTCTTCAGTAAATCAACAAAAGTTTAATGGACTGGCAAAATATGCATCAGAGCTATATATATATATATATATTATATGATTAATACAAATCTAAAATTTGTCACTTAGCAAAGTGATGTTATATTCAGCACCCTGACTCCAGAGTTTAAGTTTTGTTATTTTTACCGTAAGTTAAAAAAATAGTTTATACACTTTTTTTATTGATGTTAGGTTGATTTTTCTTCCTTGTGCATGTGTATGCCTGCACATCTGCACATGTACAGGCGTACACACATGTAGTGTACATATGTGTACATATGCACAGGTGTAAACACATGTATACACATGTGCACACACACAAAGAAGAAAAGAAAAATCAACCTAACACCAATTAAAAAGTTCATAAATTATTTTTTTAGCTTAAAAAAATTGACATATTTTCTGATTCCTCCTGACAAGTGGACTGAACAATTAAACAAAAGTTCATCTATGGAAACACTGGAGTTGAGGTGCTGAATATAACATTAATTAATAAGCTAAGTGATAAATTTTATATTTGTATTAATCTTATTAGTGCTCCATCTCTAATATTTGCAAAGACTACTTGCCTTAAATGGTCTTTCTTTCAAACTTACACTGACAGCATTTCTGGCTTCACATCACCTTTGTTATTGCTATATGTGTGTGTGTGTGTGAATACTTTTATCATTAATACAGTGTGCAACAGAAATACTTCCCACATAATGCTAAGACACTGGTGGCAATGGTGACATCATCTAGCTAATGTCTAACCATTATGCAAGTTTTTGTGCCACACACTGTATAAGTCAGTGTTTTCTCACAGATTTCATTATACTTAAATTGGAAACTTAAATTGCAGTCTTTTCCCAGGCAACACCAAGTTACTTCATCTAATGACTCCCTCCTTAATATCACAAAACTGAAAACGTAGGAGGAGTTGAGTTTTTATTCTTACATTTATCCAAAGATAGAGATTATGCTTCAGTCAGTAATCTTCAATTTTGTCTCTGGCTTTTAAAGAAAATAAATAATTAACAACATAAGTGGAGGCAGGTGATTTTTGAAAAAGTATTTTTTAAAAAAAAGGTGTAAAAGAGTGAAACTTACAGTCTCATACCAAGCAGCTATAATAGCTTCCTGAAAAAAAAAAAAAATTAAAAGAAAATTTTAATTTATCTTGTGTTGTAACCTAGAAAGGGTTACTGAATGACGAACAACCAAAATGGAGGTTGGAAATGAAATGGTAATCTTTATAACATCAACAAAATACAATACTTGCCAGTGGTATGATGTAGGTAAACCACTGCTGGTGGCGGACTACTTAGACATCATATTACCCACACTTACAATGGTGTCCAACGTATTTATGAGGATTGGAACATACCCATTAGTGTTCATAGGTATGGTATATAACATCTTGAGATTTGTCCAGACAGTTGAATTCATTGTTCCTGTTATTTTTGTTGTAGTAGTAAACAAAAAAAAATGTAACAAGTTATCGTAATTTTAATTATCTAACTCCAAATTGTAACAGAGGAATCCGCCGGTTTAATGCTGAAAATGAACAGTGAGGAAAAACATGTACCAGAAAACACAACAGGATATCCAGTTGAGACATTATTCCCTTTTATGTATAAATTTACAGAATTGTTATTTGGTGTGTGCTAAATTGTGATATGTGACACAGTACATAAATATGTTTATTATTATGATTATTTGGTTGTATTATGTATTCTCAGCAGAAAAGCTAGTGGGGGGGAGCTGGTTTAGACAGAAAAAAATTGAAAGGGCAGAGAGATCGGAATAAGATTGGAATAAAGTGATATTAAAGCAGATAATTTCTATTTTTTGTTTTATTAAAACAAGTCGCACTAGAAATCTACTTGTAAAGAAGAACAGAGAAGTAAATTAAAGAATTTCTGTAGAAATTCAATAAAAAGAAAAATCATTTATAGCAGAGGTCCATGGTGGCAGATATTGAACACAGGTGGTGGTCAATAAATGTCTGGAGAGCAATTGTACACCAAAGGACAGATTAATTTTGAACCAAAAACTGACAACTTAATAAAATGCACATAGCTAACTGGATTGTTATAGCATTTGATTTGGAAATGGAAAATGCAGACACTGAAAGAGCATGGTGACTTATGACTAAAACTCATCAATTTCCAAACAAATATCAATGTCCTTCCAACTTTCCAACTGCTCATCAAGCACATCCTTTCCATTAATGATGTCAACTAATTCAACAAAAAGGTTGAGTAATTCATTTTTAATGTTTATTATTATCTATATTATTCATGAAGTTATTATTATTATTATATTTTTTCTTTTGTATAGTTTTCATTTCAACTGGAGATTTTGCATTATGCATGTTCTCCATCATGTCATACAACCTCAGACAAATGGCATCTTTTGCAGAATATTTGCAGTGCCAAGAAATGCAGACTTGTGAAGCAATGGAATACTAGGCTTTATTAAAATGTTCTTAATGAAGAAAAAATTTGGTGGTATAGACCCCAATGATAACTGGAACAATAGTGGCCTGGATCTCCCCCATTCTGGTAACTTATTCAAATAAGCACATCTAATATAAAAGAGAAATAGAAATTGAGAAAGGAATAACAAAACATGAAGCTAAAATTAATCTTACCAAGAAACAATAACGAAGAAAAAAGGCAAAGGAATTTCTACCCTTAAAATTGATTATTATCGATTAACAGTTTAAAAAATATAAGGACCCCTGATTTAGTAGTGATGATCAGAATGTGTCTCCTTATAAACTCTTACCATGTAAGAATAACTTGTGAAAAAACCAACTATACCATCTGGAACAACCTGGGCCATCTCTACTAACAGGTTCCCATAGTTTCGGATAACAGCTGAAAGAAAATCAAATTGAAAATTTACAGTCTAAAATTGTATGTATAAAGAATGTTGGTCTTTGAAAAATTCAGGAATTATAAAATATCTATACATTAAATACTATTTGTTGGATAGCAAATAAAACACACTAACATGAAACATACCTATATCTTCTCTGGTTTCAAATTTAGAAGTCATGGCTACTTGATCATTGCCTTTGCTTACAATCTGAAAATAAACAATAGTTTTTTCTAATGGCACTAGAATAGAAGTTGATATTATTAAGAGCAGTAATCAGGAGGAGGAGGAGAGATGCTCATTTGTCTAAAAAGTTTATTCATCAAATTTCATTGAATTAATAATGAAAGACTTGGAAAATTCACTGTCCAGGAAAAGTAACTTACAACAGGTAGAATGCAAGGTCGGGCTAAGGTCATTGAAAATGTTGCCATAGTAACTGGTCGATAATCAAGAATTTTGGGATACATTTCCAAAGGAGATAATGTCTGAAAGACAAAAGAATTAAATGCAACATTTAATTTAAAGAACACACACATTATATATATATATATATATATATATATATATATATATATATACACACTATAGTGTACCCATGCTGTCAAAAATGATGGCAATTGTTAAAGAATGTTTAAAATAGGAAGATGCAATGAAACAAAACTTTTGAAACAATGTCTTAAGATTCAATAAGGTGAAGATAAAGAATTCACAACTAAAATAGAGGCCAATTAGCCATTTAATTAATCTGTTCCATCTATATTTTCAGTGAATCATAGATATCATTCAATGTCATCTATGATTCACTAATTACTCCTGGTATTATATAAATATTGGTACTGCTCAGTATCTTTTCATGTCAAAAATTTTATGTGTTTAATATAACAGTGAAATGGAAATATGTCTTGGAAAAAAAAATAGCAACAGAATTATAAAGACAACAACAACAAAGCCTATTTCAAAACCAAGTTGAAGCTAGACAATCACTTTCTTTTTTTTTTTTACTTCACCCCAAGCAAGGCAGTAGTGCCACTAGCATGCATGTGATTACAGAGTGTGAAAGTGAAGGAAAAGACTGTATAGAGCGGATTGAGGAAAGGATAAAAGAAGAATGGAGGATCAAGGTCACAGAAGATGGCGATTGACGTTGCATTTAAATCTTTGAAGAATGTAGTTATCAGGGAAGCAAATAAGAAGAAGGGAGTTCCACTGTCAAGAAGTGTGAGAAAAGAAACTTCCAGAATAGAAGTGGTGGTTACATTTAACTATTTCAATAGTAAAAGGGTCGGACATAGATGCCAATCGAGTAGCACGCTTAAATTCATGTAGTCGGAGCATCAGGGAAGTGGGTTCATCCGAACAGTTGCCATGAAAATATCTGTAGAAAAGACAGAGGGGAGCCACATCAGGTCTGTGAGATAGTGACTGAAGTTGAGATGTCAAGTCAGGACCGATTACATTGCAGATCCTTCTTTGGATTTTGTTGAGAACCTCAAGATGAACAGCAGGGGTGCCAGAATAGATATGGCCAAAAAAGGTATCTGAGTGCCTCACAAAAAAGGTTTGAACAAATAAGAATGCAATCTAAAAAACATAACAATAAAGGAACTGATTAATTAAACACTTCATTTTGCTAATTTTGTTTAAATGCAGATAAAAATTTTACTTGTATAGATTATTAAAATGACCAAGGGAAATAATCACTCATAAATTAGTAGGATCATTTGTGCACCATCTGTGAAGAAAAGAGCACTATGACAGTTCACTCTGCCAGAGATTTGGAAATGGCATACTGTACTGCTTGGCATTCACATTAGAAGCTCTAGTACAAACATTTCAGTGTGTTTGGGTGTCAATCTGAGGACAGGATTCAGAAAGAGTTGGAGGAGTCTAATGGTGATTACAAAGGTATGGCAGCTTGGAAAACTCACCCTGATCATTCTGATACGAAAAGAACTCCTGAATTTGTTGGTGAGATCCAGGCCATGATTGACAATGATCTTTCCAAGTCAATCAGGTCCATAGCCAGGGACACAGGAGTGTCTGAGTTTCTTATCAGGCATGAAGACATTCAGTATTTCTCATATAAGATGAGAAAGGGACAATTTTTATCCCAAGCTATGAAGGACAAGAGTAAAGACCATACTACAAAGCTTTTGAACAAACTCAAGCATCCCTTCCAACCAAACATTTCTACCACGATAAGATGGTAAACACACAGAACAACCATTGGCTTGCTGTGTCCCCAAAAGATATACTGAGACTGATGAAAACCAAATATCCAGTCAGCATCATGGTGTTTGAGGTGATCACTAGTAATGGCGACGTTATGCCACCATTCATCTTCCCACAGGGCCTCAGACTCAACACAGAGGCCTACATCAAGTGCCTTGAGGAGGTGGTGCTGCTTTGGATCAAGAGAGTGGCTGCAGGAAGGCTCTATGTCTGGCAACAGAACTCTGCACCATGCTACACTCAGTCATGGCTGTCAGACAATCTCTGCAACTACATCACCCCTTGCATCTGGCCACCTAACTCCCCAGAATGCAACCCCTTTGATTATTATGTCTGGGGTGCAGTTGAGTGAGAGACCAACAAAACTCCTTACCATACCAAAGATGAACTGAAGGCAAGGATGATGGCAGCATTCACCAACTTAAACAAGGAGACCACCCAGAAGAGATGCAGGAGATTCTGAAGTCATCTGGAGGTTGTGGTTGAAGCCAATGGCGATTTTATTGGATAAATTTACTCTTTAGTATTTCTCAATGTTTTTGTGTAATTTTGGTAAAATATAACTGTTAAAATGAGATGTTAGTCTCATTTTCATTTTTGCATAATTTAGACGACAATTTATCAATCGCACCTTGTATATACATAATATTTATAAATTTTCTTGTTCTTTAAAAATGAAAACAAAAATAATGAACAATGTTTATTTATTATATTGTTTATTGGAAAGATTGGCAAAACACTGGATAATTGGCAATCAATTCAAACATTATAAAATGGTAAATAATAAGGATTTCCTTATAGTTGGTTTTCATATTTTAATAATTTAGTAAATGTTTATAAATTTATGAATAAAAAATTGTTTTCATATTTATTTATTGATAAATGATAAATATTGCACTGCATTAGTTTTTATAATGTTGTAAGAATAAAATTATTCTTGTAAATAAATAATCTAATAGTGATTAATATTTTTGTTGTAAATTCTCAAAAACAAAAATAATGTATAAATTCACTTTCATCATATGTTTAGGTTTTATAACAATTCTAATCATCGCTTTTAAACCAAACATTACCAAATAGTAAAGGTAGTTAAAATAATAGCGGTGTTTAAGGAAAAACCATCCTTTTGACACACTATCTTTTGTGGGCTTGAAGATTAAACATTGCCACTAACTTTATCATCAATGTCTCAAAATTACCTCAGTAATATATCTCTTGTGAGAAACTATCATTTACAGAAATAAAATTAATTCTTCTTTTATGTACCATTTGCTCTTCAGTATGTGGTCAATTATGACTCTCCACAACTTCCTGTCTTTTTTGCTCCAAATAACTGTCTCAGTTTTACCATCCACTCACACAAATTTAAGTAGGTTACTTGCCTCCCACCAACTTCTCTTGACTCCAATATGCTGAATGAGTATTAAATTCTCCAGGCCCTTAAAATGGATAAAACTAAGCAGTGGCATCTATATTTAATATTAATTTAGATATCATAAAG
This sequence comes from Acanthosepion esculentum, assembly GCA_964036315.1. Taxonomy (NCBI): domain Eukaryota; kingdom Metazoa; phylum Mollusca; class Cephalopoda; order Sepiida; family Sepiidae; genus Acanthosepion; species Acanthosepion esculentum. The sequence goes on from OZ038490.1 coordinate 42,970,668, forward strand.
TAAGGATTAAAAACCAGGTTTCCATAATAGATTTTCTCTTATTGTTTTCAAATAAATTTTTGTTTTTTCATGGATACGGTCCTTTTCAAAATATTTTACCCAACCAATCAACATACTTTTGTTATGTTGATGATGCTCTACTTATATATCATCATGATACTGATTTACCTGACCTAAGTAGATCAATTAAACAAAGCTGAACACACAATGGAATTTACATACAAAATGGAAGAACACAATTCCTTACCCTTCCTAAATATCAAGCTACACCACTGGAAATCAACCAATAAATTTATATTCCCATCATAACAAAATAAAATCTGACATACTCATCAGATTCTACCTGAGAGCTCTAAGAATATGCAGCTCAGATTATTTACACAAAGGAGAAATATATTAAAAACACTTTCAAACTTCTCCAGTACTCTAATTATTTTATATTCAATGCAAAATAAAAAAGTTCATAAAATATTCCAAAACAAAAAAATGGCCCCTCCTGAGAAACTCAATGAATCAAAAAATATATTATCCTACCTTTTAATTCTATCACATCTACAAAAAAAAAAAGAGAATCTATCTAAACTCAACATAAAAGTTGTTACTATTAATGACATCCAAAGCAATAAAAGACTTAGTGAATACTAAACAAAACAGTAAGCTAAAACCTGAAGGAGGAGTTTACTCCATCAACTGTAATAGTCGTCACAAAAAACGAGACTGTAACGAGACTGGCCACAACTTTGACATAAAAAAGGAAAAAATAATTCACTATGACATAAAAGTCTGGAGAGTGCCTTAATCACAAGGTCATCAACAGTAAATTTGCACCCTGGCTCTTACAACATTTCACCATTCCTGGCAAATCTTGTAATATCACAGTGTGGAATACCTATTTACAAAAGTGATGGAAAGAAAAAGAAAAAACTCTAAATGAATTTGGCTTTATAAAGAAAAAATACTAAAATTTTCAGCACCCCTGCACATGTATCTCTTCCAACATAACAAATTTAGTCCAATGAAGTCCTGAAGGACGAAATGTGTCACAAGTAAACTTTTTCCACTTTGTCATACAATTTCCCCAATCATGAATATCAACAAATCTGGGCAACTAATTATTATTTACTATGAAATATTAAAGAAGTGAGCTTGTCATTGGCAGTAGTTCCCCTACTTATTCACGGAAGATATATTCCAAGATCTTCAACCCATCAGAAGATGCCAGAAATAGGATAGTACCAAACCCTTTATGTTTGCTTCTTATACATAATGATTATTGAGTGTAATTCATAAATTAGGCACAACAAGAAGAGATTAACAATAACTGAAAATGAAATTTGGTTCCAATTATGAAGGAATGACTGCAAAATACTTCCCTCTGCCCAATTTATAGGCAAAACCACACAAATGCATGCTGGGATTTCTTCCTAACCAATAAGAGAGGCCGCTTTTCAGTCTCATTTAACTCAGTCCCAGTCTGTCTTGTTTTGAAGTCAGAACACTATGTTCATTTATCTGAATTTGCTCTTGTGTGTCAACACCAATTCTTAGTTTGTGAACATTTTACCTTATAACTGTTACTTTGTCTTGCATATATTATTTGATTACTCAATATTACTTTTTGCCCTGTTCTTTCCTTTAATTGTTATAGTTTATTACAAACTTTATCAATTCTGTTTGTTGGGCAGTCCTGCCATTTACATTTAACCATGGCCACTCACTCTACAGAAAGTTTCTAACAGGATATTTTACCATATACACTACAGGCCAAATGTTTGGGGAAAGTCTCTGGATAAACTATAATAAATGTTATGTGATGGACAGAAGATTTGTAACCTCATCATATGATTTTTTTTCTTTCCTTATTAAGTTGCAAATTTTTACCTTTTCACCTAAAGAAAGCATTTTATGACTTTTCTCTGGCATATTTTGTTTTGTCAGCACCACTTGAATTTTAAGACATATTAAAACCGATTACAAAACTACTACTATTACAATATTGGATATTAGAAAAAAAATACAATAGTAAGAAGCTGAATGAGGTTGGCTAGTTTGTGCATCTAGACACATTGAACATAAAAAACTTGAAAAATTGAATTTTAAAGTTACCAAGCGACAGCGCGTTGCGTGTATCCTACGATGGAAAATGTGGCCAAAAAGAAAATTACTTACCAAAAAAAGGGTATGTATTCTGCTTGATATGCTGAAGACAGAATATTTAAATTAAAAAACAAGTCCATCGCAGGAGTCCCTATAAAAGTATTTTGATATGCAAAAATTGAACATCCTCTCCCAGCTGTCGACGAATGGAAAAAATGCTCGGCTGATAAAAGCAGTTGGTGTTCTTGAATTGGAGAGAGAAGTCGGGTATTTTGGCTACCACATTTGTTGGAGAGTGAGTTATTTTTCTGACTGGTTGCGTGCATTGTGACTTGTGAGATAGTACCTGCGTATCGAGTTTTCGGCATTTCTTTCTGCCCACGATGTTCGAGTCTGAACTTAGTGATTAATTCTCTGCGTTGTGGAAATAATCTGCGACAAATATTTCCCTTGCAATCCCAGATCGCTTACAAAAATTAAGCATCCCTGTACCTTCAGTGTTCCTCTCTCTTTTTTTTCCTTTTTTTAAAATCATTTCACCCCAAGCAAGGCAATAATCCACTAAGATGCAAGCAATTACTGAGTGAAAGAATGAGAAAAAAACATTATTGAGGACAATAAAAGAACAGGAATTAAGACAGAAGATAACAATTAACATTGCACTTAATTTTTTTAAGAACAAATTTGATTGGAAAGCAACTCAGTAACTCCTTTGTCTTAGTGACTTTATTGCCTTGCTTGGTGTGAAATGATTAAAAAAAAGAAGAGAAGAAAAAAATGACCTGTGAAGAGCACATTTGTTACATCACACAGAAAATAAAGAAATGGTCTTTTGCTTAGAATTAAATAAGAAAAGACTAACCCCTGATGTAATAACAACAGTCTGGAAACGATCAAAAACAGGTTTAATGGCAATGGAAGCATCCATACAACTGAAGTGCATCACTGGATTTGGAATTGTAGGTGTTCGGTCATCAAATGGTTCAACAATTATAATAAATCCTAGAAGAAAAATAAAGATAAATGGTTTACAAATAAGGCATCATTCCAGGAGACAACATTTGAGTGATTTGAATAAAATTTGGTATATTTTATTTGCTAGGTTAATAATACATGGTTGTAAGATCAGATATTAACAACATATATATTGTAAATTATAAATATATGCAATGCTGAGTTGCTAACAGGATATTTTACCATATACACTACAGGCCAAATGTTTGGGGAAAATCTCTGGATTTTGAAGAATCATCTAAAAGTTGTTTTTTTCCAAAACAAATTTACTAGCTCCATTCAGGCAAGAGAGGATTACTCTTCCTGAAGGGTTTCATCATATATTCAATAATAATAATAATGAAATTAACCCATTACTGCATAAAATTTCCTTGAAATTTTAGCTCTTTTTGTCATCTACCTAATCTGGCTAATGGTAATCTTAGGGCTGGCAGATTTTAAATTTTATGTCCCCACTCCCCTCACTCTAAAATATTGGATGCCATGCACTAATGGATTAAATAGTTTCAGTAAACCAAAGAAGGCATGAAACTTACTAATTATTAAATCCAGAGGGTGACCCCAAATGTTTTTGAACATACTGACACATCAGATGGGTGAATAAGTAAATCAGTATGACCAGTATGCAAGTGCCATTAATCAAGAGGGAGTAGGTAATGAATTTGGGATTCCTTACATCTGGTGGTACATATCAAATTCAAAAAAACAGTTACAAGGCCAACAGAAACACAGTTCTAGAAACACTTCTTTTTCTTTTATGTACCATGTCCCTTCAGGACATAGGTGATCATGGCTCTCCACAACTTCATATCCTTTGTAGCACTAAGTAATATTTGTCCCTTTACTATCTCTCCTTACTGGTCTGCTATCCATTTACACAAGCTTTTTAGATATGTTATTCATTTCTTTCTGCCCGCCCTTGTCTACAATATATCCTATGAGTGTCAAATTCTCCAAGCCCTCTTTCCTCATTATGTGTCCCAGAAATTTCAACTGTCTGATTCTAAGCACAGTTGTTCATTTCATTCTCATTTTCCTTAAAAATTCCTTTTAGCTTACATGTTCCATCTATGGCATTCCCAGCATCCTTCTGTAGAACCACATCTCTGTTACTTCATGTCAACTGTTTATCAGTGAGGAAATAGTCCAGCATTCACTGTCACATAAGAGGATTGATATTATATAGTAGTTCAGCACTCTGTTCTTTGTTTCTAACAAAAGTTTTCCTGTATCTTAATACTTTGCTTAGCTTTTAGAATGCATCTTTTGCTCTTCCAATACATCTTCAAATTTCTGTGTCACATTTTCTGGGAGCACAGGAACATAAAATCTAGATGGAACTTTTACAGAGAGAGAGATGCAAACATGCCTCCAAGATAGGATTCAATGATATTCTGGAAAACAACAGACATCTGAGGAAGGCGGGAGGATAGATAGTAAAAATTAAAAAAAAAAATATATAGACAAGGAATTAATTCAAAGAAAATCACTTACAAATATATATCATCAGAGATAAGCACAAAAAATCATTATTTGCTGTAAAGATACCATAATATATAGATTTTAATTCTTCCTGTTTTTCTTACCTTTGGTGTAAGTGCTGACAAGTGTGGCAAAGTTAGAAATGAGATTCATGTTAGAAAAGTCATCCATGTCTGTTAGTTCTAAAGTTTTCAACAAACTGCGTAGTCGCTCACTGCAAAATCTGCAAATAAGCAAAAAAACAAACAGAAACTGAACAAAAAGTATAAATACAAGAATAGAAAATGAAAAATTAGTAGTAAAAAAAACCCCCCAAAAAACAACAACAATCCAATCACACACACAAACACACATATATATAAGAACGTATGTAAACATAAAAGTGGACATTGAAGTCAACACCCAGATGTAACAATCTCTTTCATGCTAAACACAATCATCAGTCCATGACAATTGCATTTAGCATTAAACAGACTGTCGCCTCTGGGTTTTGCCTTCAATGTCCATTTTACATATTTTTCCTCACTGGTAGCATGACTCGGAGTTTCAAGCAAAACGAAAACGCCAAGTTGCACTACCAGTGAAGAAAAATAAGTATATTTATTAATATATAAAGTATAGCTCAGTTATATTCTAAATTTAAATGTTGTGATGTTTCTAATGAAATTGTAGTGTGTTGAGAATTTCAAATTTGAATTTAGGAAGTAAGAATTAGTTTTCATTCATTCTAAAGAGTATAACTTCAAGATTTGATAAGAACTTCAATAGATTTATCAAACATCTGGTGAGCATTTTGGTGTGTAGCTCTTGTATCAGTCAACCAGATAAGTCATTTGAAGTTTCCTTAATTTATTGAAAATGTGTGTGTGTATATATACATACATATACATACACACACACACACATATATATATGTTAGTATGGTATAACATCTGAACAAAAGTGGAGAAATGAGACAATGTGAAAAAGCTTTTTAATGACCATGCATGTTGCCTTTGTGTGTTAGACATCTTCAGGTGAGAATAAAAGACAAAAAAAAAAAAACAATGATTTGTCATTCATTCTGACCTGAAAACATATACAGTCATGGTCAAAATTATGGGGCAGGTGTATAAAAGTTAGAACTATAACTGAAACTCAGTTATTTTATCATTTGAAAGAAAAAAAAGCATTAAAAGTAACTATAACCTATATTTAATGTTTACTGTGGGCTTCTTTCGCTTTTATAACTTCCTTTATGCATATTGGAGACCAGCTTAGCACAAAAAAGTTGGCTCAATTTTCTGCCATTCTTCATGAAGCTTGGCTTCTAATTCATGTTTTGAAGAATATTTGTGCACCCTCACTCTTGTACCTAAGCATGACCACAGATGTTCAATGGGATTCAGGCCAGGGGATTGAGGACCACTTCATTACCCTCACTTCTTTCTTTTCAATCCAACCCTTTGAAACTCTGGATGTGTAACATGGTGTGTTATCTTGTTGGAAGATTACTCCATTGTTGAAAATTTTCTCTAATGAAGGTTGGAAACATTAGTCTAACATGTTTGCGTAAGTGTTAAAATTCATTCTACCCTCACATATGAATAACATTCCCTCTCCTGGAAGACGACATGCAGCCTCAAATCATTACATTCCCACCTCCAAATTTTACAGTTGGAGCAATACACCAAGCATCATATACTTCCCCAACTCTTTAATGAACATAAACAACTCTAGGGATTCCAAAAATCTGATAAAAATTTAAATTTTAGGGATAATTTTCTATTCAATAAAAATACAGTATTAATAGGTGTAATAAAATCAATTATGCTCAATAAATTAGTTTCAATTAATAAAGGAACTTATTTCAAAGTTGCTTTCATTAGACCAGACAACTTTGGCCCAATCCTCAGGTGTCCAATTTTCATGCTCTTTTGCAAAAGAAAGTCTTTTTCTTATTAACCTCAGACAGGCAATGTTTTTTTTCTAGCTTTACATCCTTTGAGGCCAGCTTGTACTAACCACCTTCTCACTTGGTGAATTGATATCATTTTGTTGCCTCTTGAAATTCAGCAGTCATATTAGAAGAGTTTTTTTTCCTGTCACCTAGAGATACCCTCTTTAGCAGTCTATTTTCCTTGGAGTTTGTACACATTTTCTGGCATTGACCATCACGATTTTTAAAAGAATTGGTTTTGTTATATCTTTTAATGGTTATTTGTACACCATTTCTTGAGAATTTCACTTTTCTTGCAATTTTATCTTGGGATAACTCTTCTTTGCACAATGCAATGATTTCAGCCCTTTTAATTTCAGGCATCTTTTTTTCTTCGGAGACATTTTCAATAAAGAAGAAGCACTTATAAATTGATGCTAGTTACTAAAAAATTAGAAAAGAGTTAGGACTACAGATTAAATTTTAAATAAATAATTTTGCCACTTATTATAAAAAAAAAGTAAAAATGAACACAAATCATTATTGGTACCCATAAATGCCAGTGAAAAATCAATTCAAGAATGCTTATAGTGTTTTCAGCTAATATATGTACAAGTTTCAGTCATATTTCTAACTTTTCTACACCAGCCCCATAATTTTGTCCATGGGTGTGTGTGTGTGTGTGTGTGTGTGTGTGTGTATATATATATATATATATATATATATATATATATATATATATATATATAAAGAAAGAAAGAATGATAAATGAAACTAGAATTATTTTACAGTAACTTAACTGCTTCTGTTATGTATAATGTGTACCTCAAGGATAATCGTATTAAGACCCTCACTTGAAAGTAAGGGTCTGATATATAATGTCATTTGAAGTGTCCTAAACTGTTTCTCTCAATAGTAGACTAAAAAATGAAAAACATGCCATACAAAATCCCCCACACACACACTTTTTTCACTTTTCAACAATGTTCATTGTTGTAAAAAGTGAGTATTAGAACTGTAATAAAAATCTAAACATATGATGAAAGTGAATTTATACATTTTTTTCTTGAGAATTTGCAACAAAAATACTAAACACTATTTATTTATTTATTAGATTGTTTAGTTACAAGAATCATTGTCATTAGCTTTATCTTGTACCCAAGAATATAATTTCTTCTTTGCTGATTGCTTCCTTTATTATGATGACTAAATTCAGCGCCAACTTGCAGGTTCATGACTAGAAGCTTCCAGTTTCACCAAAACCTGCTTCTATCATCCATTCTCTGTCACCGTTTGGCTTTGCAAGAGTTGGTTGGAGGTGAAAGGAAATCAGAATAGAAGAAAGTGCTGATGACAAGAATAAAGTGGACCTCAACTTGCCAGGAAATGACCCACACACCTGATTTCATGACCTTCCTCTGCAGCATATATGAAATGAGACATGTAGAATCCAGTTAAGAAACTGCAACGGACTGCCGCTGACTCTTTTATAACTTCAAGTGGCACACCTTCTCTAGCATGTGTCATGCATAGCCCTGTTCATCCACTGGTTCAACTGTCAAGATCTGCTGGTGGTCTATAAAGTTTTGGGACCACTGTGGGGATCTTTGGGGTTGATCATGCTTAGTCTGGGTTCTCGTCTTCAACTTTGCCACCAAGAATTTAGAAATCCTGACAGCATTGTTCTTAGAGTCATTGAATGACACAAACCTCCACCACAACAAGGAATGACTATTGGAGGTACACACATAAAAACATACAAGCATAAACACAAATATATATTTTACATTGGATGTTGGACTAAACAGTTTGTCACCTAATAAAAGTATGAAATTATCATCAAGTATATGAGAACATTTTTTATTATTGTTGTTGTTGTTAAAAATATTTGAAAGATAAATTATAGAGGGAGAAATTGACTATTCTGACCTGAAACAATAGTTAAAAAAACTTTTTTGTTACAAGAATAATTTTATATTTAAAACATTCTAAAAACAAATACAATTCTATTAAAACTAATGCAATGCAATATTTATCATTTACCAATTTATAAAGAGATAAGTATGAAAACAATTTTTATTTATAAATTTATAAACATTTACTAATTAAAATATATGAACCAACTACAAAGAAATCCTTATTATTTACCATTTTATGAAGCTTTAATCAACCGGCAATTAGCTGATATTTTGCCAACCATTTCAATAAACAATCTAATAAATAAATAAATAGTGTAAATAAATAATCTAATAAATAGTGTTTATTATTTTTGTTGTCAATTCTCAAGAACAAAGAAAATATATAAATTCACGTTCATATATTCAGGTTTTATTAAAATTATAATCATGGCTTTTTAAAATAAACATTGCTGAGAGAGTGAAGATAGTTAAAATAATAGTGGTGTCAAGGAAAAAAAACTGTCCTTTTGTCAGTAGATTTTGCAGATACAAAGGTATCATGCTTAGAGTTTTTGTAAAAGCAAAAAAAAGCATATAAACCAACCTTTAAAAAAAATTAATTTTCTTGGTTTTTTTTTACCAACTTGGCATGCACAGCGATACAACCATTTTCTGCCATTCAAGGACCACTCTCAAAAAATCTGCTAAGTAATGCACACACACACAGAGATTTGTATATAAATTACACAGTACTAATTCTATTTTAGTTACTAATACAAATGCATGCTTATTCCCTTTCAGTACTCACCTAAGTGGTTTTCGTTCTATACAAACTTTCTGAAGACAATCCTTGAGAAAAGAAGGTGGGCTTTCAGACACAACATGATGTATTCGAAGTCTTGTTTTAAGAAACTCAACAAATCGTTTGAAGAAAGACAAAAAGTGCTCAGCATTTCTTATGTTTCCCGGAACTGCTTCTGAAGAAATGGAAAAGGAAACAAACTGGGTCATCTAGGAAATATTTTATTGCATGACAATTTTTTTTTTCCAAATCTGAATGTCATGTTTCATACCAAAAAAATGAAACTCACATCCTGTATATTTGGGTGCCTGTCTAGCATGTATGCCACCCGACTGATCAGGCCATGAAGTCAATAAGCAAATATAGTGAAACTCTACCTTATTCAATTTACCCTCAGTCATATTATTATCTCTTGGAGAAGTAATGTGCACTACCAAGCTATTTGAAATCCCATGGAAAGGATCATGAGGATGAAGAATCAAAGCAACAATCTGCTGGATTGATAAAAGCCCAAATCAATTTACTCCAGGATCGGTTTGACAGGTGGAAAATGGGAGGAACAAACTTCAGAACAGGGAACATTTGCACTCTCTATGCTTTTTGAGAAAGAGTGGAAGGATATGATAATGCCAGAACTCCTGAGAGCCACTGCTAACAGATCAAACTGGAGGAGACTGTTTCTTCTGCCCTCAGGGCCCTGATGATTAAAGCCATCTAGGGACTGATGATGATAACAATATTATTTGTATATACTGGAATCCCTCATTTAGTGCAGTTAATTTGTACATCAGTAACTATAAAATAAATAAATAAATAAATCAATTTTCAGTTACTATGGTTAAACTGAAGAAAGTTTTACTGTACTAATCAAGTATTATGTATGCACTAATTGAATTTTGTTATATAAAAATTTTAGCACACTAATCGAAAACACATTAAATGGATTAGCATCAATCGAGTGATGCCTGTAGTTGTAGATATAATTTCTTAGGCAATATAATTTCATTATTAACTTTTGAATAATCTTTCTTTTCACTTTATTTTTGTTGCTTTTTATTGACTTCTATGGTCTAATCAATAAGGCGCTGCCAGTGTTAGTCAGCTAGCAGTCCTCAATTTGGGAAAACCCAAGATTCACTGTTTCTTAATTGTGGAATATATCTTTGTCTGGGACATAGATGAATCCAGACTGTTTGAATCTGGAGTCCTAAAAATGGCTTCTCCAGACACAGAAGTATCTCCATATTATATGTAAGACCCTTTCTTTTTGTTTCTCCTTGCACTCTCCTTTCAGCCATTACCTTCCATCCATGAAATATGGTATTATTACATCAGATATAATTCCCAAAACGGGGGAAATACAATGGAAAAATAAATTTTTCTACCATATCTCTCTCCCATTACAACGACAATGCTTCATTTAAGAAATTTACACAGTTTAATAAAGAGATCAATATTAAAAAAAATATATTGCTTACAAGAATTATTCATTGAATCAAAAATGAATTATTTCGTAATTATTTTTGAAAACATGTCAGAATAAAAATGTGCAACATTGACTGATTGATATGTTTTTTTTTTGTCTTAACCCTTATTTAAAGCCAGAAAATATTTTTACATTGTAAATAATGATTCAAAAAGAGGTGGATTCCATAGCTTTCCAAAAGGTATTTGGGTGTAACAAACCAAACTGGAATTGGAACTCAGCTTTCTGATTAATAATTCCAAGCCATTATCCATTATACCACCTACACATCCATGTTTACAGCACATGTTATTCATAAGGGGTCACCCATCTAGGTACCGACCAGACTTGATGTTGTTTAACTTCAATGATTGTACAGGAACTGGTGTTTCAATGTGAAGCAACCGTAAGCCAAAAATGTGCAACAGGAAAGGTAGCATGCTTGATTTCTGACAGAAAAATGATTCCAAGAATACCTACTCGAAATCAAAAAGACAATCAATTACATAAAGGAAGAACATTTTTAAATACAATGAAAAAAAACTCACCTTGTAAAATTTCAGTAGGAACAACTGAAAAATAAAGAAAATATTAAAATATCCTGTGTAAGAAGAAATGATATGAAACAGAAAATTAGGATATTTGCAAGATTAAAATAAAGGTTGCATTTTTTTTGGAGGACATAAGAAAATGAAAGATACCATCCAAAAGATAAGCAAAGTTTTAAGGAACAGGAAAATTTGTATTGCATTAGGTAAGTGATTGTCAGATTACTAATACTTACATTAGAATAAACTTAACCAAATATATAACCACTTCATCCTACATTTAAATTACCTGTAAATCAGTATATACTGATTCATAATGGAAAAAAAATGATAATCAAGTATTTTAAAAAGATCTATTATCTGATATGGACAATCTATGGTGCATGCACTTCATACTATAAGAAGTGTTTTCTGTAATCATTGAAACTATGGCTGGGGATAAATGTCAGCAGGCTACAATGCACAAAAGACAAGTAGAAATATTTTAGCATGTTTGAATGTTCTCAAAAACAGTTGACGCAATAGGTAGTGCCACCAAACAGTAATGGCAGATCTGCAGAGAGACCTGGGAAATCTGAAATTGCTCTCATTGAAATTAGTGCTGGATTGAACCAGACTGATTATTAACTTTTGATTGCAGATTTTTGAGGGCCAACCTGCACTATAATTTTGAATTTCTACAAAGCTAACGCTGAAAATGTTAGACTCTTAGAAGCACTTCCAAAATCCACAATGTAGAAAAAGTTTAAATCATTTTATGATAAGAACATTCATAGTAAGAATCTAAGAGAAAAAAGAAATACTGAGAAATTACCAGGATTAGAGAGGATTACATCAGTTTCTCGAGCAATGTTTGCATCGCGTAGCCCATCTACAAGTTTCTGATATTCAGTCTGCAATGTTTTCTCGTCGGTTTCTCGGAGCCTGTCAAATAAAGTTAATGCGTCTAATCCTTTTGTTGTCATTTCTCAAGAAAAAATAAAATGCTAAAATTCAGTTTCATATGTTTGGGCTGTATTAGAATTATAAAAGTTGTTTTTTATATCAATAAAAATTGCCATGGGATTATAAAATGATAGATAACAGTGTCAAGAGTAAAACAATTCTTTAGACACTTTTTTTCGCAAGTACAAATATTAACTTTACCAAAAAAAGAAAAATAAGCAATTTTTTAAAATGTTTGTTTGTTTGTTTTGGTTTTACGGCATATCAGCCTCAATGGGTTATTTAATGGTGACAAAATTTTTATTGTTGGTAATACTTTTTTTTTAAAATCTATTTCTGGTAATATTTTTCCTTCAAAAATTCCATTTCTGGTAATAATTTTCTTTCAAATATGTATCGCTGGTAATATTTTTCTTTTTTTCAAAAAATGTATAGCTGGTAATATATATTTTTCTTTTTTCCAAAAATATATTGCTGGTAATATTAGGTTTTCAAAAATGTATTGCTGGCAACATTTGGTTTTCAAAAATGTATTCCTGGTAATAATTTTTTACAAAGAATTTCTGGTATTAAGACATATTTTTACACTTTCATAGTGTTTTGACCTCAGTTATAATTCCACTGAATAAGGTTTTCTTAAAAAACGTATAGCTGGTAATATTTTTCTTTTTTTAAACGTATAGTTGGCAATATTATTTTTCAAAAACGTATAGCTGGTAATATTTTTTTTTCAAAAAAGCACTGCTGGCAACATTATTCTTTCAAAAACGTATAGCTGGTAATACTATTTTTCCAAAAACGTATAGCAGGCAACCTTATTTTTTCAAAAACAGCCTTTTCTGTTGGATGTAGTTTATCGCCGTACCCAGTATGCGGATGTAGTTTATCACTGTACCCATGATGCGGATGTAGTTTATCACCGTACCCAGGATGCAGATGTAGTTTATCGTCATACCCAGGACGTGGTATAGTCTGGGAGTTCACTATTTGCCCATAGCTGGGACCCTAACAGGTGCTACCACCCCGGGTCAGGACCTGGGAACACCAGTAATTAAGAGGTGGTTCCACACTCCTCAAAACCTCCTGATCAGAGGCCTTGCTGTTGGATGCAATTTAACGTCATACCCAGGACGGGAATTTTTTTAAATGATGACAGTTAAGGACTTCAGTTTATATAAACATTTAGTAATCTTTAACTTAGTGAGTTATCAGTAATGTGATATCCATTCTAAAACATATAAGATTAGTTTACTTATACTGTCAAAAATTAATGGAAATATTTAGGTAACTTTGCAATTTTATTACACTTATAAAATATCAAAAATTTCATGTTGCTCTGCATTTTCTTATTTTTAGTTACTAAGTCAAGGATCCTCAAAATGATTGATATCAGACCTTGGGGTGTGAATGGGACTACCCAGAGGGATAAATACCTGAGGGTCAAAAGAGGTCAATGAATAAATTGTGGTGACTTATAACTAAAACTCACCAATTTCCACCTAAATATTAATGCCCTTGTTAATGCTCATCAAACACAACTTTCCCATTAATGATGTCAATCAATTCAATAAAAAGGTATATTAATTTAATATTATTACCTCTATAATTTATGAAGTTTTTTCTTATTACTATTTGAACAATTACATCAAGAAGAGAAACAGAAATTGAAAAAGGAATAACAAAACAAAGTTAAATGGATCTTATCAAAAAACAATAATGATGGAAAATGTCAAAGGAATTTCTACGCTTAAATAAAAAAAATTATTATTATTGATATTTTTTTGTACATGCTGGGGGAGGTAATGATGGATAAGGATTCTATGAAGAAGTTGATGATCTAAAAAGTTTTTGGACCCCTGGTATAAGTGCCGATTGTTTGGTATTATATTATGGCTTCTAGAAGCTTCTTCTGTAACTACCCTTATCTATTTACTTGAAAGCTAAAAAAGAATCTTGCAATTATGAAGCTTAATTTGTAAAGTTTAAGATAACAGAAAAATTCTATGTCTTCTACATCATCAAAAGAGTCAAATATTCTTCTGGTGTTATTATTTCGACCATCAGGGGTTTGTCGATCTTGCTAACCTTCAGGAAATTTTGAATTGAACCCTTTCTTTAATCTACAGGGATACATTTTTCGCATTCCACTATGTCGCAGGACAATATCTAAGTGGATTAAAGCATTGGTTTGTGAATTTGGTGACACAGTAATTGTGTGTTCAATCACACTACTGAATAAGAACAAGATGAAACATCCCTAGATATGGGCAGTAGATTTGAGAACAATCTACCTTTGTAGATTAAATAAAGGGTTCAGCCTGAAATTATTTGAAGGTTACCCAGCTTGACAAACACCTGATGATGGCCAGTGGCACAATAACCAAAACAAAACATTGGAACATTAATAAGAAAAATGAAGAATATAACCTTAAATAATGATAATTCCTCACCATGAGGAATAGAGCGTAAGTAATGATAATTCCTCATTCCAGAAATTCAGACAGACTCTTCTGGTGATATATAAAAGCATAACACATCGCATTTTATGTGTGAATAAGCATCAGATTCTTTTCAGCTTAAAAATTTGGCTGCACAAGTAACTTTTTTAATCTAGTAAGAGTAAGAAATATTTAAAGAAAATAAAGCAACTTTTTACACTATAAACGGTTTTTATGTGACAAAAAAAATCATTCAATAGACAGAAATTTTGAAACTTCAATAGGACCGAGTATCAAATACAACAGTTATACTGATTTGATCTGCAAGAAGTTAGCATGAAAAACCATTCGAGATAACAAAAAGAAAGCCACTTACTTTTGTACATGTCTTTTCAGTGTGTCTATATTGTTACAACATTTGTCTAAAGTTCGCCGTGTAATAGTAACACTCATAGACTCTATACACACATTGTCTGCAATAAAAGTAATAACTTTTAACATTTTTTAAAAAATTGTGTAAACTATGAATATTAACAAGAAATACAGTTATTTAGTTATTTTTGTGCAATTTCTATCAGGTATTAATGCACACACTATAACTAGCAGAGAGAAACTTTATTTTTTTTTATTTTGTTACTCTTTGTTCATCTTGGATTTATATTGAATAAAATTTGTTTTTAGTATATTTATTTTAAAATTTTTATTGATAACTGAAACCTGTTTACAGTATGTTTAATAGTAAAAGATGATAAAAACCATGTATCATGTGTAGGGCTTTGTCATCCTATCATCTCTTTATAGTTAAGAATTGAAAATCAGCGCTTTGAAGTTAAAGCCATGAACTCATATCCTACTGGTGTCTGTTTTAACAGACACCTTTTATTGTGACCATTTTGTTTGAAGTTCGTATCTTCTTGATTTTAATGAAATTAAAGACCCACTGCCTAGCTGTGTTCACATTTACTATTTGGTTTCTCTAAACATCCAGTAAATGTTGATGAATATTTTTTTCACACAGAGGAATTTAATGTTCAATATAGCTCGGCTTCATACACACTTGAGATATAATAATTCCTAAAATTTCATTATAAATTCTAGATGAACAAAATAAAATCTTTAAAAAAAGTTTCTTTGTGATGGTTACGGCAGGTACATGATAAAAATTAAAATAACCATATCAGAAATAGCTCCAGCAATATCAGAAATAATATCCATGCAGAACCTTCTGTTCAAAATAAAGGGAGGCAACTTATATATATTTTAGACATTTTTTTCTTTTGATATGATGATTGAGTTAAATTTATTTCACTTAATCAATTCTCAAATTAATAAATTAAAAATCTATGGTCAAGAAGATCGTAATCGTTTACTATTTCTAGTGATCTCACCATTCCAACAGAAATGCTTTCTTTCATTATTGTATTTTTTTTTTGTCAAGTTTTAATATGCTGATTGTTGTTTTAAAATCATTTTTTAGATATTCAGTTCAAACAAAATAAAATTTAAATGTAATATACTTTTTCAAAAAACTTTTCATTGTAGAGAAAATTCATGAGGAGATATTGAAATATCTTAACATGACCCATTTTTCCAAAATCTAACCAAACATCTTTATTGGAATTTCTTCTTAGTCAAGAACATTACAGAATCCTCTCATGTATCTTATGACACTGGCATATCTAAATAAAAATGGCATTGGAAATAAATACTTGAGTGAAAAATAGTCAAGTAAATCAAATAGTTTCTAGCGATATTAAGACAAACAGATTAAACTATACAACAAAATTAATAGCTTTAATATAGGTACCTCCAAAAAAGATCACTAAAAAAGGATATATGATGCAAAAATTTTCAAAACAATACAATTTTATCATGAAAATTTTCATGTCATTCACATAATTTTTTATGTAATTTTTTTATTATTATTTATAGAAACATGAAAATTTTGGTTGGAATTTTTTTTTTTTAAGTGAGACATTAAATTCTTACAGGAATTGTGAGCAATTTTTTTGTGGTGAAAATTTGAAAATTCTTTCAAAAATTAGATAATTGTTAGATTTTAATGAAACGTTCAGAACTTATGAAATTATTTTTGAAATGTTTCTCTTTTTAAAAAATCTTTGTAAATAACTTTTTTTAATCTGTTACTCCACCATCACCATTTAATTTTCATGAAATTTTAAATTGTTTTTTGTATCACAAAATGTTTATATTTGTTATAAGAACAAATCCTCAGAAAATTTAAATAAAAAATTTGGGGGTCAAACAGGACTCCCAGTTACAGAAAATCTGCCTTGAATTGTAAAATAAATAATGCAATAAAACTGAAACATTTTTTATTGGAAAAGTTTTTAATTGCTTTTATGAATAAAATATGTTACAGACACTATGATTTTAAAGGAAAAAGTTTTTCTGCAGAATAATGAATTTCACAAGAAAATTTTAATTAGAGTAATTTATAAAATTTTCATTTTTTTTAAATATTGTATTAATTTGTAGCAACAAATTGATATTGTTATTAAATTAAAACTGTATTTACTAATAATAAACAGAAAAACTCACTACAAATTCAACTATCACCAGTATTTTAAAAAGAATTTTCAATTATTTTGTGTGCATATCAATGTGTCAATTTTTGTAAATATGGACATCTATACACAACATTACCAGAAAATAAGAAATGCCAATAATAAATTGAAAATTAATTAGCAATTTTCTAACATTATTTCAATAAGTTTCTTTGTAAGGCCCAAGTACCTGAAATTCAATAAAATATTAGATTGCTTAAAATATTTTGATTTTTTCAAGATTACTGGGTAGTTAAAAAAAAAAAAAATTAAAAAAGTTGTTCATGCATGCTGTATTCATCAAGAAATTTCTTTTAATCCTTAAACAGCAGCCTGTCAACAAATCATTCAACATATCAGAAAAATAATCCATGTTAAAAAATGATTTTCTGCTAAGTAAATAATATTGGTACCAATTCAGATTAATTAAACATTAAATCAGTTAATTTTTCTTGAATAACATTTCAGAAAATTATATTTCATTTGTTAAAGACTTTTTAAAAAAATTATGTTGACAGATCTGTCAATATGGATGAATTTACAAATTTTAGTGATAAAGAGAAAAATTAATTCCAATCTATTTAAATTCAGTTTGAAATACAGCAAAGTATTTTACTTATTGGAAATATTAAATTTAATCTATTGACTTGGAATTAAAACTAAAATTAAATCTTCAAGAAAGATTTTTCATTTACTACTGAAAAGCATTTTAAACTTAGGTATCACTTTTTTTGGTGGTACCTACTTTAATATTAATGTTTTTACCCAAACAACAAGAGACACTTACCAATATTATGTGCTTCATCAAATACAACAACAGATTTTTTGTTCAACTCTTTAGATACGAGATCAGCAATTTTGGGATCAAGTAGATAATAATAACTGTAGACTATCACATTTGCATGAAGAATCTAAGCAAAAAAAAATAAGAGAGAAGAAGCTATAATCAATAATACAGGAAAAAAAGAATTTATTATATATTTATTCAGAATAGTCAAAGAAAATGAAAATGCAATGTCTTGCATAACTCCAAAATATTAAAATGAGAGAAATCTACCTTTTTAAAAACATGTTAACAAGTTTCTGAGTGTGTTCTGTTTATTATCACCCTACCCACTAGCTGTGCAGACCAAGTTCTATAGCTTTGGGTGGCAACCAGTCTAAGAGAAATACAACTCTGAATTCAAGCAACTCTAGTCTGTAAAAACATGCTTACGACTGAAACCACAGGAGCACCACCTATGGCACAATCTATAAGGAATAAAATAAAAGAAATGAATTTCTCTCTGAATTTTTGTGAAGAGGATTCTCACTTACATTATTTACATTCAAACTGATGTCCTCATCTTTGTTGTTGTTATAACGTTTTATCCATTATGTCTTCTGGTCTTCTACAGGTGTCTGTTGATCTGGGTAAACTTCAGAGTTGAGTTCAAAATTCCCTGAAGGCTGCCTGGATCAACAGACACCCAAAGAAGGCTAGAGGGAACAAGAGCTGAAATGTTGTGATAATAGCAACAAAGATGACAACAATAGTCTAAAAGTAAAAAATGTAAATAAAAAAAAACTAAATTCAAAGGTACTCCAAAATATTTTTTATTAAATTATCAAAAAGAATAATGGAGTTAAAAGCCAAATATTATTAATAGAAGAATCAAATATCAATTTTGGATTATTTCATGTAAACTATTTCCAATTGGTTTCTACAGAAAACAAAAATCTATTAAAGTTATAAAAAATAATGGTAAACAATATGGGAACATGCTAACACTAATTTTCTAAGTTTATCTGAAGACTATTCTGATGGCAAAGTTTAACAAGCATACCCACAATAAATACAGTATGTTAAAAGCACAATTTTTCTTTTGACATTGCTATTATCATATATGCATTCAACAAATTTTTTTTTTTTTAAGTTATTTTGAGAATTTTAATAAAACCCAAAAATTTGAAATTGGATTTTTTCTCAAGAATTGACAACAAAAGTATCATGTTTAACTCTATTTTTGTAGAATAAACAGTCTAATAAATAAATTGTGTTTAATATTTTTGTTGTCAATTATCAAGGGAAAAAAGTATAAATCCAGATGCTTGCAACATATTTTAATGAATTTATGCGACAAGAGCAAATTAAAGAAATTCACAGAAAATGCATTTTTTCAAAATTTATAATTACTCATAGTTATGTGTTTATTTAAATCTAGTTCTCTTTTTCACACATTTTTATAAATTTATAAATAAATAAAATTTGTTTTCATAGTTATTTCTTTTTAGGTAAATAATAAATATTGCATTGTAATTGGTTCATATATTTTTATAATCTTAATAGAAAATTATTCTTGTAAATAACTAATCTTTAATATTCTTGCTGTTAATTCTCAAGAAAAAAAATATGCATAAATCCAGTTTCATATGTTTGGGTTTTATTAAAATTCTAAAAATAGCTTTTTAAAGCAATAAAATTTACCCAGGGAGTATACGGTGACAAGAGAAAAAAAAACATTCTTTTGAACAGGATTCTTTTTTTTTTGCAGGTACAAATGTTAAACTTTGTCATTCTGATTTTGTAGACCTTTTCATTTTCCCGACAGGATTTTTAAAAGACTTACTGTGTATCGAGCAAGAAAATAAGGGCAGTAGCCTTTCTTCCTCCCATAATCTTTGAGTTCATCCTAAAAAAAAAAATTTTTTTAAATTTGGTTCAATAAAAGTTTACAAAAGCAAACTGCATAAAACTTGACATAATTTAAGGCAACACAAAAATATTGGGTTGATGCAAATATTCCTAACTAAATTTTGTACAATGTTAGAGAAATCTAAGAAGTGCCTTTGAAGTTTGCACAGCACTGCATCATTTATAAGCCTTAAGAAAACTGAAGCCAGGAAAATGGGTTTCATAACAAATATTTGTTAGCACTTAAGCATTTGTCTTTCTCAGCACAGAAATAAAGTTAGGTTAGGCCAATTGATTTTACAACATGTCAACCCTCATTGGGTTATTTAATGTTAAATTTTATATGGGGCATGAGTGACAATGAAACAAACGAGACATTAAAAACTGTTGGCCAAGCTAGTCTTGCTAACTATTACTTCATGCTGAGGTGACACAGAAACAGTTCGAGACAAGATATAGTCACTGGCAATGAAAAATGAATTTATTATAAGAATCCAAATGGAAGAAAAGAGACTTCAACATCTCAATCTAAGTGGAATCTAATTGGAAAAATGTTATCTTTATTTGGTGAGATTCAAATAGAATTCTTCATTACAAGTTGCATGAACCTAAAATGTTAATGTGCAGCATTAGAGAGAGCAATTGGCTCATTTCATTGACATTGGAAGCGAAAAGGCCTTTCCCTGAAAAAATCAGTTGCTAATTTTGCTGCATGAGAATACATATTTTCATGTCATAAATGCAAGTAATGATGGAGCTGGTACGGGAAGTTCTTCCAAATGCAAAGTATTCTTCAGACCTCTCATCTTCAGATTACCATATTTTTCACATCATAAAACACTGCTTGATTTGGTTAACGGTTTAAAATTCTTAAAGAATTCACCGACTCAAGACTGAAATCACTCTTTTATAAAAGAATACATGATTTAGTTTAAAAGTGGTGTAAAGCCAAAGGGAATACTTTTATGGGTAAATATATTATGAATTTATATGAATAAAAATTTTGTCACCCAAAATGCCTCAAAACTGAAATACTTACAATTCCATAAATACCAGGCTCCAGTGGTACCTCCCTGCCATGAGCATCAAAATTCTGAGAAAGCAAATCAAAAAGTTTATTGTTACAATATGCATTGCTATACCCCAAATAGTTATTCTCTCTCTTTCATATGTACACACATTATATATAATTTACAAATGTGCCTCCACAGAGATTCACAACCAGTTCTTCTTGCACATCTTAGAAATTCTATAATTTACACACAATACAACATAGAATACAAACAGAAAGCATATTATAAATGAACTTGCTAATGAACTAGTAGAAAGCACTTGGACCAATAATCAGGTCTGAAGCATGAAACAGGCCTGTCGCCACTGGGTGTTGACATCAATGTCCACTTTTATATTTACATACACTATCCCTGATATTGAGTACTTTAATTCATAAATATAGCATACCATAAAATAGGCCAGTTAATGAAATTCGAGGAATAAAAAGCCAAAAATATGAGAAAAATATTGTCAATAAGACTAATATTTATTTTATATTAGTAGGCTTTTGACTAAATGGAAGCAAAAAAATAGTTTAAAGTTGGAATTTTCAGATACACCTGTGTTCTTTATCAACGAGATGAGAAATAAATAATGATGTGCGATACACTCTTCCAGGAAATTTTGTTGGTGTTTGTTTATTTTTTCCATGTGTTATATTACTGTAAGAAATTTTATAGTTTTGGCTTAATAGTTTACCACAATTAGTTTAGGTGTATTCTCAGAGTAAGGCTTAATCTTTTAATATGCGATTCTATTTTGAAAATTTATTTTAACTTCGACTTAAATTTTTCTTGTTGGTACTTAAACATACATGTGTGTGTGTATATATATTTCAGATACCAAAATTTAGAATGAAAATAAAATATATAAATGAATAATAGTAAATAAATATGTTACTGAGAAAACTTGGTCATAAGCATCTATAACACAAAACATTAGCTTTATACAGATAAGCTGCTAAAGGAGTAATGACACATGGTCTGAAGATTGCTTGAAGCATGAAACTGACAGTCACTATGAAGTGTTGATGAAGTTGGAGACAATTTTCTTTACTCATGTTCAAGTTATTTTTCAGTATTCAATAAATAAAAAATATTAAAAGATCTCTCACAAAACTTATTTGCTGCAAGAAATTAGGAATAGCTATTTTTAAAAATTAATCAAAGATATTTAAAATTGTAAAGTATGAAGTGAAAATTCCTACAACTTGATTTTTTTGCCTTTTTTTTTAAACTTTTGAAATTTCATATTTACAATAAAAAATCTAACATTTCTCTAATCAAAAAGAGACATTTTCTTCAATTCAAACAACCACATAAATTTTGTTTTCATCTTAAATTTTAATTAATTTCTTCAATAAATTTCCCAGTAGTGATAAATTCTATCATACAAAGACTTACCTCATAAAAGTTACAAATTGGAACAGTCTCATCATACTTGTGCTTTGTTCGTATATGTGTTGCAGTTAAAGAGTGACACTTTGCATCAACAATTTTACCATCACGTTCATTACTAATCTGAAAAGTAATTGCAAAAGAAGATTATAGAAAAAATAAATTATTTGTACTATGATAAATAGTGCAGATATATAATTGAATCAATTTGAGAAAAGGCCAGAATAGATAGATAGATAGTTTGTTTGTTTAACCAGCATATCGACCTTCGTTGGGCCATTTAATGCTGAAAAAGTTTGTTTTTTTTTTCAAAAATGTATAGCTGGTAAAAAATTTTTTCCTCAAAAACGTATAGCTGGTAAAAAAAATTTTCCTCAAAAACGTATAGCTGGTAAAAAATTTTTTTTTTTCAAAAACGTATAGTTGGTAAAATTATTTTTTCAAAAACATATAGCTGGTAAAATTATTTTTTCAAAAAAGTATAGCTGGTAAAATTATTTTTTTCAAAAAAGTATAGCTGGTAATATTGTTTTTCAAAAAGTATAGCTGATAATATTGTTTTTCAAAAAAAGTATAGCTGGTAATATTGCTTTTCAAAAAAAGTATAGCTGATAATATTGTTTTTCAAAAAAAGTATAGCTGGTAATATTTTTTCAAAAACGTATAGCTGGTAATATTATTTTTTCAAAAACGTATTATAAAATCAGCAATTTTAGTTCTTTGGTTTGCAATTTTTTTCTTTTTTTTTTTTAAGAGAGCTGGAAGTTCACTATTTGCCCATAGCTGGGACCCCAACAGGTGCTACCACCCCAAGTCAGGGTGGACCTAGGAACGCCAGCAATTAAGAGGTGGTTCCATGCTTCCTCAAAACCTCCTGATCAGAGGCCATGCTGTTGGATGCAGTTTAACGTTGTACCCAGGACGGGCCAGAATAGAAAGGTTTGAAATGAAGATCAAATATACTAACTTCCTAATGACTGCTCAACAACAACCTATATTAAATAATAGTGTATAACTGCATATAAGATGTGGATAAGTGTGTGCATTATATGTGCTCACTATTGGATTCTTTTTTTAGTATTTTTCAGCTGACTCATAATAAAAATTAAAGTTAAAATTACATTTAACCTTAAGAACTCTATGAGCAACTTTGTTTAACAATCCAAGTATTTGTTCTAGCACAAGTGATTTGAATTCATAAACAACAGTGTTTGCCACAATTGTGTTTTATATCCTGTTATGGCAACAGCAGTAACAGACTTAATGATCCACTCAAAAAATAAAGAAAATTTAATACCAATTAACTTTTGTCTTAGCCTTTGTATTAAGATATAAAGAATAAAACACAGAAGATTTAATGCCAATTGACTTTGGTCATAGCCTTTATATTCAGATATACAGAACAAAAAAACAAAAAATGTAATGCCCCAATTTGCCTCTTAACTTTTGTATTAAGATTTACCTAAAAGAAAAAATTCAAGCATTCATGTTTCGCATAACTTACATTTAGGTAGATTTTGTTTGAAATAAAATTCATTTTTCTGATGACACCCACTGATCATCAGTACATGTCAAAATAAGTTTCCAAAACTCTGTGTGTGTGTGTATATATTATATATATATATATATATATATATACACACATACATACAGGTTGCATTGGATAAACTGTCATCTAAATTTCATAAAAATGAAAAGAACACTAACATCTCATTTTAACAGATATATTTAACAAAATTACACAAAAATATAGTGAAATATTAAGGACGACTTCAGAATCTCCTACAATTTTTCTGGACGGTCTCCTTGTCTAAGTTGGTGAATGCTGCCATAAGACTTGTTTTCAGTTCATCTCATGGTGTTACAAGTTTTGTCAGTCTCTCGCTTAACTGCCAGCCATGACTGGGTTCTCATGCTTGTATGACATGGTGCAGAGTCCTGTTGCCAGACATAGGGACTTCCAGCAGCCACCCTCTTGACCCAGGGCAGCACTACTTCCTCAAAGCACTTGATGTAGGCCTCTGTGTTGAGTCTGAGGGCCTCACCAACAAATTCGGCAGTCTTTTCTTATCAGAATGAATGGAGTGAGTTTTCCAAGCTGCCATACCTTTGTAATCCCCATTAGACTCATCCAACTCTTTCTGTATCCTCTGTACTGTCCTCAGATTGACACCTAAACACTCTGAAATATTCATATTGGAGTTTGCAGTATAAATGTGAAGCAGTGCAGTAAACCATTTCCAAATTTATGGCAGAGAGAATTGCATCATGGTGCTTTTTTTCTCAAAGACAGTGCCCGACTAACCCAGCAGTGCAGTTGACAAACTCAAAAACGAACAACATGCATGTGCAAAATTAAAAGTATAAAATGGCGACAATTTATCCATCGCACCATATATATATATATATATATATATATATATATATATATATATATATATATATATATATATATATATATATAATATAATATAAAAGTTAATGGTCAGAGTTGAATTAGGCCAGAAACAGTAGTATTAAAAAAGTGCCCAATACACATAAAAAGATAAAAAAATTAGAGCTTTTAAGTATAGAAAATTATGAAATTAGCCGATCCTGCTACCTCAGTTCCAAACTTTTGGTATATTCATGTGATTTTGGTCAAAACAAAATCACTGGTTGAAACCAAGGTAGTGGAATCAGCTGATTTCCTAATTTTATATATATATATATATATATATATATATATATATATATATATATATGACTACCCAGTTGCTGCACAAATACAGCCACCAAACA
The DNA here is from genome assembly GCA_964036315.1 of Acanthosepion esculentum. NCBI lineage: Eukaryota > Metazoa > Mollusca > Cephalopoda > Sepiida > Sepiidae > Acanthosepion > Acanthosepion esculentum. The sequence continues at coordinate 42,995,747 of OZ038490.1, forward strand.
AGATGTGGCAAATGAGGTGATTCCCAATCCTCAAACTGCAGAACCCCAGTGGTACTCATGCAATTGTTATATTGTCATTTACACAACACTATGTGAACTCTCAGCATCATTCAGCCTTGATTCAATGACAAGAATCAGTTAAAATAATGATTTTGTTGGGAAGACACAGACAGGGTCAGGATGATATGACCTCTGCAATTACTTGCAGTATATATAACTTGAATGCCATCTGGACTGAGATTGCATTCAAACACAAAACAAAGTTTTGTAGAACCTTTTTGCAATCGTTCAGTCCACTCGTCAGGCGGTTTTAGCAATTGACTACCAATTTTCTCATTTTCATACTAAGTTGAAAAATTATATATATATATATATATTATATATATTGAACAAATGATCTTTGTCTGGTCTGAAGGTTGCAAGTAACATGAAATTCAAAATTACAGTTTTAAATAATTTTCCCTAGATATATTCCTGCTAATTGTTAGTGTTACAGCTCTGTCTTGGTGTAGTTTCCAATTTTAGGTTTTTGGATTCTATAGACATTGAGCACTGTAGTTGTTTGGGTAGATGTCTGTTTCTTCCATTTATTTCCTTTTTTGTCAGGTGTGATTTTGGTAGTGTTAGATTTAGCACTTCCATTCACCTAGAAATTGTTTATTATATATATGTGGTTACCTGTTATAAGGATAGTAAGCAAACTAGTCTTACAAGTCATCATTGATGAACTTGATCCTCACAAGGTGCCCACAAATGTGACTATGCTATATTTATATTATTATTATTATTATTAATATGCTATATTTACATTAATACACACACACACACACAAATAAAAAAGAAACTACTAAACTTTTCAGCCTACTCACCGTAGGGTGAATACATAAATTCTTTCTAGAGGATAATGCAAGGCCTAGAAAATTGCCCTTTTCTTTTGTCTCTCTTTCATAGTACTGCATTAAAGTTTTTAACTCCTCAACCACCTGCAAGAAAATAATTTTAAAAAGATGATTATAAACATTATATACATGTAGATTAATAATCAAACACTCATAACACATGGGAATTGATTGAACAAATTTAACTTGCCAGAATCCATTTTTCATGTTTATAAATATACAATTCATCCATGCAATGAATACTGCTGCTACCTCTGGTTTGGTGCTCTTGCTATATATCTTGAGATAAAAATCAAAAAAAGCACCTGACCTGACATCTCAACTTCAGTCACTTTCTCATCACTGTGATATGGTTTCCCTGTGCCTTTTCTATAATTATTTTCATGGCAATTGTTCTAATGAGTTTTCTTCTTTGGTACCTTGACTACATGAATTTAAATGTACTATTAGATTGGCAACTAAGTCACATTGTTTTAATGTTGTAAATAGCCTTACATAACCAGAAGTTCTATTCTAACAATTTCTTTTCTCGCACTTCTCGCTTGTGGAACTCTCTTCCAGCTTCTTGCTTTCTGGTCACCTAATTATCTTCAAAAATTTAAATGCAGCATCAATTGCAATCTTCCCTCGTCCTGTTCTTTTATCGTCTTTTCTCTTTACCAACATTTTCTTCTCTTCTTTCACTCTCAGTAACCCCTTGGGTCTCAGTGGCATTATTACTTTGCTTGGGGAGAAATGATGAAAAAATTAAATAAATATCTATGAAAACAACTGTTCACTATTTACATTATTCAGACTATTGCCATCATCTTTGTCGCTATATTTATTACAATGTTTCAGCCGTTGTACGCTCTGGCCTTCTTCAGGTGGTTGGAATGATGAACTGAACCCTTTATTTCACTAACTGGGGTAGACTGTTCTAGTTCCACGTGCCATGTCTAATGGATGTCAGTTATCAGTTATCTCCTGCTTAATTGCCTCTCTAAATTCTCCACCACCTTAACCAGGTATTAAACTCACACTCTTTGGGTCCTGTCACTAGATCTAGCTAACACCTTTATCCACTGTGCCATGTGTCCGGAGCGTACAACAGCCAAAACGTTGTAATAAATATGCCGACAAAGATGACGACAATAGTTCGAAGAATGTAAATAGTGTACATAATACCTCATCTCAGAAATATAGACAGATACTGAAAACAACTGTAATGAGATTAATGGATCTAGCTAAATGGTAGAGAAGAGGATAAACAACTGGAAAGGCTAATGATTCCACCTTAGGTGCCAAATTGATAGAACTTGTTACCACTTAAGAAAGAAGAAGAAAAACCTGACTGAAAAACATAGCAAAGGATGTTTTCTTATCAGACAATCTTTTGTTTTTTTAATATTATGTCCCACTCCATTATCAGGATGTAAGTAATCATGGTTCTCCACATTCTTTTACTTTATTATCTGGGAATTTCCATGTTTTCTTGGGAAAGATAGTGCAGTGATTTCCTGTTGTCTTCTCCAATGTTTGGAATTCAGAAGGGTTCTCCTAGACTAGCTGACACACAAGGATAAAAAACCCAATCTATCTTAACATATGGCAAGGAGGAGAAGAAAAGGTTTGATATCTTCCCTAAGAGTATAAGTGCAAAATTAAATGCAACAGACTACACTGGAAATTGAAGTCATTTTATGCAGACTGATTCATAAAAGGATGATTTCAGCATCTGAAGAATAGCATATAGAAAATACATTTTAGGCAGGCTGCTTCATAAAGGGATGATTTATAATCTAAAAACCATTATTTTTCTCAACTTACAGTGCTGTTCGATAAAAGTGACTCACCTGATTTTTTTTACTAAAAATATTTCTTGTCTATTGTTTTTGGGGTTAAAATAATTTTTAATCTTACTAATATAAAGACCTCTTCCCGACCACCTAAGAAAAAGGTTTATTCACCCTAAGGTATTCTACTGATAATTATAAATTTAGATATAAATGAGATTCAGGAAAAAACTCTGTGCAAAAAAAGTGACTCAGATATCGCATTCTAATGATTAAACTGGTAAATTTAAAGAGCTTTGACAAAATATTGAAAACTATTTTACAATACACTCAGAACAATATTCTAGAGAATTCTAGAACAGCTTAAATTAAATCCAGAATATTCCAGAAAGCCTCATACAGTATAAAAACAGCTTGAAATAGCCACTCAAGTCACTAACCAGATGAAAGGGTACAAACACGCATCAGAACCACTTAAGGCATTTATTATTGCCCCCTCTCTGCAATTGCAGAAATTGCTATAACCTTGCAATCAACTGTCTCTCGAGTGCTTAGGGCACATAATGATGCCACTCCTGCTCCAAGGAAGGAAACAAGGGGATGAAAGAAAAAGATTGATGATAGAACTGGCAGGGTAATCATGAGAGAAATTGTGAAGAATAGGACTATAACTAGCCAAGAAATTGCACCCAGTCAAAGCGAAGAGCAAGGTGTTAGTCTTGCCTCTTCAACAGTCCATCGGTGGCTGTTAGAACAAGGCTACAAATCTTGTACACGAAGGTTTAAGCCGCTAATAAGCAAAGCGAACAAAGCCAAGAGAACTAGAAGAATGTTCTCTTCTCCGATGAAACGAAAGTTGAGCTAAATTCAAAGGATAAGGTGAATCACTTTTATCGAACAGCACTGTATATTTACATTTTTTTTAATGTTTTAGAGACTTGGAAAGGTTAATCTATAATTATAAAACAAAAAAGCATACCTTCTCCAATTCTGGTACAGTTCTTGAGCAGTAGATTAATTTTGTTACCTCCAGTGGATATGCCTAATTTTTTAAAGAGTGGAAGAAATGAGATATTAAATAAGTAACCAATATACATATATATATATATTACATTTTTAATTAAATTGTACAGTCAATAGGTATACATATCAAGCAGTTACAAATCTAAAGTGCATAGAAAATTAATTAAACTTTGTATGCAAATTTGATCAGAAATCATACAAATAAATCTGGAAAAGAGCTTTTCAGTATATGTACAGATATAAACCTGTAAGATAAGATTTGTGAAAAACAAGTGGATGTTTAACATTTTTTTATTTCCTTGTTAAAATTTTGCATTTTATGAGCATGAAAAAAATCTAAAAAAATTGTTACAGTATCACTCCTGAAATTTAAAAACGCCATGGTTAATTTTAAAAAATTTGACATTTAATAAAATTCTAAAATAAAAATCTGTATTTATTTGTATGCAGATATTTTTTAATCTTATTAACTGTCAAATTTTTCAAATTAACTATGGCATTGTTAAGTAGCAGAATAACCAAGGAAACAAATTTTTCTTGGAAATGTTGTTTTAAAAAGGTTCATAAAGAGAAAAACATTAACAAGAAAACAAAAACATTTAAACATACAGTTAGTTTTCACAAATTGTATCTTACATTCATTGTTTGGATATTTCATATCAATCATTTATTATTACAATTATTGAATAAAGGGGTCAGTCTGAAATTTCTAAATTACCAAATAATCTCTGGTTCTTTTCAGGTACAAGAGATTACAACAACCAAAATATTGTGACTGAAAACAACCAAGATGAGGACACCAGTTCAAAGAAATTAGTACAAAAAGATTTTTGTTTCATACAAAATATATCAATGATATGGTTGTTGTCCATGTAACTCATTAAAATTTTACTTCCCAGAACCAAATTTTTCATATCTGTATCAAACAGGATTTACTTTGAAAGTAATTTTTTTTATATAAACTGTGGGGCTAAAAGAAAGAAAAGGACAAAATAATCAAAAACTTGTCATTATTTACAATACAGTTTTGCTTGTTACTATATTTAATCACAATATGTTGACCATGTTCGCCATAGTCTATGAATATAGAATCCAGCACAGTACGTAATCTGTTCAACGAAACAATGCCAATATCACTAGTAGCAGCTGTTCAGTAATTCTTCAGTCTTCGATATCAGAGGTTGGCAGTGAATATTCGGAGAAAAAAAAACATGGCTGCCTTTATACACATTCCATTGAATATTTTAAGCCTTCTGATTGGTTAACTCTTCAATTGATGAACTATAAAATGAGTCAGCTCATTTTGGTTGTCTCACTAGTACATAAAGGTACCCAAAAACTGTAACACAATATACTGAGTTAATTGCATCTGCTTCAAATTAGATCTCTTTCTGATTCACTCTACATATTGGCTGGATGTGAACACTAACAAAGAGAAACACAAAATAAAAAAGTTGTCCTCTGCACAGGGGCTCCAAGCATCACAACTGGCCCACAAAACAAATCCACCCAAAAAGATAAAATAACAACATAAAATAAGCCAATCAACAACATTGCTGCCAGAGAAAAACACGAACAAAAGATGAGCTTGGAAACCTCTACAATTTGCTTTTAAGAAAGCAACACATAAATAAGTGGAATAGAACCCAGCCAACAGGCCAACTTTCAATGCCTAGCAGGCTCTTGGCATCACCACTTTGACTTCAGTCAGCCAACACTCAACACACATAACCACTCAAAACTCACCCACCTCCAAACACCTACATTATGCCCACATAGACATTCCACTCACATCCTCTGTATCAGCAAAGTCAGATTCACAGCTTCACTAATCCACTCCAGGCCTTTCTCAGGTTCACAATCATGACCTAAGTCAAGCAATACGACACACATATCCACTCAAGACACACCTGCCTTCAAATCACTGTACCTCACCCACATAGAGATATTCTGCTCACATTTGCTGTGTAAGCAATAAAAAAGAATTTTATTTTTTTTTTTTTTGCATCACCAGCTGTACTATTGTTTTGTTTGTTCTTCTGTGCTACTATACACATCTGTATAACAGTAATCCTTTACTTAAGCGACATAAAATAAACTGCTATTCTCTGAATGGTGTAAAGTCAATAAGACCAAATTTGTCTCATCTATTTCTATCATCAGAATTGGCATGCCATCTTCATTAATACTGCCAATCATTGAAGGATTTTCTTCAATTTCCATTTTGCATACACCACGACAGCGAATGGCCCAAGCAGCAAGCATTTTACTAGTGTTGTTCATGCAGGTTTTGTACTGGATGTCATTCTGCAACTTGTTGCAACTCCAGCAATAGACATAACAGATCAGTTGCTTTAGTGGCAACCTCTCCATCACTTCAACAATATTTACATGGGAATAAATCAAAAATTACTTTAAGCAAAGAATATTTATAAAATTAAAACAAAGATATAAAATGACAGATTATTTTATGCCACTTAAGTGAAGGATTATCAATGCTTTCTACTTACTCTCATATAAGCTGTTATAAGGCTAAGAAGAGAGACAGTTTTTCCTGTTCCTGAAGGCATTTCAAGGCTGCAATGTCCCTGGAATAAAATATTTAGAGTCAAAATAAAAGAAAAAAAAAAAACTTTAAACATTTGGTATATACAAAATAGAAAATACATACATTTAACTGGTATTTTAAAAATTAAAAAAAATGAATTGATGTAATTTTATACCTCAAACTCCTACATAGTAGCAAAGTAATACCATTTATTTTTTATCATATTAAAAGGTTGAATAAGTAACCAACATTCTGAATTATAAAGTCCTGTCATAAAAAGGAAAAACAGAAAATTATAACTACTTCCCCAACACTGGGCTTAAACTGTGAAAGTAAAGGAATTTAGTATATTTCACACGTGGTAAACTTTGTTACAAATCCTGTTAACTTGTGTTTTATTATTTTGAATTGAATCTTCTTCTGCAGACAAAATGACACATAAAAGAAAACATTTCTGCTTGTTCACACAGCATCTCCTTGAACCAAGAAAAAACTGGTTAAATTTTAAGGCTGATATACAATTTCTTTTGATTGATTTGATTTCATATATTAGTAATCCAATTAAAACAAAACTTACAATTACCTCCCCTGAAGCATGTCAATGGTTTTTCATTCAGTTCTAGTGACAAATACATTGATAAATGTATGCAATGAGCGCTTTCTAAACATAGTACAGTGCAAAAGTTGATAATTTATCTCTAGTGTTAACGAAGTAGGTAACATATATTACTTTTCATTGACTAAGCTTAACTTAGTGTTATACTCTGCTACAATTAGATCTCTTTCTAATTCATTCTGAATGCTGACCAGATGTCAGCACCATGAAGGCAGAGAACAAAATAAAAAAAGTCATTTTCTGCACATAGGCTCCAAGAATCACATCTGATCTATGAAGCAAGCCCTCACTATGAAAGCAACACTAGCCAATCACAAATTTTTCCACCAGAAAGGTATTCCTGAGGACTGCAGGCCCCCATAACAACCACCAGCAATCATCGGTCATCAGGGCACTGCCACTGTCGCCGCCATGCCATGACCACTCCTCTCAACATGAGCATTACCACTCCCAGGCTTGACTAATCACCCAACTCTTCACACACAGAAACCAATAGAGAGCAGCACCACCCGGCTCTCAGCACACACCAACATGATTTGTAATATCACCACATATGCAAAATATGGATGAATATCCAGCTTTGACATTGCCAGGCTATACCCAGCTACAAGTCTTCCTCATCATCAATGCCGTTATATTGACAAACCCAACTCACTACAGCGGCCAACTATGCAGCTTCAATACTGCCAGACACCAGACTATCATGATTGATAACATCTCAACATCACCAACCAGCTAAAAGCCTTCCTCATCACCAACGCCATCATCTCGGCAAATCTGACTCACTACAGAGGCCACTATCCCCACTCTCAGGCTCCCAGTGCCAGACCATAGCAATTTATAACATCTCAACACTGACACCACCCAGCTACACCTAGTTTCTTGTCACCACCACCAGCATACCAGACTCGCTACAGGCATTTTCTTGCAGTCATTACCATGACCCCATTTCATAGAAACACAATCCTACCAGTTACACCAATCCCTCATCACCTCAGTCAACCAATGCACCCACCCATGAATCGACCTACCACCATGACCTCAATTGACCAACACATGCATCAGACCCAACCAACAATTATATCCAGTGAGCTCAATCAAACCAACCCAAGAAATCAATCAACTCCCAATGCTACCCTTACACCTAATCACCATCCTGACGATCAGCAACTGAAACTGACATTTCACCAATTTTTCAACATCACTGTATGATACTTTGTATATTAAACGAATACATGTTGTTTAAAAAACCTAATCATTGTTATTCCTTTTGTAACCAAACATTTATTATAAAATTAGTTTGGAACAAGGCCACAAGTATGGAGGCATTATGTCAGAATCAAACTCACTCCTCTGTAATAAATGTCAACCAAACTATTTTGGTAACCATTACTTTAGACTGTGATGCCCAATTAACATATTGTAGTATCTGATTAACACCAGAAAATACCAGACATTCTGAGTCAAATTTAATGTCAAATCAAAAACTTTCTTCCAAGAGAAGTTGCTCTGTGATGACTCTAGTGTGTATTGTGCTTACTCCTGATGATACCAAAACAGACTTTGCACTTAATGTTACACCAGTGTTTATTGTGATCATTTTGGAATAGGGATTTAAGAAAACAATAACTGGCTGATAACATTGAAGAAAAGGAGATAAAAATTGGAACAATTTACATTGTTATAAATTTATTGTTATAAACAACATTTTTTTTTAATTAATTTTAAATAGGGTTTCAGACTGATTTTCATAACAATAACTGGATGATGATATCTCTAATAATTGTAATAAATGTCTTCTGTATTTAGCCTAAAAGCATTATTTGGAAATGATCTGAATAAAAACTAAATATTATGAGGGGGTGCTGAAAAGTAGCTGACCTGACTCACTTCCAAAAATCAGACCAACTTCAGAACACTGATCTTCAGAAGTTGTTCAGGCTAAGAACTTTTCAGCATCCCAAGCAATTTTTTTTAATCATTTCACCTCTAGCAAAGCAATAAAGCCACTAAGACAAATGGTTAGAGAATATGAAAAAAAAAAGAAAAAATAACACTATTAAGGCGAGAGAACAATAAAAAAACAGGAATTAAGAAGATGGACGATAACAATTGACATTGCATTTAAATTTTTGAAGATCAAAATTGACTGGAAAGCAAGAAACCGGAAGAGAGAAGTGCAGACTGTTAGCATAGAATGTACTATTACATCTAGCCATTTCAACTCTAAAATGATGACACCTTGATGCCAATCTAGTACTAATAATTACTATAAATACTATAAATGACAATTTACCTATAAATAGTTAAATGTTTTCAGACAAAGTATTCCACTCATTGTATTGCTTTGTTCAAACAAATTCTCTTGTCTTTTATTGCTTTCATATATTCAGGCCTTCTTTAAGTAAATTGTTATATATTTCTTTAAGTTGAACCTTGTATATTCCTTCCAAAATGTGTCATATCTGATATCTCTGCATGTTTTGGGAATGTCAAATCTATCAACCATTCTTTTCTGATCAGTTGCTCCCATACATTATTGAATATCTAAGCTCGGTCTGCTAATTGTACAATTTAAACAGTTTGTGCATTGATTCCATCAACTGTCTTATTCTCCATTGTTGTTCCTGATCAGTTATTTTTACTTTATATCACAGAGTTTGGTAAACACCCTTACCCCATAACATATGATAACCTAATTGTAATGTCTCTGGACACATTACAGCTTTTCAATGTTCCTCAAACTTTATTTTAGAATGTGGTTAGTCTCACTGTCACATCTGCATAGAATGCTGTACATGCAGTTTTTTGTCATCTTTTCCTTGAATGGAGAATTTTTGTGAGGTAACAGGGAACCACCAATTAGAAATTAAATCCTAGATTTGAGGTTCCAAAGATATGTAGCAACACCAGATGTGTCAGATTTGGGAAGAAATGCATATAACCAAATAGAAGCTACAATCATCATAACAAGAAATCTATAGGAAATAAACCCTATTTCCAACACAATTACATATTCACATACATATTAAAACAAACACAAACCATTTCAATTAAAGTATTGGTTAGAAAGTAACATCACCATGTGAAAATTTGACCATTCAGTGTAAACTAAAATCCTATTTTTCTTGAGCTTACTTTCAGGAAAAATTTGTTATAAAAACCTACATATTTTGACTTCCAGAGATCAGAGAAGCAGCTGTCTTCAAATTGAACACATATGCAATGGTCTCTGGGCCAAACCAGACACAACTGAAGACATGCTTTTTTTCTTTCCCCACAGTGCGCGCTGAAAAAGAACATGTTGGTGACTACAAATGAATCATCTACAATAACAGCTTGGACAGTCAGTGAATCTTCACTAATTATAAGTTTTTTTTTAACTATAGTTTTTGGGGATTTTTTTCTGTGAACTAACTAAAGACTTTAATTCAACTAAAGACTATTTTTAATCATTTCTGACTCTTTTGAATTCATGTACATAGGTTGTAAGTACAAATGATTTATTTATCAGACATACTTATGTTTTCTTTATTTTTTATTTTTATTATTGTTTGGAATTCAGACATTCAAATTTTAAATAACAAAACCTGGATGACTGAATTTCCTACAAAATAACAAATGACAATTTCAATTAGTTTTAAAAAGAAAGAAAAGTAATACCTATATTTTTTTCAGAGTTAATTTCTTCCTTTAATATCATACGTATCATTCCATAAATTATTGTAGCAATATTCTTAAATTCATAAATTATCATTAAAAATACATTAAAATAGGGCAAATAGGAATTTAAATTACATACTGTGTTTGAATTAATGAGCAGAGGAAGAAGTGTTGCACCTTCATAGAAACTGAGTGAATGAAGAGTATTTGTATGGACAGGGACAAAAGTGTTGTTGTATAAGAAAAAGAAAATTTGTTTATATAAATTCCCCAGGTAAATTATGGAAATTAATTTTTTTTTTAAAATAAATAAATAACCTAAATGATTAATACATAATATATTTGGCATCTCAATTTCAGTCAATTCTCACCTCTGTATGTCTTCCTATGTCTTTTCTATAAATACTTTCAAGATAATTGTCCTGATGAGCTTTGCTTTTTTGGTTTCATGAATTTAAGTGCAATGCTAGTCAGGTAGCTAGATCTCACCATTTTAGTGCTGAAATTGCTAAATAAGAATTAGTTCTATTCCAATAGTTTTTTCTCCTGCACTTCTCACTTGTGGAATTCTCTACTATCTTCTTGCTTTTCTGTCAACTACAATCTTCAAAAATTTAAATGCAGCATAAATTGTCATCTTCTGTCACATTGAATTCTGGTCTTTTAATGTCCTCTCTCCTCTCAAGGTTTTCTCAGTTTCTTTCACTCTCAGTAACCCCTTGCATTTTAGTGGCTTTGTCTTGCTTGGGGTAAAAATTATGAAGAAAAAAATTAAAACTGTAACAATAGAAAGAGTTATACTTATCCTTGCAAATAATAACCAACCTTGGCATCTAAAGTCTTCTTCAGTTCTGTCATGTACAAATATTGCTCAGGATAAATGTAATCATATGGAAAGTACACAAGTAATCCGTCAATATTCAACCTTCAAATAAAAGAGAAAAAATTATTATTAAAATATTCAAAATTCCAAGACACGTTGCTAATTGCACATTTTTTAACAACGTTAGATCTTCAGATGACACAGTGTTAATAGTAGACACAGGAAGTAAACTACAGGGAACTCTGAGAGAAGATAGCAAAGAAGTAAGAAGAAAAACATCAATTGCAAGAACACAGAATGCATAGTTGTTAGCAAAAGAAACAGCCCAACATGCAAATTATGAACTAGAGATGCCAAAATCAAGCAAATATAAAAATTTAAATATCTAGGAAGTGTTTTAACAGAGGATGGAAAATGCAACAATGAAAAAGACACTTATACTTAAAAACAAAGAGAACACTCATACTTATCAGAAAGAAACAGTTGAAATTTCTAGGGTACATAATGAGGAAAGAGGGCTTGGAAAATTTGTCACTGACAGGACATATTGAAAGCAAGAACAAAGTAGTGCCCAGCATACCTAACAAGTTTGTGTAAATGATTGGGAGAACAGGGATTAGGAAAGATAGTGAAAAAACAAAGTTTACTAAGAGCTACAAAGGAAAAGAAATTATGGAGAGCCACAATCTCCCAGGTCCTGAAGGGCATCAGCACATAGAAGAATTGTACATTTGCTCTCTTGAACAGACAAAATCATTTGCTGCAGTAGCAGAACTCAAATGTAATAAATAAAATAAGAATGGAATTGCTAAGTTGGTCAAAGTTTGCCCTGTTTTTATCTCCAAGTGGCATTAAGAACATTTAGTTTTAACTAACATCATCCCAAAACATCACTTTTGATTGTATTGTCACATCTGTTATATCAACACATATTTTTTTAAAGATCTCAAAATGTACATATTTTATATTCATTGAAGGTAGAAGAAAATAAACAACAATTTGGTATATTATAATTTTTTTTTTAGACAGATAAAAATACAACTCAAGCACAACAATAAATTGTGCAGTTTATGGAGAAAGTGAATAACCAAAAGTGAAGTATCATTCAGGATAATGATACTTCACAGTCAGTTGGACAGGTAAGGTTAATAGTAATTATATTAAGTCATTAATCGAGAATAATCAATGTTAAACACTACAGAAGATATTCAATGCACTTAGAATATCAAAATCAAGCAATGAAAATCATTTTCACCAGCTTGTTTATGTTAGTCACCTTGATGTGTGGCTTTCAAATAAAAGAAAAAACTTCATGCATACTCTATTTTATCATCCATTATAAAAATTGCCAACCATGCTTTCAAACACCAGAAAAAGCTACAGAAAACAAATCAGTTGATCCAGAACTATGGCATGTGGCTGTGAATAATGCTGACTTATGAGATATAGCTGCACAATGGACAACTACATCGAGTTCCATGTAAATTTCTCTGTTATTTACAGTTGGCATAATGCCCTTGTCTTTATTATTACAATCACAATGTTTCAACTATTGTGCCCTCCAACCATCTTCTGATGTCTGTTAAACTGGGTAATCATGAAGGAATTTCAAACTGAACCTTTTATTTAATCAAGATTTAGACTGCTCTTGTTCCACTGTCCAAGTACGGTTCTAAAAATGAACAAGACATTCATAGACAGTTTTCCTATGTTTCTGAATAGTCATGATTCTTCGTGATTGAATACTTTCCTTATAATTTCCATGGCTATAAAATACCTGTGAAAATTACACTACTGCATTGCCAAATATTTGAGCTTAACAACTTTAGCAAAATACTGAACACAGGTCATTATTTAAAGATTTAAGAGGGTACAAATGAAAAGATCCAATACTGATAAAGTCTTCTATTTTCCTGAAATAGACATTAAGCACCTAATAGTATTATCAATTACTGTATCTTCTTTCTTTCTATTTTTCTCACTAAAACCAGACAGTCTCTGATATATCTTTTTCAAACTGGAACAGTCCATTATTTATCTGAGGTAAAGGCAGAGCATAATGAGTGTGAGAAGGGAGAAACAAGCAGAAACTCGGAAATATGGTAATTATTGTCTTTTTGGATAAGAAAATCTTCATATTGCACTTAACAGTATAAGACGTATCATTAATAACAAAGGAAAAATAATTTTAAAAAATAAGTTCATGTTTTTTGTATGTAAAAAATAATTCTTTGTTAATAAGTGGTAAAATGAGATTTGTTTTTCTTTTTTTCTTTGGTTTTATATATTGATTGATTGATTGTTTTTTTATGGCTCACCAACCCCTTACAGCTTATTTAAAGCTAGAAAATATTTTTAGATTGTAAGAATTTTTTGGAGATAATATTGATTTATTGATACACGTATAGGTATTTAATTCATAGCTAGGAGGAAGAGGTGGAGTCATACCTTTCCCAAGGGTATTTGCATGTAAGTGAATATAACAAAACCAATGGGAATTGGATCTTGGCTCTCTGATTAACAATTCCAAGCTATTATACATTATACCACCTGCATATCCAAGCTTACAGCACCTGGTATTCCCAAGCAGTCACTCATCTAAGTACTGACCAAGTTCAACATTGCCATAAACCCTTGTTTTATATGTGTATTTTGATTAATTATATTACATTAAAAAGCTTTCAAGCTTTTAAATTCTTTTTCTGGTGCAGATGTGGAAAAGCTCCTCCCTCTGATTTAATGCTATAATTTCTGATTGTAGGAAAAAGTAAAGTTATTACTGGCTTAGGAGTTAGAAACAAATCAGAGTGAATATAAGTAATAATTTAACATATCTTATTTAAAGAAATATTTAAAACATTATTAAATTACTCAAATTATGCTAAGATTGTTATGACCAATATTTACTTTGTTATATATTTTATTTAAAAACATTTTACCTATCATAAATGAAAATATTTTTATGAGTTTTTCCTCACCCTAACAAAGTTTACCAGATGACTTTTCTTCCATGACTTTTGCTGATCTCCCAACTTCCTTATTACCTCTGTGAGAACATTAATGGCTAGACGTTTGTTAAAATTATATGCAACAAATCATTATATATAAGACTTTGTTGATTGTTAGTGTAGAAGATACAATGTCCCAAAGGTCATGGAAATTCATAAACAACATTATTTTTTACATGGGGTAGATTTGTGAGGTGCTGAATTATTTCTAAATCTAAGGTATTTGTTAAGATCAATAACTCTTATAATATTTAATTTATAATTAATCCTAAGAAATACCTTATAAATAATAAAGCACCTTTAAAAATCCACCCTATGTAAAAATAATGTTTATAAATTCACGTGTCCTTTGGGAAATTGTATCTCCAATACTAATAATCAACAAATATTAAATTCTTACATTGGTTATGCATGCACCACACTCTCTCACGGATTGATTTCTCAAAATTTAGTGCAATTTGTGTATATATAGGGGTGGTAGTATGATGATTAGTAGCTCAGAAAGTGAAATTGCTGAGTCAGAGTTTGTTACATTCACTGCCATACAAATAACCTTAGGAAAGGTATAGATCCTTCACTTTCCACTTCCACTTCCCAGCTCTGGGTTAAATAGCAGGGCAAACTGGGTTCTCTTGCCTCGGTTGGCAACTAGTCTAAAAGGAAAACATCTCAACTTAAAACCTGAAGAGGGTTGTTTAGAGACATTGTGGCACACTGTACACCATTTTTCTGTTATCAGGTCTTTCAAAAAGGGTGGCTAGGTTTACACAAGCTTTCACCACCATAATCAAAGTAGTCTAGCAGTACAGTTTTAAAAACTGGTATTAGGCCCTCATACATAGAAAATTGATGAGAAAGTTCATCATACATCATACATATATATATATATATATGTATATATATATAAGACAAAAGGAAAACTTATCTTCACTGACACATTTTGTCCTCTGATAAACTTTATCAAGGCAAATGTTTATTTTGCAACAAGTATTTATAAACAAAAGTAAAAATGTTATTAGTTTTAAAAATTCTTAAATTTAAGAAACACTCATAAATATTCATCAGACTAACTGAAAACTTTTTAGTCCAGGTAAATTATGAAGGATGCTAAGTTATGTAATTTAGTGTCTAATAGGCAAAAAAAGTGATTAAATATTGTTGATTTTTTTTATTATTATTTATAATAATAATAATTATATTTATATTTTAAATAAAAGGAAATTATGAATTTAATCGGTTTTTTTTTGGGGGGGGGGTAACATTTTTATAGCTATGTATATTAGCTAGACTTTTTTCAGTTAGCCTGATAAATATTTATGAGTGTTTCTTAAATTTAAAAATTTTGAAAAGTTAACATTTTTATAAAAGTAAAATCCTTATATTTGAAAGTCAATCAGATGACAAAATTCATCAGCTAAGATAAGTTTCCCTTGTCTTTATTCATATTGTCCTTTTATTATACTTTTCTGGAATTTTATATACAGTGTAACCCGGATATAAGAGAGTTGTCGGGACCGGAGAAGAAGTCTCTTATATCCAGGTTTCTCTTATATCCGGGTTTGGTCTATTATATATACATTAACACAGGCTCTAATTTGGGACCAGAGAAAATCTCTCTTATATCCGGATTACACTGTATATTCACACACCTCTAGAATTGATGCAAAAAAAAAAAAGTTTTTTATTCATTAATAAGTTTGAAAAGAATTTTGCCAAAATAATTTTATTTAGGTACCTCCACTAAGTTGATATACGTAAGGTTTAAAATGAATTTTTAAAAATGAAAAAGCTTTCTTGAAGCTTTCATTCTAGCTTTAATTGAAAGCTAAAAGGTTTAAAATTTACTATTTCCAGTATGCTGTGGTGTATTTCAAATAGAAAATACATTGATCAGAATTGACCTTTTTTTTCTTTTCTGTTTTTCATTAAAATCAATCAAAGCAGCCATTTTTGACACCTTTGTAAACAAAAGTTAATTCTTGGTTTAAAAATTTTTACAAAAATAAAATATATACTTTTGAAACATTATTTGAGGAAAATTAGCAAATTTAAAGTTAAATTAATCTGATTTGAAACACATATACTTACTTATAGCATAAAATGTCATATGCAAACATTTCTTAACTACAGGGTCTTGTTTTTCTGACATGTTAATTGATTATTTACATTCGATTGACAGCTGAATGTGTACATAGTTAAGTATGTTGGAGCAGCCGATACAGTGTGTTTTGTTTTGTTTTTCGCCATAAGGGGGACAACCCTTAAAACACATGATCTTTAAATGCTAGATTTATTGGTTTATACATCCATACTTCAAAAATTCTGCATGTAATCACACATACAAAAACAAATCAAAATACTTTTAAAAATATTCAGGATCATTAGATTGTAATAAGCTTTACAATATATGGTTAGTAAATATAGTTTTACTTAACAATATTTCCTAAGAATTATCTCACTAAAAATGAATTTTGAAAGATTTAAAAACTTTATAAATTAATTATTCAATTTAAAATTATTGATTACCAGTTTTTCCTCTTTGAGCAATATTTTTAAAAAAATGCTTGATTTTATCAACCAAAAAACTGCACCTTTAATTTAAATATTATTTCCTCACTCCGGTAGAATCACTTGTGGCAGGGTAGATTGGCGTTGAGATAGTTTGGTTGGTTATTACAATGGAGTTGAAATTGAATCCTATTGTGGCCTTGTATCAAACTAAGCTAAGCTTAGTAAATAACACATTTCCAGATTTTGTGGAAAGCATATCATGGGAAAAGTGGTTTTAAAAGAGTTGATCATCCCCACGATGTTTACGTCAACCAAAATTACTTTCAATTTCAATACATTGAATTTCCCACTTTCAGTTTTCTCGGGCCCAAAAGAAATGCATTTTTCTTAAGTGCCTTTAAAAGTTTTATTATTAGGGATTAATAAATAATTGAAAAGTTAAATTAAATTCAATGTTCTTATTCGAAGTTCAATATCACTCAGTTAGTTATATAACGAGTTTAATTTTTTTAAATTAATAATTAAAATTAAATTAATTTAAATTTAAATTAAAATAACGCATTTCAAAATCTCGAAAAATAATCAGGTTTCAAATATTTTAGCAAAAAATTACTTTAACAATAAAAAGAACTGCATAAAAATAAATATTTATTTCGTTGTTCTAACTAGAAGTAGAAAATAAACATTAAAAGAAAAAAAAACACTCAAACTAAAAAAAAGCAATTTGCCGGTTGTAGCAACTCCGAGATCGGAAATGTTATGTTGAAAATTGTTTAGCAGATAGATAAAAAACAAAACAATAATTTAAAATGGCAAACAAATATAAGAATTCTGTAAAATTATCTCACCTCATTTTTAATATTTTGTTCTGAAAACAAATAAAAAAAAATGTTATAAACTTAACCAACGCGTGTTAATTTTTCTACAATTGAACAATGTAAGCATTACACCGAAACCGGTGTTAGGTATAAAAATTATTCTTTTAAAACATACCTGCAAAAAAAAGGAAACACAGACATTTTACCGTATTTGATGGCATATAAGAACCAACTATTGAAAAGAATGGCACAAAAAATATATTCCGCTGCATATATGTAAAGTTCAGGTATTTAGTAGTCGAATATTTGCCTAGACGCCGTAAAGTACCAGTACATTTTTACTCGTTGACGGTTGATTTATTTTCCCCTAACACTCAAGCAAGTAGTTTCTATAGAGCCAAATACTGAGAAATGTGAGAAAGGAAGACATTTTATTTTAAATATATAAAAAAAGGTGAAACATAAAATAAACACTTTATTCAAATTAAATACAGTGTGACCCGGATATAAGATAAACCCGGATATAAGAGATTTTATCTGGTCCCAAATTAGAGCCTGTGTTAAAACAAAATAGACCAAACCCGGATATAAGAGAAACCCGGATATAAGAGACTTCTTCTCCGGCCCAGACAACTCTCTTATATCCGGGTTACACTGTATAAACTAAATTTATATTTCACTCTTTGATTGGATGTCCTCCCAATATGGATGCCCAGGGCCATCACACCCTCTGCCCCCACTTCTGCATGATTTCAATTTCTTTCAAGTTTTTCCACATACCATGCCCTCTATACATATTTTCTCATACAGACATGCTGCACATATCAAAACATAGTGATATCAGTGGTACTAAAACAGGGTCCCTGTATTTATGCTTTCTGTTTATTGTCTTTTCGTCCAGGTTTCCTTTTCTTTATTTCTTTGAACGTGCTTGTGATGCATCCCCCAACAAAAAAAATAGCATAATATATAAATATTTTAGAGGTAAAGCCCCACAAATATTTATATCAATAATATATGAATTCTGAGCAGACTTCAGTGCCACATCAAAACTGCTGCAGCCAGCAGGTGATGCAAGGACAGCATTACCAACAACTTACAAGGACAGTAATGCCCCAAAGAAAGAGAACACTGCATTAAATCATATCCCAATTTTGTCATTACTCAAACTATCAGCCAATGTAATGACTGATTGTTTCATACTTACCATATTGCTTGGATAGTCATTAATCAAAAAGAATATCATTTTTGACACTACATCAATAGTTACTGATCTCATTTTGACAAGAAAACATTTCCATTGTACCATTGAAGATGAGTCTGTCTTGCCTGGTCAAACATGATACATTTCTGGCTCATAAGGACAGACAGTCATATTCATTAACAGAGGAGAATACACATGGCTGTGGATTCAGTCTATCAGCTAGTAGATATTCTATAATGGAATCGAATGTGTTCTGTTTGCTATAAACATGCATATGGTAACACGAGAGAACAAAACAACACGTACTGCTGGTGAGATGAAAAGAAAGGACGACAAGAATTGTTAAGATAAAATTCTTTGTATTGCCAATATAGAGTATCAAGGTAGAATGTCACTTGTGGTCAAGGGAGGCAACTTGGAGGTGGGGAGAAGTCAGTAGGGCCCAGAGTTGATTCGTGTGTCAGGTTGGTTTAATCAAGGTTACATATTGACAGCTTGTCCACTCACTGCAACATCTTACAGTGTTGTGAGCTGTGTTCTTAAAAGCAGATGGAATGGACCATGACTCATTGTTTTTTGTCATGTTTTTACTTCAGCAGCAACATTTGTGATTTGCTCCATTTATATTGTTTTTTTCCTTTTTTGAGGGGTCTGTTTTGTGAGTCAGATGTGATGCTTGCAGCACTTACGCAGAGAGTGACTTTTTATTTTTGGTTTTGATTTCTTAATGTTCACATCTAGCTGACAGATTTTGGTGTAGAGTGAATCAGACAGAAATCTAATTTGAAGTTTAATTAATGCTGGAGTTTGTATTGGTTACAACACCTCACTTGAACAAGAAAACATTGTCATTGAACCATGAAAGCTTGTTGCTATCTTGCATGATCAGATAAGTTACATTTTTGACTTTTACAGATAGTAAATTTCATGTGTGGAAGCAACTGCATGAGACAAGTATTACCAATTGTTGAAGAGATATATTCATGTATAGTAATATTATCTGTCTATATCTTTGAGATGAGGTATTATGATTATTTACATTATTTGGACTGTTATCCCCATCTTCATTGCCATATTCACAACATTTCAGCCATTGTACACTTGGCCTTCTTCAGGTGATTAGAATTTCGAACTAAACCCTTTATTTCATCCACTGGAGCAGATTGTTCTAGTTCCACATTCCATACCTCTTCCGGATGTCTCAGTCATATTTTAGATATGTAAAAACAAGTGAAACATGAAATAAACACTTTATTTAAATTAAATATAAACTAAATTTTGCAATCCATGCTGCTTATTTGATCCATTAATTCCTACTATCCCCAAAATGGGATTATTGGCATTAATATATGTGTAAATAAAATAATATTACTAATATTAATATAACTGCAAGTGTATATGCAAAAATTAATTTCCATGGAACAAAATTTCCATCTCTTCATGTAATTAGAATTTAAACAAAATTTGGTGAAGAGGTTCTTTAGATAAATGAATTCAGGCTAAAGTAAATCAGTAGAGGTTTTAATTTTTATGGGGCTTTCTTTATTTTTCCACAGATTTACTGAAAAGTTCAAAAGGAAGCATTATCAAAATTTTGTAAAATATAACAAAATTTTTAGGTAGAAGATTTTAGTGAACACCCATATTTGAGTGGACACTCATTTTTTATTTTATTTTAAACAGTATTTATTTCATCTACTGGACTGCACACTTAAGAAAATGTATTAAATAAATTTACCCTCTGGCAGGATATAAACTTGCATCCTCCTTCCATCTGATCTGGCATGCTACTTGTGGTCAAGGGAAGCAACTTGGCGGAAGGGAGAAGTCAATAGGGCCTAGAGTTGATGCATGTGTCAGATTGGTTGATCGATGTTACTAGTTGTGATGTTGACAGCTTGTCCACTCACTGCAACTTCTTACAGTATTATGAGTGGCGTTTTTAAAAGCAGATGGAATGGATCATGACTCATCTATTTTTGTCATGTTTGAAGAGCTTCACATTCAAGCAAGGTTCTATTTGCCTTTAATATAAATACTGTTTAAAATAAACAGAATGTCTACTTAAATACAGGTATCCACTAAAAAATAAAAAATATGTTAAATTAAAATATTAAATCCATTAATTCTATATATATATATAATATGTAGAGCAGAAAAAGTTAGGCTAATTCAGACATGTAATTTCTTTTTTTCAACAAATAACAATTTTTAACTTGGCTTGAATTTGAAATCAACAGTTCACATGTCCTGATATGTGCCCTGGCACATGGCCCAGTGGATAAAAGTGTTGGTTGAAATAATCTGGTAACTTAACCCAAAGTTGTGAGTTCAATACCTGTCTACATCAGAGGTTAAGAAAAACTTGGAGAGTTAAGTTAAAGAAAAATAATTGATACTGAGATATCTAGAAGAGGCATGGCATGTGGAACTTGAACAATCTACTCTGGTGGGCGAAATAAAGGGTTCATTGCAAAATTACAATCACCCGAGGAAGGCCAGAGCATGTGATGGCCAAAACATGAATATGGCAACAAAGATGGAGTCAACAATATGAACAATGTAAATAGTGTAAATAATTTGTTTATAATGTAGGAAATTCATTCATCCATTTTTTTTTAAATCAAAAATTTGAACATCCGAATTCTAAACAATAATAAAAGTAAAGAAAACATGGTTATGTTAAATAAATCATTTCTTTTTATAAGAAAATGAGAAAATTGGTAGAAAATTGGTAGAAATTTGGTGATATCCCCTGACGAGTGAACTGAACAATTCCACAAAGGTTTGCCTATGAAACTCTGGAGTAAAGTTGCTGAATATAATATCAGTCAGCTAAGTGACAAATTTTATATTTGTATTAATCCTATATATATATATATATATATATATTGAGTACCTCAGCATGATGTTATGGTTAACAAGTTGGTCTCTCTAGATCAATTGATCCAGCCTTACTGGATGCTCCATACTTTCAGCCTTTTGCCACATCTAAGCTAGTGGTTCTTGATAATGACTACAATAGTCAAAGATACTGTAACAAAAATAACAAAAAAAGAACTTAGGACATTTTATTCAGAACTTCAAGCACAATACTTGACACCTTATCTGAAAATTGGAAAAATATAATAAAAAATTAAACAGATCCTGTCATTTTTTTTAATCAAGCTTATTTGGATGAATACTTGCTGCATAAATATACTTATATATATATATATATATATATATATATATATATATATATATATTGAGATGGCATGAGTTTTTATTAGTGGGTCTTGTTATTACTGACTTTTTTGTATAGTGAAGTGGTGAATATATTGTTAGTGGATTCAACAAGAATGTCTCAGAATGGACATCATGTATGTAGATGATATTTTCATTTTAGCTAACAACAAAAAAGAAACAACGAAAAACTATACTTAAAAAATAAATCTCTTTAGTAATGAACACTAGAAAGAACAAAAAAATTCCATTCCTAGATGTTCTTGTCAAATCCAGTAACAATATATTCATCACTTCACTATACAAAAACCTACTAGTAAAAATTTCTGTCATCTCAATTATAACAGTGAATGTCTACTTATATATATAAGTGGACATTCGCTGTTCAGGATTCAGTAAGAAGGAAATGCATTAATAGTACACTAATCCCACAATTCTTAACAATAAACTTAAACCAGGACCATACATAATATCATCTGTTTAGTTTTCTGTCTGGGTTTGAGTAGATATGAGACAAGGATGACGAGCCGAGCGTATGTACACATGTTTATTGCTTGAAGGTTGAAGTAGAAAAAGGAGGAATGGGATTAGTATTGAACTAAAGGCGTTAATGCACCTAGCTTGAGAGTTCCTATTAAGCGAGAGTACTAAGTAATATAACATCATTCATTGCAAAAGCAATAATAGCAAAATGCAATATATGAGTAGCTAGTAGAGAAAAAACAGATTCACTCAAGGTGGGGGGGGGCTGATTGAAAATTGAATAGATACCAATGACATAAAACACTTTCTGTTTTCAGTAAGGTGATTTTAAATCCCAACAGACACCAATGGCCCTAATATATATATATATATATATATATATATATATATATATATATATATATATATATATATATATATATATATATGTATTATCACTTTAAACATTATTATTAGTGAATACTCATAATTGAGTAGGCACTCCATTTATATATTAAATGGTATATTTAATTATTTTCACCTACCAGCCTGAATATTCAACAAATCTTATTAAAGAAAAATTTGCACTCTTCAGCTGGAATCAAACTTGCATACGTCAGGATAAAGAGAGCTACTATTTAGCCTGGTGCACCTTACCGCTTGGCCAAGAAGAAATAGATAGTCAAGCAAAGACAATTTCATACTTTTCAAGCAAAATTATTTCTGTTATAGATCTCTCAAAGTTTTAATTTATATCTACACACAGTTTTGTTTCTAAACATAAATAAAGAGAATTTTAGAATGAATTTTTATTAAACCAACATATTTTTCATCACTTTAAGTACTTTTTTTTTATTGACACCACTATTATTTTAACTACCTTCACTTCTCGGCAATGTTTATTGCTTTAAAAAGCTATGATTAGAATTTTAATAAAACATTAATATATGATGGAAATGAATTTAAACATTTTTTTGTTCTTGAGAATTTGCAACAAAAATATTAAATACTATTTATTTATTAGATTGTTTATTTACAAGAATAATTTTATATTTGCATCATTCTAAAAACTAATACAATTAAAAGTAGTGCAATGCTATATTTATCATTTATCAGTTTATAAAGCAATAAATATGAAATCATTTTTTATTCATAAATCTATAAACATTTACTAAATTAAAATATATGAATCAACTATAAGGAAATCCTTATTATTTACTATTTTATAAAGATGGAATCAATTGGTAATTAGCCAATATTTTGCCAACCATTTTAATAAACAATCTAATAAATAAATAATGTTTATTAATTTTGTTGACATTTATCATGGACAAAAAATATGTATAAATTCACCTTCATCATATGTTTAGGTTTTATCACAATTTTAATCATTGCTTTTTAAAACAATAAACATTGCTGAGGAGTGAAGGTAGTTAAAATAATAGTGGTGTCAAGGGAAAAGCATCCTGTTAACACTTTGTTATTTTGCAGGCACAAAGATCCAAATTTGTCAACATTTTTTGTTATATTCCATGCTAATAGGAATATATACTTGAAAAACAAAGTGGATAAAATAAGTAAAGGTTTATTGTAAAAAACCAGTACAATAAGAATAAAGGTAACAGTTATGCACAAGTCAATCCAGTAGTGAGTGCTACTATTGTTCTCACGTAAGTCTGAGTCATACTCAACAGATCCCAGCTAGTATATTTAGCCACCCCCCAACAAGGGTTGCATGTGGCACAAGACCGGGTTTAACATGGGTGCTCGGCCAAAAAATGCCCGTAGAACCTGCATAACGGGATCGGGTTGGTTAACCTCCCCGAACAAGACTCTGCCCTTCAGCTGAGCCTCGTCTGGGTTCCTCTCTGCTCAGAGTCAGAGAGTTCAACCATCTAGCTGGAACAGATTGCAGCTAGTATATTTACCCCCCCCCCCACGAGGGTTACATGTGGCACAAGGCTGAGTTTAACGTGGGTTTTCTGAGCCTGTAGGTTCGGCCAAAAATATTCCCTATTTGAACCCGTAAAAACGGGTTCAGGGCCAGTCTACCTCCCCGAACAAGACTTTGCCCTTTGGCAGAGCCTCGTCCGATTTCCTCTTTGCACAGACGCAGAGATTTCGACTGTTTAGCTGGAACAGGTCTCAGCTAGTTTCGAACAGGTCGCAGCTAGTCATATCTAGCTACACCCCCACGAGGGTTGCATGTTGCACAAGGCCGGGTTTAACGTAGGTTTTCCGAGCCCATAGGCTTGGCCAAAAATATTCGCTATTTGAACCCGTAAAAATGGGTTCAGGGTCAGTCTACCTCCTCGAACGAGACTCTGCCCTTCGGCGGAGCCTCGTCCAGGTTCCTCTCTGCCCAAAGGCAGAGAGTTCAACTGTCTAGCTGGAACAGGTCGCAGCAAACGATATTTAGCTACACCCCCATAATTGTTGCATGTGGCACAAGGCCAGGTTTCACATGGGTTTTCTGAGCCCATAGGCTCGGCCAAAAATATTCCCTATTTGGATCCATAAAAACGGTTTTCAGTGACAGTCTACCTCCTCGAACGAGACTTTGCTCTTCAGCGGAGCCTCGTCCGGGTTCCACTCAGCTCAGAGGCAGTGAGTTCGACTGTCTAGCTGGAACAGGTCGCAGCTTGTCTCCGTAGTCCATTGACTTACAGCTACTTATAGGTAGTTCCTACTTATAGTGTAATCACTCGTGGGGGTGACAGGTTATTCTATTACATCATTATATTTTTTAGTTAACTTTTCTTGTTTATATAAAAGTGTGCACATGTAATTTGATGATAAAATACGTTCAACCACACTTCTTGCTGTTTACAAGATCCAGAGTTATATAGAAGTGTTGCAGATGGTTTATTGGCCTATAAATAAATACTGAATGAGGAAACACAACAACAAAGTGGAGACTTTAGTAAAAAAAATATATTGCCAAGTTTATTTTTGTTAAAGAAAATATATCAACAAAAATGATGTTACATTGCATCAGCCAAAAAAACAACTCTGCAAGCTCATGTAGACAGTAAGAAGAGAATTGTCCTAAGGTGAGTCTTGGTAGTCGCTGGAGAGCATTGTCCCGAAAAATACCATTTTGTGGTTACTGTAGAGCATTGTCCTGAAAAGAACAGTTTAATGCTGCTGTCAAGGATGGCTGGAGCCAGAGATGACTGGAACATTGAAAGCTGGAGGCCTACTGGAAATCGCTGGGGCATTGGAAGCTGGAGGCCTACTAGAAATGGCTGGAGCAGTGAACAATGGTGAGCTGGAGATCTTTATATCCTGAATCAGTCTTATAACAATGCTGGTTAAGTTTATTCTTCCAGCTGTTTTGAAAAAATGTGGAAGTGCTGACAGGATATGACAAATCTTTCCTATATTCAAATACTGTTCAAACTTGTCATGGCTTTTATACTTTATGATTATATTACAGGCATGTAATTGGCAAACAGGATTCTTTATTAGCTAAATAAATTGTCAATTGCTGAAAACTTTTTGTTTAGTTTTGGATATTTTTATTTTAAAGTTAGTGCTTCTAATAGTTAGCATCTCTTTTTAAGGTTAATATTGTATAGTATACATGTGCTGTTTACAATTATTTGCCTTCTGTTGGAGATCTTATTACCAAGTGATACATGTTTATTTATATAGGTACAGATTGCACTGTGAGCTTCAAGATGACACGTTAACCTATGGTAGAGAGTAGTGGTTGTATGTTCTATGTACAAATTTTATACTCATGCATCACAGGAAATACAATTCCTCAGTAAGAATGAGAATTTAGAAATGACACTGGTGTGATACAATATTTTATTTTATTTGTGGGAAATTTGTCCTGGCTTTCCCACATGAAAGGTTTGAGGTTAAAAATGCGACAAAATTGAAAAAAAGCAACAATGGCTTGAAAGATTAGAGCAGTCAATTCTCTCTTTTTAGGTGGAAGAATAATGACTTAAACTCCTGCTCGTTGTGTAACAACAAAAAGAAGAAAATTGCACAAAAGAAGACTTGCACAAAAAAGGGAGTAAAAAGATATACAGCTACGAGAGAAAGAAAGTGAGAAGAAAATTCCATTGACTTTAAAGGAAGAAAAAATGTTCATAAAAAAAGGCTTGAATAAAATATTTCTCTGAGCACCTAAAAAGTTCTTTAAGCAAGTAGATTGTTGAAGGGTTTAAACACACACAGATTTCTTCAGAGTTCTTGTAGAAAAGTGCAAGGAGGCAGATCTCAATTGGTTTTTAGTAGTGGGTCAACGTTCTTTCTCGATAGCCCAGAGCAGGTAATTCTTTCTTGAAGCTGACTGCAAAGTGCTTTTCTGTCTCCAACCTGTTGTTATCACAAACAGTTGTTGATTACTCATTGCCAAATAGGTGAAGATTTTCTGTATTTAAGGAAATTAGGAGGCCCAGAAATAGCAGGGATTTTTCCCTCCAAAATTGCTATACAAATTTCCTGGCCCCTGCTTTCCCACATGAAAGAGTTTAGGTTAAAAGAACACGAGTAAAAACAGCAAGATTAGAGCAGACAAACTCTTTCTTTTATGTGCGGACAAATAAAGAAAAACTCCTGCTCGGTGTGTAACAATAAAAGAAGAAAGTGTTTATTTACATATACAGAAAAAAAGGGTAAAGGGATAAAGACAATTAGGAGAGAAAGAAAGGGAAAAGAGAAAATGTCCTTTAAGAGAAAAGAAAATGTTCATAACAGAAAAAGGCTTGCTCAAAATATTTCTCTGAGTGCCTAAAAGTTCTTTAAGCGAGTAGAATTTAGTTAAGGTTTAGAAACACTCACAGATTTCTTCAAAGTTCTTGCAGATTAGAAAATTGTTGGTAGATATAGGAATCTTGCAGTTGAGTGAGTTTGTAGGTCGACAATAGAAGTCCAGTGGGCACAACAGAAGGAGAGGTGAAGGGATGCAGATTTCAAATGGTTTTTAGTAGTGGACTGATGGTCTGTCTTTCCAGCCCAGCAGGATTGGACGTGACAGAAGGAGCGGAGAAGGGATGCAGCTTTCGATTGGTCTTAAATTGTGGGCCGACTTTCGTTCTCGACATCCCTTTAGTAGATAGTTTTCTTTGGTTGAAAGTGGTTCTTAAGTTGACTGGAGCTCCCTATCGATTACCTTACAGACAGTGTGCTGAATTCTCACTGCCAAATAGGTGAAGATTCTCCAAATTTATGGAGATTTGGGAGGCTCAGAAGGATCAGGGACGTTTCCCTCCAAAATCGTTATACTAATTTCCTGGCCCCTCCATTGTTCAGAAAACACCTTCTTATCTCAGATAAGAATCAAGGCTTTGGAAGCCAGTTTTGTAAGTAATGAAAACAGGTTGGAGTGAACAAGCTGTGAGGTTTCCCCCATACACCATGGAAAGAATAATGGTGATGGAATTCCTTTTTATATTTTCTGGCTCTCTCGTTAGTCAGAAAATATATTCTTATCTCTGATAAGAATCAAAACTTTGGGAGCCAGTTTTGAAAGTAAAAAAAAAGGCTGGAGTGAGGATAGAAAAATAGCAAGAATGTGAACTTGTAAAATATTGTTCTTAAATTAAATTCCAACACCCCTTCATTGTCTGTCTATATTTCTGAGATGAGGTATTATGTACACTATTTATATTATTCAGACTATTGTCCTTATCTTTGTCGCCATATTTATTACAACGTTTCGGCTGTTGTATGCTCCGGCCTTCTTCAGGTGGTTGGAATGTCAAACTGAACCCTTTATTTCGCTCACTGTTCTAGTTCCACGTGCCATGTCTAATGGAGTTAGTTATCAGTTATCTCCTGTTAATTCCCCTCTCCAAGTTCTCCACTGCCTTAACTGGGTATTGAACTCCCGCTCTTTGGGTCCTGTCACTGGATCTAACTAACGCCTTTATCCACTGTGCCATGTGTCTTTGGGTTCAGTTCGACATTCCAACCGCCTGAAGAAGGCTGGAGCATACAACAGCTGAAATGTTGTAATAAATATGGCAACAAAGATGAGGACAATAGTCCGAATAATGTAAATAGTGTACCCCTTCATTGGTTAGAAAATAAATTCTTATCTCTGATAAGAACCAAGCTTTTGGGAGCTGCTTTTTGGAAGCAAGGGTTTGACAGGCTGTGAGTGTTACCTCCAGACTTCATGTTGGGGTGAAGATTGGAAAAGAGGCTAGAACGTGAACTTGTAAAATATAGTAGTCATGGTTCTCAAATTAAATTCTAATATATTTCTTTTTTGTTATTTTTATTTTGGGAGTCTGGCATTGTTGTATAAGAAAAGTTAAATAAAAAAGTTTAGAAAATATTTCTTCTCTGCCGTTTTTTTTTTTTTTTTTTTGTCAATGAGAAGCAACTGTAAGCAGGTCAATAATGATGACTCACCAGTTCTAAATTACTTAGTACCCCACTAAGATTTTTTTTTGAATTACCAACTATTTGCAGGTTCTGTTCTTAATTAATATATAATTTTGAACAAAATTTCTTTCAAAACCTGCCTACTTAACAATAACAGATTTGGAGATTTGGATCTGGAATTTTGAGTTTTGTTTGAATGTTTGACAATAAATTAAGTTTATGTTAGAATTAATATATGCCATCAGATTTTATTGTCATTAAAAAATCAAGTACCTTATTTAAAAACTGATATGCAAATTCCCCAAAGATAAATTTCATTTTATAAGTCGGTGACAAATAAATTATGATCAACTATTTTCTGTTATCAATGCCATTCCATTAAATTAATTTTTTAAAAAAATGCTTCAATCAATAAACCTTTTTTATTTATTTATTTATTTTATTCTTTTGAATATAATGGTCTGTACCATTTCTGATTTCTTATTTAACTCTCTGGTAAGGATCTGTATAAATCACACAGAAATACTTTCATTTCCTTCCCACTGTCAATGCAATGAATTCGACTAGGTCAGAGGTTATATTAGTAATATTATAGACGATATTTGTCTGTTTCTTTTTTTTATTGATACAATAACTTACCAATAATAATAAGAAAACATCATACGGATATCGACTTCTTAACAAAAATAAAAATAATGAATATAATTTAAAACTAAGTTTTCCAATCATACTTTCATGAAATAAATTTACCAGAACAGAAGATATGAATTGAAAAATAAAGTTAACCATAATGACAATAGTATGGTGATTAAAAAGAATTTCATTATTTGCAATAACGCGTTAAATTCCTGGTACTTAGTCACTAGTGTGTGGGATAACAAATGAACAGGAAAATACATTTTTTTAAATATTTTTGTTTGTGTAAAAAACCTAAAGTATCAAAAATAAAGTTAGCAAGGGAGATGACTGTGTGTGCTAATTTACTTTTTTCACGTTTCCTCGATTCCGAGCAAAATTGTTATTCCAAACTAAAAATAAATCTAATAATTGAATAATTTTTGTAATGTTGCACTAATAATTAATGAATAATTTATTGCAATGTCACTCAAGTCCCAGCCTCTTATTTATTTCCCCCAAATTTAAACTCGATACAAACGAACATGCTGCTCACAGCGAACATAACTCCTTCTCTAATTTATCTTCCCTAAATAAATGATATTCTGTTGTGTACAATACTGCAGCTGTGTGAAGGCATGTTTCTCTAAGTATGAAACGATTGGTAGAAAAAGCAATTAAAGAAATTTAGCAAAAATAGTCAGTATTACCAACATTTTTAAATTTACGAATATACATGTTTTAAAATGCATATTAAATGCTACTAATTTGAATAGTTTGATATTATTTTTAATGTAGGCGGCATACAATTACAAAACAGGTCCGCAGCAATCGTTTTCAAAGGTTTGATTAGAAGCAAGAAGAGCAGACAGCTTTGTTTCCTAGAGATTTGTAATGGCCAACCGGCTCCAACTGGACGAACTTGGGCATTTTTAGCTCCAGGCCGTTCAAATTCGAGCTTCGGTTGGTATCTACATAGGATACATATTACGGATATTATCTCTAAAATACTTAATTTCTTATATTCGTTACAACAATCCAAGCCAGTCTTTATCGATGGTGATCGTGGTTGTATAATTTCATTCAATAAGGACAAACAACATATGGCGTACTATCTGTCGTTTTGTTATTGTCAATTAAAAAAGTACAGAGTTTAAATTTAAAACGTTGTCAAAGATGGAACGTGTGTTGAAAGACCTCGCCAATGAGGCTTCTATTCCCAAGTTTTATACAATCAAGAAAGCTTGTCTTGATGCCTTAGGTAAGAAACAAAAACATTTTTTAGTCTATTTAAGCCATATTGTTAAAAAAATCGAATCTTTATGGATCGAAAGTGTGAAATGTCAAAATGTATTTTTTTATTACTCTTAATAAATTTTGATGTTGATTAAGTTTGGACGATGATTGGGAAAAGACAGGTAAGGTAAATTTATTTAAAATAAATTGTAGTAAGGTTAAAAATTCGTATTTTCTATCTCCGAAAATAAAACGGGGGGAAAATAATATTGAAAAAAAAATATTTAAAATGCAATCAACGAAATAATTTCAAATTTGTTTACTAGTCTTTTAAAATTTTGTAGTATTTCCGGATTTTAATAAAAAGAAAAAATTAAATAACTTGTATTATTATGTGTAAAAAAAAAAAATTAAAAATCGATCGCACATAATGTTTTACTTTTAAATGTTGCCTTACCTTTGTAAAAACAATCAAAAAGGTAAAAACATTGTTATTATTTATAAATTAATGTTTTTAACTTTTTAGTACTAAGGTAGCAAGGCGATAGACTTGTTGCTTCTATTTAAATTTTGTATAAACTATTGAAAAAAAAAGTTCGTTATCACAATAAATGACATTTTTAAACTAAAGTCGTAGGTTCCGAATTACTCAATCAAAATACATTAAAAAAAGGCTTCACGTGTTTTGAATTGTTAATTGGATTTATATTGATTTTAATTTGTTTTTCCTTTTTTGCAATTGATTTTTTAGTGTTCTATTAACAATAATATTAACAATGATTATTCGAAAAAAAAGTATTTTTTGTGTAACAGTTTATCGTAAAAATCCATTTTGAATTTGAGACGTAGTTTTATTTCCTAACCATCTTTTTTTTGTTGACATGTTGCAAAATTACTACTAAGTGAATTTTCTAGTGCGCCCACGTCGCTACCGAATGTGGCACATGGTCGAGGTTTAAAGCGGGTTTTCATACCGTGGAAAACCCCTCGGCATTTCCCCTTTTGGGGATGCCTCAGGTGCCAGGTAATGACCCCAATCCCCTCCCGAAGGAGAGGTAATACTTGGGCAAAATGCCTTCCCCAGGGCTTGAGCTTCTTACTGCTTATTATTTTGAAACTACCCACCAGGCGAAGTCAGGTACTACTAAGTTCAGCAAAGAAAACTATGCTGATTTACTTATTTGTTGAAACAGCGCGCAAACTGCAAATTGTTCCTACATTTGCACGAGTGTGGTGAAAACCACGCTTTGAGCATTTATTTAAAATCTTGCATTAAAAATTAAAAAATCTCGGTGAATGATAAATTGTATGGCAGACAGAAAATAATTGATTCTCTTGTTGACGTAATTAATAAAAATATACAATTCGATAAAAAAAAAACCCCAAAAAACGCATTCCCTTCCTTTCATTATGTATGCAATTTTTCCCCTTTTTCAATAGTTTTTTTTTTTAAACAGTAAACGAAAAACTGAGCTTAATTTAGAATTATGACATATCTATTTCGAGAGTACTGCTTTATTTTTATCTTTCTTTCGTGATCATCATCTCTATTTACTTCATCTACTTACTGCTCCTTGATAGCTGGAGAAAAACAGTTGCTTTCCTAGACTGTTGTTATTGAATGATGAATCACCACTTGCATTTACTTCTATAGTGGAATAACTATGGTTCATTTTTTAAATGAAAAGGAATATGATTAAAAACTAAAAATAGAAAACCTGTTGGTGATTGAAATTAAGCAAGAATTCCCTATTGTCAGTATTTGATCGATCAAATTAAAAGCTGACAAAAAAGAATATAGTAACAATAAAAAAATAAAGTAATTTTTAGGATTTTTTTATTTCCATCATTTGACTTTTTTTTCCCCCCAGTATTTGGTATTCCATATGTTGATTTAGAAATTTTAATCCTCAGTTGGCTCAAAAAATACACACTAGATTTAAAACTACGAGAGGGAAGAACATAAAAGGCGGAGGGATGATAAAACCTTACTTCAGTGTACGAAAACCTTCAATATTGTTTGTAAATATGCCAATAATGAATAAAGCATTAAAAGAAAACATAAAAAAAACTGATAAAATGATTCATATTTTTAAGATAAATATTTTTTTAGAATTTTATTTTTTCACTCTATAATATTTTTCAATTTTTTGGGGACTTGTACAACATATTGTGAATTACATAAAGTAAAATTTGTTTACTTTGATACAATAAAATTTTAAATGACGAATTTAAGTGTAAATAACGAACGTATGAGAAGAGCAATAAAAATAATTTTATTTTTTATTATGTTTTTAGAATGTTTTGTACTTTAATGTCTACAAGGGCTGCTGGAACTTTCTCAGCTCAACCAAGCAGATTCCAAAAGAATTTTTAATCTTTTGTAATTTTATTAGTACATAATTAGTTTTTGATTCGTTTTTTTTTTTTAGGGATGTGTATTGGGCCGAGAACTTCTCGGTACCCCCTTAACAATAATACATATTCAAAGCATATGCTTTTAGTTTTAAAATGTACTTTTAGAACCATATGTTTGATAGGTGGATACATTTTTTCCTGTTGTCAGTTTAAGGATACAGTTTTTTTTTTATATTTCTGAGAGAAGTTGTTAGCAGAACATAACAATCTGGAACCATAAGAAAAGAAATGAAGTAGACATCAGCAAGTAATGGATATAGAAAGTAGATTTTGTAGGATTTGAAATAATTGTGGTTTGTGAAAAGATTTTTTTCTGAATATCTCCATAATAATATGCTCCACCTAATGTCTCCTGGTTTAATTTTTTTCGGTATATAAAATTTGGATTGGAAGATTTGCAGTATGGCAATCAGTTTTTTCTTTTCATTTTTTTTTCTATTTAGAATAAACTTCCACACATTTTTAATTAGTTCATTGACTTCATTTCATTCTTAGTAATAAAAAAAATACTTTTTTAAGTAAAGAACGCCATGATTTATTATTTCTGTTAATTTTTATTTTTTTATTTGAAATTCTAATAGTAAAAAAGATAATGTAAGAAAAGAAATGCCATAGAAAATCTTTGTAAACTGCCAGATAATGAAAAATGAAAATATTTACAAATTAAACTGAAAGACTCTTTTTATGGAATTAAAAACTGAAGATGAGATTTTGACTTACACATGGTTGCAATTAATGCAGTATTCTGCATGCATACACACACACAAGTATTTTGGCAATGTTTTACATTCATGTCTACAAAAAACACAGTGTGTAAGGATGGTTATTCCTTTTAGTTTGAAACCACTACATTTTTTATTCCCTTGGAAATATTTATTTTAAAAAACAATGATTAGAATTTTAATAAAACCAAAAAACATATATGAAAGTGGTTTTAGACATTTTCTTTATTTTTAAGAATTGACAATAATTCATTGATATTTTTTTATAAAATGATGAATAAAAAAAAAAACTTGTTTTTATAGTTATGGTAAATTAAAAATATTGCATTGTAGTTGGTTTTTACATTTTGATCATTTTATTTTTTTTGTAATAAATTTTTTAATAAAAAGATTTCTTTTCAAATTTATTGCTTTATAAAATAAAATGGTAAATATTGCATTGTACTTGGTTCACATATTTTTATAATCTTTTAGACATTGCCAAGAGTCAAAAATATTGTTGCGGGCATATGCCGGTTGTGTTTAATTTGGAAAATGCATGTCTCCCAGTATATGTAGTGGACCGGTCGGTGTGTGAATGGAAGAAGAGAAGATGAGTTATCTCTAGGTTATGGCTTCCGCTGGCCGGTCCAGCTACATAAGAATGTTGGACTTTAATGGAGTCCAATGAAAGCAAAAGAAAACAAACGAGACCGATATATATGTACAAAACAAATATATAAATACGTGAATTACAAATAGGTTAAAACACGAGTTACAATACATTGAAGACATGAATAAAATGTTACAGTCTGTATGGAAAGTTGTTTGTGTGGAATGTCCGTACGGGGTGAATTTTGTTTTAGCGTGCTCCCTGAATATGGGAAACGCTGGTTGTGTATAAGAGTTCACATATTGGAAATTTTTAGAGAAAGTTTTTGTACCTCGCCCCACGTGCGAGGTTTCGGCCCGCGGCCGAAATCGACATAGTTGCTCACACGTGCGCGTAAGAGAGGCGAAAGGTCAGCCAGTATTTATACTCCCGGGAGAGAGAGACCCCTGGTGAAGGGTTAAGGAAATGAAGGGGAGCTAACTGCGACATATATTTATCCCACAACAAAAATGACGGACTTGGAATGAGTCCGGAAAACAAAACAAGAGTATATATAGACAATAGAATATTGTTGCATGTTACAAAACAATGAACATTTAAGATAATGCAGATGCTTGTGTAGAAGTGTAGCAAACATGTGTGATAGACACGTGTGTATATATTCATGTGTGAAACATAGTTCAAAAGTCAACAGAGGACCAAGGGAAGCGAATGCACCTCAGCGGCAGTATTCTTATCTACATGCGACTACGTCCTAAAGCTAAACATAAAAATAACGGAAAGAGTGTAGACAGAATGTCACTGCCTACTTATGTTTAGGGAACATCCCCTAGCGGCATTTTTTAGGAAAGTAAGTGGGGTAAATCCACAGTATATACAGTAATAGCGGTGTCAAGGGAATTTAGTAAATTTTGAATATATGAAAAACTTTATTTTCATAATTTTTGGAATTTATAAATACTGCTGACAAGGTGATATGTAGTGTATTTATTTTTTGCAAAAACCTGCAACTAATGCTTTTAACTTTTTAATTTCATTCTAGATTTCCAATCTTAAAAATCTGTACTGCCATCAAAAGAGTTTTCATTCTGGATCAAATTTTTACAATTTCAAATTTAATGAGAAGCCATCATTTTTTTTTTTTTTAATGGAAAGTCTCAATAAATATGCAACAATGGAATATCATCATAAAGGTGATAATCTAAGTGATTCTGAAATTCAAAACAATTTTAAATTTGTTTTAAAACTTCAAATGTCCAAATGGAATAAAATACCTGGATACTTTTCTGTTAATTCACCCCAAAATATTAAGAATTTATATTTACTAAAATTCCTACCAAGTCGGATTGACCTTTGCGATCACCTCAAATGTGGGAGACTTGGGTCTGCTATTTCTAAATGTCGGGCCTACATTTGCACCCACCCCAGTAAACAAACCAAAAACAGTTTTTCTTTTCTTTTCTTTTAAATTCTAAAAAATTCCTTGTAAGTTCCTCAAATATCATCTGCACTTACAAAATGTGAATAACTTCCAGATTTTTGGTAGTTTTTCATTCTGAGGGTTGGAGTTGTTATAAGTCAATTTATAATTTCCAAAGAGTGCCAAAAATTTAATAAAAAACAATCTTTGATTTATAATTTCTTGGGGGTGAATTAATATTTGCAATAAGTAACTTTACACTATTTGGGGTGAATTAACAGAAAAGATTCAAATACTCTTTTGTCTAGCCTAAAAATATCATTAGCCCCTGACTACAGAACGTTTGAGATCTTTTTCTCAGAGTGACACTGAAAATTTACATATATAATGTGAAAGTATTATTATTAGTGCTTCATATTTTAAAATGAAGCTTTTTATTTAGAACACTATGAATCTGATAGATATTTTGATAGAAAGTAAACTTATAATAGAGAGAACAAAGGTAAATCTACTTTTGATATAATTTGTGTAGAAGGCTGAAACAAATGTTCAACTGCAAAGAAGATAATAAACTAGAAAAAAGGCATGGCTTTCATAGAATAAAGCAATTATATGTGCAGATATTTGACAGGCTGTTAGAGAACATCAAACATGAACATTTAGAAAAATTATCTTAGATGATTGATAGCAATAATGAGATAATTATGAAAACAGATAGGAAAGCCTATGACTAAGTTGAACAGGCAACATGTGTTTTGATTGAGGTCAAGGAATTAAGGGGTAGTTGTTTGGTAAAAATCCATAGATTATAAACATTGAGAGAGAAATTGTGTTTTATACGTTTCTGAAGTAACTCTTTTGCCCTGTTATATATCAAGTACGTATGGATCTTCGAACTCAGCTGTGCCCCTGTAAGTTGGAAAGAGATGCTTATAGTTGTTGCATGAGAACAGTTTTAGAATTGCTGTATTTCTGATAGTCTCATAAAAACAACTATGCATCAGCAGACTTCAAGATGCCAATCACTCATGTGAAACTGATCCAAAATTGAAATACTCCATACTTCAAAAAATGACCTGTAATTGTGCAATATATTAAAACAATAATGAAATACATTTTGTAGGCATTGTTTATTGTATAGTTTTAGAAATTAATGCCCATTTGAATTGGCATTAATTATAAAGCAAACTCCATAGTGACTTTATTGCCTTGCTTGAGGTGAAATGATTAAAAAAAATAATGGAAGAATGCAATTTATTTTAAAAAATCCTTGAAAAACTCATTTAATTAAATGTGTGGCACAAAATCCTCCATCTTGGACTCTTTCTTAAAATAAAAATTCCTCTCTTCTCTTTTCAACTTTATAATTAGCTTCTATGCTGATTTTAATGTTTACTACAGTAAATCTTGAAACATCGTTAAAAAAAAATTATACAACCTAAATTTTATGAAATATGATTCAGGACAAATCTGAAGGCATATTAGAATAGTGAAAGATGCCTTTCAGAAACTAAATATATTAAGAAATGTGAAAATTGCATTAAAAACAACGAAAAGAATGCTGTACTGCTATGTCATATCTAATCTATATGGTGGTGAATGAAGAAACTTTAAGCAAAAAAGATGTAGTTCTATAGATGGATGCTGAGAATACCATGGACTGAACATCTGAATAAGAAGGATGTTTTAAAGAAAATATAAATTACAAGGAAAAAGATACTTACAATCAGAAAGAGACAGCTAAAATTTCTGAAGAAAATAGGTTTGGAGAATGTGATACTCATAAGATATTGAAGGCAGAGAAAAACCTACTTAACAAGTTTGTGAATGAATGGTAGAGCAGAGACAAAAAGAGGTGGTAATGAAGTTGCTTAGAGCTACAAGGAACAGGAAGTTATGATCACTTATACATATAAAGGAAGAGTATCCATTAATATAAATTGTATGTAAATTTATTAACTGTAAAATGTATTATTTTAAATACATTAATGCATATTTTTAGTCTGCCATGTCTTTGTAGATTTAATAATGCCTTCTAAGGTTTTTGCTTTTTGGATTATTCTAAGATTTGCCATTTACCATTTCTACTTGTGTTATGTCTATGACTATCCTTACCAAAAATACTAGCTCAATACCCTTTTGTTCCAAATATAAGTGCTGTCTGGAATAATCATGCTGGTGGGAATTTTATAAAATAAACAAGAAATTTTTTTATTCCTGGAAAAATATAATCATACTGCAGAAAAAAGTTTTTGCAAAATAAGTGCATTTTGCCCAGAAGAATTGGATTGACAGGGACAATTTAATCATGCTAGAACTTGTAATTGGTACACAAGAAGATTAATAAATAGTAGACCCAAGTAAAACTGTCCTATCCAAAAGGAAAAGGTATTGAATACTTTGTGTGGCCAGTTCTTTACAAAGACAAATCTCTCACCATAAGAAAGTTATTGCTGCTAAAAATAATGATAATGAAAGACATTTGATTCAGAACAAGAAAATAGAAAAAAATGACCTACATAATATAAAACAAACACATATACAAAACAATTGCACAATTGTTATAATATGGCATCTTGATATAGGATAATGGTTAGTAAGGCTAGTCTGGTTGATCATTACTATTAAGTAGTGTTGGATGGGCAGGTGGATAGCAGCTCAGAATGAATTCAGCAAGCTGAGTTCAAATTCCAGTTAAGTTTTGTTACATTCATCCAATGACGTGCAGAGGTTTGGTGATTCCCAGGGCTAACTACTTGATTGTATGCCCTAAGACTCAAGTAGGGAGGCCTATAGGACTTAGTACTGAGAAATGTGAGAAAGGAAAATATTTAAAATATGTAAAAAACAGATGAAACATGAAATAAACACTTTATTCAAATTAAATATAAACAAGATTTTTATTTCACTCTTTGATTGGATACCCTCCCAATATGTATAGCCTGGGTCATCACACTCTTTGCCTCTCCTTCTATATGCTACTGCATTCACCTTTGTGCAAATACCCATGGAAAAGGTATTAATCCACCCTTCAGCTATGGGTTAAATAGTTGGTCAAACTGGGTTCTTCACTCTTGGTTAGCAGCCAGTCTATGAGATGGATAACCATATGTATTCCTGGTGAAGCACATACTAAACAACCAAAAAAAGGCTCATGGAGTTCACAAAACAGAGCAAAAGGATGTTTGGCATCCTTTTGCTCTATCTGTAACCCTTTCTTCTTGCTATATGTCCTACCCACCTCCATATTCTGTCACTTAATAACTTCTTTATCTATTATCTTGATTTGTTCTTACATTCATGTTGACCTCTTTCTATCTTTTAAAATTATCCCTTGCATTGCTCTCTTCATTGGTTTTTGTGTGTTTTTAAGTTTGTTTTCAAACAATTTTATTAATTTCCATATTTACACCTTTACATCATTCCTGCATTACACATTAATTTTACACTTTATATTTCTAAATTATTGGCAAGATGCTTTTTAGGTACCACCTAAGTAGATGCTTACAAACTCAATTATAAACCTTATCAATGTTTACCTATAGACTCAAAAATAATAAAATACAGATGATTGATATGTCATAAAATCCATCAATCTACCCAAATAGATGTATTCCTGGAATTCTTCCAGTTCTTCATCCTTTATGCTTATGATCTTAAATATATAAGAAAAATATGCAAAATTATGTTGGAATGTTTTATGGTATTATTTTCTTTAATTCTCTTAATATTCAATAAGGAATCAATGATTAGCAAGACCATTATAACTATGGAAATATATTTCCAAGTAACACTGAATAAAATTTAACTTTATATCTCCAAATTCTTGCATTGAATGTAAACGGCATGTCTTTTCTCCAAAAAGTGATATTTCATGTCATTACCAGTAATGCTTTTAACATTTTGATTTTTAACTAGTACATTTTTTTTCCATCTTAATTTCGGTTGCTTTTTATTACAAATCCCATGATCACAAGTAAACAGCATGGCTTGAAAATAATTCTTTATCCAGATTATAACTTCTATATTCCTTATTACACACACTGCTTGCTAACAATTGTAGTATGACACTTGGAGAGATGCAATAAGTGACTGAAATTAAAATGAAAGAATTATTAATAAAAAGGAAAAATTGACAGTGCATCATTTAAGAAATTTGAATAACTACTCATGTTTATTAGAGTTTTAATCATTTTTAAAACTACATCAGAAATTTCATAATTTTAATGCTTGAACCTTTAAATTTTCTTAATTTATTTTCTTTTATACACTCTTTTTTAAAATATTGACTCATTTTCTACATTTTATCAACACTTTGCAGGTTATTTAATGACAGAAAATATTTTTAGATTGTAAGAATTTTTTAAATTTTATTTAGATGATTTACTGATACAAGTCTTACTAATTAGCTGGGGGGAGAAGAGGTGGATTCATGCCTTTCCCAACGGTATTTGTGTGTAAGTGAATATAACAAACCCAACTTGAATTGGAACTTGACTCTCCAATTAACAATTTTGAGTCATTATCCATCACACCAGCCATACATCCAAGCTTACAACACCTGGTATTACCAAGCAGTCACCCATCTAGGTAATGACCAGTCTCAATGTTGCTTAACTTTGGAGATCATACGGGAAGTGGTGTTTCAACGTGATATGGCTTTAAGCTTTTTTCTTCTTTTTTTTTTTAAAGAAAGGTGTTGATTACAAAATACAACTTGGTGAAAACTTTTGTTTTTAAATTTATCAGACATTGAAATATTTTTGCTGAGTGTCTTATGAAAATGCTGGTGGTATTGTTTGTCTGATCATCAATAAGATGCCAGCTGTTTGTTTAAAAATAATCATGTTTTTATAATCTCTGCATAATGCTTTTTTCAATTATGAAAAGTTGTACAAGAATAATCTCTATAGATTTTATTTAAAATAAAAAACTATTCTTTGTTATAATTGTTGAGCAGTTATCAATGCAAAATGAAATACTTCTTTTTGTTGTTGGCATGAGCTTTATAGGAATTCATTTGTTAAAGAATATATTAT
The DNA here is from genome assembly GCA_964036315.1 of Acanthosepion esculentum. Lineage (NCBI taxonomy): Eukaryota > Metazoa > Mollusca > Cephalopoda > Sepiida > Sepiidae > Acanthosepion > Acanthosepion esculentum. Next base: position 43,036,715 of record OZ038490.1, read on the forward strand.
TCGTATTTATAATTGAAAGGTTAATGAAGGAATAATAGCTATGTGAAAATGGTTTCTTCATAACTATACAGATTTCATTTTGAAATATTTTTTGAAAGGTAATTGCCATGAAATATCTGTATTTTATTTTAATATATATTGCTGATCAGTTGGTATCATCAGAAAAATGGATTTTATTTCAAACAAAATCTACTTTAATGAGACAATGCAAGTTACATGAAAAATGAATGCTTTCATTTTTTATTTTTTATTTTTTTACTTGTATATTAAGATATATCTTAATACAAAGGCTAAGACACAAGTTAATTAGCATTAAATTTTCTCTATTTTATTCTCTATATCTTAATAGAAAGCCTAAGATGCAAGTTAATTGTATAAAAAAGAAGCAAAATGTCATTAATTAGGAAATGGCAATCCTAAATGTTTCCAAGTTTTAATTTACTTTTAAGTTTTCTTAAATCGAATAAAGCACCTAAATCTGACCTGAAAACAGATTAACAATTCCCTTTAAATTTGTGTATATTAATTAACAATTGTTGATCCAGAGATAGAATGTTATTGGTCCTGACCTGGCATCCTAGCGTCAGTCACTTTCCCACCACCATAACATAGCTTCCCTGTGCCTTTTCCATAAATATTTTCATGGAAATTGTTCTAATGAACTTTCATCTTTGGTACCTAGACTTTATGAATTTAAATGCAGTACTAGATTGGTGGCAAGGTTTCATCATTATACAGTTGAAATGGCTAGATGTAACTGTAAGTTCTATGCTAACAGTTTTTTTCTCACACTTCTCACTTGTAGAACTCTCTTGCTTTCCAGTCAACTTTGACCTTCAAAAATTTATATGCAATGTCAATCATTATTTTCTGTCTTCTTAATTCTTGTTATTTTATTGTTAAATTCCTCAATAATGTATTCTTTTTCTCATATTCTCTCACACTGTCTCCCTTTGCATCTTAGTGGCTTTATTGTCTTGCTTGGAGTGAGATGATTAAAAAAAGCAATATATGATTATATACTTAGATGAAATGGATCTATATTAGTCACAAAGATGCACTCTTCTTTCATAAGGGTAATATCTAAATATTAATATTGCAATTTGTCCTTTAATAATTATTATAATTATCACTGGCATTTTTACATTTCAGAAAAATACATAAAATTAGGTACCTCCACAAAAACAAATACCTAAGGTTTAAAATGAATTTCAAAAAACAAAAAATCTTTCTTGAAGCATTTATTTTAGTTTTAATTTCAAGCTAATAGATTAAATTTGATACTTTCAATAAGCAAAATACTTTGCTGTATTTCAGAAACTAATTTAATACTAATTTAAATTAACTGGAAGGTGGTTTTTTTTTATTAGCGCTCTTTTTTAGTCATCTCTCATCACAATTCTGTTTATCAAAAAAATCTCAAAAAAATAAAATATACTTTTTTGAAACTTTATTTGAGGAATATTAGCTGATTTGAAGTATAGTTAATCTGATTTAAAACAAATATTATTTAGTTTAAAATATTGCAGAAATGCATTTTTTGATCTGATAATAGCCATGTTTGTGTGTTTGACAAGATGATGACATATATAATGTTCTATGGAGATTTTATCTGTTGAAGCAAATGATTGCACATTTTTTATTTTTTAAGTACTCAGTAATCTTAAAAATTTAAGAAAATATTCTCTCTAATCTAATGTTTTATGGAATTTTAGAAATTTTGACTTTAAATTTACTATAGTCATCGCTCTTATTTTCTGATAATGTCGCATATGGTTGCCTGTACTTACAAAATAATGGTATGTTTATACACTAATAAAAAAAAAATCAAAAATTATTTTTTAAAATATTGGTGTTTGATGATTTATATTAGGCTTTTCCATTTATGGTTTTATATTTTCACTTAATAATAATGTAATCAAAACTGCTGAAATTAATACAGAATTTAAAAAATTTAAAACTTTAATTTTTCTAATTAAGATTTTAAAAAAATGAAAACAATTCTTGTAAAAACTCCTTATTCATTGAATAAATTTTTTTTTCTTAAGACAATAGTTTCCTTAATATATCTTATTTATAAAATCAATTAAAAGCTTTTCTAATTAAATAATGTCATAGTTTTATTTCATTTTTTATGATTCAGAGCAGATTTGCAGTAAATGGTATTTCTTTTGACAAAAGCAAATTGATGATTTAAATTCTCCAAGGAGTCCTGCTTTTAATTAATATAAATATGAAGACCTTGAAATTTTAATTTGTTGAAATTTCATATTAAGTGGGGATAACAGATGCAAAAAAAAATATTTTTACCAAGAATTTTAAAAATAATTTAATTCATTTGTGAATAAGTCCCAAAAATTTAATTAAAATCTGACAATTATTTGATTTTTGTAAAGATGTGTTTTTAGCATCAAAAAAGATGCTAAAAATCCCTATACTAATCTTTGGCCCACCAAAACAAAATTTCAAATGTGTGAGGAAATATTAAAAAATTTAAGAAAATAATAAAAGATTCTTTGATCTTTCTTCTTAATAATAACATAAACATTTTGACGATAAAACTTTGTTTTTATCAAGTTTAGAGTCTTTTTCATCATGGCATGCTCTTTTTTAGAAAAGTTTGGGAGGTACCTGCATAAAATGATTGTTAATAGAGATGAAGAAATTAAACACAAAATAGGTAATTTTTTTCCAACACCACAAGATACTAAAAAAACATAACATTAACCTAAGAACTAGTCATATTCTTTAATAGTCTTGTTTTTTGATAGCATGTTAACTATAAGCCATTTTTTTTACCAATCTTCACAAAACTTGGCGTTAATCTACTGCTTTCTATCCTTTCATTCATTTTCTGCCAACAGTATTATGACAGTGCAACTTAATCTGCTGTTTGGCAACAAATGATTCATATGGACTATGTCTCAAAGAGACATATCCTGATATGCTCAAGTACAAATGTTAGTTTATCTCATTGTCCCAGTGATATATATTACAGCAATTCTGGGAATTATCAAATCTTTTCTGGTACATATCCTTCAGTAGAAATATTATTGTTTCTGTTATATGCTTAAACATAATTTTTATGCTTTTTAATCTCTATTGCATCAAAGACCGAACTCTAAAAATGTTAAGTAAGTCCTTTTAATTTGAAAATAGTTTCAATATATTGTCAATTAAAAGAAGATGTGATATAAATCAAAACATTATTTTATTGTAAAACCCAAATTCTATTTTTCTTAATCTTTTGTGATTGTAGATTTTCTCCTAAGTCCCAATGCCAAAGAGGTTCCTGCCTACCAGCTCAGGAATAGATGTTTGGAACCATTCCAAATGGCATTGGAAACACGGACAAAAAGACTTAGCAACATGGCCATCAAAGGGATTGAGGTTTGTTTCCTTTCTTACTGTTTTCAATACTGATTAATTTTCTATTCTTGACCATGTAACACAATGGTAAATTAAAATGTAGTATAAAAAGTACTTTAAAAAAAAAAACAATAGCTAAAAAAGAAATATATTTGATAAATGTATCCTACCATTATATGAGAGTTTTTTTGGGTTTTTTTTGTTTTTCTTACAAGAAATTTTTATCATGTGTCTACAGTAAGAATACAAATAAAATTTAAGTTCTTTTTTTACTGATTGGCTGTCTTTGTAAAATTGCTTAATCTTGAGATCTGACTTATATTTATTTATTTTTACTAAAGTAATAAAAATTACAACATTATTCTCATTTTACTCCAATATGCGTGGAATAATGGTTAGCCACTTATATTGAGGATTCTGTTCGCAGAATTCAAATTGCAGTCAAGCTTATTACATTCACTTATGTGCTAATTCTCTTGGAAAAGGTCTGAATCCATCTTTTCTCCCACCTCAGATATAGGTAAAATAGTAGGACTGACTAGGTCATATAGCTTTGGTTGGCAACCATCTAGGAGAAATTCTGTATTCAAGCCAGCCTACTGCCTTGTAGGTTCTGCCTCTTTAGACATAGGCTAGAAAAAGGTAACTTCCAAAACAAACACATCTTGCAAGTCATCACAAAGAAAGGAACAGGCCACCCTCCCCTGCTTTGAGTCACAACAGAAAATAATGAACTCCTTTGGCTTAGTACAATGATTCAAACAAACACAAGACTGGAACATGGCATGACTCAATAGACCTCTCTGATTTTGGACCATTCATCCATGGGTGTATCACCTACAGCTCTTTAGACAATAGCGACTCCAATAAACACATCAAAACATTCAAAATGAACTTGTTTTGAAGTATATATTAGCTGTATTCATTTTTATTTCATGATAATCTTAAACAAACTTCTAGTTACATGTGCCCCTTAACGCCATGGGCAATCATGGCTCTCTACAACCTTCTATCATTTGTACTGCTGAGTAATGTTTGTCTCCTTACTAACCTCCCCAGTCCCTTTTCTGCCATCCAATTACACAATCTCATTAAGTTGGTTATTTGTTGTTTCCATCTGCCTCTCTTTCAGTGTATCCTGTGAGTGCCAATCCTAATTAAATGTTTCTAGTTAAAAACTCAGAAATTAAAATAATCATTGTTACAGTACCTACTGATATAAAAATTATGCGATGGAAGCTCATATTTTCTCAGTACAATACCTAATTGTGTACAAGGAAGGAGTTTTACTCTGGTTTAAAATAAGTTTACTTTTCATATCTGTGCTTTTCAAATATTCATTTGGTATTGATCAGATAGACTCTTACTTGACCTTTTAATAAAACCAGTGTTTCAGCAAACTTCAGCAATAAGAGCTTTTATACCCATGGCAGAAGTAAAATAATAATCACAGTTTAGTCTGTTTTTAAGATGCTAGAAAAGTTTAATATTCTGGAATGTGTTGGATTTGCAACAAGGTTTATTCTGTTCTTATTGCTAGATGCTATTTTTTTTCTTTCTTTTTTTTTTTTAAATGTCATATTTCTTCAGATTGTAGGAGATCACTGCTCTCTACAGTTTCCTTTTCTTTAATATGTGTGAATTGCTATGACTTCTTGGGAATGATAATGGAGTGCCTTCGCCACAGTTTTGAAGTCAGTTGTCATCTTCTAGGCTGGCTGCCACTCAAGGCTAGAGAGTCCAGTTTACCCAACTTTTTAACCCATAACTGGTGGGAGAAGAAATAGTCCATGCTTTTATCAAGAACATTATTGCAAAATGAATTCAACAGACTTGGCCAAAACTTTAATTTGGCTCACCAATTCTATTTTCTACACAAATAACTGTTACACTATATGCACATTGCTAGAGGGCATTATTTTTCTTTAAAAAAACGAAAAAACAAATGCTGAAAATGTTATTTATTTTCTTTCATCTTCAGTGTTTGAATCAGTAAACGAAAACACCAATTTTGACAAGATTTTTTTTTTTTCTGACTGATATGACGGCTGTCATAACATTAAAGCAATTTTTGTTTAATGAAGTTAGTTTTAAATATAAATAAATATTCCTAATGCCAGCTAACAACAAACTTTTGCCAAATTCAATAATAGCATTAGATATTTTTTATTGAACTAAACCATGTTTGATGTAAAATTATAAGAGTTATAATACTTTAAGTTTTGAGCTGATTCCCATTTTAAAGGTTTTTATAGTTCTGGTTGAATTGTGTGACATGCTTCTGTAGTATCCATTGAAAGATTTGAGGTCATTATATTATTGCAGCAGGTGCATGTTGAAATCACATTGGGAAGTCACAAAACTGTTGCAACACTAATCCTAATTAAACTAAAAGCAGTAAGAACAATATTTTGCACATAAATGACAGGTGTAAGGAAATGGAAGACAATTTCAACAAGGTGATATTTTATATTTTTGTTTTTACATAACTGAGTGAAAAGAGAGAAAATACACTAGTACGCATGCAAAGAAAAAAAGACATTACAAATTAGAAATTATGTGGGTAATGTGCGTGAAAATGTTCAGTCACTAACAGAAAAGATATCCCCATGCCTGGTGGGGGAGGAAGAAGGTCTAGGATGGTGTTGCTTAGAGAAAAAGAGAAAGACAGGAAGTGTCCTATTTTTATAGCTGTTTGACAGCACCCTCTAACAACTTCTTGACAAAACTGGCAAAGCAATGTGGGAGTAACCACAATACTTAAATGTTCTTATGCAAAATATTATTAACAACTAAAAGGAAAGACTTTCGTGATTTGAATTTAAGCATTAAATTCAGAATTAAGAATAGACAAAAAGGTAAGAAAAACTTCCATAACATAAATCATGACTAGATATAAATAGATTCACATAATAAGGAGATACAAAGTTTTAATATGCAAGACATACATCTTCAGTAGAACAATACAATAGAGAAATTTAAGGAAGTCTATAAACTCACAGTATTATGCAAAAACAGGTTGACTATACAAACAGAAAAATTATAAAATTTTTATACAGGCATTTCTTAAATGATAAAGTATAAAAAGGATATAACAATACAGAAATATAATTGCACCAAATTCAACCTCGTGTAAAGGGAGAAGTATTCAACCAAGATAATTGTTCAAAAGTAAGCAGAACATATCTTTGTGCATCTCTTTATATACACATGACAGCTGTAGTAAAGTGCACATGTGTTACTTTGATTTTTGCCAATGGTAATAAATTTTTTTTCATTTTAATTTGTGTTTATATGAGCTTGCTATAAAGTCTATATAGATATCATTTTACACAGCTGATGTTTCAATGTGATATGGCTATAAGCATGAAACATCAGTTCTTGTAAAATCATCAAGGTTAAGCAGTGTTGAGCCTGGTCGGTACCTAGATGAGTGACTGATTGGGAATACCAGGTGCTGTAAGCTTGGATGTGTGGGTGGTGTAAGTGATAACAGTTTGAAATTGGAAATCTGAGTGCAGAGTTCCAATTCCAGTCAAGTTCATTATATTCACTTACACACAAATACCTTTTGGAAAGGTATGAATCCATCTCTTCTCCCCCCCCCACCAATCTATTGATTAATTAGTAGGACTTGTATCAATAAATCAATATTATCCCCAGAAAAAACTCTTACAATCTAAAAATATTTCCTGGCTTTAAATAACCTTCAAAAGGTTATAAAATCAAGCCAAAAGCCATAAAAAACAAATCAATCAATCAATCATTACATGTCATTATGTTTAGTATTTCTTTTGTGTAGGTTTAATTTCTCAGAAGACTAGAAATTACACAAAAGTTATTTAAATTGCTACATTGGTGTAAACATAATAAAGGACATTAGTCCTGGTTATATTCCTGTTTGCATATATAATTTAATATTTCTTTCTCTTTTATTAAATAATAATAGTTATTTTGTTTTTATTTTGTAAGTTTATTCTTAATGAACAATTTATGTAGCATTTTCATCTAGTAAATGGGCAAATTCCATAGAATATCTACAGGAAAACTGCAATCTTAGGAGTCATTGATAGCAAATTTAATTATTCTAAAGTATTTGAGTAATTGTCTTATGCCAGCCTGGCTCAGCTCGAGCAAATAAAAGCCACAGATATTATGTCAATTATGTATAATGTTAGTCTTCTACTCATAAGCATAACTAAAGTGAACTAAGTGTTAATTAGAAGCCATTACATTCAGTTGAATGATGTAAGGAAATTACATAATTTGACAAAAGCTATGTTTGTTCTAAGTATAGAAGTCTGTTTAATATATATGGAACAAACAGTGGATTACCATATGAAGGAGTGGGTTATGTTAAATGTACAAAGATTTACAAAATAATTTTTAAAAATTATTCAGGAATGAGATATTGTTTTGTGTAACCCAGAAATATTTTCTAAACCATAGTTTAAAAATCACTATATGTAGAAGAGGTTGGAAATAATAAATTATGCTTAGGCGTATTATTTTGAGTATTAAAAATACAACTGTAAATTTAAAAAAAATAATTAACAAAAAAGTTTACAGTTTTGGGTTTGAGACCTTTTACTTTTTGATAAAGTGTTCTGGCAAAGATGGTTTATGAACTTCTGCTTTGCATTTTACAGCCACAAATAGAAGATTATGACAGAACAAGTTGAGCCTATTAATTCTGCGGTTCACAGTTGAATTGGTTGTCAAGTGACACTGCAGTCAGAGCATATGTAGAGGTATCCCATGTAAAAATGATTTCAGCCTAACTCTTCCTGCTATGCTCTATCTTTACAAGCCTCAGATCAGACCAAAAATGAAGTACTACTGCCATATCTGGACTGGAGCTGCCCAATCCTCACTATTCAGCCTTGATAGAGTTCAGAAACATCTTGTTGCAGCCTTGTGGATGCTGAATTATTTCGCACTGTATAACCCCTTTCCCACAGATAAACTATCACGGACTTCTTGCTACTCTATTTCCATGGCAAATTCCCTGATGAGCGACATTCCTGAGTTCCACCAGCCCTGACCATTGCATGCCATGTACACATGGATGAACCATCTCCATTCCTGTCGTATTTCATTAGTGAGAAGAAATGTCTATTCGGACAGCTTCTTCCCAAGAACTACTGCTTTGTGGAACAGACCCCCGAGAGGATGCTTCCCCAATCACCACTGTGAGACTACCCACCTCTGCAACTCGCTGCACAAAGATATAGACCCCACGTCGTAGAATTTCTGTGCGGTGGATCGAGCGAGAGGTAGGCTCACAGGTAAAAGAAAAACACAACTACAAACTTGGGTAGGACGAAAAGAGGAGAGAAGGTGTGTGACCTTTTTGTGGATGATAACTCTTGGTTGATTCTTGGCTGGCGGAAAAAATATATATCTTAACTAACAATGTCCGGCTGCTAATGGGTCGCTCTTCGATGTTACGTGCTCCGGCCTAAATCAACCTTCCTCGAACCTAAACTAAGTCTAACTACCCGTGGCCCAAAGCGCTGCCGTATATATGGAGAATCCTCTTTCATCATTTCCGGACAAGGGACACCCACGAATAAACCCATAACATTTTCATGACCATTTCTCTCTTTGAAGAAAGTGGACATAAAACTATTTCTTAGCCTAGCTGACTCCGATTCAGGGGACATTAAATTCAAACCCTTTTAAGTTTTGACCAGAGCCGGTCTTTTTCCTATCTTCGTATTTTGACAAGTACTTAACACTTATCTACCCTTTTCACCATATGTTTTTATCTAGATTCCTAATCTAATCATTTGGTCTTGAAGTTTGATGCCCAGGTCAAATCTAACTAATCTTCTCGCACATATGTGTGCGCGCGCACGCACACACGCACAGATGTGGGGGTGTATATATACACACACACACAGATGTGCGGGCGCACACACACACACACGCGTACGCATATATCCAACTCATAGTGTCACACCACAGTCTTAACCTCTTTAAGTCTAGGGTTAACCATTATTGTTCCTATATATCCACTTAAACTGCACTTCTTACCTACTCCTCTTACAAGCAACAATTTCAATCAGTAACCCTCTACCTTGACTGTTTCATGAGCCTTGTATTGGGTGAACAATTAGTCAATTAATAAAACAAAATACAGTCATTTTTCATTTTTTTTGTTTTTATTTTATTTAGGCAATCATGCATCCCCACAGATTCCTTTTTTTTTCTTTTTTTTTCTAAGGTAGAAAAGCCATTACCACTTGAATGTAAGTTGTTCAATAGGTGGAACACAGCCAAAGCCTTTTATCTCTAGTGATTGTTCAAAGTGTATAGGTATTCCAATGTGAGGATCTAAATAAAAGAACTGCTACATATTTACATCTAATTAACCTTATATTCTCTCACCTAGTTTGATAATATATATTCAATTATATTTTCACTGTTGCACCAATAAGTATTATTTTTGCCTGACCTACATAAACAACTATAGAAATGAATCCTTAAAAAAGTATACATACAAAGAATTTGTCTACTCTCAGCCAAGTAAATGTAAATGAAGCTTGTGATGTTTCCTAATAAAGATTAATTAACCACAGATCATTGAAGACACTAAATTCTATTTATGTTATGTATTTGGTTTTGCACATCCCAGGTCACTTTAGCATTTTTCTTGTATAATAAAATCATTGCTAAATATCAAATAATGAGTAGCATTTAAGGAACCAGATTAAAAAAAAATTTAAATAGGCAATAAAATATATCTATATTTTTGTACATAATGTTTTTTTACAATATTCAGTATTTTCAAAAGTAATGGATGTTTTTGTTTAATACCCGATGATGTAAGCTTGGATGTGCATTGAATAATGATTCAGAATTGGAGAACCAAGTTCCAATTCCAGTCGGGTTTGTTATATTCACTTATGCCCAAATACCCTTGTGAAAGGTATGAATCCACCTCTTCTCCCACCAGCTATGGGTTAATTAGTAGGACTTGTATCAGTAAATCATTATGATCTCCAAAAATGATTACAATCTAAATATATTTTCTAGGTTTAAATAATCTGCAAAAAACAAAACAATCAATCAATTAACAAAGTAAAATCACAGGAAATATCCAAATTATTTATTATTTATTTATTTCACTTATGTGGAAATTGATGAATAGACAATTGTTCACTTGATCATCCCTTTAAAATTTGCTGCTTATGCCAGGATATCTCTACTAGGGTTTTTTAGAACAAATACATCAAACTTTCATCTATTCTAATGTGATACATGTATAGTGACATGGCAATTCTTGCAAGCAGGGGGTGGGGAAGAAAAAATGAAACTATAGTTTTATTTAAGTACCTGTTGCATTTGAACCTGGTCTAGATTTATTGGGGAAAGATATTAGAATAATCTGCAATATTTACTGGGAATGAACCACATGCAGAAAACAATTGAGCAAGTATATAAAAATAGATATAAGACAAGGATGTGTCTTTTCGCCAGATTTATTCATCCTTTGCAGCCAAGGGGATCCTAAGACTACAGTGGATGAAATCCTAACACCATAAGATATGCAGATAACACTATGCTGATGGCAAGAATATAAAAAATTCAAGAACTACTAGATAAAGTAGTAAAAGAAAGGGTGCGGATAGGACTAACTTTAAGAAGACAATATATGCTTGTTAACAAGAGGAACAGCACAATATATGAATTAGGAATTAGTGAAAGATGGCCTTCAGGAGCTAAAAGTATTAAGACAGAAAAATTTTATTAGAACTAAAGAAAAGAGTGCTGAACTGCTGTGTAACACCCATCTTATTATATGGGAGTGAATTCTGTACAATTTCCTCATAGATGACAATAGACTTGAAGCAGTAGAAATGTGGTTCTACAGAAGGATGCTGTGAATACTATGTATTGCATATAAGGGAAACAAATAAGTTTTAAGGAAAATAAGAATAAAAAGGACACATTAAGAAACAGTTGATATTTCTATGACACATAATGAGGAAGAGTACTTGGAAAAGCAAATAACCTACCTGACAAGTTTGTACAAATGGATGACAGAGCAGTGACTGAGAGGGAACAATCATTGCTTAGAGCTACACAAGGCATGAAGCTGTGGAGTGCCAAGATTGCCACATCTTGAAGATATATAGGCAAGATTTCTTATCTCTGATATTGTTCTCTTAGTCAATTTCTGCAATAAGAAATATTTCTACCAAAAAATAATGATTAAGTACCAAATTTTTCATCTAGAATTTGTCTGAATAAGTTTCAAAGTACTTGGAGTTACCAGTTGATATTAGAAAAGATCAAAAAAAAATTTTTTCTACAATGAATAATACTAAATTTGTTGCAAAGTAATTGTATTTTCCTGTTATTCTTCCTCACTATACTTTTTTTTTTCCTACAGATGATTCTCCAAGATAATCAATTCCAGTCTACCATGGAAAGTGAAAGTGAAGAAAAACGGCTTCCTTTTCAAATATTGAGGACAATTTATACTTCACCAAACTTGCAGGAAGATGCACAGATAGAAATTATCAAGGTATAACTTTTCTTTATTTTCATATACCATCTCTTATTACTAAAGACAATGGAACCATAATTATTGCTTGTATTTTAAACTCATACGATAATTTTATAGTTGTTTATAGAAATACACTTGCTAATCTTTTAAGTATTTCAATGGTGTTTTTGTGGTGCTTGTTTTTTGTTTTTTTTTTTAATTTTTAAATTATTATTAAATTAGAAGTAATAACGTTGAGTACTTATTGAAGACCAACTCAGTTTCATGATTATTCAATCGCTCATCAGAACTCTCGACAAGAATGATTGTATTGATCACAGAAAATCTATTTTATAAACATACATTTATATACACTTTTCAAATTTAAATCTTACAGTAAAAACTGTCAACTTCATAAGCTCTCTACAATAATATATATATATATATATATATATATATATATATTTGGAAAGGCTTTTTATCTGATATTATTTCTTATTATTATAAATGTTAATTTCAGTGAGTACACATGTTTGAGTTGCTACCTCTGTTTTCTATTTTCTTAAACAGTGAAATTAATAATAACTAGCCTAAAATGAGAAGGCCTACTAAAGAAAAGTTGGGTCTTCGGCAATAATCTATCTTTTAGTAGGACTTCTAAATTAAAGTTGATTGTTATTAATTTCACTGGAATTTCAGGAATAGAAATAATGTTATATTAAAAATCCTTTAAAAAAAATTACCATTGTTTTCATTTCAGTTATGAAATTGAAGCTAGTATATATAGATTTGGAAATTCCAATGAGAAATGTTTTTGCTTAAATAGGTAATTCAAACCTTACTCTGTCAGTGTGTCTCTGTGACCAAACTGATAGCAGCATGCTTTGGCTAAAAAGTAGTTTCCCTTATAGAAAAAAAAAAAGGTATGCAGGTTTTGACTCCTGTTAGAGGCATAATTTTTCTTTAGTAGGACCGGTTGTTATTAATCACACAGTAAGAAAATAAAAAAAACAAGGATAGCAATTCAAACATGTGTGCCCACTAAAAATAACATTTATACTAATTAGAAATAATGTTGGATCTCAAAGTATATCCTGAAGATTTTGTCAACATTAATTAGTTAATAACAATTTTATTGTTGGAATATTGACTTGCATAATACAATCTGATAGTCTGTGTGTGTACACACACAAATGATTGATTTCAATATTTTGAATACATTTTTACCTAAGAACATTTAGTTGTATGTTAAAAAGGTTTTGTTTTTTTTTTGTTTTTTAATTAAAGAAGTTGCATCCTTTAGATTCAATTAAAATTATATCTATAATAATTTTAAAATCAAAATTTATGAAAAGTTATTATTTGTGATCAGCTAATATTTTCATATATTAATCTGATTAATTTTCACTTTAATTTTTTTAATCACCAAATTATTTTTAAAATGTCATTTTCCTTTTCTTTTCAGTTGCTTTTAAACATGTCTTTATCATCTGCCTGGTGTGTTAATTCTAAAGTGATTGCTGAAATCTCACAGGTTAGAAGTTTTATCTATTTATTTTGTTTTATAAAGTTATTAAAAAACTTTAGATACACAGACAATGGTTTAGAACTGTAAATCTGTTTGATCTAAGAAGTTTTCATCATTTTTGTTTAACCAAACTGTGATATTTCTGTCAATAAATGCATTTTTTAAGATGTAGAACTAAAGAACATTCCTTTAATTAAAGAAACTCAAAGATTTCATTTGAATTGAATTACAAGACAGGCTTACTAGATTGGGCTACTTTTTTGAAAGCCCAGTGTAACTAAATCTTGAATTTTGCTGATTGTAGATTTGGGGATTATTTTTAAAAAAATAATCTGTGCTAACTGAGCTACATTCAAATGTAACCCATTTTGCTACTTTTAGTCTAGTCTGGCAACCCCTTTACTAAAAGCAACTATTTTGTGACTGAGAAAGTTTATGTAAATAAAAATTATTGACTTCACTGTTTCTTTACACTTAAATGAAATTGAAAAAATAAATTTTACAATAGCAGCAATTGCAATTCCTGGTTCCAGCGTGTGTTTATCTTTTTGCATATATATTATTGTCTAAGTTTCTTAGTCAAAACAATTTTGAAGAATTGAATTACATTTTTTTGAAAAAATATAGGCAGCTGACTTATCTGGCAGAAAATATTTATATTTATTGTTTTTATAACTCAAACTAGTTTTCTTTTAAAGTATAAATATGGTAGGTATATACTTTTTTTTGTTGATTTTCACTCTATACAAAGTCCAAGAGCCACTCAAGGTAGAGGATTACTGAAGGAGGTTGTTGTATGAGCAATAAGATTTAAGAAATGCAGTTTATGAGGATGAAGGAAGATAATGGTTAACCCTAGATTTGAAGAGGTTAAGATTGAAGTGGTTGGCAAAAGCATCCTCTTAGGTCTATATGCTGTTTTTTGGGAATGTAGAAAAATTTATTCAGTAAAAAATTGATTTTTCATCAGTTTTCTTTCTTTTTTTCCTTTTTTTGTTCATATTTCATTCTTTCCTCCTTTTTTCCCTCCTCTCAATTATTTTTCTCTTTTTTATCTAAAAATTAAATTTAAATAAACTTAATTTAATAAATCTAAAAAATCTCCAATATTAAAATCCCTATTTTAGTGATCAAAATTAGCAAGATCAACCATGACTCTTGTTTATTAGTCATTCATCTATAAATATGTCTTTTGAGTTTTTTCATCCTGTGTCTTAAAATTGAAAAATAAAGTTTATTAGAACTATTCTCAACATGTCATTCCTTTTCCTTTGCTGTTACTTAATGTCTGTTCACCTCTGTGCTAGGCAATTGCACATATTCAAAATATGGTTACATTTTTATATTAGCTAGGAAACAAAGTTTCCCCAAAGTTTGTATATCACTAATAAAAGTTGTTCAGGAACTTTATTTCCAACCCAATAGTTAACCAAAAATATATTTCAGACATGCATTTATAATGTATTTCTGAAAAAATGTATCTTTCTAATGAATAGTGTAACTTTTTATGTTTGTTTCTCTATCTGTAACAAAAGAATCACTTATCAGCTAATATTTAGCAACCTGGTTGCTAAAATATAACTATAATATTTTATATCGTATTTCTAAATGTAAATATTTCAGTTGCTACAAGTTTTAATTTAAAAAAATAAAAGCATCTTATAAAGATTCAAATATATCTCTGAATTTTTTCATAGGTAATAATTTCTGTTATAAATATGAATTTATACTTGACTATCAAAATTACTGTGCCTCATCAGAAATGTTAGCTTAGTGATTAGTTACTTCAATAATATTTATTAAAATAAAATTAACAAAAGGAATGTTTAAAACAAGAATTTCTTTTGTTAGAAGTAAATTACATACACAATGAAATTTTCATGAATTTGTTATGGTGGAACTTTTACTGTGTTGATGTGTTTTACCTTCAGCATGGAAAGTTCATATCACACAATTTGAAAGGAAAACCCAGAGAAAAGTTTCCTTGGGGTTCACGTGTTTGATCTGATGCTGATCAGTTTTATTTAGAGCTGCTACTGCTCACTACAGTACCCCCTTTCAAGCAAGATAGGTGTACAAAAATCCCAAGAGAATTTTTATTATGCTTGGTAAGAACACAGTTTCTTAGACCATCTAATATGATGACTGCTCCTTGAAGTTCTAGGTTGTGTCTGCTTGGTGGTATCTAATGAATCATCACCAATATTTTTTAAATGTGCCAGTTATAGTCAGTTAATGGAAATATTCACTTCTCTATTATTAATCACAACTGTGAAATGTTTCTCTGTATGTTTTACTACCCTATAAGGATCTATGTAATCTGGTTGTAATGGATATTTGGTTGCATGGTATTTTACTAGCACAAAGTTGCAGTTTCTGTGTGATTCTGGCACATATGTTACATAGGTTGGTTGTCTAGGAGGTGGGGATTTTATTTGAGACATCTTCAATCTCCACATATCTACAAAAGAAGCAGGATCCAAGAGTGTTTCATTTGGTTTGATTTTTAACTCTCCTAGTAGACATAAAGGTGTACCATATACGAGTTTGGTTGCAGAACTCTGAGAATCAGATTTTACAGCTGTTCTTAGCCCTAAAAGTATTAATGGAATATTCTGAAGCCAAGAAGTATAGTTCAGTGCTGTTTTTAGGGATTCCGTCAGAGAACAATGAAAATGTTTTATCATGTTGTTAGCTTTAGGATGGTAAGCAATTGTATGAATTCTAGTGATACCAAGCAGATTGGTTAGAGAAACAAAGAGTGAGGATTCAAATTATGTTCCTCCCTCTATGGTGATGGTAGTGCAAACACCAAATAAAAAACCCTGTGCAACAGATTTTGCACTGATATCAGTAAGGGGAATTGTTTCAGGTTCAGCTGGTGTATCTATCAATGCAGATTGTAATATTTATGCCAGGGAGAGAATAGTCCAGTGATGTTGATATGAACATGGTCAAATCAAGTATCAGGAACAGGGGGTGGATGTAGGAGCTGATTTACTATTTTGGCTTTTTGACACAGAACACAATGACATGTCCAATCCCTCATATCATTGTTGATTCTAGGCCAGATATAATTCTTACTAATTAACCTATAGGTTGCTTTTATGCCTGGGTGTGATATTGAGTGCAGTGTGTTTTCTATAGAGAGTTTTCAGAATAAAAGACTGCAAATTTCCTGTAGAAATGTTGCACCAAATAAAATGTTTCACTTGTGGAATATATATTTCCTTCATTTGTAATGAAGAATTATTGTCCTCTAGAAGAGATTTTAGATCTTCCTCATCTTTTTGGGAAGTTGCAATAGTTTCAAATTCGATGACTGGAGTTATATTAATTGCAGAAATATTTCTGAAGAGTATGTTTGTTAGAATGTTTGCAGAGCTTTTGATATGTCAAATATCAGTTGTGAATTGGCTGATTAAATGGAGGTGCATAAGTTCCCAAAGAGAATAGTTATCCGATTTCGCATTGATTGCTTCGATTAAAGGTTTATGGTCTGTGGGCATGTGAAATGACCTACCTTCCAAGAAATGTCAGAAGTGTTGGATAGCTCTCATATAATGAAGTTTGGAGTATTAACTCCTCTTTTAATTTGTCATATAAGTTGGTTTGTGGTGGCTTTATCACAAGATCCTGTAGACACGTGGCTGTTTCTTGAGGTAATGTAGAAACTATGCAAACAAATTTTTGTTCTTGTGATGAAATATTTTTCATAAAAAAAAAAACTGCTTTCAGATGGATAAAAAAACAATTCTGGGTCATTGTTAGAGAATACAGGTATGTTTTCAAAGGCAGTGGCTAATTTGGGTTCTTACATTTTTTGTTGTGTGTAACTTTTTTCTTTTTATAGCAATTTTATGAATTTTATAGAAATAAATGAATATGCAGTATCAAAAGATTGTAGCACATAATATTCTTTTATTCACCACTTTATGATGTAGAATATTATTTTAGAAAAGTATTCTGAGAAAAATTTTCAGTGGAAAACAATATATAACACAATAAGGAGATTTATAATAAAAAGAGACATTTATTTTGGAAAAATAAATTTATTTCTTATTTATTTATTAACTTGAGATAATTTGTTAATTACCTCAAACACTGCCTTCCTTAAAAAATTAAATAATTTAGTAGGATCGGTCTGAATAGTAGTAATTAGGTCAACAGGAAGAAAATGGTGAAAATAAGATGGGGTCACTTGGTTGATCAGTGTCAGTGTTATTCCCATTATTTCATTACTTTCTAAGAAATTTTGTGAAAAATATATTTATTTATTTTAACTATTATTATGGGTCACAGTTAAAGTTTATAAAATATTTTATTATAAAATATTGTTAATTCAAAGTCCAGTTTTGTGAAAGATTTTTTTTGTTTTTCTCCGAAAATTACTAATCTTGTATGAAAAAGATTTCAAAAAGGAAAATATCTGTAGTTAGTGTAATACTTACAGAACATAGGACAATTTTTATTTATTTCAAAGAAAAATCCGTTTAAATTAAAACTTGTGAAACTTTACTAGTGTGATGTTTAAATACACTATTTTTTTTTTTTAAAGAAAAGAATAACACGTCCTTTTTTATCATAAAAGTTTTCTTTTGTCCAATTGACTTGCAATGCAAAATAACATTTATTAAAACAAAATTGACAAAAAGAAATTTTAAAAGAAGAGTTTCTTTTGTTAGAAGTAAATTGCATACACAATGAAATGTTCATGAATGTGTTATAGTGGAATTTAGTGTATTTTTAGTGGGAAGCATTTACAGCCCTTTCAGTTTCAGTGTGGAAAGTTCATATCACACAGTTCGAAAGGGAAAAACCCAAAGAAAGTTTCTTTAGAGTTCACATGTTTTCATATTCAAGAGCTGCTGCTAAGTTTTATTTAGAGCTGCAGATAAAAAAAAAATGACTATTGAGATAAACCAACTGGCCCATGTTAGATCAGGATATAAGCCAAAATCCAGTAAAGGAATTTTGTTATTTTTTAATTCTCTCTACTATTCTGCTTTGATTGATTGGGGTCAAGAATTCAGCTGACTCTGGCTTATTGTGACAAGAGGGCAACATTACCAAACTACTTCCTTTGATGTTTTTACTATGCACATATGCAAATAAGACTTGTAACACCTAAAAGAAATGTATTCCTCATAAATATAGATGAACCTGCCAGTAGTAGAATGCAGAGAGAATGACTCTCTGCATTCTACTACATTCTGAGAAGAATTTTGTCAATTGAAGAAATTTTAACCAGCCTTAGAAGTTTTTGTTTGTAAAGTGGAAATGTTAGACCAGGTTTTGAGATCAACATTGTTTGCAGGCCTTTGACCAAAATTCCTTGTTTAAATTGCTGAACCAATGACCAGAAACCATTCCAGGACAGTGTTGTTATTTTTGTGATATATTGAAAAATTGGAAAGGGTTAAACTGATAACTGTAACCCTTGACAAATAAGATCTGTGTTATTGGAGGCATGGTGGAGTAATGGATAGTGGCTCTGATTGAGAAATCAGAGAGCTGAGTTCAAATTTCAGTGAAATCCATTACATTCACTTACGTGCTAATACCCTTGAGAAAGGTATGAATCCTCCTCTTTCCCCCAGCTATGGTTAAATAGCAGGACAGACTGGGTTCTATAGCCTTGGAAGACAACTGGTCTACTGCAGAAAGAAATGGCAACCTACTGTGGGGAAAAAAAAATTGCTTTGTCAGTCATGTATCGAAAGATACATGATCACCTAAGCATGTATCACACATGGCATATCACTGACTGACTGTTATTGTTTTACAAGTAAGAGTCTGTTGTTATTTCTGAAAATTCATTCATTCCTTTATTTTACTTGTAACTCACCACCTTTGTTCCTGAGACTGTTTCATCCAACTTCTCCTAAGACTTCTTTAGATTCAAAACTTAAATATGGTGAGGGAAAATCAACTGGTAGAGTGAGACACCAGACAGTGGCCCCAAGTAGGCAGTTGTGTTATAAATTAATTTTTGCTTTAACATTTCTTTTATCTTTGATAACTCAATATTTTACATAATATAATTAAAACTGTAAATCTTGGGTTCATGCCATTCACAACATTATTAATACAAAGTGAATGCATGATTCTATGTTTGCTGCAATGAATTCTTATACGAGCTGCACATCCATGGCTAAAAGTACTTGTTCTAAAAGCAAGAGATGAGATACATTATTTTACTAAGGACTTTTGATACATGGGTTTTAGTGTGCATTATTTATCAATAAATATAGTATTTTTAAGTAGTCAGCTGTCAGCAATCACAGACATTCAAGAAGTGTCAATTGCATATATGCTTGCTTATATAGTCAACCAATATATGAATGAAAGCAATATGCAAGTTGTTCACATGCTATACAAATTCTGAATATGAAATACTCAAGAAATTAGCCGTTAAATAACTTTATCTGCAATTTATCATACTCACAGCTGCCCATTGATTAATTCTAACCAGCTGTTAATCTTTATACAAACATATAACATGTATTTTTCTTACTTCAAATGTTATTTTTAGTGGATACACATATTTCAAAGAGACGCACTATTTTTATTTCAAATAGTATATGTTTGTAGGATGTATAATAGTATCCAAGACAAAAGTGAAGATTATGAGACAAAGTGGAAAATTTTAGTAATGACTCGTTTTGCCAGAGAAACATATGCGCTCTTTGGCTTCTTCGGGTTAAAATGAAAGAAAGCCAAAACTATGTAAAGAAAATGCCTTGTGATCTCTGAGGATAAGCAAGTATCATAAATCAAATGAATTACCTTAGCTCACCTCCTAATGTCCAGACTTAGAGTATCTATCCACCTGTGTGTGTGTATTTTTTGGGGTTACCTATACCTATTAGAGCCATTAGAACTTCTGATACCTGAGTTTTATTATACATTATTTAAACAGTGTGCATTACACCTATCTTCCTGCATACTCAAGTAATCTTAATAAAGAAAATGTGTTCTCTGGATAACATTTGAACTAATAAAAATGGCAGATTAAAAATAAATGCATTAATTCTTTAGAAAGTACTTTGTTTACATTTTGGAAACAAAATTGAACAAATATGCGCTTTTGAGATAAATAATCTAAATGAGGAAATGCGCTTTCCTTAAAATGGAAAATAGAACTTTATTGGTATGTTTGCTCTCTGTGGCTGAATGGTCTATGGCATGATAAATCAAATGGTTGTTTCAACTACAAAGGTGGCAGAGGGGCATGTTCAAACCTGGCTGGAGAGCACATTTTAAGATTTCTTGAGTGTGCATGCTGATAGATGGAATACACACTGTTTAAAATAAAAATGGTGCATCTATTTCAAATATGGGTGTCCACTAAAACAATGAAGTAATAAAAATGTCAGATTAATATTTATCCCATTGTATATGTATGTATGTATGAATGAATGGTTATTAAAGTTTCATGATGTCCTTTCATGAGATTTTTAGAAAAGGAATGTTTTATATCCTTGTATATATTAGCAAGCCAAACTCATATTCTGGACTCATCTGTTGGGTTCTCTTTGTATTAATAATGTTATGGCAATTCTCGGATAATAAAGGAATCTGTGAAATGTGGAGAGCCACAATTGTCGATATCTTAAAGGGGTATGGTACAAAAATGTGTAGGAAATATATTTTATTTTTTTTTTTTTTTTTTTTTTTCTTAACTAGATTTTATTTGGAGTTAAACTTTCAAGCAACTTTTGGGTGTTTTGAATTATGTCATATTTGAATGTCAATATTTGTAGTAATCTTTGCTTATTTATCAATTGTTATTGGAAAGTATATTATTGTATGATTATTGGAAGAAAAATCAATCATGAAAGTTAATTCTTATCAGAGGCAAAAATTACTAAAAATTTCGCCATATAAATGTTTAATACTTACTTTCTCTCACCTACATCAACTTTTTTGTCTCTACTGAACAAAATTGATTTAATTACACTTTTTAAAGAAATCACGAATAACAAGTTACCATATTATTGTATTATATCCCTTTTTAATATATTCTAATTAAAATTTATTGTCAACATCGATGTTTTTAAACACTGATTTTTTCTTCTTTTTTTTTTTCTTTTACAGATCTTAATTGTTAGTACTTTATAACTTGTTTTTAATGTTTTTGTCCTTTCTTTTAGAATTCAACTTAAATAGTATAAAAGTTTTATACTATTTAAGTTGAATTCTAACTTTGTCCAAAAGAAAAATTGGTTCTACGAAGTTATTTTTTACCATGATGATTTTTTTTTTTGTTTATTTTAATTCTCTTGATGTCATTTCAAACGGTTATTTTTTATTTTCTCAAAACAGGACATGGAATGAATAATATAGTTAAAACAGAAATCATTTTCCAAAGTTATGTTTTCTATCACTTGAAACTGTGTGGTATGTTCTATATTAATCTAGGTGTACATCAATGTCTACATTGGTGGTACGCTGAGTGTGCAGACTGCAGTGAAGGCAACCATCACTCAAATGCTCAGCAGTTTCACCAAAAAATTACAAGAAGTAAACAACAGTGGAGAGCTAGGGGTATGTTGTCCTTATCACTGTCACAGGATTGGACTCGGTGGTAGCAAATTTCAGATTTGCTGCTTTACTGTTTTTTTTCCAATTCTGTTGGCTGTGATGCAGCTGCATGCATTAATGTTGTTGCTGTGACATTTTGTCCCAGCATGCTTCACTAACAATCGATGCCTCTGTCTGCTTTTGTCAATAATCATTTCATTATTACAAACTTTTTATTTTTTATTTTAAATTGACCAAATACTGCTAAACATTGCTGTTGTATATGATTTCTTTGATGTGTGTATTTGTAGAATGTAAAAAAGCACATTGTAATTTATAGTTATAGTTCTTTATACATAGAAAACAAAAAAAAATAATTCCTATATTATATATATTGGGTTGTCAGATGAATTTTTTTTTTTTCTCCTTTTTTTTTTTAATCCTATTATTCACCAACAATTTTAACAAATCAATCAATAATCTAATATCGGAAAAAAAAAATGAAGAAATTTACTTGACAACCCAATAGATAAAATAGATGCACTGAATTATTTTTATTTATTATTTATTTTTGCTGTTTTTCATATTTTCTATATAAACAGAATTGTTTTGTTTCATTTGATCAATTCCATCTCGTTAATGCATTTAAATTGTGTTTAGTTTTAGCATGTTTACTTGTCTTTTTTTTATCTGTTTTAAGGTTTTGAAATTAAATTTATGCTTTTGTTGGTATAAGATGTTACTATGATTCATTGTATGTAATTTTATCAGGACTAATTTTTTTCATTTTCTACTATATTTTGGCCATATTATACCCTCTGGTTTTTGAGGGGTATCTGTTGGGTTTAAGAATGTTGTTAAATCTTATTGTGGATAAGCATATGCATTCTCTTCTTGACACACCTCACAACCAGATTTTGTATTCTTGTATTCATGAGAATGTAATCTCTGCTGTTCTCCCATTGAGCCATTGAGCTTTTCATGCATTATTTTTGGGGGACATGTCTTTGGGATTCCAAGTTCATTGCTGGGAGGTTACAGATGAAATATGACAAGAAATTTTATCAAAAGAAAACTACAAACAACATAACACCTTGTTGAGCAAAATTCAGAAGTAACTAAGAATATTTAGGATAATCAAAAAACCATTTGTACTAAAATTATAAACTGAAATAATGTCTTATCCTGTGTTAAAAGAAAATTTGGAATCTAATGCAGTTATATCTGCTTGTACTATTTTTCTAAATGTGAAATTTGTTTAATTTCTTAAAAACAAATATAAAGTTATTTTTTAATATTTTTATAGTCATCTCAGTTGGTATAAAAGGGAAGTATGCAAAGTTTTGTCTTGTTCATAAAAGATGAACTCTTGCTAAATATTGTTTAGATACTTCCCCAATGTTATTATTATTGATTTTATGCATCACAAACAATCAGATATCATATGATCTAAGATTATATATAGGGCATAGCAAAGTATTCAAGACATACTCGATTACTTGCATTTAGAGCTAGAGATGGACATTTTTGTAAGTAGTTAGTATAAAATAGTTTGATGTGTTGTCATATTTGCCAAATTGAATTACATCAGGTATACGAGGATTGGTATTTGAAAAACATCATCAAATGTACAATAAATATTATTTAAATAATTAAATTATAAAAGTATTGGGGAGGAGATTTAGTGTGTATCACTCACAAGCTTTATGGTTGCATATTTTTAATATTAACTGTTTGATCATGAAGAAAGATTATTACAGTCGCCTTTTTTTGGAAAACAAATTTTAAAACAACCTTTACTTTTGAATTCTAGAGTAATGTTAAATCATACTAAGCTATTATGTCTTACAAAATTATGCCAAGCAGTGTAATTTTGTTTTATAAAACTGGTTGCAATACCGAAAAATATCCTTATCAAGCATTTGCAGTATTTTTTTTTTTTTTTAACCAATAGTCACCTCTGTTGGACATGCATGTAGTGTAACCATTATTGCTGTGGAAAATGGAATCTGCAAACCAAGCTAAAATTCTGACAGTCTGATCAGTTCACATTGCATTAACACCCTTGAAGGCATGAATCAATCTCTTCTCCTCATTTATGGTTTAAACAGCAGGAAGAAAAGAGCTTCAGGTGGCAGCCAGTCTAGGAGCAGGTCCACTATAAATTCAAAACAGTGGAGAAGTTGATGGGAAAATTCTCCACTATATTTATCAAGATTTGTTTTTTATGGCTTATCAACTGGATTATTTAAAACCAAAACATATTGTAAGAATAATTCTTTCCCTTTCTTTCTTTCTTTTCTTTCTTTCTTTCCCTTTTCCCCCCATTTCCTTTTTCGTTTTTCCTTTTCCCCCATTTCCTTTTTCTTTTTTCCTTTTCCCCCCATTTCCTTTTTCTTTTTTCCTTTTCCCCCCATTTCCTTTTTCTTTTTTCCTTTTCCCCCCATTTCCTTTTTCTTTTTTCCTTTTCCCCCATTCCTTTTTCTTTTTTCCTTTTCCCCCATTCCTTTTTCTTTTTTCCTTCTTTGTCCTTTTTTCCTTTCTCTTTGTCCTTTTTCTTTTTTTCCAATACAATTTCTACTATTTAACCTAACCTTTTAGCTGTGGGTATTTCTCAAGAACACTCATGCCAATTCATAGATAATAAAGTAAAAGGAACCTATGGTTAGCCATAACTACCTATATCCCAAAGGGACTTGGTATACAAACATCAAATTTATAAATAACATATTACCCATCAAAGCTAATTTATATATACATATATGTAAAGCACATATAATTTTTGTGTGTCTAGAAACCTTCTTCACAATGTGACTAGATACTACACTCTAATCTAAGGTTGAGGATCTTTGATCCTAAGCAGAGTTCATAATCTCAATGTAAGAAGTGCCATTTGATACATAAATAATCTTGTCACTTTTTTTTTTATGAGTACTGTACCAGTATATAGATTGTGTGTTACATGTTAAAGCATACTTTAAGTTATTTTCTGGAACATTTCTCCCTATAAATATAAAATTTGTTTAGGGTTTGTTTTCCAAAATATATAGAGCCAAATATTGATTTCTGTGCTATAAGTGTGGGCCAGGTACACCATTAACTTTTAATTGATGCAGACTTACTTGAATTAGTTTGATAACAAGTGAGTAGCTGTACACAAAGAATGAAAGTTGGATCATTGATCAGTAATAATATTCACCTTAAAAATTATTAATTTTTACATCTTTTAAAACCAGTCATTACTGCTTGATAGGTTAATTTAAAGAAAAATTGATATCTGATAAAGATCTATGAAAATACGGTCTTCATCTTCAAAGATAAATGTAAGATTTTTACAGCTAAAGTATACCATTGATATACATTGTTAAGTGATATAATTTCAGATGCTTTTTTTATTTCTATCTGTTATTCTGTTTAATTTGAAGGGTATATTTAAAAAAAATAAACCTTCATATCTTGAGCCAATTCTCAAAATTGTTTTTGACAATCTCATTTTGAAATTGGGCCATCAAACATCATCTGATAATTATTTCTCTTGAGCAAGGACAAAAAATAATTGAAATCGAAACAATTGTACTTAAAAAATGCACATTAACTTTTTTTCTGTTAGAAAAGTGCTCAGTTTGAAATACATAGTTTTTATTTTTTAAAATATTTCCATTATCTCAAGAACACATAACATTTTTATATTATCAAATGTTTTTTGTTTTTGTAACAAAATTTAGCTAGAAATGTATTTTCATAAATTCTTGAGGTATATTTATATTCTTTTTTGATTTATTACTAATTGTGAAAAAACTTTAAAGCATTCTATAACATGTACATTTTTTTCAGTTAATCCTTTCAGTATTTGGTTGTAATTAAAGCACTGTAAAAATGTTAACTCTCCTTTCTAATATGTATATCATTAGAGCATAACACAAACACACCTTTGACAGATACTAAATATAAAATTCAGATTACATACAGTAAAAGGCAATGATGTTGAAAATAAACTTTTTAAAAAAAGGAAATAAAGAAGAAAGCTGTACAACAATGAAAAATTATAGAAAAACAAACTTCACTCACATGTAACCAGCTGTAGGCATTCTATTTGATATGCTTTAATAATTGAACTGTAATATATATTCTATCTTAATTGCAGGTACTTAATGTCAAGATGAACTTTACTACAAAATATTCTTTATTCAGTAGCCATTAAAATTTCACTATAATTGCTGTAATAAAGTTATATTTTAATATTTATATTGATCAGATGATCAAAATATAAATTAAGATGAAATGTTTTAGCCTGCTTATATTTAAGTCTGAGTTTAAGATTTTTTATTCATTTACTTTCAAGCAATTAAAGAATTTTAAACATTTTGTTGCAGTCTATCAGTGAATTTGTTTAATTTAAATTTATTTTGGTGGTTCAATTTATTCCAGGGCAAAAATTAGATCTGATTATTGATAATCAATATTTGTCTGTAGTTTTGAGATGAGGTATTGTAATTATTCACATTATTTATATTGTTTGGACTGTTGTCCTCATCTTTATTGCCATATTTACAACATTTCAGCCATTGTAAACTCTGACCTTCAGGTGATTGGAATTTTTTAATAATATTTGTCATAAAGCAATTTTTTTTTTGATTAACTGTTTATCTTTTCATTGTTGTCATTATGTTGATTATAACAAAATGGCCTTGATTCTCAACCTGCTATATCCATATTAATCTTAAAGTTTTATTGTCTTTGCTAACAAGCTCAGACTGGTTCTGTAAAATATATGCTTACTATTATATCAATTTGACTGCACATTTTAATTTCTTTGTATTCCTCTTTCAAAATGGTAATGTCTAGAAAGTGTGTGTGTATGTGTGGGGGGTAACAATCGTTTTTTATCTGAATAGATAATTTATGCATGTATGATGGCTATTTATATATTTTTGCTATCAGGGTTTTTTTTTTATTTGGCCATCTAATTATTGATCTTTTACCAAATAGAATTACTTACTTTAATCTTAATTGATTGTGAATTCTGATCAATCATCATCATAATCAATATATTTCAACAACAACAGTAGTACAATAATAAATAATATGTAAATCTATAAATGCAGGCCTTTTCAATAGATTTTGTGTTTTAGGAATAAATTGATTATGAACAGGTGTAACATAAATTGATTGCAGCTTATAGTATTTTGAAAAATGTTTCCAGAAATATTTTATTCTGGTATTTTTCCCCAGTTTCTCTTTGATTTTAATTATGATTGTTTGGTGACACAAGTTTTTTTAGTTTTTTTCTCCTCTGTTCTCATTTCCTTAAAAACAGAGTTTATGCACTGTGAATAACTGACAATTACAAAATTATCTTAAGTCTTCCATTCCTCTTGGGAAATAAAACAGATTTTTCTCCTACACAAAAAATGTCTACTACCGTATATCTCTATGTATATGTTATTTCCCTGAAAATATATTTCTAGTTCAAAGTATGTCAGGTCTCTTGTTTCAAAATAATTCTCTATTTTTTGTATATTTTTCCTGATCTCTATTCCTCAGCTTGCTTGTAGATGACAGCACAAAATATATATAATCTGTAAAAAGATTCATATACATTCTTTTTATATATATATATTGTTATGATGTTGGTTTGGGGTTTGTAGAGACAAACGACAAATAACACGTAACAATAAAAAGGGTTTTATTGGTTGGTAAAAGGTACAGAAATCGCCTGAGTAGTCTCTAACTAGCTCAGCCAAGAACTTTCTCTCGCACTCTGTCTCTCGACGTGCCGCTATTTAAAGTCTTTAGACGCAGACAAGTTCATCTTCAAGAGGGGTGGTAGGTTTCCGACACAACACCTCCCCCTTGAGATTAATTCCGGAGGAATTAATATCTTTTTCTTTTGCTTGTCCTTCTTTGGACAACTGTTTCAGGCAATGGTGGCGTTGGTATATCGAATAAATCATATAATACCTCCATTGGTTCTTCCTTTTCTTTACTTATTTCTTCCATAATTCTTTTCCTTAATTGGTTCAAATGTCTTTTGTGCGTCCATTTTTTACTTCTTATCATGTATAACATTTTACCAATTCTATGAGTTACAACTCCATCTTGCCAAAATTCCTTCCCATTTTTGTAATTTTTAACAAAAACTTTATCTCCTGGCCTGAAATATTTCATATTTTCCTGATGCGTTTTGTTCTTTTTCTTAACATATACAACAGGGCAGGCCCACTCTGAAAATTCAATGCATGAAATAACTCCTAAATTTTCAAGCTGTTCCAATTTTTTGTTAATCTGTTCCAAAACACCAAATGGCACATTTCTTTTTCGCTTGAAAATAGGTTTTACCTTTTCCTTCACTTCAAATTTTGCCTCCGTCTTTTTGCAACATCCAAGACCTTCTGAAAATACTTGTGGAAATTTTATTTTCAGATCTTTCAAATTTTCTATAACCCGCTTTTTACACGGAGCAGAAACATTAATTCTATTGCAAAAAGAATTTATAGGGAGTTCCCATAAATTAAAAAGTACAATCCAATCTGTTCCAAATAAATTTGAAGCATTTTGTAGTACATACACTTTAGACTTTAGTGTCTTACCAACACATGAAATATTACAAGAAAATTCACCTTGAAAATGCAATTTTCTTCCAGAAATCCCGCGAGACACTTTTTCAGTCTTTTTAAGCAAAGGTCTGCCTATTTTAATCCATGTATTAATAATGGAAATATCACTTCCAGTATCTAGCTGTAGTTTAACATTTTTTCCATTAATTTTTACCTGTACGAATTTTCTTTTCTGCCCCTCTTCAATCTCCTGACGTGACAACACAATATTCACATTATCTTTTTTCGACTTGAATTTTTTTCTTTTGCCTTTACAATGAGTACTTATATGGCCTTTATTGCCACACGAATAGCAATTTTTGTCGCGAAAAAAACATTCACTTTTAAAATGACCACCACCGCATCCAAAGTACGTTGGTTTTTTAACGTTTTTATTAACTATTCCCGTTTTTGGTCGAATAGCATGGACACGGGATATGTCTTTTTCTTCAATTTGCGTATTGTCATGTTTTATTTTTCAATTCTTTGACACTCTTCCGTAACCTTCTGCAAAGTGATCTCGGAATTTTGTTCGAGTTTTGCCAATATTTCGTTAATGCAATCAAATCTTCCATTATGCGTAATAGATTACACAAAACACTTTTCAAAAACAGTCAAAAAGGGAAAAACACGTATATATCCAAAATAAGCACAAGTCTTACTTCTTTTTGGCACGTTGAAATCCCACTTCTTCATGAAGAACAAAGTTCGACGTATTTTGTTTTTTTCTTTTTCGGAGTAAGAAAAAAAAATTTATATAGTCCACCTAGAGTTGAAAAATTCTCCACTCAGCGTGATGAACGAATCTTCCGTCGCCACTGTTATGATGTTGGTTTGGGGTTTGTAGAGACAAACAACAAATAACACGTAACAATAAAAAGGGTTTTATTGGTTGGTAAAAGGTACAGAAATCGCCTGAGTAGTCTATAACTAGCTCAGCCAAGAACTTTCTCTCGCACTCTGTCTCTCGACGTGCCGCTATTTAAAGTCTACTCCAGAACTTATATCAAAAGATCAAATTCACCCAAGAACATAATTTTAATGAACTGCCATTCTTATATATACTCATCAGAAATAGAAATAACCACATTATCAGAGATATCTCATCCAAATTTAGCCAATGCACAATACAGGGGGTTACAAGATTCAACAAGAAAATATGTGGGGTATGTGATATCATTATAGAAGGAAACTCCTACACTTTTGAAAACCCCACAACAACATTCACAATAAAGAAAAACTTAAACTGCAACTCCAAAAATGTGATTTAGGCACTCAAGTGCACAAAATGCAACAAATCCTATATAAGTATCACCCAAGCACTAAGCAACAGTTTCCCTTCACAAAAGCAACATTAAATTACCAGACAACAGGAAACTCTTTGTATCACAACACATCCCCAAATGCAACAAAGGTAAATTTAAAATTATTATGCCAATATATCAAACAATTATTCTTACTTACAAATACAAGAAACAAACTTAAGAGACAAATTTAAACCAACACTAAACAAATCATAACCCCACACACATAAACACACACCATACACACATAGTGGCCAAACACACTAGTCAGACCACACATACACACGTATGGAGAAGGAATATATACACACATACTGGCAAAAACAAACACGCTAGATAGACCACACACACACACCATACAAAGTGTATATATATATCTGTGTGTGTGTATATATACATATATATTTCCTTCTAATAAAACAATATATCTGTATGGAGGAGGAATATGTATACACATACTAGCAAAAACATGCACAATACACATAAATTGAGGTTGCTTTAAAAAAAATACAGAGGTCATAAAAAATAAGAACAAGGAACTCCTTACTTCCCCCTTCCTCTGACCAATCCTAATTGTTTTATTACTCCTTAAACAGAGGAACATTTTCTATAATATTAGTATAATATATATTTTTAAAAATACACATTATAACCTAAAACGCGTGCAGATTTTCTTTAAAATATATATATGTGTGTGCGTGTTATAAATTTGGATAAATGATCCTGACAGTTATACATTAATAGCAATTGGAAAAAACGTTCATGAAAGTATAATGTTTCGAAAAAATATCTGATAATGCATCTCACCCATTTTGGGCTTCATCAGATCGAAGACGAAAAAGTGAATTGTGTGTGTATGTATTTGCGTGTTTATTTAAAATAATGAGATCATATATTTTTCCACAAGTTGGCATTTCTCGTGACTAAAAAAGAAAGAAAATGAGTGGCTTATTAAAAAAGTCATTTAACATTTTATGTTTTTTGCTTTAAATGTCTTTTTAAAGCAAAGAACATAAAATATTAAACGACTTTTTATTTATAAAACAACAAAAATAACAAAAGTATTCATTCCAAAAGCTAAAAATATAACTTTATGCTAAAATCACTGTTGGCTTTAATATTTTATTAAGGAATATCTGTACAAATAGATTTGTGCTGAATGGCCTATATTGTGGTTATAATAACTATATCGTTTTAAAAAATATTTCTGTCTCCTAATTTTATTGAAAAGTTCTCTTCTAATATTCTTAAAACATCAAATAACTATGAAGATCAAAATTCAACTTCACAATGGAAATTAGACTTCAAAGTGGTTTTTAGTGATTTTTTTTTCTTCTTTATAGCTGGTACAAAATATGAAAAGGTTTACAATAAATAATACAAATGTACACATTATATAGTCATTTTATAGATGCTCTGCTCTTAACATGCACAGAATGCTTATGTTTTTTATTAAATTCTATTTTGGTCTGTTCTGTTTGGTTGGTATTTATTTTCTGAGTATTAAAAAGCCACAGAATGTTGTTAAATTATAACAATAAAAAAAAACAAAAAATTTTCTACTTGATTTATTGCCTGAAAGTTATTATTTTTCTATATATATTTAGCAACTTACACAGTTGCTTAATTTCCACAATTTATTTGACAAGTTATTTGGTATTCCTCAACATTAGTTTCAGTATTGATATAATAAAGTTAAGACAAAATAAATTTGCATTCATTGAAAAAAAATACTATTGAAAAATAATGTGTGATAATTTTCTGCTTCTGTACTTATCTTCTTCATACAAGATGACCTATTACCAAATTCCATAACAACAGATGAAATAGTTTTACTTAAACATAAGTAGCCAGACCAAAATTTAGTAAAAATTAATGTGGTGATAAAGCTATTTATTTTCTTTTGCCATTTTGCTTTGTGCTTGCTTGAAAATGATTTCAATGCTCTACAGTTGAAAAGAATTATTTTTCATTTCTGTCACTTAATTTTAATGAATCTTTGATATTTAAGTGATTACAGGTCCAGATATATTTCTCCTTGATTCACTAACTTTAAAGAAGTGGCAAATGTATTAATAATAATAAAGAAATACTCAAGGGAGGTAATTTTCCATATTTGACTGCATTCTAGATCAGTCTTAGGATTCTCTGTAATATACAAGAATGTTATTATTTAAAGCATTATGTATATGAAAAAATAGATATTTCATTAAAGACTGAAAACAAAGAGTTTATTTGATGCTGTTAGCATTTAATAGAAATCAATCAATCATGTTAAAAATAATTCTTTGACACTTTCACTGCTTTAGATATACTAATAGAGGTACCTCCCAAAAAAGCAATACCTAATGTTTAAAATGCATTTTAAAAATGAAACATTTTTCTTGAAGTTTTTATTTTAGTTTCAATTTCAAGTTATTAAATTTAATATTTCCAATAAGCAAAATACTTTGCTATATTTCAAATTGAATTTACATTAATTGGAATGATTATCAGTAAAATTGATAAAATCATCCATATTCACAAATCTGTCAGCACAACATCTCTTTATTAAAAACATCTTTCAAAAGTAAAATATGCATTTCTGAAACATTATTTGAAAAAATTTAGCTGATTTAAAGTTTAATTAAACTGAATTAAAACAAATATTACTTTCAGATTAAAATATCACAGAAAAGCATGTATTAACATGGAGGTGGCTGTTTTTATGAGGTGCTGACACAAAACTGACATTTTGAAAATTTATCTAAGGAGAACATAATTGTTATAAAATTACATCTAACTTAAAATTACATCATAACTTAAATGCTTTTTTATATATTTTCTTAACTGTCCAATAATCTTTAAAATGTTAAATATATTGAAGCATTCTAATATTTTATATGTTTTGTATTTTAGCTTTATAATCTTACTTACAAAAACGCTTGTTGAGGAAATGTTAAATTACCAATAAATTTAAAATCTACTATAATTACTGCTCTTATTTTCTGATAATGTCATGTATGGACATCCATATTTACAAAAATTAGCACATTTATACACATGTAAAAATAATTCAAAATTCTTTATAAAATACTGGGGGGGGGGGTCAATGAATTGTAAGTTTTTCCATTTATGATTAGTAAATACAGTCTTTAATAACAATATCACTTGACCAATACAAATTAATACATAATGTAAAAATTCAATATTCATCAAAATAATTTTTTTCCCTGAAACATTAATATCCATAATTTTATCCATAAAAGGAATTAAAAGCTTTTCTAATTAAATAATGTCTTAGTATTATTACATTTTTTATTTTACAATTCAGAGCAGATTTTCTGTAGCTGTGGGTCCTATTTGATCCCAAAATTTTTATTTAAATTCTCCAAGGACTCATTGTTATAACTAATACAAACATTAAATGCTTCAAAAATGAATTTTCTTAGAATTTCATATATGTTAGATAAGTTGGAGGTAACAGATGTAATAAAAAAAAAAATCAAAATTAATTTAATTCATTTGTGAATAAGTTGTAAAAGTTTGTTTTAAAATCCGACAATTATCTGATTTTTGCAAGAATTTCCAAATCAATGTTTTTCACCACAAAAAAAGACACTCAAATTTCCCATACTAATTTATTCCTCCCATACTTTAATGCCAGAAAAAAACAAGATTTGTAACCAAAATTTTGAAGATTCTAAAAAGGATTTAAAAAAAAAAAATTAAGGTTAAATCAAAAAATTTGTTTGGTCTTTCCTCTTCTTAATAGCATATAGATTTTGATGATAAAACTTTTTTTTTAAGTTTTGGGCATCTTTTGATCACATTTGTTCATTGGTTGGTACCTAATATTTATAATTCTTTATAAACTTACAATGCCTGCTGTCAATGTATATAAACATTTTCAAGACACCGTTGGATGTCAGCCTCTAGTGTTTGTATTAAAAATTAACTAGTGCTTAATGCTATTTCCAAATCAGTAATGACGTATAGTAACATAAAATACAACTAAATAAATTTATTATATTGTGCATTGAGGGTGTTGTTTAGTTTTGTCTGTACTGCAGAGTATCCAACCAAAAGCAAAATGTCAGCACCTCCATGAAATAGGCATCAGTTTCTTTATAGTTATTTATTTCCAGTGTATTACAATTTCCTATTTTTACCAAAATGGACCAGCACAGCCAGGCAACAATGGTATAACAATGCAGTAGTGAATATATTAATTATACTAATATAAATAAATGTTATATAACAGGGTAAAGTATTTTTCATAATTTTTTTATTTCAATTTTTAAATTTATTTAAAGAATAAAATATAGTATTGATTGACGATAGATAGGTTCAAAATCATAATTTCATTTAATAATATATTTTAATACTTTTAAAGACATGAAAATTTTAAATAATTTCTTCTATTTTAACTTGAATTTTAAGTGTAGCAAGAACTTGACAAAATCAATGAGTGTTTTACTCATTGCTGTTGGCAAGTTCCTGCTACACTTAAAATTCAAGGTAAAATCAAATCACTCTTCAATGGAGTTAATATTGCTTGGAATTTTTGTTTCATCAGATTATTTACTATTTAAATTATGTGCATGGGAATCAGGGAATCATGAAAATATCATTGGACTCATAAAATATAGCATTTAAGAAAATTTGCTATTTATATTGGGCTCTTATTTTATTATCCTCTTTTATTGGATTAAAGGAATTAGGGATTATTATAAACACTTTGTTAATTTAATAATTGTGCAAAATCCTTAACAACAAACTGGATTAGATGCAGAGATAGCACATAACACTGATTACTTACAAATGGATTAATCCAGGGGTTCTCAACCAGGGGTGGGAATTTCAGGATTTGGGTGGACAGAGAAACTTTTACATTTTCACGAGTTTCTCATTGACTGTAATCTTCATCAGAATCAAATTGATTTAAATACCCTGACCTTTTATTGAACTTTTTGTTTATTGAAGTATGTTTCAATAATATTTATTTAACAATTAGTGATGAATTAAAACAAATTACTGTACATGTATTCAAGTTTTAAAATTTTCTGTTGCTATTAAATTTGTAAAATTCCTCTATAAAAATAATCCATGTAAATATTATGGAAAAGAATGAAGATTTTCAATAATATTTACATATTATTTGGAATGCACCTTTTGAGTAGGATAATCTTGGAAAGTGGGGGTGCGTGACATTTTGGCATTGGTCAAAAAAAGGCTGAGAACCACTAGTCTAATCCTATTCTTTGCTTATGACTAATTTGCTTTTTGCATTGTGGATGACTAACTTACTAACCAGTGTATATTCTGCATGCTTATATTTCAGGATTGGCATGAGAAATCTGATGTATTGGCTGACTTCAAAAGCAAAGGTACAATTTCTTGCTGTCACACAATTGCTTTTATAAGGGTGCATCAATAAGTCTGTAGCCTGACTAGACAAATTTTGATCTGAAATGTTCCCTATATAATGCTTGCTTTAATATTTACAACTGAATTAAGTGCATTGAAAAAGAAGCAGATTATGTTGAAAAATAAAAATTTGTTGTGTAAAATGAATGCTTTTTTTTATCATAAGGTTGTGGACTTATTGATTTACAACTTGCTGTTTAAGTTCATTATGATAACCAAATTTGAAAACTAACAACCTATGATACTTGGAAGTGCTTCAAAGCATTCATATTGAACTTTTTCTGTTTTTCAGGGAATGGAATATAAGGGAATCAATTGTGTTACCATGATTGTTTCTCTTCATTACTGTTCCTACACAGATCAACCAAATATTTTGAACACAGCTCCTTAAAATTCAGTGTTCCAACAAGATTTTTGCTTCCAGGTACAATAGGTTAAAAAATGTCAAGTTTAATTTGAGCAACTCATATTTTTTTTTATTCTTTCTTAGACATAACTAAGTGATAGAGAATTGAGCTAAAGATTATAGTTATTTACATTTGGACTAATATTCTCATCTTTGTTGTTATCACCACAACTTTTTGTCTCTCCAGCTCATTCAGGGTATCCATCAGGGAATTTTGAACTGAACCCTTTATTTAATCTACAGATTCTGCTGTCCATGTCTAGGGATATCTCATCTTGTTCTTTTTAGTACTGCTCAGTTAAAAGAATCAGGTGAAGGCAAACTTGGACCTTTGTGCCAGCAAAAAACAGTGTGTCAAAAGGACAGTTTTCCATTGACACTCCTATTATTTTAACTACTTTTGTTGCATATCACCTTGGTGGGGATGGTCTTGAGACAATGGCTTCAATTCCATAATAAAATTGTATTCTTTCACAACCATTGATTGCTAGATGTTTTGGTTCATAGATGAAAAGAACTTCAACACAGAGAACTTTAACTTAGTTTATTAATGTCAACATGTACATCTATTTATCCAGTGAGGTTGCTCTCCCTCCACTGAGGAGCAGTTCTAGATATGAAAGGAAACACGTCTACATTGCTTGATGGTTCAGAAACAACTCCATGAAAACCCTTTCTTTATCTATCATTCTTACGCTTGTTCAGCCAATCAAAATTGACTTCCTTGTATTGTCTTCTATCTGATCCCTAACGCCAACCTCGGGAAGTCTGAGCAATAATACACTTCCTCTAAAAAAATAAGTCTGCTATACTATTATTTAACACCTTCACTCCTCAACAATGTTTATTGTTTTAAAAAGTGATGAAGAATTGTAATAAAACATAAACCTATGATGAAAGTGAATTTATACATTATTTTTTTTTGTCCCTGAGAATCTACAACTAAAATAATAAGCACTATTTAAGAATAATTTTATATTTAAAACCTTCTAAAATCTAATACAATTGCATTAAAACTAATGCAATGCAATATTTATCATTTACCAATTTATAAATAAATAAATATAAAACAATTTTTTCATTCATAAATTTATAAATATTTACTAAATTATTAAAATATGTGAACCAAATATAAGGAAATCATTTACCACTTTATAAAGTTTTAATCAGTTAACAATTATCTGATGTTTCCAACAATTCCAATAAACAATTTAATAAAAAAATAGTGTTTATTGTTTTTGTTGTTGATTCTCAAGAATATAAAAAAATGTATAAATTCACTTTCATCATGTTTAGGTTTTACTACAATTCTAATAATTACTTTTTAAAACAATAACCTATCCCAATGAGTGAAGGTAGTTAAAATAATAGTGTCAATGAAAAAAAACATTCTTTTGACACTGTTTTTCTGTGGCCACCTAATGTCCAATTTTGCCCAGATAAGATATCCCTTAACATGGAGAGCAGAATGAGAGTAATCTACTCCTGTAGATTAAATAAAGGGTTCAGTTAGAGATTCTCTGAAGGTTACTGGATAAGTAAACATTTGAAGAAGGCTAGAGAGCACAATGGTCAAAATGTTGTGATAACTACAAAGATGAGAACATTAATCTGAAAGTAAATAATGATAATTTCTCATCCCAAAAATTAAAAGTGTATAAAGTGCTGAAGTTGTGATGGTGATAGATTGATTAAACTGGTAGTCACATGTTTATTTAAAAGAATCAAGTATTTTAAACTGAGGCTTTTCTTTAATAAAAGTTTGATGGACACTCTAACAAATCAGAATTTGGTTCAAATGTACTTAATCATACATATGAATTCTTTTACAAGTTTAAAAGAACATGTTTCAGGAACAATACAAAGTGAACATTAAAAATTATTTTTAATAGATTATTAAATACAAATTTAAGTGGTTCCTCTCTCCAAGTTTGTTTTTTAGGATCCACTTTGTTAACCATTTAGGACCTTGTCAAATTGCAAAAACAAAAAGGCAACACCAAGGCAGTAGATTTTGATTAATATTGTTAACATTTCATTAAAAATTGCATAGAAATTTGTGCATTAGTTTGTTTGTCTTTTATTTACAGAGAATTGAATGCTCAATACTTTGCCTGTACTAATGACTCAAAGTATCTTTGTTTCTTTTTTAACTGCTGAGAGAACAACTTGACATTTTGTTTATATTTTTCTCTCTTCTTTCCTTTCTCGCAAAACTGGGGAAAAAACAGACAATATCATTGTTTGTTTTGAAAAATGATTGCAGAGTAATTTCTGAACAAATCTTTTTATAAAGATAACTATCTTTTATTTTTAAATATTTTAAAATAAATATCTTTTATTTATTATTTCCCCCCCCTACAGATTTTACTAAGAAAATCTAAGAAATCAATTTCTAATACTTTTCCATCAGAGAAAGATTCAAGAAACCATAAGATCTTTGTATAAATCTTTATTTCCATGTATAATTATTTTAAAACACATTATTTAATGTCAAAAAATGATGAAAGCACTTGTTGAATACATCAATTCAATAATTAAACATTGAATTTTCAGAAGATTTGAACTGATTGTCTTCTGACTTTATAAAATGTTTGGAACTATGTTTATGTTTCTAGGCTAGTGAGCATGAGTAATGGAGAATTCCAAAGATATAAAATTTTTAGAGAATGAACTGATAATCTTATAATTTGTGCAGATAATGCAGTCATTTACTGTCAAATCCCCATATCACTAGATAGCTGTATCTGAATAGAATATTTTTTCACAACATTTAACTTGCATTTGTCCTAACCAACAAATAAATCAATTATCTGCCTTTGCTTTCTTCCTCAATCTCTGGTCACAGAAATTCTCAAACACTGAAGAGTGCAGCAAATGATTTTTCAGGCCTATCAGATTCTGCCCTAAATGTTGTAATGCATAAAAACAATTTTCAGAATGAGTTGATCCTTTGGGGGTCAACAAAAAAAAGAAAGACTGCTTGGGAGGTGGAACCACTGTTAATATTTAATAAATATTTTTTAAATGACTTTGTTTTGTCTCCTGTTGTATAAAATATTCATGATATCAATTACTAAAATCAGATATTTAGTTTTAAGACTAAAATATTAAAATATGTAGTGGTCTTTAAATTTATCAACTTTCTTTATCAAAGTTTGGACAAATAATATGTTGACCTATATGAAAGAAAAAAATATCTAATATTTTATGTGAAACATTACAGCCTTAAACATGTTTTCAAAACAATTTGGGTGGAACTTGAGTTTTTTTTTTTTTTTTTTTATTAATTCACCCCAAGCAAGGTTATAATGCCACTAAGACACAAGGGCTACTGGGAATGAAAGAGAATGAGAAGACTTTAGAAGGAACTGGAAACCCAATCATAAACAGAAAACAAGGAATAAATGTCTGCTCCTGTTAAAAAGACTAGAGAATGATATTCATTTTGTTAAATTATTATTAACATAGAAAAAAAATGAACTACAAAATAAATCATAATATGAAGGTCTGTTTTGAATGGATTTATCTATTTTGTCTACATACTTGACAAAATAACTAGGTGACTTCATTTATCAGTAGAAAATGGACTTTTTCCTTAGATGATTCATATATGAGATCTGTTTAAAAAGTATCCAGCTATTTAATATGAATGAAAAAAATAGTCTACCTAGAGCAATGATGCCTTAATTCCAATGCACTTAGACATTATACTTTTAACCTTCCACTCTTCAAAACAACCTACAAAGTCCTCTTTTGAGACCACCATTAGCTTGCATTCTCCTTAATCTCATATATATGTGTTACAACAATTTTTAGCTTTGGTAAAGAAAAAAAGCAGAAGTAGCAAAGAGCCAAATTTGAACTATAGGGAACCTGACAGATCTTGATGATGAAATGTTTTGCTTACCCAAATTTGCATGAGACATGAAACTATTTGCTCAACATAGTGGAGAAACTCATGAACTTGCTCAACAGCAAATATCACCCCCCCCCCCCGTAGCATATGCACTGGTTTATTGTCATCTTGCAAACTGAGCACATAGTTTTTTTTTTTAGATTTATATACACAGATATCGCAAAATATGCAAATTCTCCAAAATGACATGACTGATGTCTTAGTGCAACTTATTGAGGATGTGCAGATGGTATTATGGTTAATAGCTTGGAACAAGAAATCAGCAAGCTGAGTTCAAATTCCAGTCAAGTTTTTTACATTCACTTTCATGCAAATACCTCTGGGGGAAAGTCATGAATCCATTTCTTCTCCCCCTAGCTATGGATTAAATAGTATAGCAGACTGGCTTTTCAGCCTTGGTTAGCAGTCAGTCAACGACAACTCTAAATTCAAAACCAGTTTGTCATAGCACTAACAACTTCATCCTGTTAAAAACCTACTTGCTATTGAAAACACCATAGCACCAACTAGAGAATGTGGGCCCCATCATCCACAGGGGAGTGTACAGGACTTGAGTGAGTAAGCAATTATTCACTGAAGAGAGTTGTGATATTTGGGATTTTTGATAAGTGAATTATATAGGGTTAAAGAATTTTGATTGCTGACAAAGACTTGTATTATCATGGTAGACTTCACTACATTCAGTCATTGTGAATGTGGCGCTTACACAATACATAAACTCAGGCAATGGTATCTCTCTGCTAACTGAGCAACCATAGAGGAGAGTGTCTGTTCATAAATGTATAGTAAGGTCTTCTCTGAATAGTTGCTGAGTTATATCATGGCCATGCAACTGGTTCCCAACATATTCAAAATGACTGAATACATTTCAAGTAGTCCTTCTAAATATCTGTATACCAGAAAATCATTCTTCTACTGGATCTTAAATCTTGTATAAAAAAAAAACATGTATCTCAGCAGTAATTAGTAAATTACTTGAAATTTTAAAGCTAAATAATGTGCTTTGTTATAAACATCCTTTTTCTTTTTATGTTATAGACAACCAAGTAAATGTTGATACAGTACTGAAAGAAGTTATCTATATGCTGAAATTCTTTACTGACAAATTAGAAGAAACCCAAAGGTAAGCATTAGCTATCATTTATAATGGACCTCAAGAAAATGTAGGAATAGGGATTCTCCCCAAAGAAAATGTACAAAGGTTCTCCCTCAAGAATATATAGGAATAAAGACTCTTCCATTGTCCAGTAATTTGAAAGTATCCACAAATCAAAAGACAATTTTATTCTCTATTTTGCTATTTTGCTGATTATTTTTTTAAATTCATTGTATTTGTAAACTATATAATAGAATAGTTCTGCACAAGGATGCTGAGAATATCACAGACAGAACATAAAGCAAAAAGGAAGTCTTAAGGAAAATGGAAACAAAAAGGATGCTTATAGTCAGAATCAGAAAGAGCTGATATTTCTTGGACAAATAATGAGGAAGGAGGGCTTGAAGATTTTGGCACACAGAGGACATTTAAGATAAAAAGGACAGGGAGAAACAGTGGGCCACCTATCCTATGAGCTTGTGAATGGATGGCAGAGTGGGATGGTAGGATGGATGATAAAATGACAAAGGATAGGAAGTTGTGGAGAGCCATGATCTCTCATGTCCTGAAAGTACACAGCACATAGAAGAAAAAGATGTAAGTGAAGCTGAAAATATGGAGTTACATTCTTGCATGTAAATAGTACATTATACCATGAGTTTTGTATGTTAGGACAAATATAGATTGACTTTCAATTTTTCATTAATCTTCTTTGTGTGCCCTGCCCCTTCAGAACGTGGGCAATCATACCTCTCCACAGCTTCCTATCTCATGTAACACTAAGCAATATTTGAACCATCCTTCTTTGTCCCTTTCTGCCATCCATGCACACATACTCATTAGGTAAGTTACTCACTTTTACTCTGCCCTTCCTTCTCTCAATAAGTCTTGTGAGAGTTACATTTTTCAAGCTGTCTGTATATACTCCAGAAATTTCAACTCTCTTTAGTTTCCATTTTATTTAAAAATGCTCACATGTTCAGTCTATGGTATTCTAAGCATCTGTCTGTATAACTCTTAATGTTTCTAATGAAATTTTCCTATGTCTTAATACATGACTTCATTTCTGTAGGCATATTTTGCTATTTCAATGTGCCTTTGGATTTCAATGTCACATTTACCATCATGTTACTACACTTTCCTTTGTTACTCTTTTAAAACTTAAAAGGTGAAGTTCAATTCTTATTTTAAAATCAAATGATGATTTGCATCACTTCAATTGTTTTGTTTATGAAATTTCGTAATTGATTAGGAATTAAATATATACTTTATTTACTATTTTGAAAACCAGCTATCTAAAGTAAATTGATTAACTTCTAAATCTTTACAACCAAGTATCCCTCATATTGTTTAGGTTTGTCTTTAAAATTTATGAATATGAACTACCTCGCTAGTTCATAGTAACTCTAATATTAATATGTAATTGAAATCATTTTAGCTGTTATCCATCAAATACTATAGAAAAAAAAATTTATATTTTTTATCTATGCAATTATTATATGAAAAGTTTTTTTATTTTATTTTACACTTAGAAAGTGTTGGTGGGGTAATGGATAGTGGCTCAGAATAGGAAATCAGAGAACCATTTAAATTTTAATTGGATTCATTACATTCACTTGCATACAAATACCTCTCAGAAAGGTATGAATCCATCACCTCACTTTAGCTATGAGTAAATTAGTAGAACTTGTATCTGGAAAAAAATCATTGTTATTCTCAAAAATTGCTAATGCAATATTCACTTACCAAAAAAAAAAAAAAATTCTCACAATCCAAAATGTGTTTTGGCTTTAAATAACCCACAAAGGGTTAAGTTGTAAAAGTCGAATCGATCAATCTTTTGCACTTGCTAATATTTCCATTATTACATAATTAGAAAAGTAGCTTTGTTTCACTTTTTAATTATTATAAGGAATTTATATATATCTATTATTTTTTTTTTTAAAGCAATAGTTCAAGTTCTTTGAAGCAAGCTATTCCTGTACTACTTGAAGGTGTCCTTGCTGTGCTGACTCACTCGAAAAAGTTTTTAGGTGTTCAGAATGAGTTTATAGAACTGTTATGGTAAGTGTCATTTTCATTTCTCCCAAAATATTTTAATCTGTTTTGTTCATTCATAAAAACAATGAAAGTAATTGAATATATTTAATTATACATGCACAAAGAAATATATGATAAGGCTACATTTTCATCATTTCCACACTGATGGAAAAACCAAAGTTTATGGTATCATAAATTACTACTGGAATGTTCTGTGATAGTGGTAATCATACTACTAATGATTCTAATAGTAAATGATAGAAAACCAATGATTTGGTTTGCATTAGGATCTGTTTATTTTCCAATTACAATTTTTCATGTGTCATTTTATTAATTTAGAAATGCAGTTATAAAAATATATATTTTTCTTTATTTACACTATTTATATTCAGACTATTATCCTCATCTTTGTTGTTGTTATCACATTTTGGCCATTGTGCCCTCCAGCCTTCCTCATGTGTATATCTATCTGGATAACCTACAGAGAATTCTGAACTGAAACCTTTATTTAATCAACTGGGGTAGACTGTTCTTGTTCCACTATTCATGTCTAGGGATATCGTCTAGTTCTTATTTTTATTTAGTACTGTTGAGTTATTGCTTGTCCATTTCCATTGAGGCCAAGTACACACTGCCCAACCCAGTGATTGAACTCACAACCACTGTGTCACCAAATTCACAAACCAGTGCTTTTAACTGCTAGTGGATAAAAGTGTGTAAACTCAATGGAAACAGACAGGCAATAACTCAACAATATTAAATAAAAATAAGAACTAAACGAGATATCTCTAGACATGAGCAGTAGAATAAGAACAGTTTACTCCCTACCCTAGATTAAATAAAGGGTTCAGTTCAGAATTCCTTGTAGCTTACCCAGATCAATATACACTTGAGGAAAGCCTGAGGGCACAGTGGCCAAAACATGATAACAAGAAAAATGAGGACAATAGTCTGAATATAAATAGTGAAAATAATAACTCCTCATCCCAGAAAATCAGACAGAAATTTTCTTTTCATGTTTATTAAATTAAATGCTCATTCATTTAATTCTGACAAACTATACTTTTATCAATATATTAATTCTTAAATACTTGCTTTCCTCTAAAGGAAACATTTGTGTCCATCATTGATCTCTCTGTTGGGTACACCAAAGTGTGAACGGAGTATTGTGACTC
Organism: Acanthosepion esculentum; assembly: GCA_964036315.1. Taxonomy (NCBI): domain Eukaryota; kingdom Metazoa; phylum Mollusca; class Cephalopoda; order Sepiida; family Sepiidae; genus Acanthosepion; species Acanthosepion esculentum. Next base: position 43,080,580 of record OZ038490.1, read on the forward strand.
AACGGCCAAATGTGGATGAAATGGGTCGTGGGTCTGGCTGCTCTACTAGTGGACCAAACTTGGCTTCAACAACAACAAAAGTCATTTACAAGTAAGTAATATCCATTTTCTCAGAGACCATTTTAATATTGGCTTTGACTAATAAATGTAAGGGGTGCTGAAAAGTTATTAGCCTTGACCCACTTTTCAAAATCAATATTCCAATGTTTGGTCACTGAAATTTTTTTTTTTTTTTTGAAATGGGTTAAGCTGAGAATTTCTCAGCACCCCCTTTGTATTTGTTATGGGAACCTACCCATAATAATAATGGACTATTCCAGACATTATAAATACTGCGCCTCAAGAGGGAGCAGAGAGGATTATTGTAAGAACATTGGAATAGTGATACTTGCCGAGACAACATAGTTCACTCTAACCAAATCTGATAGTCATTACTAATACTTCTACTTCTTTGTATATATTTCTGTTTGTAATATATCTGTGTTATTCCATACCTGTGTTCGAGTTATTCTTCATTGGTTCTACCTTGGACCATCACTGTGGTACAAGGAACTTGGACCATAACAGTATTTATGTTTTTTTTAATTCTTCTATAGTTTGCTTATAAAGTAATTTCAAGTAATAAATAATTGAACTAATCCACACTTTGATTTTATTTATTAAAATTCAGAATTATACTCTATACCATCAGTCATTAGCATAGAGAGTGAGACATGCACTATGTAAGTCCATAGCTAAGTGACAAAAGAATTTTCAAACTTTACTTGAATCCTGTTAAATGTCTACATTTACTATCCACCTGCCTTTTTTCTTGATTCTCTACTAAGGAACCTATTCTTTCATCTCTTCTAATATCTTTGTTTTCTAATAACTCTTTCTGATTTTAACCCAAGTGATTTAATATGTTCACATATATTTTTAAAAGTATAACCTTATTACTTCATTTACTATTATTTTGATATGACCATTCTAGGCTATTCATTCTCAATGCCTGTAATCAGTATCGGTGGCTTGTCCGGTCTCGACAACTCAAGAGTTCAACATTCAAATTACAAATTGAAGATACCAAAATCAAATACAAAAATTTAAATATCTAGGAAATGTTCTAACAGATGACAGAAGATGTGACACTAAAAATTGGCACATTAGGATAGTGAAAGGTGACTTCCAAAAGCTAAACAAAGTATTAAGAAAGAGGAAAATTTCATTAAAAACAAAAAAAGAGTACTGAACTATTATGTAATATCAGTTCTCTGAGTAAATGCTGGACAAAATCATCACAGATGAAGAATAGACTTGAAGCAAAAGAAACATGGTTTTACAGAAGGACATTGAGAATATCATGGACTGAAAATGTGAGCAAGAATGAAGTTTTAATGAAAACTGAAACAAAAAGCATCAGAAAGAGAGAGTTGAAGTTTCTAGGGCACATAATGAGTAAAGAGGGCTTAGAAAAGTTGACACTCACAGTGCATATTGAATGCAAGAGGGACAAAGAAAAGCAGTGCATAACATACCTCACGAGCTTGTGTAAATGGTTGGCAGAACAGGAATTAGGAGGGATAGTAAAAAAATCAAACTTTACTAAGAGCTACAAAAGACAGGAAATTGTGGAGAGCCATGATGGCCCACGTCCTGAAGGGACATGGCACATAGAAGATGTCTGGTGTGTGTTCAAGGATTTATGGTGTGACGAAAGATTATTTGCCCTCCTGTCTTTTTTTGTTTCTTTTTTTTTTGTTTCTTTTTTTTTTTGTTTCTTTTTTTTGTTTGTTTCTTTTTTTTTGTTTCTTTTTTTTTGTTTCTTTTTTTTTTGTTTCTTTTTTTTGTTTCTTTTTTTTGTTTCTTTTTTTTTGTTTCTTTTTTTTTTTTGTTTCTTTTTTTGTTTTTTACTAAAATAGAATATCTTTGATTTCCACACAATTAATAATAACCAATTTTAAACTAACTTTTTATTATAAGGATATGAGTAACTAGTAAGAAAAGACAAGAATACTAAGGCTTATAGCATAATTATTACGCAGATATGATATTACAGTGTTGTAATTGGCTGTACTAATTCATTTATTCATAATCTACATGTACCCACCTACAAAACAGATGATGAGCCTTCTCTTATTGTCACCCTATGCATGTTCCTTAAATAGGCAATTTATTTTGTCCTAACATTGATCTGTGACTAATTTCTTGCAATTAATCTCAAGTTACCAATATTCTTTGTCTGAAAACCAGATGTCTCTAAGAGCCTAAATTGATCCTATCTATAATTCAATGTACAATTATGAAAACATTTTCACCTTCGGTTGAACAACTTAGATTTTATCTATAAAACAATTAATCAAGTCAATACTAGGCAAGGTAGGCTGGCAAATGATCTGGGTTGAGTAAGTCCCAACAGCCTCTCAAGGCATGGGGCCTCCCTGAGGGAACATCCATTCATCACGATTGGTGATAGTTCTTGGTGCAATCGGTGGTAGTAGAAGGTCACTAGTTTAGTCTTTGAGACATTGAATGTGAACAGCCAGTTTTCCCCCCACCACTGAGCTGTTAGAGCTAGGTCAGAGGAGAGATCTGCTGCCAAACTCTGGTCATCGTGGGTTTTGGAGGTGAATCCATATACCGTAGTATCATCAGCATAGATATTCACAAATGATTGGAGTCTACACTGAAGCAAATCATTTATGTAGAGGAGGAAGATGGTTAAACTGAGAAGCAAACCTTTGGGGGATGCCTGCATTGATTGCCTGGGATTTGGGGGACTGACCATTAACAATTTTCTTCAGGGGTCTACCCATTAGGAAGGACTTTATAACTGAGAAGACTCTTCTAGTGAATTGGATGAATTTTACTTATAGTGGATTTATTCAATCCTGATATGTTAAAGAAGCCTTCAATCTTTGTTGCTTCTGTTTCCACCATTCCCAGGTGGGTTCTAATTAAGATTCTTGAATGGTTCTTTCTCTCATTGATCTCTGCCCAGTCGAACGCTTCTACATGATTTTTCTTACTTGCTTTAATTTGTTTTAATTCTGTAATCTCCTCAAGGGCATTTTCATGCACAAACAAGGACCTCACCTGCTTACATTTTAACCTCTTTGAATTGACTGATATTTTTTTGTGACATCAGCAAAATAACAGGTTTCACTACCATTTACAAATTATCTGGAATCCCTGTCCAGTTCATTATTAAAGTATGAAGATAAAGAAATTCCTCACAAGATCTTATCAACCACTCCAGAGTTGTTTTGAAAATATCTATCTCCTGCTTGTTGTACATCATGTTATATCTGGTATAATGTGAATATATGGTTTTAATATCCTGAATTTGTAGGTTTTACATTTGATCTTTTTTATTTCTCACAAGATCTTATCAACCACTCCAGAGTTGTTTTGAAAATATCTATCTCCTGCTTGTTGTACATCATGTTATATCTGGTATAATGTGAATATATGGTTTTAATATCCTGAATTTGTAGGTTTTACATTTGATCTTTTTTATTTCATTCTTTTATACAAGAATGTGTTTTATGTTATCTTTGTAATATTTAGATTTTTATTGAAATATCCTTATATATATATATATATATATATATATATATATATATATATATATATATGTATGTATGTATGTATGTATGTATGTATGTGTGTGTGTGTATTCCTCTGGGCATGTGGCCAAGTGGTTAGAACATTTGCTTTCTGACCATGAGACCCGGGTTCGAATCTCACCACAGTTGATTTGTCAGGAAGGGGACTTTGTGATGTTATTGGTCTGGAGGGGATGATTCCAGCATGCAGCACCTTTGGAAAGTGCCTGAAAATCATACCATGAGTTGACCCAAGCTTTGTGGGTGAAATTGGGTAGACGGAACACTTGGGAGATCATCAATAGCCATGCTAAAACGAAGTCACAAGTCATTGTGACCAAGGGTTTGAGTCTGCTGGCCTTGTTCAGATTGCTGATCACACTAGATAACACGCTCTCTCCCAGAAACTGTAACTAAGGTCTGCTCAGCATAGTTGCAGTATAAACCACGAATTAGCTCTGTGGGTGTTGGACAAACACAAATGTGCCTGAGCGAGCATCTGAATTAGGGATTGGCTAGTCGCCTTAGTAGATGCATATCCTCAAATGCGAGTGACCAGCTATTATTATATATGCCTCTCCACAGGATGAGGTCATGAAGATGTAAATCAGTTTCACCCTAGGCAGTCACAGAGTGAGCGTCACTGAGTCAGTAAACTGTTGTGAAGAAAATACTAATCAATTTCATTGTTATGTGAATAGAAAAAATTATTGAGCCCAGTAGACTGCTTTCAAAACTGGACTTTTTCTGCCATGAGTTGGTTGTAAATCAACCTTTGGGTTGATAAACTACATTTGATCTCTCTGCCATGCTGCTGCCTCCGGACAGAGTGCAGAAAAATAATTGAACAATGCCTGGTTCCAGGGATTCCAACCCTGCAGCAACACCTCATTGCACCAAAGAGGTGGGGGGGGGGGGTCAGTGGAATATTGAAGCCAGTGGCCATGATGATTGGGCAATTTTTGGTCTTGGCCCATGTGTATGTGCTTGGGCTCCCCATTTTAAAAACCAGCTATGTGCCACATCCTGCCACCATAGGGAAAGTGAGTAAATAATATTAGTAAACCAACCTGAGGTGGCTGCAAGTAACTTTTTGAGAAATTAATTTTGTCCTTTTTCAGTTATATACAGGGTTCATAAAAATGCCAAACCTGTTTTCACTTGTTTACTGTAATAGTGTTATATTTTTGTCAATGCAGAATCTTTTTCTAGCTCATAGTAAAATTAACCACCACCTTTCTATGGCATAATGGCAAAAAAACGTTTTCTATTACTTTAATTCAATGAGAATGATGTCTGGTTTTATTCCCAGTACAAAAATTGAATTTTGTTTTATATACATGCTTTGATATTAATTTTTAAACGATATACATTGGTAACTGTTTTAAATAATTTAAATTATCCATTCAAAGAAAGTAATTTCATTGAACTTTAGCTAAAAATAATTCAAATAAGCTTGATATTATTACACAAAAATTAAGCTATAAGGACACAATTACATTGAAGTAATTTAAAATTTTGTGGTTTTCTCTGTTATTTTTGTAGTATTGCTATTCAACTTGTACGTCTCGTTGGGCCAATTGGTTCTCTTCGTCCAGTTTTGGAGTCCCTTTTTCATCGTATGTTGCTCTATCCTCCCCCACAACATCGACATGATGCTCTAAAAGGAATGAAAGTAGTAAGTTATTTTTTTTCTTTTTTTTTTACTTAAATCTCTAAATATGAGTCAAGTCTTGTAATCTTATGCATTTGGTGTAGTATTCCTTGAATTTAAAAACTATTTACGGTAAGTATTTTCAAACTTTTAAATGATTATGCTTCTAAAACTTTTAACACCTTGACCATGAAAAGTTTATATATATTTACATGTTGGCTGTATTTATAGAGCTGTCTTCTTTAATAATTTAAGATTATTAAGGAATTATAAGTTAGTTTATATGCCACAGCTTTAAAAAAAGTAACACTGTGAACACAAGACAGCATTGTTCTGACAGTTTTTTACTGACTGGTCAGCTTCTGCTCCATGCTGTGGTTCAATTCCTTTTGCATTGATGTGAATTGAAACTGGGAAAGCATTCTGGATGAGATGATAAACTACATCTGCATCCTGGGTAAGACAATAAACTACATCCAACAGCAAGGCCTCCAATCAGGAGGTTTTGAGGATCGTGGAACCACCTCTTAATTGCTGGTGTTCCTAGGTCCATCATGACTTGGGGTAGAAGCACCTGTTAGGGTCCCAATTATGGGCAAATAGTTAATCCCCAAACTGGGGTCAAAACACTATGAAAGTGTAAAAATAGGTTTTAATACTAGCAATAATTTTTTTTGAGGAAAAATTATTACCAGCAATACATTTTTGAAGGAAATAAATATTACTAGCAATACATTTATGAAGAAAATAAATATTAACCAGCAATAAATTTTTGAAGGAAAAAATATTACCAGCAATAAAAATCTTGTCAGCATTAAATAACCAATTGAGGTTGATATGCCATAAAACAAAAACCAAACTGGGAAAGGCATGACATAGGCTCACCAAAGAAACAGAAGACAAAATATTGCCACATTGATAAAAGAAAATACAAATCCTGTTTTGGATTTACTGGGTTCTTTATTCATGGATTCATCTGATATTGTATGGGGGCAGACTTGAGACATCTTCACTGCTACTTCTGTCTTCTCTCATGACAGACTAACAAACCAGATCTTTCTTTCAGCTAGTGAGAACTCCATCTATTCTTACTCTATCCATAACTCTCAGACTCCAACTGCAGCTCTCTCTAATTGTCTTTATCTAGAAAGTGGCCTGATGATAAAAGCTTATGACTGGCCTACCCTAACTTCTGGTCAAGTTTCATTTGATCCTGAAAATTTTTATTTATACATTTTATTTCTTTTTCTCTACTTATGGGTAGTGGGTTGTTTCTTTTGAAGCTCTCAAATATCAATTTTATTATTGGTTGTCATGAAACCACATTTGTTCCAGAACCAGATAAAATTATTTGAGTAAATACTTTCTCCATCTGCAACAGAATGCACAACTCACATGACTGAAGAACTTCTAAATTATAGACAATACATTTTAGTTTATTGCTGACTAATAATTCTAAATAATTGTCCTGGGTATGACGATAAACTGCATCCTGCAGCAAGGCCTCTGATCAGGAGGTTTTGAGGAGCATGGAACCACCTCTTAGTTGCTGTTGTTCCCGGGTCCACCCTGACCCAGGGTGGTAGCATCTGTTAGGGTTCCAGCTATGGGTAAATAGTTTTCCCCCTCCCTCAAACTGGAGTCTGAATACTAGGAAAGTGTAAGAATGTATTTTTTTTGTAATGATAATACCAGCAACACAAATCATAGTATATAAAGTGCACATTCACAAAATCCGATTTTAAAAAACTAAAATTTCCCCTCGATGGGGCCACTTGTTTGCCGTGTGTGCTGACCTGTGATGCCTGGGGACGGAGTCCTGGTGACTGAGTGACTCCTGAGCTGGTATAAAATGACCAGGAGTTTCCACAACACATCACTTCGGTCACTACCTGGAATAGACGGGCAGATGAAATAGTCCAATCCATTTCAATTGGCTAGTCACATAGTGGCAAGGGCTAGTTGTGATGATAGATAATGGGTCTGACAGGGCTGTGAAACTTTACATCATACTATGTTGTATAGATATGGTGGGGGAGTGCGGGGGCTTGTATCCACTCTCATCACAAATATACTGTCTGTGTAGCCCTGGCAGATTAGGGCAAATGGGATTAGTCCCTCCTGATAGTGTCCCTTAAGAAGGAACTCCGAGGTGGGTGGAGAGCACAGACAGCGAATATGAAAAATAAAATTATATGACTATCTTGTATAAGTAACCAAGTGACAATATGAGACTTCTGAAAATGAAATAGAAAAAAATCAATTTCCAACTTTCATTGTTGTAGAATCAGTAGAGGGTGATATATCGAAAGTGTCTCCTTTCGTGTTGCAAAGGGTTATTTCAGACATGATCAGACCACAATGTGTTAAAAAAAAAAATAAAAATAATACTCTATTAATTCAAGTGATATCCAAAAGAGATGCAGAGAAATTGCTAAAAATCAAGCAACTTGACAACAATAAAGTCAATTTCTTAATTCATCAAAATGAGTAATAAAATACCCAGAACTGTCACTTTGTTCATCAGAAGAAATTGAAAATGACAACACCCTAAAAAATCAAGGAGTAACAGATGTTAAAAGAATTCAAGTAAAAAGAAATAAACACCAACACATACATTTTGACATTCAAGAAACCAACTCTACCAAAAGAAATAAAGATAGGTTACACAATAGCCAAGGTAGAGCCATACATTCCTAATTCCCGTAGATGTCATAAATGTAAAAAATTTGGTCATCTTCAAAATGTTTGTATGAGAACATCAGTCTGTCGAAGATGTGGGGAACAGGAGACTGATCATGATGAGTCACTTTGTAAAAGGACTCCTTTATGTCCAAACAGTAAAGAAAAACATTCAGCTGACTCCAAAGAGTGTAACATTTGGAAAAAGGAAAAGGAAATAATTAGAAGAAAATACATGCAAAATATCTCATTCCAAGAAGCCAGGAAACAGGTTGAATCTAATTCACTTCAAGCATCTTTATGCAAATATCACTAAAATATCAACTCGACAAAAAGACATCCAAGGAAAAATATTACCAAAAATAGATTTTTAACAAAACAAAATATTACCAAGAAAAAAAAAATTGTCAGCATTAAATAACCCATTTGAGGTTGATATGCTGTAAAACAAACCAAACCAATTCTAAATAATATCTTTGAGTCCTTTCCAAAAGATATTAATATATAATCCAGATTCTATCATCCTCACTAACTTTGTATGTACTGCTCCACTCATTTACAGCAAACACAGACAATGGGTCAATTCCTATCTATCTTTAACTTCATAAACTTCATTCCCTACCACTTTTCATACATAAAACACACCTCATTCATCATTACCATTTTAACAGTAACTCTCTACCTTGAGTCACTCCAGAGCCTTGTGTTGGGTGAATTCTAATATTAACAACAAAAAAAAAACGGAACAAGGATATCAAATAAGTTTTGAATTTTGAAATTATGATTTTGGTGGGAACCTACATTGTCTGTTTAGTATAAAAATTTATCTTATATTCAGATTTTATTATTTTAGTTATTATTGTAATACACTTCAATTAATTCTGGATTTTTCTTCAGTTACTCAGTTCTCCAAGAGGTGTTTTGGATATTGCTGCTCCAACAGGAATTGAACCTGGGAGTACCAAAAAGCAATCTAATTGTAAATCTGATATGGCACTCATGAAATTGTAAGTAACATTTCAAAATTTGTTATTTTTTTCATTATAAAAAATCATTGCTATTCACAAACTGTTTAACCAGCTTTGCATTAAATGTGATTGACTTGAAAAAAAAAAATGCCTATTTTGTAACTTATTTTCTTAATTCATATTTTTTCTTATCTACACTAAGACTTCATGAAAGCATCAAACATTTACTGCAAAAACATATTTAATATTAAAAAAATGCTTGTATTGGAAAGCAAGAAGAAAAGACTAACCATTAAATGTAAAAAGAGTGAATGTATGATCAGTAAAAGATACAGCTCAATTTGTGAACTACATATTGGGGATGCCAAAATGAAGCAGGTGCAGAAATTTAATTATCTGGATAATGTAATAACAGGCAACAGAAAGTGTAACACAGAAATCTGAAGGCATATAGGAATAGCTAAAGATGCTTTTCAGAATCAATCAGTGTATTAAAGAGTAGGAAAATATCATTAGAAAGTAAGGAAAGATATCTAATCTTCTATATCGTAGTGAATGTTGGACAATCTCTTCATCGTCCTGGGTATGACGATAAACTACATCCAGCAGCAATGTCTCTGATCAGAAGATTAAAGCTTTTGACTAGTGTTGAACCACCTCTTAACTGCTGTTGGTCCCAGGTACACTCTGACCAAGAGGGTCCCAGCTATGGGTAAATAGTGAACCCACAAACAAAAACCAACAGTACATTTTTATAAAATGAGCAACAATAGATGTTTATAGCAAAATGACAATCAATGCAACACTAAAAAACAAAAAATATATAAAAATACATTTTTATAGTAAAATTAGCAACAATACATTTTATGATATACAAACTATATATCTAAAAAAACATACCGTTACCCCAAAAGTATAAAATTATGTACAAAATGTATTCAATTGAATGCATAAAATTGTGTTCAAAATATTTAGATATTAGCATTAAATAACCCAAGGTGTCAGCCATCAAACATATATATAACATTTTTTGTGTTGGTGGTGGTGATGGTGGGTGGTTACTCTGAAGAGTGAGGAATGCTAACCAGTCAGCTTTCTTTTATTTTTTTCTTTCTCTCCTTTTTGAACTATCTCTTTATGGTAATTTTGTACACACACACACACACACACATATATATATATATCACACATTGCATGCTGGTGTTAATAAAATAGCGTTCAATGTAATATAACAGCTATAAATTATAATATATTTTATAATAAATATAGATTTTTTTACTCAGATGTTCCTGTCTTTATGAATATCTTCTAAGATTTTTAGGATAAGTTAAAGAATTTTGATAAATCAGTTTGTTTTTTTTCTTCATGCAGAATTGTTGATGGTATTCAAGAATGCTGTCATTGCAATGACTCAGCTGTTTGTATTACCAGTGTTGAATGTATTACACTTTTGTTGCGTACATTGGAGAAGCTTTGCCGGGGTGTAGGAATACCAGATGAAGTGGTACGAGAGATCAATCGAAAATATAAAAGTATGTCAATGGCAGGTGAGAAAATCAATATTTATTATCATAGACAAAATCAATCAAAGATCAGCACAAATTTGTATCTACACGTTTAAATGGGCAAAGTATTGTTATATTTATTAAAGATGTATTGTTTCATAAGGATGTGTGGGTAGTGTAACGTTAACGGCACAGAGAGTGAAATTGGTGAGCTGAGTTCAAATTCCGGGTTAGTTTATTGTGTTCACTTTTGCACAAATATTTTGGAAAAGGCTTAAATCTGTCTCTTCTTCTCCAGCTATAGGTTAAATAGCAAGGTAGACTAGGCTCTACAGCCTTTGGTGACAACCAATCTAAGGGAAGAAAAATTTTAAATTTCAAATTGTTTAGAAGGTTACAGAGAAACCATTCCACTATCCTTCCCAAGAATGCATGGCAATTCCCAGATAATAATGGTAAGAAATATGAAGAGTCATGATGCCCTGAAGAGATGTGGCATTAACAAAAAAAAGATTGTTTGATAACTTTAATGAGTAAAAATCATTATAAAAGGATAAAGTAATGTTCGACACAACTCAAAATCTGAGGAAATCGTTTTTATACAACAGCATTTTCATCAGTCCCATGATTGGCTATGGTCATAGGGTCACAAAACTATAATCCTCAAATTATAAATTTTTATATATTGAGAAAAGTTTTAGAAAAATCTAAGACAAAGTGGAAAAAGTTTTCATTTGGCACATTTCATCCTTTTGGACTAAAGTGGTGTTTACATTAGTGCAACTACACATGCACATGAAGGAGAAGAGATGCTGAGAAATGTTTAATTTTTTTTTTTAAATATGTTTTGGATATATAGTCTAACCAGTTTCTTTTTCTTTGTTTTTTATCACTTTTGTTATTAAATTCCCAACATTATAATAATAGAAATTACATATATATATATAACATTAGGATACTGATTTTTGGGTAGTGGGTTGGGTTGGAAACTTTCCAGCACCATTTTGTTTGTGTGTGTTTATGTTCTGAAAAATGCTTGAGGTGTGAAACTGACAGCCACCATTCAATGTTGATTCTTATGTCTTCACTATATCTACGAACACACTATTTTTGATATTAAGCACTCTTCCCACAAATATAGCAAATCTTAAATATATATTAGTTAAATTTAGTTACAAATACAAACCTTACTAAATGAAGAACTAAAAATATATAATTATTCAGTTCTTCATTTAATAAAGCTTGTATTTATAACTAAATTTAATATGGATTAAACTCAATATGCTTCTTTTTTAAATTTTTTTTTTAAGATGCTAGCGTATCATATCTTTATCAGAAATAAAAATGCACTAATAGATTTATTATATGCTTTTAACATAAATTTTAAAAAGAGCCCTAAAAGATAAAGGTTTATCCCTTATTTCCTGTTTAGGATTGGGTTTCTGGTTCCTTCTAAAGTCTACTTCCACACTACTTCTTCGTCTTCAACTCAACTCTGAAATTTTATTGATTTTTTTTTTTCCATCAATTGGAGTAGATAGGTTCACACTCATCCATCCCCAGGAGTAGAGGTTTATCCCTTGTTCTAGGTTTAAGATTGGGTTTCCAGTTCCTTCTAAAGTCTGTTTCATTCTCTTTTACTCCCAGTAACCTCTTGTGTCTTAGTGGCATTATTGCTTTGCTTGGGGGTGCATTGATTAAAAAAATTAATAAATATTTTCATAATAAGCAGTTAACAAGAGTTTATGACTGTTACAATAATAATTTGCTAGGAAAGAAATTGTGATTGTCACAAAACTATAATCCTCATTTATTTTTAATGCAATTATCTATAAGTAAAAATAATATTTTTAATTAATCTCTCTATATTTTTTCTCTCTCAGATGAGTACAAAAATTTACAGTCTGGTGAACAAAATGTGAATTCTGGTTTTGTCACAGAAGTTGACAACTGTGAAAATGCTGAAGACTCTACTGTCGATAATCCTGAACCAGAAAGCAGCCTCAAAGCTGAAGATGTGAAAAACAGCAATCTTCCTGATGAAGGAGCATCTGACATAGATAAAGAAGATACCTGCAGTAATAGCTCTGTTTTAAGCAGTGAATATGTTATGGATGTGTCTCCGACTAAAACATTGGATGGTACAACCCAGCCATCAGAAGAGGACGAGGACCAAAATGCCAAGACTAATGTCACGGTGACTCCAAGTAGGGCATTTCTTTCTGAAAAATGTGATGCTGCAGAGAGAGCCAATGCCCAAGAATTCATCAACAGACTATCAAAACTTCTACCCCGTCTTTTCAACCTTATGTCCATTTGTCAGATGGATAACACTCTCCAGGAATTTGCTTCCAAGTTCTGCTCAGGTATGTTCTAATTCGGTGGTTCCCTAATTGTGCAAAAGAAGAAGATAGCAGGTGAGGTAGAATGATTAAATGACAATCAAAGATTAGGAAACCGTTTCATAAAATTCATATGCCAAAAATAAATATGATTTCAAAATTTAAAATATTATTATGGATTACTTGTAATTGCATGCATGAGTCCCAGTATAAATAGTTATAAATTATTATTGACTGATTTTATTATTGTGATATTTTTGCATTATATCAAGTATTTAGAATATAGTAGCTAGGGTCCACAAATTGGAGGAGAGAGTTATCAATGATAATGTTTTGACTCCAAATCTGCAGTTATCTCCCTTTAACCTGATTTTTTTTTTAACTCTGTTTTTTTAATTTTTAAATGTAATTTAAATGTACATAAAATTTGGTGAGGTGTAAGCAAATTTTCATTCTGAAATTGCATCCCAGAAAAAAATGTTTAGGAACGACTATTCTAACTGAATTAATTAAATAAATTACCTTTACTTTATTATCAACTGTTTTTTAAATGAAACTAGATTGCCACATTTTCAGACTCCCGACTCTGATATCCTAAATTCAATCAATATATGTCAACCTTAAATTTAAATCTCAGCAGGAACTTTAATAATAAGATTTTGTTATGATTTGATAAAAAAATTATTTCAACCAATATCCTTACTTTTATTTGTTTATAGAATACACAAAGAAATTTATCCTGCCTGATTTAATACATCAGCTTTAGTCTTTTATCAATATGACATGCTGCTTTAGAAGTGTGTCATTAGTAGATCTGGTATAGCAGATCATATCTGGAGAGAGAAAAACACACATTACCCTCACTAGGATTAAATCTAAATCGCTGAAAGGAAACACCAATAAAGAATGAGAAAATTCAAAGCTGTATACTTGTCAGTATGTTTATAAGTCAGGTTAATATAGATTTCAGTACAGTGTGTTTTTTTGTTCGAAAGGAAAGGAATTGTAAATGGTATAAATTCAAACCACTTGTGTTATGTGGGTGGCTGTGAATTTGTGACTTGTGTTGTTGGAATGAACCGAGCCAGTTGGTATGTGAGCTACCATTTTCTGTTAGTCATTTTGTACTGTAAAACAAAAAATATCCCTTTCTTTACAGATTGTATAATGGATCTGTAAAAAAGACCACTTTCTTTCAAGATAGAATGGATCTGCCAAAATATTTTAATACCAAGATCAGCAACACATTATCTGAACAAAATCTTGGAATGCATCATTGGTGTTCATATTGTCTGAAAAATTTCAAATTATGAAACATTGCACTGAACTTATGATGCCATGTAGCAAAAATAAATTGAAAATTGTTGCCTATGATGGTGGACTTTTGAATGGCCTGAATTTAATTTTTGAACTAATTACTTCTTCAATCATAACAGCTCTGTTTCTATTGAGTTGATCAAAAGCTAGTCATTAGTAAACTCAGCAGAATAAGCTGTTCCTGATGAAATCACCTTTCCTAAATGTTTCAAAACCATCTTTGGCAATTTCTTTCATTTCAAGAATTTATCCCAAAAACATGATGGAATTCTACTGCATTGTTGCTTGCTCTAAGTTCATACAGCATTACATGTCTTAGCATGCTGTAGAAACATCTATCTTTGTATATATGTAAGTCCTGTAGACTCTCTTGTAAAGTGTAGGGCCAAATGGGCAAGGGGATGACAACCCACCCCATAAAAAACCTACTTGCTATGAAAATCATAGTAGCAACTATGGTATGGCTATGGTTCTATACTTCACAGACAAATCTCATGGAGGATAAAAAGGAAGAAAATGTCTATAGTAATTGTACTGACTTTTATAAAATTGGATTGTTTTCAATATTGTATAGTTGAATAAAATAAGAAGCTAAGAAAGTATTTTTTGTTTGTTTCTTGTTTATAAGGATGTCTAAAGAATATTAAAATGTTATACTCATGTGTGCCTTTAAAATTTTTTTTTTTTAAACCCTCAGACACAATCTGCACTGTAAGACCAAACCCCTGTTTTCTTTGCTTGGGTAAGGACATGAAATTTGCTGGTAGTTACTAACCTTTTGCAGAAAATGGATTGGCTTTTCTCTACACCTTTTCTTTATAATTATCTACAAATCACCTTGTTTTGACCTCTCATTTAATAGCAGATGTAGTACACAGTATAAATGTTGTATATTTAGGCAGTAATCTTTCGTTAATACAATTCTAATTAAAGACATACGACAATACTACTTTTAAACTTTTTAGTTGACTTTCCTTATGTGCACATATGTATTTGTTGTATATTATACAATATTAACTGAAAAAAAAAACTTCAGATTCTGTAAGCCTTAACATAAAATCAAGAAACCTAACACTAAATAAGATCTTCAGTTTGGGAACTTGGATTTTAACATATCTGATAAATTGTCAGTGTCATTCTAAAAAACAGCATAAGTTGATATGCACCCTTTTTGTATCCATATTATTTACATACAAACTATTAACTTCATATTTGTTATTATCACAATGTTTCAACTGTTGTACCCTCTGGTCTTCATCAGGTGCTTGTCAATCTTGGTATTTCGAAATTCTGGCTTGTCAATTCAAAATTTAAAACTGAACCCTTTATTTGCTGACATCAAGGACACAGTTTTTCCTGAAATAAGTCTCAAAAATTTGCATAACATCAGGAATTCTGATATAGATAACCTTCCTCTGAGGTTAGTATAGGCTCACAAAAACACCCTTCATTCTCAATGACACACGACAAATTTTTTTAGACTTATTTCACAAAAAATAACTGTCCTTGATGACAGCAAGTAAGGTAATTTACAGAGGTAGACTGTTCTTGTTCCACTACCAATGTCTAGGGATATCTAGATCTTTTTTTTCTTTTGTCTTGCTCACTTATTGCTCTCCTTGTTTCCACTGAGGCAAACAATAACTGGACAGTACTAAAGAGGAACTAAACAAGATATGCCTCAATATAGACAGCAGAACGAGAACAATCTACCACCATAGGTTAAATAAAGGGTTCAGTTCAAAATTTTCCAGTAAGTTACCCAGATCAACAAGTACCTAATGAAGTCCAGAGAGTACAAAAATGTGATAACAATTTAGATGAGAACATTAGTTCCACTGTAAATAATAACTTCTCATCCCAGAAATTTAAACAAAGAAAAAAAGCCCCCCTCTATATTTCCTCGTTTTTAAATGATCAAAAATGTGCACTTATGCCCTTTTAGCATCACACCAATGAAATATATTCACAGCCCAACAAAGAATTTCACTTGTATTTCATCTTGTGTGTGACATCCTTGTAATGCATAAATGATGACCACCAAGCAAAAAATGTACTAAAAAACTGCAAAATGAATAGTATCCATTTCTTCCCTGATCTTTATAATGTCCAAAGTATGGTCAAAATTGCTGGATCACAAATATCTGGGTAAGATTTACATTCATTAGATCCAGGTATGTTCTCTTGTATGTAAAGAAGTAAAGTTAACTAAAAAAAATTTAAAACATGTCTACCATCTTTAATCAAATTTGTATTAATAAATAAGCAGATTGAATATAACCCAAAATTGAAGTGAGTTTAGGAGTTGGTAGATGTATAAACTGCTCAAAAATCTTACAAATTAATTTCTTGTCATCAGTGAAATTATGTCATGGTTTCTAATTCTTTCACAAGTGATATCTTTTTTTTTCCTTTTTCTCATAAAAGGACAAGTATCAACTGATAGTTTTATCTTTACACTATTTTAATTCTAGCTTTAATGTCAAATTAACCAACTACACTCTAGTCTTTACAAAATCTATTATGAAAGAATGGTTTTACTCCTTTTTCAAGAAAAATGAATTTAATGTTAACAATGTTATGTTGACATTAAATAAAATTACAAAAGAATTTTAATTTACTTTCTGTGGGTACTTTTGAAATGTAGGTTCAATAACCTTTTATAGGTTTTCAAATCCGGGCACTTCAACATGGTGTAATGGTTAGCAAGCTTGTCTCTCTGGATCAATTACTACTAAATAGAGAATTTGATCCTCCCTGCATGCTCCATACTTTTGACCTTGTGCTACATCTAAGCTATACTTAGAAAATTGCTATAGGTTTTCAGATCTTAGTTTTTCAAATTAGTAGCATAAAAATAAATAAATTGCAAACGGTTCACTTATTAAAAAGAGCAATATTGATGTTAGTTTTTAAGAAATCTTAAAATCAGTATTTTCACATTCCAAATTACTGCATACTAGTTCCTGTACAATAATTGAAGTTAAACAAGACAAGCCTGGTACCTATATGGGTGACCGCTTGAGAATACCTCTTGGTGTAAGCTTGGATGTGTGGGTGGTGTAATGGATAATGGCCCAGAATGTCCAATCAGGTTCATTATATTCACTTACATGCAAATACCCTTGGGAAAGGTATGAATCCACCTCTTCTACTCCCAGCTATGGGTTGAATAGTCAAACTTGTATCAGAAAATCATTATCTTCAAAAAATTCTTATAATCCCAAAATATGTTTTGGCTTTAAATAACTTGCAAAAGGTTGATAAGCTGTAAAAATTATCAATCAATAAATCAAATTACTGCAGTAATAACCTTTGTTTTCCATCTGGTGCTATTCTAAGGAAATAAAAATTGTTAGTTTTTGGTCTTTTTAATTATAGCTTTGGTATCGTTCATTTGGATTGAGAGGAGATATTTTCATTCTTACACTCTTTCATTCTTCAGTTTCTTTTCTCCAAACTATCCTCCAAATTCGGTTGCTCTTGCCTGTTTCTAAATTTTCTTTTACTTCATTTAAATGATTGCAGGATTTCTTTTTTTTTTTTTTCAGATATGGTGACAGGGTTCCCATCATTGAACAGTGAACCTGTTGTAATAGTGAATGCTGACGGTATCTATGTTGCTACTATTACTGTCCTTTCATTTAACCTTAAACTAATTGTCAATGGCTACTACAATAGTAATTTCCAAGGAAAAGTTATTGAATCCAAGGTGAGAAAGTTTTCTTATTTTTATTTGTGAAGGTTATTTTTATATAAAAATTATTTTTCTTTCTGCTTATTTCTTATTTATGCCTACATTTATCAATCTTACTTGGCAAGCAATGTTGTTACGGTGTTTAAAGTTTGCATGTTGGTGTCTTGTAGGTGTGTGCATGTTTACATATAAACAATTGAACAAGAAGCAACAACACTTAGGTATCTACTGCAGACAGCTTCTTTTTTTAGAAACTGTACAAATTTACAATGTTTCTTGGATATGTCTGTTTTCTTTTTCTGATCCAGAAATAAGTTAGGATAAGTAATGGTAAGAATAGTTATAATAGTCAAGCTCAAGTCATTCATTTGCTGGGATTTATATTTTAACCCAAGCTCCAGGAGGCCATGCAGATACCCCTGCATAGCCCCCTCTCCCCACGCCCAGGCTTTATCTCTCCCTTGGGAGGGGTTTGAATTTATTGCTCAGCACCTCAGGTGTCCCCAAAAGAGGAAGTGCTGAAGGGGTTTGGGAATTTTTCCACAGTACTGCCAATAAACCCACCTTAAACTCACCTTATGTTGCATGGTGGGAGCACTGGTAAATATTTATAAAATCCATTTGCCCTTTAGTTGGGATTTATCTTTTGATTTTAACCCAAGCCCCAGGGTGCTTTCCTCAGGCAGTACTTCTTCTTCAGGAGGGGTGGGGCTTATTGCCCAGCTTCTGCAGTGTCTGCAACAAGGGGAGGTGCCAAAGGGGATTTTGAATTTTTGTGCAGTATTGCCATTAAACTGACTTTAAACCTTGACCTTGTGTCACATCCGGTTGCAATGTTGGCACCCTGGTAAATACTATAACTCCATTTGCCTGTTGCTGGGATTTATCTTTTGATTTTAATCCAAGCTCCAGGGAGCCTTTCCCCACCTCTAGGCAATACCTCTTTCTGGGTTTATTTCCCAGTGCTTGAGGCATCCCCAAAAGAGAAAGTGCCCAGGGGGGCTTGTGAATTTTTGCATAGTATGACCATTAAACCCACTTTAAACCTCAACCTTGTTACATATCTGGTTGTGATGTGGGCACCATGGTAAATACCTATAAATCCAATTGCCTTTAGCTAGGATTTATATTCTTTAATTTAACCCCATCCCCAGGGGGCTTTCTCTCCAGACAGTACCTCTCCTTTGGGAGGGGGGCTGGTTTTGTTGCCTGGTGTTCCTAAAAATGGGAAGTGCCAAGGAGGCTCGGCAATTTTTTGTGCACTATAGCCATTATACCCACTTTAAATTTCTACCTTGTGTCACATTCCATTGCAACGTAGGCACCCTGCTAAATATCTATAAATCTATTTGCCTGGTAAAGTTACATCAGGTTAAATCAACAATAGGTGGAACTGCAAAACACTTCCAAATGCTATGCTTTAGAAAGTGGAAAAAGGGTAGTCCTGTGTTTTCCAGAAGTGAGGTCATAAAATTGTACAGATAACCAAAAACCCTTTTTGATTCTTTTATTTCTAGCATCATGGTAAAGTTTCTTCTTTTTTTTTTATTCTCTGCTATTATTTTATTTATTGATTTTATTTTATTTTCCCACATCCTACATTGTCTCAGTATTGCCTAATTTTATGAATTTATATAATCAGTTCAACAGGATATCATTTTTGATGTTAAACAAATGACTTTTGTAGAGCTAATATATCTTTCTTTTGCCATTACTAGTTCATGATCAACAAAATTGTTTTATGAATTGAAGATTTAAAGTTTGATTTTCTTTGCCGTTTGTTGTTATGAATTATCTCCCCTTATTTATTTATTTTTTTCCTCAGGAAACCTTTGTAGATAACATATTGAATAGTGGTCTTCTGATCTTCCTATCACCTAGCTGGTTAAATGAAGTATATCAGCAGGTGATGTCCAGGAATTTGTTGGGTGAAGCAGGTTATGAAATTGATGATGAGTCCCCACTTATTAGCATGCTAACAGGTAATCTCAAAACTTTACTACAAAATTAACTTTAATGCACAAATGAAACAAAATAATTTTCTCTAATTTTCATTGTCATGTTTATAGGGGTTAAAATTTACATTATACATTTAAATCTATCTGCCAGATTAGGTCAGGTAATTTACATATTTACAGACTAATCTTTGTTGTTACTGTCACAACGTTTCAGCCATTGTGTCCTCTGGCCTTCTTCAGGTGTCTCAGACATGCACAGCAGAACAAGAACAATCTGCTGTTGTAGATTAAATATAGGTTTCAGTTTGAAATTCCCTTAATATTGACAGATATCTGAAGAAGGTCACAAGATACAACTGCCGAAACATTGTGATAATAACAAAGATGAGGACATTATTTTCATTCAGATTAATGTCCTCAGCTTTGTTGTCATCATCACAGCATTTCAACTTTTGTGTCCTTTGGCCTTCTTCAGGTGTTTGTTAATCCTGGTAACCTTCAGGGAATTTTCAACTGAACTCTTTATTTAATCGATTTGGATAGATTGTTCTCTTTCTGCTGTCAATGTCTAGGGATATGTTGCCTTATTCTTATTTAGTACTGCTTGGCAATTGCTCATCCTGTTTCCACTGAGTCTAAGTCTGTACTACCTGGCCCAGGGATTTAACTCACATTTACTATATTACCAAATTCACATTGAGGGCATTAAATATAAGAAATAAGGCAAACATGAAGAAACATGCCCACAATAAGAAAAGGGTGGTTTTTCCCATGATATTGCTTCTTTAACTACTTTCACTCTTTGGCAATATTTATTGTTTTAAGAAGCAATGATTAGAATTGAAATAAAGCCTAAACATAAGATGAAAGTGAATTTATACAATTTTTTTCTTAATTGAGAATTCACAACGAAAATATTAAACACTATTAGAGTTAGTTACAAGAATAATTTTATATTTGCAATATAGTAAAAAATAATACAATTAGAACAAAATCCAATGCAATATTTATCACTTACTTGTTTATAAAGAAATAAATATGAAAACAAATTTTTATTCATAACATTACTAAATTATTAAAATGTGTGAACCAACTATAAGGAAATCCTTATTATTTACCATTTTATGAATCCGTCCTGTGTATGACGATAAGCTACATCCGCATCCTGGGTAAGACGATAAACTATGACCAACAGTAAGGCCTCTGATCCAGAGGTTTTGAGGAGCGCAGAACCACCTTTATTGCTGATGTTCCCAAGTCCACCCTGACCTGGGGTGATAGCACCTATTAGGGTCCTAGCTATGGGTTAATAGTTAACCTCCCAAACTGGGATCCAAAACACTATGAAAGTGTATAAATAGGTTTTAATATCAGAAATACTTTGTAAAAAATTATTACCAGCAATACATTTTTGAAAAAAAAAATATTACCAGCAATACATTTTTGAGGTTGATATGCAGTAAAACAAAATGAACCAAACCATTTTATAAAGTTTGAATCAATTAGTAATTAGTCAATGTTTTGCCAATCATTCCAGTAAATAATATAATAAATAGTGTAAATAATCTAATAAATAGTTTTTATTATATTTGTTGTCAATTCTTAAGAACAAAGAAAATGTATAAGTTCACTTTCATGTTTCAGTTTTATTAAAATTCTAATCATCGTTTTTTAAATTGAATTTTTATTGAAATTCTAATCAACACTTTTAAAAATATTTCAGGCGAGTGAAGGTAGTTAAAATAAAAAGGAAAAAAAAGCAGTGTCATGAGAAAAACTGTCTTTTTGGCACTCCATCTTATTTTGGGCACATTTTACTCTGTTTTCCAAAAATAACTTATAAAAATTCAAACAGAAATCCGGACATCTTCATCTTTTTAAAAATTTTGTTTTAATTTGTAAATATTTTACACCTGTTATTAGTTTACTCTCTGATGTCAGTAAAGGCAGATAGAAACTTGTTTTACATTAAATGTGCTCTTAAGTATTTGATAACTAAAAACATTATCACAGAGATGTAAGAGAATTTTATCTTTTAGATATTGATGGACTTGGTAGCCATGAACTGTGTGGCCAGATCTTGACAGAAGCTCGCTCCAGCTGTGATACATTGCTTTCTGATGATGAAGAGGATGAGGATGACCAGGACCAATTGACAGGAGAGAAATTACGACCAAACAAAAACTCCATAGCTGCTGGTAAGTAATTAAATCTTGGACAATTCTGTTTGTCATCTTTTTCTGTAGTAATAAAAAGAAAAAAAGTAATCCTCTCTTCTTTATGGATTGGGCATGTGAAGAAGGCCCTAGAATGAAACGCTGAAACATTTTGGTAATAACATAAGTAATGCAAACAATGAATACAGCAATTCAAACATCTAGAATCTTAATGACTCTCCTCAAAATTATAAGCACTAAGATGTGTAGTTGAAGAAAAGAAAGAAAAGGATAGAAAGAATTTTTTCTTACTTACTCGGAGAAAGGAAAATAGAAAAGTGTTTACTGAACAAAGTTAGATTAAATAAGTTTTCATTAATTGAAGTTAGTACTGGGTATGACAATAAACTATGTCCTGCAGCAAGACCTAATCAGGAGATTGGAGCTTTTAAGGAATATGCAACCACCTCTTAATTGCTGTTGTTTCCAGGTCAGGGTGAATCTGGGGAAGTAACACCCATTAGGGTCCCAACTATGGACAAATAGTGAACTCCCATACAAAAATCAAAACAAGAGGAAAGTATTAAAATAAATTTTAACAGTAAAAATACCAGCAATACATTTTTATATAAAAATAATTACTAACAATGCATTTTATCTGTAGTTGAAGGAATACAATTGTTTAATAATATTTGGTTGAAGCTATAAAATTGTGTCCAAAATATTTAGATTTCAGCATTAAATAACTCATAGAAGTTGATATGCCACCCATCAAAATCAACTGTACAACCAACATGAAAGAACTCTTTCATGACATTAATCCATTTAATATCCTACAATTTCTTGAAGAAATCCAACTGTATTCTAAAATATAACTTCAACAAAACTACAATATAAAACACATATCACCATCTCTAGTAATCATGTCCAGACAAACATGTATATACACAAAAGCTGAGTATCATCTACCATGTATTCAATTGTGAAAGCAGAGTAACATATCCTATTTTTATTACTTCCAAGCTCCCAAGAAAATTAAATTGAGGCATTAAATGACCCATAAGGAGTTGATATGCTGCTAAACAAACAAATCAGTCAATCAACTATTGAAAGGAGGCAATATGAATTGTGAATAAGCAGGCAGCATAAAAAGCCAGAAGCAAGGAAAGTGGCATCTTTTTTGGATGTTCTGTTGTGCTGAGACAATATTTTTTTGGACAGCTCATGAAAGAAACCAGAGGCAATTGGGGGAGGAGGAGAAAGTTATGACGAGTAGTCACTAAATTTAACAAATTTAGTAAAAGAGCTTGGTGAAGGTACCATTGCAGCAGATGCATGTTGAAATCACATTGTGGCCACCAAACTGTCGCGGCAATGCTCCCAGTTAGACTGAAAGCAGTGGCAACAATATTTTGAACTTGTAAATAATGGGTATAAGGAAATGGAAGGCAATTTTCGAAAATGCAATATTTTATATTTTTTTGTGTTTTTATATATCTGAGTAAAAAAAGAGAAAATACAACAGTATGCATTCAAAAGAAAGAAAGCATTAAAAGTTACAGATTCTGTGGGTAATACACATGTGTGCAAGTTCAGTTACTAAGCAGAAAGATATCCTCATATCCAGGAAGGTCCTGGTTGGCATTGTCACTTCAGCATGCCAGGAGAAAAAAAGAGAAAGAGAGTGAAAACAGGAAGTGTCCAATTTTTATAGGTGCTTAACAGTGCCCTCTTAACAACTTTCTATTGAAACTTGTGAAGCTATGTGGGGATAACCCACAGTATGTTACTTCCCTGTTCTGGACAAGATAAAGGCACTGAGGGTGAGTTTGAGTGTTTCATTCTTGAGCCTAAACTACAAAATAGATTATATTTTGATATTAACTGTCAATGATCTTGAATTTTTTCTTCTCTTCAAAAAATATTAACATTTATTCTACAGGTAAGAAAATATCAAAACAGATTTTGTCAACTTGCTGGGAAGGTGTATTGGATGTCCTTTCTGTTCTTTTGAATGGGAAGAGTTCATGTGGAATCACCAGTAGCTTGGCCTTGATGTTGGGTACTGAAGGTGCTAAAGAAGAAACTATGAAAGCCAGAGAAGCCGTTTGTCACAGTCTTGATGGTCTACAGAAGGCAGCTAAATTGTGTTGTATTTTAGGTAAATCTTCATTAAATTACTAAATTACACAAATTTTATATTTGAAGTCAGTGAGTAGCCTAAAAACAATTAGAATCTAAATTGTTTGCTTTAACTTACATTTTTATTTTGGAATTGGTTAAGGTTTCCAGTGTTTTTTATAATTTTATGCAAAGTTAATTTTAATTGTTATGAAAGCAGCATCAGCCAGTGCAGCTGCACCTAGCAATTATATTTATATTATACAAGATGCCCGTTTTTTCTCCTTCAAAATCAGCCTGTATTACCAATTCTCTAACAGAAAGAGTTGAAAGAAAGAGCGCAGCTACACTATCAGTTAGAAAGTACAAGTCATGGCATGGAAAGAAGTATGGTTGTAGATAAGTTCGCCTATTGCCTAGTTCACTCTCCTCCCTGGTCTTTTGAACAGGAGTAGGGGTTTATTCATTTTTTCCTGTTTAGTTCCCTCTAAAGTCTGCTTCAGCTCTATACTTTTAACACTTGTCCTTTCCTATGCTAATATAAGTTCACACAGTAACTCACTACCTTGAATTGCTCTTAGGCCTTGTATATTTTGGAAAACAGAAAAAGTGTTTGGTTCATAACAATGAATGTCATTTGTCTGAAAACTGGTTTCACTGTTAAATCAAATGAGTCATTTCACTGAAAAATCTCAACGTAGAAAATTATATCTGAATGGTGCTTTTCTTAAATTATATATCACTTAAAAATCTTTTTCAAATTACACTTGTTAATTTGATTCCAAACCTGCTACAGTGAGGGAGGATCCATTGGCATATCGACACTAGCGTAACAGTGGTCACAAGGTCTGGGTAATTTTTGTATTGGACGAAATCAGCCTCACATCAAAAGACCATGTGTCACATTTTGCCACCATGGAGGCAGGTGTGTGTGTGTGTGGGGGGGGGGGGGGTTGAATAAATAACTTTGTTAATTTGATTGTTGCTTCTTTGTGATAATGAATGATTTACAAGTTAGTTGGTTTGTTTAAGAAGATTATTTAACGATGAAATTAGAGGAAAGTGATTTTCTTTTTTTTTTTTTTTTCAGGCAACGAAAATATAAATAAAAAACAATTAAAATATAAATGTTAAAATAACTAAAAAGAGTAATATGAATTAATACAGAAAAGTTTTAAAATATTTATTTATTTATGCATGCATTTTGAATAGAGCAAATATTTAAATAGGTTTATTTTTAATCATTTTTAAACATCTCTTGGATAAAGCTAAAATACTAAACAACATTATTTATTATGCGATAATTTCAGTGATAAATTTATGGAGAAAAAGTATTCATTATCGTGAAACCAATTTTCTGGCAAACAACATTAGCTGTTATGATTGCCTCCTGGTATTGAGACCTATCTGGCTGATCTTGTAATTATTGGCAATAGTTCAAGACATGATTCTTATCAACAGGAGATGAAAAAAATAGTGCTAGCACCAGTCTTATCTTGAATTCCTACTGAAGTTTAAATGAAGAGAAATAAAAAAGAGGATGGTAAACAAAAACAGCAAAAGTCAAAAGAAATTTATGAGCAAGGAGAATGGCATAAAAAGAAAAGATCATGTCAGCTTGCAACTGAATTTGTAAGCAAAAGATCTTTTTGAAAAAGAAAATTAAAGGAAAGGAAAGCAAAAAGAAAGTAATAAAGAAAGTGAAAAAATTTTCTTTTAAATATAAAAATTTATATATCGTTTTCCCATAGGACAAATATTCAAAATGTGTTTTTTTTTTTTTTTGTCATTTTTATTCATTTTTAACTATTCATAGAATAAAACCAAAAAAGCAACATTATTACGTGAATGAAGTTTTCAGTGATAAATTCATGAAAAAAGAAAGGGATTTATTATTTTAAATAAACAACAATTGAATTGGCTGTAATTTTTCAATGATGCATAAAACACCTCTATTCAGATATAAAAGTTATTTTCCTTTAATTTGCTAAACCATTTTTTGGACAAATAACATTCACTGTTATGATTGGCTCTCCACTATTTCCTGTCCTTTGTAGCTCTTGATAAATTTTGCGATTTACTCAAGCTTGCTAGGTAGGTTATGCATTGTTTTTCTCTGAACTTCAAACTGTCCTGTGAGTAAGGTTACAAACTCACATCCATACAACTAAACATATATATATATATATATATATATATATATATATATATGATATAACAATATAATTTTGTATAATTTTATAGATCAACAAACAGTATTTAGAAAAATATGACAGACTGGAAAAGTTTTCTTTGTGATGCATTTCATCTGTTTGGGTTCCTTCGCACTAAGCTTTGATGACATTGCCACATCTACACATGTACACAAAACGAGAGATGCAGATAGTTTCAAAATATTTTTGAAAGAATATTTTTGAAAAAAAATTTTTTTTTCTCAATCTAGCCGAAATCATCTGTATTCTTTTTCTTTATCTCTCCACCACCTTTGTTTCTGATTATCCCACACTGTAACAATATAAAATCTACCAAGAATGGTGATACATTGTAAGAGCTAGGCTGCAAATTTATCATGGCTGAACTAGTGATCAAGGCACTTTCCAGACATTTTTGTCTCAGTAGATTATTTTCTCTTTTAATCAAAGTAGTATTCCCTATGTCATATATATATATATATATATATATATACACACACACATGGTTTTAAGATACACTATATTTATGTGTAAAAGTGCTCAATATTGGGGATAGATCACAAGTAAATGTAAAAGGAGACCCTGAGATCAACACCAAGTGGTGACAATGTGTTTCATATTTGGCCTGAAGATTGTGTTCAAGCTTGAAACGGACTGTGGCTGCATGGTGTTGACCTCAGTGTCTATTTTTAATACATATAATGGATATTTGTGTCCAGAAAACTTCTTTTTTTTCCAATTTATTCAACTCATTGGTAGAAATACCATTGAATATTGGAAAGGACAGTGTTAAATGATCATTTTCTGTTTAACAGGACTTCAGAAGCGGTGTGCAGCTGTTTTTACCCAGCTTGCTAGCACATCTTGTGTTATTGAGGAACGGTCAACAATTCCAGAAAGAAAAGGCATAAAAGCACCCATTCTACCAAACCGGCCGAAACTGGTTCGGCTTCATGCAGCTCATGTGCTCAGTATGGATGTAGTTATGTCTGTAGGGCTAGAGATGGGCAGCCATGCTGCTGACTGCTGGAAACACATATTCAGGTAACTTATTGCACAAGAATTGTACAATTAAACATCAAAACCACTGTATGATATATGAAAACTAGTTTCTGTATTAAAGATAAATTTATAGATTATTAAAATAAAAGATCATTTATAATAATTTTTCCTAGATTAAGCATTGCTATCAGTATTAATTTCTGACTTATATTTCTTTCATTGCAGTATTAACGTAAAGACAAATTTAAGTGTGATAAGATACAATAAAAAAAAAATGAAAGTATGATTAAAAAAATTTCAAATGCATAATAATAATGCTGATTTTATTAATTTTTTTTTAATTATATTCCTTTATCTTTATTTTGAAAAAAACTGTTAATGTTTTAACTGCAGCTAGGACTATTTGGCTAATGTTTAAAACATCTGTTTCTCTTTTGAAGTTAGATTATATATTTTTTATTCATAGATGCTGTAGCCACATCGCAAGATTAGAACATACATACTTCAGTGCTGGGAACAATCAATCTAGCCTTCCTAAAGTGCACCATGAACAACCTGTAATGAGTATACCGAATTTGGATGGCTCATATAAGTAAGTAAAAATTATTATATTCCATTTTTACAGTGTCATACATCTTCAGGTTACCATTAGTGTTCTTTTTCTTTTCCTTTTTTTTTATACTATTGTTCATCCGATACAAGTTTCAAGAGCCACTCAAGATTAGGGGGTTACCGAATGTGATCGCTGTCAAGAAGTAAAAAGTGCTGATCATTAGGATATGTAGGATAGATTACATCTGACTTTAGACTTGAAGAGGTTAGGATCATAGTGATTATGGAAGCATCCTCTCAGGAGTCTGTTCCACAAATTTATAGTTCTCATTATTCTTATGTGAGTATTTTTCCAACAATTTGGGGCTTATGAAACCTTGAAACCCCGTTTCCTGTACAATCACCAAAGTCAAGCAAAGCCAAGCCCTGTCAGTACATAGATGGGTAATACCAGCTGCTGTAAGCTTGGATGTGTGGGTAGTGTAATGGATAATGGCTTTGAATTTTTAGCTGGAGTGCTGCATTCCGATTCCTGTTGGCTTTGTTATATTCACTTACATGCAAATACTCTTGGGAAAGGTATGAATCCACCTCTTCTCCCTCCAGCTACGACTTGTATCACTAAATCATTATTATATCCAAAAAAAAAAATCTTACAATCTAAAAATATTTTCTGGCTTTAAATAACCTGCAAAGAGTTTGATAAGCTGTAGAAAGCGAATCAATCATTCAACAATTTCGTATTCATCTCCATTTCATTTTTATTGGTGTCTTTTATAATATACTAACAGCTTTGAGAAAGAGAAAAAGTTAATCTAATTGATGGAATTTTAATGAGTAAGAGAATTTTGTTTTGGCTATTTATGAGTATTTTTTGCTTAAATTCTTAGAAAAATATAAGCCTAAAATCTTTATACTTTAATTTTATCACTGACATACCGCAATAGAAAGAGATTAAGGGTGATGTACAAATAATTTAAAATTTAACCTTCAGTTTCTTGGACTTCACAATTCTGAATTTATCTGTACCTTGTGTACAAGATGTATGTGATAATATTACAAATTTTATCAGTATATTTAAAAAAGGGAGTTTTAAACCCCTATTTAATTTTTCAGCATATGAAATCGGGAAGTTAAAATAACTACAAGAAATTTCATAAACTCCTTGTATATAAAGTTATAGTTGCTAACTCAAGAGAGATAATGAGATGGTAAGAATATACAAGTCCCTGTTACTATTTTTTGTTAGTTGCAAGCAGTCACTGGGTAATGGTCAGGTGACACCTGTTGCTCATGTCTTTCCTTACTGGGCAAGCAGTTATCTCCAGTAGATTTTACCCACTTCACACCATTATCTCTAATAGTTATATTACTTATTGCCATGATTATTTAGAGTAATAGGGATTGGTAGTGAAGTGGTTTCCCGTTGCACTCTCTACAGTGTTTTCTTTTATTTATCTAGTTATCTAACTGTTGACTCATCAAGAGTTCTTCCATCCTTTTATAGGTCTTATTTTTCATCCTACAGGGTTGCTAACCACCCTCCTCACCAGACGAAGTAGTGAGGAACCAGTTTAGTTGCCGATCACCCAACAGTTTCTTCGCCGATCACCCAACAGTTTCTTCTTTGACTTGAGTTGATAGGGAGCTCCAAAAGGAGTAAAATAAACAGCCCACTAGTTCATTCTTCTAGTCAAAAATGTTAAAACAGCAGGGTATACAGAAATAGAAAGTGGCATGAGTCTTCTCTCCAGATCTGTTAAACCTCTACAGCGATGCTTTCGAAAGAGAGCTGGAGACCCTACCAGGAATTATATAAGATATACAAATAACTATGTTGATGGCAGACCTCAGAAAGAAAACTATTGGAACTCCTAGGCAAGGTAGTAAAGGAAAGCGAATTAGTCAATAACTGTAAGAATATATAGTTATGAGCAGAAAAATGTCCAAGATACAAACTACAAATTGGAGACGTCAACATCAAACAAGCACAGAAGTTTAAATATCTAGGAAGTGTTTTACCAGCAGACAGAAAATGCAACACTGAAATCTAAACATGCATTAGCTTAACAGAAGTTGCATTCCAAAAGCTAAACAAAGTATTAAGAAACAGGATCATATTAATCTTCTTAATGTATACTCTGTACATTTTTCTATTAAAGGATGATAAAAAAAAGTCTGTGTTTGTACTTGAGATTGGTTTCAAGTGTAAACAGTGAAACAAAACCAGGTTTGTTTATAACAAGTACAATACTATTACTATTTTCAGTTGTGATCCTGAAATGTATATGACACCTATGGTACCTGTAATGCCTGTAGCTCCTACAATAAGCGTCCATGAACTGACCCGCTTAAGCAGTGTTGAGGCTGGGTGGGACAGTGCAATCAGTGGTGGAGGTGTACTCAGTGCCTCTCAAGCATCAAAAGCTCTTTGTGGTCTCTCTCAAGAAGTCGACAGGTAATTATATGCATGCAAATATCAAATAATTTTTTTTTCTTTTTGACAACTATTTCTTTTGTCTCCTCCATTCTGTCTTTTGATTTCTTTTACCTCCTTTCACATTTTTATGTTTTATTTTTTTTTTTTTTTTTTTTTTTTTTTTTTTTTTTTTTTACACATTTTGTCAAAATGCACATAGTATCTTATGATAGAAGCTGGAAAAAAGTAACAAAATGTGTCCTTTACTCACAGGTACTTGATATAGAAATATTTGTGTAGTGCTGTGATCTTTATTATTTCATTACTTTCTCATCTTACAAATCTCTTTGGATAGGTCTTTATGACCATTCTATATGCACCACTGGTTGTAAGCATTGTTTTTTTTCCAAATCCAGTTTTATACAATTCATGTGCAAGGTATAAGGTTTTCTTTTTTATCTGCCAGAATGGCTACTTCCATTATTTGGTTGTTTGAATTTATAACATGCTGAATTATTAAATGTCAAATTTTTTATGGAACACCCAGTAATTATTGGACTCACTACTCAGTAATAATGGTCAACAAGCTTTGCTAACCATTATCCTATGCCAATTACTGATTAGTTGATTTTTGTATGTCAATCCTTGTTGGGCTATTTAATGTCAAATTTTACATAGGACACCCAGTGAGGACTGAACTCACTATTCAATAGTAGCAGTCAACAAGACTAGCCTTACTAACTATTATTCCATAATGATTATTGTTTTTTTTAATTTTATGACATATCAACCTTTATTAGGCTATTTAATGTTGAATTTTGTGTAGGGGTACCCGGTGAAAATTGCACTCACTACTCAGTAGTAATGGTCAACAAGACTAACCTTGCTAACCATTACCCTCGTGGTATTAGTGCTTAGTTAACTTTATAATATGACTACCCTCAGATTATTTAATGTCAAAATTTGTATGGGGGCACCTAATGAAGATTGAACTCGCTACTCATTAGTAATGATCAACCAGACCAACCTCACTAACCATTACCCCACTCCTCTTTTTGGCTTAAATTTTCATTATTTCTTCCTTTCAATTAATTTCAACTTTCTCTTATAGACTGGAAAATCTGTCTTAATGTAACAGTTCCAACATATTTTATCTTCCTATATTCTGAATGACAGTTTCTGGTTCATACTCAGATCTTTTTGTTTCTATTGCCTATCTCAAATTGTTTGCACACTTCGTACTAAATAACTGTTCCTCTCCAATCATATTTGTTTTTATATTTCTTTTCAGTCATTTAGTTGCATTTACTTATACAATTAATTGCCTCTTCTCCATACAAGCAATATTGATTGTGTTTTACCAGTTTTCATCTTTACAGTTGGCAGTAATGCTTTTGCTCTGTTCTATATTACTCTGTTCTCTCTCGTCAGATTTCTGTCATGTCTAGATCATCTGCAATTTTCTGTCTTCAGAACTCTCCATTGAGCAATTTCTCTTCCAATTGTTGGGTATTTCTGTGATTTCAGTTGTTAACTTTTTGTCAGTTTTGTTCTTTCCAGTGCTATTAGTATTTTTATTGCTGTATTAAGTCTCCTATTGAGCCCTCTTCTGAGACTATCTACATCATTAGTTAGATGTAGAGCTTTATAGTTTTTAGTTTCTTTCGTTCAGTTTAGAAATGTTCCAGAAGTCATCACTGTGACTATGCCTAATGTGGTCATGCCTTTTATCAGATTTCTAATTTTTATCTCATTTTCCTGAGAGATTCTTTTTGTTTCATCTTTTCCTGTTTTAAGGAGTTCAATGTCTCGAAATATTTACAGTAATCATTCTCATTCAATGTCCTAATTAATTTATTGTCCTGTTGTTTGATTTCATTTGTTACCACCATTTCCTCAGACACGTAGCCAAATTTATATATTTCTCTATTCATAATTTCCATTCTTATATCATTTCTACATAACTTCTGGTTTACTTGAACAGATATAAACTTTTTTAAGACATCTTGTCAAATAATTAGAAATTTTATCAAAATTTGATTTTTTTTTTTTTTTGCATCATTCACTGTGCTTTCTTTTATATGCTATGTCTCTTCAGATATAAGTGATCATGGCTCTTCACAGCTTCTTCTTGTTGTTCTAAGTAACTTTTGATCCTTTACCATCCTTTTTACTTTTGTTTTGCCATCCATTTGCACAAACTCATTAGGTAGGTTATTCAATGTTTTGCTCTACTCCTCTTGCCTTTAATATGCCCTCAGAGTGTTTAATTCTCCATGCCTTCTTTCCTCATATGTCCCAGGAATTTCTATTCTTTCTGATGTAAGTATAAGTGTGCTTACAGTTCCCATTTTCCTTTCGTGACTCATATTTATTCTCTGGTATTCACTGTGTTTTACATTGTTTAAATATGACTATCAGCATCATTCATGGCAAGTCCACTGCTGAACAAAAGCCTTTTTAACTCCTTCCATGATGACCATGACTGTACTATTCTCAGCCATGTCACACTCAAAATATCTATCTTATTTTTTCATTTTCTCTCTGGTTTTTCTTAGTATTTATCTTGTTTATGTGATACTATTTTGCTTCATCTGCTATTCTTCCTTCTTCCTGTGCACCTCTATATCAACCACTCCTTTGATATCTCTCATCTTGGTCTGTTCTTGGATCCATCTTGACCTCTTTCTATCTTTTAGGGTTATCCTGCTTTTCATTGATTTTTGTGGTTTTCTGAATTTGTTGTTAAGTGATTTTGTTCATTTCCATGTTTTTCACGTGTATCTTTATAGCTAGTATTATTTGTTCATTATATAGTTTACATTTTAAGCATATTGACAAGATGCTTTTCGTTATGGTTTTATTTTTATTAACTATTTTCCAATTAGTTCAATTGTAATGTTCCAAAAACACTCCTAAGTATAGAGGATGAAAAACTGAAAGAAGTTCAGGAATACATTTACTGGGGACAGATGGTAAAATTAAACCTCATAAAAATGAAATTAAACTACATTATTATTAGTTGGAAACAACTGAATAAATCAGTACAAAAGGATTTTACTTTTCTATAATTAACCACTTGAAAATGACTGAGACATCTGACAATAAGATTTTTTTTGTCCTGCTAAAACTTTTTTATAATATATCTGTTCCAAGTGGTTAAAAATTAATAAAAATCATTTCAGTCAACCTGAAAAATTCCTGTAGATGAATATAAATTAATATTTGTAAATGGAATCTAGATTATGTTGGTTGAAATTCTTCATATTGAATATTTCATTACAAATATCAACATACCAAAGTTATCCATATAAAACTAAGTTTCATGGGAATTTTGTTATCAGAGTGCAAGATAAACTAATTTGACAAAAAGGTCTCATCAATTTATATTGAACTGGCTAGATGTAACTAAGTTCTATGCTAACAGTTTCTTTTCTCACACTTCTTGCTTGTGGAATTCTCTTCCAGCTTCTTGCTTTCCTGTCAACTTTGAAATTAAATTTTTAAAGATCAATATCAATCATTATCAACCGTCTTAATTCTTCCATTCTCAATTCTGCACTTGGTGGCTTTAAAGTCAACTCTTTGAGGCTCCTAGCTCTTTTGATGTTCTGAAGTGACACCAAGTACAATACTTACTTTGGTATCTTTTAAGTTGAACTCAATACATATTGGGGTTACCACATATCAACTCTTTTTAGATCAAAGATTTCTGATAAGCTTTAAATTCAATTCAGATATCTGGTATTTTCTGGTGTATATCGCATACTACATAAAACAAAAACCTGACCTAGATTTTAATCTTTGTTTACACAATGTGTTTATTTGTGCAGTGCTGGCTTTTTAGATATTTCTTTTTTTTTTATTTGACAGATTGTTTGAGGATGCTGCCCAAAAATTAAACATGCAGGCATTGGTAAGTTTCCTTTCAGAACTATGTACAGCCAGCCACCTTCAACTGACTCAAATGAATAGCAAATCTGAAGAAGAGGAGATGTTGAACATAGGCTCCAAGCTCCCAACTAATGCTTTGCTATTATACAGACTTCAAGAGGTACTCATGAAAGTGCTGCATACAGGACGACCACTCCTACATCTGGTTCAAGCCTACAATGCTGTTTCCACTCACCTTGTTGAAGTAAGTTTCATGTTATCTTTATTTCTATTAACTTAATTAGGATTTTTTTTCTTTCTTTTTTTTTTTTACTGTTAGTCCACCCAATACAATGCCCAAGAGACACCCAAAGTTACAAAGTGGGATTGTTGTTATGGATTTTGATCACAATGCTGGCAAGAATCAAATCGTTGTCAGGAATTGTTGTATTAGTTTGGTCCAGGTAGAGTGAAGTCACAAATAAAAAAAAAAAATAAAAAAAAAAAAAAAAAAAATTGATTTGAATAAAAGAAAATGTTTTTATATAACATTCTTTGTACAGAGATGGTATTACAATTATCAATTCTTCAGGCAGGAATATATAAGCTTCATACAGAAAACAATTTTCTTTGTCCAGAATTATCAACCCTTCCCACTTTGTATATTAACATGGCATTTTTCTTGACGTGACTAAGTTTGAACAAGGCTTAAGTCGGATGTTTTCTTCAGGCAGCAACTCATGTGAGATTGAATCTGTCATCTCTTGTCTCCAACAGCAATTCAAGCGGTTACTGTCTTGGTTGCTTCGATTTTCTGCTTATATGCCCCAAACCTGCATGGAATCCGATGTTTTTTTTTTTCAATAATTCCCCTAACTCCTACAAAGTGTGCTTTGTCGTCTGACACTGGAAAATTAATTGCATGCCTAATTTTGGGGAGATCCCTCCTACTAAGAGTAGTGGTAGCAGAATATCGATCCACCCTAACTCCTTCCTTCTCATATTGGCATTTCATACCAATACTACTCAAGGGGCATAAGCCATTTCTCCGTCCCCCTCGATATTTCACCTGAGCCCTTCACTTTGGTTGTCATTTTGATAAACTATATTTTTAGACTATGTAGGCGAACAGGTGTGGCTTAGCTCCAAATCATTAATTTTAATTATTGCTCAAAGTTTTTGTCAATGGAATTCTTCAACTCAAACTTCATTCCCTCAGTCAGATATTCACCAGCTGTTCCCTTGACAGCCTTCTTAGCAAGTTTCAACCTGTGACACTCAGAGTACAGTTTAAATTATCCAGATGGCCTTTTTGGCTAAATTCCCCAAAATAATAAAGCCGTTTTACTTCAAGTTAGTCCTACTTCCTCCCTTAGGGTTTATTCATGGAAGAAAAAACAAACTTATCTGAATTTAATAAAATCTTGCTTTGTTTCTCGGTATAGCTATTGGGCTATCTCTTAACCCTTTCAGCGTCTTACAGTGTCACAAGCTTCTTGTAGTCTTTATAGTTACTTGAGAGTCAATTCACATTTAAACATAAGTATTTAAGTGAAGATGTAAGAAATTCATGTGTTTTTATGTGTAAGTTCATAGGGGCATTTTATAAAACCAACCTTGAAGGAAATTACTATTAAAGTTTAACACATGGACTTGGGTTCCTAATAGCAAACTATATTATGAACATTTCTTGCATTTGAAGGATAAACTATATTATGAATTCTTGCATGAAATTTGTTCAATATTTTGTTTTACTGCTGGTGAACATTAGGGAAAATGCAAGTTGAAAGTTTGAGGAAAAATCAAATTGGCAAGGTGAGCAATTTTTGAGTCAACCAATTTAATTCACTTGTTCACTGATTAGGCTCTATTTTGTCATTGGTCAAAAAAAGATGAAATTTAAAATTTTCTTCTGTTTTGAGCCATTTTTTGCATAGATTTGTTCTTGTAGCACAAATGCGGTCCACTAATCTTTTACTAATCTCATTAAGTAATTTTGTATGTTAATAATAATATTTTCCTACTGGTTAGGTTAAAATGCAAAGCAGTTATTTAAGTCAAGAAAAATTTATTATTTTTTATGTGTGAAAGTTAGAGCATCATGTGTCTGTTTATGTTTCATACTCCCTACTTGCATCATGTATCTTGGAACTTTACTTTTCATGGCTGATTCTTTAACCAATTAGGCTACCATGAGTAAAAGCAGAATTTTCATCACCAGTTTTTCTCTTGATATTGTTTCCCACAAAATTTGTTAATATTATTACAAGGTAGTTAATATTCCTTGAAATAAAGTTAGAACAGATAGTGGCAAACTTGAAATGAATCCTCTGTCAGATCATGATTTTTGGCTTTCCCTCATGAGCCAACTGTACTGATGATGAGGTGGGGGCGGCTATACTGATGACATAGGTATTCATAGTTGGGATAAGAATGATTGTGAACAAAATTTTCATCCTTTACCAAGTATTTCAAGGAATAGGACCATGATAAATCTTTCCAAAACAGAAACTATGATCTGGAATAAAAGCAGTGATGATACCTATCCTAAATCCATCATAAAAATTCAAGATGTGGAATTAGTAAATACTAAACACTTCAAATACCTCAGTCTATAGATCAGTTATAACAGCAGCACAAGTTGCTACAGAACCAAAACATTAACCTAAAGACTCAAATCACGTTCTTAAATGACTTTGTCAGACTGAGACTCTCATATGAAAATATTTAATCTATCAGCTGTACACAACTGATTTCTTGGATCAGTGGCAAAAAAGGCAATGAGCAACTGAATACTGTAGTTCTTAGTATTGTGGAGTGGAGCTACAGAATCACAAAGAACTGTACCAAATAACAGAAACCACATCATTTGACTTTCAACAGCAGCAACAACTAAAATGGATAGCACATTTAACACAAAGAGAAAATATATAATCAAGATTCTGGCATTCAACGCTACTTCAAACAAAAGGTTAGGAAGGAAATATCTCATCAATACTGGAAAGAGCAATAACAGTGGACTCTAGAAATTTATTTACCTGAAAAATTGTTTCAAGAGTATTATTTCATAAATTTCAACTGAAAGTAGCACTGGCTACTCAGTCAATGAATGCTGAATGTTTCCTAACATGAAAATGGCTAATATTACCATTACTAATTAGTCATGGTTTTATTCATAAAAGACATATCTCATGAGATATTGAATATGTCTTTCAGATATTCTCTCCCAGATTGAATTCATAACTAGGTCAAAATACACAGAAATTGACCTACTATAAGACATCTGAAGAAGGCAGGAAAGTACAACAGCTGAACTGTTGTGACTGTAACAGCCAAAATGACAGCATAAGTACAATAATATATAAGGATAATTCCTCATTTAAAAAATTTAAACAAAATTAACAGTAAAAGAAAATGATGTAAAGAAATCATTTAAAAATTTCAAAACTTAAGAGAATTATTTTCTTTTCAAATTATTAAGCTCTGTCATCTTTTAGTTTGATTGATATTTTATACATATTTTAATATTCAAGTCCATTTTATTTTATTTATGTTTTCTTGTAATTTTCTTCTTAATAATAATAATGATAATATTCTATTATCTTTATTTGTTCCCCTTTATTTTTTTTTCCATATTAGGCTTCTGGCAACCCTGACAGAAGAATATCCAAAATGGCTGTAACATGTATGCATGATTATATTACTGCAGTTTTAAGTACTCACCCTGAATATCCTCATTTCTATGTGAATGAATTACTATGCAAAGGTTTTGAGAGCCTTTTCTCTCAAGATATGTGCGATGGAGATGTACAAGATCAGGTAAGTAATCTTTATTCTATTAGGTCATCCCATAAGTTCTGTCTGAATTTTAACTTTTTGTTAAAATGAACGAAATTTAAAGAGTATTTTATAATGTCTAATGGAGCTGAACATTATTTTTATGTTTAGATGCATTTAAACTGATCAAATTTTATTTCAGAGAAAAATAAAATAAAATTTTGTTTGATTAAAACCCTGCTAACATGGCAGTACCTAAGAATCATTTGAGGCACATAATGCTTTATGAGTTCAAGAAAGGAAACTCAGCAGCCGAAGCGGCTAGAAACATTCACTCAGTTTATGGAGAGGAATGTGTGAATGAAAGAACTTGCAGAAGATGGTTTGCAAAATTCAGAGGTGGAGATTTCACCCTTGAAGATGAAGATCGAACCGGACGTCCAGTTGAGTTTGATGAAAAGCTTCTTGAAGCAGCCCTTGAAGAAAATCCTGCTTTATCAGTTAAGGAATTGGCAGTGGTTTTCAGTTCAAACCATACAACTGTTCATCGTCATCTTCAAGAACTTGGAAAAGTTCCTAAACTTGGAAAATGGGTGCCTCATGAATTATCTGAAAACAACCTCAAATCCCGAGTTGACATCTTCTCTGCTCTTTCCATTCTCGCCAACTTGTTTCACCTTTTTTGGGTAGACTTGTGACTGGCGACGAAAAATGGATCTTTTATCGAAATGTTAAGCATCGTAGACAGTGGCTTGGTAAAGGGGAAGGACCCCAGCCACAACCGAGAAGTGAACTTCATGAGGAAAAAAAGACCTGCTCTAGTGAATCGAAAACGGGTGATGTTTCATCAGCACAATGCGCAACCACACACAGTAAGAATCACGTCACAAAAGATTGAAGAACTTGGTTGGGAGAAAATTCCTCATCCATCTTATTCTCCTGACCTTGCTCCTTCAGACTACCATTTGTTTTGTAGCTTACAGAATCATTTGGAAGAAACAGCTTTTGTAACACAAGAAGAGGTTAAAACTGACATTTGTGAGTTCTTCAAATCAAAGCCAAAAGAATTTTACAGTAATGGAATTAGTAATCTTGTTAGTAGATGGAAGGAAATCATAGATAATCAGGGAAAATACATTGTTGATTGAATCTGTAATTAAATGTAACATTTGGTCACTTGTTTTTTTTATTCAAAATTCAGACAGAACTTATGGGATGACTTGATAATTTCTTTTCTCTTTGACTTTAATATTAAGTTATAATTTTGTGTTAGAAAATCTATATGTATATAAAAGAAATTTGAAATTTTGTATCAATCTTAATCTATTGTAATTAAAAAAAAAAATTACTCTAAATTAAGGGATTTATCTAAAATAATTGACAAAGTGTAAGGAAAGTTTGTCAGTCGAGATCATTTAAATTCACAATCTGAATGTCTCCCTAAAATCTCAAACTAGAGATTCTGCTTAAAATACTGGTTACAACAGAATAATGAACACAATTGAGTTGTTTCTTCATCTTCTTCAAGTCCTTGGTAATCATGGCTATCCACAACCCCTGTTCTTTGTAGGTCTCAATAAATTTTGTCTTTTTACCATCTCACCCAAACACTTATCTGCCATCCATTCACTCAAACTAATCAGGCCACTCTTCTAGATCTTTCTGTACTAATGCACGTGTCCTCTAGTACTCTATCCTTGGTCCTATTTTTTAATTTTCATCAATGACTGTCCTGATGACACCCAGTCTCAACTTGATATCTATGCTGATGATACAGCCATTTACTCCTGTCTCAATTCTAAGTCTGATCAGTTTGATATGGAGGCAAAGAAATAGATATCCCAAATGCCGAACATCCCAGGGGCAATTTTAACAGGGATAATGGTGGTTTCACTTTTAGTGTCCTTGTGGACCCTCTCCCACATACCATAGTCAAGCTGATTGGTTTCTGTGTGGCCACTGCCCACACCCCGTCTGAAACACTGATAGCTTGTGGTAATGCCGTGTTTGCTAATACAAGTTCTCTTAATTCCTTTCTTCCCTTCAAACAATTCAAGTATGCACATTTTGTGATTACCAGCTACATAGATGGGGCTCAATGATGTACAAGTTACCAGAGCATCATTCCTACACTTTTTAGCTTCTTCTGCTGTTAGCAACATGAACTTTGTTCTACCCGAATTTAAAGCTGTGTATTCTGTTTCCACCTTGTATCTTGCCACCATTCCCAAACCTTCATCTCCTCTGGGATAAGGAATAGGTAAATTTATAACTTGGTATATCTCAAATATACTCTCTCTATCCAACAACAGAATAGACATCAAAACTAATAGTTTTCTATTTTCCAATAAGGTCACACATACCAGCGCACTATAATATTCCCACAATTCTTTGGTGGGATCCACTGGCAACCTTAAATGATGGGGTAATTTGGTTTGTATTCCGAGTAGCACTTCCCTTAAGTGACCCGGGGTTACTATGCTTGGGGACAGGTGTCCCAATGACAACATGTCTAATTGCGCTCTCACATGTTCCAGCAAGATTGTCAATGACTGACTAGTTTGTCGTACCTTATTCGTAATTGTCAGTTGGAAATATCTTTGCATAAATCCACTTATTTCCTGTAATTCCATCATTACAGTTTCTGTATCATTAATTACCTCTTGTCTCAACCCTGCTAGGTTATTTATTAACCAATTAATTCTGGCTCTATTCTTGGCCACTTCTAACCTTGTCACATTTAATATTGACACACTCTCCCTTGCCACTTGAGCTAGCGTTCTCTGGTTTATTTCCACTTCTCCCAGTTTTCTTATGATTTTAACATCATCTTCAGTCGCTGTTCCAAACAGGACATTTAACGCTTTTCCCACAATCGGAACCACCAATCTCTTTTCTCTCGTCTGCAGTAGCTCTATTTCCTTCAGGTAATTTTTCATGTCCCTCCATTGAGCCTCTATCATAGTGGCCTCCAATTCTAGGGAATATAATAATCCGAGATATCCCTTCACCTTGGAATAATCTTGCCCTACCTTCAACCGGGCGACATCCAGCTGCCTTAGCTCATTTTATTTTATTGACTTAGTTTTCTTCACTAAGTGAGATGAAGCAGTGTCACGCAAAAAAAATATTTTTCTGGAAGCATTTTGCTTTTTTATTATCATTGTTCCATAAATGCCTTCAAAAAGTTAATGTATATCTGAGCTGTATTTATAATACCATCTTGAATTTACTACAGACCCAACACTTCACCACCTAAAATCCCATCTCAAAACACCTCTGCTTTATTGACATTTCAACCTGTGAGGGCAGTTTCCAATAGGAGCTACATGGCCTTTGCTCCACTCACCTGGCCCCATAGAGAGTAGCACATTTGTTGTTGAAAAAATGGTAATGGTAATATAAGCCATTTCCTTATAAGGAAGGATTTGACACTCATTGACTAACCAGTGCTATTTTCAAGTTGGAATTTATAAAATCTTTCTATTCAAACAAGTTTTCAGGAAAATACATGTATTGATGAAGTGAGGGGGCTTCCTTCCTAACCTTTTGTTACAAGTAGTGTGAAATGTTAACATCTTGATTATATCATTACTTTCTCTTTGAGTTAGATGTGATATCCATTTTAATTGTTGTAAGTCAAGTAATGTGGTTTCTGTTATCTGGTGCAGTTCTTTGTGATTCTGTAGTGCCAGTCTATAAGCTTCAAAGAGTGATGGTCTTCATTAAGACCTACACATTTCATTCACTCAAAATCATTTTTATCATTAATCTGAGAAAACAGTTGTATACAGCTGAGATATTTCTGAACTAGTTTGGTGCCATGAATGACATT
The DNA here is from genome assembly GCA_964036315.1 of Acanthosepion esculentum. Lineage (NCBI taxonomy): Eukaryota > Metazoa > Mollusca > Cephalopoda > Sepiida > Sepiidae > Acanthosepion > Acanthosepion esculentum. The sequence goes on from OZ038490.1 coordinate 43,122,217, forward strand.
TATATGAAAGTCTCATTCTGACAAGATTTGAGAACATGACTCAAGCTGCCTTCCGTAGGACCATTCCTTTAAAATTTTCCTCTTCAATGTCTTTTAAACATGACTTAGTGATCGGTGTCACATATTTTACCACTTGATTTAGCACCTGACATTTTGTGCTTTTCAATATTTCTTTACTGGCAAAACACCTAAAGCATTCATAGCTTGATAAAGACATTTGTTTTATAAATTCTCTTTATACAGATTAGCAAGTTCAAGTTCCCAGTTTGGTGGTGCTTACTGATGATGTTTCCAACATTACTTTAAATTTGCAAACTCGGAAATTATTCAACATTTATCTTCATCCATCAAATCAGTCTTATAACCTATTTTAAAATTTCAAACTCAAAATATGGCTATTAATTTGAGACTTTGAAATTCAAAACATTTCATACAAGTGGGTGCCATTTATTTACAATTATTATTTGTTGCTTAAAATAATGACATAATGATATTTTTATTTTGTAAAACATTATTACATATTTTTAAATAAAAATAAGTTTTACAAAATAAATTGATCATTATTTTACACATATTATGCAAGAATTATTCCTCTTTTCATTTTTCTTTTCTTCCATCACAGGAATTTCCACTTTTATGACAAAAAAAAATGTTCTCACTTGTAAGCATGTATGTTCAAAAATAATCATAGTATTAACTAGTTTATTAATACTGCTAAAAAACGGATGAAATAATTCTGCAATTGTTTGTATTTTCTGTCTGAGGAATTTATCTAAATATTTATTAAAGAAGCTAACATGAAACAAAAGAAATAAAAAGCAATGTATTTGCAGCCTGTTTGCTAATATTTCATTATTATAGTAACATGAAGCATATTCACATATTGGAGACAAGTAATTCCTCCTTTTAACATAACATTTTCTTGAAAATTGTTTAAGAAAAATACCAATTTTCTTTCAAACAATTTTTATTTTTCAAGTACTTTCAGCCTATATATATATATATATATATATATATATATATATATATATAACTTTATTGCTATGACTATGAATATGCTAATAAAATTCTTAAATGTTTGTTGCAGCAAAGTTTTTTTTACACACACACACACACACATATATAAATAAATAGGGAAATACAAAAGTTGCCTCCCTTGCATGGAGAAAAACCTCCTGAATTTTAAATTAATAAAAGTAATTTAGAATGATAAAAAAACACAGTAAAATGAATAGTAAAAATGTTTTGAATTTACAGAAATATGTATACACAGACAATTTAACCCGCTGAAGATGGTCCAAGATGAGACTGAAAGTACTTGGGGAAAATAAAAACTATTTGAAAGAAAATTTTGGTATTTTTCTTAATCAATTTTCTACACCTACCAAGAAATTGATTTGTGGTCTTGAAAGGATTAAAACAAAAATAAAGACATAGTATGTCTAAATTATTTAACCAAACCTGTTTGAAAAATATATGTGTGTGCGTGCATGTGTGTGACAGCAGGCATTTTAAGTTCATATGCATATATAAGACATATAAATGTCCACAGCAATGAAAGTGTTAATAATAGGGAGCGTTTTAGCATCAAATTTAATAGTCATCCTTAGCAGTCTTTAAGGCAATATGTTATAAGGATTAATAACATTGCTTAACTAGTGTTTACCAGATCCTTTTACTGTAAGTGATTGATTTTTATTCATACAAAAAGATGCTACTTGCTACTATATAATCCCTATATTTTGTGGCTTTTACATTTTCAGTCTTATGCCCATATCACATTGAAACACCAGTTCTCATACATTCATCAACGTTAAGCAATGTCAAGCCAAGTCAGTACCTAGATAAGTGACCACTTGAGAACACGAAGTGCTGTAAGCTTGGATGTGTAGGTGGTGTAATGTAATTGGCTCGGAATTGGAAATCAGTGTGCCAAGTTCCAATTTTAGTCAGCTTCATTATATTTACTTGCATGCCAATACTCTTGGGAAAGGTATGAATCCACCTCTTCTCCCCCAACTATGGGTTTATTAGTAGATATATCAGAAAATCATTATTATCTCCCCCAAAATTCTTACAATCCCAAAATATTTTCTGGCTTTAAATAACTTTCAAAAGCTTTATAAGCCATAAAAAAACAAAACAATTAAATTTCCATTGATTTATTTATTTTTTCTATTTCAGGTTGTATGCTCTATTTGTGAACTTGTAGAAGCTTGTACGGCTGAGATTAGGTCTGGTTGGAGGCCTTTATTTGCAGCACTGCAAGCAGTCAAGATAGAATACACCCTCAATGAGGAAGTGAATGAGGCTCGACAACGTCATATTGCTGCTGTACTTGATGTCTTTGAAGTGTTCCTTAATACTGACAATATCCTTGTGTTTGCCAACGCTGCTGTAGATTGTATACTCTGTCTTCTGAAGTATGTACGTGGACCAGGTGGGTACATAAAAATGTCTTCGTAATAAATTTATAGAATATTGGGTAATATTTTACTGTTGAAATTACTAGACGTAACCATAAGTTCTATCATAGTAGTTTTTTCTCTCCCACTACTTGCTTGTGAAACTCTCTTTTGGCTTCTTGCTTTCATGTCAACTACGATATTTAGAAATTTAGGTTGCAGTACATGTGGTACCCCAACAACCCTAATTGGTTACAGGATTTGTGATCCTGAATGTGTTAATGTCTTATGGTTTTCTTTTGGAATCTATTTTTAAACAGATTCTTTGCACCCTTTCTAATTAATATTAGTTAATTTAGTTAGTTTATGCTTTGAATTTTGTCTCTTGTATTACACATTCTAGTATGGCTTTATTTATTATTATCATTTTTACTCCTATTTCCTTTATTTTTAAATAATTTTAATTCTCATATGAATGCAGATAAGAATACATAAGTTCTTTTTTCTTGTCTATAAATGACAATAAAAAATATTTTTTAATCAGCTTTGTTTCTTGAAATGATAGAAAATATACTACAGTTTTACTTTATATTTAATAATGAGCTTTGACTTTGATCTCTAGGAGAGTTTGAATGTGTCAGTGACGATGATTCAGATTCAGGTAGTGACTTCACTTCTACTGATGGAACAGAGAACCTATGCCTACCTGCACTCAATTACTTGAGACAGTGCTGTCAGATCCTTGCTTCCATGTGGAAGATGCCTCAGTGTCCCATCTTTCATGGTGCTCACAGGTAAACCAATCAATATTTGTTATAAAACACATACACGTATAACCACTTTTCACAAAAGAAAATATCAACTTTATAAATGTATTTGGAGGTGCTATTCAAAAGAACAGGAAACTTAATAAGGTATGTGATATATAGGAAAATAATGGATTTTATTTTTAATCTCATATTGTTATTACTCTAAATGTTATTTTTGTGGATGCACATGCCCTGTTAAATAAAATAAAAAACAAAGCAACTACTGAAGCATGTGTATTAAGAAAAATGTTTAGAGTAATATGATTATTTATTTATATATATATATATATATATATATATATATATATATATATATATATATATATATATCTTAAAAAGATTAAAATGCTGAATGGAACATTACTGCAGTTTTGAACTGTTCACTGTGTTAATCACCTGATGAGACTTTATGAGACCTTGTCGGTTGAAGATATTAAATCGCTGTACAGGTTTGATTTTTCTTACTTGAAATTGAGCACATTTTAACGCATACGATTTTAAAACCAATATTTTAGTGTTTGTTTATTTCAGTGTATGTGTGTGGCTATGTCATGATATTTGAGCGTACATTTGTATATTTAAAAATTACTTATTAGATGTGTATATTTTTATTTGAATTATATTTTTGTAGTTGGTGGCATCTAAGTATGTGTATATGTGTTTTTATATATATTGTAAAACATCCCCACCCTGTAAATAAAATGCACTGTTCCACTATCATTATAGTATAGTATAGTATCAGTATTTAATTTATGCAATGATCAGTTTTTATTCGGTGCCTGATGATTGTGTTGTGCTACCGCAAAGGAAAAAATGTATATTTATTATTAATATAAATTATAGCTCTGTTATTATAAATTGAGCACTATTAGCACCACTACTCAATGTGAAATATTTTTATATTGGAAGGGAATGTCTGGTAAGCCTTTTGTTGAGTTTCTTTTTATGTTGAATATAATAATATATTCCAATTACCTTGGACCATTGTTGGTTATTTTCAAGGAAAAAAGGTAAAAAAGCTAAGTGATATCTAGAGTATCTTGTTAGCGATCCAAATTTTGAAATGAATAAGAATTCATGTGCTATGACTCCAGAATAGATTTTAGCATATCATGGCTAAAATGTTCTTATATCTCAAAGACAGTTTATAATATTGAACCAAATTTTATTGGTAGACAGTTGCTGCATTTTGATGTAAAGGACTTCTAGAATTTTTAATATTTTTTTCTATTTACTATATTGGAATGGCAGAGTGCTGTTGTATTATCAACTGTTTTATCTTGAAACATCTATTGCTTCAAGTTATCCAGTTCAGTGGGTTCAATAATGGGTCCTCCATTTTAGTTAAACAACAGTAACAACAGGTGCTTATGTGCAGTCCAAGACCTTTATACTTACTCACAAATATAACAAAAAACGTATTAAAACAAAAGGGGGCATAACTGTGGTATAACTACTATTAATACTAACTATCATTTATTTTATACAACATCAACTATATATATATATATATAAAAAGTGGTGCTGAAAAGAAAGCTTTATTTCTCAGACTAGTGTTTGATTATTGATCAGTCTCTTTTGATTATAGCAAATATCATATGGTTATATTTTAACATTTCATGTTTGTTTAATATACCAGTATTTACTGTGGCTGAAATCCTGTATTTAAATATTTTTTTTCTAATTTCTGTAGAATACAAGTTGGTTTTCTACAAGAAATTGTTGACCCAAATATTCCAAATATGGACTTTGAACTTTTTAAGCAGAATTTCTCTTCTATAAGTGAGCATCCACCTAAGCAGCTTTCAAGGAATCCCAGTTTTTCTCAAAGCTTTGTCTTAGATAGTGCCTTGGACACAGTTACCTCATCTACTCTCAGTGGTGTTGCGGCTGATGGAGGCACTCCAACAGATAGCAACAGTATAACATCACAAGACTCTGGATTGGATGTGCCAGCCACCACTCCTGTAGTTGAAAAGGCCTGTTTAGCAGAAGAAATCAAGCAGGAACATGGGATGGAACAGTACAAGACACCCACTCTAAATGCACTAGATAACCAATGTGGATTACTGCATGTGTGGTTTCTTATACTGGACGGCTTAGCCAGTGCTACATCTGTGTGTCCTCGCAACTACCAGCCTCAAACTATGGACATGTTGTTTGAACTGCTTAAAGATACTGCTGATATTCCAGGTAAGAAACAACAAATGATGCTGTTAGTTTTTCTTTTACATTGGATCTATACAAGAGAAGAATTTATAATTTGGGAATGGGGTTGCCAAAGAAAATATTCAGAAGCTTGATATTTTTTCAATAGTTGGTCAGCTATTAAACATTTTCTTTTTGTTGCTGCTGCTGCTGCTGTAATGTTTTGGCTCATCCATTCTAAAGCTTTCTTTATTTACAAAATCTCCAAAGAAAGAGATGTGATTTAAGCACTTTTAGCACTTTTTTAAAAAAATCTGATTGCAATTATCTTGTTTACATTATTCCAGTAAATCAATAAATTCTTTTCTTCTGAAGTATCACTGCATTCATTTTAATGTTAGTCTTTAATTGTTTTTTGTTGTTTTTCTCACTGTAACACCAATTTATTTTGAAACCTGTTGTAGTCACTACCATTCTGTTGGCTTCCCATCTTCCTTCTTTCATTGTTTACCTTCCACTGTAGTTTATTTTCAACATAAAACTATGCTTATAGAAGCTTTTATTATCTTTACTTATTTGGTACCAAACCATAGCTCATATTAACAAAAATTGCTTAATATAAATGTTAATCCTTTTTATATTGAATTTATTTCCAAATTTTATTTCTATATGATCAAGTCAAAGTCAAGTGCCATATGTGATACCCAATTGGGTGATCCTGTCTCTTTCAATTTATGACTGACTAGACAAGATTTCCCATGGTAGGTTACCATTTCTTTCTGCAGTCGACTGGTTGCCAACAAGGTGGGAAGAAGAGATGGATTCATACTCTTCCAAAGGGTATTTGGACGTGAACAAGCCTGACTGGAATTCAGAGCTGTTCCTCTGATTTCTACTTCCAAGTCGTTATCCATTCCACCACACTGCACATGCTGTATAGTAACTTTATAAGCGTAGCTTAGATGTGGTACAAGGCCGAAAGTATGAGGCACCAAGTGAGGATCAAACTCACTATTCAATTGTAATTGATCTAATGAGACAAGCTTGCTAACTATAACACCATGTTGAAGTGCCCTATCTGCACATTCTATCTGTATTCTATATGGTTGAAACAGTTTTAATCATGAATGGTTGATTTTGAGCCATTTCTATGAAAACTAAATAGAATAAATTATCTATGTTCACTTTCCCCATTAAAGAAAAGGTTTCTCTTTGTCATATCCAAACATTCTTACTCTTCCACTGTGAGACCATTATTAAGTAACATATGAATTGTTTGTTTCTGAAACTGACTATTTAACTGAAAGTGAATCTATTGATAGGCAGGAACCATTGTATTATAATCCGTTATCTACTCTTCATATTAATGAGGTTTCCCATTTTTTATTTATTTATTTTAAATATCTGTCTATACTTTTACTGTTTCTTTTATTTAACAGGCCCTTCCTTCACCATGTACTGTGTAAATAACCTCCTATTACCAACACTTCAGACTTGGCTGAGAAGAAGTTTCCGCAATCAGACATTTTGTGATACTGGATCAGCAAATTTCAAACAGTGTTGTGGACTCAGTACAGACTTGGTTGTACAGCTGATTACTAGATTTGCTGGTAAATAAATTACCCTTTTACATTTCAATAGAGATGATATCTTTTTATTCTATGTGCCATGTCTTTGCACAACATAGACGATCATGGCTCTCCACAACTTCCTATTTCGTGTGGTTCTTAGTTTCCCTCTCTTTGCTAAGACCCCCAAACCCCACTCCACCATCCATTCTCACAAGCTTATCAGGTAAGTAGCTCACTTCTACCTTCCAGCTGTGGATTAATTAGTGAGACTTATATCACTAAATCATTATTATCTACAAAAAAAAATACTTCTTACAATCTAAAAATATTTTCTGGCTTTAGATAAACTGCAAATGGTTGACGAGCTGTAGAAAGCAAATCAAGCAATCAATCATATCCTGGATGAGACCACCCAGTCCAGGTGGTTTGTCCCTAACAATTAACCTTTGACCCTCAACTTCAGAAGAGGCAGTCTGAAAATAGACCAGAGATTTCATAACTGAGAATCTATCTCCAAGAAACCTTAACTGAGAGGAGCAGGGATAGAGGTAAACTGTCTCTAACAGTGGCTGAGTGATTTTGGATAACCTCTATGAATTGCAACCTTGAATGGTTTGCATTATTGGGAGAGTGTAAATGTCACTTAACACCAAAAAAAAACATGCATCATGTTTTACCTTTGTAGAGGGTCAGATATAATGATTAATCTCATTATATTGTGCATCAGTCAAATAATGGGTTATAAATAACTGTAATAATTTCAAAAGTTTGATACAATATAAAGATTCTTCATTTTCATAAACTTGGAATATTTGTCTCATAATTGAGTAATGACAAAGTTTTAAGGAGGGTGGAATCAAAATTAATGCTTATATTTAGAATCAGAAAAAAGACGGAATTTTTAAGACACAATGAAGAAAAAGGGCTTGGAAAATTTGACACTCACAGGACATTGAAAGCAAGAGGAACAAAGGAGAGCCGTGCATAACCTACCTAATAAGTTTGTGTAAATGGATGGTAGAATGGGGAAAGATAGTAAAATGCAAACATTGCTAAGACCTATGAAGGATAGGAAGTTGTGGAGAGTTATGATTCTGAAGGGACATGGCACATAAAAGAATAATTAACACTGTCAAAATACAGCTTAAATATGTTTGAGAGTTCGTTTTGTTTTTTTATTGGTTTTTTTGTTCATTGAAGAAAGGATAGGAGGTGGAACAAAGGATTAGGTTTCGTTTTAAAATTAATCAATGTAGTAAAAAGTATGTATCTCTAGAGAATTCAGATAAAGTGATGCTTCCTTAAGTAGTAATGGGAATTTCAGGAAATCTCCCAATGAAAGAAACTTAATCATTTGTACAAGAACTAGGCATGTGTTTGCTATACCTTTTTTTGTTGTATAAACAATGGTAGTCTAGCATTTAATACAGCATAACCCACTTCTAACTCTTTAGTTTTAGTTTTAAAAAATCTTTGATTTTTCTTTTCAAAGTCCATATATTTCAATCAGAACATCTGGAGATCTTTTTTAAACCTATATCTAAAGCCAGTATCTATCTTTCACTCCACAAATATTTTCCCACAGATGAAACATTGCTAGTCTTTCACTAGTTCTATCACAAATGTTCAGAAAAAACTACATTCCTTAGTTTCACCAGTTCATAGCCTGTGACCACACTACATCCGCATTCTTTTCATATTCTATGATCTTGATCTCTTCATTTAAGGTCAACTATTATCTGTTTTGTATATCCTCATACTCTGTACTTTTTAATTCTCCTCTAATGCCCATTCAGTAACTCTACCTTGATTGGCTTTTATAATAGAGAAGTGAACTATTATAAAATCAATGTTTTTTATTATATACACTGTAGGCCCATTTGATAAGAGGGGATACAACTCACTAACAAAACTATTTGACTAAATATATGTAAAAATGAAATTAGACAAAAAGATATTAATAGTTAATGAACAAAATTATTTTTATTTACACTTTTCATATCATAATGTGATGACTTTTTAATATTTTCAAAATATTATTATTTTTAATTTTATAAAAGTTTTCAGTATATAAGTTTGCTGACTTAACCAATCTTAAATAAGTGAAGCTGCATGAAGTAATTGTATGCTTATTTTATGGTATCATAATTTGGAGTCTTTCCAATTGATTGTATATGGGATTTAGCAAACAAAACTAATTTCAGTAGATAAATTTACAGCCAATTCAAAAATATCAAATATCACAAAAGAAAACTGAATCAAAGGAAATTTTTTAATTCAAATTTTCAAAATTTTCCTGTCATTTTTCAGAAGAAACTGAACATCACCAGATGATGGAACTGATGTTGAGAGAATTGTTTATTGTCCTCATTGAATGTGTAGCACAACCGGCCGAATCTATTTCTCGACTTGGATGTTCTTGTATCAGGTCTTGTCTTCTCATAAATCTGAATTTTGTCTTATTTAATGTAAACATACATAATATGAGCATTATATGTGAATTACAAAGTTTCAGTTTTCAAAGCTCAAAATGCTACAGAATCATACTTTTATATTTTTTTTATTTACTAATAAAATTGCATATAAAATTATTTAACAGAAAAAATATTTGGAAGTGTTTAAAAATTTCATAAATATTTTAGTCCTGTTTGATATTATTTTTGTAAGAATTCTTGAAATATATTGATAATGCATTTTATTTATTTGCTGTCTATTATTTTAACCAATAAAAGTAAATGCCATAAGTTGAAGTGTTAACCATAGGGCTAACACCACACTGGTCAATACTAACACTGGTCTAAGCTGGATGTTGGTCACTAGCCACTTCGATCCACACCCACTCTGCCCACATTGTGTCTTTGATCCCAGAGCAGTGACAAATTGAATGTCATAGTAATCTAAGCACAGAGTTGAACTGTGGCAAGAGCTATATGATGGAAAGAAATATCTTCACAAACGGAAAAAAAATAAAAACAAAAGGATCATTGGCTTAATCTTCAATTGGTTTATGTAGTTCTTGGTACAATAAAAATTAACCCTTCCTGCATCAATCTCTATAGTGATACTGGGACGTGTCAGAAATTCTGGAGGAGCTGGGTTCAAAGTTCTTCAGAGGCAGCTGATGTGGATTCCAGAGGCACTGATGCAGGAATTCACTGTGGAAATCATTGAGCTCCCAAAACTGTCTGCTTATATGCATTTCGGTCCATAACCAGTGTGGGTTCCAGGGATTTGAAGATTCTCCAATTATTGCATTAATCCCAGCAAGAGTTCTTTGTCCACTATTTCTGCTTTCTTGACCCACTTTCAAACTTGGAGAATTATCCACCTTTGTTGGGAGAAGTCACAGGGATCAATCCTCCCCTCAACTCCAACTTGTTTCACTTTTCATCTCTCACTGTCACTCCATACAGGTGGTACCAAGTTCTCCTACCTTTTCAACATTCAACCTCAGCCTCCCTCCCAGGGCAAGCACAGCTGTCTTTGTGACGAATCTAATTTTTAAAGCGTCTAGGTGAAAAGGCAGTGTTTTATTCTAAACATTAATTTTAATTCTCTGGTTCCTTTCTATTGTCCTGGACTTCTCTGTCCAATGAAAATATAAACCAGATCACTTTCTCTCCTGCTAATGACAGGACTTGTTTACAGAACTTCCATCCTAACATATATTCAACTCTTAAGAAGAGCTATACATTCTCATTTAACCTAAGGGAGAGATAAAATTATTTCCCAAATCGTTTTCATCTGCGAAAATATAACCCAGACCTATCTCTCTCCTGTTAATGACATTTGTTTTCTTAAATACTCAAGGGAGAGATAAAATTATTTCTTAATTTGTTTTGCCACATGCCAGATCCTTGATACATTTTTTAAAAATCTTGGCATCCCAGATGGCTCCTTTACTTCCCATGAACAGGAAAAATGCCTTCTCTCTCAGCTTATACTTAATATTAACCCTTTCATGGCCTCAGTGTCACATCTGTTTAATGACATTAGCAAATGAATAAACATTCTGATAGTATAATATCCTATGTGTGTTTTTCTTCCAGGCATGTTGCATTGGCTGCAGGTCCTTCATTTACAGAAAGCATGTGGCAGATAACTGTGGATAGCTTTGAGAAAGCCATGAATGTAACAACTTACAGCATCCGACAGATAATGATCCTGTTTCATCCAAACTCGGAAAATTTCTATGGTGATATTGGGCAGGTGAAAGTGGCAACAAGGAAAGATTGTTCACCAATGGAGTTGGAACGACTCTATCAACTTGCACAGCAAGTAAGACGAGCTATACATGTGATTTTAATCCAATGTTATGTAACTTTATTGATTTGCATTCCTTATACTGCTTTTGAATAGCATTAAATCACTTTCACAATATGATTAATTAATCTAATCAAAAATAAACTCCTCATCTGGTAATTTTAAATTACCTTTACGAAAAAAAGATATGAATAAAAAGTTTTAATTGAATTTTATATAAAATTTTGCAATTAAAAAAGTTCATTTTGTGTTATTTGGGAAAGGAATAAAGAAAATACTTCTTACAAACAAGTTGCGAATTCATTGAACAAACATTCTGGGTGAAGAGTGATCTTAATCTTTTGTATGAGGACATGCTAAAAAGTTCTTGGTCCTATTGACTTCCCAAAATATGACAAGACATCATTTTTATTTTATTTTTTTTATTTAAAAAAAAAAAAAAAACATTTCATTGTTGGGCAAAGAAATTTTCAGCACACCCCCACCCCAGATTTTATCAGTTTCTTCCATGGTAGAATTGCTTATTGTGGCTAACTGAATGACAAAATGTATCTCATCCCTTCAGGCTAATAATGATTTTAGTGATAGTCTTGTGTGTGTGTATATATATATATATATATATATATATATATATATATATATATATATATATATATTTATCTGTAAAAGGACAATATAAAGACAAAAGGAAAAATTATCTTAGCCAATGCATTTCATCCTCTGTCAGACTTTATCAAGACAAATGTAATGATTTTATTTTGCAAGAAGTATTTATAAACAAAAATAAAAATGTTAGTTTCTCAATTTTTTTAAATTTAAGAGGCACTCATAAATATTCATCAGGTTAACTAAAAAGTTTAGTTTAATTATGGTGGATACTAAGTGATGCAATTTAATGTCTAATAAATGATGTTGAATATTTTTAATGCAAATAACATTTAAATTATTTTAGTATGGAATAAATTTATGTATTATATATCATTTAAATAACAAGAAATGAATTTAACTGTTTCCTTTTAATTTTTTTACATTTTTATAGGCTTGGGAAACGGCTATAAAAAAGTTAAAACAATTAAAAGAAAACAATTAAATTCATTTAAAGTATATTGACTTAGAGAAGCTGATATGTTTCAGTTGTTGAAGGGACTTTTTTCTCTAGCTCCTTTGCTTATCTCTTTGAGAAACAGGAATCACATTGACATTTGTCGACAAGCTGGCATTTTCAAGTTAACTGACCACAACCTGTTGCAATGTCTCATTTGTTTTCAGGAAATACAAACTCAAAGGTTTTTGAATTTATGCAAAACAATGACAGTTGGTTGAACATTCTCTTCTTAGACATTGTGATCTCTTTTCTACCATGTCAGTTTTCTTCACATATGCACATTTCTGATCTTATTTTAGATTTTATTTTTGGTGATTTTCTCCTGGATCCTGACATTTTGAGATATATATTGATCCTCTTTTTGTATGTCTTTCTGGTGTGCCTCTGAAATCTTTTCATCTTTGCTATTTTAATTAAATTTTCAATATTACTACAAGTTTATCTGAAATAACTGATTTTATTCAACTCTGCACTAGAAAGAAGCGGTTTCAAGATTTATAATCAAAAAATTATTTTCTACTTCCAGGTTTTTTTGCTGGATAGTCAAATTCAATCAAAGGGACCCAATATGACAACTAATCGCTTCAGTGCAGAGGCTGATAAATCTTATATATTTTTGCTGTATCCACCAAATCATGAAAATAATCACAATCCTGATAACCTTCTTACTAGGTAAGTTATTTTTCCATAGTAATCCAAACAAGCTCTGATACGTATCCAAGTGTCATCCAGTCAGAATTTCTCTCAATAACTAATCCTAAGTAAACTATAGTAATGGAAGTTAAGTCAAGTACTATATAATGCTGAGTTTTTCTATAGGCTCATAATATTCTCAATTAGCTAACAGTTTTAATACAAAGGAATGATAGCACTGCTTAACTTTTAACTAGTAGAAACTGTTGCCAGTACATTGTATTGTAGATATTGGTGAGAATGATAAAATAATCTGTGGCATATTGTAACAGAGAGAGTTTGGGAACCACACACAAACACACACACACATATATTTTTTTTTTATTGAAATTGGAGTAGATTTGAACACCGAAATTAGATCAGAACAATTTTGTTTACTGATGGGAATCTGATCTAGCCCATTTGGAATTGGGTCATTAGAAAGACAATAGAAGATGATCGAGATAATTTTTATCAGTTTAAATTTGAAATAGAGCTTACTAAGGCTATGAGGAACTTTGAAATTCACATGATTTTGGGTTGAAGGCATAACTCGTGATAATCGTGTGCGGGCCAAGGGTCGATTTATGATCAGCCAGGTTTATCTATATAAACGCGCACAGAAATCTGCTGACAGAGTGGTTGGCTTGTCTGTTGTCGAGTGCAGTCGAGCTGGGTAGAGAGAGGTCGGAGACTGGAAGTGACATCAGAGATTGGAACCAAACACACGCTAACATATTTTGTTGATATAAGTACGAAGAAGCGAATTAGTCCTCCAACAATCTAAGACTGCTACTATTATTAGTACCAATGGAAACGGAAACGTCGAACAAGCTACAATAATCAAAAGGTTGTTTTTGGGCTCGTCTGTCGTCAAGTGCAGTCGAGCTGGGTGGAGAGATATTGGAGGCTGGAAGTGACGTCAGGGATTTGGAACAAAACCCCGCTAACATGTACTGTTAATATAAGTACCGATGCTTCTGCTACCACGAAGATTACTACTACTGTTACTATTGCCGAGGAGGAACGCAACTATAAACTTTAAGCTGCGCACAGAAATCTTTATCTCTCCATCACAAGAGTCGTGTATTGTTCTGAGACGATTTAACAAGTTAATCACAACTCACTCTCTCTCTCTCTGTCTAGAATCCAATGTATGAGTTTTTACGCCAATTACTCTCTTTTCTGTAACCCGTTTCTTTTCTATACTAGTCTTTTCTGCTATATAAAAGACATTAACAATTCAACCATTGAATAGTTGTTTGTCCGGCTTTCTGCAGATATATATTTTTTTTGGTGCATTCTAAATTTCTTAGCACAGACTCTCCAGCCGTGTCTACGTCTTCAGTCGACCATGAATGGATGAACATCACTTCTGCTTTCTGGATCAAACCAAACACAACGTGGACAGGAAGCAGGATTAAACTAGTGGGCTGGTCGAATGATCTACAGATATTCAGGGGACCTACGGTCACTCCCTTAAGTTCAGTTAAGACCGAGTAGACACCTCAACACAGAGAGTAAGACGTCGGAGGTTGAGGGGCTGGGGCTAAAGTGTTAGAATATGAGCATCTATTGAAAAGAATGTCTGGTCACATTTGAACCTGGAAAAGAAACAAATGCTTCTTTGGTCTTAATTGAAATTTTTAATTACAATAATATTTCCCTTCGTTATTGATAAAATAATCCAGTCTGTTTGGAAAATTGCTGATTAGTTCACTGATCCCTCAAACACAAAATTCTTCAGATTTTGATGCAAAAATACATTCAATATCAGTTTTAACCTCTTCACAAATATTAAATGGAATAAACAGTTTTCCCTCTAAAACATGTTGTGATGATCTGAAGAGATGATAGTCAATGGAGCAAGATCTGGAGAATAAGGAGGATGAGGCACAACTTCACTGTTTAGTGCCATAATCGTTTCTTGGGTGACTCAAGCAATATGTGGTCTTGCATTATCATGTAATACTAGAAGTAGATAGATTTGACTATCGTCTGGTTCACATTGCTACCCAATCTTTTGAACAGGAGTAGAGGTTTGTCCCTTGTTTCCTGTTTAAGGTTAGGTTTCCAGTTCTTCTAAAGTCTTCTCATTCTCTTTCCCTCTTGCATCTTAGTGGCATTATAACTTTGCTTGGGGTAAATTGATTAAAAAAAAAATGTAACATGCCTTTAGGATTAACCAGTGAGAGGCACTTTCTATGCAGTTCTTCCAATTGACAATGATACATCTCTGCATTAACTGTTTCATATTGTTTAGCACTCCATGATAAATGACATCATTCATATCTCACAGCAAAACTTTTTCAGGTACTGATTTTCCTTTTTCAGTGAGTGGTGTTTTCATTTTGCTTGGTTTTGATTATAGAGAAGCAACTTTTGTCACTGGTGTTGATATACATGATAGAATGCCACAATGGGTTAATAGGTGTGGAAAAATTAGAAAACAAACATTACTTAGAAGAGAGAACAATAGAAGAGTAACCAGGAGGATAGTTGATAGAAATTCACATTGCATTTCAATTTTTGAATATGAAAGTCAACTGGAAAGTATGGAGCCCAGAAGAGTTTTACAAGTGGGAAATGCAAGAAAAGAAACTGTTAGCATAGAACTTATGGTTATATCTAGCCAATTCAACTGTAAATTGATGAGATCTCATTGCCAGTCTAGCACTGCATTTGAATTCATAAAGTCTAGGTACCACCGTGAAGAGCTCATCAGAACAATTAGCATGGAAGTATTTACAGAAATGGCACAGGGAAGAAACTTTACGGTGGTGGGAAAGTAACTGAAGCCAAACCTCCTGGTCAGAACCAATGATATTGCAGATTCTTTTTTGGGATTTTATCAAGAATCTCTAAATATATAGCAGGAGCATCAGCCTCTATGTGACAGTAATATTCTAAGCATGGATGAAAGGTAGACTTATAGATATGTAAGATAGATTCTGGAGAGAAAAATTATCTAGCACGAAACAGTGAACCAATTTTCTTAGCAACTGACTTGGGAATAGATTCACTATAGTCTTTCCACTTCAGGGCAACTGAAAAAGTTAGCCTAAGAAGGCACAAAGAGTCACTCTACTGGAGGTTTGCATCAGCCATGCTAATGAAGAGCAGAACAGGTTCTCTCAGTTGATTTTTTTTTATGCCATTGTCTGTAAAATGTTAAATTTAAAATAAATTTTTAAAATATGTGTAGTCTACAAGGGAGATGTTCTAAACTGAACCCACTTCACAAAATCAGTATTTCAATGAGAAAACATCGGAGTATTGATTTTTGAGAAATGGGTAGGGTTGACAAGTTTTCAGTACTCCCTCAAAGATATTTCAAACTCTGAAGCTATGCTTTATTTACAAACATTATCTTTGTTTATTAAAAGATATAAACCTCTGTATATATTTAATGTTTTTATACATATCCTGTCTTATTTTATCCAGAGTTCCATTCAGAAATTTAGTTGTAGGACTCTTGTCCCATCAACTTTTACTCCAAACTATGGGCTGTGTCTTGTTGCAAACTCCAAGCATTCCAGAAGCAGAAGACTCGTGCAACAGTTCTGCATCAAATACTGATAACCAAGAAGATAACCCAAGCAGACTACCTGGTAAATATACTGAAATTTTGATAGTCAATCAGTCCTGGGTATGGTGATAAACTACATCTGGCAACAAGGCCTCTGATTGGGAGGTTGGGGGTTTTAAGGAGCAGAGAATTACCTCTTAATTGCTGTTGTTCCCAAGTTCACCCTGACCCAGAGTGGTAGCACCTGTCATGGTCCCAGATATAGGCAAATAGTGAACCCCCTCCCCCAACAAAAAACAAAACTATGAAATTATGAAAAATACATTTTTATAGTAAAAATATCAGCAATACATATTTATTGTAAAATGACCAACAATACTTTTTATCTGTAGTTGAATTCATAAAATTGTGTTTTAAAATATTTAAATTTTGGCATTAAATAAACCATAAAGGTTAGTATGCTGCAAAACAAAGTCAACTGAACAACTGCCTCTGGTAATTATGTCCACACAAATATGTATATGCATAAAAGCTGAGTATCATCTACCATGTATTCAATTGTGAAAGCAGAATAACATATGTCATATTTTTATTATTTCAAAGCTACCAGAAAAATTAAATTTTGGCATTAAATTACCCATAAGGAGTTGATATACCATTTAATCAAATTGATAGTCAATAAGAAAATATTTTATGACTTGAGACATAAGTTGGTATTAGAAAGTTCCTGGACTGTGTGTTGTGATTGTACAATTCAGCAGAAATGTGCATGCAGTAATGATACCTAGCCTACTGAGTCAGTTTGCCAATAGGCTTTGTACTATCTACTAATGTTCAATTATTATGTGAGGTGGTGTTGGAACAGCTCTGTAAGCTTTACAAAGGCTGATAAATTTGAGCAACATGAAGCTTGGTAAATATGCTCGCAGGACTCTTGAAACACTTCATCAGGCTTTTGACAAACATTCTTTAGGTCAGGCAGGTCTTTGAGTGGCATGTACATTTCAAGGCTGATTCAAGATGAGTGCTGAAAGCAACCAGTCACCAACAAAATGCCAGAATATGTGCCAAAAATTGAATTCATCCTGAAATTGAAATTAAAGTGGGTACCACTTTGAGACTTTGGATGAAATGCAAACAGAATCCTAATTAAATAGCTTTCAGGAAGAAGACTTGCCACTTTAGAGGCATAGAAGAGGCCCTATGATTGATGCATATACTCACTCTCTCTCACCTCTCATCCAACTCCAGGTAAGTTTTATGACCTTTCAAGGCCAAAGGAGTATTGGTTCAATATTACATAACTTCAGTGATAAGACAAGAACCAGTGTTTCAAACTGATGTTGCTATAAACATGTACAAGAGGCCGACACTATTTTTCAGACACTTTATTTTTTCAAGTTTTAGGTAGCACAGGCAGTCTGTACTGTTTTAGTGTAATGGCAATAACATTTAAAAACTGATTCAATACTACAAATGGAAAAGCAGAATTCAAATTAGAAGTATTTTTATTTTTTTACAAATTTTCACATTACACAGGCGACAGTATTTTTCGGACATTGCAGAAACAATGCTAATAGTTTATGGCAGCACCCTTTTTTTCAATGACTTCTATCAGTCTATCTTCATAATGTTCGTACATATTGATAATAACGTCTCTTCGTGTTTCTAGCAGTCTATTTTTAGCAACTTTTATGCGCTGCCACAGTTCAGCCTCTCTGGTTATTTCTGGCCCATTGTAAACAAGCTCTGCAAGCATTTCCCATATGTTTTCAATTAAATTTAAGTCTGGACTTCTTGCAGGCCATTCCAGAGTAGTTATATTTGCTTCACACATCCAATTCTTCACTGATTTGGCCACATGGATGCTGCAGTTATCTTGCTGCAAAATAAAATTACTTCCCATTTCTTTTTCTATGAGTGGTAGGGCTCTCTTTTCCAAAAGTTCTCTGTAGCTCAAGCTATTTTGATGTCCTTTTAACCACTCGAGCCACAAGTTTCCATTCGGAAATACCATACCCCAAACTATGACTCCTCCTCCTCCCATCTGTCTCTTGTTGAGAATAACAGGTTCACCTTTTCTTGACCATGTACACCACTCATCAGGTCCATCGAACTTAAAACATTTTTCATCAGTAAATATCACTTTCTTGAAGTCGATATGGTTTGTTATCCATCTTTTGGCGCTTTCCAGCCTTGCCTCCTTGTGTTTTCTCGTTAGTGTAATTCTTTTCTTGATTTTAGCATACTTAAGTCCAATTTCGTGTAGCTTTCTTTGTACAGTTCGAACACTGACGTCAAGTTCACACTTCTCCTTTACTTTCTTTGCAGTCCTTTTCTCCAGATGATAACAACCTTGTAATACTCCTCTTCATTCTTCTTTCTGTTCTCTTGGAAATTGTTTTTTTCCGTCCTCTCTTCTTCTTCTTCTTCTTCCGCTCATAGTCTGTACTTAGCATGTATTCAACTGTTGACTTCGGTAGCTTCATCTCAGCGGCAATCTTTCAGATGCTGAGCTCGTCTTCTCTCTTCTTTTGGACCAAACTGATGACTTCTTTTGAATGCATTTTTCTTCAGGATTTTAATGCGTTTTCACAGTGAATGGTAAAGATACTCAAATGTAATGGTCAGGGTACAATTTACCTGCAGAAAATTTGCATATTGTAGCTGTTCGACGACTAAATCATTAAAATACCCGGAATTTGTGTCGTGTCCGAAAAATAGTGTCGCCTAAGTTGAAGTAAAAATAAAGAAAACATGAAACCAAAGACAAACCCATCAATCAATGTTCATACCATTAATGGACAGTTACTGCTGAACTACCTACTCATCAACACAAAAGCTCTTGGCAGCAAAAAACACCTTTAAGCACACTTTTCAAAGTGTCCCAAAAATAGTGTTGCCCCCCTGTATGTATGTTCTCAAGGAGACTGATTCAAGGCAGATGGTGGCCAAATTTAAATAATGTATGAAATATATTTACTGGAATAACAATGTATATTTTAAGACCAAATCCATCAACTTTCTAATATCACCTTGTATATTGATATATTAATCTTAGCAAACATAAAAAGCATACATCTTTAATAAATTACCACAACATATAGACATAGAATGGGCAGCATAGCTGAAGTAGTAGTAGTAGTAGCAACAGCCAAATTTGAAAACTTTAGATACAGAATCCTCACTGATAAAATTTGGCCTCTGCCCAGAAAGAATAAGCAAAAGTTTCAAATAGACGCAACCTCAATTTCTTACCAAACAAAGGCTTTCCTACTTCATTTTAGTAACCTAAAAAATCAGTTTACATGATCAAGTTTTTCATAGATGAAATGAGATTTTTTTTTTATTATTATTCTGTCAGTTATTAGAGATTCCTGCTACTGCGTCTACCTATACTGATCTGGATTTCATTTCACAAAACAAACACACCAGCCATTACATTAAGTCATTGCACATTCATTTATTTATTGCTTGTTCTGTTTTAATGTAAAAGATTGAGCTTAAAATCCATTTTACTAATGGAAAAAATAAAATAAATTGTATACAAAGACATTACACATTTATTTTTTTTTATTATTAAGATTGCTGCTGTTGCAATTGTCTACACTGGCAGAGTTCTTCAAAGACTCACATACCAACAAAGATTCATTACACCCCAACTCACAAAGTCTTCTACCTTCTATGCACACAGTGTCAACAAGACCAAAATGACGATAACAACCCTGCCTGCATTCACTGTTCAGTACTTATAGCCACTCTACATCTTAATTAGCACAATCACTGTTATTCAAATGCATCAGTAGTGCTACCTAGTCACAGGTTTCCCCAAATGGTGCTCATCAAGAAGATACAACACATTTGATGGTAAGAACCATCTGTTGGAGTGAACTAAAGAAAAACAATTACCTCTCACCACATCAGACACAATCTATCCAAACTCTCTTGCTCTATTGGCTTATTTCTCTTCCACAAAGATTTAATGTAAAAGTAGAAAATTCTTAATAACACTTGATGTATTTGCTACCAATTTGCTTTTTTTATTGCAGGGATGCTGCCCTACCTGTCCACAAGAAACATTGCCAAAATTTTGGATTGTTTGTATGTATCTTACCAGATTGCTTGTGATTTTGATTCCCGTCCTGGTCTCAAGTTTCTCATCCAAAAAGTGGCCCAGACAAGTGTTGCTGCAAATCTCTACAAGCAGGCTGGTGCAAGCATGGTATTTTACATCCACACTCTCATTGAAATCTCTTCCAACATTAACACCCTCAAACTGGAAGGCATCCGACAGTCATTGAAACAGGTGTCCACTTCTTCCATGAATGATCAACAAACATGCATTCAACATGCCAGTACGATGATGTCCAGCATAACAGACAATATGGATATTTTCTTGTTTCTCCTGCAGAACATTTGTGATGAACTGTGCCAGACGTATGTGGATATGACATTGGATGAAGAGACAATCACTTGTGTTGATCGTCTCTCAGAGCAGCCACTTGTCTTCTTGATAGCTCAAGCTGATGATCTTTGTGATATTACTGGCTCTAATGGAACAGAAGGCAAGCAGTTGTCATCAACATCATCTCAAGAAAACAACAATATTTATCCAACTTCTGCTCCTGTAAATCTACAGTCTGTTGAAGGTAATACAACTGTTATTTTACTTGATGAATTGTTTTTACTATTTTCTTTTTTTTAGGTTCGGTTTTAATTAATAGTTATTTTTATTCAGATTGGTATTGCTAGTGCTTTATGTCAATGGACATGTCCTACATGACGTAAAGATGGTATGAATAAAAGAAAAGAAGGAGAAAATAAAGAAGAAAGCCCAAATATATGCCAATGACAAATGACAGACCAAAAAAATGCAAATACTATCTGATATCTGTTAATTAAGCAAATTATTTTTTTTTTAAATTCTCACCAAATTTTTTTTTATTTTTTTCTTTTCCTTCTTTTCCTTCTCTTTTTTTCTTTTCCTTTTTTCCTTTTTCTTTTCCTTTTTCTTTTCCTTTTTTCTTTTCCTTTTTTCTTTTCCTTTTTTCCTTTTCCTTTTTTCTTTTTTCTTTTTCCTTTTTTCTTTTTCCTTTTTTCTTTTCCTTTTTTCTTTTCCTTTTTTCTTTTCCTTTTTTCATTTTCTTTTTTCCTTTTTTCTTTTCTTTAAATTTGGTTAAAAACAAAAACATGTATAAGGTGATTAAATAAACCTGTGATTCAATTTTACTTTGTTCAAAAGAGAAACTGGAAATTGTCATAAAAATATAAATCAACTGCATTATTTTAAAGAAGGAATATTAAGAATTACTATTTACATTTAAGTTTGTTTTTTGTTTTTTTCACTACAGTTTGTAATTCTTTTAAAACTTTTAACACTACAGGTGACTTTATTCACCAAGCAGAAAGTCTGTCCTACATCTGCAGGTGACTCTGACCATTGAAAGATAGTGTGTTTGAATTTTGCAATTGTTATATCTTGCTATAGCAACAGCAGGATTGACCTTGATTGAAATTGAGATCAAAGTGACTGCAGAGCAAGGGAAGTAAAACTTATGAATAATGCAGAGTGCTAAAGGTTTTAACATGGATATTTTACATTCTAAACCATATAAAAGAAATAGTTTCTCTAACATTCTAATATTCCAGAAAATAAAACAAAAAATAACTGGCTGTAAACTGTAACACTAGAATATTTGCATTAACTGTTACCAAACCATTCAATGATCACTCCATATAAATTACAATTTAGATATTCTTGTATATCAGTGAACAAGGAGTTAGGAGATTAGGATTCCAACCATGAGACTTGGGTGCAAATCTCAGCAGGGTTTATTTGTTAAGTAGGTCACTTTTTGATAATATCAGCCTGGAGAAAATCATCCCAGCATATAGCATCATTGAGACGTGACTGAAAACCTTACCATGAGTTGGCCTAAGACTTGTGGATGAAACTGTTCAGAAGTTGTTGATGCTTGTGCTTATATTAAGTCAAAAGCCATTGTGACTGAAAGCTTGAGCATACTGGTCTTGTCTAACTGCTGATCGTACCAGATATGTAATTTTTCCAGAAATTTTAACTGAGGTCTGCCCAGCATAGTTGCACTACAAACCATAGGTTGGCTCTGTAACTATTGAAGAAGTACAAAATGTGCCTGAGCAGGCATCTGCAACAGGGATTAATTAGCCGTCTTAGACAGGCATACTTGGAAACAAGCAGCCTGCTAGTTAATCATGTGTATCAACATTTAATGTAGATTTCACAGTTAGATTATACACATGAACTAAAACAGCTTCTTCTTGCAGTATGATGATTTTCCACACTACTTTAAACAAATGGTGAGGAAAGAAACTTCCATTGATACTAGAAAAAGCAATAACAGTGAACTTAAAAAGCCTATTTTCCTGAAAAACTGTTTTAATAGAATTTATAAATTTCAACTAATAGTAATGCTTTGTGGTAAATGACAAATGAATATTTCCTATATAATAATGACAGGCATTGGATCAATTTTTGCATTACAACAACAAATTTTAAAATCTATTGAATTCAACAAACCACTTCATACTATATTCATAAATTTTAATAAAACTTTGGTTCCTTTCTAATTTCCTAGAATTATCTTTGTCCAGCGAAAATATAAACCAGTCCACTGATGACAGGACTTGTTTACATAACTTCCACCTTATTGTACATTTGACCATCAAGAAAAAAGTTCATTCTTAAATTTCCCAGTGAGATAAAATTATTTCTCTGTTTGTTTTCATATGCAAAAATACAACCCAGACCATTGATGACAGGACTTGTTTTCATAACTCCTGCCTTAATCATACATCTGACCCATTAATGAAGTTCATTTTCATTTAATCTTCCAGACAAAAGATAAAATTATTTCCCAATTTGTTTTCATCTGTAAAAATATAATCCAGATCAATCTCTCTTCTGCTAATGAGATTTGTTTGCTTAAATTCTCAAGAACAAAATAAATTTATTTCTCAATTCCTAGACTTATGTCTGTCCAACGAAAATATAAACAAGATCACCGGCTCATCAATGACAGGATCAGTTTCCATAACTTTGACCCTCAAAAAGGGTTTGTGTTTTATTTAAATTTCCCAATTTCTTTTTGCCAGTGAAAACACAAGCCATGTCTATGTCTCTACCTATCAACAATATGTGTTTTCTTAATTCCTCAGGGAAGAGATAAAATTATTTTTCAGTTTGTTTTACCTGCATGCCAGATTCTCGATGGATAAAAAAAAAAATTTGAGTGTATTGTTAATAAGGAGAATAGAGCCAGATGGCCCCTTTCCACTTTCACATCACCAAGAAAATGTCTCCAACCCCTCTCTCTCTCCCGCTATCATCCAGCTATTACATTTTAGGGTTAACCCTTTCCTAGCTTTTCCAGCTCATAACATTTGACCACTTCATGGCCTCCATGTCACTTAAACATTTTATAAATATTAGGATGTGGATGAAGTAATAGTGGCTCGGAATAGGCTCATTACATCCACTTAGGTGCAAATAGTATTTGCATCTAAGTGAGTGGTTATTCTGGGTAAGACAATAAACTGCATCCGACAGCAAGGCCTCTGATCAGGAGGTTTTGAGGAGCATGGAAACACCTCTTAATTGCTGGTGTTCCAGGTCCACCCTGACCTGGGTGGTAGCACCTGTTAGAGTCCCAGCTATGAGCAAATAGTTAACCCCCAAACTGGGGTCAAAACACTATGAAAGTGTAAAAATAGATTTTAATACCAGCAATACATTTTTGAAAAAAATTATCAGCAACAAAAATCTTGTCGGCATTAAATAACCCATTGAGGTTGATATGCTGTAAAACAAACCAAACCTTGACACTGGTATGAATCCATCTCCCCTCCCCCTAGCTATGAGTTAAATAGTAGGTCTTGTAACTGTTGAATAATTGAACACTATCACCAGTCAGGTTTTTTTCAGCTGAATTGTCTCTTTGAGCCTGTTCATTTGTTCAACATACTGCTTAGCATTGACCGTTTAGTTGATTTGAAGCATTTCTTCTCCATACACAGCACAAATATCACAAGTAGGTTTGCCAACATTGTTATTTTGATTAAAAGCAAAGAGAGGAAAATGTTGAACATGCTCATTTTTCTCTACCTGGCATTCCATCTCAAAGAGGTGACCAATTTCGATAACTTTAGACAGCAATTTCACAATATGACCAGAGTTACTAAGAAGCAAAAAATGCTACAAAAGATTATTCGTCAAGATCATTCACAGAACATCAAAAAAAAAAAAACCAAATATATGTAACAACTTAATAGTTTTTATTACACAGTAACATACTTCCATCTTGTTATATTTTTCTTTCTTGTAGGCCAGGTGGTACAAACAGATGATGTAGCTCCAACAGATGATAATGAATCAGTAGCAGGCACAATAACTAACCCCAAAGAGGATTATTCAATTAATCCATCTGATCTGAAAAGCAAGAAAGAAAAACGAGCTGAAAAGGAAAGCCGAGTTTATACAGTGGCAACAGACAAACTTATAAAGAATTTAATGACTGAATATAAGAAACGTAAACAGCAACACTCAATGCCTACTTTTGTTAAAGCAGGCAAAGTTCCAAATAACAAAGCCAACACGGCGCAGGTTTTCAAACAGCGAGAACCAGTAGACTATGAAATTGAAAAACAGCAAAAAGTATCTATCATGAAGGTGAGTACTAAAGTCCTTCAGTTTAAGCTGTACTCAGAATCAAGAAGATACATTTTTAGAAAATATATTTGAATTTTTAAATACAGGGTGCAGCAGAACTACCTCCCACATTTTAAATGTCAAAAAGACTAAGGAAAACAAATCATTTCACTGTTTAAACAAGGGCTACAGTTTTTATTCATTTGGTTTTAAACATGACATCTTCCAAATGGTAACCTTTATTCACCATAGACTGTTGTAGATAATTTCTAAAGTTTTCCATCACCTGGACACTCAAGTGCTTCAATATCTTCTAGGTGGCTTGCTTGCTTTTAAGCGCTGAACCTGTGGCCCTGAAATTTTCAACCTATAATGGTATAGATTTTTTATCTGGAACAGCATTATTATGAGGTAACATGAAATGAACACAAAAGGCTCTCTGTGTTGCAATTACAGACTCGGCAGTCTTAAAAGATGTTTCAGCAGTAAACACATGATGTGCACAGGTTGAAGCCATGATGGTAACTGATGGTATCTAAAAAAAAAAAATTTTTTTTTTAAAAGTGGTAAGACATTAGCTCAATGGAAACACCATTGCCACTTGATTAAGTTCATTAACACCACACAGGGGACCGTTTAAAATGTGGGCAGTATTTCTGCCACATCCTGTGTATTTATGGAGTACTTTTAAGAAAAGTAGACTGAAGATTTCAGTAATTTCAGAAAATAATTTCATTTTAACAGAAAGGATGTAAAAAAAAAATGTGACTTAAAATTTAATCAAATGTTATTTATCAAAAATGTAATCACCTTAACTTTCAACAACTGCTGCCTAACAGGAAGGTAAATTTTCAATCCCGTGTTTACAGTAATCTAATTTCCTCAAAAATGTTTGAAAGATTGTTTTCAACTTTTTCTTTGTTTCTGAATGTTCTGGTACTTGTGAAATGCTGATTCCTCCATCCACATTCCAAATGTATAGCTATAAATCACTTGCAGCACCAACCTCTTATAATCATAGGCACCAAATACTAAGTAAATTGTAATGTGTTGCAGGTGTAGGTACTTTCATCTGTTCAGTATTTTCACCCATCACTGGTCTTCAGGTGTAGTTATTTATCATTGTTTACTCTACAGGATGGAGTCATTGAAGAATTATTCTGTACATTCTAGCAGGTCATGGTTTTCTTGACTGGAGATTTTCTCAAAAGACAAAAAGATTATAAGTAGAAAGAATAAATGTCAATGTAAAAACTGCCAACAATTTAACACCATAGACTGTCAAAGGTTACAATCACCTTTGGTTGGTTTTCTACAAAGATCTTGAGGTGACAGGAAAATTAACAGCAAGGTTATAAGTTGTCTGTATGTTGGAGAGCCTTTCAGCTTGAGAGAAGAATAGAAAGACAGCATTCCCTTTGGGTGCAATGAACAATTCTTAGGTGGGAACTAAGTGGGATCTGATTTATATAGATATTTGTTCAGGGGAACAAATATCTATATAAATTCCTGTTCAGAATGCACATGGCTATATTCAAAAGTAACTTTCACCACATATGGCCCATCCAAAATTGCCTATGGTCAGATTCTGGGTTCAGACCTTTTGGTAAGAATCAATTTAAATTTGGTTGAACATTTCACTAAATAAACACTTCCCAGATATGACTGGGTTTTACAGAATTTTGGTAGACAAAATTCAATTGTATTGAATTTACTAAATCTTGTTTATTTTGGATTCAAATCCAACCAATGCCTTCCTAATAAGCATTTTATATTTATTTATCCAGTTGAGCTAGCTCAGACATTCATAAGTCTGACGCCAACTATCATGGTTCTGCATCAAGGTCGGAAGGTCATAAGAGTGGCATTCTGTGTCATAACATAGTTGGTCAATGTAGGTGATTGCTGGGTAACCAACCCATCTTGCACCATGGCTAGGCGTCCAGAGCAGTAGATCACTCACAAGTTCTTGCTTTGCTTGCCAACAGTGTTCTGTAAAGTGCATGTCAAGAAACTTCTTCCATTAGGTTCCAATCTGGTCAACTAATCTATATTTTATCCACTTATTCCTTCACTTATAATTCTTAACTCTCTCTCTCTCTCTCTCAATATCTCAAGTCACTAAACAGCATTTCATGCATTATTATGATTTCATCAGGGTCACTGCCCTGTTACACACTATTCAGCACTCTTCATAAGTAAAGAAAATTTTAGATATATATATATAATTTTAGTTACTCACTGATTTTAAAGATTTTTTTTTTTTTTTACTATCATGAAAAACTATCAAGAGTAGATTTTATTTATATTTGTTTTCTACTGAAAAGGTTGATAAATATCAGTTAAAACTAATTTTGAATGTTTGTAATAGAAGACACTTTTTTCTTTTCTTTTTATCAATTTTCTGTTTTAATTCATTTCCACTCAATCATTTTTTTTCTTTTTTAGGACAGTGAAGCACATTTAAAATCCTGGACGGAATTACTATGTGCCATTCTTCGACTGTTTCAAGAACTTCCAGATTCAAAATTCTATGCATTGCTACCCACCGTATTTAATTGTATCAACCAATTAGTCTGTCATTCGCATGAACAAAGACTGAATGATGCATTAGCTCAGTGGCTGCACAGAGTTGGACATATGGTTGGCATCAACCCTTTGTAATGGTACAGTCATGATTGCTGTAAGTTGCTGCCATTAATGAGAATGAGCATTGTAACTAATTCATTGCAATTCTGCTTTCAGAGGTTTTTGAAAGTTTCAAAGATTTTTATTCACTTGCATTAAAACCATGTTTTACAAACTCTATAAGAACATGGACCCTTTTATGTTTTGTGGTCATGCCATTATGAAAAAGCTGATACAAGTCAGTTTTTCAAATTCCTATTGTTTGTCAATTGAAAACTCTTAAGGATACTGAGTAAGAAATGGGCAATGACTTTTGCAACTTGTTACAATCTTTTTAATTTTATTCAAAATGCAAGTCCCTCAACATTTTTCATTGTAATATTTTGGTTAGTTGAAATATGAAGACGAATGAAAGAAAGAAGAATTTCTATTAAAACTAACAATCTAATGAGTATCACTTTTTTCTTTTAATTCTTTTATTTTCACCTTCATCAAAGGGAAATTGAATATTAACCATTTTTAAAATGCTGTTATCTTAAACATTTACAAAAATGTAACAAATGTTTTAAAATTTCTAATATTCCAGGAATTCTAGAATGAATACAATTCACAAAGAAAAACAACTGCCCTTGGTCTCATCTTTTGAACAGTACTACTTTATGGTTCTCTACTCACAATCTCCCCAAATATTTTTGCTGAAACTTCAATTTCTTAGAATTTTCTTGCCTGTTTGGGTCTTGCTTATACTAAACAAGCTTAATGTATTGGTTTTCATTCTTAGCTGAAAGTTATTTCACAGAGTAGCTTTTGTTGTTCTGTATTGTTTCTTAGTCTCCTTGATACAATCTATTTTGTTTTCTTCTTTCACCATTTTTGAACACTTCATATTTTGGTCAGTTAATGTTGTTTCAGTTTGATGACAGCATTGTGATAAACAATTCCTTTGTTGCTATTTCTTATAAGTATGTAAATGTTTATTTATTTCTTAAAAATCTATTTTCATGAAAGTACCAAATAAACTGGTTGACATTGAAGATGTAGTTTGAGCTATAGACTCTAGTCTTTGGTTTGAATTTCATTGACTAATTTAGGTGATATTAGCTAATATATTTGATGTGCAGATATAAAGGTCCACGTTCCCATAAAACTACTGGGCTCTGTTAATATTTATTGTAAGCTAAATTTTTTTTTTTTTTTTTCTGTATATGTATATTTTTTTCTGTATATGTATTTTGTGATATGCTAAGTTGTTCATTTTTTACATGTTAGAATGATGGAGTTATATTACTGGAATTTGTGCATTTCTTTTTTTTTTAATTATTTATCAGTTTATCTTTAACTGTACTTAAAAATTTCTAATCAAAGAACTGAATTGTAGTCTTTACTGAGCTCCTGAAAGAAAATCTAATTCTCCTTCTATGAAAAGGTCCTTATTTTTTTTCAAATGATATATACTATTTCAAGCTACTGTATAATAGAATAGATGTGGTAACTTCATTTTACCATATAAAAAGTAACTTTTACTATAGCAGTTCAGTGATACTCTAATAAAATCAATAATTAACATTACTTATCTATATGGATGTGTAGGAAATGTAACTGCTATCAGTGCAAAAAGTCTAATTGGTGAGCTGAGTTCATATTCTGATAGAGACTGTTACATTCACTTTATACTAATGCTTTTAAGAAAGCATTAATCCATCTCTTCTCCTCCTAGCTATGGGTTAAATAACAGGGCAGGGTGGGCTCTCTAGCCTTGGTGTGTAGCCAGTCTAAGAGAAGGAAAACTCTGAATTCAAACCAATTGAACAATACTTTTTATGTCATCTGCAGATTGGCAACTCTTCAACTATCAGCTTCTCATGATGGATATGTCTCTATTGTGAGCCTGTGGCTCTACCTAAAAGTTCCATACATATCTATCATTATTATATATAGATAAATTTCTGCATAGATGCCATGAAAGGAACTGCTTTAGATTCTTGTAGCACTGATTTCTGGCTCTGTTAAAAATTCCAGTTAACTCCTATATGTCACATTTATAGATTATGTGGAGGTCTATGATCAAAATATGTAATATAGCTGACTACAAAGCTGAACATTTTTTGTAACAAATATTTTTTCAAATTCATTCTCATCTTCCTTTCCTCATTCAAATGTGTTCTATTACAAGTGTTAATGCAATTAATTGCAGAAATTAATTGCATTAACACTTGTAATACTTTGTTTTTTTTTTATTTAAGTCTCAATTATGCAATAATTTTGAATAATTTGGAGGCAAACATTTAAATTCAGATTTTGCATTTCTCATATTTATCCACAAATACAAATAAAACATTTCCATATATTTCACTCAACTGCTTAAAAATATTTTCTTCAAATTAATCAAGATTGTTTGACATCATACTTTTGGAATTTTTCACATGAAAAGTCCTCTTGAATTAGTTTGTTAAACTTTCTTCATTAATTTACTTTTTCTTTTGCTATTTGTTGTAGAATGGTTATTTAATAAAGGATTAACTATTAAAAATGTTATTTATTTATAATCTTATTAAATTTTAAATGTTTCTTAATGTAGCTCTATTCTCACACTTTCATTGTTCCAGAGGAGGGTCTAATTGAAATATTGAAAATAAAAGAGAAAATGCTGGTGTATAGGGAAATGTGTGGATTTTAAATTTAGTGAGAATCCATCATGAAAAACAGTGATGCACACATTTGTGGTTTTGAAGATCAAAATATTCAGATATTATGCAAAAATGGCTTAAGTATTTTTACCCAAAAAATAAATGTACAAATATTTTTTTTTAACTTCCACTGCTCTCTTGCAGTGAAATTTGTCTACATATAAATTACTTGGATGAAAAATAATTGCTTGTGACGAGGACAGAATGTTAATAAGAGTATTTAGTAGCTAATCTTGCCATGGCTACTGTGTATTTTTCTTTTCTCTCCAATCTGTCCAGAATACTGAAATTCATGGTTGGCTAATTTGAAATTAATCATTGATGATTATTTGGAAAAATAAAAATTGATTTTTCTTACTTGATATACAATTTTTTTTTTAATTATCTACAAAAACTATTTTTTCACCCAGTGATCATCTTTATTCAGTATTTTGCTATTATATTGGTTATCTTCTAACTTTAAAAATTAAATGAAAAAAAAATACTTTTGGAAAATTTACCAAGTTTTTCTGTCTACAGCAGTTTGTATTATATATTTTTTTCAACATGTTAATTTTATTTTTCTATTAGATACCTACGTCTTTATTTTATGTCTGTATGGACTTAACTATTTTATTAATTTGGTTTAATATTGGTCATGTTTTTAATTTGTAGTATACCCAATAGCATTAAAATGACACAGTAACATTACTTTCTATTTAAGCTTCTCAAATATTGATACATTTAATGAATTACTGAAAATGAACATTAAATTATCAGGGGTTTAATTAAAATATTCAT
Organism: Acanthosepion esculentum; assembly: GCA_964036315.1. Lineage (NCBI taxonomy): Eukaryota > Metazoa > Mollusca > Cephalopoda > Sepiida > Sepiidae > Acanthosepion > Acanthosepion esculentum. Next base: position 43,153,500 of record OZ038490.1, read on the forward strand.
GATGAATATGTTTTTTTTTTCTCTAACAATATCTGATGATTACATATTAATATGTTCATTAAATATTTTTAGAATTCTACTCTGCAATCAAATGAAATATTTAACAAAGGACACGTAACAATATTTCCAATCCTAATGCTACCATCTGGTAGTTGCCAAACTAACGCCTTTTCTGTCCACTAGGTCTCACTAATGCTATTAAGAATATGTAAATATTTCTGATATTCTCGGTATATTAATCACTATTATTACTATAATTACTTTAAATAATTAGCTCTCTCTTCAATTGACTACTAAGAAATTCAGATTGCTTGAGTGACAAATCAATTTCTGAAAAAAATCTATTCAGCTACAGGATATGGAAGAAGTAAGAAAAGAAAAAAAAAGAAAATTGTGGGTGGGAGTTCAAATGCATACTTTCTAAATCTGCTTTTGGCCTCCTTATTACCCAAAGCAGTATTAAGGTTATGAAGGGATTGATGCAATCACAAAGACAGGATCAAGTTTATAAACACTCTTCAACTCACTCTGACATTGTTTTATGTTTGCTTCATTCAAAGGTAACATTTTAATAAGTCATTTCCAGTGTTCACAATAATTTATTCCTTGTTTTAATGTCTATTTATCCTATTAATTTATTTATTAACCTCTATATTTTACTTTTATTTGCATCATTGTTATTAAACTGATCCTGGTGAAAATCCCATCTTTCTACCACTTCCTCTTGTTAATGATATTAAAAATCATGAATAAAATCTTATTTAAAAATCAATTTAATTTTGTTGTTTTATTTTAATCACTACAGACAGTTGCTACACACTCTTCTTCTATGTACTGTGTCCCTTCAGATCACAACTTCTTGTCCTTGAGCTCTAAGTTTTGTCTTTTTGCCATCTCTCCTAATCCCTGTTCTGTCAATCATTTGCACAAGCTCATTAGATAAGTTATTTGTTGCTTTCCTCTGTCCCTCTTGTCTTCAATGTGTGCTGTGAGTGTAATATTTTCAAAGCCCCCTTTCCTAAAAGAAAATGTTCAATAATAATTGAATAAAAAAAACTTACAAAATATTTCTTGTCTACCTTGGTTTCAATCATTCAGTATCTTCAGGCAATTTCAGTCAATCGATTTCCTAAATTTTGGGAAATCAATTTACCGAAATCACCTGAAGATACTGAAAGTTAGCAGAATTGGCTGATCTCCCAATTTTCTATACTTAAAAGCTCTACATGTTAAATTTTAATCTTTTTTATTGTCTATTAATACTACTGTTTCCTGGTCTAATTCAACTCTGCCCATTATTTTTTTCATTTTATATATATATATATATTTAGCAAGTTTTGTTAAATTTAACTGACAAGGTCTGTCTGTTTAATTTTTGTTCATATTTTTACTATTTTTATAATTTGCTTTTATACATCCAAATCAAAACTGGACAAACTGTCCAAAATTTGTGTTTTGTTCTGTTTTTGTCCAAGTACTTTTGATATTGTCAGGGCAGTAGACAAAATTTGGTTGGCTACATCCAAGTATTTTGGACGAATGCTAGAATTAAAAAATAGACATATCATATAAGTGATATCATGTGTAAAATTGCTTGATTGACTGCATAAGAGTAGAACATAACTTATTAAAAACCTGGAAAAAATACAATAAAAAAATTATGCAGTCACACCTTGTTGGTTGAATTTAGCAAAATTTTGTGTGTATACACACACACACACACATCAGAGGTGAAAGATCTATGTATGCAACTTTCTTTTTTTCCAGGTTAAATAATTTTTGAGTAGTATATAAGGTAACCAAAAAAGTCCTTGCTATTTTTTTTTTTTTTTTTTTAGAAAAGAAAAGGTATACAGCATATTTAACATACTGTTAGTCTTCAAAGTAATACCTATCAGCATCCAGAAACATTTGCCAACATGATTTCGGCTGCACAATGCTCTGGCAGTAAAGATCAGGTGTCTTGGATGCAAAGAATTCTGTGAATGTGGCTTCATTTGTGAAGGATTCCCCATGAATATGGTTGTCCAGGGAATGGAAGAGATGGTAATCTGTTGGTACAATGTCAGGTGAGTAAGGTGGATGGCACAGTGTCTCCCAATCAAGTCACTGTATGGTATCCCTGGCAACTTGCACCACATAAGCCCTGACATTGTCATAGAGGAACAGTACACTCTTGTGATTAACCAATGCTGGCTGCTTCTGCTTCATTGGATGTTGCACATGTTCCAACTGCTGTAAGTACAGATCTTGACTGATGGTTTGGCCCATTGGTAGCACCACTTTTCAACTAGTCCACCAGATACAGAGCATGACATTGCATGGTGTAGAGGTGGTCTTGTGGTATGAGGCACCTTAACTTCTGGAACCAAAGCCTGGATACGGCTGCAGACAAGCCCACCTGAAAGTCATAAAGCAGACAACCCTAGATGGGCTGCTTCAACACCATGTTTTTTTCATCACTGCTCAAGTTATAACTGGTGTGTGTGTGTGTGTGTGTGTGTGCATACAATGCATCTACATTGGTCAAGAGTAATGTCCCCCCACCACCACTGATTTCCCCTGCACATGACACACTCATTTGCATATCAGTGATCACTTCTTCCCACACAACATAAAAAATGGCAAGGACTTATTTTAGTTACCTTATAAAATAAGAAATATTATTGAAGTGTATGTAGAGAAAGTTTGTGTTTGTTTAGCAAGAAAAGGAAAAGCAGTGAATTAATTGCTTTCCTCTTCTATGAGCAGGGAGCATGAAAGAAAAAACAAAATTGAGGGATATGCAAAGAAAAGCAGAATTTTTGCCGATTCTAGCTTGTTTTGTGTGATTATTATTATTCACTACTGAAGAGTATATATGGAATGTCTGGCAACCCTAATGTCACATTAAAAGTTACTTTTTTACGGCTTTTGAAAAAGATTGAACCCATGGAGAGTATTCCTGATCCTTTTGGATTTAGTCATGTAACCATTACCTAGAATTTTCTTCTTGACCAATTCACACTTGGAGCAAAAAGGAGCAACCGGCACAGTTTACTTTTTTGTAATTAAAAAAGTAAAGTTTTCATTCCTCTATCCATTTTAACATTTTAAAATTTAATTTTAAATATTTAAAATTATTTAAAAAAAAAAAAAAATAAATTAAACTAGCACCTAAATTTTTTGTTAGAATAAAGCTTAGATTCATTTAAGAAATTATCTAGGGACCTTCAACGATTTGCGAAAAAATGTCCAAAACTTAATAAAAGTACTTTGAGCTATTATAAAGAGGAAAGACCAAAGGATCTTTTGATATAAAATTATTTGCCTACATTTCTTAGATTAGGTATTGTAATTATTTACATTGTTAAGACTGTTGTCCTCATCTTTATTGCCACATTCATGATGATGTTTCAGCCATTGTACACTCCAGCTTTCTTCAGGTGATTGGAATTTCAAACTGAATCCTTTATTTCATCCACTAGCGTAGATTGTTCTAGTTACACATGCTATACCTCGTCCGGATGTCTCGGTTATCTCCCTTTAACTCAACTCTCCAAGTTTTTGTTCACCACTGCGGTAGCTGGGTATTGAACTCACAACTCTTTGGGTCAAGTCAAAGCATTGGTCATCAACATCAAAGAAGGTATATGACATCAAGAGGAGAACACCAATGAAGGCAACTGTTACCATTCTGTCGCAGTGAAAATTTTCTTGTGGTTGGACAGCCTAAAATGAAAAGATTTTGAAGAAATTTTCCCAAGTACTAACTGTGAGGTTAAAAGGGACTTTTTTTTTTTTTTTAAATTACTGTGAAAGTAGATCTTTTCATTTTTCCTCAAAGGTTGTTTGTTGAACATTTTTTTTACAGCCTTCTTATATTGTTTTCTCTTTTTGTCATTTACAAAATCCTTGTTTTCCCCTAAGCTGTAATTTTCCACTTTTCATTGGTAATCCTTGAAATTGTTATCCTGCCTTAACAGTTAGACAAAAGGAAATTTTTGTGTAAACTTCTACCTTTTTGTAATTGTGTAAAATGTAAAGAAATATGTTTTTTCTTTTTAAAATTTTATGCAGTAGTTGTCTTGTTTCATAATTTTGCACTTAATATTGTGTCATGTTATTTCTAATAAGTTTTCATGTTTGGCACAAGAATTTGGATTTGGTAGGAATAAAAATTTTATAGTGGAACCAAAGTTTCTGGATTTTGCCGGTGTTAACGACACTGTTAGTATGTACCTATCAAAACTCTTAAAACTATTCATATATGAAGCTTTGGAAATTTGCTAAGCCTCAGTTAGAAGTACAAAGTAAATTACAATGCAGATTACATCTACAACTTCTTAAAATCTTCTAAATATGAGCAAAAAAAAGTTATCTCTGATTATTTTCATATTTTACACAGTTTTACATAACATTGGTCATTTTCATGCTGACTTTCTTGAATCTAACAAAACAATGTTCATTAACTGCAGTGATCAACAGGACTTGCTTCTTCTTTACAAAATAAGGAACTGTGGAATTTAAGGGACACTCTATCTCTTCCCCCAATTGGTTCTTTAAAGTGATGTTTTACCCTATGTCTTGCACATTTGGTAAATAATAGTCAATGAAATTAAGATGCAATAATTTAACAAAAATAGGAAGTTAACCAGTTATTGCTTATATGTTGTTTCTTTTATTAGTGTTTCAATTGAAGATATCCAATTTTAGTCATGAAGAAATAAAGACTTAAAACATATAGTTTGTTGTCATGAGTTTATAATATTCAGGATCTCTTAAAAAAAACTCCAGAAAAGCAATCATCATGCGTTCTAAGATCTACAATCTCGGATTTTCAAATATGTCAAACAAATACTGTTATTTCTAGTTTTCTCCATCTTATTTTTGTTGATTTAGCACAATACTGGTTTAATTAACTCTATTATTATTATTTTATTACTAATTTTACTTGTTCCATAAAAAGTGCTCAGACAAACTACATTCCCTGGTCCTGCCAAGACAAACCTCAGAAACATGCCATTTACTTAGTAACAAACCTCCCACATTCCCTTTGTATTCCATCAGTGAGAAGTAAGTTCTAACTCAAGCAACTTCTTCCTGCAAACCACTGCCCTGTGGAACCAACTCCCAACTGGATGTTTCCCCTGATCACTACAATTTTAATGCTAGGGTTAACCGTTATCTTCCATTCCTATACACACAAGTGGCCCCCAAACTTAACACTCTACCTCAAGTCACCACCCCAGGCATTGTAAAGGATGAACCTCGTAAAAAAAAAAAGAAAAAAATTTAATCATATGTCCTTTCAGTATGCAAATGATTATGGCTCCACACATTACATTCTTTTTCATAATTATCAGTGAATTTCTTCTGAAAAAATAGTGAAGTTATTTCCAAGTGCCCTCTAATTAGGTATCTAATTAATTTATAGGTACCTTTCTTATGAAATTTTATCAGAAGTGTACATAAAATACTATAATTTTATGTACATTTACTACATTTTACTGTGTTATTTGTATTTCCATTCATTATTAATTTTGATATTTCATTTACGGAAAAATGTCATAACTGAGATTAATATAAAAATAAGATCATATAAATTTCATAAGATGATACTGATACTTTTAGGTACCCTTCTCAGCTGAAATTGAAAAATCAAATAAACTTCTCCACACATGTTTCGCAAAAGTAAAGGCCTTAACAGCAGAGAACAATGCTTAACTCAAATAATGCAACTTAATGAAATGAAATATTGTCCATATTCATAAAAGCAAATAAAAGCATTTGAAATTAAATAATATATTTGTTTTATTGAGTTTTGTATGTTACAATTCAGAGCTGATTTTCAGGTAGGGGGGGTCAATTAAAAACAAAAAAAAACATGATTTGCATTCCTCAAAGCCTTGTGTTTTTGACTATTGTAATTACTAAAGTGGACTCGATTGAATTTTTAGAGTTTTCATAAAATTAGTTAGGGGGGGGGTAATAAATATAAAAAAAAATTTCTGTCATGACTTTAATAAAAGAAAACATATTTATAATAATTTCGATCATCTGTGAATAGTTTCTGAAAGTTTCATTAAGATCCGACAATTATTTTTATTTGTGCAAGATTTTCCAAATTAATGTGTGTCATACATAAAAAACGTGCTAAAAATTGTATGTTATTTTAGTAGTTCCGGTGATACAAAGAGAAACAAGGATTTTTAAATGAAAATTCAGATTGTTCTAAAAAGAATGAAAAATTTTTAAAAATAAATTAAAATAAACTTTGATCTTTCCTCTTAATAATAACAAACATTTAGACGATAAAATTTTGTTTTCATCAAGTTTGGCATCTTTGTCATCATGCTATGCTCTTTTTTTAATGATCTCGTGGAAGTATCTACATTAAAGTGATGAAGCCACTTGACACGATGGGTATAGAAATTGCCAAACAGATAGTTGTTGATGAAAAGAGAGAAAGAGAACCTTATCTATACTATTAGAAATTCTACCAAGAAAGCAATAGCCCTGAGAAGAAGTGGAGCAATAAAGGAAGAGATACATATAAAACAATGCAGAAACTCAAGAGATAGTGCTTTGCCACCAGGAGATGATGATGAACAAAAACACGAAGGCCATCCATGTGGATACTAGAGTCCTTTTGAAAAAACGGACAAATTCAGTGGTAGAAATTGAAGAGTTTAGATTAGTTTCACAGAGAACTAGGATGTCTGGAGAATGTTACAAGAAAATGAAAAGTGCACTGCAGGAATTGGTATGAATATCAAGAATGTTGAAGAAAGAAAGGTTGAGGGATTTGATGTTTTTTGCAAACTGGTTTAGTATTATTTTGTATATTTAAGATTACCTTCACATTTTTCATGTTTTGTTTACGTGCTCAAACAAAATTCTGTAAAATAAAAACTTTGTATCCAAATCTGAGGTACAGACAGATTTTCATACTGTCGTTTTTCCGTAAAAAACAGTCAAATGGATTTTAGTAAACATAAGTAAATATGAAATATACTGTTCCATAAACTGAATTATATACGAAATCCAGTATGTTGTATTGTTCCGTAATATTATTATTAAATTAGTACGGTGGAGTAATAATGGATAGCGGCTCGTTCGGATTTAAAAGAATCGGAGAGCCAGTCGAATACATTACATTCACTTACGTGCTAATACTTCTTCTCTCCCCAGCTATGGGTAAATAGACGGCAACTGGTCTACCACAGAAAGAAGTGGCAACCTCCTACGGGAAACAATCAGTCATGTATCAAACGAAAGATATATGATCGCCTAAGCTTGTATTACGCATGGCACATAATTAACTGACAGTACAAGGGAGTTAACTCCAAATAACTACGTTGAAGTTATGTACCTTCTCATCTGTTTTTTTAAAACTTTTTTTGCAACATGAAGGTATAAGATTAGCATGGTGAACATGCAACCTCATTGCACTAGCGTAATGACGAATTTTGTAATCATTGGTGGGCATCCTATCATTTTTATGTGTAGAATACCAAGGTTTCTCTATATCTCAGTTAATGTTAATTTGTTCATCATGAAATTGAGTTAAATTCACAATTTCATTTATTTTAAAGATTCATTTTCTTACCTTTTAGTTTGAAACAATCACATATTTTAGTTTATATTTTATTCTAAATATTATTAAAAGTATTTTAATTTTTTTAATAGACATTTGTTCCAAAGTTTGTTTATGTATACATTTAAGATATTGATTTCACTATATATATATATATATATGTAAAAAAATTAGGAATGGATTTTTCATAAATTAATCCAACATATTTTTATTTTATTGTTTAAATGTTATTTTAGTAGATATCCATATTTGAGTAGATGGTCCATTTTTATTTAGTAAACAGTATATTTGATTATCTCCATCTACCCTTCCTGAATATTCAAGAAAGCTTATTAGTAAATATGCATTCTGCCAGAGAACACATATTTTTCTACTCAAATATGAGTCGCCACTAAAAATAATGTTTAAACAATAAAATAAATATATATATATATATATATATATATATTCAAATATGTCTTATTAAAGTGTGCAGACATTTTGTGTCTAATGAGTTTGTCCATCTTCCTCTCCAAATTATGAGTGACCCTTCACAACAAAACACCAGCTGTCAATGTAAAAAATTTGTTTATGTGCTGTTTAATAGAACTTTCTTCTAATAAATAGGATGTAAGTCTTCAGGTAAGTAAGGTTGTTGTGTAATCTGTATAAGACAAATATTGTTTACTTTCTTGAAGACTTACATGCCAAACAGCATATTAATAAATTTCCTATATCCATAATTGCTGTTTTTGCAAAGGATCATTTGTAAATTATACACTTTAATATATATTTGAATTTCAAAAAATAATATTTCTCAACATACCAACCCTTCTATATAAGATTAATGTTGTTTATGAATTTATTTGTTCACTTTCAGATTGTATCTCTGTAAACAATAAAATATATATCTCTTACATAGGTTACACAAAGGTTACCAAAGACATTAATAAATTTTGTACATCATTGTTTTTAATTATTTTTAATAAAGTATATTGTAAATTATTAAATTATTTTTTATAAAAATATTTTATAATATTGATTTACTTTATTAAAAAGAAAATATTGGTTCATATTTTACTTAATGCCTTTTCAAATGCTGTATTTGAAGAAAAATATTCACTAATTAAGGTTTTAATCCTTAATAAATTACTTTTATTCAGTTATAAAAAAATTATGTTTTTCTGGTGATGAGTTGTCTCGGTCCTGAGTTGTCCTAGTGTTCAGTTGATGGTGTTGTCCTGCACTTTTGGTTTGTGAATTCAGTGACAGTAATTGTGAGTTCAATTCATGGGCTGGAGTGTATTTGGACTCAGTGGAAATGGAACAAACAATAACTAAGCTTTACTAAAATAAGAACTAGATGTGAGCAGTAGGGCAAGAATGATCTATCTCTACAGATTAAATAAAGTATTCAGTTCAAAATTCCCTGTAGCCTACCTAGATTAATGTAAACCTGATGAAGGCTGGAGGATACAACAGCCAAAATGTTGTGAGACAGAAAGTATGCTCTTTTAGGTTTAGTCACAAAAAAAATTTCATTCTTATTTATGAACTCTTTTCTTCAGAACACAAAGTATAGGGTGACCCCAAAAAACGGGAACTTTTTAACAATCCAATAAAACTAAGAGTGATGGAAGAAAAATATTTAATTCATAGTAATTGAAACCTTAAAACATGCCATTTAAGAAACAATGATGGAATTTTCATTTTTTTAAAATTACGTCCTGCAGATGGCGTCCTCCTGTACGAATGCATTCTTGAAATCTGCTGTTGAGATTCCTCATTGACTGCTGCAACATCTCAGCTGAGATACTGTGAATTTCATTCTTGTTACTAAAATGGCGAAATGTTTGCTTGCTCAAGGTCACTGTCTCGCAGTGTTGCCACTTGCTCTTGTCTGGCAATATGCACTTCAAAAATTCCTGTTCTTTTGGGTCACCCTATACAATTACCTTTCATTCAGTTCTAGGTAGAGTTATGGAATTATTTGCAATAACCTGTTGCAGGTCTTCAATACATTTTGAATAAAATTCTGCTAGTTTTGATGCGTGAAAAGGTTTTTGACAAACTCTTGGATCTTGTTTTCATTATAGAAAAATTTCACCATGAAAACATTTTGCAGTGACTGAAAATAGTAAAATAATCGATTGGTGCATGGTCAGGTAAATATAGTCGGTGAAGTAGAACAGATTAACCAAGTTCCAACATTTTTTCCTGTTTTATTCTTGCTGTATGCAGCCTTGTTGTCATGGAGAAGTGTAGGGTGCTTTTTGACCAAACTTTTATTAGCATATTTCAGCTGTTGGGGGTTTTCCATGTGCATTTAATGTTTCATTACATTTTCAGAAATCTAAATGAATAATAAACCAACAATCACACCACATAAACTATATTACTTTTCTTCCATGGAGCTCAGCTTTTGGGATCAGTTGTGGATTGAATAATGGGTTCAGTTTAAAATTCTAAGAATATCATGAATACAGAAGGCCGCTGAAGAAGGCCCAAAGAAACAAGTTGAAAAATTGTGACCATAACAACACAACAATAAATCAATGTATAATCCATATATATACAGCAGGCACTGAAAAGTTTTTGGCCTAACCCACTTTCCAAAATCTGACCAAACACTTTTCACAAAGTGCACAGATACTGTACTGATTGTAGACAGAAGTGTTGGGGAGTGATACTAGGTAGAGTGCACAGATACTTTAATTCAAAGCAATAGTGATATTCCATATGTTAATAATCCCATTATTTTTATAAATATTATGTTAGCAATGTTATACAATTTCCAAAATAAACTATTATTTTAGTTGTACATGTCTGAAGATGTGCTTACTAATCATCATTTTTATAATTTTTCACAAGACAAAACTAAGCTGTTGCAAATTATAAAAATGTTTGTGAAAAAAAAGATACAACACCCTCTGCCCCTCTCCCCTACCTAGAGCAAAGACATTTGAAACTAGTAAGATATTTGGGCAGGACTTTTTGATTGAACTTGTTTCTAAGCCTGTTTATTGTGATTCTGTGTTTGGTTCAGGGTAATAAAAAAAGAATGTTCTGCAACAAAAGGATTGAGAAAAACAGTCTTTCTCTGAATAATTTTCAAACAATCAGCAGAACAGAATTTGAAATCTATGACAATTTTGAAAGGTGGCTTGGGAGCCTACCAGCACAAATATAACAGAAACAGTCATTTAGTTTAATTACTAATCATTCACAGCACAACACGGAATAGATAATCAAGGCAGATGGGGTTAGCAAATCAACTAACATTTCAGCAGTGAGGAGAAAAGAGCACTGAGATACCATATGGTCATCAAATGACTCTGGGCAACATATAAAAACTTACAGTAGACTAATTTGAACATGTAAAACTAACACACTAAGTTTTCCATGATGATACAGCTTGCTTTCTGCAAATATAATTCTTCAACGCTGTACCAAGTGCTACAAGTTTATTACAAACAATATTCACTCAGCAAATCATTCCTCAACAGAAATTGCTGTAACTATAGTGACTTATCAACTCCAAGCAGAGGGCAGAACATTGACAACATATTGTGAACTTCACTGTCATCCTCTACCAAGGATTTTTTGTAACTTTAACAACTAATGTAAGTCTGCATTTTTTTCTACCTAGCTTAGTGTTTTTACGTGCTCAAAGAATATTTCAAGTAAGCTTTTACAACACACTTCTCACATTATTGTTAATAAGCAAATTCTTTCTGTTTCAATTTCTCACTGTGTAAGGGTTTGTTTTATTGTGCACCTAAACAGACAACTGCTTTTTTTTTTAAATACAGTGTAACCCGGATATAAGAGGGTTGTCGGGACCGGAGAATAAGTCTCTTATATCCGGGTTTGGTCTATTATATATACATTAACACGGGGTCTAATTTGAGACCAGAGAAAATCTCTCTTATATCCGGGTCTCTTATATCCGGGTTACACTGTATCTTCAAACTATGAAGATTGGAAGTCAAATGATAATGGTAATTTTGTTGTTAGAAAAAGCTTGAAACAGTATCTTGAACCCATAGCATCCAGTGGTGTAGCTAGAGGGTGGGGTCAGAGGAGGCAATCAGCCCCAAGCAGCACTTTTGTTCTGCAGTTAGTTTTCAGAAAAGAAAAAAACAATAGCATAATTTCAATAATTTTTTTTAAAAAAGCACCAATAGCAAAGAAGATAGGGTTCAAATGAAGCTAATTTGTATTTGATACGGCTGGCTCAAAGTCAGCTAGTAAAAAAAAAAATTATCTCCAAAATGTGCTGTCAGCTTACAAGCCATGAGCAAAAGGTGTGAAAAAAATTTGAGCATTTTTAAAGGGCTTGATGTGTGGTTGGATTAAGTGAATTTAGTGAATCCACAGTTTTTTCACACCTATGTGAGAAGTCCAAACTGGCATCAGTTCTTTGATTTTGATTTCTCATGTCTGTGAACTGTTAGTGAAAAAAAATTAAATAAATAAGTGAACCAATTGTTTTTTTTATCTTATCATAAGCCTAGCTTTAATATGGATATAAAATCATTACTTTTCATAAATTATAAAAGAGAATAAATAAATAAATTGAAATAATTCCAATTCTTTAAGGATATCACATGCACTACAGTTTTTTCCAGAAATATCGAATGGAAATTTAAAAGAAAATTGAAATTTAATTTTTTTTTTTAAGTGCTGAAAAAATGGCCATTTTTTTCGATTTTTCAATTTACAAGTTTTCATATTAGTAAAACAATGCCATGTTTTATTTTTTGTTTAGATAGTTGAAGTTTTATTAAGCAAAATAGATTAAGAATTAAAACTATGATAACATTTATTTCAGTTTTAAAAGTGAAATTAATTTTAATTCTTAGTCTACTACTTTGCTAATAATAATTTCAACTACATAAAACAAAATAATTTAAAAAGACATTTCATTTTTTACATTGTTAAAAGAAAAATGAACCATGTTTCTGTTAATGTGGCATTTAATTTATGCCCTTGTTAGAATTGAAATAAATATTTAAAAAAAAATGATAAATTATCAATTAAAAGTACAATGTGTTTTTTGTTTTTCTTTTTAAATAAAGCAGAGAGTATATAAACAAAAACAAGTTCTCTTTCTTTTAATATCGTAAAATATTTTAAAGTTTTCCCAATTTAGAAAAGAAAAGAAGTAACATCTTCTGTTTTTTTACATATCCCCAGTTTTATTTAAAAAAAAAAAATGCAATAGTACTTTTATTTCATAATTTATCAGTGAGGAGTTATAAATACCACATTAACAGAAACACAAAAGAAATCCTGGCACCATATGAGCATTAAATTCTAAGAAATGGATAAAAATATTAAAAATTGATGGATGTGTATGAATAATTTCATCGTTGACAATATTATATATATATATATATATATATATATATATATATATATATATATATATAAACTTTAAGGGGTTAATGTGTACTGTAGTATTGTATTCCTTCTGGGGCTACCCCAAGCGGCAAAATCACTAGCTACGCCACTGGTAGCACCCAAGTTTAATTATTCAATTCTAGTTCAATCAGAGAAATTCCTTAGACTGTTGTGAAGGCATTATAATTTGAGCCTCACTTTCTAAAATGAAAACACAAAACTGTTTAGCTATGGTGGGGGTGTGAAGTTTTCTTTAAATGTTGTATATCACCATATATCTAAATAGTTTTGTGTGAAAGTTGAAAGAAAATCAACAGAGTTAATATATGTAAAATAAATTTCTATATAGCATAGCATTTGTATTAATCCTAACACAATATATATATATATATATATATATATATATATATATAGGCATTTAAAACAACATGCCTGGCCGTGTACACAATTCCGGAAAATCCTTGTTGAAAACACAACTATACTTAATCATGAAAACAATAAACAAAAACTAAAAATTCTTGAAGCTATATACATAAAACGGTTGAAACCTAACCTGAACAAAATAAACTACGAAATCTCCACAAATATTCTTAAATGCCTATAATTGATAACAGAAGCCATTGCTTTATACCAACGGCTTCCCATACTTAATACCACACATTTTCACTCTCACGTGGTCATGTGTGACATCACAAGCTGCGACGCAATTTTCGTTTCCGCGTCTTGTATACACGAGTTTGTCGTTGCTTTGAAATTTGTCATGCAACAAAAACAGACTATCATTATTGTTTCGTCTGGGTATTGTTTGATGTATTGAAATGTAATTGTCATCTTTGATAATGACTTATGTAAGCCGAAAGCTTACATTGGATTTAAACATGTATCAATATGGTGATTTCCTTTCATCTTTCAATGATAATGTCATTAAGCTTATCAGACAATATGAAAGGAACTTAGTTAAAATAAATTCGGTCTCACGCTGTCTGCTGATCTGAGATGGAACAAATACATCGAGTCAGTTGGTTCCCTGTGCCGAGCCAGGAAATTTTTCTCCCCGGAATCGATCCTCCAAGTCTATAAATCGACCATTCGCCCTTGCATGGAGTATTGCTGCCATATATGGTCTGGGGCCCCTGCTGTTTGCCTCAGGGTTCTTGATAAGATCCAGAGACGGATAGGCAACGTGATTGGCCCTGATCTGTCATCCCGTCTGCAGTCGCTCTCTCACAGACGCGATGTTGCCTCGCTCTGCCTTTTTTACAAGTACTTTCACGGTAATTGCTCCTAGGAGCTGCTTTTGCTTGTCCCTAGGCCTTGTGAATTTAAATGTCCCACGAGGCTGGCATCCCGCTCCTACCCCTACACCGTGGAAACTGTTAGATGTAGACGTCTCACACATCTTGCCTATGGAACTCCCTTCCCTATTACTGTTTCCCTGACAAATACAATCTCCAATGGTTTAAGTATAGCGTCAATCAACATCTCCTTGATCTATCCACTTCCCTTCTCCACATCCTTTCATTTTTCATTCCTATCTGCTCTTGCTCCAAATCTTCTGTAACCCCCTTGCCTTGATCGACCCGCGTATTTTAAGTTTTCCCCTTCAGCGGCCGTAAAAGAAAAAGGCGAAATAAGAAGAAAAAGAAGGGAGATTGGCCACCAATGAAAAAAGAACTTTGTCTACATAAGAAAGTAAAAAAAAGAACCTTTGAACTTTGAAAGGACAGAAAGTGTGTAATGTAGAGCAAAGGCTTTTTTTATCATTGACACAGCAGATGAACTCAATCCTTTTGTTTGTTTTTGTGTACATTGTAATTTTTAAGTTTTGTTTTTTTGGTATTTTTTTTCACATTGTGTTAGAGAATAGGTTATCCTGTTCTCAGCAAAAAAGGACAAATTTTTGCAAGAACCCTTGTTTAGTTGGTTAGTAATAAATATTTTTCTTTCAATTGGACTTTATTTTTTTCCCTTTTTCATTACTTCAGGTCAGGCAGTAGTGAAAATACTATTGCAGCAGGTTTTATTTTCTGAAAGAAAATGAAATTTCCGAAACTTTGCAAAAATTCCAACTTGGCAAATTCTGCTTTGCAAAATTCAAACAATAGTTTTGCTTGCGAATTTGTTATAATTTACTTTTAAGTTAAATTAAGGTTTTTAATTTTCAAAGGTCTTGTAGATTTGTCTCCCTTACACAGTATATTTTTTTTCTTTTTCTTTTTTCTTCCTATCTTTTTTTTTTCTTTCTCTCCTGGTCATGCAAGTATAATTCCAGCATCATTTATCCAACTTGCATAATACGCAATTCACTCAATCTTCTAAACTGCATTTTTAATAATCAACTCTTTCGTTATGAGTCTAGGTACAAATATTACCAAATCAAAGGGACACAACTCAGTCTCACTTTTCAGTATGCATGCATGTAATTTCAATACTTAATAAATTCAGTTGTTATGTTTTTAACTCTATGTCCCTTTTTGTATTTCACCATTGCTAATGATTTCCACACTTTTCCTAAACAAAAATAAATAATTGTGGGGAACAGCCTTTCAACACGCAACAAACATGGCTAACCATTACACACGCCATCATACACAGGGCCCGTTTCCCAACCGACAAGTAAAAAACGGGCACTGTGTCAGCGGTGAACACTGTCAGTTTAGCCTATTTTAAAGCTGACCCACCTTTATTTTTTGCACATTTAGAGTCAGAGTGCGAACTGGAGTAATTACCTCTCAGAAAACAAAATTTAATTTAGCGGTCTCCAAGTTGCCTCTTGAAGCTGTCCAGGAAGTGAGAGAAATTATTATCTCTCCACCGAAAGACAAACCGTATTACAACTTGAAAGAGGAACTTGTTCGGAGGATGTCTATGTCACAGCAAAAGAAATTGTCGCAACTTCTGCATGAAGAACAAATTGTGAGACAGCAAGCCATCGCAATTTTTACGTCGTTTGCAATATTTAGCTCGAGAAGGTAATGAGGATGGCATTATCAGGCAGTCAGTTATGTGCCATGCATGATACATGTTTAGGCGATCATGTATCTTTCAATACATGACTGACAAGGCAGATTTTTTCCCACAGTAGGTTGCCATTTCTTTCAAGGCTATAGAACCCAGTCTGTCCTTTAATTTACCCATAGCTGGGTGGTGGAGAAGAGGAGTCATATGTTTCCCAAGGGTATATTAGCACGTAAGTGAATGTAATGGATTTGACTGGAATTCGAACTTGGCTCTCCAATTCCTCAATCCCAGCTGCTATCCATTACTCCACCATTCCAGCGTTTACCATCTGTGTCTCACACTGTTTTAGCTGTGGTGGGTGAATGTGCGCCCATCGAAAAGCTGGCTAAAATAACAGATGATGTGGCAGACCTAACTCTGGGATGCACTGCTCCTGTTTCCGCCATACAGATTCAAGAACCAGATCTGCTGGTTAGACTCCTAGAGGGACAGCGAAGGTTAGAGGCTAGGATGGAAGACTTAGAGAGACGGTTACAGAATTCCCTGCTCCCAAAGTAGAGCTCGAATGAGAGCTAGTAGCAAAGACCCAATCTGTTACTTACACAGGAAATTTGGGGATAGGGTTAATTACTGTAAGCCCCTCTGTTCGTTCAATTCACAACAGGGAAAAACCTAAGCTGGCGACCAGAGGTAACTTGGTGCACTGACTCCATTATGTTCTACTATGGCTAACACAGAAGATAACTTTGTGAACTTTTAAAAAAGTTTGACATTACAAAACCGTCTTTTCACAAAGATACTCTACCCCACAATATCACACACCACATTGTTACTAGTGGTCCTCCTGTTCACATCCATCTTTGTCAGTTGGCACCTGAAAAATTGAATGTGGCAAAAGCTGAATTTAATCAAATGATGGAACTGGGTACTATCCAGCCATCAAAGTGTAACTGGGCATCTCCTTTGCACCTGATACCCAAAAGTGGAGAAAATATAAAACTTTTTCTAGAGAGAGATATAGTGTCTCCTGTGCGTCAGTGTGAAGGGTGATGTCAAAGACCAAAATTTAAATTAAAAATTAAATTCTCAATCAAATTTAAATTTTATCCGTATACGATCTTAAAGTAATATATTTAAATTACATGTGTGATGATTATAGGGCACTCAACTCTGCCACTAAACCTGACCATTATACCATTCCTCATATACATGATGATCATTCAAGATAAGTCTATATTTACTATATTAGAACTTATCAGGGCCTACCATCAAATTTCGGTAAAACCCAAACTCATTCCAAAGACTGCCATAACAACACCATTTGGGTTGAGTTTCTACATGTGCCATTTGGACTAAGAAACACGGCACAGTCTTTTCAAAGATTTATCAACCATGTATTGCACGATTTGCATTTTGTCTGTGCCTACGTGGATGATGTCCTTATAGCCAGTTCCTCTATAGAAGAACATATTAAACATTTGAAGCTCATTTTCGAACATTTTGAGAAATTTGGGGTTGTTATCAACCCAGTAAAATGTGAGTTTGGAAAATCTGAAGTAATTTTCCTAGGTCACCACATTAATTCAGTTGGAATTTCATCTTCCCCTTTTAAAGTGGTGGCCATTTCTGACTTTCCCGTGCCAGGTACCATGAGAAAGTTGCAACAGTTTTTAGGGATGGTGAATTTTTTCAAAGGTTCCTGCCAAATTGTGTGCAGGTTATAAAACGTTTTAACTGATGTAAAAAATTGCGACATAGTTTTGTCTGACGTTGCTTTGGCAGCCTTCCATCAAATTAAGGTTTTATTGTCCCAAGCAGTTGAATTGTCACATGTTGTTCCAGGTAGTGAGTTGTGTTTGGTAGTTGATGCCTCTTCTATTGGTATATGGGCAGTACTGCAGCAGAAGATTGATGACCACTGGAAACCAATTTCCTTCTTTTCCAAGAAACTAACTTCTACAGAATCCAGGTATAGCACTTTTGGATGTGAACTTCTCAAAGATTATTCGGCCATCCGTTACTTTCAACATTTGTTGGAAGGGTGGACTTTCTACTTACTGACGGACCACAAGCCCTTGTCGGGGGATTTTCGGTCAATCTCCAACAAGTACCTCCCACGTGAAACCAGACTTTTGAATTATCTGCTACAATTCACTTCAGATATCTATTTCATCAAGGAAACCAACAACGTACCTGCAGACACCATGTCTCGTGGCATCAATGCTTTTGTGCTGGACCTGTGCTTAGAATATCAAACATTCATGGAAGTACAGGAAAAGGATCAGCAACTACAGCATCTTCTATGAGAGAACCACACATCCTTAACATTGTCAAAAATACATGTTCTAAACACGGAAATGAAAGTTGTATGTAACACCAGCACCGGCCGATTGTGTCCCTTCATGCCTGAGTCAATGCGAAAGGCATTATTCTCCTCCATGCACAATTTGTCTCACCTAGGGGCTAATGCCTCACTACAGCTGATCACAGACAGATTTGTTTGGCCACACATGAAAACTAACATTCGACAATGGGCAAAAACCTGTGTGCCATGTCAGAGGGCCAAAATAGACATACCGGCTCACCTTCTGGATCCTTTCCAACACCTGATGAGCGGTTTACACATATGCACATAGACATCACTGGACCACTCTCTTCATGTGAGGAACAGACATACCTATTGACATGTGTCGATTGCTTCTCTCGTTGGTGGGAAACTCTTCTCATGTCAGACATTACTGCACATACTATAGCAAAGACTTTTGTTTCAGGGTGGGTGTCTCGTTTTGGGTTCCCTGCTATAATTACTACTGACAGAGGGCAGCAATTTGAGTTGAACCTGTTCAACTAGCTGAGGAGGATCTTGGGGAGTAAGAGAATCAAAACCACTGCTTATCATCCTGAGGCAAATGGCTTACTGGAACAATTTCATCATACACTCAAGTCAGCCTTAAGTGCCATGACGGATCAGGGAAATTGGCTGGAGCAGCTGCTTCTGTTTCTTATGGGACTCCACCCTGCAGACAATCTAAAATGTTCACCTGCTGAAATGGTGTATGGCACCACACTCAGACTTCCAGGACAGTTTTTCCTGCAACTCCCACAAAAAGTTTTAAACATGATCTCGTTCATTGATCAGCTTACTGTGAGAATGGCAAACTTTGCATATAATTCTTCTGCACAGATTCAAAAACCGATATATATACCTAAACTTCTGCAGACATGCACACGTTTTCGTGCGGGACTTGGCTACGTCCCATACATTGCAGCTATCCTATAGAGGACCTTTCAAAGTCCTCAAGAGACACTCAAAATATTTTATAGTGAGCATTAACAATGCAACACAGAACATTGCTATAGATAGATTGAATAGATTTTTTTTAAAATTTGTAATTGTAGTTTTAATGCGTTTTAGAATAATTTTATTTATCTCTCTCACTTTTTGCACACTACTTGGCTTGGCATGGACACTCCAGTGACTCCTCCATCATCAGTAGCACCTGAGGTAGTAAAAGGGACTGTGACCAGATCTGGCCGTCATGTTAGATGGCTCAAACATTTATTGACCTAATTTTTTTTCAGGTTTTGGTTTCAGCAGTACCATTACTGAAGGATATTTCTCCCTCCTAATGGAACTCTTCCTCTTTCATTCAATTGCAAGAACATTTTTCTGTAATTTACTGTACACATTGTGTAGTTTTGTTTAGTTACATTTTAGTAGTACTTCTTGTGCAGGTTAATGAACCTGTCTAGGGAGAGGGTACTTGTAGAGAGACCACAGTTGTTTTCCCTTGGGTTGAGCATATAGGAGTTCAGCACATTTTAGAGAGGAGAACTCTTCTTCCTTTGTTTCTTTACTTCCGTTAGAGGAACGATTATTACCTTCCTAACCACCAGGGCATCCAAGCATGTGGAAAATGGACAACATGTGCACAGCCTAACGTGGAGAAAAATGTAATTCACCTAGCTCTTTGCTCGTTGTTCTGTTAAACATTCTCGTCCTTTGGACAGTATAAACAATCATTTGTTTTGGGACATGTCTAAATCTTTTTAATATGTGTATGTAAGTTGTTTGCCTTATTAAATGTTTTGTTTGTTACAGGTGTTGGGATTGCTATGAATTGAGTGTGAAATCAGAAGGTTTTTGTTACTAGAGTGATGAATTTGAAAGCATGTTCTTCACATTAATCACAACAAATAAAAGCATAGATGTACAAGTCGAATAAAATTCAATGCAAAATGAACAAGAAACAACGGTGGATGTGCATTCACCTAGAAAATATCAAACATTTATATACAATTTTTACAAATAGAGAAAAGATTGTGTTTTGATTATATGCAAGTTGACGAAGTTTGCATCAAGCATATTAAGTGAATTAAAGTTCAGCAATGTTCTTTTGTTGAGAAAATGTTCACATGTAATATTAAAGAAAATTTATCGAGAGATAAATTAGAAAGTAATGTAAGTGAGATTTAAGTTGGTTTTGTTTTTTTCTTGTTCTGACAGAGTTGTTCACCCTGGACTGTATTTTCTTTTGTCTTATGCTAGAATTACAATTTCTGCTTAGTAGTCTAGTTAACACTTTTTTTTAGAAAGCTGTAATGAGTTTAGAGAGAGACAGAAAGAGGTTGGAAGTTGAGTCAGGTGTTGATGCGCGAAAAGTTCTTAAGTCAAAATGTAGACACGCGTGGATCTGTGTGGAATCTCTCTGAAGGCGAATTACTGACGATATTTATTCGCATATGTAAACATATACAAAATGTGGCACAAGGCCGAAAAAGGGGGTTGGGGAAGGACGGTCATCAACTGTCTTAAATAAAACTTAGCTAGTCACAAACACTGACCCAAACATACCAACAATAGTCCTAGCACCAAAACAACACATTCTTCCATACCTTTCTTACTACATCCACCATAATTCCTCAAATTCTCTGTGAAATTCTAACTAGACCCCATATGTACAATTCAAAGTCTGTGGGGGGGGGGGGGGAATAACAATTTAAAAAACCCCAATGATTATTTACAATATGCAATAATAATATATACAAGTAAAACAAAACAAAATAAGATTAGTAATAAAACCCCCCACAGTACCTAAATGTGGCAGTAACATCAGTTAACTGGACGAAAAAATTGCGAGATTATAAAAAGTAAAACACAGTCATCCTTCCAAAATCACTCACACAGGCACACACTCATTTAGACACACTAACAACTACGAAAAACACACACACGAAACGAAAGTCATCCCGCAACGACCAGAGAACTGACGTCACTGACCACCTAACGAGGGAGGGGAGGGGGAATTAAACTAAAGAAAAATAGGGACAGAAAAAAAGAGGGGGCTAATGAGCATACATACCCTAGCTAAGTTAACCAGAAACGCGAAACTAAAAATTCAAACTAAACCTAACTAGTCTAATACCGGGACGGGTTGCCTCTGTTCAACCCATGACGGACGAAATCCTGCACCTAACCGAGGTCCAAGTGCCACTCTAGGTCAGCTCCTCTCACTCTACACATTCGCGCAAGATTTACCCACCTTTTGCCGAATTCTGATGAAGAGAGTCGCCACCTTTCCGTCCTAATCTTGACTTTAAGCTGATGCTTAAAGTACAAGATTAGTAGGGAAGAAGTGAACTTCTCACCTCCATAGAATCCCTTCTGACGTGTCACCCAAATCACGACTCTCATAAGCAGTGGAACACATAAAGTTCAGACTTTGTTAACGGCGGGGCCACATTGCTACAAACAGAAGCGGCCTCAAGGACGAAAAACTTTCCCTGCAACATGCGAACCATGAGACCTTCAACAAACTTACACAATGGTGCTACCGACTTGCAATGAAAGAAGACGTGACCAAGGGTCTCGACTTCCCCCTCATAACGTCGGCAGTTTGGATATTTCTCCAAACCCGCTGCGCAAAGTCTTTTGCCGACCCAGAGGGCCCCACGTATCACCAGCCAGGTGAGGGATGCCTCATCGTTGTTGAGACATTTCAACCCGGAAGCCCAAGGCCAGATTGAGCGAGCCTCCTGCTTCGTAAGACCGAGCTCGTCAATCAAATCATCATGCACGGACCCCCTGACTACCACCTGATATAATGCCCTACGAGACAACGCCTGGACGTTGTGGAGGCCAACCGTCGCCCGTAAGAGGTGTTTCAGAGCCAGACGACATTCACGGTAGAAGGAGCACTCGGCACGAGGCAAACGGCCAGCCTCCTCCTCGCCCGAGTGCACACTTCTCAAGGATGGAAAGGATCTACGGGCGTCTTCCTTCCAGAAGGCGCCCCCGTCATCCGAATCGCGACACAAACGATCCAGGAACCCGATGCGAAGCATATCGAGACGAATCTCAATGCTAGGCATACCTAGACCGCCTTCAGAGGGATGAAGGCAACAGATCTCCCGACATACCCTAGGAGCTTTGCCTCTCCACAAGAAAGAGAACAAGAGCTGTACTAATCAAAGTACTGTGGTAGACGGAAGTGGAAGTACCGAGAGTCGGTAAAGGAGAATCGGGTAGATATGTGAAACACATACCTCCGCCCTCCCCTTCAAGGAAAGATTCCTCCGAGACCACAAATTAATTGCGATCTCGGCCTTCTCTCGTACCTCCGACCAATTCATATCCAACTGGATATCAGGACCGAACCAGACGCCGAGTATCTTGATCGGCCCATCCGTCCAGCTGAATGGTCCGGGAAGAGAAACCCCCTTCCACGCACCCAACCGCAAGCCAACAGACTTATCGCGGTTGATCTTGGCCACTGTCACCATCTCATACCCACTGATTTCTCTGCTGACTTCGTTAATCTCGGCTCTGCTCGACACAAGAACCGAAACGTCGTCAGCATAGGCAGAATACCTGGCCAAGGTGGTAGCACCAGGTAAAGAGATTCCGCGTAGGACCGGATTCGCCTTTAACTTGCGAAGGAAAGGTTCCAACGCAAGAACGTAAAGCATGGGCGAAAGCGGACAACCTTGACGAATAGATCGAGACAATACGAAAGGTTCCGATCTTACCCCGTTCACTTCTACCAGCGCACCGGGAGTCGCATACATAAGCCGGATCCAGGAGCGAATGTACGGCCCGAAACCGGCAGCCGAAAGAACAGCCTCCAAGAATCGATGGTCAACCCTATCAAAGGCCTTGGACTGATCTAAATTGATCAGCGCGGCTTCACTGTCGACTTTCTCGATGATCAGGCGCACCATATGAAGGTTGTCCTGAATAGTCCTGCCCTTCACAGAACAAGTCTGCTCGGAGCCAATCAGACTAGACAGGACAAGCTGCAAACGGTTAGCCAAGACCTTAGCCAAAATCTTTAACTCTGTATTTAACATCGTTAAAGGGCGAAAGTTACCTATCCCATCCCCACCGCTTTTGCCCTTACGCAGCAACTTGATCACACCCCTGGTGAAGCGTTGAGGTATAGACCCCTGCTTCATCCAGTTGTTAAAGACCAGTTCCAGCAAAGGAACAAAAACGGACGACTGCCTCAAGTAAACTTCGTAAGGAAGACCATCTAATCCCGGAGATTTATCCAGGCCAACCTTTTTCAGCGCTTCCCAGATTTCCGACTCTGTAATGGGACCCTCGCACCTAGCCGCTTCAGCTGCCTCAAGGCAGGGAAAGTCAGCCAAATAGGTGTCGAACTGAGCAGAGCTCAGACCGGGTTCCCTGGTAAAAAGATCCCGAAAGTAATCCCGAAAAGCCTCGCATATGCCCGAGTTTGTAGTCACTGTCCGCCCATCCGGCAATGTGACGCTCGCGATATGCCGTCTTGAAGCATTCCTACTTTCCTCTGCACGCAGTTCCGCGGCCATATTCGTCGCCTCAGAGGACATTCTTTTTAACCTAGCCCTAACTACCAGAGCTTGATCCTTCTTGGTAAGCAAGGAGGCCAACTCTGCCTTAGCTAGGACTACTTCCCCACTATCACGGGATTTCACAGCCCGATCGACTCTTTGTTCTAAAGCCGTTTGCGCCGCTAATCTATCTACGCTGAGTCGACGACTAAAATCGGCAGCAAACGTTCGAATTTTAGATTTAAGTTTGTCCCACCAGGCATTTCCCACCACAGCCCCCGACAGTTCCCTTTGTAGCATTAGTAAAAACTGGTCCCGGAAATCCTGCTCGCCAAATAACGAGCAATTGAATTTCCAGTAACCAGTCATCCTAACCTTAGGCTTATCTAAGTTTACACGGACCCGGACAAGCCTATGATCCGAATAAACTATATAATGAAAACTTGGGCACCCTAAGAGCCCTACATCGACTCTCCTAATTAAAACTCGGTCGAGGTAGCTCGCAAGCACACCTACAGCCGAGCTGCCACTATTTGTCCAAGTCCACACTACCCGCTGAGGGTGTTCATTCCGGTACTTGTCGATAAGATCAAACCCATCGACAAAGCCCCGAAAATGTTCCACTCCCCAGTTTTTAGTACCCGGTTTATATTTTGACCCTATACGATCTATATCGGGGTCAAGGACGGCATTCCAATCCCCCGCTAAGATTAACCGACGTGATGTCGTCATAAACGGCTCGATCTGCCGAAACAAAGCAAGTCGCTCAGCCTGGATGTTGGGCCCATAAACCCCAATGAGACGCAAAGCCTTATCCTTTATGGTAGCGTCCAGCACGCAAAGCCTGCCCGCCGGATCTGCGAAGACAAGAGCACACGCAGCCTTCAAAGACTTGCTCACCAGCCAAGAGACACCCCTCGAGCGTCCATCAAAACATGCTGAATAAAGAGTAAACTCCTTAGACAGAATGCCTTCATAATCGCGAGAAGAAAAACGGGTCTCTTGTACACAACATATATTCACACCGAGGCTCTGAAGGTCGCGAACGAGTCTCACCCTTCGAGACTCCGACCTCAGGCCTCGGACATTCAAACTAGCTAACCAGAGTGCCATTATCGAATCGATTAGGGTCGCCCATCAGAGTAGAACATTGCTGGGGTGAGGACACCGACAGCCTGTCCCATTGAACCTGACGCCATCTCATTGTCGACGGTATCACCATGAGACAGGCCGCCGATGTCCGCTGGATACGTGAGTTTCAATGCTTTATACAGGGAAGGGTGAACGAAAACAGGGACCCTCCCTCTACATGTTTTTAAAGGATCCAAATTAGGTTCATATACCGCCGCTGGGGGCACCAATTTCAGAGATGAGTTCGCCTCCTCTATCATGCCCCAAATCTCCCGCGTACCCGGGCCCGATCGTACAACTGTTAAAAGTCTCTTGGCTTTTATAAAATTTGTGGGGTCCTCTATCTCTAGCCCATTTAGTTTCTGAAAGTTCCAAAGAACCTTTAAGGGCCTAGGGTTTTTCGTTTGCCCCAACACATTCTCCACATGGACCCGGGATACGCGGCAGACGTCTTCCCCTAAGTGATATGGAGGTTTCAGCTTCTTTTTCCCCTTTTCCCCCACGACCTGAGCGTCCGGACTCCTATTGCGCTTTTTCTGAGGTGTCTGAGTAGGTGTTGGGGTAGGCGTGTTTGTTGACGTGTGAGATGGAGTCATACCAGATGGGGTCTTGAGTGGGGAAGGCTTATTTGAATTAAGTTTTTTAACTTTTGCTGGGGAATTGGATAAGGATTTAGGCGCTGGAGGTTTTGCAAATGATGGAGGGGAAGACGGGGCAGAGGATGAGGGGCAGGGCACCCCCAGCGACTTTCGATTCTTCGCCCGCTTTTCATCGATCTTCTGTTTAAGCTTCTTTAGGTCCAAAATTTTCTTCCAGCTAGGCTCATTTAGCTTTTGAGTCGGAGTGGCTGTCTCCTCATACGAGGCCGAGGCGTCGCCCTCCGAGCTAGTAGAGGGAATGGGGCTGTAGGTGTTATTATCCCTGGAGTCATGCTGGGACAGAGGTCCCGCTGTCCGGACCTTCCCTTTGGCCCTACCCACTACACGCCATTCCCCCTCATCCTTCTCCTTATCCACACTAGTGGAAGGCGTTGGTTTGGGGGGTAATGGGGGCAAAGACCCAACCGAGGGATTTTCCTCACCGGTCCGTTTAGTAGGTAGGCCCATTACAGGCGCCGCGGATTTTACAGTGTCGGCCAAAGGGGGATTTTGGTCGCCAGCAACCGGAGCTCCAGGGGCCTTCTTCCCTGGGCAGGAGGAGGAGAGATGACCAGTAACCCCACACCTCCAGCATACTGGTTTTCTGCCAGTCACAATGACTGGCAATCTCCGGTCGCCAAAATCCAGAAAGTTGGGGATGGACTTGAAGGCCGCCTCATCAATCATTATGTCAAAAGTCCACCCCCCGTTCAAATTGTCCGAGAGAGCCCCTAAAATCTGGCCATACTGCATAAAAAATGCAGCCAGGAGCTCTCCGGAAATTTGAGGAGGAACCTCAAAAACTGCCACCCTGGTCCTTCGCCTACCTAGATATTCGGTTCGGAAGATAAGATCTTTCGTGATCAATTCACGTTTTGCCATATCTAGGCAATCTTCTGGCGTGGGCAGCAGTACGTCCCACATAAAAAACTTCACTCCCTTAATGACTCGTTGGGGTTTTATCCCCAGGGACATAAGTGATTTGATCACTGTGTCTTTCGTGGAACGACAGATTTTGCGCGTACGCCTGTCGACCGCGAAGACGGTCACCATTCTCTGTTCGAATGTCTGAAGTTCTTGAATGTCTTTAAGGATGCCATCTTTATTTACAAGATGGGCAAAATCCTTTGCCTTCTCCAAGAACTCCGCGATATTCACGATACAACTCGGGGGGGGGACTTCCAGCAAGAGGGCGATTCCTCGGCTGTTGTCTTGGATTGTGCCTCTTTCGGCACCTTGTCATTTTTGGATGAGTTGGAGACCTGCATGACCTCCTCCTTCTCAGTGATAGCACTGGCCTGGACTGGTTTATCGGGGGACGGATTTCCCCGTTTTTTCTTTTTCATTTTATCTGGAGGGTCGGCTTTAGCAGCCGCCCCAAAGAGGTCCTTCTTAACGCCTGACCGACTCATTGCGTCGGCCATCCTTCAAAAAGAAAACCTGGACTTATGTCGTAAGGAGCTGGGATAAGGCGAGAAAAAAAAGGCAAGAATTTAAATAACGAAAATCAAATATCAAGGCTATTGAATAAACTAAAAGTTTACCAAAAATAGAAAAAAATAAAAACAACCTAGATCAAATAAGAGACAAAAATTAGTCTCGAAAGACTTTACAAAAAAATAAAAATGGCGCCCGAAGGCAGCCGAAAATAAAGAAAAACAATAAACTCCTGTTTTTTTTCAATACAATTAACAATACAAGAAAAAGAAAAGAAATAAAAAGTCTGGTTTGAAACTAGTCAAACCAAACTAAAAAAATAAAGGTTTGCGGCCGAAGCCGCTAAAGAAATAAATTAAATAGAAAAATACAAAAACTAGAAACTAAAACAAAATAAAGGATTGCGACCGAAGTCGTTAATTAAATTGAAAAATAAAACAGGAGAGAGTATAAATTAAAACAAAACTTTCTTTTTTCTTTTCTTATACTGTACTAAAAACAGAAATAAAAAGCCGGTAGGACTTTAGTCAAACCGGACTAAAAAATAAAAAATGTTGGCCGAAGCCAAGAGAAAAAAAATAAATTCAAACAAAAGAAAATAAAAAGAAAGGAAAATAAAAACTTGACAGATAACTTAACTTGTGGTAAAAAAATCCAAAATATGTCAAAGTCCTTCTCGCAAATAAAAAAAAACAAAACAAAAATACAAGTTCACCGGTCCAAAAACTTGTCCGAAATGAACTGAAAAAAGCAGTCAGAAGGCGAATTACTGACGATATTTATTCGCATATGTAAACATATACAAAATGTGGCACAAGGCCGAAAAAGGGGGTTGGGGAAGGACGGTCATCAACTGTCTTAAATAAAAACTTAGCTAGTCACAAACACTGACCCAAACATACCAACAATAGTCCTAGCACCAAAACAACACATTCTTCCATACCTTTCTTACTACATCCACCATAATTCCTCAAATTCTCTGTGAAATTCTAACTAGACCCCATATGTACAATTCAAAGTCTGTGGGGGGGGGGGGAATAACAATTTAAAAAAACCCAATGATTATTTACAATATGCAATAATAATATATACAAGTAAAACAAAACAAAATAAGATTAGTAATAAAAACCCCCACAGTACCTAAATGTGGCAGTAACATCAGTTAACTGGACGAAAAAATTGCGAGATTATAAAAAGTAAAACACAGTCATCCTTCCAAAATCACTCACACAGGCACACACTCATTTAGACACACTAACAACTACGAAAAACACACACACGAAACGAAAGTCATCCCGCAACCACCAGAGAACTGACGTCACTGACCACCTAACGAGGGAGGGGAGGGGGAATTAAACTAAAGAAAAATAGGGACAGAAAAAAAGAGGGGGCTAATGAGCATACATACCCTAGCTAAGTTAACCAGAAACGCGAAACTAAAAATTCAAACTAAACCTAACTAGTCTAATACCGGGACGGGTTGCTTCTGTTCAACCCATGAGGGACGAAATCCTGCACCTAACCGAGGTCCAAGTGCCACTCTATGTCAGCTCCTCTCACTCTACACATTCGCGCAAGATTTACCCACCTTTTGCCGAATTCTGATGAAGAGAGTCGCCACCTTTCCGTCCTAATCTTGTACTTTAAGCATCAGGTGTTTCAGAGCCAGACGACATTCACGGTAGAAGGAGCACTCGGCACGAGGCAAACGGCCAGCCTCCTCCTCGCCCGAGTGCACACTTCTCAAGGATGGAAAGGATCTACGGGCGTCTTCCTTCCAGAAGGCGCCCCCGTCATCCGAATCGCGACACAAACGATCCAGGAACCCGATGCGAAGCATATCGAGACGAATCTCAATGCTAGGCATACCTAGACCGCCTTCAGTAGGATGAAGGCAACAGATCTCCCGACATACCCTAGGAGCTTTGCCTCTCCACAAGAAAGAGAACAAGAGCTGTACTAATCAAAGTACTGTGGTAGACGGAAGTGGAAGTACCGAGAGTCGGTAAAGGAGAATCGGGTAGATATGTGAAACACATACCTCCGCCCTCCCCTTCAAGGAAAGATTCCTCCGAGACCACAAATTAATTGCGATCTCGGCCTTCTCTCGTACCTCCGACCAATTCATATCCAACTGGATATCAGGACCGAACCAGACGCCGAGTATCTTGATCGGCCCGTCCGTCCAGCTGAATGGTCCGGGAAGAGAAACCCACTTCCACGCACCCAACCGCAAGCCAACAGACTTATCGCGGTTGATCTTGGCCCCTGTCACCATCTCATACCCACTGATTTCTCTGCTGACTTCGTTAATCTCGGCTCTGCTCGACACAAGAACCGAAACGTCGTCAGCATAGGCAGAATACCTGGCCAAGGTGGTAGCACCAGGTAAAGAGATTCCGCGTAGGACCGGATTCGCCTTTAACTTGCGAAGGAAAGGTTCCAACGCAAGAACGTAAAGCATGGGCGAAAGCGGACAACCTTGACGAATAGATCGAGACAATACGAAAGGTTCCGATCTTACCCCGTTCACTTCTACCAGCGCACCGGGAGTCGCATACATAAGCCGGATCCAGGAGCGAAAGTACGGCCCGAAACCGGCAGCCGAAAGAACAGCCTCCAAGAATCGATGGTCAACCCTATCAAAGGCCTTGGACTGATCTAAATTGATCAGCGCGGCTTCACTGTCGACTTTCTCGATGATCAGGCGCACCATATGAAGGTTGTCCTGAATAGTCCTGCCCTTCACAGAACAAGTCTGCTCGGAGCCAATCAGACTAGACAGGACAAGCTGCAAACGGTTAGCCAAGACCTTAGCCAAAATCTTTAACTCTGTATTTAACATCGTTAAAGGGCGAAAGTTACCTATCCCATCCCCACCGCTTTTGCCCTTACGCAGCAACTTGATCACACCCCTGGTGAAGCGTTGAGGTATAGACCCCTGCTTCATCCAGTTGTTAAAGACCAGTTCCAGCAAAGGAACAAAAACGGACGACTGCCTCAAGTAAACTTCGTAAGGAAGACCATCTAATCCCGGAGATTTATCCAGGCCAACCTTTTTCAGCGCTTCCCAGATTTCCGACTCTGTAATGGGACCCTCGCACCTAGCCGCTTCAGCTGCCTCAAGGCAGGGAAAGTCAGCCAAATAGGTGTCGAACTGAGCAGAGCTCAGAGCGGGTTCCCTGGTAAAAAGATCCCGAAAGTAATCCCGAAAAGCCTCGCATATGCCCGAGTTTGTAGTCACTGTCCGCCCATCCGGCAATGTGACGCTCGCGATATGCCGTCTTGAAGCATTCCTACTTTCCTCTGCACGCAGTTCCGCGGCCATATTCGTCGCCTCAGAGGACATTCTTTTTAACCTAGCCCTAACTACCAGAGCTTGATCCTTCTTGGTAAGCAAGGAGGCCAACTCTGCCTTAGCTAGGACTGCTTCCCCACTATCACGGGATTTCACAGCCCGATCGACTCTTTGTTCTAAAGCCGTTTGCGCCGCTAATCTATCTACGCTGAGTCGACGACTAAAATCGGCAGCAAACGTTCGAATTTTAGATTTAAGTATGTCCCACCAGGCATTTCCCACCACAGCCCCCGACAGTTCCCTTTGTAGCATTAGTAAAAACTGGTCCCGGAAATCCTGCTCGCCAAATAACGAGCAATTGAATTTCCAGTAACCAGTCATCCTAACCTTAGGCTTATCTAAGTTTACACGGACCCGGACAAGCCTATGATCCGAATAAACTATATAATGAAAACTTGGACATCCTAAGAGCCCTACATCGACTCTCCTAATTAAAACTCGGTCGAGGTAGCTCGCAAGCACACCTACAGCCGAGCTGCCACTATTTGTCCAAGTCCACACTACCCGCTGAGGGTGTTTATTCCGGTACTTGTCGATAAGATCAAACCCATCGACAAAGCCCCGAAAATGTTCCACTCCCCAGTTTTTAGTACCCGGTTTATATTTTGACCCTATACGATCTATATCGGGGTCAAGGACGGCATTCCAATCCCCCGCTAAGATTAACCGACGTGATGTCGTCATAAACGGCTCGATCTGCCGAAACAAAGCAAGTCGCTCAGCCTGGATGTTGGGCCCATAAACCCCAATGGGACGCAAAGCCTTATCCTTTATGGTAGCATCCAGCACGCAAAGCCTGCCCACCGGATCTGCGAAGACAAGGGCACACGCAGCCTTCAAACACTTGCTCACCAGCCAAGAGACACCCCTCGAGCGTCCATCAAAACATGCTGAATAAAGAGTAAACTCCCTAGACAGAATGCCTTCATAATCGCGAGAAGAAAAACGGGTCTCTGTACACAACATATATTCACACCGAGGCTCTGAAGGTCGCGAACGAGTCTCACCCTTCGAGACTCCGACCTCAGGCCTCGGACATTCAAACTAGCTAACCAGAGTGCCATTATCGAATCGATTAGGATCGCCCATCAGAGTAGAACATTGCTGGGGTGAGGACACCGACAGCCTGTCCCATTGAACCTGACGCCATCTCACTATCGACGGTATCACCATGAGACAGGCCACCGATGTCCGCTGGATATGTTAATTTAAGAGCCCTATACAGGGAAGGGTGAACGAAAACCGGGACCCTCCCTCTACACGATTTTGATGGATCTAGATCTGGTTCATAGACAGCCGCTGGGGGCACCAATTTCAGGGACGCATTCGCCTCCTCCATCATGCCCCAAATCTCCCGCGTACCCGGGCCCGATCGTACAACAGTTAAGAGCCTTTTAGCCTTTGTAAAATTTGAAGGATCTTCCACCTCCAACCCGTTCAATTTCTGGAAGTTCCATAATATTTTTAGTGGCCTAGGGTTCTTGGTCTGGCTAAATACATTCTCTGCATGGACCCGGGATACCCGGCAGATGTCTTCCCCTGAGTGATATGGCGGTTTCAGTTTCTTTTTTTTCTCCCCCATGACCTGAGCGTCTGGGCTCCTATTTCTCTTCTTTTGAGGTGTCTGTGTAGGTGCTGGGGTAGGAGTGCTTGACGGTGTGTTTGAAGGAGTCATGCCTGAAGGGGTCTTGAGTGGGGAAGGCTTTCTTGAATGCCCGAGTTTTCGCTTTACGGGGGAGTTGGACAAAGAATTGGGCGGCGGAGGTTTAACAAAAGATGGAGGGGAAGACGGGGCAGAGGATGAGGGGCAGGGCACCCCCAGCGACTTATGCTTCTTTGCCCTCTTTTCATCCAGCTTCTGTTTCAATTTCTTTAAATCCAGGATTTTTTGCCAACTGGGTTCGTTCATTTTTTGGGTAGAAGTGGCAGTCTCTTCATAAGAGGCCGAGGCGTCGCCCTCAGAGCTAGTAGAGGGAATGGGGCTGTAGGTGACTTTTTCCCTGGGGTCATGCTGGGACAGAGGCCCCGCTGTCTGAATCTTCCCTTTGCCCCTACCTACTATGCGCCATTCCCCCTCATCCTTCTCCTTATCCACACTTGTGGAAGGCGTTGGCTTTCGGGGTAATGAGGGCGAAGACCCAACCGAGGGATTTTCCCCACCGGTCCGCATCGTAGGTAGGCCCATTACAGGCG
This sequence comes from Acanthosepion esculentum, assembly GCA_964036315.1. Taxonomy (NCBI): domain Eukaryota; kingdom Metazoa; phylum Mollusca; class Cephalopoda; order Sepiida; family Sepiidae; genus Acanthosepion; species Acanthosepion esculentum. The sequence continues at coordinate 43,185,997 of OZ038490.1, forward strand.
CCGCGGATTTTACAGTGTCGGCCAAAGGGGGATTTTGGTCGCCAGCAACCGGAGCTCCAGGGGCCTTCTTCCCTGGGCAGGAGGAGGAGAGATGACCAGTCACTCCACACCTCCAGCAAATTGGTTTTCTACCGGTCTCGATGACCGGCATTCTCCGGTCGCCCAAATCCAGACAGTTGAGGATGGACTTGAAGGCCGCCTCATCTATCATAATGTCAAAAGTCCATCCCCCGTTCAAATTGTCCGAGAGAGCCCCTAAAATTTGGCCGTACTGCATAAAAAATGCAGCCAGGAGCTCTCCGGATATTTGGGGAGGAACCTCGAATACGGCCACCCTGGTCCTTCGCCGTCCCTGATACTCAGTACGAAGAATTAGATCCTTCGTGATCAATTCTCTCCTTGCCATTTCGAGGCAATCTTCAGGTGTGGGCAGCAGTACGTCCCACATGAAAAATTTAACACCCTTTATAACTCTTTGGGGTTTTATCCCCAGGGACAAAAGTGATTTAATAATCGTGTCTTTCGTGGAGCGACAAATTTTGCGCGTACGCTTGTCCACCGCGAAGACCGTCACCATTCTCTGTTCGAACACCTTTAGTTCTTGGGCGTCTTTAAGGAAGCCATCTTTATTCACAAGATGGGTGTATTCCTTAGCCTTCTCCAAGAACTCCGCGATGTTCACAATGCAACTAGGTGGGGACTTCCAGCAAGAGGGCGATTCCTCGGCTGGCGACTTCGATGGTACCGAAGGGGGCACCTTTTCCTTAGAGTTGGAAACCTGCATGGCCTCCTCCTTATCCGTGCTACTAGCACTGGCCTGGTCAGTTTTATTCGGGGAAATTTTCCCCCGTTTTTTATTTTTAATTTTCTCTGGGGGGTCGGCTTTAGCAGCCGCCCCAAATAGGTCCTTTTTAACCGATGACCGACTCATTCCGTCGGCCATTCTAAAAGGAAAAGCTGGCCTCAAATGATAAGAGGCAATTAGTTGTGATTAGGGAGACGGGAAAAACGGCTATAGAGAATAAAACAAAAGTCAATTAAATGTTCAAAACAAAAACTATTAAATAAATAAACTGGGAAAACTAAACGTTTAACCAAATTAGAAAAATAAAAAAACACACAAACTAGATCAAAATAAAAAGAAAAACTATAAACTAAATAGTCTCGTAGGACTTTAAAAAAATATCAAAATGGCGCCCGAAGGCAGCCGAAAATAAAAGAAAAACAATAAACTCCTTTTCTTTTTTGGTCAATAAAATACAGAAAGAAAAATAAAAATAAAAAAGTCTGGTTTGAAACTAGTCAAACCAAACTAAAAAATAAAGGTTTGCGGCCGAAGCCGCTAAAGAAATAAATTAAAAAGAAAAATACAAAAGCTAGAAACTAAAACAAAATAAAGGATTGCGACCGAAGTCGCTAATTAAATTGAAAAATAAAACAGGAGAGAGTATAAATTAAAACAACTTTCTTTTTCTTTTCTTATACTGTACTATAAACAGAAATAAAAAGCCGGTAGGACTTTAGTCAAACCGGACTAAAAATAAAAAATGTTGGCCGAAGCCAAGAGAAAAAAATAAATTCAAACAAAAGAAAATAAAAAGAAAGGAAAATAAAAACTTGACAGATAACTTAACTTGTGGTAAAAAAAAATCCAAAATATGTCAAAGTCCTTCTCGCAAATAAAAAAAACAAGTTCACCGGTCCAAAAACTTGTCCGAAATGAACTGAAACAGCAGTCAGAAGGGGGAATTACTGACTGGTGAATTGGACTGAAATTCGTCCTTTTATTTACTTTGGGAAGTCAAAGTAGGCTCCAGTGATATTAGCGAGAAACAGATTTTTGGCCATGGATACACATTCTGGGGTCGTCTCGACCAATAAGTCGAGTTTCACAATGTGTGGTGTTGATTGATTGAAACTAGTTCTTATGGAATAGTCTATTTTTAACAGGGTTGAGTGGAAAAATATGGACGATTCCACACAGGTGTGTAACTCGTCTTTCTGTATTCACATTCAGTGTTAGTGTATCAGTGTCTACACTAATATTAGTACTCAGTGTACAGGATAAAGCTAAAGCATTATTCTTCCTGGCATTAAATAGCCGGTAAATTATGGCTGGCTTATAAATAATACTAATAGAATGAAATAATTAAATAAAACAAAACAAAACAATGAGAGTGATGAAGTATGTATATATATTGCTAATATCCTCTGAAGAATGGATGGACAGGTCCACCTACAAAACTCTAGTCAGGATGCTGAAAGTAACATTAATCAGCTAAGTGACAAACTTTTACTCACATAATGTCTATTTTCGATATTGATCACTTTATTGCAATGACTGCTTGCCTTAAATGATTTTTCTCTCAATACCCCATTGACTGTGAGCATTTTTCACTTCATACTATCTTTGACATCACTATTATATATATATATATATATATATATATATATATATATATATATATAAGCATTGTAGAAAAATAAAAATTGAAGAAGAAATAAAGTTGAGAAAATATAAAACTTTTTCTAGAGAGAGATATAGTGTCTCCTGTGCGTCAGTGTGAAGGGTGATGTCAAAGACCAAAATTTAAATGAAAAATTAAATTCTCAATCAAAATTTAAACATTACCCGTATACGATCTTAAAAAGCAATATATTTAAATTACAATTTAATACACTAACACACAGGACCAAACTCCCGATTTCTTTCTCGGCTTCTTCAAAGGAAATCAACAACAAACCCACTCAATGAAGCGGACGATATTATAAACAACTATACCGTTAGTGTTCACAAACCAAACATTTATTTCAACAAATCATAATTACATGCATATTGGTCCATATGCTAAGTGGGTAACAAACATAAATGAACAAAACTAAAAGGATTTTTACTTACAAAACAATGTTGTCAGCAAGCAGACAACGGAAACATCTTTCAACTTTTTCTTTACAACAAACAATATTGTTAAAGCATTTTCTTTTTTTTTTTTACAATCAATTCAATTTCTTTTGGGTTTCTTCTTTCTTCAAATATTTTCTTTTCTTTCTTTGAAACTCTTTTTCACTTCCTCTGGAGCTGAAAGGGTAAATTGAAAAACACAATCCTAACCTAGTCTAGGATCTTAAAATCTTATTCCATGAAGAATATCTTTCAAAATATTTTAAAACTTTAGCTTTGGAATTCTTTTAAATCTTATTTTAAAATAAAGAACGTGAATAGGGGCAGAATTCCCCGCATCGATTGACTGTCAAACAAATAGAAACGTTGATTCTCCGAATCAACAAACAAATAAATCAAATGAAACAATTCCCCTTCTAGGGAATAAAATTACTTCTTTTAGCTTCGGAATTCTACCGAAGCTAACCAAATCTTTTCTTCCAAATTTCACAAATCTTAGCTACGGAATTCTACCGAAGCTCACGAAATCTTTTCTTCAAAGATTCTCAAATATAAACAAATCTTAGCTACGGATTTCTACCGAAGCCAGTTAAATTCTTCTCTTCTGAAATTCCACATATTCAAACAAAACTTAGCTACGGAATTCTACCGAAGCTGAACAAATCTTCTCTTCAAAGTTTTTCAAATATAAACAAATCTTAGCTACGGATTTCTACCGAAGCCAGTTAAATTCTCCAACAAAGCCCTTCGATGCAAAAACTCACACTCCCCCGTTCCCATCCATAAATAAAATCAGTAATATAGCTATTAAAAGCTAAATAAATATTAATTCTATAATCTTTAAAGGAAAATAATTCGATACTGTAATTCGAAAACTAGAGTAATTCACCACGGAGCCAGAATAAACACGTCTTTATCGTCCGAGGATAAAATTCTGACTGAAGACAAAATCTTCCGATACAAAGGACTCGCTTTCAGCTTCCAAATTCCATGATAAAGCGCGGCAACAAATTTACCGACCGCCCCGTCCACAGGCGCCACCGACCCAAGACATCAAAAGAACATATCATATCTAATACCGAAGTCGTTCAAAGATCTCTTCTCACCTTATGTTAAATTTCTGTCAACAAAAATTTCCAAAAAACACTCAAAACATCAATCTCACCACCGAAGTCATTGAAAGGTGTCCTCTCACACTTATGTTAAATTTCTGTCAACAAAAATTTCCAAAGCATTGAAAAAATGTCAAATGGAAAAATGTTTAATTGAAACTGGATTTGATTACGTTTCACTTTTCTAGGTTTCATCAGATCAAAAATTGAAAGATATATGTGTATGTACTCGTTTAAAAAATACTTGCTTAAAAAATAAATCATTAGTCCTTTTGCCATTAAGCTGATGTTTCTCATGATGAAAGAACAAATAAAAATGACTGACTTTTAAAAATGTGGTTAAACTTCAGATCGGAGTCTCACATATACAAAGTTTTACACATCAAATTTATATTCAAACCATATTTTTTATTAACTAAACATCTGGCTTTCTTTTTATAATAATTTTTTAAATGCTCTCTCAAAACAAAGTGCAATAGACAAACCTAGTCCATTGTATCATTATTTTTTTAATATTCAGCCTTTAATTATTTTTATATCATTTTACATTTCTTTTTTTATTATAAATTTTTATAAGCTAACAATTACATTGTGTTAACGTACCCAAGTAATATTTAATATATCTGAATAAAATGAAAGTTATTTAATTTATAATTATGTTATGTTTTTTTTACTTCTCCAAAGTCCGTATTCATTGTGATTTTAAATAAAAGTCGTTATTTTTCGCGGTTTAGTCTTTAAATATAATGGGAGATAACTAGGTATTACTTTGGTTATTTGAAAAACAAGCAATCAGATTTGAAAGTTCAGAACTTCCGCCAAAATCAAATAACGTACAAATCGGCAAGATGGACGTGGAGGATAAAAGAAAAGGTTTGTTCATTTTTTATTTTTTTTTAATAATTTGTAATTGTAGTTTTAATGCGTTTTAGAATAATTTTATTTATCTCTCTCTTTTCAGCGATAATCTCACGGTAGATCGTTCCTTACTTAAATCTTTTTATAAAAGCGTATGCTATGCACAAACAAAATAATTGTTTTTCCTCCTTTTAATATTTATTTTTGAATTGAAGATTAGTAATTTAGAAAAGTTTTGGTTTTATTGTTTGTAATCCCGACGCAGACAATGAAGTTACTTTTTTTCATTTTCTAATGCTAATTCACAGTAATAATTTTTAAAAAATCAATTTTTGTTTTTAACCCGAGAAAAATTTGGAATCGAAATAACATAACTGTTAACACCATTGCCTAAAACTAAAAGTAACAAAGTAAAATGTAAATGTAAAAAATGTGTATAAAAAAAAATATAAGAAATAACAAATAATTGTTGTAAAAATTTAATTTTTACCAAAACAATTGTGCTTTCAGACAATATTGTCCTTAAAAGCTTTTGAAATTAAATAATTTCTTTGTTTTATTGACTTTTTCATATTACAATTCAGAGCTGGTCGTTCGATTTTCTTACAGAAAGAAACTGATTTCTTCAAAGAGCTGGTTTTTTTAGCTAAAAAAAAAAAAAAAAAATCCAAAAATCCCTGCAATATACAAAGGGCAGTGGGAAACATCTGAAAACCTGACAGAGTGTTGAGAAAGGAAGGAGCAGCTGTGAAAGCTACTCCTCAAAAAAGTCTTGAAAACCAAATTAATTTTTCCATGACAGAATTGTCTTATTTTAACTAGGTATGTCCAATTTAGGCCTTTTTAGCGTTTTTTTTTTCAGTTGACAGACACATTAATTTGTAAATTCTTGTAAAAATTAAGTACTTGTTGGAATTTAATGAAATCTTCAGAACTTATTCAGAAATGAATGAACTTATTTTAGAAATGTTTGTCTCTTTGAAAGTCATGGTATAAATATTTTTTTTTATATCTGTTACCCCCCTTAACTTAATTTTATGAAAACTCAAAAAAAATTTTATTTGCAACCTGAATTTTTTTTTTTTAATTAAATGCACAAAACTCTGAAAAATCTAAATCATCGATTTTTTTTGTTAAAAAAATGTCCAAGATTGTCCAAACTTTTACCTCAATTGTAAAAATACAAAACCCAATAAAACTAAGACAATATTTAATTAAGAAAGTTTTTAATGGCTTTTCTGAATAATATATACGAAGGTAATTATTATCTGAAAGAAAAAATTTTTTTTGATGAAAAATGAATTTTTACAATAATTTTTTTTTTTTTTGTTTCAATTTTAAATACACAATATAGTGACAATATGACAAAAGGTTGTTATATATTTATGAATTAAGTTCTTTCTGCAACCTTATGGAAATGATATATTATGTTCTCTACTTTTTAAAGATCATAAATTTGCAAGCTTATTAAAATCTGACAACCAATGATATTTTTAAAATAATTTTTAATATTCCAAAATTGTATTTAAAATCGTCTCCAACGAAAGTATGGATGCACACCTTGAAATAATGTCATGCGAGTAGTTTCTTTTGATAGAAGCAAGTTTGTTTTTTTTTTACTTCAGAAATGGCTTTGATTCGTTCAGTAACAACAAAACAACACTTGTCAAGTTTTCTGAATATTGTCGTATTATTTTCAATTTTTTTCTTTTTCTATTCAAATATAATCGAATAGTGGGATAAAAGAAAATATCGACTATTTACAATTACAAAAAAAAAAAACGCCCTTGGAAGTCCACCCAAATTTTCAAGTTTGAAATCGAATGCATAAATTCATTGTACATTACTTTGGAATTATTATCCACACGACAAATTATCAATTAAAACGATTTTTGGAGTTTAAATTTTCTGGAGTTAGCTCGCTACTACTAAATACTTGTTGAGTCAAAACAAAACTAACATAGCATGTTAATTTTATTAATAAATAAAATAAAACTCATTACTGCCATATCATAATTATTAATAAATAGAAAAAAATCTGCCTTAATAAAAAGAAATAAAATCTCATTTCATTAAGTTAACCCGTTTCAATTGATGGTGTTTCATGTAATTTTTATATTCTCAGAAAAATATTTCATGACTGAAATAATAAACCTCAATTTAAAAAAATGTATTTTTTTTACTGTTTTATTTTTACTTGTAAAATTTGATTTTCTTTCATTATTTAAATGTTATTTTCAGTGCAGAATTCTTCCTCAAACGTAAGGTAAAAAAAAAAAAAAATTTGAAAGTGAATTTTTTTAAAAAAAATCTACTAACCAGATTCACTTAAAATTAGAACGAATTATATCATTTCTGCGCTACCGATAAATTCCCGTGCCGTAAGTTGTCAATATATTGACATACATCAATTAACGCCTGTCAAAATAGACCACCCTGGTTGGAAATATCTCTCTTAAAAAATTTTCTGCTAAAAATGTAAGTAATGTTTCTTTCAAATTACATTAAGTATACTTTAATCATTCTAAATTTCCTAAGATAACAAAAGAAAAAGGTGTAATTGATTTTTCATGATTTTTTAACTAACAAACTATGATCTTTCCAACAAATGTCGATAAGTTCGATTTTACGAAATTTTTTTGACTCGTAAAAAAACAAGATTTTTTAATAAAATTTTTAACATTTATAGGAAGGATTAAAAAATCTGAAAAAATATTCAGAAAATACTTTGGTCTTTCCTCTTTAATAACAACATAAATATTTAAACATTAAAAATTGTTTTATCAATTTGGGGACCTTTTTTCGTCAAGGTATACCACTTTTTAGCGAAATATTGGACATACCTAATTTTAACTCTGACTATATTGTAACAAAATATTTATTTCCACGACAGAACGGGTAGTTCTCAAAACAACAATCAATATTGAAAACTCTGAATGTACAAAAATTAATTGTCATGAACAACTCAAATCAAATCACAAGACCTAACATTCACATTTTCAACTGTCAAGGTAAATATACCCTTCACTGGGTTTGACCACACTGAAACTCGTTTTATTGTATGTTCTTCCTTGCAATTTGCATTGTTTTGCATACACAGTATTTTTTTCTTGCGATATTTTATGTTGATCGATTTCAAACTTGATCCTTTTCCCCCACAATTTTTTTTGTGTGTGTGAGATAGCTCTAATTTGCCTTAATATATGTAAAAAAAAAAATCATGTTTATTTTGGGTGCTTCTAAAAGTTGTAGTGTATGGTAAATACCAGTTATTGAAGGAATTGGGGAAAAAAAATCATATCCACAAAAATACTTTGTTTTTACAATATTTTAATTCACAGACGATCCCAGACAGCTTTCAGCATCATCAAGATAGCTGGATTTGGGTCTTAAGAGGCACCTGGGCTAATAGAATTTGGGGTTCCTTTCATTAATGTACAAATTTTAACTCTCTACAAAAACCTAACTTTTTGTGTTTGGCACAAAACTTTAGTTAGTAGTTAATGGGGAAAGAGAACACATGCCTCTATCCCTAAAGTTGAATAAGGTGCAAAACAAACATGACTCAACCACTACATGAAACTTGAAAGGACATACATTTATAACAGTACATAAAAAGGAGAAAAAAACAAAAAGCAAATACAAAATTTACATGCAAGAGTGTTGTGCAAAAACTTTCCTTTTGTGCCCCTTATACAAAACTAAGACTAGGTAACAATCAAATTCACAAGAGAGAAAAAAAAGATTAAACCTTTTGAAAATGATAAAAAGGGAAAAAATTTGGGGAAATGTTATAATGAGCATTTAGTTGCAAAGGATTTGTTTTGTGGACCAGGTGTGATGCTCAGAGCCCCTGAGCAGAAAACAATTATTTTGTTTTGCTTTCTTAACATTCATATCTGAGCAACATATAGTGTGAATCAGAAAGAGATCTAATTGCAGTGGATCAAAAATTAGACAAGGCAGAAAATGCAAAAGTGCACTCACCTAATTTGTACAATGGAATAGAAATGTCTCAGCATGAAGGGTTTTTGTAGTTTGAACAGGTTGGTGTCAAGGACATTTTTTTTTTCTTTTACTGAAAGTTCAATTTGAGTTTTGGTATCATTGAAATTCTTCTCTGGAACCAACTGAAATGTATTACCCTATTGTGACTTGCAACTGCCTTCTAGTGGAGATTTGCTGTTGGTTTGACTCTTTCTACCTTGAAGTCTGAATGCTTTCTGATCCTGTCAGCGGGTCAGTCTCCTTTTATGCAAAAAGAGGTGTCCTCAGAGTCTTTAATTCCAAAATTTACAAAGGAATGAGACTGCATGTCTGAGAGATCAGTAAATACCATAAAATATACAATTTTTCCAAATTCAAAACTTGGAGAGAAAAACAAACCCTGGACTATTAAAAACATTTGCTAATTTTAATCCATAGTACTAAAAAATATTAGATTTTTATATTACATATGTTCCCTGTCTCTTAAAAAAAAAAAAAAAAAATCGTATTTTTAGATGCTGCTTCTTTTGATCTAAATTAGATACCTCCCAAAAAATTTTCTTAAAAAAAAAAAAAAGCATACCATGATAAAAAAAAGGCCTTAAACTTGATTAAAACAGTTTTATTGTCACAATGTTTGTTTTTGTTTTTTTATTCTACGTTTGAAATTTCTGTTAAGTCTTGTGCCAGTGGGTGGACCAAAAATTAGTATAGGGATTTTTAATGTCTCTTTTGGCATTAAAAACACATTGACTTACAAATGAATGAAATTGTTGTTGTTTTTTTTGTTTTTTTTTTATTTTATTTATTTATTTTTTTTTTCAACTGTTGCCCATGCTTAAGTTTATTAAATTTTGAGAAATTAAAATTTCAGCCTCTTCCTATTTATATTAGCTAAAAGCAGGGCTCTTTGGAGAATTTAAATTGTCAATTTGTTTTTGTCAAAAAAAAAAGCATTTATCAAAAATTTGCTCTGAGTCATAATGTAATTGTATAATCCTTTTTATCAGAAAAATAAATTACTACAGCCTTCTTTCCTTTTAAAATGCTCCAGAAAAAAGTTTTTACTTCAACAGGCAGCTTCTAAAATCTGACTTCAATTTAACTTTCCTCATCAAGAAACAAATTATTTTAAGCTCCCAACAATAAAATTCTCTCTATAACATGTTAGTTTCTTTCTTTCTAGCATCAGGTTTTAATATCATTCTCTAATGGTGTCTATTACCCCCTTCCTCTCACTATAAGGGAATCTTCATAGAGCTATTCACTATTTCATGTTTCTTGCTTTCCCTCTAGCAGCAGGCAGCAATCCCACTCCACAATAGTCTGCTTCTTCCCTCTCACTGTAAGGTATTTTTGGTCTCTTTCTTTCCTTCTCTCCAGCAGCAGACAGAATTTCTCTCAACTGCTTTTTAAGCCGGAAGAGAGGCATTCTATTCTTTTGTTTCTCAACCACTCTCCATTTTTGGGAGGTTTCAAGCCAAAACCCAACTCCTCTTATTCCTTCCATTGACTCCGTCTTACCTGTTACAGCTGTCCTTGGTGGTAATTTTATGTCCTCATCAACTGACACTGGCCTATCTGGGGTGCTCCCTAATGGCACCTCTACACCACTGACAGTTAACACTGAGGGGTTGAACTTTACTTTTGCCCCCTGTTTGTGCAACCAATCTCTACCCAGGGACATCTCCCCACAGAAATTCAGGACCACATAGAATTTGTGGACACTGGTTGTCCTTCCTACCTTCACTGTCATTGGCTTCCTCTCCACCTGATCAATATATCGGATCTCCTTAACCCATCCTGCAGCTTCAGGCTTTTGTACAGCTTCTTCCCTATTAAGGATGCCGTCACCTCTGTGTCTACCAAGGGCCTCATTGACATTCTTTTTACAGCAGCTTTTAGGGAAAGTTCCTCTTCTTGGATCAGCAAGGAAAACACCTTGGCTACCCTTCCTCTGGGACGATGTCCCTCTGTGCATTCAAACATAGATTCTGACAACAATGACTCTTCATCATCACTGCAGTGTGGGGTCCATAGTTGTCTTCTCTGCCGTGGTACACTTGGACAGCTCTCCTGAGGTTTATTCCGTCTATTTCTATAGGGACAGTTGGTGGCAAAATGGCAACCCCAGCCACATGCCTAACATCACATCTTTCTTTTGTAAGGGCAATTTCTCTTCAGGTGTCCTGGCTTGTTACAGAACCAGCATCTTCTTTCAGTGCAGTTGGCAGCAAAATGACCAACTCTGTTATATACCCAGCACCTCATTCTTTTCTTTCTCACATGGGCTACCCTCTCACTTCCGGGGTGGCCTACTGGCATTTTCCTGGTTCTGTTTTTCAAGGTCAGCCTTTTTAACCTGTATTGGTGGAGCACCTTTTTTAATCCCACACCATTTAGTTTTATGTCCCCTACAACCACAACTTGTGCATTCATCATCTTCAAAATCCAGGGGCAGTCCCCACTTCATTAGGCAGCTGACTACCCTGTGACCCTCATGGCCACAAATCCAACATATTAACCCATACCTTGTGGGTATGGGCTCATAGAACCCATGTCGGAGCAACCAAGCCTTTTTTCTGGGAACCTCTTCCCATTCCTCTGGTTCAACATCCTACTGCTTAACTTTCCTACTCTACATGAGGCCTCCTCTTTCCAACCATCTGCCTGTCTACCTCCTGACTCTGCTCTTATGCCTTTTTCCTCTTAACCATCTCCCACACCCCCTGGATATCCTTGGCCAGTGCAACTACCACAGACAGCTTGACCGGTGCCTCTTATATAACATCATACTATACGCGATCAATCTGGAACCCTTCCCTGTATAGGTCAGCCAGCTGGGCCTGCATCGCTGCATTACTCCTGACCTCTTCCAGAAAGGCCAAAGTGGTCAGCTTCTCCACCCTAGCTCCCTGGGGGTTTCATCCTTCAATTGCTGTCCCCTCATCAGCATAGTCCTTTATAAGTAGCTCCTCCAGCTCACCCCAGGTCAACTGGGGACCTCCCACCAAGCAATCCTCTATGAAATCTGAAACTGTACCCACCGCAGCGTTAAATGCTATGTATACTGTTTCCTTATCAGGCAGCTCATCTATGCACCATCCCTTTTCGATTGATGTTAGCCAATCCTTCAACTCCTTCAGTGTCAACCCACAAAAAAAAGGTTGGGACTCTGGGTCCTCCCAGCAATTCCTTCATACCACAAACAGATTGTTGCTTTGCCTCCTCATCCTCAACATCTAACACTTCAGACCTCTCTGGCCCATGGTCACTCATGTCAAAAAATCAATTCAAATCAAGCAAAATTGAAAATTGGAAAAGATCAAAAAAATAGCAAATCATCTTGGCAAGAGGCAACAACAAAAACAAAATCAAAATTTCAGAGAAAAACCGAAAAATGTCCTACCTGTCATTTGTCACTTGTTCCTGGGTCACTGTCAATTCATTGTGTGTATAAAAAAAAAAAAAAATACAGAGTGTATTTTTAGAACTGTATGGTCAAAATGACCAAATTCTGTTGGTTCTCCCTCCTTTTCTTTTCTCCTTCCTTTCCATTGTCTGCATTCTTGGGTTGGTCTTTTGGGTTCAATATCGGCTTGCAGCAACCAAATGTGGTCCTCAGGGTCAATCCTTGGTGATGGCACCAAATGTAATAATGCAGCAAGACTTTCAACACCTCGGTTGATCAATGAAGATTGCTTCGATCCAGAGTTAACCATATCCACATGATTTAAGGTTGATCATAAGGCAGCTAAGATTGAATTGTCACAGGTATGTCCATGTTGGGCGGGTCCAAGCAGGGCGATGAAGTACAGGAGAAAAAAAATAACTCGAATAAATTGAACAAAAGTAAATACTGTTTTTATATCAGCCCTCCATACAATAATTGGTTTATATCTGAGTTTGTGTGTAATTATCAACCCAACCTGCATCTAAATCAGAAGTGATATTATTGTTGACTTTGTTAAAGTTTGGCACAAGGAGTTTTTCGTCAGCAGATAATCACATGGGCCTCTCTCCTGTCACTGGTCTCGTCTCTGTCTCTTCTGCCTCTCGTTTGACGAACTCACTTTGCACATTTGTATTTATGGACATTCACCCGAATTGGCAAAATAAGAGAATTCGATAATTCTGGGGAATTCCCTTTTTTCCACTCTCTCATATTATTACCTCTCACTAAATCTCTTCAGTAAGCATGGGTGGCTTATCTCCCCCTCTCCTGTTATTTCAACTCTGGTTTTGACCAAGGGAATCAACTCGAAATTCATTGTTTACAAAAAATGAAATTTTTGCTTTATAGCTTGAATTTTCAGCTGTTATTCAACATTGTCCCTTAAGTCTGGGTCGCTTTTCCATGTTCAAACTGCTCGACATACAATTCAAGTTGTTTATGCGTGAATTAAATCCTCAATTCTTCCCATGGGTTTTTGGTATTAACTCTTCACGCTTCAATGTCTTTTAGTATATAATACTTTCTATTGATAAGAAAACTTTCTTAGGTTTTATTTTACCATGGTAACAACAAATAATATCACGATAAAATAAAAAATGCAATAAAACATTTAATTAGAAAAGCTTTTAATTGTTTTTATAAATAAGATATATTATGGACACTATTGTGTCAAAAAAATTATTCAATGAATAAATTTTTACATTTTTTTTTTTTTTTTTTTTTAATTAGAAAAATTTTAAAAATTTTAAATCTTTTAAAATTCTGTATTAATTTCAGCCCTTTAGATAATATTATTAAATGAAAATTATATTTACTAATCATAAATGTAAAAGCTTAATACAAATTGTTGAAAGAGGATCTATTTTAACAAAAAAAAAATATTACAGTCAATTAGTTTTTGAAATTCAGCCAGGTATTTTGCTTATTGGAAATATTAAATTTAATATATAATTTTGAAATTAAAACTAAAATAAAAGATTCAAGAAAGGTTTTTCATTTTTAAAAATTCATTTTAAATCTTAGGTATTGCATATTTTGTAGAGGTCCCTAAAATTGTTTCAAAGGAGCCCCATTAAATCTGAAAATAAATCTCTCTTCTTATATCTTTATTTTTATTTTAGTTTTATCAAGGGCACAAGACTAGAGAGGCACCTGGGGTGAAACCCATACTAGCCTGTATATAACTGCAAATCTGGTCATCAGCTTATTTTTATTAAAATTTAAGTAGTGCCTAAAATAGCATCCAAGGCATTTTTTTCCTCATATAGTTAATAATACTAAATTACCTTCCTTTACCGTAGCCTCATATTCTGGACATACTTTTATTCTCTAAATAAAAATTTCCTAATGTCCTGTCTTGCTATCTATGCTGATAATACAACTATTTACTCCTGACTTAATAAGTCTGCTGATATGTTCAATAAAATCAGATTGACAGTTGATCTTGAAAATGAGCTACCATCTGTTGTGAACTGTGGCGAGAAGTGGCTTGTTAATTTTATGGTCTCTAACATGAAACTGCTATCTATTAATCATCTTAAAATGCCTTTTTTTTTTCTTTTCTTTTTTTTTTTTTTTTTTTTTTTTCTAACTCCCATCAACATGACTGATGCTAACCTCCAGGTGAGCAACTCTCTGTGCCTTTTTCGTTTCATGATTTCCATTAACATGAAATGGAATAGTTATATTTAGGTACCTCCAAAGAAATGTGATACCTAAGGTTTAAAATGTATTTTTAAAAATGAAAAATCTTTCTTGAAGCTTTTATTTTAGTTTTAACTTCACACTAATGCATTAAATTTAATATCTCCAGTAAGCAAAATACTTTGCTGTATTTTAAACCCAATTTAAATTGACTGGAGAGGGGGTTGCTAAAATATGCTGAAATTGGCCAGATAAACAACTTTGTTAGCACATAATTCTTTTTATTATTAAATCTTTCAGAAATAAAATATATTTTTCTGAAACTTTATTTGAGGAATATTAGCAGATTTAAAATTGAATTCATCTGATTTGAAACAATCTGATTGACTGCAAAGTACTTGTACTGTGACCTTATATTTTTATTATTTCTTTTTAACCCTAGTATTTTCCATTATGAATAAGCATAAGCTCTAATAAAGTTAATAAGAATCAATGAGAATTATGAAATTCCTTGAACTACATCAACAAGATTGACACCCCAGGATCTTCATATGCTTCACACAGGTTTACAGCCTGCAGAAGTCATTCCAGTGTTAATGCTTACAGTGTGGGGAACGGTAGGCAGCAAATTTGATTAAACTAAAGAAGAAAAAACAAGGCAGTCTTGGACATTCATACCAGCAAAAAATAATGTCAAAAGGATACTTTTTCCATTGACACCATTATTATTCTAACTACATTCACTCCTCATCAATATTTGTTTTAAAAAAGCAGTGATTAGAATTTTAATAAAACCTAAGCATATGAAAGTGAATTTATACATTTTCTTTCTTGAGAAAACAAAAATATTAAAATTTTATTTATCAGATTGTATATTTGAATAATTGCAAATTGATTTGAACTTTATAAAATGGTAAAAAAGGATTTCCTGATAGCTGGTACACATATTTTAATTAGTAAATTTTTATAAATCTAAGAATAAAATTTTTCATATTTCTTTATAAATTGGTAACTGATAAATATTGCATTGTATTAGTTTTTAGAATGCTGTAAATATAAAATTATTCTTGAAAATAAATAATCTAATAAATAAATAGTGTTTAATATTTTTGTTGTAAATTCTCAAGAACCCAAAAAATACATATAAATTCACTTTCATTATATCTTTAGGTTTTATTACAATTCTACTCATTGCTTTTTAAAACAATAAACATTGCCTAGGAGTGGATGTAAAATATTAGTGGTGTCAAAGGAAAAACTGTCCTTTTGACATTTTTTGCATGTATGCATAACTTTGTCAAAAAATGTAAAATTAAGCTGAGTTACTAAATACATTATTTTATACTGTACTGAATTCTACATTTTTGGTTACATTACTAGTCAAAATCCTAAGTTGTTTTAAAAAAAGTGTTTGGATAAGGGATTACTATAAAGGAACTTAAAGGGGTAGGTGATCATCACAGTTCCACTGGTCAGCTAATGCCTATCTCAGGTTAGACAGATCCCAACTTGTCAGGTGCTGACTTGCTACCATCTGCTTGCTTCAGTTGATATTTGGAAATAGTGAAAAGGCCTGAAAAGAAAACTGTAAACTCTTCACCAGGCAAAGAAGGGAAAAAACTACCAACTGCTGCTAAAAATCTGGAATGATCCATGGATGGTTGATAATTCCAGAAGAACAGCTAATGCATATGGCAAAGCAGAAATATAAGGTAACATTTGATGAATGTGTAGAAATACTTCAGGGTAAGTTGGTCATCACAGGCCATACACATTTTCTCACAGGCCCAAAACATAAGTATTGTCTTGACAATGTAATAATAAATAATAAAAAAATTCAAGTTTGTTTCAGCAGAGTTAAATAATGGGTGTTATATGCCACTAGAATGTACTTTTAATTTTTTTTTTTTTTTTTTTTTTTTATCTCAGAATATATACAAAAATGGGAAAATTACAAATCCCAAAAATTAAAGGAGAAAGCAGAGAACACAAAAAAGGCAAAGCACACTTCATTATCATCAAAAGTGACCAGATTCTCTGGGGTCACAAAATTAAGGTAAGTTGATTGATTATTCTGTTGATGGAACTTGCTCAACTAATAAAGTAAGAATGCTAAAAAAGCTTCCCAAAATAACCAAACAGATTTTGGGAAGTCAATAGGGGCAATAACTTTTCAGTACTCCCTTAGAAAACTATTAACCCAAATAAATGTACAGTTTTTTATTTTTTAATAATACTATTGAACCTTATTATATGAAAAATGTTTCATTTCTAATGTCTAATTTGTTTAATAGTTTAGAAACTTGGATTACTCTATTGGAAAAGAATACCATTAAAGGTTAGAATCTTAATGTTTTATGTAAATAATTATTTTAGGATATTTATATTTAGAAAACTGACTTTACATACAGTAGACTTCAATTTTTTTTTTAATTTGAAATATTAAAATGGTTAATGAGTGCAAAATTTTTATAAACTGTATTTTGTACTTAATCTAACTTTAACTAACTACTTAATTTTCTGCCTGTCTTCAAATGAAACTTTACCCAGTGTCATGTCTGAATATTAACAACTTATCAAAAAACTTTGTACAAAAGTTAACATTTTGTTTAAAATAAATAATACACCAAAAAAAATTGAATACTGTGATTAATAAAAATCTAAGTTATACAGACAACAGGTTTTTATTAAAATCATGGACAAAGATTGTTATGATAGTGATTTTTCTTTTGTTTTTTGGACAAGGTAACAGATCTTTAGTTTCAGTGTGTAAAACTATCCATACATATAGTCAAACATTTTCAACCATCATTAGTCCTTTCCAAGAAAAGAATATACAGTGTAACCCGGATATAAGAGAGATTTTCTCTGGTCCCAAATTAGAGCCTGTGTTAATGTATATATAATAGACCAAACCCGGATATACAAGACTTCTTCTCCGGTCCCGACAACTCTCTTATATCCGGGTTACACTGTAGTATGTTTTGAAATTTAGAAAAACTTTTTTCCCTGTTATGCCATTTGAAATTAAGAACAATATGATTTCAATTTGTGTGTGTTTCATTTGTATTTTGATTATAGCATATATGTCTGTTTACAGTATCATGTATTTTGAGCTTGTGTTTAATAATTATGGAAGGCTAAATGATTTTTTAACGTAGTCCTTTTTACCTTTTTAATAACTTCTAAGTAATTTTTCTTTACATTTCATAGTAACTTCCTGTTTACTTATACAAGCTGTCTAATAATTGGCAGGAATAATTTGGCTTTGTGGGTTGTGTCAATTAATATGAGCTTTTCTGGTTTAATAAATGGCATGTTAGTTAA
Source organism: Acanthosepion esculentum (assembly GCA_964036315.1). Lineage (NCBI taxonomy): Eukaryota > Metazoa > Mollusca > Cephalopoda > Sepiida > Sepiidae > Acanthosepion > Acanthosepion esculentum. The sequence goes on from OZ038490.1 coordinate 43,203,782, forward strand.
CATTCAAGTGTTGTAGATGTTTCTGTTTATGTTCTAAACTAATTGGAATTTTATTTTAAAAAATTCTGGAATTATGAAGCATTTTATTTCTAATGAAATTAGTTATTTACTATAACTGCATTTGGTCAATGTTAAGAAAAATAGTTAAAAAGAAAAATGGTAATTCTGAAGTCCTTACCTTTTGTAACATGAGGTTTCTCCAGAAGTGATTCAGTCATTTAATATTAACAAAAAAGAAATCTGCCTTATCTAGATTAGATACACTGCACAAAATATAAAAAATGGTAGTCAACCCAGCTATTCAAAATAGCCAGATACTCTCCAGTCTCTGGAATTGTCAGGGGTTTTTTATTCTCACGTTGTCAATTGCCAGTTATTTTTTATTCCAGCTTGTATACATTCAATACTTTCAGGGCTTGTTTACTGAAGGCCTTTTCAGAATGCAGATAGCTTTTGTATAGATCACTGGCTGGATTTTCAGCATCAGTGCCATTTTTTATTAAGTCATCTTAATCACTTGAATTGTTTCAGCTGATATAATCAAAACTTAATGCATGCTCAACATGAATGTGATAGTTGCACAGTACACAAAGCTCACTCAGAGGCATCTCACTACCAGTTGAATAACCCCATAAGAGAGTATCTGTCCATGCGTGTTCAATAGTCTCTTTTGATTGGTTACAAAGTTTCATGAAAGCTGAGCAGCCAGTTCTCAAGATATTCAAAATTGATGGATACTTTGCAGATAGCTCTCATATAGCAAGTTACACTTTCCCTTTTGTGAGTGCTGTTTGAATGATTATTTAACTTATATTGGATAAAAATTTGAAATATTTTTTGTCTATTTCTATTTTTGTTCCATCATTTGAAGTTGAGAATTTAAACTGTCTTGAAAATGTTTTTTTTCTATGCTGTTTACACATATTTACTGCAAACTAATAGAAACATTTAAATTATAGGAAAAGTTAATCAAAATTTTTACACACACACACACACACACACACACTATAGAATGAACTTTTTTTATTATTAACAATCAATTTCACAAAATCTTCAATAAAACAATTTAAACATATTATGGCTGTATGCCCAATATGGAGCAGGTTATTAAATGGTATAATGAAAAAATTTTAAATCAATAACCACTTACAGATTCATCTAATTGTAACTAAGAAATGGGGAAAATTGTCCCCTCAATGAATATTGCTTAATGAATAATATTATAAAGCAGTGGTTAGATTTGATGATCTCTCTATGGCATATATCAGTTTTACAGATTCTCAATAAAAGCAAGTTTTACCATCCTAGAATATTATTAAACCTGAACAAATATAGTAACAGCATTGCCATGTTCAAATATATGTGGGGAAATAAAACAGAAGGAAATTTTGAACCCAAATATTGAATGACTGGAGCTGAAGCTATACTGGAGGGATAAAGTTGTGGAGGTGGTTTCAGGAGAAACTGGTAATATTAATAATGTTCTTTGACCCTGTCCAGCCACTTAAATAAAAGAACTGACATTCTGACTGGATGCATGCACACTAAAAATTATTAATGAACACACTGCCTGACTAGAACATACATTCATAGTTTAAAATCAGTTTTTTTTTTTTTTTTAATCACTTGTGTGTGTGTGTGTGTGTGTGTGTGTGTGTGTGTGTGTGAAATTTGATCTAACTCCTTGGTGTTGACAAGCCCATTCTGGGCAAAATGGCCATATATCATATGGGGTATTGAATTTTATCTACTTGTAATTCATATATTCTCTATAATAAATATATTGAGCTTTCTTTTATGGATCAGTTTTAATATTTTATATTACTAGGATTCACTTGGGTTACTTACCATGGAGATATATATATATATATATATATATATATATATATATATATATACACACACACACACACTTCTTTGCATAAGTTTTGCTAGCATGAATAATAATTTTTTTTATTTTTTATTATACGTCCCCTATAGTGGGGCCTAACTCAAGTAGTATAGTTACTTTAAGATAGCTGTTCTTTTTAAAGTTTGAGTTAACAAAATTGAATAAAAAAAAACTTGCATAATTATAAGAGAATTAAACATTTGAAAAGGTAAACTGCAGCATTGCATTTGCTTTTCACTTTTAAAGGTTACAATAGACTCTCACTTTTGTTGCAAGTGTTGAGCTCTGCTACAAATTTATTGCATCATACAAGTTCTGACTATTCTTCTTCTGCAGGTGTTCTGAAATGTTATTTTTTTTTTTTTTTTTTTTTTTTTTTTTAACAAGTTTAAACTTTATTGTAGTTTTATTGTAGTGCATTAAGCTAAAATAATATTCCAATACTATTTAAGTATCAAGATACTTTGGTTTTAGTTTGACATATTTTGACATTAACATTTCCAATGTTGAAAAATTATTAAATAAATAAAATACTGCTTTAATACATTTTATCTTGGAATTTATTACTTTTCTGTCAGCTCTAATACCTGGAAGTCTTCATTTGCTTTAAATACTGAGGCATTGATTGTTATTGATGAAGTATTATTACTTTTGAAATCCTTTGGTAGCTGCCCTTTTTGTTGTCAGATTTGCTTGGAAAATGTGGTAAATGCTACTTGTTTAAAAGTATAAGAAGTTATTATTGAAACCAAAAAAATACATATACTTTTTACAGTTTTTATTGTTTGAGATGATGCTCCATTTATTTATTAAACAGTATATTTATTTTCATCTATCGACCTGAATACTTGAGAATTTTTTTTTCTTTCTTTTTTTTTTTTTTTTTTTTAGTCTGATTTCACAAAATCAGACTTGCAAGAGAACAAATTTGCCTTATGGTAATAAACATTATCAATTTTACATTAGAAGTTATTGACCATTCTTTTAAGGATATTGCACAGAAAGTAGCTTTATAAAATTTTTTTTTTTTTTAATATTCTTATAGATATTTTTTTTTTTTCTTCTCACTTCTGTTTCATAGATTGTGTTTGCATAAATGTTGTTATTCTATAGTTATCTTGCTTGTTCCAATAATACAGCTTTATTTTTGGTGGGGATTATTGTGACTTATTTATTTTTTTAATCTGATTCCACAAGTTGTAAGGAATGTTGAAAATTCTAAAATAAATAGTTTCATTAAGTGACTTAAATCATTAGTTGATAGAAATAAAAAATATTTGTAACAATATATAAAACTGGTTATTGCTCTGCATGTTCAAGAAATTATCTAGAATCTTTAACTTTGTTTTTTATTATTTTTTTATTATTTATTTATCTATTACCAAAATATTTATGATCAAAGATTAATTCCCACTTTGCACTTTTACCTCATTGTTTTTACATCAAGCTCTTTAAAAGTCAGAACTGCCTTAGAATAGTTGGCAGTCTTAAGGTCTCCCAGTTGGCAGGGTAGGGTGTAAATAACTGGTTTTTGGTAAGCATAATTATTTTTCCTTTCTTTTTAATGATTATCAATTTCTCTAACTTATAGATTTGGTTCAAGTGTTAAAAAAATATATAAATAACAATGTTATTTATATATTGTTGAAGTTACATATTTAATACCATTAAAATGAAATTGGAATAAGTATTATAGATTGGTTGGTTGTCATTTCTTTTCATATTTAATATAAATTGTAAAAATATTAGGTATATAAATAAGTTTTATATATTCTTTGTACTGTTGTGTTTTTTGTTTTTTTTGCTGGAACCTATTCTATTAGATAAGGGAAATGAAAAGCCTCTTTTCAAATTGAGTTTCTCTGTATTAGATTTTTTTTTTTAAATAATTTACCACTGTCATTTTACTCTATTATAAATTGTTTTATTTAAAAGACCAAATCTTTTATTATTTTTTTTTATTTATATATATATATATATATAAATATATATATATATATCTCCTTTATATGGTAATGGTGAAATGTAAATTTCTTTGATTGCAGTCTAATATCTTAACCTCAGTATTTTTTTTTATTTTGGTTTAGGATTTTTAAGTAATCTCACTATTTGTATGTTATTCTAAAGGTTTCTTTTTGAATTCTTAATTAAACTTAAAGTATTTTTTTTAACATTCCAGAATCATGTATTGGACTTTGTCACTGTAGTTTCTTTAGTTTTTAAAATAACATTTTAAAAGTCACCAAGAGCAAATAGAATTTGGTTGTATATTCAGTACTTTAACACATGCTATGTAGTTATTGGTGAAACCTTTAACTTATTTTTCCTGTTTAAAATAAAGTAGAGACTGTGCTATTTAAATTTATTACCAAATATTTAAAACTAATGATTATTTAGCCATTGGTGTTGTCTGGTTAAACTTTGGTTATTGTGGCTGGTTTGTGTGCCTAAAGTCTACCCAGTAAATATTTCAGTATATCAAAGTAATTAACAATATCACTAAGGCCATATATTAAATGATTAAGTGTGTGATTATGCTTGCAATCACTTCATTGTAAATAGGCATATTCCAGTAAAACTTTGGATAATTCAATAAGATAAAAACCTGCTGATATAAATATTTATTTGTAGACCACACAAAATGTTTTCTTAGAAAATCTGCCACTTATAGTTTTGCTACTTATACTAGTGTATATGATCATGCTTAGAGGTATGTAATTTATAGGCTTTCATTTAATTAATTAGAGACAAGGCACTCTATGTAATATCTTTGAAAACTTTTTCCCCACTGAATTTCCTTAATGTAGGAAATTGTTACAGATGTTTGCTTATGTTTATATATTTTATTGAATTCTAGAGCAAAAGACTTTAATAAAACCATTTTTTATTAAATTTTTTTTAATCTATATTACTTGGTAACATCAAAGTGTTTTTTAATATGTAAACTTGAAATAATTACAAATTTGTTCTGGTAAATATCTTTGTATATCTTTGTAAGGGTTTTATTTGTTCATTTATTTTTTATTTTATTTATTTATTTATTTATTTATTTTAACAAATTCTGTTCATATAACAATCATGCTTAATTTGTTTTCAGGCAGTAAGGCAAAAGCATTGTATTGTATATTTTTCAGTTTGATCTGTTGGATTTCATGTGGTTGCTTCCTAATCCTTTGGATCATACTGAAAATATACATTTGCTGATTGTGGAACTTGTTATTTCTTTTAATTTTGTACCAGCAAATGTCACACACATTCACACTAAAATTTATTAAACTGTAGAGTTTAGTTGAAAGAATTTGTGGGTATGCATCACGAGTCCATAAACACATCAGCCTGATGGCTAAAGTTAACCACCTTGCCTAGTTTGGACCAATTTTCTATGATGCAATTTAGAGTCCACCTTACCTCTAGAAATACCCACTGTATATTCACAAAGGAGTCTTTGGTCACAACTAAGGGCATCTGCATTTTCAATTTTAAAAATAGAATCCAGAGGACTGCCAACAGCTGAAAATGATATTTGGGGTAAATTATGGTAATCATTTGCACATAATTTACCCAGTGGACCATTGAATGTGTTAGGACTTTTTGTGGTACCATATAGATGTTTAAAAAGTTTATTTTGGTGCAAGGAGCAACCAGTAGTGTGAAGATTTCTGTTAAGTTTTTCTATAAGTGCAACAAATCCATATTCACAGCCTGTATTGGCATTAGTGTTGTCAACAAGGATAGCCTTGGTAGTGTTCACACTATTGAATTCATGCAAAACATCAGCCACTTGCTCAGCAAGAACAGCACCAGTTGCACCAATATTAGGAAGACCCCTATGTGTCAGATATTCACATTCATATGTCATCTCCTTTGTGACAGTCAAGTGGCATTCTGGTTCTTTTTTTTTTTTTTTTTTTTTTTTTTCAGAGTTTTCTCTCCATTTTCCTCCACTATTTCCTTGTACATTAGTGTGTCAGTTCTCCCATCAACTCCAATACAAAGATTTTCCGCCTTTCCATCATGCTTTTGATGGGTATTTGTTTTCACTTTAGCCTATTTGTTTTATTGGGGATAAGAAGACCCGTAGCCTTCAAATCCAAGAGCAAGGCATTGGCAAAGCTGACTCCAAGATTGGAAGATACATCACCCCTGATCAACTCAATAGCATAAGGCTATAAGGCCCTTTGGGATGCTTTTTCCGACCATTTTTATTAAAATACCCGGAAAAGAAAATATATGTATTATCAGAAATTACACAAATATTTTTCAAAATAAATTTGAAAATAAAGTTCAAAATACATTATTAAATTAAAAGTAGAGTTAGTTCTGAGATTAGCCTGCAAACAGGCTTTTTAATAAAACACACTAACTTTGGAAATATAAACAAATTACAATAATTATAAAAGTTGTATTTTTTTAAAATAGTTAAGTATATTTTGATGAAAAATACAATAGATATTTGTGCTAGTTAAAAGCGTAAACAAAAATAAAACAAACTTCCAAGAGGAGGTAATTACTACCGGTAAATACCAAAGAAATATCCAGTAAATAAAACCATGTTTGTAAGTAGTTATTTATATTTTAAACTAAATATTTTAGTGTGTTTTATTTTTGGTAATTTCATTTAATTTATTAGTCTTTTCTTTTCATTAAGACTCAGTTTTAATATAACCTACATATGTTTCTGGTGACACTGATATAATGATAAAAATTGCAATTTAGTTTGTCTTTAAACTTCTATTCCTCAAATAAATATGAAGTTTGAAGAAAAATAGTTTTTGTGGTAATTTTTGACATTATTTTGCAACTTCCTCAAGTCATTTCTTTTCTTTTTTTTAACAGTTCCAAAATCGACCTACCCCTGTGTGTGTGTGTGTGTGTGTGTGTGTGTGTGTGTGTGTGTGTGTGTGTGTGTGTGAGAGAGAGAGAGTTTAGCCTAAGATATAGGCAGGCAAAAATTACCTTGGTGGTCTCCTTAAAAATGAGGGCACCACAGCAATGATTAAGGGCCCTGCAACTTTTTTTTTTTAGAATTTGCAAACTTTGTTTTTTACTTGTAAAAAGTAACATTAACGCAAAATCTTTAAAAGGAAAATGATAAAATAAACAAAAAGCTTTAAAATCAAATATTTTTATTGACAGATGACATAGATTATGATGACTAGATTAACAATGATACATTGCAGTGGAACATTATCAAAAAAGAAATCAAACATTACAACATTATTAGCTTAGAATATGTTGTGGAAAGAATGAGATTGTTGTATTACTATGTAAAAATATAAAGCTTTTTCAGCATAAGATCAAAATGACTATTGAAGAAAAGAAAATATGTACAGAAAATATCAAAATGATCATTTACTTTCCGACATGAATATTAATTAGTAATTTTTTTATCAATAAAAACATTTTCAAACTAATTTGTTACCTAGCATTCAGAACTTCCTCTATCTACTCAGGCAATTTGTCAGAATTAAAAAACATTTATTTTCTATTATTTTAAAATGGGGGGGGGGGCTGTTTACAGTATAAATACGACGACAAACTGATCTCTGACTTTTTAACATACATGGAATTTTCTTTACTTGTTTAAGTATTACTGTTTTAAAATGAAATATATTATTACTATGTAATCTTATATATAAAGTACAGTGTGTTTGTGCATGTCCAAGCAACTCCTCCACTCCCACTAGTCAGATTTTACTAATTCATAGCCCATTCAAATGCCCTGGAAAAGTTAGGCACAGGGAACGATTTTCATTGAGCTCATATTCAGGGTTGCCTGATTATGCAAGGTTAAAAATATATATTAATACATTATACTAGCCATTAGTGTTGCTTTCATGGTTCAAGGGGAGTAACTCTTTTTCTTTTTTTATCCAAATTTGCAGTACACGTTTTATTATAAAGTAGCTTAAAAGCCACCCTATCAGGCTGCATGTAAGCTAGCTCCCATGGTGGACTCTTTGTTTGGCCATCATCACAATAACTAGGGAGATGTAGATGTGAGAGGCATCAATAAACTACAGAAGAACTCAAAATTGTTCGCTGCATTTAAGTATTGAATTAATGTTTAAGCTTACCTTTTAAAAATTCAACAATAATTCTTCTGCTGCTACTTAATTTAAAGACAATTTGATGTATGTAGATCCTTATTTTCCATAAAAACAATTATTTTTATTTCATGGGTAACAGAACGGGACAATTTATAAGATAAAATTAATATAAAGATGGGAAAATAGAAATTAGAATTCGTTATACATTCAACATTTGAAGAGTTAGAGAAACACAATAGCTAATTAAGTAAAACCTATATTATGGAATCTATATGAATAAATGTGAATTTGGAGCTTAATTCTCCCACAAATTCTAAAATTAAAAAGCCACAGCTCTACTTTATAATAATTTGGTATTTACTTGACCCTTCACAAAGTCATGTTGTGATGCAAGGTCAGTTTAATGTGGGGAGCCCAAGTGCATACACCCGGGCTAGGAACAAAAATTCCCTGAGCCCCCGCAACCATCAGTTGTGCAGGCCTTGGTGCGAGCACTGATATCTCTCTCCCTCTGGTGCATTGAGAGGATGTGGTCTCAGACAGCTGCTCCCCAGAGCTGGGTACCTCTCAGTATAATTTTCCTCATTTGCAACCTAGTCCAAAGCCATACATGCAACCTAGAGATGATAAATAAACTTGTTACAAACTCTTTATAGTAATTTTCCCACTCAAAGCTCAATATCTATATTTTATATTTCTTTTGCTTCTAGGCAATATCACTCTTCAGGTTTAACTAATTTGCATATTGATTTAAAAAAAAAAGTTCCTTTCATTAATTAACTCTCCTCTATTACTGTTCTTTTATTTGTGGATTGTTTTGATTTTCAGATATAAAAAAAATAGTTCTGTTTAGAAATATCTTATTAAATAGTGCAGAAAAGTTTGAAATTTGCATTTTACTTGGCCTTCGACACAAGTTGGCATCTATTGTAAAACTTTCCTTAACAAGCCAATTTATGAATGAAATGTTCATTTCCAATTTTTGTTTCAAAGATTTCAAGTAGTGGATATATCTTACTTTGCAAAGCCTGCTAGTGTGTGTGCGTGTATACATATGTTCATTTAATTTCCGGTGGATATAAATGTTGGAAGATGGGAATAAACTCCTAACATTTCTTGAAATTGCTTTCATCTACCTCTTTTCTTTGAAAATATATCTGCATAGAGCTCAACCGTGGCCACCGATATAGAAGGCCTACTTGATAGTGACGTGACGTCACAAATGTTGTCCATGCAGGGAAACAGACAGTAATCATAATGTAACGAAAAATTGTAAGAAAAAATTGGTTTTAGAAAGCTTTTTATAAATACACTTATAAAAGAAAGAAACAGAATTGGATTTTATACAGAACTTTATTTCATATTAATTTAAAAAAAATAACCGATAAGAAAAAAAATGTTGTTGCTGAATGTTTTGTTAAAGTAGAGAAATTAAACATCATGTAACATTTCATTAAATTTTAAAGACTGAAATTCGTTCATTATTTTATTTGTTTCCAATTTGAAAACATTTTTAAAAGCATAATCAGTATTGTTTTAATTTGCATGTTTTTATCTTAATTTTAGTAATTATTCTGTAAAGTTACAATATCGTAAGTATTAAATGATTATTATTCTTATACTACAGCAACAACTCAATTATGAATTAGGAAACAAAGAAAGACAAGCAAATTACAAGTAAATTATAAATAAGATACAAATAAACTAAATACAAGAAAGTAAATAAATTTGATACAAAAAAGAGATTTAAAATTCAAATAATACTTATAGAAAAGTAAGTTACAGATAGACAATTTTAAGACTGAAACTCGTTCATGATTTTAATTGTTTCACATTTGAAAATTTTTCATGAATCATAATCAGCGTTGTTTTAATTTGCATGTTTTTATTTCAATTTTAATAATTATTCTGTAAAGTTACAATTTTTGTAATCATTAAGAGATTATTACTCAAATACAGTAACAACTGAATTATGAATTAGGGAACAAACAATAATTAAATAAACAAATCATAATTAAATGATGACTGAATAAAATAATTATGATGAATAAATAAAACAAACATAATTAAGAAACAAATAAATACAAACAAGCAAATAAATTAGATACAAACAATAAAGAGATTTAAAAATCAAATAATACTTTCAGAAAAATAGGTTACTGATACAAAATTTAGCTTAATGTTTGAAGTTTTCTTTTTTTTTTTTTTTTTTGCTTAACTTGTTACTTGCAATATTATTATTTTCCCTAGAACAAAAATTATTTAAAAGAGCATTTGTAGAGCTCCAGACAAACATTTTTTGTATTTTTTTATATAAATCAGATACACAAAACAAACGACACACTTCTTGAAAGTCTGAAACACAATGTGATGACGTCACATTTCTCCGTAACCCAATGAAGTAGGCCTTCTATATTGATGGCCACGGCTCAACTCAAATATTTTCTCAGAAAATCCCCATGACCACTTCATTAAGAAAAACGTAACTTTTTTTTTTGTTCTGAATTTAAAAAAAAAAAAAAAAAAATTTAGGGCACTGCAGCATAACCTCATATCTCTCTCTCTCCCTCTCTCTCTCTCTCTCTCTATATATATATATAATATTTGTTAGAATAATAAAACCTATCATGAATAAACTAATATACACAATCTGAAACAATTGCAAAAATGATTGCAAATGACCTTGTGATATTTAACATCAGACTTTTCTTAAATTCAAAATCATAATCTTTATGGAATATCAAAGTCACACTTAGTTGATTAAGTAGTTCTATTTTCTATTTCTTTATAAACATACATTTTTATAAACGTTAAGAAAGATGTGGATTTTATTATCCTATTGTATTTAATTTTTATTATGTATAATAGAACTTAAGTACAATTTTGACCTCAATAGATGTTTTTTATCTTTTAATTATGACCAACTGATCAGAAATAAAAGTTAGATTTGTATTATGCTTACTCTATGCTTTATGTCCTATACTGTTTATACATTTCCTGCTTGTCTAATTACAGGAGACAAACATTGGCTTCTTTTGAAAACAAAACACACATGGATACCAGGAGTCGATTGTCACTTGCACCATATCTTCACTCCAGAACTGGCTTAAAAGATTTGAATTCTGACAGAAAGAACATAAAAGCAACCAGCATTATGAAAACAATATCCAATGCACAGAAAAAATTGTCAAAAGAAAATAAGCAAAATATTCATGAAGCTGCCAAATCAGTGACAACTTCCAAGTTTCGATGTGTTCCTAGCAGAACAGATTCAAATTTCATAAGACGTAAGACATTGGATCCCAATTTCAAGAAGAGCTTACCAAAGGAAAAACCAGTTGCTGACCAGATTATTTACAAATCCCCTAAACATCCCAAAAAGGAAGTCCCATTACAAAAGGAGTTAAAAACATTATTGGTATCTACCAACTTGGGAACACCAAACACTGTTAAAATTCCCTCAATCTTGCAAGGCACTTATGAAAATGAAGAAAATGTGAAGAAAGTTAAACGACGTTCAGTAAAATTTGCATCTTCTGAAAATTCAAGTAAACCCTACTCCCACAATCAGTCGAAATGTTTAGATGAAAAAAGGTAAGTTTGTGGATATCTATCTATCTATCTATAATAATAATTCCATAGGAATGGATTTTTTTAAAAATCTTAAGCGTATTGAAATACTCAATTTAAAAAAAAAACAAACTAGTATTTTATTTTCTGGGCGAGTTAGGCAAATTAATGATGTAAATGTCTTAAATGATAATTTTCCTGTTTTTGTAACCGTTTCTTACTGAAAAGGATTTTTTTTTTATGATTTCAGAGAGAGAATGAATGAGTGGCTACGCAAGAGAGGCAAAGCTCCAGTTACCAACAGACACAGCTTATGCTTCTGCAAGCAGGCCTCTGACCATGATGGTCCCCGATGTAAAAGAACATTGACTAAAGAAGAAATAATGATGCAGGTAAGCAATAACTGCTTTTCTCTTCTGGGAATGGTACCTATGATAATGCATTTTTTTGCTTATTGACTACTGTATTTTATGAAATTCAAGTAAATGCCACATTTTAAAGAATTCATGCTAAGGGCCTTTCAGATACTGACAACAACATATAAAAAATTTTCAACTTCTGGACCCTCTGCATGTTTCATCTATTATTGAGCTTCTATTATTTATCATCTGAATTCTGTGGTACACAGAAATTATTGGCACTCATCATATAAATTATCATCAAACTTCCTTTGATACTCCTATGGAGCTTCACCACATTAGGTGTTGCTGCTGCAATTTCTGTTGCAAGTAGGTTTTTATGGACTGGTGTTCCCAGGTCTACACCCAGTTGGTTTTTAATTTATTTTTTTCCTTCTCTGAAATTGGGTGCCAACCAAGTATAGAGGGCCCAGTCTACCTTTGCTGTTTATCCCATAGCTGGGGGGAGAAGAAACAGAATTATACCTTTCCTAAGAGTTTTAATGTGAAAGTGAATGCTATGAACTTTGTTGTAATTTGAACTCTGCATGCTAATTCCACTTTCCATGCTGATAACCACTATTCTGCACACACACTCCATACATATTTGAAATTAAATTTTAATAAATTATAATTTTATAAATTAGGAGAATAAAAATTTGGTTACTCAGTCTGTTGTTGTTTATGTATTTTGTAGAAGAAAAAACTTGATGATGAGAAACATAAAGTTGCAGAATGTGATCAGGAAAACCTTGAAAATTGTGAAGTTAAAAAAGATGAAAATCTCTTTCCAAAAATGGAAATGCCTAAAGAAACACTTCAAGAACTTAACGAGTCTGAGCAGATGGATCCTGTCATTAAAGAATGTTCTATTTTGTTAGATGCTGTAAGTTTATTTTGCCATTTTTAAGCTTAACATAAGCATTATTAAACACTGGTTTATTCAAACTACTATCTTAATCTTGATTGTTTAGTTAAATCTTAACTGTTGTATCCTCCAGGCTTCTTCAGATACCTGTTGTATTCAGTAATATTTCTGGAATTTTGAACTGAACCCATTATTCAATCCACAGCTTTGATATTAAAGAAAAACAAAATATTTTGATGATTATTCACATTATCCTTAAAAGCTTTCTGTTTTAAAATTCTATAAATAAACATTTTTTTCTATTTAAAATTAAAAAAAATATTCTTCTGGTGATTATTGTTGTTTTGGTCAGGTTCTAAGCACAAGTCAAAAGTCTGTTTCTGATTGCATAGATGCTAGCTAATGATTTGCCATATTGATTTGCTGATCATTATCTTCACTAAAAACTCCTTTTCTAATGTGAAGTTCACTTGTCACACTGCTCTTAATAACTAAATGTCAATAGCAATGAATCTTCCAGTACATATCAAGTACAAAGAGGTGTTGATTTTTATCTAATATGTAAATCCTTACTTCTAAATTCTTTCAATGTTCTTGATGTTATTATAGGATGTTTCATTTATCCAGCCATTAGGTGTATAATGTGTAAGGAAAGATAAGAAAACCTGTTTCTTTACAAAATGGTAACAGAAATATTTGCTATTACATCAATTGGATCGGTTCATTTAAGCCTTGATACACAGATAGGTGTCAGTAATGGCTTTATTTAAATAATTCAGTTTAAATATAGGGGGGGAGTTTCTCAATACCTTCATTGTTAAGCAATTGTTGTCAAAATCTGTATTGTCCCAACTTATTCATCTGGCTAACAAATTAATATTTGCTGCCTTCTTTGACTTTCTCACCCCTCAGTGATGTTGCTTGTTAATTATGCATAATGCATAAAAGAACATAAGATTGCAAGACCTGGAAGATTTTTTTTTTTTTTTTTTTTTTAAGCGTATCACCCCAAGCAAGGCTGGAGGACACTATCACGCAAGGGGTTATAGAAGGGTTGGAGGAAGAGCAGATAGGAGTGGTAAAGGAGAGGATGTGGAGAAAGAGAAAGACAGTGGATCGATCAAGGCAAGGGGGTTACAGAAGATTTGGAGCGAGAGCAGATAGGAATGAAAGGTGAAAGGATGTGGAGAAGGGAAGTGGATAGATCAAGACAACTGGAGATGTTGATTGACATTACACTTAAATAGTTGGAGATTGTATTTGTCAGGGAAACAGGAATAGGGAAGGGAGTTCCACAGGCGAGATGTGTGAGACATGGAGCTATTGGAGTAGAAGAGACGTCTACATCTAATAGTTTCAACGGTGAAGGGGTGAGGATGGGATGCCAGCCTCGTAGGACGTTTAAATTCATGAGGCCTAGGGACAAGAGAAAGCAGCTCCTCGGAGCAATTACCGTGAAAGTATTTGTAAAAAAGACAGAGCGAGGCAACATCGCGTCTGTGAGAGAGCGACTGCAGACGAGATGACAGATCAGGGCCAATCGCATTGCATATCCGTCTCTGGATCTTATCAAGAACCCTGAGGCAAACAGCAGGGGCTCCAGTCCATATATGGCAGCAATACTCCATGCAAGGGCGAATGGTTGATTTATAGACTTGGAGGATCGATTCCGGGGAGAAAAATTTCCTGGCTCGGCACCTCAGATCAGCGGACAGCGTGAGACCGAGCAGCCGCAGAGGGGAGCTGTCTAGAAGTTGGTCTTCAGACATTCTAATGGGATGCAGGGATGGATCCTTGTGGTGGTTAATAGAGAGCAGTTTTGTTTTAGAGGCGTTAAAGTTAACCCTCCATTTCTCGCCCCATTTCACAACCGATTGGAGGTCCTTTTCTATTTGAACTGCCAGGTTAACTTTGTCAGCATCACTAGATTTGTGTTTGAGGCAGGAGTAAATTGTGGTGTCGTCAGCATAGATACCGACTTGGGAGTCTATGGCGTCAGGAAGGTCGTTTATAAATATGAGGAACAGAGTAGGGCCTAGGATGGAACCTTGAGGAACACCTGCGTTAGTGGGATAGGAGCTGGAGATGAATCCATTGAGAACGACCTTCAATTTCCGTTTTGACAGGAATGATTGTATTAGGTCAAACAATCGACCTGTGATACCATAACCCTGGAGCTTATGAAGAAGGCCGGCATGCCAAACTCTATCAAACGCTTTGGAGATGTCTAGGGCCACGGCACGAGCTTCACCGTTATTATGAATAGCTTGGTAGACAAATTCAGTGATGGCCGTAAGCACATCGGCCGTAGATCAGGCAAAGCGGAAACCATACTGCTTGTCTGAGAGCAGATCATGGGATATCAGATGATTAATCACTTCGGTGTTGATAATGGCCTCGAAGACTTTGCCGAAGAGGGGTAGGAGACTGATAGGACAGTAATTGGAAGGGTTGGAGGGGTCACCAGAGTTCTAAAAGACAGGAACAATGGTTGAGGACTTCCAGCAGTCAGGAAAACAAGACTCCTTGAGGCAGCGGTTGTATAATTTAGAGAGGGCAGGCGCCAGTTCAGGCGCGCATTTCTTCAAGACAATGGCTGGTATTCCGTCACCACCAGTAGCCCTGTGGTGATCTAAGTTAGAAATAATGCCCAATACCAACAACGGGGATATGTGCAATCCGTTCAAAAGGGCCTCAGTTCTGGGAGGGAAATCGGGCAAGGGTACCCTGGAAGAGTCTAGCGTTGAATTGGAAGAAAACTTCCGAGCAAAGCATTCAGCCTTGTCGGCAGAGGTGGTCAGGACCTCAAACTGATTGAACAGGGGAGGAATGAAGGGTTTGTTATTGTTCAGAACGCTCTTGCAGAGGTGCCAATAATCTTTGGAGCCAAATTTGCGGGATGCAATACGTTCCTTCATCCGAGCAGCAAATAGTGACTTGGCATCGTCGAGGATACGCTTACACTCGTTACGGGCAGAGGTAAATAGACGTCTATTGAAGTCAGACATATCACTACGAAAACGGTGGAAGAAGTGGTTGAGCAAGCAGCTGTGAACCAGGGGGAGGAGCGCGGTTTGACCGTGAATTTCCTGGAGGGGATGAAAGCATAGATTCCAGCTTTAACCCAGGAAGAGACCTCTGAAGCACAATCTTGAATGGGGAGCTTAAATACAGCATCCCAGGGGACATCACAGAGGAAGTCACAAAACGCGTCCCAGTCAGCCCGTTGGTAGCAGAATGTGGTTCTGGTGGTAGGAGGCTCCTTGCAAGGGGTGGGGCTGGAGGAGATGAATCAAAGATGACAAGCTTATTGATTTATTTCATAACAACAGCTTAAGGATCCTCAAGATCAGATGGCAAGACCATGTAAAAATGGCAGAACTCATCCAGCATGCCCCTGTAGAACCCCTTAGTGTTCAAGTAAGGCAGAGAATCAGGCTCATCATCCACACTTTAAGGCAAGACCCAAGCAATGTAGCACTAACCAGGACACCTGAAGAAAATGACTTATGTTTCTTGAAGCTGTCTTTAAGAGGATAACTTGATTCATCTTAGATTTCTTTTTTCTTTTTTTTAATTAAAATCACCCCAAGAAAGGCAGTAAAGCCACTAAGACACAAGGGGTTACTGGGTGTGAAAGAGTTAGAAAACGGAAGTATTATTGAGGAGAAAGAGCAATAGAAGAGTAATCAGGTTGATAGTAGATAACAATTGACATTGCATTTAAATTTTTAAAGATCAAACTTTACTGGAAAGCAAGAAGCCAGAAGAGTTCCTCAAGCAGGAAGTGCAAGCAAAGAAACTGTTAGCATAGAACTTAGTTACATCTAGCCAATTCAACTGTAAATTGATGAGACCTTGTTGCCAATCTACTACTGCACTTAAATTCATAAAGTTTAGGTACCATAGCAAAGAGCTCATTCAAATAATTACCATGAAAGTATTTGTAGGAAAGGTACAAGGGAGCAACTTTACGAACGGGAAAGTGACTGAAGCCAAGACACCAGATCAGGATCAGTAATATTGTCAATTCATCTTTGGATTTTATCAAAAATCTCTGAATATATAGCAGCAGCAACAGACCATATGTAGCAGCAATATTTCAGGCTTAGGCAAATGCTAGATTTATAGATATATAAGATAGATTCAAGCTAAAAGAATTGTCTAGCATGACACAATGAACCAAATTTTCTTAGCAGCAGACTTAGCAGTAATTCAGTATATCTTTCCACTTTATGTCAGCTGAGAATGTTAACCCAAGAAGGTGTAGCAAGTCACTCTCATGTAAGTTAGCATCAGCCATGCTGATGGAAATTATAAAGGGGTCTTTCATATAATTAACAGAGATGCTTTTTTTTCATATTTGCATGGAAATTTATAAATGCAATCTTTCATCAAACCCTTCTTCCATGAAGGACCAGCTCTTGTAAGGAGATTACAAAGTATGATTTTACTAGTGAAAACCCTAATGTAAAATCAACAAAGATTTTGGATCTATTCCATGACACCTCTTGGCTAACATCATAAGCACAAATGAATTCAGTTATATGAACAAAATTTGGATCATTGATGACTTCTTTCAATTATAAACAATTATTTTTGTTTACATATTGATTCAATTTTATTTCAGTAATCAATAACATAACTTGTTCTTTTATATATGATGCGTGGAACCACCTCTTAGTTGCTGTTGTTCCCAGGTCCATCCTGACCCAGGGTGGTAGCACTCATTAGGGTCCCAGCTATGGATAAATAGTTTCCCCCCTCCCTTTATCTGGAGTCGGAATACTAGGAAATTGTAAGAGTGGGTTTTTTGTAATAACAATACCATCAACACAAATTGCAGTATATAAAGTGCACATTCACAAAACCTGATTTCAAAAAACTAAAATTTCCCCTAAATGGGGCCACCCATTTACTGTGGGTGGTAACCCATGATGCCTGGGAACAGTGTCCTAGTGACTGAATGACTCCTGATCTGGTGTAAAATGACCAGGAGTTTTCACAACACGTCACTTTGGTCCCTACCTGGGATAGATGGGTGGATAGAATAGCCCAATCCATTCCAATTGGTTAGTGGCAAGGGCTAGTTAGGATGACATGGGTCCGACAGGGCCGCGAAACCTTACATCATACTATACTTGAGTAGATATGGTGGAGGAGTGCAGGTGCTTGTATCTACATTAATCACAACTATACTGTCTGTGTAGCCTTGGCAGATTAGGGCGAATGGGATTAGTCCCCCACTGATAGCATCCCTTAAAAAGGAACTCCGAGGTGGGTGGGGAGCACAGACAGTGAATACAAAAATTAAAATTATATGGCTATCTCTTATAAGCGAACCAAGAGACAATATGAGACTTCTGAAAGCGAAAATGAAATAGAAAAAAATCAATTTCCAACTTTCATTATTGTAGAATCGGTAGAGGGTGATATATCAAAAGTGTCTCCTTTTGTGTTGTAAAGGGTTATTTCAGACATGATCAGACCACAATGTGTTAAAAAATAAAGAAAAATAATACTCTATTAATTCAAGTGATATCCAAAAAAGATGCAGAGAAATTGTTAAAAATCAAGCAAATTGACAACAATAAAGTCAAGGCCTACCTCCATCAATTTCTTAATTCATCAAAAGGAGTAATAAAATGCCCAGAACTGTCACTTTGTTCATCAGAAGAAATTGAAAATGACAACACCCTAAAAAACAAGGAGTAACAGATGTTAAAAGAATTCAAGCAAAAAGAAATGACACAGTAATAAACACCAACACACATATTTTGACATTCAACAAACCGAATCTACCAAAAGAAATAAAGATAGGTTACACAATAGCCAAGGTAGAGCCATACATTCCTAATCCCCGTAGATGTCATAAATGTCAAAAATTTGGTCATCTTCAAAATGTTTGTACGAAAACATCAGTCTGTTGAAGATGTGGGGAACTGGAAGCATGATGAATCACCTTGTGAAAGGCCTCCTTTATGTCCAAACAGTAAAGAAAAACATTCAGCAAACTCCAAAGAGTGTAACATTTGGAAAAAGGAAATAATTAGAAGAAAATACATGCAAAATATCTCATTCCAAGAAGCCAGGAAACCGGTTGAATCTAATTCACTTCAAGCATCATATGCAAACATCACTAAAATATCAAATCAACAAAATGACATCCAAGAAAACAATGCATTAAGAAGCCAAAATCTTATAACTCTTATTAATGAACTAAAAAGTTTAATAGAACTACTAAAATGTAGTATATCACTCATAAATCAAATGCCCATAGACAAAAAATATCCTGTCCCGTCAACCTCAAACAAAAGTCTTTACATGTACAAAACAATTAAATCCGAAAAATTCCAAACCAAAGTACAAAAATCCAAGAAATAGAAACCTCTAAATATTCTCAAGAGAATCAAAAGGTACATAAAAAAAAATAATTCAACTTTTAGTGTAGAATCAAGAGAAATGGACTTACAGGAACAAAGCTTTAGCCCATCACAAACAAGGGAACGGTCATCATCTATACAAAGATCATTAAAAGAACCTAATGAAAAAACAAACCTGAAAAATCAAAATGAAAAAAAAAAAAAATTCAAAGAAATAGAAACATCGAAACATTCTTAAGAGAATGAAAAGATACAAAAAAAAATAATAATAATAATAACGAAACGGGTATTGAAGAACCAAAGAAAATGGACATAGAGGAACAAATCTCTAGCCCATCACAAACAAGGGAAAGATCATCATCTAGGCAAAGTTCATTAAAAGACCTGAATTGTAAAACTAAGGGAGTAAAATCAAACAAGAAAGTAGAAACAAAAGAAGTTCAAAGAACAAAACATAACAAGAAACAAAACGCTAATAGTCTGAAGTATATAGAAATGATGGTCACTTCATCCACATAAAAAAAAAAATTGGACATGTAAAAATTCATAATACATAATCAAGATGCAAAACCTTATGCAATGGAATTGTAACTGGGGTCAAAACACTATGAAAGTGTAAAAATAGATTTTAATACCAGAAATACTTTGTAAAAAAAATTGTTACCAGCAATGCATTTTTGAAAAACAAATATTACCAGCAATATATTTTGAAAAGAAAAATATATATTACCAGCTATACATTTTTTGAAAAAAAAAAAAAAGTAAAAATATTACCAGCGATACATATTTATTACCAGAAATGGAATTTTCGAAGGAAAAATTTTACCAGAAATAGATTTAAAAAAAAAAAAATTATATCCAACAATAAAAATTTTGTCTGCATTAAATAACCCATTGAGGTTGATATACCGTAAAACCAAAACAAACCAAAGCATAATCATCTTCAACATTAGCAAAAAAAATTCTATTTTCTTCTGCAAATTTGCTTTTTGCTGCTAAGGCTACCCTTCTGATTGTTGTACATCTAATAAGAATTGACTTTGCTTGCATTTGTTTTTGTTTGTGTAAATAAGCTTGCATACGTACTTTTTTTTTTTTTTTTTACTTGTATGAAAATTTATTACATGCAGGGTTGCCCTTCAAGTAACATCTTAAATTGGCTGAAAGAAATACAGGAGCGTTTACCAACAGTGATGAATTCTGCAGAGTTTTGGTTGCTGAAAGCTCGTGTTCATGCAATTGACAAAGACATGGATAGTCTACTGGAAGTATTTAGCAATGCAATGAAGCATGGAGCTACAGTAAGCACTATTTTTTAAAAACTTTGAATAATCTAATAATCTATATTAGGTACCACCACAGAAAATGCGATACCTAAGGTTTAAAATGAATTTTTCAAAATGAAAAGATCTTTCTTGAAGCTTTTGTTTATTTTTAAGTTTTAATTTCAAACTAATACATTAAATTAGGTACCTCCCAACAATTCGGTATATCTAAGGTTTAAATGTATTTTTCATAAAGGGAAAATCCTCTTAGAAGCTTTCCGACCACTTCAATTGAAAGCTAAAGGATTAAATTTTCTAATTCCAGAAAAAAAAATACTGTGGAGTATTTCAAATAGAAATTTGAATGATTTTTAGTTGATGCTTTCGAGAAAAAAAAAACAAAAAAAAAAAACAATCAAAACGGCCATTTTTAACTTTTTTTTAGTGAAATGTAAACAAACTTATTTTTCAGTTTTAAAATTCCCACTAAAATAAGATATACATTTCTGAAAGGTTACTTTCGTAAAATTAGCAAATTTAAAGTTAAATTAATCTGTTCTGAAACAAAAATCACCTACTTATAGCATAAAATTTTCTAGACAAACATTTCTTGACCTCGGAGTCTTGTTATTTTCATGTCTCCATCAATAATTTGATGACAGGTTTAGTACAAAAGTGACATAACGGTTTCTTTTTGTTTCTTATAATAATTTAAAATGGTATAAAAATTTCTTACATTATTGAGTTAATTCTATCTCTTTCATTATTTAATAGCTAAGATAATAACTAATTTATTAATATTAAATTAAGTTATTATATTTTTAATTTAATAACTGCGATAACTAATAAAATTATTATTATATTAATTAAAATATCTCACTGAGTTATTGTTTAAATTGATAAATGAGATAATTTTATTATCTCAATTTAATTTTTAATTTAATAACTGAGAGTGAGATAAGACCTTTACATGTCAAGGGGCTTTGCCCAAGGAGGCGACAAGCTTTGAAACACATGACCTTTTAACCATAATGTCACTTATGAGATATCATACAAACAAAAAATATAACATTTTGATGCACAAGAAAAAATCTTTTTAATTATTGTAAAAAGTTTTGGTAGCATTATTTGTATTAAGCTTTTAATTTTCACTTAGTAAATATAGTCTTCACTTAAAAACTTAATAACTGACCCAATGCGCTGCATGAAAGAATTTTAAAACATTTCTTAAAATTAAAGAAAAAAAAAGGAAAAAAATTAAAAGAAAAATGCAAACAATTCTTGTAAAAATTCTTTGTTCATCGAGAAAAAAAAATTTTTCTTCAGATAATAATGTCCTTAATGTATATTATTTATAAAAGCCTATCTAATTTGATAATTAGATAGTTTATTGCAGTTTTTATTTTACGATTTTGAGCAGATTTTTTTAAAAGTTGGCATTAGTTGGGGGGGAAAAAATTGATTTTTTAACTTCTCCAAGGAGTCCTGCTTATAAAAAAAAAAAAAAATTTGCAAACTCTTTGAAATTCTATAAAATTTCATGAAATTAATTTATGGGGGTGGGGGGTAACAGATGTAAAAAAAATTTAAAAAAATAAAAATATTTTTACAAAGATTTTCTAAAAATAAAAATTTAAAAAATAAATTCATTCATTTTTGAATAAGTCCTGAAAATTTCATTTAAATTAGACAATTATTTGATTTTTGCAATAATTTCAAAATTAATGGGTTTTCCCCCGAAACTGCTGCACTAAAAATTGCGATGACCACAAGTCGTACGGTTTTAACAAAAAAAAAAGGAGATTTTTTACCCAAATTTAAAACGTGTTAGAAAGAAGAAAAAAATTAAAAAATATTTTTAAAAAATACTTTGTTTTTTCCTCTTAATTATAACATGAATATTTTAATGATGAAACTTTGTTTTTATTAAGTTTCAGACCTGTTATCATTATGCTATACTGATTTTTTAGCGAATTGTTGGAGGTGCCTACATTAAATTTAATATTTCCAATAGGCAAAATATTTTGCTGTATTTCATAACTAATTTAAATTGATTGGAAAGAATTTCTTTTTTTTTTTTTTTTTTTTTTTTACTAAACTAATTAGTGCCCATCACTGTGTAATTCTTTATTAAAAAAATCTTCCAGAAATGAAATATACTTTTCTGACGCTTCATTTATGGAATTTAATCTGATCCTTAATATATCTTATTTATAAATGTAATTAAAAGCTTTTCTAATTAAATAATGTCATAGTTTTTTCCCATTTTTATTTTCAATTCAGAGCCGATTTTCAGTAAATGGTGTTTCTGTTTAGCTAAAACGAGTTGATGATTTAAATTCTCCAAGTAATCCTGCTTTTAACTAATATAAATATCAAGAGGGTGGAATTTTAATTTGTCGAAATTTGATAAGAGGTAGGGGACAGATGTTTGGGGGGAAAAAATTTTTTTTTTAAATACTTTGGTCTTTCCTCTTAATAATAACAAACATTTTAACAATGAAACTGTTTTTATCAAGTTTGGGATCTTTTTCATCATGGTGTAAATTTTTTTTTTTTTTTTTTCGCAAATATTTGGAGATACCTAACTTGTATCTATATAAAATCTTATTTAATGCATTTTTGAAGCTTTATTTGAAGCTAATATCAAGAGACAATAACTGCCTATGTTAATTATACATAACTTCTAGTTTTATACTTAGTCAAACCTATTAAGCTTTTCTGTTAGTAACAGATGGATGACAAAGGTGTAAATTTTCTTATTTTCTTTGAATTGTTTCAGCAGCCTTCAAATTAAATATAGCAAATGTTGGTAAATAAAACCTGGAAAATGAATGAAGCAATTATTACCAAGTTGAAAAGGAAAATGAATTAATCCATTATATCTTCAGTTACACTAGTTATATATGTAAAGAATAAATACTCTAATTTGGAGAGATCCTCAAGCAGCTTAACCTTTATTGACATGAAATAGACCATCAAAGTTCAAACTCTGGACCTAGTCTATTGCATTCACCTTGCACTAATTCTTTTGGGAAATTCATTAAGCCATCTCTACTCACCCAGCTGTGAGTTAAACAGCAGGACTAACTAGGCGAGGATAATTACTCTGAATTCAAAACTGGAGAAGGCAGTGGGAAACCATTTCTCTCTTTTTCCCAATGAGGCATGTGAAGAACCATGATCACTTAAATTCTGAAAGACATCATTTTTTAAAAAAAAAAAAGGGGGGGGGAGTGGGTATGGTCATAAATCCAATCGATCTCAAGATTTAAAATTAGCTTCTTCTTTAGTAATATAAGAAATGAAGGAAATGCCATTTAGTTTCAAATTGATTATTTTTAGTTGAATATAGTATATATTAACAAATATGTAAAATATACTAGTAATTAGTTTTAACCTTCTGTAAATCTGTTTATTTCGCCAGTGCTATGTTTGTCAGTCACATCGGTGTTTAGATGTGAAGTATTTCTAAGTTTTATGCTAACGACAGGCTAGAGTTATGAAAGCAAAATATAACTTTAACATTTTTTTTTTTTAAATCATCATCACTATTTTGTCTACCTTATTTAAGTAATTTTGTATTAATTATATTTTCTGCTTGAGTACTTAAGTTTTTTGTTTTTAATCTATACAAAAAAAACATTGCATATGTTGAAAAAAAAAACAAAAAAAAATATTAAATGTAAACCTGTCAAAAGAAAACAAAAACAGCTATTTTAGCAACCCGATTCCCCTATTTAGTAATAAGATAAGCCATTGTTATTGTAATATGAGGCATTTTTGCTTTCAGTAATATCTCTTGTTATAATGACAATGGAATATTCCGTTGCTAAGGAATGAGGTCAGTTTGCAGGAACAATAGTCACATTGCGTTTTTATAGATTTTTCAGTTAAGCCCTGGCAAATACAAGTGTTTGATAATTTTTTATCAATCATATAGTTGTTCTAATATGACACAATGAGTCCCTTACTTGGTTGGTTAGTACACTTGCATAGTCAAATGGACTGTAAATCTGGTCTTGGAGTGATTGGTTTTATGACTATCATTTGTATTACCAGTAAAATTGTGATGCGAAAGTTTCAAAGCAACCACCTGCTGTCCTATAAGTAGGTAAAAGGAGATAAAAAATTTTCAGGTGCTACTCAGCTGGAAGGTAGGGTATTCTGGTCATGAGCTTATATAGTTAGGCTACATTCCAGATATGAGTAAGTTAGGAAGAATTATGGTTGAGTAAGAGGAATGTCTAGTTCTACTAGCTGAAGGGAAGATTTGGTCTGTCGCAAGAGAAGACAGTAGCAGCAAAGAGATCCTAAGTGTCACTTACACATCCCAAGACAGTGCCAGGTGAATCTGTGAAAAAGAACCCTGTTTATCTTGTTTTTTTTTCACCAGTGCGATATCTTGAAGCAGCCATATTCTTTATCTGTTTGCAATATCTGACCTTTAATTTATTTGTTAAATGTACACTGCGCATTTCCCAGTTTTGTTCACACTGATGCAAATGGGAATCTAACCGCAGTTTGTGTGGAGAAGTTGACCAGTTGGTGAAAAACTGTTTTTGGTCATGTTCACACTAAGCCTGAAATTATTTATCAATGCATGCTTACAGTTTTACTGTGATATCTCTATATAAATGAATTGCTAATAATAAAATGAACTCTTAATCATGCTTGTTTTAGTTTTTTTGGGTTTTTTTTTTTTTTTTTTGTGGTTTTTTTACCTAAATAAAATATAAAGGTTTGTTGTTTGTTAGATAACATTTAAGTTTGTTTTTGTTTGTTTTTTTCCACAGCCCATCAATACAATTGCTGATTCAATGCCACAGATGATAAAGGATGTGATGTCATCTTCTAATGAAACTAAAAAAGATGAAATATGCACTATGGAGGAGATGCCGGTTTCAGAAAATGAATTAGCTGATTTGGATGAAATGAGTGATGATGTCTCTCTTTACAGTCCATCTCAATCTCCAGCATTTATGGATAGCATCTTTGACTATGATGTTGATGATATTGAATACAAAACACCTGTTCCCCCAGTAACTCCAGGAATAATGAGACTCCCTGGGTCATCTTCTATAAAATATTCAGTTAAAAAAACGACTCCATTCAAAAAGAGGTAAGATTTGTCTACTTTAAGTCATTAAGTCTTGTTGAATACTTGATCTGTCAGTTGCCGTTATATCCAACTTTGAAAATATCTTTGTATTACAATGTGAAAATCTTGTCTGTGTAAATAATTAATTAGTTTCATACTGTTTATTTATATATTTTTTGCTTCCTTTTTTTTCCCCTCCACATAACTAGATGGGATGCTCAGCAATGTATAGGATAATTCTTTTTTCTTTTCTTTTTTTCTTTTTTTACATTGAAAATGAAATGAAATTGAGGAAAATCCTGATTCTCTTTGTGCCTGCATTATCTAAGTATTTCTTATTAAAAATGCTACTGAAAGTACAAAATACTTTAAAAACTAATTTTTTAATTTGAAATCCTGTCATTTGTAAAATGTTTTCTGGTATGGTAAATTGAAAGCTGGAAAAACAGCAAGCTTTATCTTAAATAATATTGTTTTTTTGTCTACTTGCTCCTCTTTGACTGCATAGAAATGGTGGTAGCACCTGTTAGGGTCCCAGCTATGTACAAATAGTGAACACCCAAATTCTGGTGAAAACATGAAAATACATTTTTTTTTAAATTAGCAGCAATACATTTTTGTAGTAGTAGTAATAATAATAAATTACCTGCATTACATTATTGGCTGGAAGTATAAAATAAAAAATAAAAAAAATTACCAGCAATACATTTACCAGTAATGCAAAAATTACCAAAGGTCACAAGAAAATAAAATTTTGGCATTAAATGATTCATAAGGAGTTGATACCCTATTAACCAAACTACATGGAAAGGTAGAAAGATATATTCAGTTTAATATCTCGTTATCTCTATCATAATTGTTTAAATATAAATTTCTTAAACAAGTTTGTTTTATATATAACACACAATACACTCATGAGGCTAGCTTTGTTGTGTAACTAGGTTTATACTGTTTATTAAACACTAGAATATTTTTGTTCATGTATTATTATTTATATTGGATTTTTTTTTTTTTTATATATATATATAGATATTTTTTTATTTTTATTTTTTTTTTTTATAGGGGTAACAACCATGATGAGTCTGCTGTGATTGTCACACCTGTGCGTCGATCAAATCGTAAAAGCCTGGGAAGAAAATCACTTGTTGAAAATGTGATTAGCTCTTTAGACGAACTTTCTTTTTCTGACAAACAAAACCTTCTGTTGAAATCCAATGCTGCTTTAGAAAACTTCAACTAATTTCATTTTTTTTTCCTTTTAATCCACTATTCTAACATTTCTGCTGAAAATCTTTTAATGTATAACTTTTACTTGATAAGTACAATGACTTTTGAACATGAAGATCCTTGAAAAAATATGTAACTAAATCAATTTTCTCTGTAAAAACTGTTGACCTTCTGACTGCCAAAAGCAAATTATTTTCGCCTATTTAGGATTTATACAACTTCCATTAAGTTTCAATTTTAAATTGAAACTTAAAACTCTGGGATTTAATGTTAATTTAATTAAGCTCTCTTATTGTTTCTGAGTAAAAGATACCATTTTATTTAATAATCTTCAGCAGTGATAGTGTTTTGAAAGACAGTCTACAACATTCAACTTCCTTTTAAGATTTTGACACATTTTACAAATTTTAACAAGTGTTCACTTTACATACAGCCCTTAATCAAGTATCCATTGTTATTGTTTCTACCCAGAATTTGAAATGTACTTCTACATTTGGAAATACTTATATTCCTCGCCTAGCCTAAAAAAAAACACTTGTTTTATATGAACATGCCACATTTATGAAATTTTAGATACATAAAAACATTCAGTAAAATGTCTTCTGTTTTTATAAATTAAATTTTAAAAAAATGATTTTTGTTTTGTTTTGGGTTTTTCTTTCAACTTCCAAATGTGAGAATAATATCAGAGCCCTAAAATAAACTAATTGTATCGGTGTTGTTGTTCATGCTTGTGGGTGTATGTGTGTAAACATTCAGGATGAAATGGCTAAAAATTATGTTGGAAGGTTTTATTGGTATAATAAAGTAGTATTGAGTAACCATAGTCTAGGGTCAATTATTATCTATCCTCCTTTATAAAATACACTTTGTTCTCCCTCTTTCTTTTATATCATGCATTTAATTCATCATTACCATTTGCACATTAACCCTCTACCTTGGGTTGCTCTCAAGCTTTATATTGGATGATTCTACTCTCTCTCTCTCTCTCTCTCTCCTATCATTTTATACTAAATAAAAGTCTCATGAAAGTGTTACAGCATCACCAAAATATTTTTCTGAGTTGTTGGAAGTAATGTTATAAGTGTCTATTTCAACATGTAGACTTTTCATTGAACTCCTGTATACACTTCGATCAAGTTGTATGTTGGACATCAAAGAATATGTAAAATTGTTTTTTAATGACTAGATAAATTATCATATAAAAAAATGGCAAAGGCTAAGTATATATTCACAAGAGAAGGAAAGATGAAAATGCTGTAACAAGAAATGAAAACATGAATCCTGTTCCAATATATTGGTTATTCATAGATTTACTTGACATTGTCAGGAGAGTAGTAGGTGATGTTTGGGATATCTGACTTAGAACAGAGTAATGGACCAGATCTTCAGTCAACAAGTACTCTGACTCTTGCTTTAATCATCTCTCTCACTTTCTCATGACTATGATTGTTGACTTTCACATACCACTCCTCTGATCATCAGCACACGTGGCATGTCCAACCCTGCCTCTCTACTAATGGACAGCACAGAACTAATCAGCATCTCACCACTGTCTACCAGAAGCTTGGTACTGACAATTCCATGACTGGCTTATGTAAACTTAAGCTGGAACTCCTTAAGTTCTGGCCAAGTGGCACATGATCCTGAAAGTTTTAATTTATTTACTCTTCTTCAGCTTGTGGACAGCTGTTTTGAAGCTTTCATTTCTCTCGACAGTCATAAAACATTAGACTCAAATAAAATCATTGACCATCCATTTGATTTCATGGGTGCTCTAATAATGGCTGAGTCCCATTATGTCACATATGTAGTGATTCTACTTGGATAATTGGTATTTTCATCAGTTCCCATATGATTACCAAAGTTAAGCATCATCGAGCCTGGACACTGGTGCTTTAAGTTTGGATGTGCAGGTAGTGTAATGGATAATGGCTGAGAATTGTTAATTGGAGAACAGAGTTTCAATTCTCACTAGAATTGTTATATTCACTTATGCACAAATGCCCTTGGAAAGTTTGAATTCACCTCTTCTCCCCACCATGGGTTAATTAGTAAAACTTATATCACTAAACCATTCTCAAAAAAAAAATTCTTACAATCTAAAATATTTTCTGGCTTTAAATAACCTGCAAAGAGTTAAGCCTTAGGAAGCAAATAAAGTTAAAATTGACGTTTTACATATTTTATTAACTAATTACAATTACTTTCTATGCTACTTGTTAAACCCAAATTTATTTATCCAGTGATGGAAAATAAAATTCCATTTCCTTGGAGGATGATGCTAATTTTGACTAGAGTCTAAGGAGCAGTAGATAGTCTGATATTTTCAATGTCCAGCTATCTTATGACAGCTGCATTCATGAGTCATAGATAGTATTTACATAAGTATATGAAATAAAGGTTTGTTTTTTTTAAAAAAAAAAAGACTACTTTTGATATGCCCTCATAAAATATTAATACTATACTTTTTTGTCAAATATTCATATAGTGCCAAAAAATGATAACCATATCAATTATACTTAAACAAAAAAGGATGAATTAATTAGATGCTAAGGTTTAGTTTGAAACTTCTATGATTAGTACAAGACTGATTTTTATTACAAAGGTCTATGAGGATCAAATCAAAACCTGTTATTTGTTGAATACTGTCCTTTTGTAAATGTATGTTTTTAAATTTATTTGTATTAGAAATACCCATGTAAAGTTCATGGTTTTGCTATTCAAATTTTCTGATTAATCATAACTCTTAAGTTAATGATTGGATGAGCTCTGAGTTCTACAGCTATAAGATTCTCCTTGGAATCCACCCCCTATTTGCATCATTAAATATCTGAGCATAACAACTCTATCTTCTCTCATTTTCTTTTTCTTTCAATGAAACTAAATCACATTTCTGATACGTCTTTTCCATCTGGATGGATTCTATTTCAACTGAATCTATACTATCATGATATCATGCCTCTTGCATTTTTCTACAGAAACCAGATGTTGACCATTTGACGACCCAAAGTAGAATGCGTAAATACGTTTTCTGCACATAGGCTCCATGCATACATCCACTTTAACCAAAATAAAACAAACAATTTATTGACCCGTCAGAGCCACTTCCACTTCAAAATACCAAAATCTTAATTCGGAGCTGATTGACATCTATATATTCTCTAATTAAAAAAAAACAACAAAAAAACAGACCAGCGTTTTATGCTGACAATGACAGCTATCACCAATGTCTGTTTCACTTCTAATTTCACCATTCTCTCTCCCTGTTGCCTTAGCAAAGTTACTAGTGGTTTTGTGTGTGTGTGTATGTATGTGTGTGTGTATATATATATATATATATATATATATATATATATATAATTTACTTATACTCAATGTATTCTTTTGCTTGAATTTATTTTTTCCAAGGCAGAGAAGGAATTAACCTCCACAGCAATGATTTACATTAAGCCTGTGAATACTTGTTTTTTGGGGGGCTTTTATAACTATTTTTTTAAAATTTAGATTTTAATAATTTACTAATCAGTCTTGTATGTAAACAATAAAAATTGTTTGGGTCCAGTGAGTGTAGATATTTAAATATTTTTGGGTGGGTACAGATGGTTATTCTTACAGTAAAATTGAATATTAAAAGCTATACAACAGGGAAACAAAAAGCGAAACGGTCACTCTAAAGAGATCAGTTGTTGTGCATACCTATTTGATTAAATCTCTGAAGAATGACAACCAGTTAAGTTTTTCGTATTTTTCTTTTCTTTTTCGTTTTACCTGCTTTGTGATACCTGCTTTTGTGATATTTTTTTTCTTTCTCTTCATTTGCCTATTATATTGCTTCTGTAGTGCAGATATTGCCTGAATATTAGTAATTAAATATTTTCAACTATGTCTATGGGGATCCTACCTTATGTAGATGTGTCATCTATCTCCATATTCAAATGGTTTTTAATACTTGGTGTGGCCATTACATGCGTATGTCTACAGTCTGTAAGAACTGTTCATTCATTCATTCTATAATTATGCTTGATTATCTTCTGTCTGGATTTATATCCGTTTTATTTCTACTGAATGAATGTTTATTGATTGATTCATTTTTGTTTTTACAGCTTATCAACCCTTTATTTAGTGAATAGCTCTAAATTACTAAAGGTGTTTCAACCAATGGTTCATTATAAAAATGAGATTTTAAAGAGATTGAAAACTACGTTGAAACAAAACCACAGTATATATAAATACCTCTACGATGTGCAGGTGGTGTAATAGATAGTGACTTGGAATGAGAAATTGGAGAGCCAAGTTCAAATTCCAGTCAAATTTGGTATATTCACTTACACGCAAATACCTTTAGGAAAGGTATGGATCCATTTCCTCTCCCGAGTTATGTGTTAAATGAACAAAAAAGAAAAAGAATTATTCTTACAATCTAAAATAAGTTTCAGCTTCAAATAATCCACAAAGGGTTGATAATTCATAAACAGAAAACCAATCAATCAATCACTTCAACACATCAAAAGAAAATACAAAAAATTAATACATTAAATTTTCAATTAATAAGATTATGTTATTTGAATCTCGTCTATTGGACCCATATTATACCATGCATGTACACACATTTTGTGAGTTTTATCTTTATTTTCATATCTTCATGAAGTCTAACATTTTCACCCCAGCCCCTCAATCTCCAACATCTTACTCTCTGGGTTGAGGTGTCTACCCGGTCTTAACCAAACTTAAGGGAGTGACCATAGGTCCCCTGAGCATCCGGAGATCATTTGACTGGTTCGCTGGTTTAATCCTGCCCATGTTATGTTTGGTTTGATCCAGAAAGCAGAAGTGATGTTCATCCATTCACAGTCGACTGAAGATGTAGACATGGCTGAAGAGTCTGTGCTAAGAAATTTAGAATGCACCAAAAAAAAATATATATCTGCAGAAAGCCGGACAAACAACTATTCAATGGTTGAATTGTTAATGTCTTTTATATAGCAGAAAAGAATAGTATAGGAAAGAAAAGTAATTGACATAAAAACTCATAACTGGATTCTAGACAGAGAGTGGGTTGGGATTAGCTTGTGAAATCATCTCAGAACGATATACGACTCTTGCGATGGAGAGATAAAGATTTCTGTGCGCGGCTTAAAGTTTATAGTTGCGTTCCTCCTCGGCAGTAGTAACAGTAGTAGTAATCTTCGTGGTAGCAGAAGCATCGGTACTTATATTAACAGTACATGTTAGCGGGGGTTTTGTTCTAATCCCTGATGTCACTTCCAGTCTCCAATATCTCTTCACACAGCTCAACGACAGACAAGCCCAGAAACAACCTTCTGATTATTGTAGCTTGTTCGACGTTTCCGTTTCCAGTGGTAGTAATAATAGTAGCAGTAGCAGTTTTAGATTGTTGGAGGAGTAATTCGCTTCTTCGTACTTATGTCAACAAAATATGTTAGCGGGCGTTTGGTTCCAATCTCTGACGTCACTTTCAATTTCTGACCAGCTTGACTGCACTCGGCGGCAGACGAGCCAACCACTCTGTCAACAGATATCAGTGCGCGTTTATATAGATAAACCTGGCTGATCATAAATCAACCCTTGGCCCGCACACGATTATCACAAGTACTACCTTTAACCCAAAATCATAAGAATCTCAAAGTTCCTCAGCCTTAGTAAGCTCAGTTTCAAATTTTAACCGATAAAAATTATCGCGATCATCTTCCATTGTCTTTCTAATGACTCAATTCGAAATGGGCTAGATCAGATTCCCATCAGTAAACAAAATTTTTCTGATCTAATTTTGCTGTTCAAATCTACTCCAATTTAAAAAAAAAAAAGTGTTTGTGTGTTTCCAAAACTCTCTCTTTTACAGAAGTAATCTAATCTCTCAAATTTATTTTTAAACTTGAGCAGCAAGTAACTCTTACATGAAGGTAGTTGGTGAGCTCTTTTTTAACAGTGTATGAAAGGAATGAATAATCTGTATAATATACCTTCTTTTTTTTTTTTGTTTAATTGAATTCACCCCATGCAAGGCAGTAAAGCAACTAAGTGGATACTGCGTATGTAAGAATTAAAAAACAGAAGCATTATTGAGAAGCTAGAACAATAGAAGAGTAACCAGGAAGGCAGTAAATAATGACTGACATTGCATTTAAATTTTTGAAGATCAAACTTGACTGGAAAGCAAGAAGCCAGAAGAGAGTTCCACAAGAAGGAAGAGTGAGAAAAGAAAGTGTTAGCATAGAACTTACGGTTACATCTAGCCAATTCAACTGTAAATTGATGAGACCTTGTTCTTTTCATTATTGGACTGATCTCTTTGATTCTGGAAAAGTGCTATTTTTTTTAAAAACATTTATTGGACAAATCACTTAATTAACAGTTTTAAAAATTTCATCATTTATGAAACAAGCAAGTTATATAACATCCTTTTTGTTTTTCCTTTAAAAAACATGATGATTTTCTAAGTGTAGTTTAGATGTGGCACAAGCACGAAAATATGGAGCACCGTGTTCTAGCTAGACAAACTTCTTAACCATTACACCACATCAAGGGGCCCCTTTTTCCTTTAAAAGCATGTAACAGTTTCAGAATTTCCTTTGTAAGATGTTTATAGTTAAATCCGGTTTCAAAAGCATAAATTTTTATTGGCAATATTTTTAAAAAATTCTGTTTGCTAAAATTGATTAAAGAGTAATTGAAATTTTTTGCATGCTCTGAAAATATGGAAAGATCTTTAATATAGTGGCTTAAGAAAACTTTTTAACCAGGAGAAATAAACTACATCCAATTTCAAAATTTAATTACGTAATCCCAACTCAACATAAATAAACAGTATTTGGAACTAGTATGGAGTAGGTCCACCATTTGCTAGTTTTCATACTTGTATTCGATTTTTCATGGATTTGATCAAGTTATCAACAATTGTCTGATCCATATTTTGCCACTCTTTTGGCAATGTATCTTTAAGGGTTGCTACTGACTTAATTTTGGTTTCACACTCTCAAAGTTTTTGGTCAAGGTGCTCCCAAACATGCTCTATTGGATTCATGTCAGGAATTTGGGTTACCATGGCAGTGATTTGATTCCTTCCAGAGCTTTGCTAGTATCACATAGCCCTCCATCTTCTTGAAAAAAATAGACATTCTTGTCAATTTGACTGGGTTCAAATAGTCGGAGTAATCCTTTCTCTAATATTTGACAGTATTTTAGGCCATTCAACCGCTCGTCAACAAGAATCAACTCGGATTTCCCCACACCATTACTCCAATCCCTCCATGTTTCACAGTCACCTGCAAATATTCAGTGTTCCAAGTCTCATTCTGATTTCTCCAAACATAAACCTGTTTCGAATTTGAATATTGGCAGAATTTACTTTCATCTGACCAAATTACAAAATGCCAAAATTCATAATATTTGCTCTCGAATTCTCTTGCTCAGTCCATACGCCTGTTCTTGTTAACCTATGAAATTGAGGGCTTTTTTCTTGCAACTCTTCTTTGATAGTCTAGCTCTTTCAGGGTCTTTCTCACTGCATATAACAACATATCCATGCTGTTGGTGACATCTTTGATGCTCTGAAGATGGTTTCTGATGACTTCCCTCTTCAACACCCCTTTCCTTCACTCAGGCATGATTTTTGGTCTTCCTGAATGTTGTTCCACAGGACAATGGCCTTCTTCATTAAATTTCTTGACAATATTATTAAGCGTTTGATGATTAACCTCGAAAAACCTAGCAATTTCTCTATTTGATGTACCACACTGATGCCATCCTATTATTTGCCCTTGTTGAAATTCACCAATTTCCTTATTTCTGCTTATTTTTCTTTGCAGAATATAAGCCAACTATTATTCATAGATGAGAGTAGCTTGATATTAACATGGTATTGTCTGAAAAAAAAAAGAAGAGATGTTATTACACAAGCCAAAATTGCTGTAAACAAGGGTGGCTAAAAACTCATCATAGCCCACTGTATGTATTTGTTTTGATGAGTCAGGCATTTAGAATGACAAAAAAATATCTCCAGTGGATTATTAAGGTAGTATTTAAACTGAGTATTTCTTCAATTCCATTCCATTCCAAGAAGGCTATTTTAGCTCAATGTCTTTTTTAACTTGACTGATGAATGTGTTTAAAATGTTAAATCTACATTTATTGAATTTATTTATATTCATAAATGTATGATTAGACTTAGAAAATAAAATTTTGAAAGAATTGTGAAGTGACTATCATGAACTAATCTGTTTATTTTTTTTACTATCAACTTGAAGATGAACCTATTATTTATGTCTTTTTCATTTGCATTTCTCTTATGAATATTTAAATGTTTGAGTTACTTCTTGGGTATGTAGGTAGTGAAATAGACTTGGAAAAAAATTTCATTATATTCACTTTTGTACAAATACCCTTGGGAAAAATTATGAATCCATCTCTTCTCCCCCAGCTATGGATTAAACAGCAAGGCTGAAAGCTCTATCTTGTCTTGAGGTGGCAACTGATCCAAGAGAAGAAAAACTGAATTCAAAATCTGTCTGAAGAGGGTTGAGCCGCGTCAGTCTATCTTGCCCTAGACACATCACTACAGCTATGGCTGCAGTACATCTGGTGCCCTCTGCAACCTTAAAAGGTTACATGACTCATGGCATGGTGTGACTTCTTGTTTTTTATCATTTTCTTGTGATCTTTGCTTGGTATTCCTTTCTGACACAAAGAAGTCCGTGAGGGCTTTGCGCAAGTCTGCTTCATTGGTGATGGATTTCCCACGAAGATGATTATCCAGGGGGTGGAAGAGGTTGTAATCGGATGGCGTAAGGTCAGGTGAATAAGGTGGATGGCACAAAGTCTCCCACCCAAGTTGCTCTATGGTATCCCTGACCACTCACGCGACATGCGGCCTGGCGTTGTCATGGAGGAAAAGCACACCTTTGCGATTCACCAGTGCTGGCTTCTTCTGGCGCAATGCCTGTTGCACACGTTTCAATTGCTGTGAGTATAGGTCTCCAGTGACCGTTTGGCCTGTTGGTAGCAGTTCATAATGAACCACTTGACGACCTGTCCACCAGACACAAAGCATAATCTTGCGTGGGTGCATAGGCGGTCTTGCGGTATGAGGGACAGCATCCTGAGGAGACAACCAATGTCTGGAACGCTTGGGAGTTTCGTACAGAACCCACTTTTCATCACTGGTAAGCACTCGCTTGAATAAGGATGCGGTACGGTGGCGAGAAAGTAGCGATACGCAGGCTGCCACTCGTTGTCCCTTGTGGACCTCCAACAACGTTTGCGGAACCCACTTGCTCAGTTTGTACGTCTTACCTAGGCAGTGCAGATGAAGTCTAACTGTTTCATCGAAAACGTTGAACTGTCTTGCAAGTTCACACGTTAGACTACTGTCCTCTTCAATGACCGCCTTCAGGACTCCGTCATTCAAGACCTGTGGTCGTCCACTGTGAGGCTCATCATGGAGAGACAAATCTCCCGACTTGAATTTTCGAAACCAATGCCTTGCAGTACGTTCATCCACAGCACTATCCCCAAACGCTTGACATATACAGCAACTTGATGCAGCTGCTGATAAGCGCACTTTGAAGTCGTAAAGCAAACAGCCCAGAACGAGATCTCTAGACACTTCCATCCTTCTCACAGCTGTCCGGCTTATAACTGATGGCCAGGCACGGTGCGCATGTTTTTTTTTATAACGTCTGATGTTCCTACTTCCGGCTGTCCGAATTTGAAAACAATTGCTACACACATTTCGTATATATTTGAACTTCATTCAATGACTAATAAAAAAACGGACATAACTTTTTTGGTTACCTTGTAATAATCATTCAAAGATGATTAAAATGGCAACTTTTATGATGAGCGTTTGCTTGCAAATGAAAGAAATACATATTAAGATTTCAGCGTGTATTGGTTAACATTCAGAATATCTGCATAGTTGTGTGAAAGGTGGCAAACATTCAGAATATGTGGTTTCTTTGTTGCCATTCATAAGGAAAGCAATTAGGTATAATGGTGTTATCAATAGGGCTGGGCATTGACCAAATTCTTGGTTGGTTGCGGTTACAGTTGGTCTCTGGAGAGTGGCCTGGAGCATATTGGTGAAAGGAAATGGGTGTCATTGTGTAACAATATTTAACATGGCATATGGACGAAAAGGGTTAAGAAAACTGTTATGTTTGCGTGAGTTCTGAGGACCGAGCAATGCATTTGTTGATTGGAAATAATTACCAAGAACGTTTTTAGGTTTACAGCATTTTATTAATTACTAGATAAACTGAGTTAATACTACAAAAGAATTAGTGAAATATGGAGAGACGTTTGCCACACGTGGCCCGGTGTAGTCCGCCATCTTGGATCTCTCCCTGTATTGCCACACGTGACGTCTGACGTCACGATGTCCAAAGCAAGTGGGATAACTCTTACAATACTTTGGAGTTATTTCCCTTTATGTTTCCTTCCAACACCTCCCTTTGAAGTATGATAGTCGTAGGATGATTGTTGAGGATCTACTTGTAAGGATGAGGTTGGTTTGCCCTTACGCTGCGTCCTTCTAGTTGGTAATTTCTTTTGAGACTTACTTTCTTTACTACATTTTGTTTGAACACTTTGGGGTAATTCAAATGTGTCCAGTAAAACGTTTAAGGGAATGACTGTGTCATTAGATTGTCTTTCAGGAAGGTATGAATGACGTAGCTGATTCGCATGTCTGACCCAAGTAGTGGATTGTACATCTACATCATAGATTACATTACCAGGACGGCGTATTATGTAAGCTTTGGTCCATTTTTCTTTACCATTGCGGTAATCTTTTGCCCACACAGGTTGTCCAGGTAGAAATTGACGTGACACTGCTCCATGGCGGTGGTTGAATTGTCTTTCCATGGTTTTATTTCTCTTGAGAGAATTGCTTGGCGATGGACGAATAATATCAATTGGTAGCCGTATTTTTCTATTCATCAAGGCTTCTGCAGGTGACTTTCCATTCGGACAGTTTGGATTTGGGGTAGCTCTATAGCTACTTAGAAATATGTCTATTATTTCTCGTGTAGATCCTTCCCCTTTTAATTTTAAGAGTGCTCTCTTAAACGTGTCGACGAAGCGTTCGGCTTGACCATTTGATTCTGGGTGGAAGGGTGGTGATCTGAGGTGTTGAATACTGTTCTTTTTACTGAATTCTGAAAATTCTGCTGAAGTAAATGCCGTACCGTTGTCAGAAACCAATATTTCCGGAGTACCAAATCTGCTGAAGATCTCCTGTAATTTTCTTACAGTTTCATTGGATGTAGGGTGATTCATGTGAAAGACCTCCGGCCATTTGCTGTAAGCATCCACCAATATTAGGTAATGTTGTCCATTTATTGGTCCAGCAAAATCAATATGGAGTAGTGACCAAGGAGATTCTGGAGTAGGCCATGAATACAGTGTTGTTTTCCGAGGAGACCAGTTGGCATTTGGTACAACTCTTAACAAGTTCCTCTAGTTGTTTGTCCATGTTTGGCCAGTACACGTATCCGCGTGCTAAGGCTTTCATCCGATTAATCCCTTGATGTCCATAGTGAAACTGTTTGAGAACTCTGTTTTGAAGTTCAAATGGAACAACAACGCGTTCATCAAAAAGTAGAATCCCATCGATTTCAGATAAGGATGATCTCCGCTGAAAAAATGGTTGAAGTTTCTGGTCAGTGCATATATTTGGCCAGCTAGTGGAGTGAAAATGTAGGACTTTCTGCAGTATTGGGTCTGCGGCTGTAGCTTCTTGAATCATCTCTGATGTGACAGGTAGTGCTCTAACTGTGGAAACAAGTCCCGAGACTTCAGGTTCTACTGATATAGCTGCGATGACTCTGTCCTCCGGTACTTTTTGATTCGAAGAGATGAGTCTGGACAACGCATCTGCTTGACCAATTTTGCTGCCTGGTTTGTATTTTATTGAAAAATTGTAGTCCAGGAGCATAGTGGCCCATCTTTGCAACCGGTTAGCTGTATAAACAGGGATTCCTTTCTTGGAACCAAATATACTGATCAACGGCTTGTGATCTGTGATCAGGGTAAAATGACGACCATATAACATTTTGTGAAATTTCTTCACAGCGAAAATAATTTCCAGAGCTTCTTTCTCAATTTGACTATATTTGCGTTCGGTGGGTGTCAAAGACTTGGATGAGTGCGCGATAGCTTTTTCGCTTCCGTCAGGAAAAATGTGTGATATCACAGCTCCGACTCCGTAATCTGAGGCATCAGACACCACAGTAATGTCTACGGATGGGTCATAGTGAGTCAGTAATGTCCGAACTGAGAAGGGATTTTATCTTCTCAAACGATTCTTTACATGTATTTGACCAGTTCCATTTAGTATCTTTTTGCAAAAGATTATTAAGAGGTCCACGTAACTTGTGCAGTTCTGGTAAAAAAGAACTATAATGACTTACGAGGCCCAGAAAAGAACGTAAAGTCGATACATCCATTGGTGCTGCCATTTGCTTTATCGCATAGATATTTTCTGGATCCGGTCTACGGCCATTTTTGTCAAATATAAATCCAAGGTATTTAACTGAAGTTTGGA
The DNA here is from genome assembly GCA_964036315.1 of Acanthosepion esculentum. NCBI lineage: Eukaryota > Metazoa > Mollusca > Cephalopoda > Sepiida > Sepiidae > Acanthosepion > Acanthosepion esculentum. The sequence continues at coordinate 43,243,100 of OZ038490.1, forward strand.
AAAATTTGCATTTGTCTGACCTTAAGCGAAATCCATATTGTTGAATTCGATCCAGCACAGAAGTTAAGGGATGTAGAAGTTCCTCTGGGGTTGTGCCTGTAATAATGATGTCATCAATGTAGGCAGAAACTCCTGGTAATCCTGTGAGCATTGTATCCATTGTTTGCTGGTAAATTGCTGGTGCTGACTTGACACCAAATGGAAGGCGACAAAATTGGAATAAACTCTTGTGTGTGTTAATCGTGAGAAGATTTTTGGAATCTTCATCCACTTCTATTTGAAAATATGCATCTGCAAGGTCCAATTTTGCAAAACAAGTTCCACCGTTTAGTTTTGTGAACAAGTCTTCCGGTGCAGGTAGTGGATACTGATGTATATCCAGTGCATCATTTAGTCCTGTGGAGAAATCTGCACATAGACGTACCTTGCCGTTTGCCTTTTTCACCATGACAATGGGTGCTGCCCAGGATGAGTAGTTTGTAGGCTGGATAACTCCTGCTTGTTGGAGGCGGTTTAGTTCCTCTTCCACTGTAGCTAAAGCTGCATATGGTACCGGACGCTTGGGTCTGAAAATTGGTTTTGCGTCGGATTTCAGTTTTAACGTGGCTTTAACTTTTGTGCAACATCCGAGACCCTCTTGGAAAACATTGTTAAATTTAGCTTTCAGCATGCTCTTAAAATGTTTTTCCGTGTCTGCTGCAGAATTAACTTGGCAGGTATTGAAAATGGTGTTCAAGGGAACCTTGAAAAAGTCAAGTTCCTCAATAAAATCAAGGCCAAGAAGATTCAAGTTTGAAGAGTCCGTAATGTAGCACACACCTGAAAAATGTTTGTCTTTGAAAGAGACATCACAAATTAATTCCCCATTTAATCGTATTTTATTCCCGGAAGCACTACACGCAACATGCGTTGTGTCTTTCAGGGGTGGTTTTCCTAGTGACTCCCATGTTGTACGTGAAATCAAAGTGATATCTGAAGCAGTATCGAACTGAAACTTTATCGGTCTTTTGTTTATGGATACCACTATGTATTTCCTCCGAGCTTCAAAATTTACATTAAACGTAGCAAAAATCGAATTTGAAAACGACTTACGGGAATATCCTGTCTTTTTGTGATAAGGTTTTTCTCTTACAGGTGTATTATTCTTTTTCGTAGCTTTGCTATCTTTGCGTTCACAGAATCCGTCCTTATGCCCACGACGTGAACAGAGTTGACACGTGTGTTTTTTGTATGGGCAAAATCGAGCATAATGCCAATCTCCACATGACCAGCAAGATGTTGGGGGTGTTTTCCTTTTAGTCGGGGATTTTTCCGTCGTTGTTACACGGCTGGAAATGGATGATTTAAAAGGCTCCTGCTGTATCATTTCGTTGTCGCGTTTCAGTTTAATCAGCCGCTGATATTCCGTAGTCAATGTTTATACTGATATGTCTCTGTCTTGATCGAGCATAGATAAAAGACGTGTACGAATGTCTGCGTCGTTTGGGGATTGTAGACCAGCGACAAAAATAAGATATTTGAATTGATCTTCGGTCAGCGATTTCAGCTGAAAATTTTTGCATTGTGAATTCACTTTCCCAGCGTATGCAAAAAAATTTTCGTTATCATCTCTCTTCAGCTTTAAGCAATTATAGCGGGTGTTAAATAAAGAGGATAACTCGCCGAAAATGTTTGTTAACTGTGCAACAGTCTCCGCAAATGTGAAGTCTCCCGGTTGTTTAGGTAATATATACTATTTATAACGTAGGTGTTCCCGACACCCAAGATTCCGTAGTAGGAGGCGTAACTTCCATTCATCGTCCTGCATGTGAAATTCATGTTGAAAGATGTCTTCCCAACGACTAAACCATGCTATGAATGTCTGTTTCGTCTCCGGTTCGAATTGAAACTCGGTTATTGAGTTCGCTATGCTATCCGCAGAATTCGCATTTTTCTTGTCTGTTGTCAGTTGTGTTTGAAACTGTTGCGTTAACGTTTCAATTAGACGGTTCTGTGCCTGTAGAAACTGTTCCTGTTGCCTTCTAAGAATTCTTTCCAACGATGCAGGGTCCATGACGAAGAAAGGATATTTTACTTTCTTTTTTTTTTTTAAGAGGTATATCCAATGGAGAAAGGTAATCTCATTTCGTCGCCAAATCTGTTATATTTGTGTGAGTTCTGAGGATCAAGCAATGCATTTGTTGATTGGAAATAATTACCAAGAACGTTTTTAGGTTTACAGCATTTTATTAATTACTAGATAAACTGAGTTAATACTACTCTACAAAAGAATTAGTGAAATATGGAGAGACGTTTGCCACACGTGGCCCGGTGTAGTCCGCCATCTTGGATCTCTCCCTGTATTGCTACACGTGACGTCTGACGTCACGATGTCCAAAGCAAGTGGGATAACTCTTACAATACTTTGGAGTTATCTCCCTTTATGTTTCCTTCCAACAAAAACGATTTTATTTTTTTTGTCAGAAAGGGATTCATTTTCCCAGGATATTGAGAACAGGTTTGAAAAAAAAATGCAAAATACTATTATTGCTGCCTGGCGAGAGACAGCGGACAGGTGCAGGGGCCAGAGGTTAAAAATCATCCCTTGAAAGGTGTCAGTGTCCACGTACTGGGAAAATTGTCAGCCAAAATTTCCCTGAGAAAAAATTATAATTGTGAAAACAGAATGAGTAATTGTGAAGGCAGGGGAAGACGTCAGGAAGGCTGATGTCATATAATGGCTCCTCCCGAAGGAGGGGAAAAATTGGAAGTGTGAAACAGAAAACTAAAGAAGGAGATTGGTTGAATTTTAGGATATTTGCATGAAACCCCCTTATGCACCCTCACCATACCAGTAGAAAGGGACACCCATAAATACAAGTGCCCAAGTGAGGTTGTGGTCTGGAGTTGCAGAATCCGAGACAGGGAGTTAAGAAATTTTTTTTACCAACCTAATGATAATGATAACCTTGTGCTGTTCTTGAAAGTACAAACAACAGTACTTGAAGATCAATCCAGTTGTCAAGTCTGGCCACCCTTAGAGAAGTTAGCAGAAATTTTCATTCTGTCACAAAATATTAGAAACTAGTTGGAAAAAAAAAGAAAAACAAAAAAAGAACTGTAAATATATATTTTTTTATTTTGATATAAATATCATCTAGTGACTTATTCAGGCACCGTCTATTTTATTTTCAATTTTGTGTGTGCGTATTCAACTCCTTGGTTTAGCTTGGTTGAGATACCCCAGTGATAATTCAGCTTGACCCTCTTAAGATCAAAAAATACAACGTGAGTAAGAGCGGTCATAGCTGAAGAGGTCAACTTAAAGACCAGCTGCTGTGTCAAATGCCACCAACAACTGACGAGTGTGGGCTGACAACTTGTTCTCCAATACCAGGATCGATCCTGACCAAAGACAGCAGGCCGTGGCCCCAGCCATGCCGCTATAATTGGTTGGGTTTGACACATGCCTTTCTTCAGGGTTGAAATCAACAATGGTGATATGTTTAATAGTCTGGCGGTCATGTGACAAGGCTGAAGTGTTGATGCTGAAGTGCCTGCTGTTGGTTAGTAGTGCCATGTTTATATCTTTTGTTCAACAGGTGCAGGATCCCATGGACATCCCTTTTTTGCAGGAATGTTTGTGATTGGCTATTGCATTTTGGACGTTTGTGGGGATTTGTTTTGTGGATTGGCTGTAATGCTTGGAGCCCCTGTGCAAAAGACAACTTTTTTGTGTTTTGCTTTCTTAGCACTCACATCCAGCCAACATGTCTGGTGAACTGTATTTGTGAATTAGAAAGAGATCTTGATTAAGTACTATAACATGACTTTCCGGTTATTTATTAATTTGTTTATTTATTTCTCTAAATTTTAGTTGAAAAATTAATTGAAACTGTGATTGTTTTTGTTATAATCCATTCTAGCTAGATCTCTTTTTGATTCATTTTGCATGTCAGCTGGATGTGAACACTCTGAAAGCAAAAAACAAAAGGAAAAAAGTTGTTTTCTTTGAGCATCAATTCCAGCCATGAAGAAAGCTCTGAGCATCAATTCCAGCCCATGAAGAAAGCTCCTGCAATGAAAGCAATACAGGGGCCAATCGCAAACATTCCCACTGGAAAAAGAGATGACCCAGGGGACTGTCAGATCTGCTTAAAAGCAAGCCTCTCAAAACAATCAACAGCAGTCGCCAGCTGAAAGGCTACCTGCTGACACATAGAGCACTGCTGTTGTTGCCACCATATCTGCTCCTCTCAACATAACCGTTACCACTCATCACAACCATTTAATTGATACAACATTTGACTTGAATCAAACTGAACATTCCACTACAGGCCTACCAGCTACACCTAATCCGTCATTGCCACTGCTGTCAGCTCAGGAACTAACACACCCTACCACAAATCATCCTACCACTAACCACGATCGATCAACATGTGCATCAAATCCAACCAATGACAAAATCCACTTCACACCTATCCTGTGATCTTGCTCAAACCAACCCAAGAAATCAGTCAACTCCTGGTGCTACCCTTACACTTAATTAGCTTCTTGAAATCATTTTCTCCAATTTTCCAATGACTGTAATATTTGTATATTAAACAAATACACATTTTTAAAAAAATTAATCCTTGTTATTCCTTTTTTTGCAACTAAATGCTCGTTATAACATTTTTAAACACTCTCAATTATTATTTGGGGTCAGAAGCAGTTGGGTAAAAAATTGTAGTATAAATGGTTAAGAAAATAACATTATTACTGCCAGGTTGAGCTTTTCTTCCATCGGTATCTCATTCACAATTTACAGTATTTACAGTAGACTAAAATCCTTATATTTGTTGTTACTACCAAAACATTTCTTACATTGTGACCTCTGGCTTTTTTTCAGGTGTATGTCAAACCAGGTAAACTTCAGGGGATTTCAAAATCAACCCTTTATTTGAAATCCCACCCTTTATTTGAAATTCCATGAAGTTTATCTAGATCCAAGGATACCTGAAGAAAGAGATCTCAACAGCTGAAATGTTATGATAATAAAAACAAAAATGAGGACATTAATCAAAATTTAATGATTACTCTTCTTTCCAGAAATTCAGATAGAAATCCAATTCTCTGTCATTTTTTTTAAAAAGTTACAACTTTATATCTTTTTATGAATTCAGTATTCCAATAATAGCAAATTTATTAGTTGAAAAAGATAAGCAAAACTGAGATAGATTTTAAATGCTAAAGCAACAGCTGTCTTTATAAATGTTAAATTTGGTTGTTGCTCTTTAAAATAAGGTATGCACATCAATATTATATGGGGGTGTGGAAAAAAGGACTAAATCAGTTAATTAGAAAAAAAAAGTTTTGTATTTCGAAGTTAATTTCATCTGATATTTAAACAGCAAACTGACTTAGGTTTTATACAATACTTTTTTTCAGCAGTTCATTTTCATGCAAGATCTAAATCATTGTTTATGTGGTATGTTGCCAGGATGGTTCAGTGTATTTATTTACTGGAAACTTTGGAATAAAATGAACTGACTCAGGGTATAAATTAAATAATATATTTTTATTTATTTGTTTTAGGGTGAGTTCTTTTTTATTCTGTGTAGCAAAATGTTTGTTAATAAGGTAGATATTGGTAGCAGTCTGGAGAAATGTCTGTCTTGGCTCAGTTGAGGTTGTTTTGAAGTGCTAGGGGTGTGACACTGAGATCTCCGGAGGTTGATCAAACAAAAAAGAGAAAGAAAGAAAAAAGAAGGAAGAGGAAAGAGTCTACTAAATGGATGGTAATTGTTGAAATTCGCAGAAAGATTGATTGAAAAGTTGAGAAGAAAATTAATAACAAAATGAGTTGAAAAATCATGTTTCGAAATAATTCCAAGGAGAATCAAACCCAAATTTAACTAGATGGAATTCAGTAAGATTGAGTAAAACTAAGACTACCCGTCCTTCCCCAACTACTGCTGATGAGAAAGAGACTATTAAGGTATCCACAAAGATGTCAGATAAATAAAAACATGTTTTTGATAAAGCAACCAGGGTAGTCACCAAAATAACATTTACAGATGAAAAGCCCGGAAGAAGAAATATTTGGTTTGAGTCAATCACCCAGAAGAGAGGTGTCCCAACAGAGAAAGAGACTAACTTCACGTGTTCATCATTATAATTTCTGTGACATTTGTCCAGAGAAAAATTTATATCCAAACATTAATTTGGATTCCTTTGGATACAAGTGATAAGGAAAAAATACTATTTTGAAGTGACCATGGACAAAAAGGTGTGTTCTGTTGATCATAAAAATGCATAGACAGAGAAAAGATGAACTTTTGTTTTTAAGGAGAGTGGAAATAATTTTCTTTTCCTTTCCCAATTCTTGAGTGGTCTGGTTGATCAAGAAATCACAGCATGGGATAAGCTGATAGAGAAAGATTAATGACTGAAAATACCTTTTGTTTTTCGCTACACCATCTGGAAGTTGGGTTCATCACACCAGCCCTAGGAGTGGGCTGAAATTAGCTGCTGCAAAAGTGGGAGGAGGAAAGACAGATTAGCATTGCTTTATATGGAGCGATGGTGCAAGGACATGAAGGGAGGTGTAGTTAAGAAGCAGCTTAATTCCTCTGACCACTCTCAAAAGGGGATTGGACAATCCCAAATCTGCAAAAACCACTTGAGTAAATGTATTTTTATATATAGAAAATTAGAAAATGTTGATACTTAGGGTAGAAGACAACTGAACCCAAACCCTAGTCAACCACACTTCTGCTGGATGCAGGACTCCATATAAGCCAGAGGTTTGGACAACTTAGAGAGTCCCCACACAACTGCCACATCATTTGCTGAGACCTCCTGACTAAGACCTTGTGCTGGGCCTAAAGACCAGAACATAGAAATTTAAGTTACTACTAATACATGCTGCAGACTCCAAAGAGGATAAACAAATCATATATAAACCAAATTCTTGCATTCTTTTTTTATGTAGCTCTGAGCTGTTGAACTGTCTTCACTTCAGTCTGCTTCATCAGAGATCTTCTCACTCTCTGAGATCAAAAAATACAATGTGAAAGAAGGTGAATGGTCGTGAACAAACACCAGCTAAGTCGAGTGGAACTGTGCCTACCATCACAATACCAGCAATAATGAGTCATGCGCTAATGAGTGAAGAGTCAGCTAAATGGTAACTATGGTGTTCTGAAGGAACTTGAAAACCAATACTGGGCATAGAGATAGGTTATTGGTGGCCGTTGATAAGCATTAACTCATAGGATTACATTATTGGTTACTGTTGACTAGGCCTGACAAGTGGTGTTACAGGGGTAGTAGTAATATTAGAAATAGGTCAGTGTCAATCTACTGTGTTTTACTTGGCCCTCAGAAGGGTAGAGAGTATAATTGAAAATGACCTCTAAACTAAATCATGCATCACACATGTCTGGTCTCTCTGTGGTAGCATCTTTTGTGCCATACTTTTCTGCTGCCTCTCTCTTCTAGCTCAGAAGTGTGAGCTTATATCCTTTTGACCAAGATTCCGACATGAACCTTGGTTTCAGTTAACATCAAAATTCTCTTTGTGTTAATTTTTTTGATTGGCCAAAATTATTTTACTTTCAGACATTCCTTTCTTTTTATAATGTAACTTATGTGTGAAACCTCCCTGATTTTTCTTGGCTTTCAGTCACAAATTAGTATACTCTGGTCCCACAAACTGCCGGTGTTTTTTTGGCTGGATTCAGTCTTTTTTCTTCTGCCACTGTTTTATTTGAGGGTTGACTTCTCATTAGTTGAGTGAGAAGTATATAGAGTGAAATTTAGTGAGAGAGAAAGAGATAAGGGTTTTAAAGGAAAGCACAAATGCGTTATTTTAATTTGAATTCTTTTTGTTTATATATTTTTATATTTTATTTATTTTTATTGGGATTCACTATATTTCTATACTGCCTTTTTTTAAATGCAAAATGCCATTTAAATCTTACATTTACCAATCTTTATTCTTTTTGCAAATCAATATTATTTGAAAAAAAGGAAAAAAAGTTTGAAGACTATTTCAAATAATTAAAAATATTAAAAAAATATGTTTATATTTCTGAGATGAGGTATTGTAATTATTTACATTATTTAAATTGTCCTGACTGTTGTCCTCATCTTTATTGTCATGTTCACGCCGTTTCAGCCCCAGTTGATGAAATAAAGGGTTCAGTTCAAAATTCCAATCAGCTGAAGGCCAGAACATACAACGGCTGAAACATTGTGAACATGACAATAAAGATGAGGAGAACAGTCTGAACAATGTAAATTAAAAAAAATGTTTTGTATTTCCAAGTTAATTTCATTCTATATTCAAATAGCATTTTGATATAGGGTTTTGCATTAAACTTTTTTTTGGCAGTTCATTTTTTTTTTTGCTAGATCAAAATCATCGTTTCTATACATCATTTTGATATTTTGTTTATATAAAGTAACACTTGTGTTTTGTATTTGAAGACCAGTCATTATTTCATCTTTTCATCAATGATTTTCCTGATGGCTTCAACTAACATCTATGCTGAAGACACAACTATTTACTCCTGTCTTAATGACACATCTGATCAGTTTGATACGGTCAAATTGGCAGCTGATCGCAAAAGTGACCTAAAATCTACTCTTAACAGGACAAGGAATGGCTTGTTTATTTTAATGCCTCTAAAACAAAATTGCTTTCTATTAATCATCTGAGAGATCCCGTTTAGCCTTCTATAAGCATGGCTGTTGCTAACCTTCAGGATAGTGATTCATCATACCTTCTCAGGCTAATGTTCTCTGCTAACATGAAATGGAAAAATTATATAGAATCAATTGCTAGGTTTGCTGCTAGGAAAGTTGGTTCGTTGTGTCGTGCTAGACAATTTTTCTCACCAGTCTCCCATTCTGGTGCTCCTGCAATACATTGAGAGATTCTTGGTAATATCCAAAGGAGAATCTGCAGTGTTATTGTTCCTGACCTGACGTCCTGGCTTCCGTCACTTTCCCATCACCTTAATGTAGCTTCCCTGTGCCTTTTCTATAAATAATTTCATTGTAATTGTTCTTTTGAACATTCCACTATGGTACCTAAACATTATGCATTTAAGTGCAGTACTAAATTTTTTTAAAGGAAAAACAAAAAGAATGTTATAAAACTTGCTTGTTTCATAAATGATGAAATTTTTAAGATTATTAATTAAGTGATTTGTCCAATAAATGTTCTAAGAAAAAAGTGATTTTCCAGGATCAAAGAGTTAATTAAATCTATCAGTTTCGATAATAAAAAGAACAAAATCTCATCAATTTGCAGTTGAATTGGCTAGATGTAACCATAAGCTCTATGCTAACACTTTCTTTGCTTGCATTTCCTGCTTGTAGAACTCTCTTCTGGCTTCTTGTTTTCCAGTCAAGTTGGATCTTTAAAAATTTAAATGCAATGTCAATTGTTATCTACTATCAACCTAATTACTCTTCTATTGCTCTTTCGCCTTAATAATATTTCTGTTTTCTAACTCTTTCACAACCAGTAACCCCTTGTGTCTTAGAGGCTTTACTGCCCTGCTTGGGGTCATTTTAATTATTTTAATCATCTTATTTGTCTTCTTAATTCCTGTTCTTTTATTGTTCTCACTCCTTAATAATCTTTTTTTAATATTCTTTCACACTCAGTAACCTCCCCCCTGCAACTTAGTGGCTTTATTGCCTTGCTTGTGGTGAAATGAAGATAAATATCTTAAACTATAGTATTAATGTGTTGGTTTACACATGAAACAAATACACTGACAAAAATTCACACTCTCAAAAAAAATAAAATTTTAGTCAGTCTTAATGTACAACAATGCCATCAATTTGTGCTGTATCCTTTTTCTAAAACCATTACTACCATTAATTTTCAATATAAATAATAAAGCTTCATTTTTTTTCCCCCTTCAAAACATTAGCTTCTAAAACTTTTGTATGTGTCTCATTTGCATAAAAAGTCTATTATTCTCATTCCTAAAAATGAGTACAAATGAACAGTGAAAAAATGTGTACTTAAAATTAAAAAAAAAATTAAATATGTCAATGAAAATTTAAAAAAATGTGCATAAATTTGCCCCTGAACTGCAACTGACCCTTTGAAATTAAAATGTTTCTTTAATAATTATAATTATTTTGTAATACAATAAAACTAGATGACAAAAGAGAGGTATTGATGGTGATAAAGGCAGTTGTTTGTAGTGAGCACTTAGATTAAGTTTTGTGACCAAACAATCTGTTAAGGACCATTCCGTATTTTTAAGAGATTATGTCACTTTTCTTATAAAACTCTGGGAATGGTCATAGGTTGAAAAGTATTAAGTGTAGCATTAAACAATTTATTATTAAATCTGTGTAATTTACATGGATCCTCCTAGTAGAGATGAATACAACTATTTTTATGACTTACCACAAAGTTGAATGCAAAAAAATGAGATGAGTACTGTTACCAGCCTTGTCAAAAATGATATTATCATACTTAGATGAAGTTTTTTAAGTTTTTATTTAGCCACAAATAAACTAATAACAGATAAGATGCAAAGTATTTTTATTCAACAGCTTAACTATTCTGGCTTCATAAAATATACCTTAAACAAATTAAATTATTTAAATTAATGGTATCGTTTTTTTTCTAAACCATGTAGAGGAAAATATGGAATAACAAAAAAAAACTAATGTTGTGAAAAAAATTATGGAAAGATCTTGTAATTTGCATTCCTAAAACAAATACCAGCAGAAATCTAGATATGCAAATCAGTCTCCCGTTAAAAGAGAGATTCTTGATAACCTCAACAAGTAGTTGGGCTGAAAGGAAACACAGCTCCAACAAAAGATAAGTATTGTTATGAATTCAAATTTTAATTACTGGATCTATTTTTCATTTTTATAAGTCAACCATTCATCTGTGCATTGAATATTGTTGCCACATCTCGCTTGGTGCATACTTAGAGATTCTTGACAAAATCCAAAGGAGATTTTGCAATGTTATTGGTCCTGACCCAGCGTTTAGGCTTTGATCACTTTCCAACTGCTATAACATTGTTTCCCTCTCCCTTTTCTGTAAATATTTTCATAGCAATTATTCTGATGAGTTTTCCTCTTTGGTAATGTCTTCCATTCAGTCCTATTCTAGCTAGGCTGTGTTCCAGATGTGTTTTTGTCACTCTGCTGACAGGCTTTGAATTTATTGACACTTTCTTTTTGGATTACAGGAAGGACTTTGGTTCTATTCTATTAAGTTTGACTCTATTTTGTTAAGTTTGAATCTATTTGTTTATTGTGAATTTTTTTTTTTACTTTATTTTTACCCCCTTGCCTTATAGCTGAATTTTCCCTTTTTTCTAATATAAGTTTTAGTTACACTAGACTACTTTTGTTTCTAGATCTATTTTTTATTTTTGCTCTTTATTTGTCTGACTTAAGGCAAACCGTTTTTGTTTTGTAGGTTTTGTTACACCATTCTCTGTTTTAAATTTCACTTTTAATTTTCAGCTTTCTATTTTTATTTTTAATTTGTGTTAAATTTGACTTAATTTTTGCTATAGTTTTTGTTTTTAAAAAACTTATCACATCTTTTATTTACTGGTGCAATTGGGTAATTAAGCTAAACTTATTCTATTTTTTTTCTTTTTTGCATGCCAAACTTTATTTGTCTGTGTCTTTGACTGGTAAAAATACTGCTGGTAAAACCGGCTTTTGATTCTTTCTGTTTTATTTGTTGTGCAGATGTTAACAAGGTTTATGTTTTGTGTGTATTTTTTAGGTGAAGGTGCATGTTCAATATATAAACAAAAAAGATAGAAGAAGCATACAATATCTGCTATGGATGTTTATTTCTTTAAAGTAGATTGTATTGAAAAAAAGTTAAATGTCTCTTGTGTATGTCCATTTTCCTTTTTGGTTCAGAAATTATTTATAGAAAGTAAGAATAAGAATGAGTAAAAGATGGTTGAGCTCAAGTCAGCCTCACACTGAGTTGGAATAGCTGAATCTCTACTTCATGTGTAGGGCTGCTGAAAACGTATCTGAATGATCTTTTTGGAAATTGGAAAGAGAAAGATTCTGTCCTTTCTGGAAGTGGGTCATAAAATTGCACATGTGACCAGAAACCCTTTCCGGTATCTTTATAACTTGCATTGTGGGAAAATGAATTTATTTTGTTTTATTCTTTATTATTATTTTATTTATTGGTTTTATTGAACTTTCCCACAATACATGCCCACCCAGAAATAGATAAACTCATTCTTTTTAGAAAATGTTACCTGTCTTCCTAAGTGTGTGTGGTTCTAAGTTGAGTCTGAGATTGGTCTAATTTTGAGGAGTCTCCATATGGAGTGTCTTCCTTGGCAGATAATTCATCTATGGGGGTGTTATTTTCAGTGGCTGCTGTTTCCTTTGGTTTTGGATCAGGCAGAGGTAGTTTTGACTGTGTTACAGACTTCAGTCTGTGCAAAGACACATTTTGATGATTTCCAGAATGGAGCTCAATAATAAAATATTTGTCATTTCTTTCTAGGACTTTAAATGATCTAGTGTAAGGGGCTTCTAAAGGGAGCCTCACACTGTCAACTTGTAACCAGACATGTATACATTTATTTTGTTCATAGGAATTAAATCCTATTTTTTAACCAATAAAATCCCATCACTGGGTTAGTTGGATAAACAACCATTACAAGGGCAAATACCACCGAAATACATGCGTATGTAGTGGTAGACCTACCACATGTTATTTTTGGACCATTCAGAAAATAACAATTCCCTTCACCATTCCCACAAATTCAAGAAAAATATTTTTGCAAGCAAGTGTGAAATTATTTTTTAACCAATGAAAACCTTGTTTTCAAAGACATCACACCTCTATGTGAAATTAGATTTTGGGTCTCTCTTATGGATAGAAAAATAGAAGCATGCATTTTGAGGTTCAAACCAATTTGGGAGGCCAGATTGATCTACACATGCATACATACACATGAACCCACACAATGAAAGAGAGACAGCCAGCACCCACTGACTAAGGCCTTGTGCATGCACACAATAGAAGGGATTAATCAGTAACTAAGCCTTTGTCTACAAATTCACAAGCATATAAGTGTTCACAAATTTCCTACTGCAGTAAGAATGCTTAATTATTTTATAAAACAAACTACACTGCAAAGAAAATTGAACAATTTATTGTCATTGTATATTTCTGAAAAGAATATATAAATGTCATTTCAACTGAGTTTCTGCTTCTAATTTCCCTTCAGCTAATAATCTTTTTTATGTTTCATTTAAAAGATGTGTGTGTTATTGTTAAAAGTTTGGAATCTCGACACTCAGATAGCAATGAAAACCTGGGTAGTCCAGATTCCAACAAGTTCTTGGAGAATAAAAGGCTTTGGAACAGCGTGTAGGCATCTTTCAGAGAGAAATTAAGTTTCAGCCAGTCACATAATTTCTCATTCTAATTGTTGAACATTTTCATTGGTAAATGCCATATAGTCCTTTTGAACTATAGGTTTGGGTAATAGCACTGAAGTCCCTGTTACTGCAACAGTTGATGCATAACTGTGTATGTCACTGAGGCCATGAAGTGGTTAAATGTTATTTATCAGCTGGAAAAGCCAGGAAAGGATTAAGCCTAAAATGAAATATCAGCTGTGTGTGTGTGTGTGTGTGTGTGTGTGTGTGTGAGAGAGAGAGAGAGAGAGAGAGAGAGAGAGAGAGAGAGAGAGAGAGAGAGAGAGAGAGAGAGAGAGAGAGAGAGAGAGAGAGAGGTTGGAGACATTTTCTTGGTGATGTGAAAGTGGAAAGCGGCCATCTGGTTCTCTTCTCCTCATTAACAATACACTCAAAAGTTATTTTTTATCCATCGAGAATCTGGCATGTAAACTGAGGAATAATTTTATCTCATTTTTGAGGAATTAAGAAAACACATCATGTGTGGGGAGAGAGATAGATGGGGCTTATGCTTTTGTTGGCAAAAAAGAATTGGGAAATTTAAATAAAGCACAAACCCTTTTTGAGGGTCAAAGTTTTGAAAACTGATCCTGTCATTGAAGAGCAGGTGATCTGGTTTGTATTTTTACTGGACAGCCTAGGAATTGGAAAATAAATTTATCTCATTCTTGAGAATTTAAGCAAACAAATATCATTAGCAGACAAGAAATAGAACTGGATTATATGTTTGGAAATGAAAACAAATTGGGAAATAATTTTATCTCTTGCCCAGAAAATTAAATGAGAACAAACTTCTCATAAAAGGTCAGATGTATGATTAAGGCAGGAGTTATGAAAACAAATCCTGTCATCAGTGGTCTGGGTGTATTTTTGTGAACAAAAACAAATTGTGAAATAATTTTGTCTCTTGCTGGGAAATTTAAATGAGAACAAACACTTTTTTTGAATATCAAATGTACAATAAAGCAGAAGTTATGAAAACAAGTCTTGTCATCAGTGGTCTGGTTTATATTTTCGCTGTACAAAGATAATTCCAGGATATTAGAAAGGAATCAGAGAATTAAAATTAATGACTAGAATAAAACTACGCCCTTTTGCCTACGTGCTTTAAAAATATTTGTCACAAAGACAGTTATGCCTGTCCTGGAAAGTAGGCTGAGGTTGACTGCTGAGAGTGAAGGAGGAAGATAGAGAATTTAGCACCACTGTATGAAGTGATGGCATGAGATGCAAAGTGAAGCAAGTTGGAGTTGAAGGGAGGAGCAATCCCTGTAAGTACTCCCAAAGAAAGTGGATAATTCTCCAAATTTGCAAAGTTGATTAAGAAAGCAGAAATAGGGAACAAAGAACCCTTGTTGGGATTAATGTGAAAATTGGTGTATCACCAAATCCTCAGAACCCTTTGGTCCCATGTCGGTTTAAGGCTAAAGTACATATAAGCAGATAGCTTTGAGGACTTGAGCTGCAAATCCCACATCAAGTGCCTCTGATATCCACATCAGCTGCCACCAGGTCTCCTGATTCTGAAAAACTTTGAACCCAGAATTTTGGACAAGGCACAGTGTCACTATAGAGATTGATGCAGGAAAAGTTAATTTTTGTTGTATCAAGAACTATATAAACCAATTGAAGATTAACCCAATGAATCTTTCATTTTTATTTTTAATGTGAAGATATTTCTTTCCTTAATATAGCACCCACCCTGGCTCAAACCAGCACTTCAATTACTACAACATTTGATCCTCCACTGCTCTGAGATCAAGAAGTCAATGTGAACAGAGTTGGTGTGGATCAAAGTGGTCAGTGACCAACAACCAGTTTGGACCAACTTCACTATTGACCAGTGCAGAGTTAGCCCTGTGATTAAAACATCATCCTAAGACCCAGAGAACTGGACCACTAAACATGGGTACACCACTGGGTGTAGGAAGCAGTGAAAGGGTTATACTTGGTCTGTTGGTAGGTTTTGTAAACTAAGTAATACTATTGGCAATGCATCTAACCAGTTTTGTTTTCTTGCCATTATGGCAGTTTTAATTTATGTTGCCTTTCAATTACTCCATTGGATTGTGGATGGTATACTGTGGTTCTTAGTCTGTAAAAGCCTATCTGTTTTGATAATTCACTGAAAAGCTCACTTTCAAACCTACTTCCTCTGTCAGTGGCAACATACAGGGGAACTCCAAATCGGGATATCTATACATTTAGAAATGACATGGCCACTGTTTAAGCTGTAGTGTCTTGCATGGGTGTAGCTTCAACCCATCGAGTAGCTCTGTTATGCATGTTAGGATGTATCTTGCTGGTGATGATCATGTGCTGTTGTGAATGATGGTTGGTGGCAATGTCCTTACAATGTCAATATAAACAGTTTTGAATTGTGTAGAGGGTAGTAGAAAAGGAACTACCCCTGACTTTGTGTGGCAATTAACTTTACTATTCATGTCAGACCAAAAGTAGTGGGATTTGATACTGTGGCTGTGGGTCCTAGATGTGACATATTATGGAAAGTATGATAGATTGCCTTGAACAATGCTGGTAAAATAAATGGCCTTGGGTAAGGTGTAGAAATGTCATATAATATAGGCTTGTTGCCAACAGCATAGACCTTCAGTCTGTCTAAGTCATTATTTCTGTGTCACACTCTTGCTGCTCAACAAGAGCTGGTAAGTCACAAAGGTTGACTGTCGATGCATTTGCTGGTCTTGAGAGGCAGACTTCAACAATGTTTTCTTCTCCACAACTGTACAGGGTATCTGTCTCATATTCAGTTATTAACAGCAAGTGTCACTGTTGTTTATCTGCTTTCATTGGTGTAATTTTGTGGAAAGCTAATGTTAGTAGTTTATGGTCAGTGAACAAGGTGATATGTCTGCCTTCAATTTGTGGTTTGAATTGTAACACTGAAAGTAAACTGCTAGTAACTCTGGTCAAATGTGAACCATTTTGTTTGGATTTCAGATAGTTTCTTTGAGAAGAACCCTATAGGAACAGATCTGTTGTTAATTATTTGATGTAATGTTGCTCCAACAGCATAGTTTCAACTATCTAACACCAGAGGATAATGAGTTACATCTGTGTTGGGTTAAGGAAGTGCAGTCAGTTTGTTTAGGACATTTTTAATGCTTGAGGTTTTTTTTAGCATTGTTGAGCTGTATGGTTTTACTCTGTGGGTGCTTCTTTATCAGCTCAGTGAGTGGTAGAATGTCTGTTGCTCATGGAACAAATTTCATATAGAAATTAACCGAAGTGATTTTCAATCAGCTGGTTCAAGAAATTCATTTATTTCCTACTTCTTCTCTCTTGTGGATGTTAAGTCTTCTAGACTAATGTGATGATCCAGAAATTAAAGTTCCTTCTTGATGAATTGGCACTTGTCCAATGAGATTTTTAGTTTATTCCCCAGCACTTATTTTAAGTCCTCAAAATTCTGTTCTGTTTTGGAGAAGACTAGAACATTATCCACATAGATAAAAATGCAGTTGACCTGGAGAAATATCCATAAATGTTTAAAATGTTGCTGTAGCATTTCATGGACCAAAAAGCATATATACGTAACCCCAAATAGAATGGGTGGTGGTTGTCGTAGGAGTGGGTTGAAGGATCTGAGCAAAGCCAAAGTCACTAATTTGGTGGTAGAGTCTAACAATTTTGACCCAGCCCCTCAACCTCCGACATCTTACTCTCTGGGTTGTGATGTCTACTCGGTCTTAACCGAACTTAAGGGAGTGGCCGTAGGTCCCCTGAGCATCTTTAGATCATTTGACCAGTCCACTGGTTTAATCCTGCTTCCTGCTCATGTTGTGTTTGGTTTGATCCAGAAAACAGAAGTGATGTTCATTCATTCACGGTTGACTGAAGATGTAGACAAGGCTGGAGAGTCTGTGCTAAGAAATTTAGAATGCACCAAAAAAAAAAAATATATACCTGCAGAAAGCCAGACAAACAACTGTTCAATGGTTGAATTGTTAATGTCTTTTATATAGCAGAAAAGAATAGTATAGAAAAGAAACGGGTTACAGAAAAGAAAAGTAATTGACGTAAAAACTCATACACTGGATTCTAGACAGAGAGAGAGAGTGGGTTGTGATTAACTTCTGGTGGAATCATCTCAGAGCGATATACCTCTCTTGCGATGGAGAGATAAAGATTTCTGTGCGCGGCTTAAAGTTTATAGTTGCATTCTGCCTTGGCAATAGTAACAGTAGTAGTAATCTTCGTGGTAGCAGAAGCAGCGGTACTTATATCGACAGTACATGTTAGCGGACACTTCATTCAATCTCTGACGTCACTTCCTCTCCCCCTCGAGTCTCCTACTTGACTCTCCACTGTCTCTCTCTTCCGTCTGCCTCTTCCATCTGCAAGGAGATGGAGAGAATAATTTATCTTGCTCGGGCCAAATTCTCTCCACTTCCTCTCCAAGAATTATCTCCAGTCTCTTGTATATGAATGATGATCAACAAAACGAAAGAAAATACTTTGTGTAATTTTGTTAAAGGAGAGGGGTGGCTTGTTCGACGTTTCCATTCCCAGTGGTAGTAATAATAGCAGCAGTAGTAGTCTTAGATGTTCGGAGGAGTAATTCGCTTCTTCGTTCTTATATCAACAGTACATGTTAGCGGGCGTTTTGTTCCAATCTCTGACGTCACTTTCGTACTTCTTTGAGCCTTCAATTCAACACTGCTTGCTTTCAATCTCCGACATCTCTCCACCCAGCTCGACTGCACTCGAAGACAGTAAAGCAAAAAACTACCTTCTGTCTGCATCTCTTCTGTCTGCTCTTCCGTCTCTCCTGTAGCACTAAGACCCGTAATGGTCGCTGTGGGTGCCCACGCATGTGACGGCACGCAGGTGCCGACGATGTGCTGACAGATCATGGCCTCTCCCGTCTCTCTCTTCCGTCTGCCTCTTCTTCAGTATAACTACGTATTTATATAGAAAAAGCCGGCTGATCATAACTGATCTTTGGCCTTACAACTTCACACGCGATTATCACAGGTTCTGGCTGCGTCAACCAAAATCATGTGAATTCCAAAGTTCCTCATAGCTTACTAAGTGCTATTTCAAATTTTAACTGATAAAAATTATTTTGACCATATACATTGTCTTCCTAATGACCTGCCCTAGATCAGATTTCCCATCAGTAAACAAAAATGCGCTGATCTAATTTCACTACTCAGATCCACTCCAATTTCAATAAAAAAAATGTGTGTGTGTGTGTGTGTGTGTTTCCCCGACTCTCTTCTCTGTCACAGAGGAAGAGGTGGTAGTGAGGGATGAATAGTCCAGAATCTCACTTGCAATTAGTGGTACCAGGGGTGGGTGTGGGTTGGTGAAGGTTATTTCAAATAACGATCCACCTTCCCTATTTTCTTTTTTTTGCCTCTATCAAGGAATTAGAGTCAAGCATCATTTACCAAAAATAAAAAGACAGCCTCAAACGAATGCCAAACTTCAAATGCACACATACACACACACACACACACACATACATACATACATATATATATATATATATATATATATATATATATATATATATATATATATTTACACAAGAACACATAATTGAAACATGCAGGTTGGGTTAAACAGTTCTGGAGGGAGGGAGGGCTGAATTAAAAATTTTGATAACTCAGATTGGGACACCTCTTGGTCCTATATGACTGAAGCTCCTCTCCCAAACTTCTTCAAATACACTGCCCCCAAAACTGCTGAATGGATCCTTTCTGGAATGAAGTGTTTTCTGCACCCACAAAAAACCCCAGCAAAAACGAAACAGTCAGCCCTTGTTCATCTGATATTATAAATGGCTGCAAGGTCATATCATAAATGAGAGACAAGGCAAAGCTCTTTGCTTTGATTTTTGCCTCAAACTCAACATTAGATGACAAAAGCCATCCCCTCCTCAACTTCTTACATCTCACTGAGCACAATCACAGTAATATACTCATTTCAGCAAGAGAAGTCTCTAGACTTATCAAAAACCACTGGCCCAGACCATTTAAGAGTATCAACCCAGAATTATCCCAGTTTCTAGCAAAGTTATTTAACTGCTCTTTCCTAATCATTTGGAAGGTGACAAGTGTATGCCCGTTTTTCAAGAATGCATGTAACTGATCTTCCCTTCTCAGTATAGACCCATTAGTATCATCAATAAGCTTTTTGAGGCCTTAATCAAGAAGTTCATCGAGCACCTGGATAGAAACAACATCTGCTATGAGCAGTATGAGTTTCGATTAGCCTGAGCCACTGCTGACATCCTAACAGAATTCGTGAGGCCCTTGACAACACACATACTGCAAAGGCCATAGCATTAGATATCTTGAAGGCCTTTGACAAAGTGTGGCACACCTCCAACACATTGGTTTTCTAATGATAATGATAACAAGATATTTTTGTACCTTAATCTCCAAGTTATTTGAAACAGAGGCAAAGGCTTCAAGGTCTAACATCAAGTCAAACTTTTATTCCCTACATGTATGATATGAGGAGATACCTACAATATGGCCATACTACATTAAATATATGCTTAGGTGCTCTCCATGCATATAGATAGGAACCTTGTATACTACCACAAAGGCCTGCCACCTGCCAATATACTTGGTACAGATAATAGTGTCTTTTGTGATTAGGTCTAGGCTCATCATTTTGATACAATCTTCAGGCACAAGCAGCAATATGTTCCACAGGAACTAGCCTGTGGCTGTAATTATGTGCTAGGGTTTTACTCCCAAGGAAATCAATGATTTCATTACCATGTCTTTTGTGAAGCAACAAGTTTTGCGCAAACACTTGTCCACCTGACTGACACTGTTTTTCAACATGTTCTATTTCATCAAGCATCTTCTCATGGCCAAGACACATTTAAAAAATGATTGGAGAAGCCAACAATTCCATGAAGATGTTGACTGCTATTGTGGCATTGTCTAAGTTTCTAAGTGTCTGGGTTCATTGTCTAATTTCTACATGTCTGGGTAAACTTAGATAGGCCTAAGGTGGCTGATTATTGGAAATTATTTGGTGAGAGAGATTTTCAGGAACAGCTGCTACAATTACTACAGCAGGAATTGACAGAGGCTGTGGTTGGGAATAAGTGGTGGGCTATTTTAAATTCTAGTGTTAGGTTGTTTGCTACTGACTATAGTCAGTAACTCAGTCCTTTTAGATTAGCAATGCAAACGGTATGTGAACTTAGAATAGATCAGGCTATTTAATTGGGAGATAGTAGGGAAGCAATTGCAGTTAGAGCTAATTTAGCTAGGATATGTATGTTCATAGGCTCACACTTTAGTTTTGTTCCCTCATTCTTTAGTCTGTTCTCCCTTTCCCTCTCTTGTTAGACGACAAAGATATCAGTTCTCTAGTGGATGTGGGACGTTTTTTTTGTTGTGCTTTCGTATTTGTTGTTGTGTTTGAATGAGTGTGTGTTTGAGTGCATGTTTGGTAGAGTAATTGTCTCCAATAAGGATTCAGCCCTACATTAATTTAATCCAGTTAACTTATGATTCTGCCACAATTTAGGATGGAAGGTGGGTGCTTTTATTAGTAATTATTATTTTGTTTAGTTTGGTGAATAGGATTTTTTTAACATTATAAATACACATTGGGATTAGATTTTTTTTAAGTTGTTGTCCCCACCACCACAGACAAATTGTACATATGGGGACTAGATAGAACTTCATAGAGTATTGTGATATTATGGTGACTGTAGTAAGAATGGTAAGTAAGAATGTGTTGTTTTTTGGTGCAAGGAAAATTATAGTACATTTGGATCATTGATTGTGTCAAGCCAAGTTAAATATAAGACAGTGGAAGACCAGTTTTCTCCATCCCCCTTTTGTACTTGTGCTGCATTTCTTGTGTTTTCAAGATTAAATATTGCATTCCTCTTTGGTACCTTGACTTCATGAATTTAAGTGTAGTACTAGATTGATAGCTTGGTCTCATCATTTTACTATTGAAATTGCTAGATGTAACCATAAGTTCTGTTCTAATAGTTTTTCTCTTGCACTTCTTGCCTGTGGAACTCTCTTCCTGTTTCTGGCCTTCATGTCAACCTATGATTTTCAAAATTTTAAATGCAATATTGTCGGCTGTCTTTTTGATTTGAATTCCTTTTATTGTACTTTTTATTCAATAACATTTCCTCAAGTTCTTCTACTCAGTAAACCCCTGCATCTTAGTGGCTTTATTGCCTTACTTAGGGTGAAATGATTAAAAAAAAGGAATAATGTTCATTTAGATATTTGATTACTTACACTATTTACATTATTCAGACTGTTATCCTCATCTTCATTGCCATATTCACAATGTTTTGGCTGTTGTATGCTCTGGCCTCCTTCAGGTGATTGGAATTTTGAACTGAACCCTTTATTTCAGTCGCCGGGGTAGATTGTTCTAGTTCCACATGCTATACTTCTTCCGGGTGTCTCAGTTATTTCCCTTTAACTCAACCCACCAAGTTTTTTGGTTCACTCACTACTGCTGTAGCCTGGTATTGAACTCACAACACTTTGGGTCTAGTCACTGGCTCTAACCAATGTCTTAATCATAATACCTCATTTCAGAGATATAGACAGATAGATATTTGATTAATAAAATTAACTGGTTTTATAGGTGGAACTGTTTTCTTTTTTTAATCCTTTAAAGAAAAATATAGTTACTCTTTAATTTTATGAAAGTGATAAGATATAGTCCGATCAGTTTTTAGCTACTTTTATTTCAGCAGTTAAATTAATTTTAGGAGACTGGTTTACCCAAGTGCTTGTACGCCTATTCTTTTCTCCATCAACCACTGTAACATGTCAGTAACATGAAATATTGTCTAGATACTGAAAATAGTATATTCACACATTTCCCAAAGTATTACAGTAAAGTGAACACAAACTCTATAAGCCAGAATTTAAACTTGCTGATTTAATTTTCTGTACTGATAACCATTACACCAAACTAGATTTTTATAAAAGGTGATGTATTGTTTGTTAATTTCTTTTTCTTAATCATTTCACCCCAAGCAAGGCAATATGATACAAGGGGTTACAGGGAGATTGAGAAGACTTTAGTGGGGAGATGTGAGGAGAATGGACAATAAAAGAACAGGATCCAGGAAAATAAAAAAATGGTGATTGGCATTACATTTAAATTTTTGAAGATTATAGGTAGTAGGGAAGCAAGAAATTGGAAACAAGAAACCGCAGGTGAGAAGTGTGAGAAAATAAGCTATTAAAATAGAATAGACAGCTGCATCAAGCTATGAGTTCTACAGTAAAACAGCGAGACATAGTTACACATTTAAATTCATACAGTCAATGCACCAAGGAGGAAAGCACACCAGAACAGTTGCTATGAAAATGTTTGTGGAATAGACAGAGCAAAATTATGTCACATTGGTGGAAATATGACCAAAGTCAAGATTCTAGGTCAGGATCAATTACATTACAGGCTATTCTTTGAATTTTGTCAAGAATCTCATGATATATAGTACGAACACCAGACCAGATATGGCAGCAATATTCAATGCATAAAGGAATAGTAGACTTATAAATGTGCAAGATGGATTCTGACAAAAAAAATGTCTGGCAGGATATGGTGAATCAACATTAGGTCTCGCTATTGATTCAGTATAATTCCTCCACTTCATGTCAGTGGAAAATGTGAACTCAACAAAGTGCAAAGAGTTGCTCTCTTGGAGGTTAGCATCAGCCATGCTGATAGCAGGCAGAAAAGATCTTTTTAGTGATTAAATGAAATCAGTTTTATTTCAGAGCTGTTAAAATTTACAAGTCATTACTTGTCCCACTTAACCACTGATTGGAGCTCATTTTCCAGAGCAGTTTTACTTTGTTGGGTCTGTCAGACTTACTAATAAAACAGGAGTAGATTGTTGTGTCACCTAAATAAATATCTAGTTTGGGAGGAAAAATGTTCAAATTAAAATTTGTAGTTTTAAAGCTATAAAATGTTTGAAGGTATTATTTAGAGAAATTGAACCCAGATTGAGTTTGGTAAAGTTGGAAATTGTGTACATGCAAATTGATACAGAGATAAAGTGCTGATAAGATTTAGGGGCCTGGAGGAAATGGAATATGGATAAGTTAATTTTTATTCAAAATACTGTTCTCCAAAAATACGTTATTTCTTACCAAACTCAGAAGCACAAAGAGTTGACCAATGCAATAATTTAAAAAGTTGTTTTGTAGGACAATATTTAAAAACAGTTAACCTACAGTTGTATTGTTCAGATTTCAATAACTTTTAAACCATATCTCATATTTTCTAGCATGTGGAGGTAGAGTGGAGGTAGTGAAGAAGCAACTCAGTTAAATTGGTGAGTTCACTTTCAAACTAATACCCTTGGGAAAGGGATGAGTCCATCTCAAATCCTCCCAGCTATTGGTTAAATAGCAGGGCTGGATGGGCACTTCTTTTAAGGTGGCGACCATTCTAGGAGAAAGAAAACTTTGAATTCAAAACCAGCCTGAAGAAGGATGGGCTCTGTCAGATACATCACTGACTACAGTACACGTGTTGCTCCTTTGACCCTAATGGGTCATGGAACTCATGTTATGTGCAGTTGATCCTTTATAAATCATTTGTGTTGTGTAGAAAGATAACTGACCATTGTGTACACTAAATTGTTGAACAAAGACTCATCCACTCACTACGAGTAGGAACTTCTGCTCATAGGAACAGTAGGTCACATGGTGTAGCGTTGAGTTGCATTCAACTATGGTGTTCACTATTATTCTATTATTAATCCATGTTCCTCATGTGATTAAATCCTTTCTTCATTAATCTTTTGTTCCAGCGTTTTCCTTAAAATATTATTAACCAGAACTATGAGCTTATACAAGCATTAAAACAATTTGACAATAAATGCATGTAGGGAAATAAAATTTTGATTTCTGGACAAAACAATTCTTACTAGAAATCCTTACTAAAATACCATAAAAATATGACTATGTCCAAAAATAATTATCATAATTATTTATGTATAATACATATCTTTAAAGTTTGGCTACAAATTCTTGAAAAAAATATCTTGTGTATTATACACACTGATTTTCTTTTTTAGAATTTGTAGCAGCTAAATTTAATATTTGTTCTACTCTTCATTTGGTTTGTATTGACTAAAATGAGAATTTGTATAATTTATGTTTTGAAACAAATTTTGAAAGTATTTAGAGCAAATGCATGCACATGCTGGCACAAAAATGCAATGAGCCTGTGGCAAAAATAAGCTTATACTTGGAGAAACAAAATTATAAATTAACTCATATTTTAATGGCTAATGTCTATTTCTTTGTAGTGGTGTAAAAGAGAATCTTTTGACAAATATGGGGCAAAGTCATTAAAATAATTCTACATACTGGACAGCAGTGAAGATGGCATCTTATTTGAGGAAAGACGATGTCTCTGGACAATAATGATATAAAAAATGACAAAGATATCTACTACACTGACAACATAAATGAATCTTACTTTGATATTAACAGCAGTTATACATACTAAAATATATTTAATTTCTATGTGAATAAAACTTTTGGCAAAGTTTAACATATGTACTTGCAAAAAAACAGTGTGTCAAAAGGACAGTTTTTCTTTTGACACTGCTATTACTGTATAATCTTTCAGCAATTTTTATTGTTTTAAAAAGCTATTTTTATAATTTTAATAAAACTTTTTGACACACTGTTTTTGGGGGCAGTATGTTAAATTTTGCTATGTTTCTAAACAAATTCAAATTTTGGCTAACAATTAAAACTCTTTGGTACACATTAGTTAATTTGACTCTTAATCAGTTCTAACTTGAAGCAAAAAGAAATTATTTATTTCTGATAATTTGTTATGTGAAAAAGATAGTTGTAGGAGGTTGCTGAAAATATTTTTTTGAGAGCCTTAAGAAATTAATCTAGGAAGAGAAAAATGTTCTAAAGAAAGACTTCTGATTTGAATCATGGCTTCCACAACTTCCACTTTTGTTGCTCTTAGTAAGTTTTTTGTTATCTCTCCTAATCTCTGTTCTGCCAACCTGTTACAAAAGTTCATTAAGTAGGTTATTTGATGCTCTCATCTGTCTCTCTTGCCTTCAATATGTCCTGCAAGTGTCAAATTCTCCAAGCTCTCTTTCCTCACTATGTGTTCAAGTAATTTCAATTATCTCTTTCTGATTTTAAGTATAACTTTTTTGTTTCCATTTCCCTCATTACTCACATGTTCAATGCATGGGATTTTCATCATCCTTCTGTAGAAACACATATCTGTTGCCTCAAGTCTCTTCTTCATCTGTAAGGAGATTGTCCCGTATTCAGTGCCAATTAAGAGAAACAATATTGCATAACAGTTCAGTATTCTTTTCATTGTTTCTAATGAAAATTTCCTGTTTCTTAATACTTTACTTAGCTTTTGGAATGCATCTTTCACTATTCCAATACACCTTTGGACTTTTGTACCCATTTGGTTTTGGTATCCTCAATTTGTAGTTCGCATTTTCACCTGTTCTTTTTGCTGATGACCATACATTCTATTTTCTTACAATTAATGTTTAGTTCTTTCTTCTTGCTTTCCTTTATTATCTTCTGTAGGAGTTCTTGTAGATTCCTTTCTGTGTCTGATACAAACCCTGTGTCATCTGCATATGTGGTTAAGATATTAAGTGGGGACTTACAGTAGTATAAAAGCCCTTGGTAAACAGTCAGCAGAGTTCATGAAGTGCTCAGATGGCTCTTTAAAGAGAGACTGCAGAGTTATCAATTTTCATCAGGCTGTTCAAAAGTTAGAAAGTTGACATAGTGCGAGTGTTCATTTGATGATTGAAAGGAGTTTCAAAGTGATTGGTATTTGTGAAAAATGTTCAGAAGTTGGTACTACCTTACAGGATTATCATTGAAGAAAATGAGTTGATTTGATATTATCAAAGAGAACTTGGTCTGATTGTGTACCTGTTTTAGATAAACATGTTCAATATTATCTATTTTTAAGTTTTTGTTGTCCCAGAGTTCTTTGATGGTCATCAATTCCTCAGAACCCAGCAACCTCTTTTCTCAACATTATTAAGGTTATTTTCTCTGCTTACTTACCTTACATCTCACCCTGACTACCCATTCATGAATATAATCATGATGAATTGTCATTAAGATGAATGACTACTTCTTTTTTAACTGTTCCAATATACTCAATAAACTACTTATCAAAATTGTCTTGTTCCAAGTTCTGTCTTTTTGATGTGTTGGAAATAATTTTTTGAAGGAATTCTTTTATCAAACATTTTCTTCCAAAGCATTCCTTGTACAAAATATTATGCCACCACAATCAGCCTCAGAAGCAAGACTTATCACAAAGACTCCATTCACACACTTCATTCACTGGAAATGTTTTCACTCTATATAGTGGAAAGGGGCTAAGGGTAAATTTTTTGTTTTACTTTTCGCATAAATTTTTATAAGTGATTATAAAAGGGGTTTAGAAATTTATTAACTACTATCTTAAAATATTTGCAGATATCTGAGACATCCTATCTTTGTATAGTATGTGATTCACACCAGGAAAAACCTGGGATTTGAATCAAATTTTATGACCATCAGAAATGTTTGATCTAAAAAGAGTTTATCTGTATTGACCCCAATAGACAGTGGGTTCATCAGAAGAAATACCAAAGTAAACTTTGTACTTGGTATCACCTCAGAACATCAAAAGACCTAAGTGACTCAAAGCCATCAAATACAGAATCAAACCTCAGAGGATGTCAGTAAGTGCACCAGTATGAACAAGAAGTGAACCCAGCTGACTTTAGGATATATGCACGTAAGACAACTGGATGATTGGATGTTATATAAAGGCTCAACCTACGAGGACAGAATCCCTTGAATTCTTGCAAGAAGATCAAATGTTTGAAGAAAGACCTGAAACTCCATACTTTTTGATTTAGCTGATGCTAATTTGACAGTCTAGAAGTGAATAAACAGTTATTTATATATATGATAAATTTAGTCTCATATTCTTATTAGATGTTACAAATATGACATTACATTTGTAATACTTGTTTAGCTTGAATGATAAGCTACTACTCAAGTAGTTTTAATGTAATGATATTCAAGGCAGTTCAAAAGTGGCTTGCATTTACTGGCATATTTGGTATAATGTATTAGTATCATTCATAATATACTCAGTTTTATAAGAAGGCAGTTTTACAAATATATTATTTTTAATGTTTATAAGTTGCTTAATATCTCTTAATAAAAGCTCTATAAATAAAACCCCCAGTAAACCTCTATGCCTTTCTGTTTGCATCTATTCTCCCTCTGTCTTCCTATATATATTTAACCTTTCACCTGGTTTTCTTTTTCTTTTTCTATAGTTTTGTTATCTCCTATCTTTCATCCTTTTCCCTTCTCTTCTTCTCTTGCTTCTGTTGTGATTAATATTATAATATTGGGTGTACAATGAGGAACTAACTGATTTCAGCTTGGATGGGATCAGGCAGATACTACACTCTGAAAAGTTTAACGGTCATATATACAAGCAGAATAATTGTACTTTTTTGTAGCAAATACAAGTGCTGTTTAGAATAGTCCTGCTGGTGGAAATTTTCCAACTTATCAAATAAATGTACTGATTCAAAAAATATTCTACTAGGAAATAAAGTAATTGTTCTATGGAAAAAAATAAATATACCATACCAATAAACATCATGTGGAGAGGAAAAAGAAAGAAATAATTTAATCCTTCTAGTACTTGAGTTTTGGTACAGATTATAATGAAGATTATACTATTTTTCTATATATAGATTTTCAGATGGAATCAGAGTCAATAATTAATAATTATACTTTTGTTTCAAATCAGGATTTTCTGTTTTGAAAGCGATCATTTTTTAACAAGTACTGCTTACTCAATATTAGATATAGAATTGTAGATATATATCCTGCTGCTCAACTATATTATTATTAATTTTTCACTTTTATTTTTTTCATCTTATTTCTATTGTGTTTCATCAAAATCATTAACCATTAGTCTTTTATTAAAACTCACAACCGTTAGTCTTTCTATAATACCCCACTGACCAAGTGGTTGCCACTGCTGTTGCTCATTTTCCTTTTGTTTCAATCATCTGTCATTCCTTGTCCAAGTAATACCCAAAACATAGTATTCTTGGCATTGTCACTTGGTGGTATTCTTTTATCTTCATGGCCATCACATGTTGACATCAGCAAACTGTAATGCAACCAGATTCTATGAAGTTTTCATCCAGTAGTTGTGATTCTATGGAGATTTCAGGTTTGAAATCCTCACAGCTGTGATAACTCCTTTGCTGAATACTAATTTTAAAGCACAAACCTTGTTAATCTTTAACAATGGGTTTAATTATAACAAAGTGAAGAATTTCAAAGTATATAAAGAACAAAGAATTATTAATCTTTCTATGAAGCCTGTTTGATAGTCTTTCAGCAGGAAATTATTCTGGCAGCAATTCATAATAAATGGAGAGATCTTAAAGCAGCAACTGGAGGAGTATTAAAACTAGAGTTTATCTATCTTGACTTCTGGTTTCTCTCTCTCCTCTCTGAATATTGGCTGGTTTATATAATAATTTCACAGACCTTTGCAATTGATTTATTTATGTTGTTTTTTTTATAAGATATCATTATCTTTATTTGTTTGAAAACCAGATACCTCTTGTGGAATGCTTAATTCCAAAAAGTCCCTAACCTTGGACTTGGTAAGCTATAAACATTTGATGGGTTGATAATATTTTAAATAAACATAACAAGGATTCTTCTTTGAAATTTTGTAAATTTTAGATGACCATAAATGTTGTCATATTGCCCCAGAGACAACTGGGTAGATTGGGGAAGATCTTCTTGCGCCATGTTCCCTCAAGATGTAGGTGATCATGGCTTTCCACAATTTCCTGTCCTTTGTAGCTCATAATAAATTTTGTCTTTTCATTATTTCTCCTAAATAAGTATGTTATACTCTGTTTTCCTCTTGCCCTTAATCTATCCTGTGAGTATCAGATTTTCCAACCCCCTCTTCCTCATTATGTGCCCTAGAAATTTCAACTGTCTTTTCCTGATGTTAAGTATAAGTTTCCCTTTTGTTTCTATTTTCTCTAAAACCTTGTTGTTGCTCACATGTTTGGTCCATGGTATTTTTAGAATTCTTCCGTAGAACCACATTTCTGTTGCTTCAAGTCTCTTCTTCATCTTTGAGGAGATTGTTCAGCATTCACTGCCATATGGAAGGACAGATATCATGTAACAGTTCAGTACTCATTTCTTTGTTTCTAATGAAGATTTTTCTGCCTCTTAATACTCTGCTTAGATTTTGGAGTGCATTGTTGGCTATCCCAATGTGTCTTTGGATTTCAGTGTTGCACTTTCTGTTCTCTTTTAGAACACTTCCCAGATATTTAAATTTTTGTACTTGTTTGATTTTGATTTTGATTTTGGTATCTCTGATTTGTAATTTTCATTTTGGGTTCATTCTTTTCCTAACAAACAAGCATTCTGTCTTCTTGCAGTTTATGTTTGGTCCTTTATTCTCGCTTTCCTTCACTAATTTCTGTAGGAGCATTTGTAGTTTTCTTTCCATGTCTGCTATCAACACTGTGTCATCTGCATATCTTATGTTGTTTAGATTGTGGAGGTCAATAATGAATCATGGTAGTACATAATTCTCTCAGAATTGCTTTGCTGTATAGGTTAAATGTCTTGTGAGAAGACACTTCCTTGTCTTACACCTCTTTCTATATTTCTATCCATATGCAGGTAGTTTACTGCCAGTATAGGTTCTTGATTATTCTAATATTTTCCCAAATATGTCAAGGTTGCTGAGAAGTTCTAACAGATTTTTAGTCTTCTTAAATATTTCAAGTTCAAATCTTCCCAAAGCTTTCTCCAAACTCATTTTATGGTTTCTAATTATTATTTTTAATTTGTTCTTTCTTTCCTTTTTCTCTTCAAAGTCTAATTAGGTTCTTTGAATTTTCTCACAGTTTAATCTTAATTCAAATCTGCTTTAAATCATCATTCACATTCTCATAAATTAAAACTGTTGTATCCTGTTAGCATCCCCACATCTTTTAAAATCAACCAGAAGGAAAAGCTTAACTAGCAATCATTGTAAAACTGATTTAGGATATAAAAAGGCCTCAAAGCAACAAAAAAGCGATCTTCTGTGGCCCATGCCAAGTAGAATTATCATCTCTCAGTTGTGTCTCTGTCTTCAGGCAGAGTGCGACTCAATTGTGGCTCTGTCTTCAGGCGTAGATACAGCTGGGGTAAAAGAAATACTGAGTGGTGTCTGTTTCTGGTGGAACAGCTGCCTATGGCTTTACCCTAGAGTTCCCCACATTAAACCTGGCCTTCTGTCACATCATGTCTTGGGGGTAGACTGAGTAAATACTACCTTCTGTGGCACAATTTACTAGGATCAAAGTGTAGTATGTGTTCCAACAGCCGACAGCTGAATCATGGCTCCAACCATCAGCAGCATTTCCAGCCAACCAGCATCATCTGCAGCTCCAGCTGCCATTGGTTGCCACTCCAGCCATCTCAAGCAGGCCTCCAGCTCCCACCACTCCAGCCATCTCCAACAGGTTTTCAGCTCCAGCCATTTTCGCCAGCAGCAACAATATGCAGTAAACTGTCCCTTTCAGAACAATGCTTTTCAGTGCCTACAAAACTGTCTTTTTCAAGTCAACTCTCTTCAGTGACTACAAAACTGTCCTTTTCAGGATAATACTTTTCAACAACTACCAAAATTGTCCTTCTCAGGACTCTTCTCATCCTCTATGTGAACATGCAGACATATTTTTTGCCTAGTGCGCTGTTACCTTGTTGATGTATTTTCTTTAACAAAAATAAACTTGGTAATATATTTTTTTTACTCATCTTTGCTTTGTTTGTTGTTGTCTTCCATGGTTCAATATCTGTTTTTGGGCAAATATACCACCCGCAACAAAACATTGAATCAGGGTTACCACCCTGTTATATCCCTCAGGCAATAACATGCTGAATCAAAGTCACCACCCTGTTATATTTCATCAAATTTCTACAACTATTAGAAAGCTGTGAAAATCGTAAATGCACAATAAAATTCTATCAGGATTCTAACTTTCATTCTTTTTCCCTGTTCAAGGCAGCTACCTTACCAATTACATCATGATGATTACTAGTTACACGATCTCAAATCTAACTATATATCTTTTGCGGGATTCACGCTACCCCCACCTTCATTGTGACTCTCACGTTTGGTCAGTCATAGTAGTAAACCGTTGTCTTAGCCGAAGATGAGGAAGAATTCATCATTTTTCGCGCGCTTTTGCGTTGACGTCACGGCAAATTTGGCTTTTCAAAATTAGTCGCCCCGTGGTCGTCTGACCATCGGCTGGGCCGGCTCACCTTGTCTCTCGCCAGTAACCCCATATATACAGACAGAGACATTTTATTCGGCAAAACCTTGCCTAGACCTTATGACTCGTCTAGGTATCTTAATACATACGACACGGTCGTCACCTTCATGACAGAAGCTAACATCTACCGAGCTCCCAATTCCAGGATCTTTCAAAAAAAAACTTCCAACCTGATGAACGAGCATTTTTCACATTCTTCGAACTCATACTTTCTGAACCTGTTACTTTAAAAAGAATTACATACACTCACAATTATAAACTCTCGCAGTGAGTATTTTTCCTTGCCGTACGTTCACTATGCATTACTACTGACTTTCTGAACCTTTCTTCTCGAAGAACTCGTTCCCACCATATAGCCATATTGGATTTGAATTTTGGCGCGGATTCTTATCTTGTCAACTACCATATTTCCAGTATCTTACTGATGGTCTTCACTCAAGTCAATTAAATTTAATTCACTACAATATATCCAGTACCTTACTGAAGACAATCTACTTGGCCTCTTCTTCAACTACATTTTCCAGTACATTTACTGAAGGTCTTCACTGAAGACACTACTTGTTAAACTCTTAATAAAAATGTATGTTTGTTCTTAACCTTTTGTTGTTTTGCCTGTCTACTTCTTTTCACTTTGTACGTTTGTACGGTGGAAAGAGCACGTCTCTTTATATTCCTTTTTTATTCTTACTTTGATTGTGGATTCGGTAGTGAGTGTGTAGCGTCTGGCACAGGGCCTTATTTTTGTAAGCCAGATCTGCACCGCTATTGGGTCCGCAACACTTTCATTCTTAATTAAATTAAAATTAATATTACTACTAATATTATTAGTGTTTGTAATAAAATAGTATCTTCAAAATTTTAAATACAATGTCAATTATTATCTTTTGTCTTCTTAATTCCTGTTCTTTTATTGTTCTCTCTCCTTAATAATGTTTTTCTTTTCCTCATATTCTTTTACACTCAATGACCCCCTTGTATTTTAGTGGCTTTATTACCTTGCTTGGGGTGAAATGATTAAAAAATGGAAACATTAGAAAAATGTTAATCTAATACTTGTAAAACTCAAATATTCATTGCATATAAATATACTATTAACATAAATATGATATAAATTATATATTTAGGAGTAAGATAATTATTTTTAAATCAGTTTTTCTTTTGTAAAGTTGAGTGTCACTAACTTATCCTATATTGAACTTAAGACTTGGTGGCTTACAGACCCATATTCTACAACTCTAGGAGCTAATTTTATATGGATTTTCAGATAGTTAACACTATACTTGTAAAATCCACTATATACACAGATGTACATAGTTACTGCATTGGTTCACAGGTTGTCCTTTTGGTGGATAAAGTTGTTTACACTTTCATAGAAATATTGATTGGCTATCAGTATGTGACTTGCCTACCTGTGTGCTTTAAAAGTTAACTTCTACAATGTTCTTTATTCATGGTCTTTGTCTACAAAAACCTATTGATTCTTTACTTACCAGCTGTTTACCACCAGGTGACACATAATTCTCTGACATTTCCAAATTCATATTTTTTCAAAGAAAACAAAAAACATGCAGCAAATTGCAGAATGCATTAACATTTAATGCTGAGTTGAATTCCACAAATGTTGCTCTTTTAACTACTTCTGGGCCTTGATTTTTGTTAATGTAAAAGAATCCTTTCTGAAAATATTAATGTAGCCAGTGTTCTCTTGCACCTTTTTATGTATATGTGCATATATCTATATTTCTCTCTCTCTCTCTCTCTCTCTACATATATATATATATATATATATATATATATATATATATATATATATCAATTGATTTTACATAGTGTTTTATTGTTAGTGGAAACTAATCTAAACTACTTTCACCATTAAGGTTAAATAATACACTGGATCAAGTCTCATGTACAGTGAGAAAGATACTCAATATTTTTGTTCCCTCACAGAAGATATGCTAAATTAAGGAAAGCAGTAAATGTGGCATCAATAAAAGGTCCACACATATATGCAATGAGAATGGCTGAATTTATTTATGAGAAGTAATAAATAAGATATTAGTTAGCATATTTTTTCTTTTTTTTTAAAATGAATTCATCCCAAGCAAGGCAATAAAGCCACTAAGACCCAAAGGGTTACTGAGAATTAAAGAAACTGAGAAAACCTTATTGTATAGAAAGGACAATGAAAGAACAAGATTCAAAAAGAGAGAAGATTATTATTAATATTGCATTTAAATCTTTGAAGATTGTAGTTGACAGAAAAGCAAGAAAACAGGAGAGATTTCCACAAACAATAAGTGCAAAAAAAAAATTATTAATATAAAACTTATGACTACATCTAGCAATTTCAACAGTGAAGTGGTGAGACCTAACTGCCTATGCTTAAATTCAGTGTACCAAAGGAGAGAAGTCATTAGAACAATTGCCATGAAAATATTTATAGAAAAGCATGGAGAAGTTATGTTAGGGCAGCAGGAAAGTGATTGAAGCTGAGATACCAGGTCAGGACTGTTAAGATTACATAGT
This sequence comes from Acanthosepion esculentum, assembly GCA_964036315.1. Classification (NCBI taxonomy): domain Eukaryota; kingdom Metazoa; phylum Mollusca; class Cephalopoda; order Sepiida; family Sepiidae; genus Acanthosepion; species Acanthosepion esculentum. Next base: position 43,277,472 of record OZ038490.1, read on the forward strand.
CTTTATTGGATTTTGTCAAGAATCTTTAGATACATGGCAGAAGCAACAGATTAGATGTGGCAAAAATATTCACTCCAGGGACAAATGCCTATCTTTTCACTTCTGTGTTTGTAAATGTGCAGGGCATAGTCTAGGAAGAAATTAAATAGACTGGGGCTCTCATTTCTTCGTGCTTGTACTTCTGATGGTGGTCTGAAATGTTTCTGTATAGGGGTTCTCACCAAACATGTAAGATTCTGTTGATCAAATCAGTTTCCTTATTAGATCAGTGCATTCAGTGAATTTGGAGCTTGGAAGGTAGTTTCTAATGGATGAGAAGAGGAAGTCTCTATTGATGTGGTCATATGCTGTTGTGAGGTCAACAAAGCAGGTATATAGTTTCCAATTAGAGAGGTAAGCAATTTCTTGGAGTTATTTGATGACATATATTCATCATTGCATTCCTTACCAGAACAAAAACCAAACTTGGTCATTAGGAGTTGACTTTCATAAAATGATGAGAGCTTAGTTAATACAATGTTCATAAGCAAGTACCAAAATTTAGGTATCTCTTTTTTTTCACCACAAGTAATGTATTTTTAGCAGTATTTAACTATTTTAGATTTTGTTCAGTTCTTCTTCATCATCAGATTGCCAGTTGGCATCTAGTGTGTCAAACAGGACATTTTTATGTTAACCTTATTTTGATTGTAATCATAATTTAATCAATTTTATTTCATTCTGGGTTTATTAGTGGTTGAGCATTGCCAGTCAGGCATGTTTATATGTGAGTCTAATACTGATATTAGGGTATAAAGTTATTTTTGGAAGAATTTGATTTTTAAATTATGCTTTATAGAGTAGGAAATAAAGTATTATAAAATTCTCAAAAAAATAAAAATTGAAAAGAAAAATGTTTGACAGTATTGAAAATCCATTTAACTATAATGGAGACATATAAAAAGTTATACTTGCTAAACATGCTTGTTAGGATACACTTTGTTGACTATTTAGGACCTTTTCAATTGGGAAAAAGAGGCACTAGAATTTGAGCAATCATGTCAAAGAATAGTTTATAGAAAATTTCATAGAAATCTATGCATTGATTTTTGATTTGCAGAAAATTTAATGCTCAATATTCCTGTGGTACTAATGACTTAAAGCAACTTGAACTGCTGATAGAAGAATTTGTCTGTTTTGTCTTATGTAGTATGTGTCTCACTCCAGATCATACCAGAATATACTTTGCACTCCATGTGATGTCAGAGAAATCAGATGACCTGACAGGTGACCTCCTGGCAACCAAGTATAGATCTGCACCTCACAGGATGTCAGTGGCTGCTCTCATATGTGAATGAGTGATAGGCAAACATAGGAAAGAACCATATGATAGAGATAGATATATGAACACCAGTTCCAGATGAATGAGAAGACATTCTTTGTCTTAGACATTACAAATGAGAATGTAAGGCCCATGTTTAGATGAGGGCCCAAAGCAAACAGTAATTAATAAAGTCCAGTGAAATAAAATGTAATGTTACATATAAGAAATTCAGCCTCATATTCTCATTCTAATGTACACCAATACTTCCTTACATTTATTTTCTGTCTAATACATCATTCTTTCTTTGAATCCTATCAGAAGCTGAGATGATTTGATGGAGAAATTGCATGAACATATCCCAGGCTAAATCTAGAACTCAGCTTTGATTTGGACTGCTTTTCTTCTGAAGAAAAATTAATTATAATCATGTAATATAATAAAAAAAGAGAGATATTGTAGAGACTACACATTAATAAATATGAGATATTCTGGTGGCATTTTCACCTTCTACCTTCTGCAGCTTGTTTACACTCTTGAAGGATATTCCTTCAGAATTATTTCTGACTTATCAATTCAGCTCTTCAAGTGAATTCTTGGTAGAATTACAGCACAATTAATTGGAAGGTTATAATACTCCTGACCTCTTTTTCTTTTATTTTGAGCATTTCTAAATTGAACTCCATCCCACTTTCAATTTTTCTTCATCTCTGGATGAAACCTTGCAAATTATTTTATGCATCTTCTACAAGAATTGAAGCAATAAATAAGTCAAATAATTGATTTTTGCTTACCTTTTTCCTTGATCTTGAAGCTCTAATGTCAACAAATATCAAAGACTGCAGCAAATAGCATTTTGACCAATCAGATGCAGTACTGAAAATAGCCAGTAAAAATGATTTACAAAATGAGCAGATTATATGGGATTAACAAAAAAGGGTGTTTAGGAGGTGGAACCACTATTAGAAAAACTGAAAAGTTGATTATTGTTAATATTTTCATTCTTCCAAATAGGCTGATAATAAAAAAAGGAATTATTGTACAAAAGTTACAACATATATTATGACTGTCATATGAATTATTATGCCATGGATTTATTAACTTTCATCTATATTTGCCATTCACATAATCTTCAAACTAGATACTTTGTTGTTCATGAAGCTGTTCTAATAAATAAATATATTTTATTGTAATAAAGTGATGTATTATTAGAACTTTTATACATGTGTGAACATTTTAACTAAGCTGTTATTAATAAAACATTTTTTTAATTTATGCTTGAAATAGTTAAATATAAATCCCCTCAAAACAGGAATTGATTACTAAATAATTTTGGATTTTCATTCTACATGCTAAATTGAATATATTTTACTAAAGCTTGAGATTAAGTCTGTCCCTGCTCAGTTATAAGACCAGATAATTAATGATTGAAAGGAAACTTGAAATCTAAAAATAAAAAGTAAATAATAAAAACTCAAGTGATTTTATTATAATCTAAAAACTGTAGCTAGGATCACCCATGTCCTTTCAGGACATGGTTCATAGAAGAAGTAAACATTTCAGATAACTTAAAAGTTTTTTCTTTTATGAATTTCAGTTTTGCTATTACGAATAAAGTTAATATAAAAAATTATATAATTACAAAACCATTTTATTTGATGGTTCGAACAACTATATTTGCCTGCACCAAGGATGCAGTTTTTTTTATGAAATAACTCTTGAAAATTTGCATAATATCAGGAATTCTGGAATATATAATCTTCCTTTAGGTTTAGCATAGGCCTGTGAAAACCCTAACCTTTGTCCTCAAGGAGATGTGGAAAATTTTTTAGACTTATTAAAAAAAAAACTATGACTTTGATGCCAGCAAATACATTATATTTCTTGTAAAACTTAGATCATAAAATAGGCAGTAATAGTGAAAAAAGGAGATAGTCTTGATTCTACCTTATAAAAACTTAATCATTCAAAAACTGGTTATTTTCTGTTTCTTAAAAGAAGTCACTTAGCAGATCTATTATATAATAGTAAACTTAAAGTAGCAATAGACCCAAATTAATGTTCAGGGAATGAGGTAAATGTTACCAGCACTTTAATTCATTTGTTCATATCTTGTAAGTCACTCAGACAGTGTAATTTTGGAGCCTTATATCTATTTTCTAATTAAATGCTTTCATATGGTTTTCAGTTTTATCTTTGCCTTACTAATTGAACATAGCATGTACACCAATTCTTAGAACAACCTTATTTCCTTATGTTGTTCTTATTTATTATTTCAACTTTGTTTTATAAATACCTCCCCAACAAAAAAAATTACTATAGAAATTAAATATCTATCAATTGATAACTGTTAATTTGCTGTCATTTCCTAGCTTTGCTATAGGGTTCTTGTAGAAGTTAGTATAAATTAGTATAATTAAAATAAGTTAGTATTAATTAGTTAGTATTAATTGATTAGTATTAATTAGTTAATATTAATAAGTTAGTATAATATTAGGTTCTTGTATAAGTTAGTTCCAAGATTATTAATTGGAATTAATTTTATACTTTGTAGAGATACACACACATATATACTCTTTAAAATTTTCTATTTTTATAGAAAAGTGTACCCTAGAAATTGTTTGTAGTAATAAAAAGCAATGAAATCAACACTAAACTGACTACACTGTTTATACATATCTATGTATATATCTATATCTATGTATATATCTATATCTATCTATCTATCTATCTATCTATCTCTCTCGCTCTCTCTCTCTCTCTATATATATATATGAAGAAATATAGTCTTAAAGTGTGCTATATTTATGGGATAAAGTGCTCAATATCAGAGATAGAGCGTGTGTAAATATAAAAGTGAACATAGAAGTCAACACTTAGAGGTGACAGTCTGTTTCATGCTAGTGCAATCGTCAGGCAACTCTACATATATATATATAGAGGAAATTGTAAGATCAAATTTTTATTATTTTTTTCCTTAAAAAATATGTATAGATAGATAGATAGATAGATATAAATACTATGGAGGATGAATGGCTGTATTCTCAATGAGGTTTCATGCTTCTCCAGATCTCAAGTGAAAATACATATGATCTATTGTTAAAGCTACTGGAAAAATTGTCAGTTATTCTATTGTACCAGGAAGTACTTCACTCCTGTTATACAAAGATCAGATTTAATCAAAATGGTTTATTGCTGCCATTTCTAGCCTGGAGCTTCTCAATCCTCACTTTTTAACCTTTTTAAAGTTCAAAATGATTTATACGGAAGAAGACATTCTCCACTCCATGGCCTCTTTTCCCCAGATGCACCATCCCAAACCTATTAGAGAAGCAATAACAGTATCCCTATTTTCAAGACAAATGTTCCGCTGAGCTCAACTCTTTAGTTCTACCAATTCAGACCTTTAGAGCTATCTTTGCAGAGTTAAATCATCCACATTTACCCTGTATCCCAAATGTAAGGAGAAACCTCCACTCAGTTCTTTCCAAAACTGCTACTTTGGAGAACAGACACTCATGTGGATGCTTCCCTGAACACTACAAATTTAACCTTGTCAAGTCAAGGGTCAATCATTATCTATTTTCCTATCATTATAATGTTCACTTCCTTCTACCTCCTCTTATATTCATACCACACACTTTGTTGCGGTTGTGTGAAGATGTTAAGAGATATCAGAAGGTTTGAATGATCAGAAGGCTTAAAATTGTGCGTGTTCATAATCTTCCATCCACAACAATTAATAAAAGAAAAAAATAATGATTCAAAACATAACAATTGAATTTATTAAGTATTTGATGTACATGCATGTGAACTGAAAGGTTAGACAGAGTTGTATCTCTTAGACTAGGTAATATTTGTACCAAAGCTCATAACGAATAAATTGATTATTAAAATGTAGGAGAATGAGTTGTTACATGTTTGGAATTGTGTATTGTACAAGTTGGTAATAGTTCAGAATTATACTTGCATGAAATGTTGTAAAGTTCTTTTACGTCTGGCTGCATTAGTCAAGACGGGAGTTCTTTAAGTGTCACATTTTGCAGTGGAGTTGAGACGCAAGAGAGAACCAAGAGGAAGCGTGATGAAAGAGAGGGCGAGAATCACTTGTGTTTTGGTTTTTATAGTATGTTGTCTCACGTGTCAGGATCAGACTTAGTTGGCGCCAAAATAGATCTGTCGCGTGGAGGTGATTTGATTGGTCGAAACTGACCAATCAGCGAGCTAGATTGAAGGTGATTAACTAATGAATGCTTGTTATATATTTGTAAGTATGGTGGTGGTGAAAATTACAACAGGAAGAGTGCATTTCCCAGCGAAGGGTAAACTGGCTGTCGTGGAAGATTCCACAAATACCCCCTGGAGATTAAAAGTTGCAGGTACTAAAACTTTTAATATGTAAAAATATAGTGCTTGTGGGCATGTGTCACAAGTGTGGTTAAGATTAGATTCTGAAATGTATGCGATGTGTAGCACTATGTGAGTGAATGTGTGAGACGTAATGTACGCGTGAATGTGCTGTCATTGTAATGTATGCGTGAACTGTCAGCTGACGTTATGTTGAGTAGAATGCCTAAGTATGTTGGGAAGAATCGCCAAATTGCTTAAAAGGTTGAGAAGCTAGCTTAATTTCAAAAGATCTACATAATTCAGTGAGTCGAATTCGTACAGGTGATGTTGAGGTTACAATGTCATGGCGAGGTTGAAAAATAAAATTTGCTTATTAGTGATTACGTAAATCTTTACAGCAAATTTTATATGTAAGATGCGTTGAAAATGTTGTTTGAAACAGTGAGTCGTTTGAAGAATGTATTTGAGACAGTGAGTCGTCTGAAGAAGGTGTAAAGGCATGGTAAGCAAGCAGTGGCATGAGATGTCGCCATGTGGTGTAGAAAATTGTATGCGCGCTTTTGAGTTTCAGGATTGAACAGGGTGCGATTGTAATGACCAGTAGCATGTAGTGAGAGAATGCGGAATTTGCAATATTAGTAGCGACGAATAACGTGCATGCAAATCCTCACAGTGATGTCGCATCGTATGTAATGGAACAATGAGTCGTCCAGAGAAAAGTGTACGTTCATTCCAGTGAAACTTGAGTGTTGCTTCCATGTTAGAATAATGCTGTGCGGTAGAAAATACCGTAGAAAATTGTCTGAAAATTCAGGCTTGTTGTGACTTATCACCGATATTTTGAAATAATTAATTTTCGTCACATTTAACGGTTATGTTATTGCTCTGAAAGTAAAGGGTGTACAGCGTGCATATTAGGATATGTTAAAGAGTTTCCTTAGCGTCTCTGTGAATTATACATGTCGGACAATTGAATTTCCGACTTCTTTTGAGACTTGTTTTAAAGTTTCAGAGTGAGGTCGTCTGACGGCCTGTTGAGGAAACTTGCCAAGTTGGTCTGGTGTCTGATATTTAGTTTGTGTGTACGCACGTGGTGACGAACAAGAAATTTTGGTTGAGACATCGGAGTTATCAATGATGTTGAGACGTCAGGGTTGCCAGATTTTTTTTCTTTGTAGGAACGTCGGAGTACCCATTTTTGCTGCTGCAGAGTAAAACATCGGGTTTAACACTTCTGTTGTTGCTGGTACTTTGAACGTCGATGGTACCAATTTGTAGTTGGTTGAAACGTTGTTGGTTTTACTACTTGTTGGTTAGAGCAGGCTTGAACGTTGTTAGTCACCAATTCCGTTGGTGTTAAACATCAAGGTGTCCAATTGTTGGCCGAGATGCAAACGTCGGTGTTACCATTTATGTTGGTGTAAACGTCGGGATTACCAATTTATGGTTGTTGGCATAAGCGTCGGCGGTCAACACTTATGTTGCAGCCTTTCCTAAACGTCGGGGTGACCAATTATGTTGGGTTGCAAACGTCGGTGATCATCAATTTTGTTGCAGTTCTTGTTATAAGTGTTGGAGTTATTGATTTTGTTGTTATAGCCTGTTTAAACGGTGGGGTCATCAATTATGTTGCGGTTGTGTGAAGATGTTAAGAAATATCAGAAGGTTTGAATGATCAGAAGGCTTTAAAATTGTGTGTGTTCATAATCTTCCATCCACAACAATTAATAAAAGACAAAAATAATGATTCGAAACATAACAATTGAATTTATTAAGTATTTGATGTACATGTCGCGTGGAAGTGATTTGATGAATGCTTGTTATATATTTGTAAGTATGGTGGTGGTGAAAATTACAACAGGAAGAGTGCATTTTCCAGCGGAGGGTAAACTAGCTGTCGTGGAAGATTCCCCAACTACATTAATTCTCTACCTTGAGTGACTCTTGGATCATGTATTGTGTGAATGCTTCCCTGAACACTACAATTTTAACATCTTCTAGTCTAGAGTCAAGAATTAATCATTATCTATCCTTCTTTTCCTCATAATCTTCACCTCCTACCAACTTGTGGAGTCTTCCACAACAGCTAGTTTACCCTCCGCTGGGAAATGCACTCTTTCTGCCAAAATGTGACACTTAAAGAACTCCCGTCTTGACTAATGTAGTCAGACGTAAAAGAACTTTACAACAATTCATGCAAGTATAATTCTGAACTATTACCAACTTGTACAATACACAATTCCAAACATGTAACAACTCATTCTTCTACATTTTAATAATCAATTTATTCGTTATGAGCTTCGATACAAATATTACCTAGTCTAAGAGACACAACTCTGTCTAACCTTTCAGTTCACATGCATGTACATCAAATACTTAATAAATTCAATTGTTATGTTTTGAATCATTATTTTTGTCTTTTATTAATTGTTGTGGATGGAAGATTATGAACACGCACAATTTTAAGCCTTCTGATCATTCAAACCTTCTGATATCTCTTAACATCTTCACACAACCGCAACAAACTCCCCTTACACACTTCATTCACTAACCCTCTACCTTGAGCTTGAATGGCTCTCAAGATTTGTATTGGGTGAATTTTAGTATAAAAAATTATATGAAATCAACTATTTCACATCTTAAGTAATTGTCCTTGTTTACAAACACTCTATCATCAATATTGATTACACTTCCCTCATAAATATGATAAATTTTAACCAGTATCATTATTTGTGTGTGTGTGTGTGTATGCGCGCGTGCAGTTAAGTGTCCTTTTATAAGAACAATAAGAACCAATATTTTGTAACTGGTCTTTCTTTTGATTTAATTTTATGATTTAATTTAATGAGGTTTGAAATGTAAGTCAAAAGTAAGCTATACATTTTTTAAAAAAGATATATTGGAAATATACAGTTTGGATGTTCTATGTATATACACATATGTGCATTTTTCTGTTTGCAATATTTTGTAAGTGCGTAGAACTGTGTATTCACAAAGATCTTTTAAATTCATGCAGGTAACATTTAAAAAACAATGGTGTAACATTTGATATCAAAAAAGTTTCATGAAATCAATCAATTTCATGCCTGTGAATAAAGGTCTTATCATCTGATTTTTTTATGGATGACCTTATCAAATCTCAGCAGTTCCAAATTTATTTTCTGTTTTCTCATTGGATATCCAAAAAAATGTGAGCCATTTTCTTTCTTTTTATTGGCTATTCAAAAGGAAGATCTGCACACTTTTTTAATTTTCATTTGCTGTCACATTTAAGCATATACTATATAAGTGTGAAAAACAGCTACCCTTTGGCTGATCATTTTAGAACTTGTTCTTCAACTCCAGCCTCAACCAAGTGCCAACAAAGTGAATTGTGACGTGTACACTTCAATATATGAAGATGGGGCACCATCTGTGGGCAGCCACACCAGTCTTGCTCACTATTGCCTATCTCCTCCTGACAATTCCTTCAGTTACAGCAGAAAAGAAGACGTAACTCTCTTACATATTATTTTTTAATATTTTAAAAATTATTTTCTTAATACAATATTTTATTTTAAATAATGCTTTACTTTCAGAAATGTAATCTTTTTTGTTTTGAGATTTTATAATGTAGCATTTCTCAGATATTTTGCTTTGTATAGAAAGTTTACTCTAGAAATCATTAATAAATTTGATAAAAATGTTAAATGTTTTCTTATCGCACTATAATTAACTAAATGTCTTATTTTGTTTGTTGGTCTTTCACCACATAACTTAAAGACAAATAGAATTATGATCACCAAAGTTTTTGTGGTAACTGATGAGACTTTGGAACGTGATTTATTATAATAGTTTTTGAAAATCCTAAAATCTTTTATATTTTTAGTTAGGAGTCTGATTTACGATGCACATATAATGCTAAATTGAACCCTTACTTTATGTCTGTTACATTAACTACACCAAATCTTTATCTTTTTGCTTAATCATAATAAACAGATAAATTCCTAGTTAGAAAAAATAAAAGAGAAAGAAATCCAGTGTAAAATGTTCATTTTCCCCCAAAATAGGCACTTGTATATATTTGTGAAATTTCCACCCAAATAATTAAATGTGATGATGGGAATGATTTTCAAATAAAATATGATTCTTTGAATACATAGTTCAAATTCATGATCTCTTATTGGGTTTAAAGACCCAATTTAAGTCTTTTTCAGAAACTAGTTTAAAATCCTGCTGATAGTGTGTTTTCAACTAGTGTCTGTAATTTCTGGTATTTCATTTTTTATTCTTTTAATATCTTCTGAAAGAGATACATTATTTTTCAAGATTTTCTTAACTAAATACATTTTTCAAGTTTTATAACAGGCAGTACCAAATTGATTTTTTTTTGAAAGACACACATTTGCTCTTTTAATATAACTCTATTAATAATGCCTTTCCTAAGTACTTTATAGTGTTATTTTAGTGTTTACATGTTACTAACTTAATAGTTCAAATTAATCTATTTTTATTACTGTTATTTAACATAATTTTTAATATAGCTTTTCTCTTTAAGTTTGACAATGAATAAAATTGGATTAAAATTCAAAAGCTTCCAGATAAAAATAGTAGATATAGGAAATATTATTAGTATTGCCTCCAAAATAGATCAAGTTTTTTGTTTATGAATGTTCATATTTCTGTTATGATTATTTTATTACTATTAAATTATTTAAATTTAATAATTCATAACCATACCTCATGAAAATCTTTATGTATATAAAAAAAAATCATTCATATTATATTACTTAATGCTTTATTTATAGTGTGGCCAATGTAAGAATTTAATGCTGTTTGTTGATTATTAGTGTTGGAGATACAATCTCCCAAAGGATATGAGAATATATAGCTTAATCATAAATTGAATGTTCTCACAGATATAAAATAGGTGTTATAAAAATCATGATTAACCATGCAAATATGACTTTCACTTTGCATACATTGTTTTATGGAGAATTAAGCAATATAAAACAAACGCTAATCAACAATAATTTCCCAAATTATGTTGTTGATGATGAAATAATATTAATTTGAAAGAAACACACACGTGTGTGTGCGTGTGTTTATGTGTGTGTAATATAGAGGAGTCATAGATAGTATTTACATAAGTATATGAAATACAGGTTTGTAAAAAAAATGGATATACTTTGGATATGCCCTCATAAAATATATTTATAATATACCTTTTTGTCAAAGATTCATAACCATTCATATACTGTCAAAAATGATAACCACATCTGTTGAACTTAAACAAAAAAGGATGATTTAATTAGATGTTAAGGTTTAGCTGGAAACTTCATATATGATTAGTACAGAACTAATTTTTATTACAAAGTTCTACGAGGATCAAATCAAAACCTGTTATCAGTTGAATACTATCCTTTTGTAAATGCATGTTTTTGAATTTATTCATGTGTTTTGAGTTTTGACCTATCTAAATTTTGTGTGTGTGTGTGTGTGTGTGTGTGTGTGTGTGTGTGTGTGTGTGTGTGTGGTCTACTGAGAAATGTTTTAAATCTGTAATTTAGTAAATTTTTGTTCTACTTAATTTTGGCTTAATGTGCTGTCCTTGAACTTTAATGCGTCAGGGATTTTTGTCGCAGAAAATAATAAAATATTTAAAAAAAAAAATTATGTTTAGTTACTGTTAGTAAGAAAAAATGCTAATTAAAATGTTTTTAAAACAAATCACTATATAGGCATTGTTGTCAACATTTTATCTGTGATCATTTTTAGTCAGCCGAAATGATTTTTCTGTTATCAGAAACACTCAACTAAAGACATCAGTACGTTAAGAAGAGCGTTTGATTAATTACTGACACTGTGTGTACTGTAAAGTGTAAATTTTTGAGGCAAAAAAAAAACAAAAGCAAACGAAAATAACTCTTTTTAATCTTGAGTTGAGACCGTGTAGTATAGGAGTGATAAAGTGAAGAATTGTTTTTCAAAAATATCCGTTTCCATCTTGTTGTCTTATTCATTAAACCCTCCTGTTAATTTGCACAGACTCTTTGCCAAAATACAAGACTGATCATTGAAGAAGAAGAGGTTCTGCAACATTTGATGAGCCACAAACGTCTTGTTTGCGCATGTGTAACTGTACAATGTACATTCATGTATACAGATTTGAGATGATGACATCATGGTTGACATTTTTCTTGTTTGTCTGACCGAACACAGATCAATGAATATTGGCATTTTGCATAAAAAAGAAAACTCATTCTTCTTCACTGATCAACAGTTACAAATCTTCAAAGGTTAACTAAGAAGTCGAAAGAAAGAAAAATAACTTCAGATTTGCAAAAAATTACATTTATTTTTTTGACTATTTTTATTTTGTTGAAAAAAACATTTGGTGTTCTTTGATTTTTAAGCTTTTATGTTTCTTTATGATTGAAAAATGACATGCGTATTTTTTTAATTATTTTTTTATTTTACGATTTATTTTTAAATTTAATTTTTCCCACTTCAAACGAGGAAGGCAAATAGTTATTTGGAAAGTCACTCAATAGACGATTTTATTTTTCAGTCTTTTTCACTGCCTTCCTAATCAATGACTTAAAGTTCAAATTAAATTTTTACTTTTTTTTATTGAACACTTTTTAACTGAAGGCTGGAAGCAGTTAAAGTATAACATGTATCTCATATATATATATATATATATATATATATATATATATATATATATTTCTCAAACGGCATGAAATTTTACATTTTCGGTTATGGATGCATTTCTATTGCGAGTTAGTTGAAAAAAGATAAATAAATCAGACCTAAATAAACCTAATTTCCTTTGCAAAGTAAATTTATTCCCTTTTTCAAAAGTAAGTTTTTATTTTTATTATCATTTTTTGATTCATGAATTTCGAAATTCAATATATAAAAAAAAAAATGTATAAAAATAATAAAAAATAAAATGTCGATATATAATTCTTGCATCAATATAACATTGAAAAAAAAATGCCGGACCGACTTTGATAAAATTTAAAAAATTGTCTTTCTTTTTTATATGTTTAATATGCATTTTAAAAAGCAAATTAACCTTTTATAGAAATAATCTATTTTATTTAATTTTTTAATCTGTCAAATCACTTTTTTTTAAAATTTATTTTTTCCGAGCTGTATTTATTTCTAATGCGTTTTTTTTTTACTAAAAATTACAAGATTTCTGTCGTTTGGAATTGGATAAAATTTCAATGCTTTAAATTTATTTACAATTTATTTGTGTCATTTTGAAATTTTATTTCTTTCTTCAACTGTTTTTTAAGGTGTTAGGATTTTTACAAAAGTTGTTTTTTTTTTTATAAAGGTACAGTTAAACTAAAAAGAAAAATAAATATTTTTCGATAAATAAAATATATATTTTTTCTATGTAGTATTCTGGGTATATTTGCTTTTTAAGCCCCGAAACGAAAAATTTCCTAAGAACAATCATAGAAATTCACAGTTAACACTTTAAAGAAAAAGGAGCCGTGGAAAACCATGATTAAACTCTGTTCTGAAGGCATTTTATAAAGAAGAGGTTGATAGAAAATTTTCCATACAACAGAAACAGTTAAAATATAACCATTATGTTGCTCAATAATATTTTTAAAAATAATGCATAGAGAAAATTTAGCAAAATTTCTTTTTAAGGAGGCAATGTGTAATTGCAGAATGTGATTATTTTTTTGGTCAAATTCATTACTATTGTTCAAATTTTGTCTCATTATTGAACAGCTTTTGATAAAATTAATATAACATTATCATAAAGCAAACAAATTTTATTTCAAAAATCATTTTGTCCCCTGGAATGTCATTCAATATGTTAGGGTTTTTTAAGTCCAAGGAGTTTCATGATAAGCAATTTTATAGTTCTTAATGGCATTTGATGCACCAACTCTCAGAATATTTTGCAAACCTACAACTACAAACTAACAACAAAGAATTTGTATAAATTATTTAATTATTTAAAATAAAGAATTTGAATTCTGATGACAAAAGATTAAGCAAAAATTAATAAACAAATATTTACTATGAAAATAGTAATTTTGAAAAGTTGTTATTGAAATGTTATTATTTCAGTTTTATGTTCATCCACTGCTGCTTGACAAATGCAGATGATTTTTAATAATTGTTGAAGCATTTTCTTTTTTTTTAATTAACATTAATAATATTAATTTATGGGTGGTTAAAATGCTCATCTCTTGACCACACAACCTGTGCTCAATCTCACCATGTTTAGTTTGTCAAAGAGGTGACTTCTTGATAGTATTAGTATGAGGAGACAATCCTAGTGTACAGCATAATTGAAAAGTGCCTGAAAGCTATACCATAGGTTGACCCAAGCCTTGTGAGTGAAATTGTGTAGACAAAACTGTTTAGAAGTTGTCAATGATTGTGCTAGCCCAAAGTTACAAGTCATTGGGACTGAGGGTTTGAACCTTGTTCAACTGATGATCATACCAGATTCTGTGCTTTATCTTAGAATTGTAACTAAAGTCTGCCCAGTATAGTTGCAATATAAACCACAGGCTGTCTCTATGTATTTTGAAGAAACACAAATATGCCTGAGTAAATATCTGCAATAGGAATTAGTCACCTTAGCAGACAGTTGGAAATGAGTGGCCAACCATTACCTATAATAATTAATGATAGTCTTGCTTCAGTAAAATTATGCAAGAGAACAAAAGTTTTTTTTTATCAAACTCTGATTAGTGAATGATTAGTAAATGATTGCTGTGAAATGAGTCATTTCTAAAATTAAATATCTGATATCTATTTACTAAGTTTAGCTTAATCTAACATAAGGTTACAAGTGTAGAGTACTCAGCAGGATCAAAATTGCCACACTGGGGTCTATGGGAATGGACTGAAAACCACCTATGTGCTATGTAGCTTCAAGCTGTGGGTGACTGTCTCTCAACAACTTCCTGCCCCTCGTAGTTCTAAGGAACATTTGATTCTTTACCATCCCTCTTAGTCCTCACTTTGCTATCCATTTATACAAGCTTGTTAAGTAGGTTATTCACTTTTTCTGTTTAACCTTCAATATATCTTGTGAATATTAAGTTCTCCAAGCCTTCTTGCCTTAATATGTGCCTCAGAAATTTCAACTGTCATACTGGCAAAGGACCAACTTCAAGGGATATGCAGTGATAGTAATATATCATTGTTAATAATACTTAAAATCCATATTTTATTCACAGAACCACTTAAATCTTTAAATACTTAAAAATACCAGAAAGAATTCATGTTATTGCTCTACGTATTTTCTTTCTTTCTTTTTTACCATTACAAACCCAAAAGTTGATATTTTAATAGAAATATTAAATATAGCTGTTATAAAAATAATTTCCGAAAAATATTTCTGTATATTAAAAAAAGTCAATTATAATAGTGCAGTATGTTTTTCTGAGTTCTCATTGAGCCTTGCAGTTTGGAGGATACTTAATGATTTTATAATGTCATCAATAGGTATATAACATTTCTTCCTCTAGTACTTTGCAAAATTTCTTAATAATTTTAAAGAAAAATCTATGTTTTTTAGTACTTCAAATACAGTATATCAAACAATTTTTTATACATGGGAATTTAACTAAGTTAGAAATATTCTCAACAGGTTTGCCATATTGACTACAATGTTTCATTCTTTTTTTAACTAAACATTATCAGAATTTATTATACAAGTCAATGTTTTAACAATGTAATCAATATTGGTAAAATTTTCAGGATATATTCATACAAAAATGTGAATTTCTGCATTCTATTAGAAATGTTTACAATAACTTATTGGGTACAGTGAGATTTTATTATATAACTCAAGGGTTGTTCATGTAAATAAATATAATTCCTAATATACTTATTAATATTTATTTTTTAATTTTAAATATGTAGAGACTGCTATGGGTCATAGGAAAGATAACTGAAAATAGAAACAAGGTATTGTCAAATTATTGAGTGATGGGAACATCGCATTAAAGATTGCAAAAATGTTGAATGCAGACCTGAAAACAAAAAGAAATTAAAAATGTTGGTAAGATATGAACAAAAAATAAAGAATGTCACAAAGAGATTCAAGAAACATCTAAAGGGTAATAAGCAAGAAAAAATGAATGGTCCAGGAAATATTTGAAAAAAGCTGATTTTGCAAATGTAAACAGTGAAAAGATGTAGACTATTAAGAATGTTGGCTAAAGAAATGAAAGAAATCAAACCACTAACCTTTAAAGTGAACATTACAAAAATAAATGTATAAGGTAAATAAAGTACATAAAACTAATATCTCAGTAATTTTAGTGATGAATTTAGAACTACATTGGATGGATGTGATAGCGGGGCTAGAGTTTGGGTTTTTCATGGAAATACTCAACCAGTACAAATTAGAAGACAATGGGGGAAGTTGGAGTAATATTTTGTGTTTGTACTGTATGTAGTAAAATTACAATTATAAGTTGATGATGGTATTAAAATAAATGTAGAGAATTATAAATTCTTGGGTGAGATTTTTTTTAAGTGGTACAGGTCATAACTAGGAAATTTTAAACTAAAGCATACATTCATACAAGACGGTACTCCTGCAAATTCTTCAAAGATGATTATTGCTCATGCTAAAAATGCTTTCAAAGACATCAAACTAATGGAATGTCCCACAACTTCTAGTTTTCATCAAATAAAAAATTGTAATCTATTATTAAAAGACATGTATATGAGAATAGAAAACATTATTCAAAGAACATCCTTGGTAATCAATAAAAATGATGCAATTAATGGTGAAACAGTAGAAAAAGTCTTCAAAATCAATGAATGAAAAAGTAATATATAAAATAATTAATTTAAATATTGTGGATTTTGTGCTAAGTGAATATTTTTTTCTGTGTTTTATATCTTTTGGATTTACTTATAAACAAAAAGTTATAGTGTACTTAGCAATAAGATCTGACACATCCAAAAAAGTTATCAATATTTATTTTAACCATTATAAGTTCATATAAATATAAATGTCTCTTGAACAGTTGGTTTATTGTGAAAATATTAACGTGCATCATAAAATCTGACATAGTGTATCACAATGAAATGTAGAAATTATTTGGATTATATGTAGTCCATCTGAAGAAAAAAATCATAAGCAAAGAAAATTTTTATGGGGTTGAATTTGTGATGAGATGTGGTTTGCTTATGTGAAATAATTGGAGAAAACAATTTTTTCAGATATTTTATTTTGCAATTAATATATAGAACATTCATGAAAATGTTGATGCAAAGCAGAAGCAAAGTTAATTATGTGTTGAAACTGCCAGAATCACAAGACATCACTACTTTTGAAATATAATGATAAAAGTTGATACTGAAAATCAATATTGAGAAGTTAAGTTCAGATTTTAAAAGAGATAAACACTAACTGTCTATGGTAATAAATTTTTTTTACATTGTTTTGATGTTTTCACAGTCAGATATATTGTTTATTTCCAGCAATAATTAAAATTCCCGGGATGTACCAGAGGCTTATAGCTAAAACAATTTAAATAATAACTAAAGGAAATAGTGTGTCCAGTTTCCATCAAGCTTTTAACCTATTTTTTGGTATTGAATTCAACTAAAGGAATTTGTATTAATAGATTAACTAGCAATGTAAAAGTAATGTTCAACTAGCATCAATAATTGCCTGCAGAAAGCAAATCAACTTTCAAGCAGTAAATCTTAAAGTGAATTGTTTGAATATTGCTAACAAGATAAAATTTTTAACATTTCCGAAACTTTCCCTAAGTATGAAAAAGAAAATAGATCATTACTTTCAGAGGTGAAGGTTTTCTACAGAAAAGTTGTAAGCATAACAGAAATTTCTCATTGGATTACATTAGTACAACAGATATGTGAATTAAAATTCTTTCTTTTTTCATTTTCAAATATGAAATTAAAATTAAAATTCTAAAACTCATCATAACAATTTTAATAATGTTTCTTTGTTTTTATAGATGTTTTTTGGAAGGCCCTTTTACGTATTATGCCAATGTGACATATAAAGCTCCTTGCATACATCATCTGAAGGAATTGATTAATTCCAGTCTGATACTGGGTATGTTTGGTAATATTGCAAATAAATCGGAAAAAATAACCTTGATGAAAAAATCATCTGGAAACTGCACTTACATGAAGTAAGTAAAAACTTGAATTTACTATTCATTTATTACTGAATAGTTTTCATTTTTATGAACTCTATTTTGTTTCACTTTTCTGGATTGATCTTAATATGATAATTTTGTTTATACTCTTAAGTAACTGTACATGTTTTATCCTTATACAATATCTCAGATGATCTTATATATAGTTTATTATAAAATTTTTAATTGACCAAGAAATAATCATCTATTCAAGTTTTTAAGAACTGATAGGCTAATAGTACAGATATTTTAGTTTAGATTACTTATACAGGGTGGGGCAGAAAGTTTGCCTCAATTTCAAAGGTTAATAAAAAACAAAGATGATCATAAGAGAAAAACTTTACTCTCCACTCCAAGCCATCGTGGGTTATTACCTGAAACATAAAATAAATGACATTTAATATATTTCATAGATACAAAGTTTTTTCTTTTATCTTCAAATGTTCGTTTTTTATTAACCTTTGAAATTGAGGCAACCTTTCTGTCCCACCTTCCTAGACTTTACTTATTTAATTTTATCTGTGATTAACAATTTTCTTTCTATTGATTGCTTGTAATTAAAATTGTTTTGTGCCTTGAGGTATGTATATATATATATATATATATATATATATATATATATATATATATTCCAATGTTTTTCTTCTTTACAGAAACAAGTATAATATTACAGTTCTTGTACTTGATCCATTATGCTTAATTTTTTCTAATCACAATCTCTACAACAGATTTCACACTAACATGAGATGTTCTCTACAAAGAGCTCAGATTTTAGTGGCCATATTTAACAATTAGATCAAGGCTGGACTATTCATGCACATTGTCACACCACCTCTGCCTACCTTAACTTCTTATGCCAATTATACCGTCTAAGCAAATTTTGGAAAGACCTGATTTAGAACTGTTTATGTAACCACATAGTTTTAATACTTTGCTTTTGATGATGGAAATAATAGGTAGTAGTTGAGTTATCTCAAGAAGCTCTTCTATTTTGATAGGATCTGACAATCTATGGTTTATCATATGATTTTGAAAAGTCTTGGTTTACTTGCATATTTTTTCTAGCAAAAATTGACATACTTGATTCCACAAAGAACAATGGCCAATATGTAGGTATTATAGATTTCTTTTTTTGATGCTATTATATATCCAATCAGTTGAAAGTAGTTCTTTATTCTTTTCAAAGGCAGCCCACCCTAAGATGATCCTAGTTGAAAAACCACTTGTCCTGTTATTTTTGCATGACAACTAATAGCCTACGTAAATGAATTCCAAAACTTATTTGATTGACTTATCATAGATTGCAATATAGAGGGGTTGTTTTTTGTCTGTTGCCATACATTTAGGTTTTGAGATATTAGAAAAAATTCAGCATCAACTACATATCTAGTTAGAACATCAAGAAAAGTCTGAAAATCTTTGCTTGATCTGTTTATGGTAACAGTATATTCAACAGGGCTTAAATTTGAAAGAAGATAACCACCAATAAAAAAATTAGAATGTTAATAATGGCTTGACAATGTGAACCACTGATTAAATTTGTAAGGTATTAACTGTTCACTTCATTTTTGTTAAACATTTTCCCCCAGCAAAGTAATAAAGCCACTAAGACACAAAGGGTTATTGAGTGTGAAAGAATAAGAAAAAGAAAAATATTATTAAAGATAAGCGGAATCAAGACGACAATAGATAATGATTGACATTGCATTTAAGTTTTTAAAGATTAAAGTGGCTGAAACATAAGAAGCTGGAAGAGAGTTTCACAAATGAGAAGTGTGAGAAAAGGAACTGTTAGCAAAGAACTTAAGGTTACGTCTAACCAATTCAGCTGTAAACTGATGAAAACTTGTTGCCAATCTAGTACTGTTCTTAAATTCATAAAGATTAAGTATCATAGAGAAAAGTTCATCAGAACAATTCCCATCAAATTATTTATACAAAAGTTATGGGGAAGTGACTGAAGCTGGGGTGCCTGATCAGGACCAATAACATTGAAGATTCTTCTTCAGTTTTTATCAAGAATCTCTAAATATCACATATGGTCTGCTGCTTCTGCAGCAGTCCATATGTGGCAGCAATATTCAAAGCATGGATGAATGAATATGTAAGATAGATTCTGGCGAGGAAAATTGTCTAGCATGACACAGTGAACCAACTTTGCTACCAGCATTCAGAGCCACTGACTTAATATAATCTTTCCACTTCATGTCAGAAGAAAACATTAGCCTGAGAAGGTACAAGTCACTCTCCTGGAGATTAGTATCAGCCATGCTGATGGAAGGCAGAAAGGGGTCTCTCAGGTGATTGATAGAAAGCAGTTTTGTTTTGGGGGCATTACAATTAACAAGTCATTCCTTGCTTCAGTTAACATCAGATTTCTGACAATCTAACCTTATCAAACTATCAGTCTTACTATTAAGACAGGAGTAAATAGTTGTGTCATCAGGTATCGATATCAAGTTGAGAGCTGAGGCCATCAGGAAGGTCATTGATGAAAATTAGGAACAATGTAGGCCCAAGGATAGAGCTTTGGAGGACAACTGCAGTAATGAAAAAGATCTAGAAGAGTGGCCATTCATCTTTCATTTTGTGATTTGATAAGAAAGATCACATAAGTTCAAAAATTTGTCCAGAACGATTATAACCTTTCAACTTGTTAAACCCTGTCAAATGCCTACGATATGTCCAAAGCAACAGCATTCTTATCTAAAGCTTAATAGACACTTTAAGCAATAATTGTTAATACATCAGCAGCAAAATCCATATTGCTTATCTGAAAGAAGACCCTGCAATATGAGATGATTAATCAGTTCAAAGTTGAGGTTCTCTAGTATTTTGCCAAAACGAAGTAGAAAGCTAACAGACCGATAATTAAAATGAACAGACAGTTCACCTGAGTTCTTAAAGATTGGAACTACATAAGAAGATTTCCAACAAGCACGAAAGCAAAAAGCAGTAAGGCATTTATTGTAGAATTGAGAGAGAACAGAAGCCATATCAGGAGCATATTTCTTAGAGACCATTGCAGAGATACCTTCAAGTCGACATACTTTGTGGGGATGCAATTTAGAGATGATAGCAGAAACCATGAATGGAGTAATATGCCTATCATTCAATAGAGACTCACTTCTAAGTGGAAAGTCAGGCAAAGCTACTCAAATTGAATGAAGAGGGGAGGGATAGAAGACTTACTCTTATTTAGCATACTATTACAGAACCACCAATAGTTACAAGAGGCAAAGTTGTTAAAGGCTATAATAGTGTTTTTTTCTATCAGCAAACAAAGACTTAGAACCTTCAAGGACACATTTACAATTATTATTTTCAGAGACAAATAGGTGTTTGTTATCACTGAAACTGTCTTGCTGGTATAGCCAGTTAAAGTGATTATTGTGGGCTATGGTGGCTGAGCAGGCTGGTGTGAACCATGGAGAAGGTTCTGGTTTCACCTGATATTTCTGGGAAGGTACAAATGAATCAATGCCACTTTTATCCTAAGAAGAAGAGGTTTAAAAATATCAGTCTAAGGGGCATCTTAAAGAAATCCCAAAATGAATCCTAATCACTATGTTGGTAACAGCAAGAAGTCTTGTAAAAAGGAGGTTACTGTCTAATAGACAACTCAAAAGAAATATCAACAGACGCTACTGTGATCTGAATTGCCAAGAGGACAGAGTTGTGATGCTCAATAAGAAGTATGTGAGGAGGTAAGGAACAAATCAAGTAAAGAAGCATATTGATCAGATTTATTAGGGAAACAAATAGTCATTAAGCAATGGAAAAATCAAAAATGTGAATATTGGCAACATCATTAACATTAAAATGTTGAAGCCACTTGATGTGATGAACATTAAAATCACCAAACACAAAAATGTTTGCAGATGTATGTAGAGAGAGAGCCATTTCTATATGATCAGAAATTTTGTCTAATATATTGCAGTTCTCAGAAGAAAGAGAGCAATAAATGAAGAAAAGATTGCTAATAGAGTGCAATAATGAAAGTCAAAAGCACATGAAAGAAACATCTAGGGACTCAATGGACAATTCCCTTGCCAATGAGAAATTTTCTGGCAAACCAGAAGATAGGCTAGAACAGATAATTCATTAGTAGCAATAGGAGAATTTAAATTAGATTCACAAAGTAAAATGTGTTTCAAGAAAAAATATTCTACACTGCAGAAATTGGAACAGATACCACGAATATTGGAGAAAGAAAGGTTGGGAGGTAGATGATTTTTTGTTTATTGGTTTTCTTGTATTTCTTTTCATTGTACTTACTAATTGTTGCAGTAATGGACTTCAGTGCTACAATCCAAGCCTATAGTCAAAAAGGACTTAGTTTACTAATGAAAAGTTTTGGCAATTAGCATGAGAAATGAGACTGGAAATGGAATTTCTCTCTGAAGGATGCCTACACACTGTTTTAGAGCCCTTCATTCCACAAGAACTAAATTAATGCACACGTCTGGTTATGAGTTGACAGTGTGAAGTGCCCTTTAGAAGCCCCTTAGGCTGGGGTATTTAAAGTCCTAGAAAGAAATGAAAGTATTTTACTATTGAGCTCCATTTTGGAAATCATCAAAATGCATTCTTGGACAGACTGAAGCCTGTAACACAGTCAAGACTACCTTTATCTGATTCAAAAGCAAAGGAAACACCAACCACTGATAATGAAACCCTCACAGATGAATTATCTGCTGAGGAAGATACTCCAGATGGAGACTGCTCAAAATTAGAGTAGTTTCAGACTCAACCTAGAACCACATTCTCAGGAAGATGAATAACTTTTTCTAAAAAGAGTGTGTTCATCTTTTTCAAATAAATAATGTATTTGTGGAGCTCTGCTTTTGGCTGGAGATGTATTGTGGGAAAATGAAATAAAACTAGTAAATAAAATAATAATGAATAGAAAAAATAAAAAATAAATTAATTTTCCCATGATGCAAGTTATAAGGAAACTGGAAAGGGTTTCGTTTCACATGTGTGATTTTATGACCCACTTCTGGATAGGAAAAAATCTCCCTCTTTTCCACCTTCCAACAAGATCATTTAGAAATGTTTTGGGAGCCCTATTCAGGAAGTAGTGATTTGGTCAACCCAACTCACACAAGGCTAACTTGAGCTCAACCATTTTTACGTATTCTTATTCTTACTTCCATCACTTATTTCTGAACCAAAAAAGAAAAGAAACATTTAACATCTATTATAATAAACGTCTGCAGTAGAATCTCAAGTTTTTGAATGCTTCTATCTTCTATGTTTACATATTGAGCATGCACCTTCACCTATAATATAAATACAATAAACCTTCAACCTTGTTAACTTCCATAAGCTTCTTTAAAAGTTTGTGGTACAATGTCTGTGATTAGTATGCAATTGAGAAGGTGTAAACATTTATTAGGAATTTCCCATCACTCAAGGTATTCTGAGTAGATATTGCCTAATCCTTGGTGCTTACCACTTTTTAGATTTTGGTTATCAGATTCTCACTTCAATATGGAAGATATCAGATTTTCTGTTGAATCATCAATAGCTTATTTAATAATTCTACTTTAATAATGTATAATGATTTGGTAAGGAAGTTAAAAAAAGTAGTGAATCATGAAATTTTAAATCCATAAAAAAATGTTTGATATTTTTATATGTTCTTCAAAATTTTTCATTCTCATATTGGTTAAATGTTACTGCTGATTAGATTTACTTGAAATTAACACTGTCAGTTTTTGGTCATACATCTTTATAATAAGATTGTAGATGTGGCAAGAAAACTCTCTGACAGTGCAAATATTGTATTATAATGGTATACACTGCACGAAGACATTATTATATCAGATATAGATAAAGATCAAATTATCTTACTATTTAGGCAATTGTTCCATACCAAAAATACCCTGAAATACTTCTATAAATATACTTAAAAATCAGGGCTTTTACTGACATTTTATACAAGCCATAATGCTGCTTTATGTTTACTTACATTCCTTATGTGTAAAAGAATTTCTGTCAACATTAGATGATAGAAAATGCAGTGCATATTTATATTTAAAAATACATAATTTAGGGAAAAAATTTAGCCCACTGTGATAATAATGAACTATCCCGACCTACAGATTTCAGTACTAACCACTCTGTATAAAAGTCGTTTAATTACTAACAGTTCAATTTAGCAGAATAAAGTTTCTAATGTTGATATTTGGTAATGTCTACTCATTACACCCACAACTTTTATAAACATATATTTATTTTTTTATATATTACAAATATCAAAAGGAAAATTAATAAAAAGCAAAAATAAAAATTCATATCAAAATATTATATGTATTTTCTGTTAATTTTCATTGATGTTCAGCCAATCTGTCAAATTTTATAAAGGTTTTGTTATATTTGTAATAATGATATTATTTAGACTGAAAAGCAAATGCAGCATTAAATTTTAGCTGTCCTAAAATTAAACCTCAAAACAATTGGGAAAATGAATAAATTTGATAATTAATTAATTAAATTTCATGAAGTAATTTAACATGTCCCTTCTTTATTACAGTAACTGATAGACTGTTTTTCTCTTGCAAACTAACATAGCTTTACTATAGCAAATTAATAAAACATCAACAGAATAAAATGAGCTACTTTAAAATGTAATACTTTGTCTATGAAAATATGATTTATCCTTATTAAGTGAACTACATGCAGTATACAACCAGTGAATGATTTCTATTTTTCATTTCTCAATGTATGTCACAAATAGAAAAAGTCATTTTGTAGAAAACAGATAAATTTTTATGTTTATTAATTTCATTAATATTTAATTACCTACATTGTTAAACTAAAGTAAAAACTAAAAACTAAAAAAAATTTAAAGTAATGTTTAAAGTAAAGATAACAAATACAAATATTATTGTGATCATCTTATAACTAAGTTTTCAATTATTAAAAATTAATGATTGTTTTTAAAATAATTGAGTTAATGTTTTCAATCAGTTTTCTTTGTAAGAAATCCTCTCAATTAAATTTTTTTTAGTTTCTTTTTTTTTTTAATTTTTTTATTTTTTTTTTTATAAAAATTAGTCCTAAAAGGCTATGAAGCATTTGATGGTCTTTAAAACTTGTCATTTTTCTACCTAATTCCTATTAATTAAAAAGTTTCTTAATGCTAAACTCAGTATTTTTGCCTCAGGAAATTTTTGATCAGGAAGAAGGTTGTAAATCATTTATTTTTAAAATACTTTTATAGGTTTTTAGAAGTTTTATTATTTGTGAAAAATCTATTTTTTTTTAAATCATTAAGAAACATTAAAGAATTTTGAAGAATTTAAATGAATTGCTTGAAAGCATTGTTTGGGTGAACAACAGACTAAATAGGAAACATGAAAAAGAATAGACAATATAAATATATAAAAAAGTGACAACAAATTCAAAAGTTTGAAGAACTAGAAAATGCAGTGGCACTTTTGATCAGAAAAATATTTTTCCAGGTCAGTATCTACAGAAAAAACAAGATCCCATCCAGAATTTAGTTTTATAAAAAGAATTTCTTGTGATCAAGATTTGTAACTTTTCTATTTTACATTGTTAATTAATTATTTTATCTATAGAAAAGTAAATTTCCTATGTAAGGATTTGAAGTATATGCTGTAAAATTAAAAAAATATAAAAATGCTAATATTCTCCAAAGTGATTAACCATTTGTGAGTCTGTCTGTTTTTTTTTGTAGATCAATACTCAAGTTTGTTAAACAGTGCTGTAAAGGTTATGAAGGCCCTGAATGCAAAAAGAGTAAGTTTGTATTTTCTTTTTCTAATATTTGGTTTGTACCGCCAATCTAGTACTGCACTTAAGTTCATATCAACAATTAACACAGAAGTATTTGTACTAAAGACATAGGGAAGCTATGTTACAGCAGTGGGAAAGTAACTGAAGCTGAGATGTCAGGTCAGGACCAATAACAATTCAAATTCTTCGGATTTTATCAAGAATCTCTGAAGAATAGTAGACTTATAAATATATAAGATACAGTCTGGCAAGAAAAATTATCTAGCACAATACAATGAACCAACCTTTCTAGCAGCAGACCTAGCAATTGATTCAATATAATCTTTTCACTTCATGTAGGTGGAAAATGTTAGTCTGATAAGGAGGCTAGCATCGGTCATACTGATGGAAGGTAAAAAAAGGGTTCTCTCAGACAATTAAAAAAGAGCAGTTTTGTTTTGGAAGCATTAAAATTAAAAAGCCATTCCTTGCTCCAGTTAACAACAGATTATGGTTTATTTTTGAGATCAGTTGCCAATTTGACCATATAGAACTGATCATACTATTAAGACTGGAGTTAGTAGTTGTGTCATCAGCATAAATACTGAGTTGAGAATTGATGCCATCAGAATGTCATTGATGAAAAATAGGCACAATGTAGGTACAACCTAGTGGACACCTGCATTAAAGCAAAAAGATCTAGGAGAGTGGCTGTTCAAGATAACATTCATTTCATGATTTGATAAGATTGAATCAGTTAAAAATTTGTCTAGAAATACAATAACCTTTCAATTTATGAAGAAGGCCAGAGAATGTCAAATGCTTTTGAGGTATCCAGAGCAACAGTCCGAGCTTCACCATTCTTATCTAAAGCTTGATTGACACTTTCAGCAATAACTGTTAATACATTGGCAGATGATCTAGAGAAGCGAAACACACATTGTTTATCTGAAAGAAAACCCTGCAAGGTGAGGTTATTAACCACTTCAGAGTTGATTAGGTCCTCTAGTATTAATATTTACTTTGCCAAAATGAGGTAGAAGGTTAAGAGGCCAATATTGAGAAGGATCTTAAAGACTAGAACTACTGAAGTGGATTTTCACTAAGCAGGAAAGGCAGAAGCAGCAAGGCATTTATCAGAATTTAGAGAGAACAGGAGCCAGATCAGGAGCACATTTCTTAGAGACTATTGCATGGATACCATCAAGTCCACATGCTTTGTGGGGATCCAGTTTAGAGATGATAGCAGAAACCATGAATGCGTATTATTCAAAAGAGACTCACTTCTAAGTGGAAAGTCAGGCAAAGCTACTCAAATTGAATGAAGAGGGGAGGGATAGAAGACTTGCTCTTATTTAGCATACTATTACAGAACCACCAATAGTCTTCCAAGTCAGTCAATCATTTATAAAGAATTTTCATATTGTTGCATTAATTTTTAAATTTTAGTTATACTTTCATCATTTTCAGATAATGTAGTAAAATAAGCCAGCTTGTATAAATCTGTTGTTTTTAAAATAAAACTAATTGGTTTTGTTACAGAAAGTTACTTTAAATAGGACTTCATTATAAGTTTTCCAGAAATATTATTTGTGTGAAGTGCAGTAAAAAAACTATTATCTCTTATACTGAGAGAAACATCAGGCTCTATTCATATTACTTCTTGCACCTTGTAGTAGTTAACACAATCTAGGAGTATTTACTGGAACACATGAAAATAAAGTGGAGACATATTTAACAAATTTCATATGACTGCAACATATTTAGTCAATACATGTGTTTGAATAGATGTCTCAGTGTTTTAAACTGTATATTTTCAATTACCAGCCTGGGTTTTTCAATAGTCTTTCATAAAGAAAATATACAATTCATCAGGATTTGAAACTACAAACCCCTTAAAATACTGTACAGAGTACTTTTAGACTGACTCAGTAATGAAGGATTTCATGGCAAAGCAATATTGAATTATCCTTATGAAGAAAAGCACATCATTTATCAAGATCTTTTGAAGCTCATATCTACTACTTTTCAGGAGTTAATGAATTTTTTCTATAGTTTGATATTATTTCTTATTACTATATATTTATTGGATGCATGTGCTTGAGCAGACGTCTCTGATTTTAAACAGTATATTTTTATCTAAATAAATTTCCCCTACATAAGTGTAACACAGGTTCAAATCATGCTGAAGGGCACATTTTCTTTATTAAAGACTCTCTAAAAACCCAGGCCAGTAGACAAAAATATAATGTAATACACTTCTGTCATCAAGAATAATACCTTGATCAAATCATCTTTCATGCTGCTACATTAATACCTGATATAATGCCCTTCATGACAACAGCTGGGTTCTGGAAAGGCTAGTCTTCAACCATGAGAAGACTCAGGATATGTTAATGTTCACAACTGAAGAAGTCAATTGAGGCAAATAGCAGCCTTCTGTCATTTGAGTACATGCTTCTCAAAGCTGGAAATGCTCTCTTGGCATCTTCTTTCACAAATTTGTTTATATGTTTGGTTTAGGAAATATACTTGTAAGGTGTGCTGACAATCTCAATATTTGGCATCACCAGATGGAAGGAGGCAACAAATCTTACAATACACTGTGTGAGCCCTGTGAACTCATAGGAGTTTAAGCAGGGCTCTTTCTGTTATACATGTTCACCGTAGTCTGAATGTAGAAATCCAACGTAAGTAATTTGTTCAATGAAACAACACCAATATCTAGTAGCAGCTGTTCAATAATTCTTAAGGTCTTCCATATCAGAGGTTGGCAGTGAATATTCAGAGAAAACAAAATGGCCGCCTTTATACACGTCGGATTGAATATTTCAAGTCTTCTGATTGGTTAACCTTCTATTGGTGGACTATAAAATGAGTCAGCTCATTTTGGTTGGCTCACTAGTATACCAGAGGACCCAAAAAACCTAACACTTTCTAGCTCAAATGATTAGTTCATAGCAGTGGAAATACTGTGAGCAGTAAAGAACGAGGAACTAGACATGTAAAACACAAACCTCATTCCTCCTTTGAAACCACAGATTAACTATTGTCTCAACCTTTTTCCATACTATCAACCAATTCTTCTCCAGCTGAATGATGGGACTAAACCAGATGCCAACTATCTTTTACAGCTTGTGTGTCCAACTAAAGGATCCAGATAGGGGACAACTTCCTGTGTGAAGTGATGGCACCAGGTAATCTGTGTAATACCAGGCTCACCCTCAATTTGTACAGGAAAGGTTCCAGTACAGTGTTGTACAGTATGCACAAAAGTGGACAAACTTGAATAGATTTGGACAATGTGAAAGCTTCACTCTTACTCCTTTCAGTTCTATCATAGCTACAGGCTTCATATACAAGAGGAGAATCCAGTAGCGAAAATGTGCTTGAATCCAGTTGTAGACAAGACAGTTTCTAAGAAACAATGGTTGACTCTATTGAAAGTTTTGAACTGATATAAAATGATCAGTGTAACTTTGACATTCTTTATGACCCCATGTGTGACTATGTGTCAAATGCAGGTTATCTTGGATCTTTCTAGCCTTCATAGTGCAAGTCTGTTTGTGGGCTACTAGATAATAACTTGCAAATTGTTTGCTAAAACACCGGCACAAATCTTAAGTTTTTTCAACACTAGTTGGTCCCTTATATTGGAATTTAGTGGCTCCCAGGTCCTGTTTTGAGAGTCGTTATAATTGGCTAAAAATCTCATCTATGCCTTCTGGTTCACTTCTGGAAATCAAGAGGAGCCTTAGCTTTGCTTGTTTCTCAGTTGATTGTGGAGGCAAACATTTCTGGTTCAACTTGTACAATTTTTGTTTTGAATATTCATAATTTTATTGGACTATCACAATGAGTTCCTGGTTGTATAGGTAAAATTTGCTCATTTATAGTTTCTATATCACCAGAAGGTAATAAAATACAGCAAAGGAAATATGAATAGATATTATGATATTGCATGAAAGAAATTTGATGAAGTGATTAAAGTACTGAATCTTAGCATTAATAAGTAGATCAATTATAGAAGTATTACTTTATAAAAAAATAATTTAAAAATTGATCATTTACTTTTCAGGTTTTGAGAAGAATAATACTTGCCACTTGTTTGGAAACCATGCATTGATTATCTTTCAAAACAAGTACTTTACATTTGAGGGTAATTCATCATATACATTGGCAGCTGGTTACCATTATGATAATGGCCAAATAGATAAATATCCTATATGGTCTATCCAAGTGGACTTATATAAATGTAAATCACTTTTGGATTGTAAAAGAGTAAGTATTACTTTAAATATTTATTAACTAATTCTTAGAATATGTTTTTTATTGTATAATTTTCAACAGTAGAATTTAATTAAATTTTTGTCTATAAATATATAGTAATTACATTGTAAGTAATGAAGCCTTTTTCAAATGATTCTGATTCTTTTATCATACAATCTTAAAGCTATTAAATTTTCAAATTTTTTATTTTACTATGTAAAAATAATAAGGAATAATATCTGCATATTTAAAATTGAATACAAGTATTAGGTTGGAACAAAAATTTGTAGCATTTAAACGTGATTTCATTTCACATGTAACTAAGAATTAAGATATACTTATACTGAAAACTGGTATTTCATGTTTTTCTATATGATTAGTTTATGGATTGTGAAATTTAATTTTTTTTATATTAAAAGTGAAAATGGAGGAAAATGAGAGGTATTTTCATTTATTTGATGGTCTTTTATTTCTGGAAAGGAAAAATGTACGAACAGCAAAAAAATGTGTGCTGTTTATGGAGATAGTACCATAACTGAGAGTACATTTTGTAAGGGGTTTTCTAGGTTCAGAAATGGAATTGATCTGAAATACAGAGAATGTTTCAGTGAGACACAAGACATCACAGATACTCCATATATCTCATGAGAGTCATTTGAAAACACTTGGATATGTGAATCATTATGATGTTTGGATGCCTTATGACTTAAATAAAAAAAAAAATGAATGAACTACATTTCCATCTGTAATTTTCTGCTCAAATGTGACAAAATAACACAGTTTTTAAAATAATACTAACAAGGCAGCATTTATAAGTAGATTAATTATAGAAATGTTACTTTTTAAAAAAAATAATTCAAAAGGGCCCAGAATTCACCACCAGGAGAGTATCATCTTCTGCCAGGACAATGCCAAATGTCATATCTCTTTACAGACAGGTAGAAATTAGTATAGTTTGTCTGTGATGTCCAACTGCACCTGCCTTACTCTTGCACCTTAGGATTACCACTTATTTCAATCCCTACAAAATTCTCTTAATGGGGAAAAAGTTCAATTTTTTGGAAGACAGTAAAAACCACTTACACCAGTTCATCACTCAGAAAGATGCCAAGTACTGGGAAGATGGAATCATGAAACTGCCTCAAAGATGGTGAAAGGGAGTGGAATAAAATGGCCCATAGTGGTTGAATAAATTTGTGTTTAAATATCTAAATATTGTCTTTGAAATTCACTTAAATATTCTGCAGACTTTTGTCCTAACCCAATAAAATTGGGATAATCATTTTACAGTTTTTTATTATATTATTTATTTTAAATGATAAAATCTTCACAAATTTCTGTCATTATCTGAAAATAATACATAATGTAATTTATTTTGAATTTTTTGTTCCTTGTCTGAACTTTAGGCTGATTCACAGCTAAAATGTTTTTCTTTTGGAATTTTATTTCTTTTATTATCTTGTTTTCTTTCACAATACTCCTTTTTTCAGACATTGAATATTACAGTCAATAATGCTAATATTATCATCAATGATTGCAATGAAGTTTTAGTTGACAATTCACTGATGTATCTTTACAAAACTTTAGAAATTGAATGTAAGTCATTTTATCATTTTATGTTTTTAGTTTAAAATATTATACACAACAATATATAGATATATATAACAATCCCATACATTAAGAAAAGATTAGTCTAAATGGGAAAGTGAAGAGGTGCTTACATCTCCAAACCAGCATTCTGAGACCTGATCATCAAAACTTTTAGAAAGTAAATCAAGTTCTGTACTTTTCAACAGACTTATATCAGCAAATGAAATTTGTCAGTGCTGATTTTCTCAATAATCTTCTTATTGTACCAAATAATGATAAAGATGATCATTAAATTATTTGATGGCACAACAAAAAATATGACTTCAACATATTGCACCCAGGGGAATAAAATAAATTTTAGATATAATTTACATTTATTTTTTGAAGATTTTCTGTATAATTATGATGTATACTTGATAATATTTATGTGTAATATTGTGTTGAAGTGCTTCAACCAAAAAATATGAAAAATAATTTCTTTACAATCAAAATATTTAATCAAATTAAGTTCAAGAATTTGTCATGAACTTTATTATTTTCATTGTTGAAAGATGCTGGTTTTGAATTTGTATTTCACTAAATTTAATGAGAACTATGAACTAAAGTGAATAGTTTATTATGAAAAAACTGCTGATCATTAAAAAATAGTAGTTAAAGAATTTGGATTATACAATTACTAGTTTATTTGTACCATCATAAAATGATGGCATATTTGAGTAATTTCAGTATTGCATTTTACTTATATGTTTATGTTCAATACTTCCCAAATATTAGACTAAACTAAAAGTAAAATTATGTAAAGATATAGATTATCCTTTATGATATCTCCATGCTATAAATAAAAGCAGTTATAATAAATAAAACTAATTTTTAATACATATATTTAAACACATCTTTATTTATTTACAGAGTTAATCACAATTTAAGAGAACATTTAACATAATATTTCTAGTATAAACATGTGGCATTTCACTATGGTACTAAAAGAGTATACTGTATGGAGATAGGCAATCTGTCCACCTTTATGAAATATATTATTCTGGTGATGTAGAAAAAGAGTTATACACATAAAAATACATTTCTATGTGGATAAATATTTCATTTTCTGTATGTAAATTTACTAGTCAATAAATGTCATAGATTTAATTTATACGGTGCCTTTTCAAATAGAAAGTATTTTAAATGAATTCATAAGAAAATAAAAATAGTTAAATTCATAAACTTCTGACTAAATCAGTTTATAACACTTGTATATTTTATTTGGGATTTTCATAAATTTTTTTTTTGTAATATATACAAAGTATTAAATATATTGAAGTTAATTAGTAAATTTAAAAAAATATGCATACATTAAACAATGCGTGTTTCTGAATTCATAATGTGTTACTTATATACATTACAGATTGTCTATATTTTGACATATATATGATAGTTATAATATATTTTTGCATATTTCTTCCAGCTGTAACAATCCAAAAGAAAAATGAGTACATTTTTGTTGACAGCAAAGGATATTTTGGTCTTAAATACAGTAAAAAAGGAATCTTGTTAAAACTTGATAGTTTCAATGAATTTACTGATATTCAAGGTTTATGTGGTAATCATGATGAATTAGGTGAGTCCCTTTTTATCTTATCAATTAGGTTTCATCCATAAATACCAAATAAGAACTAAATAAATAAATGTTTCCTTGTGATTTTTTGGTAACTACTTATAATTTATTATGTGTATTCATATTATATTAAAGAAATATCTTAATGAACAAATATTTTTTGGTAAGAAGAAAGCTAAATTCAAAGAATCTTCTAAGTACATTAAATTTTCTATCAAATTAAATCATGGTGAAGAAAAACTATGGTAATATATTTCTAAAGCTTTACTCAATGTTAATTTTATTTTGCATACTTTAAGAATGATCACTGAGTTAAAGAAAATGTAAGTTCATATTTAGTATTATGTTACTCATTCTTCATTTAAAAATAAAAATTACAATTTTTGTGTAGTGACATAAGCAAAATGAACTAGCCTTATTTTGCTTAGAGTTAAGTGACTATGAATAAAACAGTCATCACTTGGCACAGGGGTGGTACTTCTATGTCACAGACTAGAAGACAACACAACAATATGGTGTTACCAATAGGATTTCTGACACTGTTGGATGAGCCAGACTTTGTGGAAACATGAATTCATTGTTTGCTGCCCAGGCATGACCTAAGAAGTTAGGAGGGGGGAATGAGATTACAGATCTCTTTTTGACTTCAGCAGGATGTGAGGCCACCAAAAAGATCTCTGTTATGGCATATCCCAGAGAATTGGATATTTGACCTTTTCACAAATTTTGCAGATTTTAAAGAGAAATTTGTAGTAAAAAAAGAAGTTGATTATTGTGAAGAGGACAAAGTTTATCACAAGCAAACAAAAGCTTAACAAAACAATGATACAATATGTACAGAAGCTACAAGAGGCTTCCAGATTCTGAGTTTGAAAAATTTGGCACTAGAGAAATGACTATCAAAGATGAGTTGATACAGTTGAGATTAATTGAAGGTATGTGTGATGCTTCATGCAAACACAAATTTTTAGAACAGTTACAATTTACTACAATCTCCTTGGATGCATCTATAGACTTTCAGCAATAATTAGATTTAATTGAGAAATTCTGTACATTCAAGAGTAATGTTGAATCATGCAGCATATAGAATGTGTGATGTAAATACTGTGATGAAAAGCATGAATAGGACAAGAAAAAATGTCCAGCTTTAGGACAAATATACTGAAATTGTGGAAAAACAAATCATTTCCAGTCTGTGTGTAAGTATAAAAGGAAAATGAAACGAATAGAAAATTTGAACCCCCCTCAGGAAAATACAGCTGTATTTGTGATACAAAGGCATAAAGAGAAAAATGTTAGAGAAAAAATTAAATTGAATGATATAACTTTTCTTCTTTTCCTGTGCAAGTAGATACTGGGAGTGATGTCACCCTAATCCTAATAAATGTCTGAGAATGAATGGGCAAACTCAAATTAAAGAAAATTTGGGCTTAAGACAGTCTGATGATGCTTTCAACAAAATGTTAGGTTGTTTTGAAGGAACTTCTGAGACCAACACGCTTCAAAATTATTCCCATCATAGTAGTGAAATGTGAAAAAAGTCATGGGTTTGTGGGAATAGATATCTTGAAAGTGGATACAACCAAATTAATTAAAAGCGTGAAGTTGGAAAATACTGAAATGGGTATGTTAAAAAGATACAAAATGAGCATTCAATTAAAAGTAAATAGTCACCCTCTTACTTTGAGTCTTGCACAGTTCCCATTCACATGCTACCATTAGTAGTTGCTAAACTGAAAAGGATGATGTGGCAAGAAATTTTAGAACATTTTCCCCCTGGTGGTGGTAACTGTCCTCACACATTGTTGTTTTATTATGGAGATATAAGGATATGTGGCAATTACAAAATAGGTATAAACTGCAAAATATGTTCTAATTCATTCCCTATTCCTAACATTGAAACTGCTATTGACCTAAAATGTTATAACCAGAAACAAATTGATGAAAAATTTGAAGAGGTCATTATAATTAACTCTCCAATAGATGTATAGCAAGTGCTATTTTTCGAAGAACTATTGAAAATGTACTAACTGGTGATGTTAAGAATATGATTATTTATTAAGATGATATATGTATTGGTGCTACCAGTAGAGGAGAGTTTAATCAAAAATTGGATTATGTTTTAAATAAATTAAAAATTGTTGGGATGACCACAAACAAGGATAAATGTGTGTTAAATTGTGACACAATAACATATTTCAGATTTTCAAAGACAAAATTTCACCAGACACAAATTTAATAAGTAGAATTTCACCAGACACAATTTAATAAGTGTAGATACCTCTGCTATTTTAGCAGAGGTATCTACACCTACAAATAAAAAAAGAATTGGAAACATTTTCAAGGTTAGCTAATTTTTATAGCAGATATTTTCCAAAGTATAATGGATTGATAGCACCCCTTGCAGAGTTATGGAAAAAGTATATTGAATTTAAATGGACTCAATGGCAGCATTTGAATATTTAAAGAAAGTACTTACAAAACAATTTTTGATCTTAAAAAGAAAAGACTTTAACTATGGATGCTAGTGAGCGTGACATACCAGTAATTTTGTCTTATGAAGTTTATCCTATAATATACCTGTCTAGAAGGTTTATATCAGCTGAAACTAATTATTCAAACATCAAAAACAGTGTGTTAGCTATTGTATGGAACACAAATAGAGCTTGCCAATTTTTATTAGGCAGGAAATTTCTTCTTAATTCAGACCATAACTTAATTTCGGAAAGAATGATGCAGATGGTGAAAATGAGGTTGAACGCATTTTCTTCTTCCAAAAATGCCATAGTTACCTTGACTTATAGAATTATTCCACATGCCAGTAAAATGAAAAGTCCTTCTGCATTGAATGGAAGACAAATTAGATTACCTATAACAATGTCCTATTCAACAAATGCAAAAAATGTGGTACAAAAAAGACAGAATCAATTTCTGAAAAAGATAACTTTATTGTACAAAATGGGCATAATACAGCTATAATAGCCATAATTGGACATAATTTATTGGCTCATTCTGATCAAATAAGACCTAGAATTGATGATGAAGAAGTTGAGATGGAAGAGGAGGAGAAGGAACAACCTGAAAAGTATGAAAGCATGAATGGTTTCTGATGTAGAAAGTGTGCATAGTATTAATGAAAATATAGAGGATAGTTTGCACAAATCTGCCATGGAATTCGGAGATCAGCATGAAGATAAGCCCAGACCTATATCCCCAATAAAAAGAACCAGGCACACACACACACACACACACACACAGAGAGAGAGAGAGAGAGAGAGAGAGAGAGAGAGAGGATGAGGATCTTGTACTATAGTTCAGAGAAGTCACAGAATAATGAAGGGCATAAAACCTCTTCATTTCCAGGAGGTGTAGTGATATAGGCAAAATGGACTTGCCTTATTTTACATAGTCAAGTAAGTATTAATAAGTCAATCATTACATGGTGTAGGGGTGGAACTTCTATGTCACAGACTAAAAGACAACACATTTTGGAACTTATTTAAAATATTTTATTACAAGTATACAAAAATGTAACTTCTAGCTGTTTTTTTCCATCAATCTAATTATTTAAATCAGAAACTAGTAGCTTATGTATTTATTAGACTATATATTGATGATACATGCTTTTTTCAGTTACATTGATAAATATAATATATTTGAAGAAAATTAATTCAAAATTTTACTTAAAAATATACTTTTTATTTTTCTTTACAGATGAAGTCATTCTCAAACCTGTCAAAGAAAAAAATATTTCATCTCGGGTAACTTATTTTAATGTTGAATATAAAACAAGTATTTCCAAGAGAAAATAATATTATTTTTTTACTTTTCTTAATTAGGTTAACCTGTACACTTGAGAAAGTATGTAAAATAAGTATAGAATTATAAAATGAGATATTTCATCTTAAAATTATCATTCTACTATTTTTTTTAACTAAGCAATTATCATTTTTTTAACTAAGCAATTATTATTTTTTTTAACTAAGCAATTATCATTCTACTATTTTTTTAACTAAGCAATTAAATTGGTACAGTAGTTGATTTTGTATGTTCCCTAGCTTCTCATTTTCATTGACTATAATGTAGCTGAAGAGAGTTTGAAAAATTTGTAAAATCTTGTTATATAATTTTATAACTGTTGGGTTAAACTTGTTAAGCAAATATATTAAGAACAAAGGGAAATTACTCTAAACAAATTTGAAGAACGTTAATTACCAATTGATTTTAATATTCAAAAGTTGTTTTAAATAATGGTATGTTGTTCAATTGTTGCTGCAGCAGATTTTTCTTGAAATAACCCTAACAAAAATGTCCTATGATGACAATTTTTGATAAGTTTGAAGAATATGTATACAAATTCAAAGTTTGTAGACATGTATGGGCATCTGTACTGTTTACCTGTTTATTTAATGTTAATTGTTGATCACATTATATTTAATGGAAGTTTTTCTGGTGTGGTAAACTGGCACATGAACAAATCTATATGCTTTTCAAAGATGGGGTCTTGGCACTTATACTAAGTTAAAACTTTATAGCTCTCATGCCTTCCTTAATCTTCCCCCTGTTCCCTTGTCCAGCTGGGTCTAATGAATTTGCAAAACAACTGTCTATTCCCACCTTGTATCTGTGACAGGAGTAATTATATTTTAATTCAAACTTTTTTTTTCTCAAATAGAATAAGTAACATCCCTATGCATGCCTTCAAACTAACGACTACACTTCTGATATTAACTCAAATTAAGATAAGGGATGCACCTTCGTTACCCCACCATCTCCCAATGTGTCTTTTAGTTCTCATGTATATGAGAGAGCTTGCCTTGATGCCCTAGGTCTCTGGCTGGTATAATGTTTCTGACCAAAGTAGGTGTTCTGTTGCCCTGACATCTAGGCAGATGAGACACATACACTCAGAGTATCTCGCCTGAAACTTTCCTGGGCTATTTGTCCCCTCATTGATGGTGTGGAAGCTAAACATTTTCTGGGTTTTGGTGTTGTCCACCTGATAATCAGAGATCTGAATCTTATACTGACATTTTGTGAATGGTTTCTGGACCATCCAGTAGTAGTCTCTGGTGGGGCCTCTCAATGCCATGATGATGGGTACTGTTACGGCAGTATCTCCAAGTGAGTCAACCCAGGTTATTTATGTGTGCATCTCCAATTGGTGTTTGTTTCACTGCCTACTAGTCATCCACTGAACCAACCAAAACAAACATGAAAGCAATCAAATTGAAAATAAAAAAAGCTAGCAAAAAAAAAGTAGACCCAGGTATACCATCTCTGTAAGGAGTCTACGTTCCAACTTTCCAGAAGTGGAACTCCATCTTCTTTAGTCTAAACCTGACCTCCTGTTCCTGTCTGAAATGGGTATAAGTGCCTCAATCTCATTGCAGGGGCTCACAATCCCGGCCTAGTCACCCATTATAATAAGATATGACCACCTAAATTGCCTGCATCAAGGACAGGTTTCCCTGTGGCAGGGACACAAAAAACAAGGACCCTGATCTCCCATATGTGTGCTTCCATGTAGCACTTATCCATAGTA
Organism: Acanthosepion esculentum; assembly: GCA_964036315.1. Classification (NCBI taxonomy): domain Eukaryota; kingdom Metazoa; phylum Mollusca; class Cephalopoda; order Sepiida; family Sepiidae; genus Acanthosepion; species Acanthosepion esculentum. Next base: position 43,316,048 of record OZ038490.1, read on the forward strand.
CTACATTCATCTTTGCTCTGTATTGTCCTCATGATGAAAGATTGGTAATTTTTGATCAAATATCAGAGAGGATTGACAATATCCTCAATGAATTTACTGCAGCCAGCTTGTAGTGACTTCAATTTTTACCACAAAGTGTGGTTTGGCTACTCTAACAAAACTGATGAGGAAGGCAGATATTGCAGAAGCTTCTCCATCACCTATCAACTAACACAGATCATTGAAGAACTCACCCAGGTCTGGAATACGATGGGACAGCTGGTGAACCTCCTTGATCTTTTTCTAATAACCTGCCCTGACAAATGCTCAGCAAAAGTTTTACTTTCTATTGGAATGTCAGACCATTCCCTAGTCAGTATCCAAATTGACTCTAAATCAATGACATCCCTTGATTTACCATTCCATAGAATGTTTTTTCTCAATGCAAAGGCAAACTTGTACAGCCTTCAGTCCTATATGACGGAAGCTCTTTTCCCAAAACCTTCTTTGAACATGCTGCCTTCAAAACTGCTCCCTTAATTTTCAAATAGATCCTTTCTGGAATGAAGTGTTTGTATAAAAACATAAAAATTTCAGCAAAAGTCAAACAGTAAATTCTGGTTCACCCCTGAATGTGCTGCAGCCAGAGCTCACCAGAATCACTACTTCAGAATCTATCACAAGGAACAGTGTAGTCTGGCCCATACTTTTTTTAGAACTGCCCGCAATCACTGTAAGAGGGTTCTGGAAAATTCAAAGTGCAGCTATGCACAAACTGTCCAAGCCAAGATTGAAAAGAAACAAAGTAGATCTTGTGAATTCTGGAAAATCAGCAGCTAAATTATGAACAGAGGAATTGATCCTCCCCCTCCCAGTATCGACCGATTAGTCTCCTCAGTATCATCATTGAGCTTTTTGAGCTCTTAATCAAGAAGAAGGTTGTCAAGCACCTGGATAGGAACAACCTCTTGTGTGACAAGCAGTGTGGGTTTTGATCAGCACAATCCACTGTTGATATCCTAGCTATAATTGCACACAGAATTAGTGAGGCCACAGCCCACTAACATATATGGTCCCACATGTCACATTTCAGGCTAATTTCTAACAGTTCTTATTTTATAGTTAATTTATATCTGTTTTATCTAAAACATGTTTAAACCATCCAAACATGCACAAACATGTTTTTTTCCATTTTTAAACAGAAAAGTAATAATAAAAGATTGTAAATAAAAAAAAAAGTTATTAAAGAATTAAGCACTAATACAAAAAAAATACAAGTAAAAAAAAAACTTACCAACAGTTTCTCTATAAATCAATTTTCTTTTGACCTTTGCCTTTTTTAAAACATTCTACAATATTTTTGGGGGCTTCATCTGATGAGAACTTTTGTTTGTTGTAAAATATATTCACAACAATTTTTGCTGCAAAGTGAATTCCTTTTTCAGTGTGTTGTTTACAAGTAAAAACATATTTTGGAGAATAAGTTTCCAAAATTCTTTCAGAATAAGTTTCCAAAATTCTTTCTTGTAGTGGATTCATTGGGTTTTACAATAAATTTATCTGCATAGTCAAGTATAGCAAAACACACACAAACGAACTCTACTATTTGGCTAGATTGAACCATAAGACCTCCTCAAAATAGTAAGACAAAGTACTGCTTCTCTCTAGCATCATCACTGCATTGCCTACCATGACCAGGAAACACATTTCCCATTGAAAACGTTTAATTAATTTTTTTGAATTTTCTCTAATAGAGAAAAAGATGGTGTTATGAAGTTGATATACACACATTAGTAGTAGTCATCACAAGTGACGCTCCCACAGTCTATCTCAAGTTCTGCCTATATAGTGGTATGGTTATTCTAATTAGTATTAGTCTAACCAATCCCACTACACCTTCCGGAACCTTTTAGGTTTAACTGTTTGAGTTGACCTGTTGCTTCTCCTACATACCCCACTTTCACTGGTTTCAAGAGGATTTCTCCTTATAGGAGATCTCAACCTACTTCTTTCTTCTTCAATCTCCACTATTTAATTCTCTGATTCCTCAGAAAACTCTTGAGCACTCATTGTCTCTTCTGATCTATTATCTTGTTCTTCTCTATCCTCATTTAACTCCTCAGTATCTTCAGTTTCTAAGTCTACATGGTTTTAGCACAATCTTAATGGGTCAGCATGCGCCAATAGACCTCTACCATTCTTGGAAACCAACACTGTATTTTATCCCTTCTGCATTACAAATCTTACTTTTTCTGGGCCCTCTTCTCCATTTCTCTTGTATCATATCTTCTTATTCGTTGAGTATGACATTGTTAATGGTGCTCTAATTTGTCTTCCCATTAATGCAGATGGACTTTGTAATCTTCCTGCATGAGATAACTTAATAACAATCTTGGTAGAAAATCTTTGATTCTTTCATGCTGTGAGGAGAATGCTTTTAAACCTATTTTTATGGTTTGCACATCTGCTTCACTATTCCATTTGATTGCAAATGATAAGGAGGGGTTTTATATAGTATGCATCCAATATTTCTTAACCATGAAACCTAGTTTTCATTGCAAAACTCTGGAGCATTATCTGTTACCAATGTCCTTGGTACGACATTCTTGACTATTTGTAAAATTTATTGTACTGTATCTGATTTTCTATCCTGAAGCCTAAAAACTTCAGGCCATGCTGAAAACACATCCACCGGTATCAGACACAGTTCTATAACATTCGCATGAACATGGTCCATGTGAAACCTGGATCAGGATTCAGTTTTCTTTGGCCACAAATGTGTCTTGTTCTGTCAAAAATTTTTATCTCCACACATTTAAGACATTTATTCACGCATGTCTCCATGTCACGAGTGTGACCAGGCCACCAGGCTTCTAATTTTACACATTTTTGTGTAGCAGCTATTCCACAATGCACATCATCATGCACACTTTTGAATACCTGTCTTCTACAACTTTCTGGTGGTACCACCAGATCTCCATTGCAAACTACACCATTCTCTATTGTCAATTTATATCTGATCTCTTTGTATGGTCTTTCCACTTTAGAACAATTCATTTGTTGTTCCTTATTCTCTCTACAATCCTATTCAATACTGGATCTTGTAGAGTTTCCATCATGAGTCTTTTAATGGGAAATACATCTTCCACTTTCTCATTTTTTTGTGTTGCTCCTACTCAAACTGTAGTCGTGATAGTGCATCTATATGTGAGATCGTGTTTCCTTTCACATATTCTATTTCATAGTCAAAGGCCATCAACTTCATTGCCCATCTTAGTATCCTCAACTATGTGACCTTTGGCAACTCTTTTCTGGGATGGAATATAGTGGTTTATGATCTGATCTAAGCAGAAAACGTTTTTCCTAATAAAAATTCTCTTACTCTGGTAATGCTCTATACTATAGCCAACACTTCCTTTTCAATATTTGAATAGTTCTTTTTGGCTGGCATTAATTTCCTGGAAAGTTACATCACCGGGCATCCTTCCTGTGACAAAATTGCTGATAGACTGTCCACTCGCATCTGTTGTTAACGTAACTTCTTTTTTAGGGTCAAAAATCTTGACAACTGGTTTCTTGGATAATGCTAACTTCAATTTAACAAAGGCTTTTGGTAAATATTTCTATAAAAATGTTATGGATCCTATAACTATAGACTGAACTCTTCCTAACACTATGTATACTACGCCTCTCAAGAGAGAGAGAGAGAGACAATTCGAGTTGAGCCGATAGTAGTTCACTCCAAACCAGACTGACAGTCATACTAACACCTTCCACATCTTGTATTATTATTCCATGTAATATATCTTTGTTATTTCAACTCTTGTGTTCGTGTTGTTCTTCCTTGGTCCTAACTGGGACCATAACAGTGGTGACAAGGATATTGAAAAAACGAATTCTACATGGAGAATCTAAAAAAAAAAAAACCTTTTTGCTATCGATCGTCCATAACAGATGTGACGGAGGTATTGAGAAAAAAAAAAGATAAAAATTTTTTTGGACACCAACCTTAACAGTGGTAACGAAGACATAAATTTTACCTGTCAGCCAGAACAGAATCAAATTTTATGCAGGAAAATTTTTGCGTACTAAGGTTCCAGAACAACAGGGGACAAAAACCTGAAGTCTACACTAAGAAAAAAGGAAAAATCATTACACAAAATTACCGTGTAAACATGGAAGACTTTAAGGCAACCATATTGGAACTAATGAAAATGCAATTCAAGCAGCAACAAAAAAATGAGCAAAGACAGACTAGGCTCAAAGAAAAACAATTAGAAATTCAACAGAAAACTGAAGAGAAGCAACTCGAACTGCAAGAATTACTACTATGGGCAGTAACAAATAAAGGACAAAATTCTAGAAATGAAGCGACATTCTTGCAAAATGCTATATGGAGCTCTATCAAAGACTTCTCTTATGCACCGGACGAAGACAAAACCTTCGCGGCTTACTTCAGAAGATATGAAGATTCATATGAGTTTGCGGGAATTGGTCAGATGCGAAAAAAGTATGTCTACTACTGAGGAAACTAGGGTCAAGCGAATACACTAAATTCGTAGACTACATCCTACCGAGGAAAACAAATGAGATGACTTTCAAGGAAGCCGTGAAACTTTTAACGGAATTATTTAGTCTGCACACTTCACTATTCCACAAAAGGTGGAAATGTTTAAATTTAACAAAAAAGGATAGCGAAGACTATATAACATTCGCTTCCATAGTAAACAAACATTGCGATGACTTTAAGTTATCTGAACTCAGCCCTGACAATTTTAAATGTTTGATATTCGTCCAAGGCCTGGTTTCGACTAAAGATGCGGAGATCAGACGGAGAATTCTAACAAAACTTGAGAGTGAACCAGAATTGACACTACAAAAATTGGCTGAAGACTGTCAGAGATGTATAAGAGTAAAAAAGGACTCAAAAGATATCGAAGAGTCTGGCGTCGCTCACATACGAAAAGTACAACGACAAATACGTTTTTCGCCCTCCTCAAAAACAAACCAAACAAATTGTTTTACTACAAAAAGTCAAATGAAACCTCAGAAGAAACCACCACCCAGTCCATGCTATCGCTGTGGGACTTTGCATTGGTACAAAGATTGTCCATACCGCTATAAGACTTGTCTGTCGTGCAATAAAGTGGGACATAAAAGTTCGCACTGTAGAACAAAGAAAGAAAACAAAAGCCGAGTAAGAGTCTGTTGAAACTTGACTAATGCATGGAATAATAATGCAACACAAAATGTACTTAGAACAAAATGTATTGAAACAAGAAAGTGTACACAATATTTACATATAGTCTTTTGTATATTCCTGGGAAGACCGTTCCTGGAGAATGTGTTGACTAAGTCGCAGTCGGGCAGAGTCTCTAGTTGAATCTCTTGATTTGCATCCTCTGTCTTCCTGGTACCAACCATATTTATATCGTCGGTACTCCACTATGCAAATTAGGTGGATCCTACCTCAACACTCCCCTCCCAAGCCTTGGAATCCCTTTTGGATTTCAAACTGGCTTCCTATATGGGATGATGATTATGGCTATTTCTTTGTAGATCTCATTTGCATACTTCATATGTATATGTCAATCTGCTTAATTTTAATATCTTTTCCATTTTGGATTCACGTCCAATGGGTCCGTGAACTTTCGTTTCCTACCGGATCTTCTCGGTTCAGGAGTATTCTGCGGAGGTTCTACTTGAAAAATATCATACATTACATCAATGGGATCTTCCTCCTCATCCGGTATACTCTCTTCATGCTCTAGAACGTAACATTTTTTAAGTTGGTTCTGGTGCCCTTTTTGAGTATTCTTCGGCCCTTTAATTATGTAAATCAGGTCACCGATTCTCTTGTCCACTATGCCTCACTCCCAGAACTCAACGTTGTTTCTGTAGCACTTGAAAAACACCTTCTCTCCGGCGGTGTATCTTTTTCTAGCTGTATACATAGTATTCTTTACTCTATTTTTTCCTGGCAAAAGCTTGTCAAACACTGACTTAATTTTCCTAGCGAACATTAGTTCAGCTGGTGCCATGTTTGATTGTGTTCTCTGGTTTGGCGTGATTCTGTATACTTGTAGGAATTGCTGAAGCGCCTTTTCCGTTGGAACTCTTGAGGCTTTCTTCAGAGCGCGCTTTAACGTATTGACAAATCTTTCTGCGAGTCCATTGGATCTCGGATGATACGGCGGCGTCGTTATGTGGTTAATTTGATATAACTCACAAAATTCCTTAAATTCTTCAGAAGTGAATTGTGTACCATTGTCACTCACAATACACTCTGGCACACCGAACCGTGCATATAGTTCATGCAAAAAAGTTGTTGTGGTATTGAATGTAGGCTTTTTGCAGCGTAGTACTTCCGGCCATTTTGTAAAACTATCTACCACTATTAAGTAGTAATAATCTTCTACTGGACCAGCGAAATCAATGTGTAATCTTGTCCACGGATGATCCGTCTTGGGCCATGGTTTGTGTACTATAGGTGGTGCCTTAGCTGCTAACGCACACCCTTTACATCGATGAACCATGTTTTCGATATCCACATCCATTCCTTTCCAATATACAAAGCTTCGCATTAAGCTTTTTGTTCTATTAATCCCTGGGTGACCCATATGAAAGTCCCGTAGGATTCTTTTCTGCAACTTTTTTGGTACTACTACTCTCTCACCATATAATAAAATTCCGTCACATATTGAATAAATCTCCTGCACTTTTTGGTCATTTGCTACCATTTTACTTTTTATTTCTAAAATGAAATCATTGCTTTCAGCTTCTTTTTTGATTTCCTTTGTTGTAACCGGTAGCTCTCTTACAATGTTGTTTACCATGCTTTTCACCTCATAATCTGCTCTGATATTTGCAATAATTGATTCTTCGAATCTTTCTTCTTGACTCGGTACGAGTCTTGATAAAGTATCCGCATGAATTATATTTTTGGATGATAGGTGCTTTATGTGAAAATCATAATTGAGAAGAATGGTTCCCCATCTTAACAGTCGATTTGCCGTATAAACGGGTAACCCTTTCTTTGAACCAAAAATAGTGATCAGAGGTTTATGATCCGTTTCTAACATAAAATGTCTGCCGTAGATGTATCTATGAAATTTTGTTATGGCAAAAATGATACTCAGCTCCTATTTTTCTATCTGTGAGTAACTTCGTTCTCCTGGGAGTAATGCTCTCAAAGCATGTGCAATTGGTTTTCTAGAACCATCTGGCATTATGTGTTGAATACACGCTCCTACCCCGTATGAACTAGCGTCACTTGCCACTACAATATCAAGTTTTGGATTGTAATGGGTTAAAAGAGGTAGGACGTAAGCATTTTCTTTATTTCATCAAAGGCTTTATGACATTCTACCGTCCATTCCCATGCCTTGTCTTTTTTTAGTAGTTCATTCAATGGAGCTCTTAGATTGTACATTCCTTTAATGAACGCTTGATAATAGTTTGCGAGCCCCAGAAAACTCTGTAGCGTCGCCACATTAGTGGGCGTCGGCATGTCTCTAATCGCAATGGACCTTTCCGGATCTGGAAATCTACCATTTTTGTTGATTATGTGACCTAAATACTTAATTTCCTCCAAACCAAATTCGCACTTTGATTCTTTGACTTTAAATCCAAAGTTCTGAATCTTTTTAAATACTTGGTTGAGGTGCTCTCGATGTTCGTCGACGTTTGCACTCCTTACTATGATGTCATCTAAGTAGGCACACGCAAAGTCTAAATCATTCAACATGACGTCCATAGCTTGTTGAAAAATAGCTGGTGCCACTTTAATCCAAAAGGAAGCCTGTTGTACTTGAATAAACCTCTATGCGTGTTTATCCCTAGTAACTTCGAATATTTCTCTTCGACGGGAATTTGGAGATAGGCATCTGATTTGATATTCGAATTTGTTTGTCTAATTCGGCTATTGAATTTTTTCGTTTTACAACACGATCCTTTGTGACCATTCTTGTGGCACATGAAACATTTCTTATTTCTATATGGGCAATTTACCTCCCAGTGTCTTTCGTTACAACGTCTGCAATTATATGGTGGGACCTTTTTTCCATCCTCGTTCTTTTTATTTAATTTTTCTTGTCTATTTTTAAAATACGCTGAATTTTTACTCCAATTTTTTTCTGATGGGTAATTTGACTGTTTTTTTATTTTTTTAATATAAGCAATGCCAGCTTCTTCGATTTTTGAGACACTTTCTTTAAACTTACAGCCCGTTCACACTCCTCTGCTAACTTTTGCAAGGTAAGGTTTTGTTCAGATTCGAGTTTAGACAAAACTCTACGTCTTATTTCAGCACTCTTACTGGATACCAGTCCTTGAGCAAAAATTAAACACTTGAATTCTTCAACCGTAATCTCTGCCAATCTGAAATTGTCACAATGTCTATTCACTATAGATGCATATGTTAAGTAATCCAGATCGTCGGATTTAGAGACATTCATGCATAACCATCGCTTATGCCAAAGCGACATATTTGCTCCAAACAGCTCTATTGGCAATTTCACTGTTTCCGAGAATTCCAATTCAGTTTTTCTCGGTAGAATAAAATCTACAAATTTGCTATGTTCTGCTGTACCTAGCTTTCTTAGTAATAGACTGAGTTTTCTTGAATTCGACCAGTTTTCACAGTCTGTGTAGAAAATATCTTCATATCGTTTAAAGTACGCTTCAAACGTTTTTTCTTCGTCTGGCACATAGTTGAAAGTTTCCAGTGAATTAAATATGGTGTTATTAGAATATGAAGAATTTCCTTCATTTGCCTGATAGTTGTTTAATTTCTCCAGTGTTAACTTTTGAATTTCTAAAAGTCTTTCCTCTTGCTTTTCTTGATATTTTTGCTGTCTTTCATCTTGCTTTTCTTGATATTTTTGCTGTCTTTCATCTTGCTTTTCTTGATATTTTTGCTGTGCTATCTGTTGTTCCCTTATTAATAAGGCAAACTGTGATATGACTTTGGCTAATTCATCCATTTTTAGCTGATAGTGTTCATGCAACAAAGAATATACTTTTAATTTGTGTATCCACAGATATCATATAAGCTGACCATAAAATCGAAACAACGTACGAATTTTTAATTTTATGTCTTGCTTTTACATTCACGCCTGTGATAATCAACTTTGGTATTTTTTTCTCTTCTTTTTTCTTTTTTTTTTTTTGTGTGAACAGAGACCGTCGGACTTTTTTTTTTCATTTTCGACTTCTGTTCGCGTATTTCAATGACAACTTCTGATTTTATTATCAGAGGTAATTTGTCACTATATTGTTGAGCAAACAAAAAAAATAATTTTTTAAAGTTCGTTACCTTTCAAAGTCGACTCGGTGTATTTGTGCTCCTTTTACTTCCATGCATGTTTTGTAGTCGGCCAATTTTTTTTCTTTTTAGCGGGTGTCTCGTTGTAGATAATTTTTTCAATTTAAAATCACCGTTATTCGTTTACGACACCTTTCAAATTTTTCTGAGTGAACGTTCCTTTATGCTTAGTTGTCCTTTAATGAGTTCTACATATCCAGAAATTCAGAATCCTTCGTCGTTATGTTAATTGTTGGACTTTTAATTAATAATTTTTTTTTTTTTCAGCCTGGGTTCTTCAATGACTTGTCCCATTTGTTGAAAACTGTCAATTATTAATTCTTTTTTTTTTCGTATGGTTCTTTCTACTTCGTCGCCATTGTTGAAACTTGACTAATGCATGGAATAATAATGCAACACAAAATGTACTTAGAACAAAATGTATTGAAACAAGAAAGTGTACACAATATTTACATATAGTCTTTTGTATATTCCTGGGAAGACCGTTCCTGGAGAATGTGTTGACTAAGTCGCAGTCGGGCAGAGTCTCTAGTTGAATCTCTTGATTTGCCTCCTCTGTCTTCCCAGTACCAACCATATTTAAATCGTCGGTACTCCACTATGCAAATTAGGTGGATCCTACCACAACAGAGTCACTAGAGCTAACCAAGCAGACGAGATAAATATACGAAAATACGTACAAGTAGAAATGTTAAACAAAAAAATCAGATTACAATTAGATTCCAGATCAGATTTAACCATTATTAGCTTACAGACGTGGAGGAAATTAATAAACCGACCATGTTGAGAACAGATAAAACAGCCAGTTCAGTAACAGAAAGAAAAATCAAATTTGAGGGGGTGATTATCACAAATGTGACATTCAACAGGATGACCAAGAAATTAAAGATGTATGTTCTAAAAAATATGGAAAATTTATTTGGAATTGACTGGATGCAGAAATTTGACCTCTGGGATTTATCGATAAATACGTTCTGACAAAAAGTGGAAAGGTTATTGACCGAGACAGAAATTGAAGGATAAATTAAAGGAGAGTTTCCCCAATGTATTTTCAGCCGGCCTCGGGAGGTGTAAAAAAATGGCAGCAAAATCGAATTAAAAGAAAATGTACAACCCATTTTCAAGAAGAAAAGAAATGTACCTTTCGCATCATTAGAAAAAATAGACGAAGAGTTGGATAGACTCGTGAAAACCGGTATATTGACAAAGGTGGAATATAGTCAATGGGCGGCACCTACGATTTACGTGAAAAAGGAATCGGGTGAGATACGAGTATGTGCTGATTTCTCAACGGGATTGAATGCAGCGATTAAGGATTATCACTATCCTCTCCCTAGTCTAGAGGAAGTTTTCACAAAGTTGAACGGAGGAAAATTTTTCTCAAAGATAGACTTGAGCAAAGCATACCTACAAGTACCAGCAGATGAGGAAAGCTCGAGGTTGTTGTGCATAAACACACATAAAGGGTTATATAAGTTCCAGAGATTACCATTCAGGATCAAGGTCGCGCCGGCGATATTTCAGCAAATAATGGGCACTATACCAGGTGGACTGGATTTCACGATCGCATACCTTGATGATATCCTGATAAATAGCAAAAATATTGTACAACACTGGGAACACGTTCAAGAGGTTTTCAGGCAGATACAAAATTACGGTTTTAAGGTAAAGGAAAATAAATGTGACTTCTTTATGAAGGAGATAAAATATCTGGGCCATATTATTGACGAAGAAGGAAGAAGACCAGACCCAGAAAGATCCACGGCAATAAAAAAAATGCCAGCTCCCAAAAATTTAGCCGAGTTACAAAGCTTCTTGTGCTTAGTAAATTATTATCAAGAATATCCACGGCAATAAAAAAAATGCTGGCTCCAAAAAATTTAACCAAGTTACAAAGCTTCTTGTGAATTATTATCAAGAATTTATTCCTAACATGCACAAATTACGTGCACCCCTAAACGAATTGTTGAAGAAGGAAAAAGTTTGGGAATGGTCATATGAATGTCAGAAAACTTTTGACAAAATCATTAAGACTCTAACAGCAGATTTATTTTTAGTGCATTATGATCCAAAATTGGAAATAATAGTCGTGAGTGACGTGAATGCCTATGGTGTTGGGGCATATATACTTCATAAAATGCCAGATGGGACACTAAAACCCATCGGGCATGCGTCAAGAAAGTTACTACCAGCCGAACAAAATTACTCGCAAATCGAAAAAGAAGTGCTGGGGATTATTTTTGCGGTTACGAGATTCCACAGATATATTTACGGTAGATTTTTCACCTTACAGACAGACCACAAGCCGTTATTGACAATATTTGGATCAAAGAAAGGTCTACCTGTCTACACTGCTAATAGATTGCTAAGATGGGGGATGATTTTATTAAACTATAACTTTAAATTGCAGTATCTTCCATCAAACAAAATCGGGCATGCAGATGGTCTTTCGAGACTAATACCAAAGAAAACGGAGCCATTAGAAGATTCTGTAATTGCAGCTCTACGATATGAGGAAAATATTAGAACATCATTATGTAGTACAATTTGAGACATCCCCGTCACATTACAGGAAATAAGAAACGAAGCAGAGAATGATGAATTTATAAAGGAAACGAAAACAAATATTGTAGGAAAAGATAAGCATATATCAGACAGTTTTTTGTTATGTGATAATGTTCTGCTATATAATGAAAGAGTAGTAACCCCGAAAACGCTACAAAGGCGAATCCTCAAGGATTTTCACATGGGCCACCCAGGAAAGAACAGGATGAAATCCTTAATGCGAAGTTACGTGTACTGGCCAAACATGGATCAAGATATTATACATATGGTGGACAAATGTAAGGGCTGTTCCTTAGCAGCCAAGGCACCTTCGATCACTCATAAGCCATGGCCTAAGACAGATCGACCGTGGTCGAGATTCCATGTAGATTTTGCAGGTCCATTAGAGGGTTTCTACTATTTGATTGTAGTAGACAGTTACAGCAAATGGTCATTTCGTTCTAGAAAACCTACTTCTGAGACTACAATAAATTGCCTTCACAAGCTATTTGCTCGTTTCAGAGTGGTTGATTGTTTAGTCACCGATAATGGGACACAATTTACATCTGCGGATTTTCAAGAATTTTGTGAAACTTTTCAGGTGAAACACATCAAATCCCTGCCATATCACCCAAGATCAAACAGGCAAGTGGAGAGGTTTGTAGATACATTAAAAAGAGCACTAAGGAAAGCTTATGACGTACCAACAGAAAAGGCTTTACAACAATTCTTGCAAGTGTATAGAATTACACTGAACAGTACTACGCCATTGGCGTTATCGCTGGCGGAAGTGATGTTCGCCTGAAAAATTAGATCGGTATTTGACAAATTACTGCCAAAATAGACAAAGCAATCACCAACGTCGTTTGTACCAAAAAGAAAATTTAACCCAGGGGAGAAAGTTTTTTTTAAAATGTTCAAAAACAGCACATCCTATTGGGAGCCAGGTACAATAGAGAAACAAATCGGGAACGTGATTTACATAATTCAGGGTCCGAAGTTCTTGCATAAAAGGCACTTAAATCAGACCAGAAAGAGGCTGTTAGAGGATTCTAATGGTCTACCTCAGGAAGAGGAGGAAGTAATGGACACAATATTTGACACATTCAATATGCAAAGGCCTCAAGCAATTTCAGAACTGTGGAAATCAAACAGAAAAAGAAAATTCACAGAGCCTTTTGATGATTAAACCAAAGAGGAAAAAATATTTAAGATCCCTGTGAGGTAAAAGCTTGGGAAGGGGATGTTATGGGTCCTTACCTATAACTACAGAATGAACTCTTCCTAACACTATGTATACTATGCCTCTCAAGAGAGAGAGAGACAGATTGAGTTGAGCCAATAGTAGTTCACTCCAAACCAGACTGACAGTCATACGAACATCTTCCACATCTTGTATTATTATTCCGTGTAATATATCTTCATTATTTCTACTCTTGTGTTCGTGTTGTTCTTTCTTGGTCCTAACCTGTACCATAACAAAAAATTAGCTAATCCAAGAAATGATTCCAACTCTTTTTTATTACTTGGATGCGAAACATTCAATATTTTCTGTATCAACTTTGAATCCGGTGAAGTATCCTCCTCTGAGATTTGATATCCGAAAAATGTTAATTTTTTGCACTTGAATATACATTTATCCTCGTTTAAAGTTATTCCTGCATTTCTGAGTATACTCATTACTATTTTAGTTTTATATTTTAATTCTTCTTCAGTACGGGCGCCCAGCCCAATATCATCCTGGTATATTATTATATTTTTTACTTTTCCTTCTAGTAGATTTTTCATGGCTCTCTGAAAATTTGAACTGGCTGTCTTAACTCCAAATGGTAAGCGAGTCCACCTCAATAAGCTTATGGGCGAGTTTATTGTCGTAATTTCTTTGAATTCGTCGTCTATTTCAATTTGGTTGTATGCATTCTTTAAATCGATTTTAGTAAAATATTTCACTCCTGCAAAGGAATGCAATATGTTTTCTACATTTAGAATAGGATATGAATCTGAACAAATTTTATGATTCACACCTACCTTGTAATCACCACACACCCTAAAATCACCATTAGGTTTCCATACGATGACAATAGGGGATGCCCATTTACTGCCTCCTGGTTCAACATGTTGAAGTATTCCTTCTTCTACTATTTTCTTCAGCTTCTCAATTACAATCAGATTTATAAGTATGGGAAGCCTACAACTTTGAAAATATGACGACATAACATTATTTTTTAGCTTAATGCTTGTTTTATAATTTTTTAATGTTCCTGTTTCAACATTTCTAACATTGACCGCATTCAGTAATTGTGTACTATCAACACTTACTAAGTCAGTACCTATTAGGCCATAATTTTTTATACAATCCACCTGTATGATGGTGATTGTTTCAAATCTCTTTACTGTTTCAAATGTCTCTTGAAAGGAACCTAATGTTTTGATACGGGTTCCATCGAATTGTTTTAGTCTTACCGGGCTTCTTATCTTCGGTCTCATTAATTCTTCCTGAAAATTTCTAGGAATGCGAGTTACCTCACTTCCTGTGTCGACTTGCATCTTTAAATTTATACCATTCAACAATACTCTTGAACGTATTCCTTTTGTTTTTCATTTCTATCGTAAAAACATCTGTTTGATATATTTTTTTTTCCCGTCCTGCACTATTTCCACATTTTTTACATTGTTGCTTTGCCATTTACACACGGCTTTAAAATAATTCATTTTTCTACAATTATCACATATCTTTCCCCATGCGGTACATTTTTCTCTTTTTAGCTTATGTTCATAACTGCAATACTTGCATTTTGATTTTTGTTTTTTTCTTAATGGCACATATTTCCATCATTTCTTATTTTTTTTATATTATATTTTTCAATCAACTCGTTCTGCTGTATAAATTCAATACACGCTTCCAAATTCATATTATTGGATTGCAACCTCTCCAAATCTCAAAGTCTTTGCGTAGTATCGTATAATCCTCCTTCCGCCAATCGAAGCTGTATCAATTCCTCCTCTGTTGTCATTGCTTTTCGTCCAAGTTCATTAAAGTCACAATACCTACTAGTACCTCTTAGTCTACTGAGATATTTCCTAATAGGTTCCCCAGACTCTTGTCTTAACACTAGAAATTTGGTTCTTTCTGCGATAACCAATTTTTTTTTGGTTTGATATACTTTAAAATTATGTCCTTAATGTCTTTAAAGTTTAAAGTTTCAATCTCCTCCGGGTAAGTCATTAAGGATACTTGCTTAATGGCTTTACACCCTGCGGTGGCCATAAATAAATCTGTGATTTGTTTCTGCTTCTGGTCATCCGGTAATTTCTTTATTCTGGCCATTGGCTCAAAGCACTTTAACCAGATAATAACCCCTTCAGGGTTTTCCAAATCCAACATAGCTTCGTTCGGCGATGCCAATTTGTTATGAAGTTGATATGCACACAATAGTAGTAATCGTCACAAGTGACACTCTTCCCAGTCTGTCTCAAGTTCTGTCTATATAGTGGCATGGTTATGCTAATTAGTATTAGCCTAACCATTCCCACTACAGATGGTAATGGAAATTTCTCCAGAATTAATTTGTAGGCTTGTCATGATGTAGAGTGCAGTAGTAAGGCATAACATATTCTGCAGAAAATGAAGGTCGACCTCTTGGTTGATAATGTAGTCTTTTTTGCAATTCTTTTAAAGATGAAAAATGTGTTTCATAGTCAAAGACTATTCTATAAGTTAGAATATAATCTTTTTTTTTTTAAATTCAAAACTGTTAGGACAACACTTTGCTTCTTCCAATGGAGTAAAATCCTTTATCGTATCAGCAGAAATGAAATTATGTAATTCATCAGTTTGGACCAGTCATTGTTTTGGAGGCTTTCTGAATTCCCATGTATTTGGCAAAAGAGAGGGTTTTCTTATTTTTCTGAACATATTGTAGATATTGGATGTAAATCCGAATTGATTTCCATTTTCCTTTCAAAATAAATTTCTCTTCAAAATGTTTCATACAGAGAACTGAATTTTTCATAGGAAACCAATCAGTATGATTACTGAATTTTATCCACTTTTCTACAAGGTCAGATTTTTCAAGAGGAAAAGAAAATGTTGATACTTTTTCACTTTTAGTAACATATCCACTAGAACGGCCAAATGCAACACATTTGTTAACCATTTTTGTTATACAAAATATCATAACAAACTTTATAATTTAATCTTTAAATGCAATGGATTATGAGGTAGAAAATTTATCTAATAGCATTCATTTGCAAAACAGGCCATATACGCAATTGAAAATCATAAAAGCAAGGTAACTTGTTTATAATTCCTGAATTAGTAAAAAGAAAAAGGTGTAAATATGCATTTTAGTGTTGAAAACATATCTAAGGAATTGAAATAATGTCTGATAAATTCTACTTAATTGTACATTAATTTACTTCCTAAGAATTCAATTTTTAAAGTTACCTCCCTCTTAGATTAGCAATTTTCTTAGTGGCCTTTCACATTTTTTTTCTTTACATTACATCGTCCTGTTAGAATTCAGCTTGTTATGTGACATGTTGGGCTGTATAATACTAATTGGCCATGGTGCTGCCCATGACAACACACACACTGCAAGGACCATAGCAATAGATATCTCAAAGGCCTTCAATAAGGTGTGGCACAAAGATTTGCTTCACAAGCTCTTCAGCTATGGAATCACTTG
This sequence comes from Acanthosepion esculentum, assembly GCA_964036315.1. Classification (NCBI taxonomy): domain Eukaryota; kingdom Metazoa; phylum Mollusca; class Cephalopoda; order Sepiida; family Sepiidae; genus Acanthosepion; species Acanthosepion esculentum. Next base: position 43,332,584 of record OZ038490.1, read on the forward strand.
AAGGGCTTTCACTATTATAAAATCCTTCCTAACAAGTAAATCCCCAAAGGTAGTTATTAACAGCCAGTCCTCCAAAGCCCTGGCAGTCACTGCAGGCATCTTCTATGAGTCACTTCTCAGACCAATCCTCTTTCTGATTTACGTAAATGATCTGCCTAAGAATATACTCCAATCATTTGTAAACATCTATGCCGATGATACAATGATATATGGCTGCACCTCTAAAACTATTGGCAATAAGAGATTGGCAGCTGACCTCTTCCAATCTAACACTAACTTCCCACGGAAGAAAAGGATGGTTGGTTACATTCAATGCCTCTAAAACCAAACTGGTTACATTCCATCATCACCAATCAGACCTTGAACTATCACAGATCATGATGAACAGATGTCCCCTTGAGGAGGCCCCATGTCTTGAGAGGATATTAGGCCTCAAACTCACACCTGATCTCAAGGGAACTCCTATATATGATCCATAAGGCTTGTACTGGGGATGGGATACTGGCCATTCTCCTAAAGAAATGTGCTCCTGTCCTCTCCAAATTTTACAACTACTGCCTCACTGACTCTTGCTTTCCAGCCAGTTGGAAGTCCTCATCTGTTGTGCCTATCTTTAAGAACTCTGGTGACCCTTCTGAGCTGTCTAACTACCATCTTATCAGTTTCCTACCACTCTTCGGTAAAGTCTTCGAGGCTTTAATCAATGCTGAAATGGTTAAGCACCTTACTTCACATAATCTGCTCTCCAACAAGCAATATGGTTTCTGATTTGCCTGATCTACCACTGACATGCTCACAGCCATAACTGAATTTGTAAACCAAGTATTTCACAATAACGGAGAAGCTCGAGCCATAGCTCTTGATATCTCTAAAGCATTTGATAGGGTTTGGCATGCCAGCCTCCTTTGTAAGCTTCAGGGATACAGTATTACAGGATGATTATTTGACAATACAATCATTCCTGTCAAACCGTGAAATGAAAGTTGTCCTTAATGGGTTCTCCTCCAGCTCCTTTATCACGAATACTGGTGTTCCCCAAGGTCTATCTTGGGCCTTATATTCCTAATCTTTATTAATGACCTTCCTGATATCATCAGTTCCCAAGTAGGCATCTATGCAGATGACATTACTATTTACGCCTGCCTCATGAGCTGGGACAAAGACATTGAATCAATAGCTTCATCTGCTGCAAAGAAAATTGGTTCTCTGTGTCATGCCAGGAAGTTTTTCTTTTCTGAGTCCAGCCTTCAAATTTATAAATCAAACATCCATCGTTGTATGGAATTTTGCTGTCATATATTGTCTAGTGACCACACTCGATGTCTCAAGATCCTCAACAAAATCCAGAGACAAATATGCAATGTGATAGGTCCTGATCTGGCATCTTGTCTACAGTCGCTTTCTCACAGACATGCCATGGCTTCCCTCTATCTCTTCTACAAGTATTTTCATGGCAACTTTTCTGACAAGCTACTTTCGCTGGTTGAATTTAAGCTACTTTCTCTGCATGAATTTAAGCGAGCTACTAGGCAGGCATCATGGTCCTACCCTTTCACTGTCAAAACGGTTAAATGTAACATCTCTTCTACTCAAACAGCTTCTTCTCCCACATTTCCTGTTTGTGGAACTCCTTTTCTCTTGCTTGCGTCCCTAATAACTATAATCTTCAAATATTTAAATGTAATGTCAATTGATGTCTTCTAATACCTTGATTTTGTTCCCCGTCCTTCTCTGTATCCTTTCCTCAGACATGCCTCTTTACTCTTGTTCTCAATCCTCTCTGTAACCCCTTGTGTGCTAGTGGCACTCCCGCCTTGCTTGGAGTGAATTGCTTAAAAAAAAATCCATTGCTAAAGATGCAAGTAAAATGATTGGCTCCTCCTACTGCTCCAATAAGTACCATGCAATCCTCTACCTTTATAAAAGCCAGATCAGGCCAAAAATGGAGTACTGTTGCCATATTTGGGTGGGAGCTGCCCAGACCTCACATTATTTTCCATCCTGCAACCTCTCTCTCTCACAAGCAGGATGTGGCAAGTCTTTCACTGCTCTATCAAACAAACTGTATTCCTTGGTTCCACCAGGCCTAACCTTCATGGCTAGGACCCACCATTGTAGCAAACCACCTACATTCCCTCTGTTCCATTGGCTAGAATTAAGTTCCACTCAAACAGCTTCTTCCTACAAACCACTGCTCTATGGAACAGACTTCCAAGAGGATGTTTCCCTGATCGTTACAATTTTAACTGTTTCAAGTCTATTATCAACTGTTATCTCCCCCTCCTACCCATATAAACTATCCCTTAATATAACCCTCTACCTTGAGTGGCCCTGGGATTTGTAAAGTGTGAACCTTACTGTACAAAAGAAAAAAAAAGTACAATGCAAAATTAGCAGCGTTGCAAAGCAAAAAAAAATTCCTTTTAATGATAAAATGATGGAAAGCTATATATTTATAGAAACATATTTTTCTTTTTACTTGATAGTTTTGTATTAGCCTGAATGAAAAAAATATTCAGATTATTTTTAACTAAAGTTAGAACATGAAAAAGTAAACTTATGATTAAATTCATCATTGCACCAAGCATTTGTGCTACTTGGCGTAGTCACAGAATTTTTTGCTACTCTAAAATGTCAAAACTAATTTCATATCATACTTCATTATGCTAATTCACCTAAATGCTTCCCATCAAAACTTTCTGCCCAGACCATCTCATCTGCTTCACTCTACATCTGCCAATATTGTTATACTTTATGTAGATTAGAAAATGTCAGCATAGTTTCAAAACATATTCTAACAGATTTATAAATCCATTAAAGTCTATACATATCTTATGCTAAATATGTATTATTGTCTTTGTTAACTAGTTCAAAACAAATGAAATGAGAAGTAATTAACTTTATTGTTAACTTTAATTGTCACTTCTTGACAAATATTAAAATTAATGATATGGGGGCTAACAGGGACTGAAAGAGAGTGAGAAGACTTTACTGAGGAGAGGACAATAAAGGAACAGAGTTCAGGAAGACAGAAGGTGTTGATTGATGTTGCATTTAAATTTTTGAAGATTGTAGGTGGTAGGGAAGCAAGAAATCTTAAGTCAGTTCATAGTTGAGAAGTGCAAGAAAAACAAATGTTAGAATAGAAGTGACAGTTTCATTTAGCTAGTACAACAGTAAAATGGTGAGACCTAGTTGCCAATCTAGTAGCATGCTTATATTCATGCAGTTGAAAAGGGAAACCATGTCTCATTGGTGAGAAAGCGACTGAAGTTGAGGTGCCAGATCAGGATTGATTACATTATAGACCTTCTTTGAATTTTGTCAAAAATTTTGAGATAAACAACAGGAACACCAGACCAGATAAGTATTCAATGCATGGACAAATGGTAGAACTATAAATGTGCAAGATGGATTCTGACAAGAAAATTGTCTGGCATGATACAGTGAACCAACTTTCCTTGCAGTAGACCTAGCAATTAATTCATTTCATGTCAATGGGAAACATGAGCCCAAGAAGGTGCAACGTGTTGCTCTCCTGGGGTTTAGCATCAACCATGCTGATGACAGGCAGAAAAGCTTCTCTGTAGTGATTAAATGAAATTTACAAGTCATTCCTTCTTTATCCCAGTTAACCACTGATTGGAGATCATTTTCAAGAGCAGTGGCCAGTTTTACTTTGTTGGATCTGTTGGAGTTGCTACTAAGACAGGAGTAAATAGTTGTGTAATCAGCATAGATCTCTAGTTGGGAGCTCAAGACATTGGGAAGGTTGTTGATGAAGATCAGAAACAGCGTAGGTCTGAGGAGAGAAACCTGGGGGACCCCTGCATTAATATGAAATGAGATAGAAATGTGTCTATTCAATATTACATTTGTTAAACAATTTGTTAGGGACAATATGATTAGGCCAAATATTCAACCAGAGATACCATAGCCCTTGATGATCTTGTAGAGAAGGCTAGCATGCCAAACACTGTCAAACACCTTTGAGATATCTAGGGCCACAATCTGAGGTTTGCTGTTCTTATCTAAAGCTTGGTAGACAAATCCAGTGGTGGTTGTTAAAACATCAATGATAAACTTGGAGAAATAAGCCATATTGTTTACCTGAAAGTAGGTTGTGTGAATAAGATGCTTAACCAATTTGGTATTGATTAGAGCATCTAATATTTTGCTGGAAAGAGGTAAGAGACTTAATAGGGTAATAATTCAAGGGATCATATGGTTTCCTAGAGTTCATATTTACAGGAATTACAGAGGACTTAATCAAGCTGGAAAGCAAGAAGCAGTGAGGTTTTTATTGTAAAGTTTGGAGAGAACAGGAGCCAGTTTAAGAGCACATTTCTTTAAGACAACTGCAGGGTTACCATCAAGTTTGCATGTATTGTGGGGATCTAGTTTAGAAATGATAGCAGAAACCAAGGATGAAGTTATGCACATATCACTCAGTAGAGCTGCTATTCTAGGAGGAAAAATTGGGCAGGGATACTCCAGATGATTCAAGAGTGGAGTTGGAAGATTTGACCATCTTCCAAAATAATGATCAGTCCTATGTATTACACAAGTGAAAGTCTATATCTGCAGAAATTATTTCTCCATTTTCTTTTTTGTGCTATTCAATAGAAAAAGGAAATAAGAATCTAGTTAAAATAGTTATAAGGCATTTTCATTGACAACTTTTCCTCTATTAAAATTTCCGTTATAGTTTAACACTATGTAAAAATACACTTTTCTTTCATATTTTATTGTTTTTGAAGAAAATATCATCTATTATTACAAGATAAAAATAAATGTATTAAATAAAGTTAAATGTCATGACAATTCAGACTAAATAAACAAACAATTTGATCTAAAAAAAAAACATATTTTTTAGCATTTTTTTCTAATTCTAATCAAATAGTGAATCTTTTAGAAACCCTTCAATTCTTTATATAGTAAATTGGGTAAAAGAAACTAGAATAACTGCAACAAAATGCACCTATTCTGTTGATTTGTTTTAATTACTGTATATCTACTGAAAATAATATTCAAAGAAAAATGTGTCATCCTAAGAGGCTCACTACCAGATACTGGCATCAACCTCTAAATTAAAGGCAAAATACATAGAAATATATGCATTTATTTTTCTATTATCAAATTACTTCATTTTATTTCAGCAGTTTATAAGGCGAAATATAAGAGCATCCCCCAAAATTTAATTTATTGTCTAAAATTTATACGAATTTTCATTCACAGCATATTCAGTGAAATTGTATTTTTAAAAGTATCCTTTGGTTCATGAAATATTTTTTATTTCCATTTGTTCGAAATTAAAGCTTAAAACTGAAAGTTAAAATATGAATTGAATTTGAAATGTAAGCCAAAATTGCCAAATGTAGCTTATTATTATGTTTTAACTAGTTCCTTAATCTTTCTTGTTTAATGTAATTAATATATTTTAACATTTCTTTTTTTAAATTTCTACTTAATAACCATAGAATGGCTGAATTTAATCTCTCTTCCTGTGCTTCTCTTTTGTTAATGGTTTTGTTCAACACTGCTTTAATTATACATACCAAGTTTTATATTTTAATATGTTAAAACAGTGTTTCTGAGCAATGGACAAAGTATCAAGCCAGATATTAATGATGTATTAATTTAGTACGTGAATTTCAGCCTGTTCAAAAGTAAAAAAAAAAGAAAAAAGTATACCACTTACAAGTGCGTGAATTAACTGGAGTTGGTCAGATGATTTGTTCTTTTTGGTTAATTTCACTTGCCAAGAGGGAGAGTAGACAGGTAGATTGGTAGTGGGCTTCATATCCTTTTAAATGGATGGAACAAATATCTCCATTTTCAACCAGTGTGTGTGTTGGGGAAATACAAAATCTGTGTTTTCATCAACTCACATCTACAGCCCCTTTCTCCCACCCATATATCTATCTATCTATCTATCTATCTATCTATCTATCTATCTATCTATCTATCTATCTATATATATCTATATATATATATATATATATATATATATATATATATATATCTGGAAATCTAATTCTCACAGGACAGATTGAGGGAAAGAGAGACAGAAGAAAACAGTGCATAATATACTTGATGTACTTGTAAATGGATGGCAGAACAGGTTTTAGGAGAAATAGCAAGAAGACAAAATTTATTAAGGGCTACAAGGGACAGGAAGTCATGGTAGGCCATGATCACCTATGTCCTGAGGGGACACAGCACATAAAGGAGAATCTTTGATATATTCAATGCTCAATATCAAAATGATTAGTTAGTTGATATGAAATGAAAAATTTCAGTATCCTTTTCTTTTTTCTCTCAGTTGATGCTTCTTGTTGGCTTATTTTAGTACATGAATACATATGTGTACTGTTAAATTTTTAAAATAAGATTTAAATAAATGGAAAAATATTAATTTCGGTTATCATTAATATATATATATGTGAATGTGTCTGTAGATGCTCTACAGTTATGGAATAAAATGTATTATAAATATTTTTTCAATTCTGCTTTTGCAAAACTGATGATTGATAAATAATCTAAACTACTGATAGCTTGTAGAAGTGTATTGAATAAAATGAATATCTAAAATTATCTTAGCAATTTCATATTTAATTTTCTATGAAATATGAAACAATTTCATTCAATACACTAAAAAAAATGTCATATATACACTTGAATATATTTTTAATTATTATAAAAATATAAATATTTTTGAAATATCACTTCTTATTCATTTTTTCTTTTCAAGTGTGCTGAAGTTAATGGTACACAGAAGGCTTTGGATATCTGTAAGAAAATAAGAAGTAATGCATTTAAATCCTGTAGAAGTAATAAGAGAGCAAGTATATTTTATTTTCTAAGAAAAAAGTTTTATAAAATTGAAATATAATATCTTACTTGAAAAAACATTTTAAAAATTTGCATAAGCAATACAATGTATGTACTAGTTTGTTATAAATATTAAATATGCTTATAATTAATAAATTATCCTGTTAATAATAAACATTATAGAATAGTATTTTTGTTCTACAAGTGCAAATTTCATATGAAGTGTCTTTTTAATTCTTTCTAGATTATGAAAAATATTAAAGTATTTTTTAAATTGTAAATACATATTAAATTGGTCTGGATTACTTTAGAATGTCAATAAATTTTGATAATAATTTTCTGAAATAAAAGATCTCTTTCATATTTTTTATAGGTGGATACAGATTTCTATTTTTATATGTGTACAGAATACATTTGCTCCATAATGCAATGTAAGAATTATACTGAAAGTGAGTTTCATGATATTCTGTGCTACATTTTGTCAATATATGCAAGCCGTTGTTATGAACAGAAAACTATGATCAACTGGAACCCAGAAAAATTTTGTGGTAAGTTGTTAATATTCAATATTTGTTAACTAGTTGAACTTGTCAGGGCTGGTACAAGGGTTTTCACTCTACTACATCTCAATTTTTATAAGGTAGTATTCATATAAAATACAAATATTATTGTAATCTAATTATGTACAATAATGAATCATATGCAATATAGATGAACAATTCAATTAGAAAAATTGAAAATAAATACAATGTATCTAAATACAAATTAGAGACATGTCATAATAGATTATTCCATCTTAAATAAATCAGCAATGTTTTGTAGTAATTTTTGACATCAACTTGAGATTTTCTTTGTTAAAAAGTTGAATAATTTTAACACATTCAACATTATGAATAAAACTGAATTTTATATAGTATTTTTTTCGAAACATAGCATGAGCAAAATAAATTCATAGATTTGGACAAAAGAAAGACCCCAGAATGACATTAAAATCTGTGAAAATTTTTCATCATTTAATAGTCAGTTGTACTTAGTTCAATTTTTGATGCATATAAATGTAAATGGAAAGAAAAACAGATGTTGATAAGATTGCAATGGTCACATAGCACTTTCCAAGATCTCAATCAGTCTTGCCACCCCATTCAGGGGTCTTGTGGGTAGTATGTGCCAGCCTTGTTGTACTAGTTCACCAGTACAATATACTAAAAAAAATTCAACAGTCTAACATGTCAGTAATATATGAGTCAATGCTGCTATGAACTGGTGACTACTGTAACAAACTGGTAAATTAATACTATAAAAAATGTTTTTAAACAGTGGGAGGCATGATTCTTGCTTTCAGGATGTTTTATTTAAGTAAAAATGTAACTCCTAAAATTAATAATGAAAATCACATATTGTGTAAAATTATATATGTTGGTCAAAATAAAATTGAGTGATTTTTATTAGTTTCAGTTCATTTTCTGAAAAAGTTTTTACATTAATACTGAGCAGAATTAAAAAAATATTTTTTGTTGATTTACTTTAGATAACAAACAAAAGAGAAAATAGATTTGAATTATTATTGTGATTACATCTACTGATAGTATTAATACTATAGTATTAATACTATCTGATAGTATTAATATGTGTACAAGAAAGAATAATTACTTAATCAGGACTGTGGGATACTCGATGTTCTTCCTCTACCGCTCTCCATCCTCTCAGGACTGTGGGATACTCGATGTCATTTCTGACAGCATAGATAGGGCCCTCTCTGTCCATCCGTACGCTCACATATTTGTGTTTGGCGATTTTAACGCCCATCACAACCAGTGGCTTAAGACCGCTACTACCGACCTCGCAGGCATTCATACTCTCAACTTTTCAGTCTCTCAATCCCTCACTCAGATAATCGATTTCCCCACTCGTTTTGCCTACAACTGTGTTTTACCGCCATCCCTGAGTCTTGTAGTGCCACGCAGCTCTGTCCTATTGGTAACTCCGATCATGCTGTAGTGTCTATTAGCATCTCCTTCAGCCCCACCCCCTGCAAAGAGCCTCCTACCACCAGAACCACATTCTGCTACCAACGGGCTGACTGGGACTCGTTTCGTGACTTCCTCCGCGATGTCCCCTGGGATGCTGTATTTAAGCTCCCCACTCATGATTGTGCTTCTGAGTTCTCTTCCTGGATTAAAGCCGGTATCGAAGCTTTCATCCCCTCCAGGAAATTCACGGTCAAACCGCGCTCCTCCCCCTGGTTCACAGCTGCTTGCTCAGCCGCCATTGCCCATAGGAACCACTTCTTCCACCGTTTTCGTAGTGATATGTCCGACTCCAATAGATGTCTATTTACCTCTGCCCGCAACGAATGTAAGCGTATCCTTGACGATGCCAAGTCACTATTTGCTGCTCAGATGAAGGAACGTATTGCATCCCACAAATTTGGCTCCAAAGATTATTGGCGCCTCTGCAAGAGCGTTCTGAACAATAACAAACCCTCCATTCCTCCCCTGTTCAATCAGTTTGAGGTTCTGACCACCTCTGCCGACAAGGCTGAATGCTTCGCTCAGAAGTTTTCTTCCAATTCTACGCTAGATTCTTCCAGGGTACCCTTGCCCGATTTCCCTCCCAGAACTGAGGCCCTCCTGAACGGATTGCACATAACCCCGTCGTCGGTATTGGGCATTATTTCTAACTTAGATCACCACAAGGCTACTGGTGGTGACGGAATACCAGCCATTGTCCTGAAGAAATGCGCACCTGAACTGGCGCCTGCCCTCTCTAAATTGTACAACCGCTGCCTGAAGGAGTTCTGTTTTCCTGACTGCTGGAAGTCCTCAACCATCGTTCCTGTCTTTAAGAACTCTGGTTACCCCTCTGACCTTTCCAATTACCGTCCTATCAGTCTCCTACCCCTCTTCGGCAAAGTCTTCGAGGCCATTATCAACACCGAAGTGATTCATCACCTGATATCCCACGATCTGCTCTCAGGCAAGCAGTATGGTTTCTGCTTTGCCCGATCTACTGCCGATGTGCTTATGGCCATCACTGAATTTGTCTACCAAGCTATTCATAATAACGGTGAAGCTCATACCGTGGCCCTTGACATCTCCAAAGCATTCGATAGAGTTTGGCATGCCGGCCTTCTTCGCAAGCTCCACGGTTATGGTATCACAGGTCGATTGTTTCACCTAATACAATCATTCCTGTCAAATCGGGATTTGAAGGTTGTTCTCAGTGGATTCATCTCCAGCTCCTATCCCACTAATGCAGGTGTTCCTCAAGGCTCCATCCTAGGCCCTACTCTGTTCCTCATATTTATAAAAGACCTTCCTGACGCCATATACTCCCAAGTCGGCATCTACGCTGACGACACCACTATTTACTCCTGCCTCAAACACAAATCTAGTTAAGTTAACCTGGCAGCTCAAATTGAAAAGGACCTCCAATCGGTTGTGAACTGGGGTGAGAAATGGATGGTTAACTTTAACGCCTCTAAAACAAAACTGCTCTCTATTAACCACCACACGGACCCATCCCTGCATCCCATTAGAATGTCTGAAGACCAACTTCTCGAGAGCTCCTCTCTGCGGCTGCTTGGTCTCACGCTGTCTGCTGATCTGAGATGGAACAAATACATCGAGTCTGTTGCATCAGCCACCGCAAGGAAAGTTGGTTCTCTGTGCCGAGCCAGGAAATTTTTCTCCCCGGAATCGATCCTCCAAGTCTATAAATCGACCATTCGGCCTTGCATGGAGTATTGCTGCCATATATGGTCTGGGGCCCCTGCTGTTTGCCTCAGGGTTCTTGATAAGATCCAGAGAAGGATAGGCAACGTGATTGGCCCTGATCTGTCATCTCGTCTGCAGTCGCTCTCTCACAGACGCGATGTTGCCTCACTCTGCCTTTTTTACAAGTACTTTCACGGTAATTGCTCCGAGGAGCTGCTTTCGCTTGTCCCCAGACCTCGTGAATTTAAACGCCGCACGGGGCTGGCTTCCCGCTCCCACCCCTACACCGTGGAAACTGTTAGATGTAGACGTCTCTTCTACTCCAATAGCTTCATGTCTCGCACATCTCGCCTATGGAACTCCCTTCCCTATTACTGTTTCCCTGACAAATACAATCTCCAACGGTTTAAGTGTAGCGTCAATCGACATCTCCAGTTGCCTTGATCTATCCACTTCCCTTCTCCACATCCTTTCACCTTTCATTCCTATCTGCTCTCGCTCCAAATCTTCTGTAACCCCCTTGCCTTGATCGATCCACTGTCTTTCTCTTTCACCACATCCTCTCCTTTACCACTCCTATCTGCTCTTCCTCCAACCCTTCTTTAACCCTTTGCGTGATAGTGGCCTCCAGCCTTGCTTGGGGTGATATGCTTAAAAAAAAAAAAAAAAAAAATTAACCATCTTCTTTCACTTACTACTAATTAGTGAAAGAAAAGAAAAGCATTTTACATGACAATAAATATATATGCCATGATATGAAAAAAACAGAATATGTTTTTTAAAGTAAAATATTCAACAGATGTATGTATAAAAATACAAAGAAACTTGGCTGTTTAATTTTAAAACTGAATTAATTGAGATTATTTATATATATTTGGATATGATATTTAAAGTACACATATTAAATTGTTTTTCTTATAACTGTCTTAATTGTGTGTATTTGATGAGGAAAATTTGTGAGTATACAGTATCAATTGGTAGGAACATTTTTGGTAATGTTTTGTGAATAGTTTTCTGTTGAGTGTAAAAAGTTTGCAGTGTCTTTCAGTAGTATGCTACTGACTGGGTTGCAACATTTGAATTTATTTACTTCCTTGGGTAGGCTCCAAATGGGCACAATTTTCAGGCTTTTAACTCATCTTTCATTGGTCTAAAAATCTGAGTGGTATTGCTTGAGTTCAATGTTGAATTCAGGCTGGTATTTGTTGCATTCAGAAAGATCCTTATATGATGTTGCCAGTATGAACACTTCCTGTTGCTATTTCATGAGTTAATTTATTCAATAATTTGTAACTTATAAAATAATGTAAACCTATGGTGAGTTTTCTATTCTTTACCTGCTTCAGTTAATCCTGTATTTTTTTAGTTGCAAGAAAGGGATTTTATATTTTTCTTGCCATTTTATACAAAAAAAATCATAATTTTTGATAAATTATGTGTTGCATATAATTAAATATTTTTAGTTTTATTAAACCCATTTTTTTAAATATATATTATTATTTTACAGGCTTACAGTGTTCAAAAAATCAAGAGTTTGTTGATTGTATGAGCTTTTGTGCAGAATCATGTTCATCAAAAAACCAGACTGTCACTGAAAAATGCCGGTTCCCATGTGTCTCTGGTTGTCAATGCAAGAAAGACTATGTTATGAATCATTACCACACATGCATTCCAATACAAACCTGCCCTTGTTACCATGATAACCATGCCTATCTTAATGGTGACGTAATGAAGCTAGGCTGCAATAATTGGTAAAGTGATACATTTTTTAATATTTTGATTATGCATGATTAGCATTGTTTTTTCTTACCTTCAGTTTTATTATACATAAGTGTTGCTACATATGCATATCAATTATATCCTGTAAAGAGAAGTTTTTGTTTACCATATTCCATAAATGAAACAAAATACAGTAAGATGAGAAACAAATTTATTGATCTCATATAATGTTTATTAAAATGTATTTGTTGTGTAAAATGTCAACTGCCAAAATAAGCACTTTCATTCCATTAATTATGCTATAAACAGAAATATAGTCAACATGTTTGTTAACATGGAGAAAAAACAAAAACTGAAAAAGGAATGAATGTGCATAATGATATAATTAATGCATACAAAATAAAAAAATAATAAATATATGAACAATATGATATAATAATTGTCTACATAAGAAAATATGATATTGTATATGCAATATCTCTCTCTCTCTCTCTCTCTGAGTGTATGTGTGTGTGTGTGTGCGCCAAGTTCATTTTATTGGAGATCTAGGTCAGGACTCATTTTCCTTTTGATCTTCCAGCTACATGTTAGATTTGTGCAAACTATGCTCCCTTGTTTCTTTACTAATATTTTTATTTTCTCCATCAGAAGCACTTATGCTTTCTTCCCCTTCAAGTTCCTCCTTCTCTTCCATCTCAACTTCTTTATTGTCACTTCTAAGTTTTATTTGACTAGAAAGAGCCAATAAATTCTATCCACTTGTTATTATAGCTGTAATATCCCTTTTATGTAATAAAGTAATCTTTTCCAGGATTTGATTCTCTGTCTTTTTTTACCATATTATTTTTTTTATTGAATAGGAAATTGTTATAGGCAATCTAATTTATTTTCCTATCAATGCAGAGGGACTTTGCATTCTACCAGCATGTGGAATAGTTCTATAACTCAGTAATAGTCTCGTTAGGTTTTATCTACATTGTCTCTAGATGGGGAAAATGTTTTCTACTCCCTTTTCTCTGTCTGCATCATTTTTTCTGAAATTCCATTTGATTGTGGATGTTATGGTGGTGTTTTATAAGGGAGGCTTTCAATTTGTTTTAAACATGAATGCAAAGTTTCATCACAAAATTCTGGTACATTGTTAGAGACTAACAAGTCTGGCACTCTATTTCTGGAAAATATTACTTATAATATTTGCTTTACCATGGCTACTTTCCTATCCTGAACTCTAACCACTTCAGATTATCTAGAGATTGAATCAGCCAAAGTTAAAATGAGTCCTATGCCTTTAACATGCACATGATCCATATGAACTTGGGCCCATGGCTTTTTTCTTTAGGCCATGAATGTATCTTGGCTTGGTGAAAGTTTTTTTTCACTACATTTTGAGCATTTTTGTATGTATTTTTCTACATTGCATGAATACCCAGGTCACCACACTTCCACTTTTAATTGTCTCTGTGCTGTTGTTATTTCACAATGAATATCATCATGTACACTTTTTATTGCATCTTTTGATGTTTCTGCATTGCATATAAAACCCTTCTCTATCGTTAACCTGTGCCTTATTTCTTTATAGGGTCTCTATATCCTAGAACAATCACTGTATTTGTTTCTTTTATTCTACATGCAATCTTGCTTAATACCAGATCCTGTAAGGTGTCAAATGCAAAAGGATCTAAGGTTATTATATATGTTTCATTCTCCTGCAATATTTTATCTTCTGAATTGTCTGATCTTTCTAATAGTTCATTGTTGAACTTTAGTCTTGATAAAGCAGCTACATATAGAATAGTGTTTTATTTCATATATTCAATATCAAATTCAAAGTCAAATGCATGAGTTTTATGGCCCATCTTAAAATTTGAGATGATGTGACTAGGTAACTCCTTTCAGCAGTTCAAAATAAACTCTAAAGGTTTATGGTCAGATTTAAGCAGAAACTTCTTGCCTAATAAAAATTGGCAAGCTCTATTTGTGCTCCATATGACAGCTAACACTTCTTTTTCAATAATTGAATTGTTAGCCTCGGGTGATGCTAACCTTCTAGAAAGGCATATTATAGGATGACCTTCTTGAGATCAAGTTGCTGATACGGCATGCTCACTTACATCCATAATTAAAGTCACTTCCTTTTTAAGGTGAAAAATGTTTACAAGTTCTTTCTTTAAATTTTCAAATGCTCTACTCTGCCATGGGGATTCATTTAAATTTGTTGTTCTTTTTTCATAACTCCACAAAAGGTTCCATCAATTCACTATATAAATATCTGCTATAAAAATTGGCTAACTCTGAAAAAGATTTCAATTCTTTTTTATTTTTAGCTGTAGATACCTCTGCAATTTTCTTAACAAATTGTGTCTGATGAAATTCCATTTATGGAAATCTGGTATCCAAGATATATTATTGTATCACAATTTAACACAAATTTATTCTTATTTATAGTCATCCCAGGATTTTTTAATTTGTTTTCTGTTTTAGATCTTTATTGGTAGCACCAATACATCGTCTTGATAGATTATCATATTCTTAACATCACCAGTTATTACATTTTCAATAGTTCTTTGAAAAATAGCACTTGCTGTTTTTACACCATGAGTCATATGCTTCCATCTGAGTAAGCTTATTGGAGAATTAATTGTAGTGATCTCTTTAAATATTTTATCAATTTTTATCTGGTTATAGGCAGATTTGAGGTAAATTTTAGCAAAGTATTTAATTCCCGACAATTTGTGAATAGCAGTTTCAATATCAGGAATATGAATGTATTGGAGCATATTTTGTGATTTACTCCTATTTTGTAATTCCCACATATCCTCAAATCTTGTAAAACAACAATGGGTGCATCCCAATTACTACCACCAGAGGGAACAGGCACTCATTGCAAGCAATGACAAAACATCATCTGTTACAATTAAACCTGTCAGCTGGAAGAAGTGATTCCTGTGGGCTATAGTGGCTGAGAAGGCAGATGAGAACCAAAGAGATGATCATGGTCTCATTTGGTATCTCCTTGCTGCAACAAGACCTTTGATGCCAGCCTTCACCCAGGAGGTGACCTTAGTGGCACATTTATGAACAGGATGACTAAAAACATCATTCCAAGGAGCATCACAAAGTAAGTGACAGAACAAGTCCCAATTATGTCTACCCTGGATACTCTGTATTCAAGTTTGATCCTTTTAGCTGATTGTAGAGTTGATCGCTTTGGCAGAAGTCTTGTCTTGCCCCACGTTGTGTAAATTGATTGCAAGACTGGCTTGGTTGACTGGAATTGATGACTTGGTTTGGTCTGGTTAGAGTAAAGTCACATGAAAAAAGAAAAAAGAAATTGGATAAAAGAAAAAAAATATTTATATACAATTCCTTGTTACAAAGTTGATGGTACAGTTATTGATGATTTAAGTAGGCCTATATTCTCCATGCAATAACTATCAACCCTTCCTGACCATCATGACACACTGCTTGTTGTTATGGTTTTGAATGAGACTTCTGGAACAAGGCTTTAAGTTTGGTGGTGGGGGGTCTTCAGAGTGGCAAATCACATGAGATCAGGCAAAGTGGTCGTTTTCGTCTCTCCGTTTGGTCTTGTCTTTGCAGTTTCTCTTCTGTCTCTCTTCACGATGTCTCTTTTTATGGGCCCCTGTGCAAGGGCTGGGGTGAAGCATGAGGTGCTCTGGGAATGCCAGCATTCCCCAAACAGTCAATCAGGGCTTTCTCTGCAAATGTTCAAATATGAGGAAGCCCCTCCTCCCTCCTTGGAATTCTACCTGAGCCTTCTCCTTTTGGTTACCTGATCAAACCTGTCTCCTTCCTGCTTATTGTACTTCTCACCATAACTGCCCAAAGGGTGTGGAAAGTCCTCTGTCTTCCCTGAAATTCCATCTAGGCCTTTTCCTCTTTGGTCACTTGTTCAAACCTGTCCCCCAAGGGCTAGGTGTGGTCTAGCCCAAACGGCCAAATTTGAATTATCATTCAAAATTTTCTCTTATCTTGCTTTGTGTGTGGTCATTTTCACATCTGGGATTTATCAATTTTCTTATCCCCTCATCAAGCCTTTGGCCAACAAGTGACAAAAAAGGGGACAATCCCTTGATTTGGGAAGTTTTATTGTATTTTGGCAGTCGAAACATTTAATTACTATTTTCTTCTGGAAACCTGTCTGCTTTTAAAAGTTAATCCTTATCAACTGACCGAATTGGCAGCCAGAGGTCTGTCTTCATCTCTGTCACTCAGTGGCCATAAAAATATTATCAATTTCTTTCCGGAAGGTCCTTGGACCTCCAAGAATATGCCATCACTTAATCTCAGTCCTGACCAAAACCAAATGGTCTCTTTGTTTTACATCTCTGGCAGACAAGAAATTTAATTACCTTTTATTTCTATTTTCTTTTGTCTGGTCATCAGTATATCTTCAGTCTATTGGAAATTAGTGTTTTTCTGTCTTCTAGTTTTTTTTTCAATTTACTAGTGCCTTTCCAATGGTGTCACACAGTCAGCATGTTGATAACAGAAAGATTTACCTAATTATAATAAATCCATTCTTGTGAAGTATAGTTTATTTCATTTGGAGTATCTGTTCACCAATGTACTCATCCTGTACTTTGCAAAATCCTGGTTATAAACTTTTTTTTATCAATTTAAAGTAAAATAAACCTAATTAAACCAATTAAAACTGCCCTCCACCTTTTCCTTACAAGAAAAATAACAAAATCATTTTCACACAAATGTATTCATTACATGTTTGTTATTCAGGAACATTCTGTTTTGTTCATATTGCTTAACTGTCTGTTGATATATTTTGAGTTTAACATCCTTTGTTAAAAATTTTAATTACTTCTGAATTACTTCTGTAGCTAATCCCTTTTGTTGGTTTTTATATTTGTTTAATTTATTCAGCTGCTCATTTGAATTTTGGTCTCAAATTTAAGTAATTTTGTTTCTTTTATTTGTTGTTTCAGTGTCATCTCTCATCTCACTTTGACATTTTTGGTTTTCATGTGTCCTTTTTTTGAAAATATTATTTTCAAGATTATTTTGTAAATATTATTTTCAAGATTATTTGCAAATACTATTTTTGTTGATTTAATTTCTTCAGTTGGCCAAATCTAGCTATTTTATTTTCAGTTTCATCATTATACTAATTTTCAATGGAATATAGTGATTTTTCTTTGTGATTGACATTCTTCCTGATCTTATTAAATATTTATCATTCTTATTTCTTTCAGTACTTGCATCAATTCTGAATGGAATTGTACTAAAGAAGAATGTTATAAAACTTGCTCTGTCTTTGGAAGAGTGCATGTTAGTACATTTGATGGCGAGTTTTATAGATTTATTCCACCCCAAAATGAATATGTTTTAGTAGAGGTAAGCTATGACCATTTATTTATATTTAAATTTCTTGTTGCTGAAACTGAATATATAAAGTTGACATATATTCAAAAAAGAAAATTTAACATATATATATATGCAATATATCCACTTTCTCCATCTGTTTGCTTTTCTTATTATTATATCGGGTTGGAACCAAAATTTTGTAGTGTTTATCAATAGGTAGTGTTTGAACACTTGATTTGATTTTATGTGTGACTAAAATTGATTACATATATAGATATCCTGAAAGGTGACATTTCAGTGTGTCTTTTTATATGATTCTTGTGTAGATTCTGAATTTTAAATGTTTTTTGGAAGAAAATGAGATTCAGTGTCATAATTTGATGCTCTTTTATTTATGAAAAAGAATTAACACTATAACAGCTAACAAACAGCAAAAAGGTTATGTGCCATTTTTAGAGATGGTGTCATAGATGAGAGTGCAGTTTGTAAGTAGTTTGCAAAGTTCAGAAGTGTAAATTTTCATCTGGAACTCCCAAAAATTCTGGTAGATCTGCAGTCATTGATGATGATCAAATTGAAACACTGATTAAAAATAATCCCAGTCATACAACAGGATATTGCTTAGATACTCTGCATAACTCATTTGAGTGTTCTAAGTCATCTGAAAACATATAGATGCATGCATTGCTTCAATGTTTGGGTACCCCATGTTTTAATAAAAAAATGATTTTAATGAGAAATTTTAATTCTCTGGAAACCTGTAAATACCAATTAGTCTAGTTAATTACCTAGAAAGATGTCAAGTTCTGGGAAGATGGAACTATGAAGCTGATTCACAGATGGTGAAAAGTAGTGGAATGAAATGGCACATATGTACAAATATCTAAATATTGTAATTAAAATTCACTTAGAAATGTTACAAACTTTTTTCCAACCCAATATATGACATATCACCCTCTTCTTGGTCTAGTTTCTTTCTTCCAGCTGTCTTCTTCACATATATTGTATATTTTTGGATTTGAAAAATTCTTTGTTGGGGTTGGTTGAAACATACATTGAGTTGGCTTTATTTGGTCACTAAGAAAAGAAAAACTCAAAATGTTGGAAAATATCTGTTACCAAATATAAAAAATACTGTGTTCATTTAATCAAGGTTACAACTTTATCTTCTTATGCAATGGTTGGTTGGTTAATTTCTAAGGGGCTGTTCTTAGCAAGAAAGATCTTCAATCAGCAAATGAAAAGCACAATTGGTGTAGGCATAAAACTATGGAGTTGCACCTTCAGTCAAAAGTTGGTGTCTACTTCTTCAAGGTCAGATCATTAGAATTTCCTTGTTCTTTGCAATTCTTCAACTGAACACTTAATCTCGCAATGGATGTTGAGGAATTACTAAGCAGCATGTCCGCAGGGTATAAGATCTCAGTTTCAATTCCAATTCATACTACAACTACTTGAGAGCTAAAACCAGAGGGTTTACACTGTGAAACCTTAGGAGGGTAGTAGAAACTTGAGAATTCAAGGTTTCTGATTAATGAATTTTTTATTCCCAAGTGATCATTGCTCTGGTATACTAGATTTTTTTTTATCACTCCTCCATCCAGCCTTCATGTTGCTACTTTGTAATTTCATTGGCTTAATTCTTTTTATCAACAAGGAGGAATTACATGTCTTGTATCATTTGAATATCCACTCTTGATGAATCAGAAAATCCCATACCTCAAAAGAATGTTTGTTATTTAGCATGGTTTTAACATTTCATCAAATTATTTCACTTAGTGACATGTATGACTTGATTCTTATATTAAGATTGAGTCTGTATATTTTATTTATTTATTTTTTTATCTCTTCCCAATCAGTAGTTTGCAGTTGTTTTCAAAATCTCTCAGATAGGTCTTGATGTCTTCTGGAGTAAAATCTGAAAATAATTTATTACTCTTTTGTTTTTAGCATCTAGTGGATGGTAGTATATGGGAAGTGTATTGTATTTGTTCTGAATAAGGCATTTGTTATATGCATGACTAATCTAAAGTTTAACTGCCCAATTACAATTATTGTCTTGTAAAATTTCTCAGTGGCTTGAAAAATCTATTACTAGCTTGTAAATTTTATTATTTACATATAAAATATCTGCATCTTCAGCATAACCTAACACTGACTGTACTTGCTCTCATGTAAAATAATGAATCCATTTGCATAACTGACTTAATTTTGTTTCTTTTTAAAAATTATATTATACAATATTCAGATATAGAAAATAATTTAAAATATTTTTGTATGATTTCAATATGTCTTTGTCTTTGTATGTATATATGTACTGAAAATCATTGATGAGTATTGGTACTTTTAATTTGAAAATTGATAAGAATTTAAATAATAAATTCAATTCAATAAAAAATGCTTGTAAAAAATTATAAACTTTGAGATTTTATTTTGTTATTTTTGAAAAATTGTCATTTCTTCCAAATTTTCAATTCCATAAAATTGCTACAGACATTCCTTTTTGTCTTTTTCAGCCTATAAAAAGCCCCAAGAAAAATAAGGGTAACTTAAAAATCAACCTTATAGTTGGCAAATGTGAAAAAATCAAAACAAACCTTGGTTGCATTACTGGAATGAGACTGAATTATGCAAATGAAATCATTAGTATTGAAGGAGATATGGTCACAATTAATAATCAAACATTTAATAGTATTCGATATGCCAGTAAGAAAATATATTACCGAAAAGTTACAACTGATACCATCTGGATCAGTGGATTTGGTTTTGATGTTATGGTATTAAAAAATATAATCCGTGTGCATCTGGAACCATTTTATATGAATAAGGTGAGTTTTAGTCATATTTATTGTTTATATCCAGAAAAATAATTACCCTGGAATTGATTTAAAATGTATCAAAGAAATTGTATTATTTAACTGATTGAATTGATAGAATTAAAAATGTCATATTGTACAAAAAACAGCTTCAAATTCAAGTAGTCATAATTTCAAGTAATAAATTCATGTACTCACAAATCCAAATAGTTGCAAATCCAAGCAGTGATCTCCCAACAATCTGCACCAACAGAGTCTACTGACACTGAAAAAATATCAACCTTGTGTACTTGTGGTTACAAACACAGAAATGCTATGATTCATTGACAACCAAGCATCATCATTCTCCACAGCTACCATGCAAATTTAGCATTAATGCTATCTATATTGAAAGACTATACAGGAGAACAAAGCTCTTCTCTATGCCAAACACACCCTAGTTGATGTTTTTTGTGTTGATCTCAAACTTGTCTATACTCCCCTCTGATCTCTTAATTGCAGCACTAGCAAATAGTTCTTTTTTTCTGTTACTCCTTCATAGGTCCTCTGTCTTGGATTGTATCAGCTGCCTCTAGTCCCATACATTCATCCACTTTGATATTGCACTGATTTGTGGAGGACATATTTTCAACTATCATCTGATGTAGCACTCAAAACATAACATAAATTGTAGACCTCAAACTCAAATATGGGTGGGGATCATTGATGTGACATGGTATTCTATCAACTATGATTGCTTGAGGGTCAATGATCTTGGTAACCTTTCTTTTTTGGAATTTGGAAGTACATTTCTTTGGTGGCATTTTCACTCAAACTATGTTCCCCTGGCTTACATGATATGTATCAATGGAGGCATTGCTTTGATACCAGCCAGCTAAAACTTGTACATGAGTATTATGTTGACAGGTGCAGTTATGTTCAGTCCCATCATTCAGGGTTACATTGTACTAGTATGCACCCAGATGGAACACTATTTATTGCACCAGTGTTTTTCACTTTCTACCATCTCATTTTCTGATGGGGCATATGTACATTGAAAGCTCAGACAACCTCTTCATTCTTCTCAGGAAAGCTCAGACAACCTCTCCATTCTTCTCAGGAAAGCTTTGAACTTTCTTCTAAAGAATGATGTATTGTTGTCTGTGAGGGCAAACAACAGCATGTCTCATCAATGACAAACCTGTTCCCTTCCAGTAAGACAACAATTTTCTATTCATTTGCTGGTCAGTGATGCACCACAAACCATGAGCAGCATCTTTCTGTTTTGTTCTAGCAATGATTTCCTGGACCATCATCTTGAGGGGAGCATTATTCAACTCTTCATTCCAGCTACATGAGACTATGCTTACTCTGTGCATAATGACTCTATACATTGTAAGAATTACCTACAAGTTTTCCATACAGAGAAAACACTGTCTTATCTATATGATCTTTTGTGATCATTTTGCTCTCTGTCCTTCATTATTGACCTGATCCAGGCCAGCAACTGGTCAATAGATATTGCATCTATTTGAGAAGAAGCTCAAAGGAGTTGTCTCACATATTCTGGTAATCCTATAATGAATGCTCACACCAAGTCATGCTCTTGCTAACTTCCAAAAAGATGCAATAAGTTTCACAGCTCTGCCTGACCAAACAATGATTTTCATTAAATACATATGCTTCACAGCTTGTCTTCTTTACTGGAATTATTTGATCACTTTTGTATTATATTGTATAGTCATCATTAATAAACACAACCATTAAAGGATATTTTATTCAGTTCTATAACTTTCTCATTAAGTACACACATACATCATAAAACATTTTGATGATGTTTTTTTTTTCTGGGTTGATGAAGTTTATTGATTGAGTTCTGATACTTGTTGATCTTTTATAAGTATATGACTGTTACTTTAAAATTTGAACTTGTGGATCTCTTTAGCAATAAGTAGTAGTCATCAGTAGATAATTCCAAACTATTTCTTTGCCATGCTTTCAAATAGCACATAATAAAAAATAGATATAAAAGATATAGGGATATCAAAGTTGTAAAAGATGCTGAGTGTATCTAAATAAAGTGTATAAAATTAATAACAATCTGAATTGTGCAAACACATTTGTTATTCTAAGCTATTTATAGAATTACCATATTGAATAGATTTAATATGAATACACATAATAGTTAATAGACTGGGTAGCCAATAATCTTGATTTAGTTCAATTTTTATTTTTAATATTAAAATTATTGATCAACTTACTTACCATTTTATTTTAATATTTTCTGCCATCTTTCAGGCAACTTTATAATTCCATTTTCCTAGAACTTTTTATGTTTTTCAGAAAATAATTACTTTAGGTGATATTTGTAGTCTTCCATGGAACTGATATATCTTTCTTTAAGAGAATTCTGTAAAGATCAGAATACATGTTGATTTAATGTTGTAATATCTAGTGAATACAGAATATGAGTAAAAAAGTTGTAACATTTTTCTTCTGGTCACCAAAGATGCATGCGATCTAGCATTATCCTGTTGGGGTCTTATATCCTTTCTGTTAAATGTGTATGTAGTCATTAATTGCTAATTTCAGTTAGTCTAATTGTGAGCAATATTTAAATCATTTGTTTGGTTCTCTGGACTCATTCCCAATCCAATTAGATACACTGTATTACCTTTGAATAAAAATTGGTCTTTGCAACAATTAGTAAAGGTTTATTTTGCTTAGCCCCTTTACATTACTCGTCACTATTTGTTTTAAAAAGAAAATATTTTAACACTTGGAATATAACTCACTAGGTTTTGTCATTTAACTTGTGTAAAAACTATACATTAAAGTGATTAATAGCAGGCATAAATGATTTTTAATGCTTGATTTGGATATTTTGAGTATATTGGCTATCTCTTTTGTTTTATGACATTGAATATTCTTTTTTAATGTCTTGATTTGATCACTATCAATTTAAACTGGCTTACTTGATCATGGAGCATTGTCTAGTGAGAAATCTGCACAAAACTTTACAAACCTTCTTTGACATGTTTGATTATTCACACTAAATAAATATCTTTGTGTCTGTGTCACATTTTGGTGATATACCTATTTTATATTTAGGTATATGGTCTTTGTGGTACAATGAATAACAATTATAAAGATGAATTTCAAGTACCTTCAGGAATTACAAGTGAAAACATCCTAGTTTTTATTAAGTTTTTTCAACTTGGACAACAACTACTTGATCCAGTGGTTCTAAATGAAACAATCTATGTAAGTATGATATTTTAAATTAATTTTTATAATAACAGCATATAACCTAATGTATTGAGTTTCACAATGTTAATTTTTTGGTTATGCTTTCAAATTTACATAACTAGAATGAACATAATCCTTCATTGATATTGTAATAATTTTAAATAGGTGCATTGTATTTAGGATAGAATACTTTTTTGAGATTTCTTTGTGAAACTATTGGATACTGCAAGTATTTGAATCTTTTTTAGTTATGTCTTATTGAATTATTATACAAATTAATGTAACATAAAATTTACTTTATTGATAAAGTAATATCTTATTTATTAATAGAAATTGCTAAATTCAATGTGCTTCCTTGTAATAATTATCTTTTAAGCAATAAAAATAACTAAATAAATGAATAATGTAAAATATTTTAAATAAAAGAAAAATATTTAATGTAATCACATTTCTAATTGTAAAAGTACAAAATACAATATAATAAACAATATAATTATATGAATTTGGAGTCTAATTTTTCTATACTTATTGCTCATTAATTTTTTATTTGCTGATATGAAGATACTGAAAAAGTGAACTTTAAATATTTTTAATGGAAAATGGAAGATAAACTCAATAAACATTTTATTATGATCAAATGAAAGTAAAATAATCAAGAATTGGCTTAATATGATTCTTTTTCATCAGTATAAAATATTTAAAATATAAATATGTAATAAATTTAACTTTTCTGATGAAACATCCTATAAGTCTATTGTACATTTTTTTACAATAAGTTTTATTAATGATATATTGTTTGTAAGTATTGAAACTGAGTTAATAGTTAACAGTATAAGAATAAAATTTAATGAGTTCAAACTGCAACTGATTTGTGTTCACTTTGGAAAAAACTGAATTTACAACTCCCAATATTTCAGCTCAAGTATAAAGTGATTCATTTTACTTGAAAACGAGTCAAATATTGCCAAGTACCCCATCAAACTCCATGAAATACCATGAAGGACCCAATCTCTTAGGTTATGGGATAATTTGAATTTAATTTTGATATTGTATAATTTAAAAAAAATTAGATACACTCACCTTCAAGAAATGCAGAAAAATATGATAACAGTTGTAAAACCATTTCTTATTTTACTTGTCTTTGGAATTTTCTTCTTTATATATATATATTTTTACAAGTGACTTTTTATTTCTTCTCTCTTGTATTATAAACTTTAAAAAAACATTAATCTTTTTCTCACAGAATGACAAAATAGAAACCCCTTGCAAGAGATTAGAAAAATTTGATGGACCAAAGAATCATATGGCTCAGCGTGAAATTCAAAAATATATTGAAGTCTGTATGCATGATTTATCCATGTATGATTCTATGCACTCTCCAGAAGCGTTATGTCCTATTGTAAGTGTATATGTATTTGAATATTATGAACGAACTGGAGAGAACCTAGATTATCAGAAAATTTTCCCAGAATGTGGTAAGTTTTTAGTAAAATAAACATTATATATGAAATAAAGAAATTATAATAGAAAAAGAAACAGATATAAGTTTACTTGGGACTTGAGAAAATGCATTCAATTTTATTTATGATAATAATTTTATTAAATTAAAATACTGAAATTAAAAATCTTAGGAAATATCAAGTTAAATACTGTTCATTGTTTATTGTATATCAAACAGCAGATTTATAATTATCAAAAGATTTACTTGCATTATAGCAATAATAAAGTAATAGTATTGGTGTTCTAAATTAAAAAATAGGCTTTGAAGTTGACAAAATAAATTCAAATATATACAGAGAAAAATTATTTAATTTTTGATCACTTTTCATATTAAACTTTGATTTTTTTTATTGTCTGTATTTTTTCATATTTTCAAATTTCCAATTTAAGTACTCATAGAATATACACACACAAACAAAAGAGTATACTTTAAATGTGCTTATGTTATTTTTATTAAGAAACTTTTTTAAATTGATTGATTGTAGTACTTTCATGTCCAAATGACACAAAATATCAACTCACTGGAAATGTCTCTGATGCAACTTGCTGTGATTTCAATGATCCATTTATTACTGGAGAAAAGTGGTTAGTCTCTGGGTGCCAGTGTAAAGGAAAGCAAAGATTTGATGCATATGGGAAATGTGTAGATCCTGTTAATTGTACTTGTTGTTCTTCTTCTGAACCTGGAACTGTTCGGCATAGTGGTGAGAAATTCAAACAAGAATGCAAATCATGGTTTGTTTCTTTTCACAGATATTTAAATATAAATGACTCAAATTAAGTTCTTTATTAAATATTTGAAATATTTTAAATTGATAAAGTAAATATCATGCTCTTATGCAATCTTTTTAAAAACAATGATTTAATTAACTGTTTGATATTATATTTTCAAATGATCACAGGCTCATATTTTATAACTAATATTGTAAATAAAAAATAAAATGTAGAAAATATTTCTTTAAAATTTTATTCCTGAAATTAAAAATAATATATATTCCTGATAAGAATAAACAACTTGCCAATTTCTATTTGACAGTAATTGTTCCCACGGTTTGTTGACCTGTCATATGTGTGAAGAAATTATCTGTCCTCAAAATCAAATACCAGTGAATGTTTCTGAATGTGTTCCAACCTGCTACGATTTCACAATGAAGAAGAAATGTTCCAGAAAAAGTGCTTGTGGATGCCCCCCAAACATGTATCTTAACTCAAAAGTAATTAAAATAATTTTTAATTTAAAAAAAAAAAATGAATAATATTTTGAGATAACATTTTTTCAGAATATCTTGTTTTTAATGAAATAATATTTATATTAGTTTAATTATATAATTAAATTATTTTCACTATGGATTTAATATTATTTGATCATAGGAGACTTTTTTCCAGAATGAATATTCTTGATTATGGAAAATTATTTTATCAGTGTCTTTATTTTTCAAACTTAAAATGCTACATTAAATTTTGTTTTTTATAACTTTATGCCCTTCCGTTATAAACTTTCAAAATAGTGTTATCGAAATTTGAGCTATTAAAAAATTAGAACATAATTAATCCTAAAAATTCAGTGTATGTACTTTGGTCACATAGCTTATGTTGTTCAGTGTCAAGATTTGGAAAATATAGATTATTTTTTGCTTCATATTATTTTCATTATCATTTAAAATTCCAGGGTCAATTAATTTTCATCTTTACAAATATATAAATGAAAAATTGGAACCATAGTTGTACATATTAATCTTTAATATAAATTTAAAATTATAATAAAAAAGTATTTTGCTATTATCAAATTTTGAATGCCAGACTGTATTTTTACCTGATAAAAACTGTGAATAAAACTTTTAAAAATGATAAAGAAATTAGCCATTTATGAAAAAGATAATGAAATTAGTCATTTATATTGTTGTCATATTTCAGTATAAAGTTTATACATAACTAAAATTGAAGATAATTTTTTCAGGAAAAATGTGATTATGGCTCTCTACAGCTTTCTTTTATTTATAGCTCTGTTTAACTTCCTTTTATTTATGTGTAAATTGTGGTAACTTCTTAGGTAAGATAGAGGAGTGATTTCTTATTACTTTCTCCATGGTTTTGAATTTAAAGTACTCCTTCTAGACTGGTTGTCACTCAAGGCTAGAAAGTCTAACCTGCTATTTAACCCATATTTAAAGGAAGAAGGAAAGTATTCATGCCCTTTTCAAGGGCATTAATGTGAAGTGAACACATCTTGAGAAAACTAAACACAATTTAATCTTTAGATACTATTATGATTTATTTTTGAGAAATTCAATATTGATGAAACAATATTTTTTTCATTTATTTTTATTAGTATTTAATTCATTTCATGCTGAATTATAAAATTATTTATTTTACAAGAAATAATTATACATTTCAGGGTAGATGTGTGCTACCTGAAAGTTGTCCATGCTTTCATTTGAATAAGTGGTATAAAAATGGAACAACTATAAACATTGGTTCTAACAAATTGTAAGTTATTTGGTATTTTTAATACATTAAAACCTGATACATAAATCTTGATTATGTTTGTAATTTTTACAGCGAGTTCTTGTATATCTGGACATACAATGAAATATGGACTATTGATAAAATTGATGGTGTTTAAATTTAGCAGGTTGGTTTAATTTTAGCTCACTCACATTGGTTAAGTAAGTTCTAACAAAAATAATGAGAAATTAGTATTATTTCACCCCAATTAAAGTCTTTACTTTATCTCTTACTGAGTGCAATCATAAAGCTATTTTTTTTATTCTGAATTTATACCAACATATTTATAGTGAATTGTTACTGCCTCATGAGAAGTAGTATGCACTCAACTGCATCATGGGTAATAACCATAGCTGTTTACAGTCTTTGTGACTTTATATGTAAATGAGTCACCCCATCACCATGTACTGAATAGGTTTTATCCTCTTCTGGGAACTTTTGTCTCCTCACTGTTTTCCTCCCTCTCCCCAAGAGATTGTCTAGATATGGGAGATCTTGACCTTCTTTTTTCATAGGAATGTTCCTCCAATGATTGACCTTGTTCATCTTCAGACTCTATATTACTCTCGATTTCACTGTCTAGTTTGTCTTACCTTAACATGGCACGTTTGCCTTCATTACTTTCAGGCTTGCTAAACATCTATTTTGTTGCAATCTAACTTGGTCTGCATGCACTAATATCCCATTTCCATTTTTTTCTATTATCTTAGTGTTCTGTCCACTTTGCATTATGAATCTTGCCTCTTGTAGATTAGATTCATTATTTTTTTTGTACCATAGTTTTTTGTTGGTAGTACAGGAATTTTTGATCTTCCAGCATGTGATATTGTCCTTAGCAACAATCTAGGAAGAAATATTTTTCTCTTTCCTTTTCGTTGTACATATATTTCCAATCTGTTTTTTATAGTTTGCACCATCCTTTCTGTTAATCTGATTGTGGATAGTACAGAGGGGTTTTAGTTTGCATCCAATTTTGTTCAACCATTGGCATAGTTCTTCATTACAGAACTCTGGGGCATTGTCAGATACTGGTGTTTTTGGAATTCTATTTCTTGAAAATATGATCCTTAATGCTTGTTTCATGTTTGAACTTCTTTTGTTGAGACCTGTATTACTTCTGGCCAGCCTGAATGTAAATCTACAAGTATTAGTAATAATCCCACTCTATTAACATGGGCATGGTTCATGTGTACCCTGTTCAAAGGTTGGGACTCTTTAGGCCTTGTATGTGATTTTGTCTGTCTAAATTTTCTTCTGACATTGCACCTTTTGTACCTTTTTATGTATTGTTCTACACCTGTAGAATAGCCTTGCCACCATGCATCTAGCCTTAATATCCTTTGCATAGACATTATTCTGCAATGGACATCATCATGTATACTCTTTATAACTTTGCTCCTTTGCATTGCAGGAAGAACCACTATGTTTCCATTACAAATTACACCATTTTCTACAGTTAACTTGTGTTTAACCTCTTTAAAACACCTTTCTGTCCATGAGCAATTATTTCACTTATTATTTTCTATCCTGAACAATATACTGTTCAATATGGGATCTCATTTTTTATCCTTAGCTAATTTGTCTATTGGCGAAATATCAGTTTTGACCCAGTATAAGAAAGTATCTTTGAATTTTTCCTCCTCTTTCTCATTTTCAGAAGTAATGAACCTCAATCTCAACAAAGCGTCTACAGGCAGAATGGGATTGCCTTTCATGGACTCAATATCTAATTTGAACACCATTAACAAGGTCCATCTTAGAATTCTAGATGACATTACCTTAGGAAGTTCCTTCCTAGGATTAAATATGAATTCTAAAGGTCTATAGTCAGACCTTAGTAGGAATTTCTTTCCAATTGGAAGCTGATGAGTTCTAATTGTTGTCCATATTATGGCCAATGCTTCTTTCTCAATATTTGAGTAGTTCAATTCGGCTTCTGACATTTTTCTTGAAAGATACATAATAGGATGTCAATCCTGAGCTAATATTCCCGAAATTGAGTATTCACTTGCATCAGTTGTTATTACTAATTCCTTTCTAGGGTTGGATATTTTCACTACTGACTTCTTTACCAGAACAGCTTTTAAATTTTCAAATGCCATTTGTTGTTCTTTTGTCCAACTAAATTCCACATTCTTTTTTCTTAAAACAGCAAAAGGTTCTGCCAATTTGGAGTATCACTCTACATATTGTCTGTAGAAATTTACAAGTCCTAAGAAAGATTCCAATTTATTTTGCTCTTAGGTACTTCATCTTTTAATATTTTGTCAATTAACGATTGGTCTGGTGATATGCCTTCATTAGCTATGGAATAATATTTTTTAATGTTGTGCACACATTTTTTTCGTTAATTGTTAATCCAGCATTTTTTAATTTATTCAAAACCATACTGGTTTTCCATTTTAAATCTTCAGTATTAATAGCACCAACACAAATGTCATCCTGGTAGCATATTATATTTTTTATATCTCTACCAATAACTTGCTCTATAGTCCTTTGAAAAATTGCATTTTAATTCCATATGGCATTCTTTTCTATCTCTATAAGCTTATTGGCATGTTTATTGTTGTGACTTCTTTAAAGTCTTCGTCAATAGGTATTTGATGGGATGCCGACTTTAGATCTATTTTAAGGAATGTTTTCATACCCACAAGAGAGTTCAAAGCCCATTCTACATTGGGGATAGGATATGAATCTGCACATATTTTGTGGTTTACACCTATTTTATAGTCACCACAAATATGCAGATCCCAATCTTTTTTCTTAAAATTACTAACAGGGAAGCTCATTTGTTCCCTCTTGGGGGAACTTGTTCAAATAAATCTTGTTCCAGTAACTTTTTTATTTATCTTACAGTTGGTAGTAAATGAACTGGCATTTTTTGTGCTTCAAGATATGAGGGGGAGACATTTTCCTTTAGTCTTAACTTTGATTCATAGTTTTTTAACATTCCAGTTTCTTCTGCCTTTACTTTGTTTACCAATTTTGTTGACTTAATGTTCACTACATCGATTCTGGTTCTTTTCACAGTTTGCCACGATAATTGGTAATACTTTAAACTTATTTTTTAGTTCCATGTAGGCTTCCAAATAGCTTAACATTTCTGTGGAACTGATTAAGTTGGACAAGGCTTTCCTTTAATCTTGGTTTTCCTAATTTGTTAGAGAAATTTCTGGGCATCAACGTCATATCACTTCCTGTATCATGTTCAATAAAATATTACTGGTTCAAATTTTTAATAATCCTTTTTTATTTTTTTTCAATGAAAAGACATCCATACTTATTTCCTCTTCATTTTGTTGAACCATCTCTATGTTTTTCTTTTGGGATTTACACATGTTTAAAATGATTCATTTCGAAACACTTTTCACATTTTGTTTTTATATGCTGGATATTTTTGTTTTTCTTCTTGATGTTGACATCCACAAAAAGTACACCTTATTTTATCTTATTTTATCATATCTGATGACTGGTTTATTCACTTTTTGAGAAATATTCATAAACTTAGCTCTCTCTGCATTTACTAGGTTTTTCTTGAGTGCCATGTTTTTCACTATTAGTTGACTTATATCGTCAAATGTCATATCCTCCAACTGTTTTGGTATGCAGTTGCTGATAATTTTATAATGGCTTCACAACTAGCAATTGCCAAGAAGAGATCAGTTATTTGGTTTTATCCTCCAACTGATTTCAAATCCTTTAGCTGCTCGTAGTATCCTGTTCTAGCTTTAGCTGCTATCAATATCCTAAGCCATATTTATGCATGCTCCTAATTATCAAGTGATAATTGTTCATTCAGTTTGATAGATATCAGCGACACCTTTGTAATGTAGTGTTACTGACTCACGGGAAGTAGTATGCACCCCACTGCCTCATGAGTAATAGCTGTAGCTATTTATAATCTTTGTGGCTTCATATGTAAATGAGTCCCCTCAAGGTTTACATGCAAAATTTCAGTTCAAGTAAGTAATAAATAATCCTGATATGAATGTATATTAATTTAATTGTATACTCTACTTCTGCATTATTACATTTGAAATTAATTTGCTTAAACTTCTAAACAGCAGTCAGATCTTGACAAAATTTTTTAAAATCAATACAATACAATATTTTTGTAAATCAATACCAGTTAAAATATTTTGTGATAAGTGATTTTCAGTATAAAAACATCACTTGCTATAAGAGAAAGATACATTTTATTTCATTTCCAATTGATTTATTATTTATAAACCTTTTTTATGCATTGTGTCCCTTCAGGATGTTGGTGATCATGGGTTTCCACAACTTACTATCCTTTGTAGCTCATAGTAATGTTTATCTTCTTCCTATCCCTGCCCTTCTCTGTTCTGCAATCTATTTCCAAAAGCTTATTAAGTAAATTAATCATTGTTTCTTTTGGCCTCTCTTGCCTTCAGTATCTCCTGGGATTGTCAAATTCTCCAAGTCTTCTTTCCTCATTAAGCCTTCTTTCCTCAAAAATTTCAACTGTCTCTTTCTAATTCTAAGTGTCCTTTATTTTCTATATTCTTTAAAAGTTCTTTGTTACTCAAATGAACCATTCATGGATTCTCAGCATTTTTCTATAGTACCACATCTCTGTTGCCTCAAGTCTCTTCTTTGTCTGTGTGGAAATTGTCTAACATTTACTACCATTTAGGAGGATTGATATTACATAGTAGTTCAGCAGTCTTTTCTTTCCAATGAAATTTTCCTATTTCTTAATACTTTGTTAGGCTTTTGGAAGAACATCTTTTGCTATATCAATGCACCTTCAGATTCCAGTGTCTCATTTTTCATCATCTGTTAAAATCTTTCCCAGATAGTTAAATATCTGTACTTGCTTAATTTTGATATCTCCAATTTAAAGCTCACATCTTGAGCTGTTCCTCTTGCTAATCACTATACATTCTGTCTTCTTGCAATTGATGGCTAGTTCTCTCTTCTTGCTTTCCTTTACTACTAGTGTTTAGGAGTTACTGCAGTTTTCCTTGTGGTTTTGCCATCAACACAGAATCATCTGTCTATTTTATGTTGTTAAGATTGTGCTTAGATATAATAAATCTGGGTAGCAATTCTTGTTCTTTTAGGATTGTCCTGCTACAATTGGTAAAATAAACTCAGTGGGAAGATGCATTCTTGTTTTAAGCACCTTTCGATTTTTGTGTACTTACTGAATTTATTTTCTATCCATATGCAGGCAGTTTGCACCCAATAAATATTACTAAAATTATATAAATAGAAGAAGAAATTTAAACAAATAGAAAATTTAAATCGAAGAATGAAAGTATATTTATGGACAATTTGTGATGGTTATCTTCTGACAATGCCGTTACCTCCATATATCATTATAATTGATTTGGGTGTATATTGAGTGTTATGAAAGAAAAAGTACAGAGTGTTTAAAAAATACAAAATAAATATTTATATAATACAATATAATAATATGGAAGGATAAGGTGAATGTTGAAATTTCAAGAGTCCAAGTATAAAAGTTCTGGTGAATATAAGAGAGAGAGAGGGAGAGAAAGAGAGAGAGTATATATATATATATATATATATATATATATATATATATATATATATATATATATATATATATATCCAAATGTAGTAGTCACCTATAATGTGAGTGTGAGTGAAGTAATGTGTTTTCAAATGTATCAGACGGCTGTTAAAAGATGGAGAAAAAAATGGTGTATTTTCTTACATGTAGCAATATGCTTTAGCTGTCTTAAGTCATCAGCTAATCATGCAAATGTATTTTGTCTCTGCATATATCACAATGACCACAGGATAGGAGAATGGACAAAATTTATTTATTGATTCTAATTTTGGTTGATTTTCTATCTGGTTATGTACACATCTATAAATCTTCTTAGAAAAGGTTGCTCTTCTCATTGGCTTGCTGCCTTATATCCTAGTTTTTAAAGCTTTCTGATTGGTTGATTGAATTATGGCTTTATGGCCTGATGATTTTAAATATGTTTATTTATACTGATGGTGAAAATTTGGCTTATTATTTATTTATTTCTTTTCTCATGTCCTGGTTGTGAAAACTTTTGGATTGGTTGGTTGAAATATAGCTTAGTGGCCTGGTAATTCTGATTGTCCATCTATTTTTAGAGATGGTGAAATTTTGTTCTTGTTACTGACTTTTATTTATTTATTTCTCTATCACTACATATTTAAAATATATTTGATAAAGTATTTATGTTAAAAATATATTTTTATAGGTTAGATCTGATATTAGTTTCACAAAATGGTTTTATAAGTCATCATATGTTTTTCAACTTTATGTCTGACAGAGTATTAGTAATTGATAATATAAAGAGCACTTTCTAATGAACAGTGGTTAGCAAGCTAGATGAGAAAACCATTACTATTTTATTGAGATTAATTCTCTTTGATGCTTCACATGAGGATTTGTACTGGAATAAACTAACTTAATAAACAGGTATAAGAAGTATGTTACTTCCTCTGGTATATGTTATATCTTTGTAAAACACAAATGTACACTGATTTTCCAATAACTACAGATTATATTAAAACCAGGCTGCTTACTATGTTAATGGCAGATATTTTCCAAAATATTTTGGTAATAAAAATACAGATTTTGAATAAATTAGCCTACATATTATAGATTAAAAATATGAACAGTAATATCAAGCAGTTGATGAATATATTGATAGGTAGCTTACTGACTATATATATATATATATATATATATATATATATATATATATATATATATATATACAGGTTGTATCAAAAATACTTTTACAAACCTTGGTGAGAAGTTCCTCAAACCAAAACAAGGACAAAATTTCATATAGACATATGTCCACAAATCCTTTGTTTTTTGAGTTTAAAGTTTATGGTAGATGCTCTTAAATGTATAATCCAAGATACAATCCAAAAATACTTTTATAAACTTTGGGTGTGGGTTCCTGACAACAAAACAAGGTAAAATGTCCATATAAACATATGTTGAAAAGGCCATCATTGTACCTCAACACAGCAATTCATAACAAATGTTCGAAATGTCCTCTGCTTGCTGCTACACAGCATTACACCCTTTGTATCATTGACTGGTGGATCCTTTCAAATACTCCCAAATGATATTGAATGGTTTTGCATATCTCCATAATATGTTGATGAAGTGTCTCTGCATTATTAATGCCTTCTGTATAAACAAATTGTTTTAGTTGGCCCCACAGATAAGGTTGGGGAAGCATGCAGGCCATGGAATTGGTCCTCCTTACCTATCTACCTTTCAGGAGAGATGTTATCCAGAGCATTGTGAATAATGTGACTAAAATGTGCTAGAGCTCCATTATGCATATACCACATGCATCTTTATATTAACAGATGTACATCCTCTATCAGGCTTCGAAGTGTGTTCGAAATAAAGTCCATGTAGACAGCTCCTGTAAAATGTGCTGGGAGAACATATGGACCTACCAGACAGTTACCTACAATTCCAGCTTACATATTAATTGTAAACTGATGTTGGTGTCTAGCCTGTATTGTACCATGGGGATTCTGATCTGCCCACAAATGGTTGTGTAAATCTGTTACTCCATCTCTTCCTAATGTTGCCTCATCCATAAACGAGACTAAAGAGACAACCGACAGATTGGCAGTTTGTGCAATAAACCGTTGGCAAAAGCTCTCCCGTGGTGAGTGATCAGATACCGAAAGATCATGCGCACATTGCAACAGATATGTATACAGGAGCTGCTTTTGAAGTACCCTTCATGCAGTACTATGCAATGTATGACATGCTAGGGTCACTTACATGTGCTGATAAATGGATTGTCACCGACAAGCTGTAGAATGTGTTCTTTGTGGTCAGGTGCACAAGTGCGTCTTGGTCTTCTTTGATTCATAGTTTGTAGTGCTATAAATCCTGTCTCAGCAACTTTCAGCAATAAACAGCAGTAAATGTTGGATGACTGAGTCTGGAAATGCAATCTGATACAGCCATGCAGCCTCATGTCCATTACCATTTGTGTGTCCATATGAAGAAATCATATCTACCTGTTCACAATATGAATATCCTGCCATTGTTAAATGGGACACTTCTCAGTTAATTCATTACTACACTTGTTAAACACTGAAGATGGATTAGCCACAAATAGACAAAAATGACAAATGTAACCTAGTCTATGTGGAAACATAGCGTCATCTACTGAAAAATTTCTTAAACTTAATAACTCAAAAACAAATTATTTGAGGACATATGTTTATATGGATTTTTGTCCTTGTTTTGGTGTGAAGAACCCACCCCCAAAATTTGTAAAAGATTTTTTTGATACAGCCTGTATATATATATATATATATATATGTATATATATATATATATATATATATATAAAAGGGGACATGGAAGTCAGCACTTAGAGGCGACAGTCTGTTTCATGCTAGTGCAATCGTCAGATGATTGCACTAGCATGAAACAGACTGTCACCTCTAAGTGTTTGATGATTGCACTAGCATGAAACAGACTGTCGCCTCTAAGTGCTGACTTCCATGTCCACTTTTATATTTACACACGCTCTATCTCTGATATTGAGCACTTTATCCAATAAATATAGCACACTTTAAAACTATATTTCTTCATATATATATATATATATATATATATATATATATATATATATATATATTTAATAATATTTTTATTTAAAAAATATTTTACATCACGACAGAAATTTCTATGTTTCCGTGTTGTGATGTAAAATATTTTTTAAATAAAAATATTATTAAATATTATGCTCTGCGTTGTATCAAATACTTTTTAAAAAAGTAAATGCTAAAAAACTGGATTCTTAATCTGACTGTTCTTTCTCTTTATTTGGATATACATATATATATATATATATATATATATATATATATATATATATATATATATATATATATGTATGAAAATGCTGAAAAGTTCTCAGCCTAACTTATTAATCTATTGAAAGAATCTGGCCAAATAACCAGACATCAGATTTTATTTAACTGGCTTATTATCATATCTCAACATGTAAATAATAAGAAATTTTCAAATTTTATTTTCAGTATTTGTGTTAAAGGGTGTTGGGTCCAGAAAAAGACAGCAAATTCTTCTGGTTAGTATTAATATCATTTTTCTTATATATTTTATCATCTTAGAAAACTGTTTAACATTAATATACTTTTTTAACATTTTAGTATATTTTTAAAATAGCCCATTTTTTAGTTTAAAATAAACTTTCATGGGATTATTACAGAAAATAAAGAGTTATTATGTGATATTTTCCACACTCCTGCTTTGTAGCAATATTTAACAAAAACCCATTTTCACATTTTACTATATATTCACTGAAAAATTATTTTAATGTTTTTATTTTTTCATATTTGGAAGAACATTCTATGATGGATTGCATTGATTATCAGCATTTACACTTGGATAATTCCGTCATTTGAATATAACTAATAGAATGCTTTAAATCTTTTTCTTCTCTGGAATTAAATATATGTATGTATATATATATATATATTCCTTTAAATAGATTCAAATATTGTTTCAAATATAGATTCCAGTATATAAATTGAATTTTATTATCAAGCCCCCTGATTAGTGGATACAATTTTTGTGAAACTGAAAGTAAGGACATTTAATTTTATTTGTTACTATTTTTATAGTATTCTGAAGTTTAATAGAAATGTTATTTTTTCTGTTTTTTTTAGCTGTATGTTGGGCTTCTGGACAAGGACATTACAGTACATTTGATGGCAAAAAATTCTCAGCATTTGGCAACTGTAGGACATTGCTTGTTGGAGCCTTAAATGGAGAATTCTCTATTTTTGTTCGGCCTGTAAAATGTGACTGGTTTGATACAGTATGTTCCCGAAGGATTGAAATCAAAATTGGCAATATATTCATTGATTTAATTTCAGCTGAAAAAATTGAAATTAATAAAGTTAAAATGTCTTCATTTTCTTATTCTGTTGCCAACTTGACTATGAGGAAAGCTGGAATTTTTCTACATATTTTCTCTGATATTGGATTGACTGTTCAGTGGGATTTAGGTAAGTAAATTCAGTTCTTTTGTAACAACTTATTTAATAAAGAGATTATTTTTTGCTCATTTAGCAAGTGCAGTGACATATACAGTGACACGCATAAGTATTGGATACATGTTATTTTCTGTTATAACTCTAGTTTATGTTCACCATTTTTCCTGATATTTGGTAAGTAATATTTCGTAAAGTTGTTTTAATTGTATGTGGAAGGAAAATTAAAAACTCATGGAAGTCTGTGTAGTAAGACTTTGTCTTTGATCTGTATCGTATATCCATATCTGTATACAGATGAGCTGATTCAGATCCTTGTTCATCTTGTGGTCAATCTCAGTGTTTGCTAGGGCAACATGTTGGCGAACTTCTTGCAGCAAAGCATTTATCAACATGCTGTAATCACCAGGGTTGTCATTGGTAATATTCCAGTGGGGTAGTTTGGGTAAATCAATGTTGGGGTGCCAACTGGTGATGATGTAATGTGGTGAGATGCTGGTTTCGCTGTTGGTGGTTGTATTCATAGACAACACAACAGATTCAAGGACATCAGTCCATTCACAGTTCCTGTCCAGAGTATATAGAGAGCATTCTTTAATGTGTGATGTTGTAATTTGATGTTGCCAGAATTTTATGAACACCAAGGATATTAAAGGCGTAACATTTGACACCTTGCAGAAGTTCTTATACACTTTGCTTGTGAAGTAGGTGCCATGGTCAGATGATACGATACAGGGTATCTCCCAGGAGGAAGAATTGTTAGAGCCGACGAGTTGCATCAATCGTATGGTCTCTGGCACAAGGAATGATTGTGAGATGTTGGCTAAAGCTGTCCAAAATTGTTAAAATACAGCATTTATCCTTTGAGAGTGGCATCATGACGAAGTCTGTGTATATGACCTCAAAAAGTCTCTTGCCTCATTTGCAGTGTTCGCTGGGACAGTTTGGATGTTTGCCATAATTCCCTTTGCGTCCAGGTATTGCATGATTCGATGTATACCATTATGTTGTGGTTTTTGAACTCCCACCAATAGTTTGATATGTGGGTGTGCATCCGAGTGATACCAGAGTGGTTGATGCAATCATGGGCTTGGTGAAGGTATCTGGCTTGGAGCGTGTATGATACAACAAGTTTGGGCATAT
Source organism: Acanthosepion esculentum (assembly GCA_964036315.1). Taxonomy (NCBI): domain Eukaryota; kingdom Metazoa; phylum Mollusca; class Cephalopoda; order Sepiida; family Sepiidae; genus Acanthosepion; species Acanthosepion esculentum. Next base: position 43,371,435 of record OZ038490.1, read on the forward strand.
TTTGGGAGTCTTTTAGCATCAAGACAGATGTCTCTGGTTCTAGATAGAACTGTTGTAGGTGTTTTTGATAGATCACTGACCAATGGTCATTGGGATCAGTCATGATGGTGAGTGTAGATGCTTCTCCTGAGTCCACTGCTTGTAGGGCTTTGATGACCCTTGCAAGCATATCATTGGAAGCATTTTCAGCTATGGTGTTAATGTGGTTGGATACCTCCTCTGTAGGGCTGGTTGAAGTGGCATGGTAGGCAAATATTGGTGGCCTGTCTGTGAAGTTCGAAGTTCTGACATGAGTGTGTAGATGCTGGGAATTGAAGAGGTGATGATGTTTGTTAATGGGGACTGAGCCATAACATCTGTTGTATTCGTTGCTTCAGGTTGGTGAGATCCTGATGAACATGTTGATTTTCTTGTGTATGTGGCTGCTGTTTTTTACATGTACATTACATCTGTGGTTAGGTTGGTGATAGTGTTAGTTTTTATGTCATAGTTGTGGCAGTGTTGGGCATCATTTGCTTTACTACCCACTAAGTAGTGGTTGTCCATCGCTTTTATGAGGTAGCAATATACATTTGGAGACCAGACCTTAATTTTTTCACTTATGAGTATTGTACCTGTGAGTGAAAAAACGGTGTCAGTGCTCATTTCAGAGTTGCTGTTGCTCGTCTGAAAGTTTGCCATTATATGGATTGCTGCTTCTCTAACTGTGGTCTTTAGCTGGACTGTAAAATTGGTGATTTTTTTCACCATCACATCATTGCAGGTCCCATGCTCAGCTGAGGTGCTGAAAGTTCATCATTTGAATCCTGCACGTTATTAGCAGGTAGGCCCTCAATTGTTTGTACGAGGATGTGGTCTGTTGTGAATCCTTCATCTGTTGGATGAAATGTTTTATGTTGCTCATAGTGTCACGTAAGGACTGTAGTTGCATAATTAGTTTGTAGTGTGTGGAGGTCTGAGATGTGTGCACGATCCCAACAGAGGCAGAATTGAGAGCAGTCATCATTTTCTGTAGTTCTGTCTGAAGTTCATCAACAATTCTGGCTGGATGTTTGTGCTTGGATTTTGGGTTTGTTTTCAGTTTGAGAATGGTTGCTCATTGCTGTTTGATTAGTTCTAGCATTTCATGGCAAGTAAATGTGCTGTAGTCCATCTTGTTCTGGCATGATTCTAACACCAGTTGTTATATTAAGCTTATAGTGGCAGAACAAAGAAGAAACAACAGTGGTTTAAAGAAATAAACAATTGTAATAATGTAAAATACAAAAAATGATAAATTGGTGTAAATGTCTCTTGCTGAAAGAAGGAGATAAGTGGTGTTGTCAAAGGCATTAGCGGAGGTGTAGGGTAGGAGAGGGAGGGTGAGTTGTGACTTACTGTGGCGACAGCCTTTGGCGAGTTATCTTTTGGAAATGGAGGTTGCTTTCTGATGGGTGTTGCGAATCTGGGCCAAGATGTTGTCTGACTGCTGAAAATGTCAGTTTGATAGGTTTTTTTTTATTTTGTTTCTTTAGGCAGGAGTGGGTGCTATTGGGTGGAAATTCTGAATTGTATTGCATATTTTTTCTTTAAGTATGCAAGGAAAAGTGGAAGCTATGTGTGGTGCCTATGCCCAGTCAATTGAATTTTAGTTCAGTCTTTGGTTTCAGAGCATTAACATCTGGCAAGTGGTAGAAATTAGTGTAGCATGAATCAGAAGAAAATCTGGTTTTAGGAAGAATGTAACATGCATTACCTTGCCTACCTATATAGGAACACAAAAACATACAAACCTAGCTTACCTCTATAATTCCTACCCCCTTACATCATTTATCCAAAATTTTAACTCATCTGGACCTACCATACTTACCAAATAAATATAGTGTTAATTTCACTAATAAATTTCTTGAAAAATGCACTCAAATAAACAGCACCCTAGTTTTATTAGATGTTGAATGTCTTTTTACCAATGTCCCTTTACCAATTCTATGTAATTTTCTTCTATCCTGCATAACACAAATACCATTTTATGATCATTATGGCAGCATTTACATACAGACTGATGGCATAGCTATGAATTCATCTTTTAATTCTATTTTATCTAATTTCTACATGACTCACAAAAAAAGAAAATCTTTAATCATTTTTCTAGACTTATCATATATGTTCCATATATTGATGATGTATTTGTACTAATAAAAAGTCTAAACAAAATTTAAAAAATCTTAAAATTTCACTCTGCTTTACACTTTACTTATGAACTTCATTTTAATAATAGAATTCTTTTCCTTGATGTTTTAGTAGATACTAATAGTCACAATTATACTATGTTACAGTATAAAAAATTCACAAGCAAAAACTCCTGTCTTCTTAACAAAATGATAGTTGTTATAAAAAACATGATTAATTGAGTAAAAATAATTTCTTCTTCATACAGATTATTTTATAAAGAATTGAGCAACATAAAACAAAAACTTTAAATAATAAATACTTGAAATAAAATATTTAAAACATCTAACGTAATCATTACCAATAACTTGGGACTTAATGTAAAACTAATGTTGTTTATGAATTCTTAGGTACTTTGGGTGATTGCATCTCAAATACAAATAAATTAAACACTTACATTGGTTGTACATGAACCACTCATAAACATAGGTTAACTTGTCACTTATCAAAATCTAATGCAATTTATGGACATAGACATCATCTTATCACAAATAACTAAAATACAATTGTTAACATAAGACAAATATTAGTAGATATAACAACATACTTTACAGCACTCACTGTATTAAAAACTCAAAATACTTGAAGCTGTTATTATGCAAAAGAAACAACCCACAATAAATATCTTTCACTACAAAAGACAACATTTTAGTGTGAATAAATTATTTAAGATGCATGTAAAATAATTACAATATGTATAAAATATTCAAGATATTTATTTTTTGATGCTTTCAAGCTGTATGAATCCTTTCTATACATGATTTCATTTATATGACACATGTGTATTTAAATTTGAAATATAGCATTTTAAAAATATCAGGATGTAGCAAACAACATGATACCAAGAGCATTTAGTTAGTGATAATCACTGAGACAGTTGAAAGTACTTGAACAAAAATGAAATTATGAATTTGGACAAGTTCTCTTTAATTTTTTCCAGATGTACAACAATTTATTCAAATTTGGAAAATGCAATAAAAAATTAAGCAAACTGACCTTGTTGGTTAAATTTAATTAAACTAGTTATATATATATATATATATATATATATATATATATATATATATATATATATATATATATAGAGAGAGAGAGAGAGAGAGAGAGAGAGAGAGAGAGAGAGAGAGAGATAGATAGATAGATAGATAGATAGATAGATAGATAGATAGATAGAAAGAGAGAGTGTATCCCTGATTGGCCAGAGTGATGTTGGAATCTTAAAGTAATAAAACACTTGGGATCATCACTTGTTTTGAACCCTACATAGTGTTAACGTCTGTTAAATATGCATGTTTTCCTTGATCAATGTAAAATTTATGTTTGACATTGGGTCACTGACAGTTCAGGTTATAAAACAGTGAAGTTGATTTTAACATTAAAAAAATTGGCTGTTTGAAGAAAGTTGAAATAAAAATACTTACTGTATAAAAAACTAATATTTTTAAATCTTATTCACTTTTTTAAATCAGATTAACTTAAAAATATTTTTTAATACGCCAAAAAATATTTTAAAATCATCTTCACTTGAAAATATTTTTTAAAAATGACAACAAATATTTTTTAAATATTTAAAATATTGTTTGTTTAAAGAAAGCCGAAATATAAATAAGCACACACGCAATCACAGAGGTGGAAAGAGAGAGGTGGAAAGAAACTTAAATCATTATTATGTGTAAAACGGATGACGGACCACTCAAGCACGAATCACAGACTTTTAGTATTATATAAATAGACAGATAGATAGATAGAAGATTAGTATTTGTTGATTATTGTTTTAAATACAGTTTAATGTTTTATTAGATTATGTTTGTATTTTTGACATTGTTGCTAAATATTATTTAACTGTATTTATATTTATAATAAAGTGAAAGCAGTTTGTTACAGTTTTGCACAGTTTATTCAATATATTTTTTCTATTTTAATTTAGGAAGGAGAATTTATGTTTTCCTAACAGAAATATGGAGAAAGAAAGTTCAAGGATTATGTGGAAATTTTGACTATGATGCCATGAATGATTTAACATCAAAACGTGGTATATTAGAAATTCCTCAAAAGTGTTTTGAGTCTTGGGCAGATTCAGCATGTATTACTCAATCTGGGGATATTGAACCTTGCAAAGTAATTACTACATTTTTTTCATCAAGAAAAACTTGATTTCACTGTAATTGAGTTATTTTTATAGAATTTAAAGTATACTCTTCAATGATCATTTTGGAGTAACATTCTTTGAGGATGCTAGTTCAGAAAAAACATTCTATGTTAACAATACCTATCTCAGGAATTCAGACAAATTTTAAAAGTTTTGTGATAAAACTTTACATTTCATTTTAATTTATTGATTTTGAAATGGTAAATATTGATCTAGTTTTGTTTGGTAAATGCAAAGATGGTGATATCATTTTCAAATTTTGCATTCATTATTTTGAATCATCACTTTAATTAGTGATATAATGTATGTTTTCACTTTAAAAATATCTATTTTAAGAATTCAAAACAATCTATCATTATCATTCTTTTTTTCAAAATTAATTAAGAATAGGAAATTATACCATATTTGCTAGCTTATAAAACATTTTAAAAGGTAATTATTTTGTGTTATTGCTTGCCACAACTTTTATTTTTATTGTTGTACAACTTTAATTTTCATTGTTACTTATCTATAGCACAAGAGTATCAGATACAGTGTAAAATTTGGATACTCTACTTTGAAAAATTGCATTTTATAAGTTGGCAAATATAGTACAGTTTAAATTTTAAAAAATAATTTATTCTTTTTGCTAAACATGGTTATTTTTAGTCATATGGTATGAAAAGATGGGCAGCAGCAAAATGTGGAATAATCAAACATGGTAAAACATTTGAAAAATGCCGTGATAGACTTACCCAGTCTGTAGTTGATGAACACTACCAGCAATGTTATCAGGATGCCTGCAGGTAAATTGTCACAATTATTTTTTAATCTCTTATGATATATAATAAAATAGTTCTTAATTATTCAACCAGCAAGTTCTTAAATAAAATCTCTTTGAAAAAATCTCTTGATACTAATTAATCTAGATTTGTTTATCAATATCATGAAAATTCCTACTGTTTTTTCAAATTTTATAGAACTTGAATTAAATATCTACAAGTGTGCTTGCTGAATCAAATAGGAGGATAGAATTGTGTACAAAATATATTTAGTACCTTTTCAAAACAGTGTATAAGATAATGTTTGCACCAGGTATCATAAACCTTCGCTGCAGTAAAGTTACAATCGTCAACTAGTTTAGCAAATGCTAGTCGTCGTAAATTCTCACTGCCTGGGTTCGCTCGTACATTCAATTTATATGTTTTTTTATCACGGGGTTGGCTCCAAGAAGCATTGTTTTTTTGTCAGGTCAAAAACTAGGTTGATGCTATTCAGACGTAGTGGTGAGCAGGTAAATTGTTTTTTTAATATTTGTTAACCACTCAGGGAGCGCCTTACAAAACTCATTCTGGAGCCTGATATGTTTTGTTTCACTCATTGAGAACAAATGTACGTGAAGATAAGCGAGATAATTTTAATGTTTATTGTCCAATGAGAAGCTAAGGTTTTCAGAAAAAATGTATGAAGCTGTGATCCACTTTTTTACACAAAAATCGACATTGAAGAAAAAGTAGTTGAGGAAATGCTAAAACAGCATCCATGCTAACAAAACTAACCTCAGCTGCCAAACATAACTCTTTTCCTGACTGTTTCAATATGTGACAATTTCACTGCATAAAACAAAATATATTTAATTTATGAAAAGCTGCTAGAACAATATTGGAAAAAATTTCAATTTTTGACATTTGTTAAAATGTCTAAATTTTTTCATACCTGGGAACAGTTAAGGAAGAATCTGCAACAGAAATTAAACATCCATAACAATTGGTCTAATTTTCTTCTGCCCAAACTCACATTTACTTGGTTTGATGAAAACTCCTAATTTTTGGAAACATTCAGAAAGGAGCTGCTTTTGTGGCACATATTGTTCAGTGGAAAAACTGGCTATAAGGATATTATCCTCATAAACACAATCAAAATGTAAATCATGCAACACATGATCAATGAACCTGTCACTGTGCCATGTTCTTTGGCCAAAAGGAACACATAAAAGCTCAAATAAACCAAATGGAATAGTAACAGCAGTCTTGGAAATATCTACCAGGATTTGGTGGTAGGCTCTGATACAGTCAAGTTTGGTGAAAAACATTTACCTTGAGTTATTGTTGTGGTGTTTATGTGGGCAATATAGTATGTATTTGGTTTACTGTCTGAGTTTAGGGCCCTATAGTCATCACAAGCTCATCAAGTGCCACTACCTTTGGGGGCTTGATTCAACAGAGAAGCCCATTTACTGTCTGAAGAGTGTATGATGCTAAGATTTATCTGGCTAAACTCAGCTTTTGTTACTCACAGCTTATCTAGAGATAGATGCCATGGGTAACTGGATTGGAGGACCACTGGTAGTAATATGATGTGTAATGCAATTGGATAATATTTCCTTGTAGAAGGATGGCTTAATAGGATATAAAATTTATTGAAAAGCTTATAAAAACAGGATGATCCTAAATATTAGCTATGGTGGGGCATAATGGGATGTTATAAGAAAAATAATCTGGTAAACTGATATGTCCCCTAGTGTAGTTCAATTAGATCATATTTGTGCCAAACAAACAGCACCCAATATGGTGTTTTTCGCATTCACAATTACAAAGACGTAAACTTAAATTCAAACTTATTAACACTTTGAAGGATAAACTTACAAGATCCTTTCACTTTGTCTATCGTAGTAGCAGGAACTGAAGAAATTTAGGCACCACTGTTTACAAAATAAAAACTAGTACAGTCATGTACAAATAAAAATCATGTATAAATAAAAGACAACAGTCTTTTCCATAGCTGGCATACTGAGTTATTACTGACAATCAGCTTAGACCTTTCCCTGGGATCTGTCAGTTATGCAGGACAGTTTGCACAAATGGATTTTGTCACTAAAACAAATGAAATATTTGAGAGAAAAAGGATTTTATATATTCACAGATCTTGCATACAACAATAGATTGTTAAAGCAATGAAATAGATACACGTTAGCAAAAAAGAAAAAGAGAATCAAATTATGGTCGTACTTGATAGTTTGATGTGGTTATCATCTCCTCCATGATTTAGCTTCAGCCATAAGATGTGAGAGAAAATGAAAACTGGACTACATGTGTAGTCATTCTGATGAATCAGCCCCAACTGGCCAGTTAACTTAACATTTTTTATGTGGCATTTTTATCTCTTGACATGTACACAAGTTACTGCTGCGTCATGGGTAAGTATCAAAGTTTTGTAATGTTATACTAGCTTCTTATTTTCAGTTACAAACATGAGTTGTACAATTTTAAAAAACTGTAACAAGTTACAAATTTATAAGTCATATAAAATTAACACTTGTTCTTTAAATTTATCACTGACTTCACACTTATATATGTTTGGATATTTTTCAGGTGTTTGGTTGGTAGTGATTGTGATTGTGTCTGTAGTGCTTTGTCCAATTTTGCTGTGGCATGCATTCATGTTGATGCACCTTCTAAGTGGAGAAGTCGACAACTGTGCCGTAAGTGCAAATAAATTATTTTGAAAGGTTGATTTCATTAACCATATATTCTGAATTGGATCAATTTATAAGAATCATTATTTACCTGTTTTACCAGTTTATATCTATATGTACATGTCTTCTTTAAGAAAATTTGATTGATTTCTGTCAAATTTTATGTATAATCTATGAATTACTAAAGTTTCATTTTCATTAGTGAAATATTAGAAATTATAGTAGAATACTTTAACTTTGTTATGTCTGCACTCTTCATATTTGTGGATAATGAGCACTAAAAGCCAGGAATTCAGTTCTACTTAGTGAAGAGATCAAACATTTTACAAATTGATCTTCACAAAAGAGAAATTTAAACTATAGCAAGGCAGAGGTTCTTTTGTAAAAGCAAAAGCTGTGATACTTTCAAATTATCTGTTGATTTTGAGATATTTGCTTTCAAAAAGGTAATTGAAGAAAAGCAGAGAGGATGTATTTTGGATATGGTTAGTGCTCATAAGAGCTGAGATAAAAGAAAGAAATAAGGAGCATGAAAACACACACATTTAAATTTCAGCAATCTCCTTTTTTATTCATTTAAATTTTGTCTTATGGCAATAAGTATAACAAATTTCACTTAACATTTGATATCCACATATACACATTGATGATTTTTAGCTGTTTTGGTAAATTATAATAGTGTTTCCATTTGTATGGCTTAGCGTTAATTTCTGACAGAAACAATTAATGGTATTATGGAGATTAATATGGAAATAATTTGTTGGAAGCACACTTGTAGAGTTAAAGCCTTTTACACTGAAGTGATTTTAGCTCATTTGATAAGTGTATTTCAATATCTCAGTAATGTATGTCTATTATATAACATTTTATTGATAGATTAACTCATCATTTGCATTTTTTAAAATAAATGTATAAGTAATGACTTATTTCTATTTAGATTATAGCAATAGTTTAATTTAATAAAAAGTAATCATAGTGAGAAGAGAAGTGAAAAAATAAGCTGCTCCAATGGTAGCATAATGGAAAAAAGAAGAATCAAAACTTTCAAATTAATAAAACAACTAAACTTTTTATGCTATATACCTGTTTAGATCTTAGTAACATAATAATGAAATTATCTTTATGTTACTGCTGTGTGGATGACTATTTATGAAAATTCAATAAATTAAAAATAATTTTTGGAAGTTGTACATAAAATAAATGTCCCTTATCATGTTACCAGATGATAAAAGTTATATTGTCAATTCTGAAGTTTTGTTGATTCATTTTTTAAAGTATATTAGGTCATCCCATAAGTTCTGTCCGAATTTAAACTTTTTGTTAAAATGAACAAAATTTAAAGAGTATCTTATAATGTCTAATGGAGCTGAACATTATTTTTATGTTTAGATGCATTTAAACTAGGTATGTCCAATTTAGGCCTTTTTAGCGTTTTTTTTTAGTTGTTTTTTTGTTTCAGTTGAAAGACACATTAATTTGTAAATTCTTGTAAAAATTAAGTAATTGTTGGAATTTAATGAAATCTTCAGAACTTATTCAGAAATGAATGAACTTATTTTAGAAATGTTTGTCTCTTTGAAAGTCATGGTATAAATATTTTTTTTTTGTATCTGTTACCCCCCTCGAAATTAATTTTATGAAAACTCAAAAAAATTTTATTTGCAACCTGAATTTTTTTTTAATTAAATGCACAAAACTCTGAAAAATCTAAATCATTGATTTTTTTGTTAAAAAAATGTCCAAAATTGTCCAAACTTTTGCCTCAATTGTAAAAATACAAAACCCAATAAAACTAAGACAATATTTAATTAAGAAAGTTTTTAATGGCTTTTCTGAATAATATATACGAAGGTAATTATTATCTGAAAGAAAAAAATTTTTTTGATGAAAAATGAATTTTTACATTAATTTTTTTTTTGTTTCAATTTTCAATACACAATATGACAAAAGGTTGTTATATATTTATAAATTAAGTTCTTTCTGCAACCTTATGGAAATGATATATTATGTTCTCTACTTTTTAAAGATCATAAATTTGAAAGCTTATTAAAATCTGACAACCATTGATATTTTTAAAATAATTTTTAATATTCCAAAATTGTATTTAAAATCGTCTCCAACGAAAGTATGGATGCACACCTTGAAATAATGTCACGCGAGTAGTTTCCCTTGATAGAAGCAAGTGGTTTTTTACTTCAAAAATTGCTTTGATTCGTTCAGTAACAACACAACAACGCTTGTCAAGTTTTCTGAATATCGTCGTATTATTTTCAATTTTTTCTTTTTCTTTTCAAATATAATCGAATAGTGGGATAAAAGAAAATATTGACTATTTACAATTACAAAAAAAAAAAAACGCCCTTGGAAGTCCACCCAAATTTTCAAGTTTGAAATCAAATGCATAAATTCATTGTACATTACTTTGGAATTATTATCCACACGACAAATTATCAATTAAAACGATTTTTGGAGTTTAAATTTTCTGGAGTTAGCTTGCTACTACTAAATACTTTTTGAGTCAAAACCAAACCAACATAGCATGTTAATTTTATTAATAAATAAAATAAAACTCATTACTGCCATATAATTATTAATAAATAGAAAAAAATCTGCCTTAATAAAAAGAAATAAAATCTCATTTCATTAAGTTAACCTGTTTCAATTAATGGTGTTTCATGTAATTTTTATATTCTCAGAAAAATATTTCATGACTGAAATAATAAACCACAATTTAAAAAAATGGTTTTACTGTTTTATTTTTACTTGTAAAATTTGATTTTCTTTAAATTCATTGTACATTACTTTGGAATTATTATCCATACGACAAATTATCAATTAAAACGATTTTTGGAGTTTAAATTCTCTGGAGTTAGCTCGCCACTAAATACTTGTTGAGTCAAACCCAACATAGCATGTTAATTTTATTAATAAATAAAATATGTAAAACTCCCATGACTGTCTTCATATCACAATTATTAATAAATAGAAAAGAAATCTGCTTTAATAAAAAGAAATAAAATCTCATTTCATTAAGTTAACCTGTTTCAATTAATGGTGTTTCATGTAATTTTTATATTCTCAGAAAAATATTTCATGACTGAAATAATAAACCTCAATTTAAAAAAATGTATTTTTTTTACTGTTTTATTTTTACTTGTAAAATTTGATTTTCTTTCATAATTTAAATGTTATTTTCAGTGCAGAATTCTTCCTCAAACGTAAGGTAAAAAAAAAAAAAAATTTGAAAGTGAATTTTTTTAAAAAATCTACTAACCTGATTCACTTAAAATTAGAACGAATTATATCACTTCTGCACTACTGTCCGATAAATTCCCCTGCTGTAAGTTGTCAATATATTGACGTACATCAATTAACGCCTGTCAACGGGCACGAAAATAGACCACCTCGGTTGGAAATATCTCTCTTAAAAAATTTTCTGCTAAAAATGTAAGTAATGTTTCTTTCAAATTACATTAAGTATACTTTAATCATTCTAAATTTCCTAAGATAACAAAAGAAAAATGTGTAATTGATTTTTCATGATTTTTTAACTAACAAACTATGATCTTTCCAACAGAAATGTCGATAAGTTCGATTTTACGAAATTTTTTTGACTCAAAAAAAAAAACAAGATTTTTTAATAAAATTTTTAACATTTATAGGAAGGATTAAAAAATCTGAAAAAATATTCAGAAAATACTTTGGTCTTTCCTCTTTAATAACAACATAAATATTTAAACGTTAATAATTGTTTTATCAATTTGGGGACCTTTTTTCGTCAAAGTATACCACTTTTTAGCAAAATATTGGACATACCTAATTTAAACTGATCAAATTTTATTTCAGAGAACAATAAAATAAAATTTTGTTTGGTTAAAACCCTGCTAACATGGAAGTACCCAAGAATCATTTGAGGCACATAAAGCTTTATGAGTTCAAGAAAGAAACTCAGCAGCCGAAGCGGCTAGAAACATTCACTCAGTTTATGGAGAGGAATGTGTGAATGAAAGAACTTGCAGAAGATGGTTTGCAAAATTCAGAGGTGGAGATTTCACCCTCGAAGATGAAGATCAAACCGGACGTCCAGTTGAGTTTGATGAAAAGCTTCTTGAAGCAGCCCTTGAAGAAAATCCTGCTGAGGAATTGGCAGTGGTTCTCAGTACAAACTATACAACTGTTCATCGTTATCTTCAACAACCTGGAAAAGTTCCTAAACTTGGGAAATGGGTGCCTCATGTATTGTCTGAAAACAAACTCAAATCCCGAGTTGACATCTGCTGTTCTCTCCATTCTCGCCAACTTGTTTCACCTTTTTTGGATAGACTTGTGACTGGTGACGAAAAATGGATCTTTTATCGAAATGTTAAGCATCGTAGACAGTGACTTGGTAAAGGGGAAGGACCCCAACCACAGCCAAGAAGGGAACCTCATGGGCAAAAGGTTCTTCTTTCAATCTGGTGGGATTGCCAAGGAATTGTATTGGACCTGCGGTGTGTGAATGAAGTCGAGATAGTTGCTCGCACGTGCGCGTAAGCAGAGAAAAGAGGAAGAGGCGAAAGGTCAGCCAGTATTTATACTCCCGGGAGAGAGAGACCCCTGTTGACGGGTTAAGGAAATAAGGAGGAGCTAACTGCGACAATACCTCCCCTCTGGATTAAAAGTTGTAGGAAACGAACTTTTAAAATGTACAAAGTTTTGAAGATTATTCTTGTGTGCTGAAAAGAAAATGTGTCCGTGGTTGCGATGCGTGCTTCGACGAATGTGCTTTGTATTTCTCTAGTGAGTCAGAGAAACGTCGGTAGTGTTCAGCTTTTGTTTTTTGTCCGATGCTCCACGTAGAGTTGGGTTTGTCGTCCCGTCAACCTGTTTGCTGTCCTCGTCGTACTTTTGCTTGAAAGATGAGGTTGTTTTGGAGATGCAAGTATAAAATTTGCGCCCAAGATTTAAGCAGCGTTGTGTGAAGTTGGGTTGCTGGTCAGCGACGATGGTCGGCCAAGTGAATGATGAGAAGTGGGGGCGCGTTGCCAATGTTGAGCTGATGTAGAATATCTACCGAGTGTCGAATGAAAGTTGAGAGAATTTGCTGTATTGACGATGGGATATCGTTCTCTCAAAATTCTTAGATAATTCGTTTTGCATCGATGTAGGTTGAGAAAGGACAGTGAGTCGCCTTTGTGATGGGGTTCACACTTTTTCTATTTCAGTTCAGAAGAAAGTAGAATTTTAGATGAAAGTAGCGTTGTGTTCTCTGTGGTAAGTCGGGTGAAATTGAGGTCAAGCGTTGCCGAGAGAAAGAAAAGGTCAAGCAATATAGACCAGTAGAAAGAAAGGGTTGTAAAGGCTTGCTTGTACGTAGTAGTAATTGTTACCACGTGTTCATTCCTTTTGCGTGTAGGAGGAAGTTGTTTTGTGGACATGTTGTCTGAATTAAAAGTTCTTTTGTTAATAGTTCTGCATGTGTAGGATAGAAAAGTTTCCAATATTATGCTGTATGTTTCTCTCATTTGAAAGGTTTGTATCAGAATTTGTTCGTACATATATATCGTCCCGTGTGCGTGTTCATAATCACGTCTGGGTAGTCACCATTTGTAGATGGACCTGCGGTGTGTGAATGTGTGGAGAGAAGATGAGTTATCTCTAGGTTAAGGCTTCCGCTGGCCGGTCCAGCTACATAAGAATGTTGGACTTTATTGGAGTCCAAAGAAACAAACAAGACCGATATACATGTATGCGAACAAATATATATTAATAACAAATAGATTAATACACGAATTACAAATACATTGAAGACATGAATAAAATGTTACAGTCTGTATGGAAAGTTGTGTGTGTGTTGAGGTGAATGTCCGTACGGGGTGAATTTTGTTTTAGCGTGTTCCCAGAATATGGGAAACGCTGGTTGTGTATAGGAGTTCACATATTGGAAATTTTAAGAGAAAATTTTATATACCTCGCCTCACGTGCGAGGTTGCGGCCCGCGGCCGAAGTCGAGATAGTTGCTTGCACGTGCGCGTAAGCAGAGAAAAGAGAAAGAGGCGAAAGGTCAGCCAGTATTTATACTCCCGGGAGAGAGAGACCCCTGTTGACGGGTTAAGGAAATGAGGAGGAGCTAACTGCGACAGAATAATCCATTTTGAATTCTTACCACCTAATGCAACAATTAATGCTCAAATATACTGTCAGCAATTAGAGCGTTTGAACCAAGCTTTGAGGAAAAAAAGACCTGCTCTAGTGAATCGAAAATGGGTGATATTTCATCAGGACAATGCACGACCACACACAGCAAGAATCACATCACAAAAGATCGAAGAACTTGGTTGGGAGAAAATTCCTCATCCACCTTATTCTCCCGACCTTGCTCCTTCAGACTACTATTTGTTTCATAGCTTACAGAATCATTTGGAAGAAACAGCTTTTGTCACACAGGAAAAAGTTAAAACTGACATTTGTGAGTTCTTCGAATCAAAGCCAAAAGAATTCTACAGTAATGGAATTAGTAAGCTTGTTAATAGATGGAAGGAAGTCATAGATAATCAGGGAAAATACATTGTTGATTGAATCTGTAATTAAATGTAACATTTTGTCACTTTTTTTCTTTATTCAAAATTCGAAATTCGGACAGAACTTATGGGATGACCTGATATAATCCTTATATTTATTATATTCCTATATTTTGACCAGTTTCTTCTTCAGTGTTCAATTATTTGTAATTGATGATCTAAGGACTGTGAACAAAACTCTTTGTCCTTTCTGTGAATGATATTTCCATCCATGAGATCAACTTTTATCACTTACTATCTTCTAAATTAAGATGGAATTTAGTTAGAACTTTTTTGGTACAGATTATATATAATTATCCTTTGAAAAACAAAGTAACCCTTATCTTTTGATGAGAAGGTTGCTTTTTCTAACGTCTAGAGGAAATAATGAACTATTATACCAACAAATCAGCAAATTATTGAACACAGTTATAAGTGACATATGAGAACCTAAATCTGATAAAGCTACTTAGGAACATGACTGGTTTTCAGCTTAAAATTTAGGTTTTGTACTAAGTGCTAGACAAAAGTACCACTAATGCAACCTTGGCTTCAAGTGAATGAAGTGTGTAGATCTCAGTGAAGACCATCCTTCTTAGAGCCTCATGGACTAGCATTACAGAATCACAAAGAACTGTACCAGATAAGAGAATCTACATCATTTGAGGACTTTCAAAAGCAGTAACAACTAAAATTAGTAACTTGTAGAGAGAATAATGATATAGTCAAGATGATCACATTCCACACTGCTTCAACTAGAAGGCAAGGAAAGAACCCCTCATCTATACTGGAAAGAGCAATAACAGCTACTGGAGAAATCTATTTTCCTGAAAAATTGTTTTAAGAGAAAGATTTTATAAATTTCAGCTGACAATAGCATTGACTGCTTGGGCAATGAATGCCAAATGTTCCCTTATAAGGAAACAGCTAATATTACCATTACTATCTTGTGTTCAACTTCTTCCTCCCATACTAAATTTATTCTAGCAGATCTATACATCAAGGTATTTGACGTCTTTAGAATTTATCAATTCCATATTCTGAATTTTTGTAATGGATTTAGAGTCAGTGCCATCACTACTCTTATTCCAATTCCAGATTATAGTCTTTGTTTTAGAAAGATTTATCAGAAGTTCTCTTTATAATATGTAATATTAAAAGGCTTTGTTCTGTTCTTTAACATAAAGAAAGATCATTTTTTCAACTTTTTTAACTGTAATTTTCTATAAAATGTCCAGTATTTATTGCAAATATTTAGACCTACTGCTAAGTGTTTTAAAGTGCTTATATGTTGAACATTGTTAGTGTTTTTATTACCAAACTACATAAATGTTATTTTTAGTGGATACATATATTTGAGTAGATTCTATTGATTATTTTAAACAGTATTTTATTTTGTCAGTTAAATCACATTGGATTAAATGGTGGTTTCTCCTACAAAGGGGATACAGGTTCAAATCATGCCAGAGGGAGCATTTTTTAAAAATAAGTTTTCTTGAATGTGTGGGCCAGTAGACAAAATAAAATACTGTTTAAATAAACAGAGCATTTACTTAAATAGGTGTATTCACTAAAAATAACATTAAAAGTAATAAAAATATGTCAGATTCAAAAATAAAATCTATTAAATTTAGAAATAATTATTATATGTATATTTTTATCCATATTTTTACAATGATTCAAATTAAAAAATAAAGTTTAAAAATTCAAGTATATTTTCCTAGTTTGTTTCCTAGAAATTTAATTGAATCAATGGTTTTGGATCCATTATAAAAATATTATTTCCTACTAAATCTGAGTTCTTGTGCTAAGCATAAAAACTTAATAGGAATAGCAAGTCATAATAGGCACAAAATAATCAAAATAAGATTCAACTGCTACATAAAATTTTAAAGGAAAAACATTTATTACACAAGTATGAAAAGGATGCAAATACAAAATTTGCATAAAAATTTCCTTCTGAGTGGCTATTAAGGCAGGAAAACAATTTTTGATAAAAAACTGTTACCATCAAAAAATGAAAAAAAGTTACGATTTCAGTTTAGAAAAAGACAAAGATTTTGATGACAAAAAGAGAAAATAATTCAAGAAGACAGAAAAACAGACACCTTTCAGAAAAATGAAAATAACTACTTTTACTTGCACCATGAGTGTTTCTGGGACATATAGTAATTTTAGAAATGTCCCTTTTAAATTCACAGTTTGTGCATAGGAAAATTTCTTCAAATTCTTTTCATTCTTTGTTCAACTTCAGGAGAATTTTCACTTGAATTTCAAAATTCAGTCTCTCTGCAGCTGGCTGGTAACCTTGTGCCTTCTTGATGCTCTCTTCTTGATGCTCTCTTCTTGATGTCAAATGCCTTCTGCTCCTTGATGTTGATTTGCCTTGTTCCTTTGCTGTCAAAAAGTCTTCTTTCCTTGAACACTGACCTGAGTTCTATTTATTCAGAAATTTAGGCCCTCAAATCTCCCATTCGAATTCTTACTAGGGTTTGAGACCACATCTCTCATTGGTCAATAGATATGAAAAAATTCATTTTCCATAAACTAGAAATGGATCCTTTGCAAATTTGGCAGGTTTTAACTGTTGAGCTGAAAAAGATATATAACTAACAATTTTTTACACAAACCATCTGTACACTTTTCTCAAACAAACATGTAAAAAAAAATACTTGGACGATTAAGCATTTATTCAAGACTAACATTTTTAAAACAGTAAAAATAAAATTTTTGTACAGTACCAGCCATCAAAATATTTCCAGTTTGATTTTAATGATAAACTTTCCTTTATTAATTATTCATTACCTATGCTTTTTTTTAGCTTACATGTGTGAAAATTTGTTTGCCTACCAAAGTTGTGGCCCTGTTTGTCCTGAGACTTGTATGTCAATTGTCAAACAACAACGGATTGAGCAGTGTGAAAACTCTAAATGTGTTGAAGGATGTTTCTGTCCACCTGGTTATGTTCAAGAACGTAAGTTGATATTAATAAAATGTGATATATTAATTTTTGATAGTAATATTTTACCTCTTTTGTCATGAAACATTAAGTAACCAAGAATACTATTTGCTTTATTAAATGTATATAAAAGACATTTTTTTTCAATTTTTAAAGTGGAACTATGACCATTTTCAACTGGTTACTAAAGAAACATGCTGTTAAACATTATTCTGATTAAATATTACATCCTCTCCTTCAACTATTTCATGACATGAACTAATTGGGAGCAATGTTTGTTTGAATCAATTGTTTAGTCCTCAGGAAGGCACACATTCTCCTATATACATAACATCACCTTCTTTAGATGAAGACTGGCTTTTCTAAACAGAAATGTAACAATTTTAATAAAATTTTAAAAAGTACAAGATGCTATGACAGCTGTCACAGTACAATCAAGAGAATTTTTTTTTAATGAAGTGAGTTAAAAGTAAACACCTAATGCTATCTAATGACAAAAATAAATGAATGTTTTGTTCAACCCAGTATTTTCCTAAATTACACAGATGTGGAGCTATACATTCTTTGATAGATAAATGTGAAATATAATCTTTCTAACCTTGTTAATAACAATCATGATGTATATAAAATATATCTGATTTTAAAAATTTGAAAATTAGTGGTGATATACTTTTCTCATATTCTTGTTGATTGAAAATCAAAAAGATCACAAAACCCATTTTTCTAAAATTTAAATTATAAACATTCATTTCTTGTAAATGGGTGATGAAAATAATGCTTTATGGTGATAAGTATCAAATTAAATTTTGTGGTTGCTTTTTTATTGTAATTAAATATGTAGAAATAATAGTTTACAAGAAAGACCTGTGAAAATTTCAGTTTTTCAATTTTAATTTTCTGATGAATCTTACTTAATTTTTCAGTTCATGATTAAATAAGCTCACGGTGACAATAAAATATGTATATAAATTCCCCTATCACAATATTTGAGCTTAACAACTTTAACAAAATATTGCAATAACAATCATAAATATGAATTTTAAGAAGTGGGTACAAATGAAAAGATTTGAAATTCACAACTTTTTCTATTTCACTGAAACTGTTAAACACTTTGATCTTCATTTCTTTCTTCTTTCTTTCATTTTCTCACTGAAACCAAGTAGCGTATGTCTTTCATTTTTTTCTACACAATCAAAACATAATAGTCCATTATTTATGAGGTATTGGCATGTGATGTTAAACACGTCTATCTTCC
Source organism: Acanthosepion esculentum (assembly GCA_964036315.1). NCBI lineage: Eukaryota > Metazoa > Mollusca > Cephalopoda > Sepiida > Sepiidae > Acanthosepion > Acanthosepion esculentum. Next base: position 43,389,999 of record OZ038490.1, read on the forward strand.
TTTCTTTACATATTTTTTCTAGTCAAATCCCTATCTTACAAACATTTTTCTTAATAATAATTTAAAAATAATTCAGCAAACAATGTTATTTTATTTATGGTAACTGGATTTTTGGCGATTACCTTGGTTTCTGTGATTTGATACTGTGCATCTAAAAATGGTGCTTTTATCAGGGTTGCCATTGCTTCTCGGCCTTTTAACTAAGATCGAAAGTATAGTATCTGTTCTTATCCGCTTAATCTTATTCTCTCTCTCCAGTTCTATCTTCCCTTCTTTCTTTCTTTCTTTCATTTTCTCACTGAAACCAAGTATTGTCTTTTCCCCTCTTTCCATGTGATTAAAATGGAATAGTCCATTATTTATGAGCTATTTGCAGAAGGTAACAGTTGTGTGAATTAATGATGGGAGAGACAAGCACAATTATAATAGGATAAAATGGAAAATATAGTGATTGTAAATTGAAAGCTTGAATTTTAGCTAAAATTCAAGTTTTTTTTTTTTAGATCTGCCTAATGTAACTTGTTGATAAGGTAAAACATGTCAGTTCTAATAACCCTTGTTACAAATTAGTAGTAAAGGTTAAACTTCTCCATTCATAAAAAAATATTCTGAGATCTATTTTAATTTTTATTCTGAGTTTGTTTTTGTATGATTTTTCATAAATTTAATTAGTTTTTAAATTTACACAATTTATTTACACTGGCTGGTATTTTACTTCCGAAAGTAAACTGTATTAGACTGATAGATTAATTTAGTGGAACATTAGAAATGAACATCACTCAAATAACTAGTTTGCTGAATTTTGCATCAACAAAATATTTATATAAGACAGTTATAGAGCTAATATTCTAAAGACAATGAACAGACTCTCTATTTTTCAAAGAATTTGTAATAAGATTTAATATCCAGTTGTTGCAAAATTGAATATGATTTGTTAATCTTGAACATGGGTAGACATTTTTGAAAATCAAAAATGTGAGAAAAGTATAACATTATTTTAAGTAAATATTTTGTATAAGAAATGCAGTTTTATATTTTTACCAAAAGTAAAAGAAGAAAATCATTTTATATTTTAGGTGGTGCTTGCATACGTTCTTCTCATTGTCCATGTGAATATAAAGGACTGCTTTATACAAATAATACTGTTATAAAGATTGATTACTATATTTGGTAACTATTCAGTTTCCTTTTTTATAATATCAGTTTTAATATAGAGTTTAACATTTTGTTTAAATAAGATGAAAAAGTTTTGAGAACCGTTACTGTTTATAGTGGTTATAGCTGCTTGTAAAATATATACCTGAATTGATGGTGAAAATTAAAAGTGATTTCAATGATAGCAATTATTAGAAAAATATAGAAAAGAATTACTGCAACTAGATAGTCTTTAGAAATGTATTTAATCACTCATCGGCTGTAATGCAATATTATTTTTTTTATTTTAATAAGCAAAATTAAACAACATGAAAGGAAAATATTGATTAGTTTTAAATAGTTTAACAGAGATAGATAATATAAATTGTTAATATGGAAATTGCTTTTATATTTTGCTATTTATTAATTTCAGCTCTTGATCAAGCCTATTAAATAATTTCTCATTCTAAATGAAGGACTAATACTTATTTGAAATGCTTCATTATAAAATAGATGAAAACAATATCTATATGTAATTTGTATGGCCCATAAAAATTAATCAGATTTATCTTTCTGAAGCCAAATTCAAACTTCCCTATTATCAGTGCTTATTCATATATTTTTTCATTATAGTTGTTGATATTTTTAACAATTGTTCAACTTGCAATACAGAAAATGAAAATAAAGAAACTTTGATTTGAATAAGACTTTAAGTTTTATTACTATTAAGAATGTTTTAAATTTTATTTATTTTTATGTCCTACATTTGACGAGTTCATATTTGTAATCCAAGAAAAAATATCACAGAGAAAGTTTGGATCAAGAGTAACTACAATATCAATAAAGCTTACATAGTTACTTCTGTTTTATCAAAGTTGGACTTTTTAAAAATGTAATATAAGGTTACTTGAAATATAAATCTCTAGTATAAAGTTACTTGAAGTTAAGCACTAAATTGACAATAGGAATAAAATTCCATGAATGAATAAGATATATTAAATAATTACTGATTTTATTGTCATTGCTTAATTTTAATCAATAATAACTAATTTAATTTAAATTTATCTCAAAACATATTTCAAGGAAATAAAGTTTATTTTATTTATACTTATATTTTTAGTACCTGCATCAATGGAAAATTTTCTTGCAAAGATACTTCAGTAAAACCATGTAAAGACAAATACATAAAATGTAAAACAGGTGATTGTATTCCAAAATCTGCTCGTTGTGATGGGCATTATGATTGCTGGACAGGAGAGGATGAACAAAATTGCCGTAAGTTGCCTGAAATGAATTGTTGAAAATAATTGCTAGTTTGAAAATATTTTAAAGTTTGTCATCTTATTAAACTTTAGTTTTAGTTTGGAGTGATAAATTGATATTTTATTAAAAACTGTTTGATTTTGTAAATGTATTTTGTAGTAAATATAAAGCAAACTGGTCTTATCAATTAAGTATTTAGTGTATTTGAATGACAGGTATGTGTTGATCATGTAAACCATAGAGTTTGTCTGCATGTAAATATTTAATAGACTTATCCTAGTCATTGTTTATTATGCTAAATTTTTAAGGTTGTAGAAGAATGTTATCAAATTTGGAATTGAAAATGTGGTTTCATTCTGAATTTGAAACTTAGTTGCTAGTGCAAAGAAAAAAAAAGAAAAAAACAGAAAAAGTATTTGAAGAAAAATTCTTTTTGTAGCACCTAATGAGAACTTAACTCATTACCAGTTGTTAATGGAGTTGCTAGTTAACTAATGCTCTACAGGTGGGGACTGATATGTTGATTGTATTGAATCTGGTCAACAGACTTTTTGTACTTTAGCATCATAAATTTGCTTAATATTATGACATTTATTTAAAAAAATTGTCCAATGGAATAAAACTGACAAGATTTGTCTTATATCCATAAATACTAATGGGATCTCACAAACATAAAATTGCATTTTTACTTATATATTTGAAAATTATTGAAGTATTACTTAAATTTGTATTTTTTATCCAGAGTTTATATGTATAAATACTCATTTTTACAGCCCAGAAAGAATGTAAAGCAACAGAATATAAATGTTATAAAGATAAATGTATTTCACAAAGCCAATACTGTGATGGACATGTTGACTGTGCAAGTGGGGATGATGAATTAGATTGTAGTAAGTATAATTTCTTTAAATATTTCCTATAGTAGTGTTATCAGTTTAGTTATTTTTTATTCTACTTCCAAAAACCCTTTTTAAAATATCTAGAATTAAATTATAATATCTAGTATGATCTTTCTCAGAAATCAATTAAAATTTTATTTCTCTTAGTGTTATACAAGTAAATTGATGTCTAATTTAACTTGAGCCACTTTAATAACTTCCAATTTTCCCAGAATTCTGTGAGAAAGTCTCATGACTATTATACAATGATTCTTTTCAACCACTTTCCTCTTATTCTCTTTATCACAGGGTTTTGGCTGCTGTATTTTCTTCTGATCTTTCTCGGGTGTTTATTGCATTTGGTAACTTTTTCTTTTAGCTATATGAGTATATTTGTCTTATTCTTTAGTTGTCATATTTTCCAAGGGAATTCTTTTGAATTTTCAAATGTTAATTCTTTCTTATGATGCTGATCTACCTTTATACTGAACTACTATATATTCCTGCACTACCTCTCCTAGAGATTGAACTCACTACTTTTAGAGTACTGGATTAGCTTTACTACCACTTTTATATACACTCAGGCAATTGTTTTAGCACTGTTTTTTGTAATGTCTGCTCTTTTTTATAAGTAGAGACTTTTATATGATGATTATATCTATATTACACCTACTGATTAACTTAAGTAAGTGTTACACATGTGTTGACAGTTTTAAAATTTATTCTTCAATATTTTTCTTGATCCAGTGTTTAAACTTTATTTGATAGAAGTGGTGTGTGTCATACTCCTTCTACAGTTTTATCTAATTTTAAAGTATCTTCACAAGTAATAGCTTTTTGATATTTCTGAAAAATATTCTGTTGCTGATTTCTGCTTTAGAATTAACACTATTATTCATGATCTTGTAAATAGATATAAAATTCCTTTTTGTCTGTATCTTAACTAATGAGTTATTTTTTTTTAGAATTAATGTATTGATAATTGTCAATGTAATTGTTCCCTTGTTTGTTTTCTTTGATCATCACTTCTTATTTTTGTTATGTTAAAGATAGATCTGGTGAAACTATGTAGGTACATCAATATGTTTACAGAATAATGTTCAAAAACATTTATTTCACACATAGTTTTTAACATAATCTCTTTCATTGTCAAAGCACTTAATTCACTGGTAAATATTTATCACAGATAATAATGAATGAGCAAACATAAGTCTAAAATATCTATAAAAAATTTACCAGTAACATAAAATGATTGTGAGTATCAGTATTTGTGTAATTTCTCTATAATTTTCTACTAGAAAAATATATTTTATCCTCTGTAGTCCAGAAAAGGAATTCATTCCAGTCAATATTATCCTGAAATTTATTGATAAATATTTAAGTTTTGCAAAACATTTTTAAGCATTAAAGTGCTATGAATACTCTAATTTTTACTCATTTATATTTTAAATGCTTGTGACAATCCTTGAAAACAAATCTTTGCAAAAAAATGTATTTGATTTTCTATTAGAAACATGTGCTGGATTCAAATGTGATAATGGCCGGTGCATACCTGCAAAATTTCGCTGTGATCAGCATTTGGATTGTGGCTGGGGTGATGATTCTGATGAAAACGAATGTGGTAAGTACATTCCATTCAGGGCACAAAATATTTTGTAAATTAAAAATATGGTTTTTAAAACTTAGTATAATGAAACTTAATGTTTGTTGATCATTAAATTATCATAACAATAAACTTATTTTTTTAAAATTAATGAGAAAAATGCTATTACTCAATTCATTATTATTTCTCATCCACTCACTGACCACTCAATTAAGTACATGTGAACAAATACAAATTTCTATTCAGTCAATGATGTGGCAGTAATTAAATGGATATAAGCATTTAAACAAGGTTTGTGGCAATCCGCGACAAATTTATTTATACATTAGCATCGGAAAGAAAGATGATTTATGACTTTGAATGCAGTATAGTTGTTGATACCAAGCAGGCAAGTCTGAATATTTTAAAAGAACTGCTGGTTTACTATGATTTTCATATATGACCATCTTTAAGGTTTACAGAGAATGGACAAAGAAAAAGAAAAAAAAATTCTGGTGAGGGCAATTCTGTGAACAAAAACAAAAGTCCCTTGCTGATGAAAGAGGTTGGAGAATAGTCTAACTGATTCAAGCTGATGGAAAGGCAACAGTAGGTCAAATAACCACTTTTTACTACAAAGTATCTCTGAGTACGTGACACATCAACCCTTGAAGCAGATGGACTACAGCAGCATAAGATCATGGCAAGTGCCACACCTGTTAGATAAAAGCTAGAAACTGAAGCTATAATTTGCTAAGGATTACAAAATTTGGACAATAGAAAATTGGAAAATATTGCCTGGTCTGATAAGTTTTGATTTCTACTACAACATTCAGAAGATACGGCCAGAATTTGGCATGAAGAACATGAAAGTATGCATCCATCTTGCCTTATATGTTCCAGGCTGGTGGCGGTGTAATGTTATGGGGAATATTTTCTTGGTATACATTGGGACTCTTGGCAACAACAAAAGATTGTTTAAATGTCACAATTTACCTAGGTAATGTATTTGATCACATGTCACAATTCATAACTATGGTGCACCCATACACTGGTGGCACTTCCAGCAAGACAACACTCTGTGTCACAAATCAAAAATAGTGGCAAATTGTTTTATGGGACACAGTAATGAATTTTCTATCTTAAAGTGGCTTCTGCAGTTACTGGATCTCAATTGCATAGACCACATTTGGTATGTGATAGAAAAGGAAATTTGAACTTTGGATGTGCAACCAACCAATCTGGAAGAACTGTGAGGTGCCATAATAACAGCGTAGACCAACATTTAAAAATAGGGCTTCCAGAATCCATTAGACATGGCACGTGAAACTAGAACAGTCTACCCCACTGAGCAAAATAAAGGGTTCAGTTCGATATTCCAACCACCTGAAGAAGGCTGGAGCATACAATGACTGAAACGTGATAAATATGGCGACAAAGATGAGGACAATAGTCTGAATAATGTAAATAGTGTACATAATACTTCATCTCAGAAATATAGACAGATACTGAGAGCTTCCAGAATGTTGTTGAATCCATGCCAAGAAAAATTGAGGCAATTCTACAGGCAAAAGTGAGCCCAACTCGGCACTAGAAGAATATACCTAATAAAATTAACAGTTAATGATGTATATGTAAAATGATATTTTAAAACTGAAAGGATTTGAGTATAGAATTTATAGTGTCAGTCTGGTATTGTTTGCATTACCTATATAGAAGCAACTGAAAAATGATGGCAATAAACTATTAGCTGAAGAGCTAGGTATACAAGCTATATCCTTTATAAGATAGTAAGTGTAATATTCATATACATATGCATAGCTATCTACACACATGCTTATGTAAAAATCTATTTGTAGCCATACCTGTAGTGTGTGTGTGTGTGTATATGTGTGTGTGTGTGTGTGTGTGTGTGTGTGTGTGTGTGTGTGTGTGTGTGTGTGTGTGTGAACTGGAGGGAGTACAGACTTTTATTGATATCCTTTGGGAGCAGTACACTTTCTAAGATCACTATAAACATGTCCAAGAGAACTGCTTTAAAGGAGACAATAAAAAATAGATGTTATGATAAGTAAATTTTTCATGTTCATATTTCCTGAAGAAGGGAATGCATAAGACAGCACCTCATTTAATGTGTGTGCATAATAAAATGCACATGTCTGCATGACCATGAAATATTCATAGCACTATTATGTAATATAAACTATTTGCTTTTAAAAGATTTTATTTACATATGTAAAACATATTTTTTGTTCTAATTATTGCATGTTTTATGTTTATATGTATTCAGTTTTAGCCACATAATTTTAACTAATTTATTTTGATTGGTTATTTATTAATCAGTACATAGATTTAACACAAAGCCGTATAAGCATTCAATGATGATTGAGCCCACTACATAGAAGTAATGATCAGTGAGACAGCCTTGCTAACCATTATACCATAATGAGCTGCCCAATTTTTTTTTATTGCAACTCCATGAATTTTATATTTAAAAAATAAGAATAAACTTGAATTATCTATATAACTTTTATATTTTAGCAAAATGCAAAAAGAATGAATTTCGATGTGATGGCAAAAAATGCATTCCACAAAATAATGTATGTGATAAACATGTGGACTGTGCAGATGGAACTGATGAAAAGAAATGTCCTCGTAAGTATTAATCAAATTATATATATAGATGTTGACCTCAGTGTTCACTTTTATATTTTATATTTACATATGCTCTATTCCTGATATTGAACATTTTTACCCATAATATAGCATAACTTAAAACTGTATTTTTAATATATATATATATATATATATATATATATATATATATATATATATATATATATATATATATATTATTGCATATTTGGGCAGCAACCTTTCTTTTAAACATCTTTTATTAAATATGGCAGACAAGGAAGATTTAATTAATTCATTATTTAGATTTTCCAAGATCATAACGTTTTTCCATTTTATAGGAGTAAGGGAGTACAGAAATATATTGGACATACTACCACCTCCTTGAGTAGACATCTCATGTGTCATTTAGCAGATCTAAGTGCAATAAAAATACATCAACCAACCCACAATTTACAAGAACCCTTAAGAAAAATTTGGTTATAAACACTAAAATTCTATATAAATCACATTGGTGGAAACATCTTGCTGTTATATATATTTTATATTAAACATCTCTCTCTTACAATCAACCCAAGTGGAAATGGAGTGTCAAAATTAAAAAAAAAACTGAAAGATACTCATGTGAATTCAAGAGAGCAGGTTACAAACAGTTTGCACAATGATCTTATTTCTTGCTTTGATGTGTTGTTGGTTGAACAACTCACCACTTGTCTTAAACTCAAATCTCATACCTTCTTTAACATTGTCAAATGCTGTTTTCAGCATGACAGAAAAATACAAAACAAATAAGAGAGGTGCAAGAACACAACCTTGTTTTGTTTCATTAGAGTCAATGAATGGGTCTGACACCTGTCCACTGGATCTAACTGTGGCCATCATCCCCTGATAGAAATATGCGATGACACTGATCACCCTTTCATGAACATCCAGCTTCTTAAGACAGACCTGGTTTGAAAAACAACACAATATTCATGTTGTTTTTCAAACCAGGTCTGTCCTTTCATCTGTGTATAAAGATGTTCTACCCCACCACCATATTAACTCTGTCATTTATTATTTCAAATGTAGTTGTGGATGTGACTACATAGGTAGAATGACACAGTGATTGGATGCTAGAATTAAACAGCATGTGTCTGTGAAAATACTTAATAAAAATTTTTCGTTGGCCGATTCCATTCGAAATACGTATGGGTCATTGATAGCGGATCATTTTATAAAGAATCCTATTTGTGCTTTGGATTTCAGTGTGACCTGGTTTTCTGTTTTGTCCAGGGCACACTCAATATTCCATCTTAAGGTGTTGGAGGTGCTGTACATCAGGTCCAGGCGACCGGCTCTTTGTAAACAAAGAGACTGTTTGGTTGGGCTTGCTGTGCTGTGCCTCTAGCATCTTTGTTGGTATTACTTTTATTATATATATATATATTTTTTCTCTTCCCTGCCCATTCACTCACGCCATTCATTACAGACTTTCTTGTTTTTCATAATTTCTATTCCCCGTTAACAGTTCTGATGAGAGGGAATGAAACCGGTCGACTGGTGTTTTGTGTTTTTATTTTAAATCTATCATGGCCTATAATAAAAAATTTCTTGTTTTTATGCCTTAATATATATATGTGTATAACTTCAAAGAAAAGTGATATCTAAGGTTTAAAATTAATTTTAAAAAATGAAAATTATTTTTTAGTTTTAATTTCAAGCTAATAGATTAAATTTAATATTTCCAATAAGCAAACTACTTTGCTGTATTTCAAAACAAATTTAAATTGATTGGAATGAGTTTGTTTTTCGAAATCGCTAAAATTGGCTGATTTTAGCCATATTTACAACTCTCTCCGCACAATGTAATTCTCTTTCTTAAAAATCTTTGAAAAATAAAATATATTTTTCTGAAACTTTATTTGAGGAAGATTAACTGATTTCAAATTTAATTAATCTTAACTGAAACAAATATTACTTATATATATATATATATATATATATATATATATATATATATATATATATAGGTACCACCAAAGATTAACTAAAAATGAGCCTATGTGTTGAAAAAATGCCCCAAACTTAATAAAAACAATGTTTTAATGACAAAATCTTCATGTTATTAAGAGGGAAGATCAAAGGATTTTTTTATTATTAAATTATATTTTTTAATCCTTTTTAGAACTTATAAATTTTACTTACATTTTTTTCTTGCATCAGTTGCTGACAATCAATTAGTATAGGAGAGTTTGTTGCTGTGAAAAAACACTGATTTGGAAATTCTTGTAAAAATCAAATAAGTATCAGATTTTAATGAAACTTTCAAGACTTATTCACAAATAAATTATTTTTTAGAAAATCTTATTAAAAATTTTTTTTAGATCAGTTGGCCCCCTCCCCACTTATTTATTTTACAAAACTTTGAGAAATTTATTTTTGTAAAGTTTAACATTTATATTACTTATATGCACACATCCTTGGAGTATTAAATCAAGGTTACTTTTTGTAAAACAGGACCTCCAGTTACTGAAAATCTGTTTCTGAATCATAAAATAAAAATGCAATAAAACTATGACATTATTTAATTAGAAAAGCTTTTAATTGTTTTTATTAATGAAATATATTATGGGCACTGTTTTTTTTCAGTGAATTCTATAAAAAGTTATGAAAACTAAATGATCACTCATAATAATACACAATAATTTTAATTACTGATATGAATAATATTTCTAATAATTGATATGTTATATTTCTATTATCATCTACAGAACATTGCATTTATATTGAGGGACTCACATCTGAAAGGATCAACAGTAGCAATTTGGTGATAAATGCATCAAGTAATGCTAAAAATGTTGCAGATGTAATTTCTGGAAATAGCCTCTTTATCTTTGATGCTGAAGATGAAAACCCAAGAATGACAATGAAGTTTGCTATTCCTATTGAAATTGGTAAAATCAAACTTGTAAATCCACAAAATTTGAAGAAGTTTGAAGTAACAACTACACTTACAGATACTTCTGTTCATACATTTTTGGTAAGTGAAATGTGTTTATCTTGCATATTTCTCTGTTGGAATAAAATTGCTCAGAATATTAAATAGAAATTAGTAGTGGTAAACATATACTTAATCTTTGGTGGTTAGGAGGTTATCAATTATGGATAAGTTGTTTATCCTACAACAATGTCCGTTTCCATCATATATCAGTATAATTGATTTGGGTGTGTAATAATTAAAAGCAAATGCACAGAGTGTTGATAAATACAAAATAAATCTTTATATAACACAATATTATAATACAAAAGGATAAAATGAAAGTTTCAATAGTTCAAATCTAAAAGGCCTGGTGCATATGAGATCTAAAGTGAAAAAGAGCCAGGGTGGAAGTAAATGTATGTATGTATGTATGTTTGTTGTATCTAAATGTAGTAGCGGCCTCTTTGGGTGAAGAAAGGTATATGTTTTGAAAAGTAGCAGAACAGTGTAACTGTTGACAGCTAGTTGTGAAAATGTCATATTTTGTCTCTGGGTATATTATGATGACTGCATCATCAGAGAATGGACAAAATTTATTTATCATTTCTGGTTTTAGTTAATTTTCCATTTGTTTATATACACATCTGTAGATCCATATTGAAAAAGCACTCTACTTCTCATTGGCTGGTGGCTTTATTTGCTGATTGTAAAATATTTCTGACTGGTTGGTTGAACTATTTATTATTAGAGATGGTGAAATTTTGGTTTCCTTGTTATTATTTGTTTATTTTCTTACATCCTGGTTGTGAAAGCTTTCTAAACTATGGCTTTGTTTGCCTGTCAATTTTAAGTATTCATTTTTAAATCACTGTTAGCATTTCATATTTTTACAAATTTCAAAAAGGCAAATTCTAAACTATTGATGCTTTTCTAAATAGTTTTAGAGAGCTAATGAGTTTTATCTGTGTAAATTATGTGATAGAAAAGAATACTGCTCAAATTTTATATAGAATTATTGAATTAGTTACAATTAACAACTTTCAATATTTACTGATAATTATATTTTTATGAAAAATGATCAAATTCACATTCATTGTTTTAGACATAAAATATAGTATCTGAATTAATGCTAGATAAAACAATTTTATTATATAGTTTGACTGCAAATTTGTTTAAAGATATAATTGTAAACTATATTAAATATACATTTAATTATGAGTCGCAATCATTAGTAAAATGATTTGTGATGATAGAGAAATAAGTAAAAAATAAATAACAACAAGAAGACCAAAATTTTACCATCTCTGTAGTTTGTCAGTTCCTGGTTTTAATTTTTGTTTTGGATCTGGTGGTAAAACACTTATTTCTGCTCTGGTTTCTATTAAAAAATTATATCCATGGTACCTATAGATACCTATCCCGAATATAGAACAGAGGACCTTTTACCTTTGTCACTACTGGTTGAAATTGAAGTTTCTCAGTGCATTTGTAAATGCTGGTTGTGTTGAAAAGATTGATGTGGCTGCGTGTTGAATAGCATTTAACAATTATACACTTTTGAATTAAGGAAAAACAATGGAAAACCGATTTTTGTTTCAACAATAAAATATATATTAAAATCAGCAAATACAAAACATTTTTTGTAATGTGTGAAACAATAAGAAAGAAAAAGTAGTTTCCCTTTATCTGTTAGCTGAAAGATTAAATGTAATAAAACAAGTTTTCTGAATAAGAATATTCAAAGTTCTGTATTAGATAGAATGATGTTTTCAGAAGTACATGTAGTAATTCAGTTGTGGATTATATATAACTAACAGAACTGTTGCAACTTGGCTTGTTACATAGAACTGATGGTGAATGATATTTAAGTTCTGTGTGTGTATGTGTGTGTGTGTGTGCACAGTGAGTAGAGTGAATAGTCTGTGTAGACTTGTGTGAGTTGCTGAGTTCTACTGAGTTCTGCTTCTACTGTCTATTTTTGGAACGAATCCTGGTTTATATTACTATCGGTAGGCTCCCAGCACAGTGGGTTCCCAAGTGGACATATCGAATTTTGACAACTTCCTCAAATGACTTTAGGACATGGAAAAATGAAAATTTCAGTTTCTGTAGTATCAAAAAATGGTCTTATTTGTCTTCTAACTCCAATTATTTCTCAAGATATGCCCATTTGAAGCTCGTGAATTTCAAGTTTTTGATACATCCTGGAAACAAGTTTTTTTTCTAAATATGTCCCATAAGCCCCTAAGATAAGGCCAAATGCCCAAAATTTGATTCAATATAAAAAATTGGGTATATGGACAGGTTTTTGACATATTTTTATGAGTTTTCCACAAAATTTACTGTAAAAGTGGGCATTTTTTTCCATCAAAAAAGCCCCAAAATTGGCCCCTGCTGATAAATTGTGATGAAAAATTGCAGAAAAGCCCCGAGATGAAATTTTTCATGCTTCACATATAAGAATCTAGACATGTAGGGCTATCATAATCCATTTGGGTGAAAAAATTCACTCTGGGGAACCATTTTAATTCTTTTATATTGAAAAAATTTGGGACAACCTTCAATTCCCTTTGAATCCAAAATCCGGATAATTTATGTAATTCTCACTCAAATTTCATGATCCAGCCCACTTTTCCCATGTTTTTTGGGGTGCTGAATCCAAATCTGGCATCAGAACACCATAAAACTGCACCATGCTCTTGGTATAAGTGATTTTTACCCTTTTTTAAGCCCTTTTAAGACCATGGAATGCTTGTCTTGCAAAGGGACAGGGCACACCATTCGCAGCTGTGAGGAGTTGAAGGCTGCTATGTATGGTTGTAACAGTCATTATGAATCTTTGTTGTGCTTCCTCACAGATGAATAACTATTAACTTTTTTTCAGTAATCTTTGTGATAAGTTGTAGCTGTATATGATTTATTGTTCATTTTTAAACTTGAATATTTGAAACGCTCATTGTCTGTAGTGTCAAAAAAATGGTCTAATTTGTCTTCTAACTCCAAATGTTTCTCAAGATATGCCTGTTTGAAGTTCGTTGGTAAATGTCGGATTTCCGCAAAATTTCTACCCTTCTATCTTTTGGCCCCAACTTGGATTTTTGAGCCAAAAACTCATAAAAAATCATATCTCAGTTCTTGAAAATCAATTTTTTTGTATACCACACCCTAGAATTTGTCTAAAATGTACTTAAGCACCTGAAGCAGGTGCTTACCGTATGTTATTGTCATATGTCCGCTTGACCCCCATTTAAGCCCACTGTGTACAGGACAGCGGTGGGAGAAATTTCGAAAGAACACAAAAAATATCTGATTGGATGAAAATTTACCCAATCGTGATTTTATAACAAAAGCATGTTTGTGAATTAACAGTAGGAAAAATTCAGTGTGGTGAATGCGATCAGTAAATTGTCCTGTGATAGTTGTTTTCAATATGTCATTTAACTTTTGAATTTTCGAGGCCAATGGACCTCTCTTCCTTTCTTTGTATATTGGTGTGCAGGTGTTTCAGGTTGCTGTTGTATATTGCTCGGTGATGTCAGTGATTGCGATGTTTGGTTGGGTTCAGTACTCTGTTCTATGTAAGCTGGCTTAAGGCGATCAATCAAAATGTTGGATCGTCCACTAGGAAGTTGAACAGTATAGAATTTATTATGCCGAGCAAGGACGCGAAACGGACCTGGGTAACTCGGGGTGAGTGGCTTTCTAACTGCATCTTGTCGGATAAAGACAAAGTCGCACTTGTTCAAAAAGGTAGGAATGAAGATATCCTTAGTTTGAAACCGAGTAGGTGTAAAGGCTAAAGTAGACATCCTACTCTGTAAATATTGGATAAAAGATGAAGAAGGGTCTGAGGTTGAGCTATCAGACAGAAATTATCCTGGCAAAACCAATGGTTGTCCAAAAACAAGGTCAGCTGGTGAACATTGAAGGTCTTCCTTAAATTGTGACCGGAGTGAAAGCATTAGCAGGGGTAAATTGTCCATCCAGGATAATTGGTTATTAGCATTGGAACTAGTTAATGCGGCCTTTAGCTGGCGGTGAAAACGTTCAACAAGACCATTAGCACAAGGGTGATATGCTGTGGTAGATATATGCCTTGCTCCAAGAAGATTTATGAATTCCTTAAAAGTGTTGACTGGAATTGTGGGCCGCGATCTGTTATCACTGATAGGCATCCAAAAAAACTGTTGTGGTAGGATCTACCTAATTTGCATAGTGGAGTACCGACCATATAAATATGGTTGGTACCGGAAAGAGAGGGGATCAAATCAAGAGATTCAACCAGAGACTCTGCCCGACTGCGACTCAGTCAACACATTCTCCAGGAACGGTCTTCCCAGGAATATACAAAAGACTATATGTAAATATTGTGTACACTTTCTTGTTTCAATACATTTTGTTCTAAGTACATTTTGTGTTGCATTATTATTCCATGCATTAGTCAAGTTTCAACAAAAACAAAATCCAGTTTTTCAGTATAGCCTTGGCAACAGATTCAGCGGTCGTAGATTGGAGAGGAATTGCAACTGGCCATCTAGAAAATCTGTTGATTATAGTGAGAATGTATTGATGTCCGTGGGCTTCCGGTAATGGACCCACCAAGTCGACGTGTAGATGATGGAAACGGCTGTCTGGCGTGGTGAAATTACCACGTGGTGACTTGGTATGACGATGGATTTTAGTACATTGGCAAGTTAAACAACACTGAGTCCAGCTTTTTATGTCGCTGTTCATGTTAGGCCAGACAAAGCGTTCGGAAATCATTTTTGTTGTAGTTTTGCGACCGGGGTGTGAAAATGATTGAAAATCTTCCTTCGCATGCTGATGGGTACCAAAGGTCTGGGATTGGAAGTGCTTGTGTCACAGGTGATCAGGCAAAAAAGGCAAGGGTTTTTGTTCAATTTTCAATGACGAATCTTGCAATGAGTTAAATAGAGTGACGTCCCTTACTTGTTTGTCTGCTAAAATTTCCATATCCAGCTTTTCTTCAGTGGTACTGTGTAAGGAAGCTCGCAATAGCGTATCGGCGACAATGTTGATGTTGCCTGCTATGTGCCGTATATCAGTAGTAAATTGCGATATGAAATCCAGCTGTCTATAATCGCGTGGATTATATCTATCTGATTTTGTATGGAGGGCGAAAACTAAAGGTTTGTGATTGGTGAAAACAGTGAACAAAATATGTCTAAAATGTTTTATAGAAAGATATATAGCAAGCAATTCGCGAGAAAAAGTACTATATTTCTTCTGGGTTGAAGTAAGCATAACCGAAAAAAAAGAAATTGTTGTGGTTTGTTTCTCTGTGTGTTGAAAAACTGCTCTAATTGCCTCCAATGACACATCAGTAGTTAACAAAAAATTTGTTGTGTTGTCACCACGTAAGTAAGTTAGCTTCGTGAAGTTCGCTAAAGCATTGCATGAATTAATGAAAGCAGTAAGAGGTTCGTCAGTTATTGTTATTGTGACGTTTTTTTTTCCTTGACCTCGAAGTAGGTTGGTTAAGGGTACTAAAATTTGTGAACAATTCGGAATAAACTGACGATAATAGTTTATTAAACCGAGTTATCGACAAAGTTGATGAAGTGTAGTCAGTTGTGGAAAGATTTTTACTGCTGTCACTTTTTCTGGAATCAGTGTGATTCCAGAGTCATCAATTACATATCCGAGAAAGTTAAGTTTGGAAACAGCGAATAGACATTTATCCGGGTTTATTTTCAAACTGAAGTGCCCTAGACGCTCAAAAACTTGTGTCATGTGATGCATGTGGTCGTCCATATCAGCGCTTGCCACTAGTAGGTCATCGATGTAAGTGAACGAGTGATTTAAACCGCAAAGTAGTGCTTCATCGATCAGTCGTTGAAAAGAGTGTGTAGCGATTTGAAGTCCGAAAGACATTCGCAGAAGCTCATAAAGGCCAAAGGGCATTGTTATTGCTGTTTTATGCATGTCTTCATTGGCTACTGGAATCTGATAGAATGCTTTTCTCAGATCAATTTTGGTGAACACTTTCGCACCTTGAAGATAAATTGCGAAATCTGCTAAGTTTGGCACAAGATATTTGTTGGGCACCGTTTGTGTGTTTAGTCTTCGATAATCTCTGCAGGGTCTTCAAGCTCCCTCTTGCGCCTTAGGTACCATGTGGAGCGGTGATGCGAAAGAGCTAGAAGACAGGCGAATTATTCCTAGGTCTAACATATGCTGGAATTCCACGTGCGCTAGTTTGTACTTTTCAGAGCTTAACCTGCGCGGCTTGGAAGAAACTGGTGAGCCAGATGTTTGGATTTTATGTACGGTGTGGTGCTTCACCATTTCAGTATAAGTGAAAGGGCAGACAAGCGAAGGAAATTTATCCAACATACTCTTAAGAGGATTGTCCACTGGTAAGGCTACACACAATTTAGTGGAAGTGAGGGTGGGGGTAATTCAGTAATTTGTAAGTTTCGTGGTTTGGTCTAAGAGTGAGCATTTTGATATGTCCATAATAAGTTTGTAGTGAGCTAAAAAGTCTGCGCCTAGGATGGGGAACTTGACTTCTGCTACTGTGAATAACCATTGGAATGTTCTCCTCAGGCCTATGTCCAAAGTCATCGATACTTGACCGAAGGTCAGTATTTGCGAACCGTTAGCAGCACAAGGTGACTGAAGATCTTGTGTTGGGAAAACCTGGACTAAGTGGAATTACGCTAACTTGTGCACCTGTGTCCACGAGAAACAATTGGTCAGAGTTTCTGTCTCTGACATAAAATAGACAGCGTTTTCTACCCCAACAGCAGACGCTGTCTTCATGCGCTGTTGGGACTGGTGTTTCCCACCTTCTGATTTGATGCAGAATCCAATTGCTGTTTGAATCTGCACGGTTTGGTACATTTTCTAGCTGCTTGACCAAATTTGCAATGATACCAGCAATATATATTGTTTCTTCCCCGAGAGTTAGATCAGGAACGTCGTTGGGACTTGTATAAGTTGTGAGCTGATGACGATCGCTCTCTGTACAAACGATCTATCTGTGCAGATAGCTTGTTAATCTGTTGCTGAAGCTTGTTGACTACATCCTCAATTGGCGTGTCATGTGGTACTGGAACGTTGACGCTGCTGATAGTTGTATCATCACTTATTTTCTCTGCTATTTCCGCAGTCTTTTCTAGGTCTAAGTCTTCGGGTAGTGTTGCTAGGATTTGGGTCGTGTGGGTTGGCAACTTATCCATCCACAGCTTGTGAAATAGTGAATCTGACATTGCGTTTTTGCCTAGCAAAATTCTCATTTTCCGCAGTAGTTGCGACGACTTACTATCTCCCAATTGTAATGTGTTGAATAAATCATTCAATCTGCATTCCTGAGACTTTCCTGTCTTGTAGATTATTGCCTCTTTCAGTGTGTCAAAAGGGTTATGTGTCGGGATGCTGTCCAACAATTCCATTACATCAGACGCAAATTCAGGTGGCAGTTTCTCCACAACATAGGCATAACATGCCATCTGTGACTGTATCTTTTTTGCTTGAAAAATAGCCTCTAGCTGAGTGAACCAAACATGTACGTTGGTCATGTCAAAAACTGGCAAGTTGAGCATTATGGTTGCCTCGCTGGCGTTCTGTTCGGCTATGTCGGATAGATGTTTTCAACACACGTGGTGGACAAAAAATTTTCACACCAAGTTAAAGCTTTTTTTTTTCTTTTTTTTATGTTTACGCATTAGGGTTACCAATGTAAATGCGAGTTGTGTTGAAAAGATTGATGTGGCTGCATGTTGAATAGCATTTAACAATTATACATCAACAAATAAAATAAATCAACAAATAAAATCATTTTTTGTAATGTGTGAAACAATAAGAAAGAAAAAGTAGTTTCCCTTTATCTGTTAGCTGAAAGATTAAATGTAATAAAACAAGTTTTCTGAATAAGAATGTTCAAAGTTCTGTATTAGATAGAATGATGTTTTCAGAAGTACATGTGTTAATTCAGTTGTGGATTATATATAACTAACAGAGCTGTTGCAACTTGGCTTGTTACATAGAACTGATGGTGAATGATATTTAAGTTCTGTGTGTGTGTGTGTGTGTGTGCGCAGTGAGTAGAGTGAATAGTCTGTGTAGACGTATGTGAGTTGCTGAGTTCTACTGAGTTCTGCTTCTACTGTCTATTTTTGGAACGAATCCTGGTTTATATTACTATTGGTAGGCTCCTAGGACAACAGCGGGAGAAATTTCGAAAGAACACAAAAAATATCTGATTGGATGAAGAATTACCCAATTGGTGATTTTATAACAAAAGCATGTTTGTGAATTAATAGTAGGAAAAATTCAGTGTGATGAATGCGATCAGTAAATTGTCCTGTGATAGTTAGTATTTATTATTTGACCACTCACAGTTGAGAAAAATGTAGGCATGGCAAACATAGTAGTAATCACTACACATTATTGTCCTAAAAAGTACAAGGTTTCAGGCATCATTTTATTTATAGTGGTCATAGCATACTTCATATTTGTGTCTTCCCTTTTCTCTGCTAAAACATCTACTGGAGCTCCTTTGTCTGATATTAAGTCTTCTTTGGCATACAGTCTTCTGTTTCTGTGTACTCAAAATGGACTGCATTTGGTAGTAGAAAAACACCTGTTGGATTTCAATGTGTAGGGATTGGTATGCTGGCAAAAAGAGGGTGTAGGAAGGTAAGAATTCCAGGGAGTTGGCAAGGTACAAGTAGCCATCTTTGTTCTTGGTTGTTGTTAGTTCACAAAACACAATATAAATTTTTTTATCAGTTCTCTGTAGTCTCCAGTGTAAAATTGTTAATGTTATTTCAGAAAGTGATTTTGTATTTAATGTTGAGTTGTCATCACTTGTAGGGGAGTTATAACTCTGAGTAAATAATTATAAAACCCTCTAATATTTATGTATACAAAAATAGTCAAAAATGAGAAACAGCTAGATGTAGAAACAACAAAATGAGTTATTTATTATCTGGTTATTATGTAGTGTTGGAGAAATAAGCGACAACAATAATGAGTAAAATTATGATTTTAGAGTTAAATGTAGATCAAATATGGACCAAAATCTAACAATGATAAGATAAAGAATAAGCGAAGTATATTTTTTTTTTATAGATGTGTGTAATGAGCATCCAGATAATTTAGTTGAAAAAAATACAGGAAGTGTCTGGGGTTTTCTGACCTTGAATTTTTTTTGAGTGCTAAAAAATACACGTTACTATTATGGTCTGAAAAAGGAATTTTCGTTGATTTATGTGTTAACAATCTGTCCACGTGGACTACTTGTCCAATAGTGAGAATGTCATGTGTTTGTGTGTGTAGTGGAGAAAAGTGGGGTCAATTCTCATTGGTTTAGAATGAATGAATTAATGATAGTTATAATTGTTATTATTATTTTATTATAATTATTTTTTAACACTATTTTAATTTTTATTTATTTATTTTTTATGGACACAACAATAGTAAAATTTTATTACAACCATTTAAAATTAAATCTAACTTAAAATGCATATTTATTTCTTATTCAGTTTAATAGATTAAATATTTTCATATTATGAATAATCATTGGAATCCTCTATATTTTTATGTTTTTAAAGACTAATCATATAGCAAAATATTTTTTATATCAATTTGACTGAGATTTGGCCAAGAAAATAATTCTCTCTCACTTTTCTGATGTACAGGTTTATGCTAATGAACATGATATAAAATTGCCACCAAATTCAAAAGTACAGTTTATCAGCTTTCTATTCTACAAGAAAACTGCTAAAAGATCATTTATGACAGATATCTGTATTCAAGAATGTCAAAAAACAAGTAAGTATTTTAAAAGGTTTTTTCTATAAACATATTAAGAAATATTTTTACAAAAGAATAGCAAATTTTGTATGTTGATCTATTGATCAAGAGAAAAAAATGTAAATATGTTTATGAAAGCAAATAATTATTGCTCTTATAAAAATAATCTTCAAGCAAATTATACTTTGAAATTAATCTTAAAATTACAAAAATATTTTATTTATTATAAAAATGTTGCTGATGAAAGTAGCTATAATATTTATTTTGAGGAAAAAGTACATTAACTTCTTTAAAAAAAATTTAAAGATTGAAGAAACAATTGCTAAACAGTAATAAGTTATGTAAATTATATAACAAGTGATGCAAATTTAAATTGTTTAAATTTTAATGCTTATTTTTAGATTAAATTTTAAACAAATGGGAAAAATAAATAGTTCAGTCATCTATATGAATTTTGTAAATAAAGATCTGCATGAGTCTTCTACCTTTTTACAAGTGTAATTATTCTAGAATGTATTTGTGTAAATGTTTCTTGAAAGTTGTTGAAAAAATGCAGTGTTTATATGAAATGTATCCATATGTGAAAGAATTTCATGTTTCAATGTAAAATTGCAATCTTTAATTTGGACATATTCTAGCTTCAAGCGAGAAATGTATATCTTAGCTTACTACATATCAGTTTTTACACTACAAATCAGTTGTATTTTTATTGCAGATGTTCTATTTTGCTCATTATAGTTTACCATAATATCAGTTTACCTATTACAATAAAGAATTCCTTAGGAAAAATCCTTGCTAATTTGCATTAAATCTCTTATTTTTATTTGTTCTGAATAATTACATAAAATGTAAAATTTGTTCAACATTATTTTTTGTCTTGATAATAATGAAGTGTGTTATAGGTTAAAATTTGAATTTGTTTTAAAAAATCAAATATTAAAAGATATATTTTGTTCATAGACTTTTCAAGTACCTTTTAACTGGTCATGTAAAGTAAAAAATGTCAAAGTAATAGTTTCTGATTTATATTTTGATAAACATAATACTTTTTATTTAATTTCCTGTTGATAAAATTTAGAAAAGAAAAGAAGAAAATGATTTCTGCATGTTTTTAAACATAAATTCAAACATTATTTTTAAATTTGGTAAAAGTAACATAGTAACTTGAGCTAAAATTGAAAGATAAGGTGAAGTTTAACAGAAACTTTCCTCACTAAGTTTAATTATTCAGGATGAATTTGTTAAAAACAGTATAAAAATCCTACAAATTATATTTTTTGCATAGTACATGGTAAAGGTTTAAAAGCAAAAATACTGCACCCTTTTCATGATAAGCAAGTTGACTTCTTCCTCCTTATTTTTTAACTTGGATTCAAAACATCACTGCAAGATAATATTTTTGTAAAATATTGTGTAATATGTTCTCTTTAAACTCAGATATATTTTCATAAAAAACAGTGTTTATTTTTCTCTATCCTTGTTTAGATGCACACATATTTCCTAAACTTGGAAATATTCAAAATATATTACAATTTTTTACTTGAGAAAAATATTTAAATTAGCATCTAAAGGTTTTTACTTAATGTAAATAGTTGATATTGTTTGATAGACAGGGAAAGAGGAAAATTTAGATAATAAATGCTATCACTGAATTTTGAAGAAAAAAAATGATAAAGTATCTATGTAGGGAAAATAAGTATGTATGATAACATTAATATCATAGATTAGCAATTTTAATTAAAAATAATGATTTGTTTTACTTGTTTTTAAGAATTATTCAGTCAAAATGGAAAAGTCAAAATCTGCTGCCTCTGCAATATTGAAACATGAAATCAAGTGATAAAATTGATACAAAAAAATTATCATTTTTGAATTGAAAATAATATATATATATATATATATATATATATATATATATATATATATATATATATATATATATATATATATATATATATATAAACTCTTGTTTATTTCTCCCACCAAATATATTTTTTGATATTTTTTGATATATAAACATTTTCCTTGATTCATACTATGTACATACACTTGCCAAAGCTCTTGACTCATCATTAATAAACATTCATTATCAATATTCAATGTTAATTTACATTGCATACATTAATCTTGATTAAGCCAGACTCATGCTGTTAACATTAATATAATAATAAATGCTGAATCAATTGTGTTTGCTTATTTTAAAAATAAAAAGTGAAAGAAATATCAGTTTAGAGGACATTAGAGACAAAAACTTGAATCATCATTTTGAAATCTGGAATTGTTATTAAATTTGCAAGATTAATTTTGTTAATACATGTACATAACTTATTACAGACATAGTTTTACTGGTTATATTTTAATTTCAGGTACTGTGGCACCTCCTCACAGAGCTTTTACAACAGCAAGTAAGATTCTGTATTTATGTCATATTAAGGATCAATTTTATTAACCTTGAATTTCTTATATCAACATACTTTTAATCTATTAGTCTAATGCGAAAATTGAATATTTGAAAGAAAAATACCTGAAAATGATAAATATTGTGATTTAACCAGTATATCTATTAAAATGAGTACTCAATCTTTCAGTTGACTTTGTTCATAGCATAAACTTTAGACGTAATATTCCTAATTTTAATTTTTCTCTCTAAAGATATTGAAAATTTTTTACAGTTTTAATAGACATCATCTTAGATGTACATATGATTCTTACCTTTCTGTAAATTAGCTTTTGTCTATTCAATTCTCCCTAATATAATATTCAAGTATGAGTTCAAACCATATACGCCTAAAATCTATATGGTTGGTGCAAATATTTATAGCAATTTTCAGTAGGCAGTGTTTGAACATGTGGCATATCTAAAGTTCTGAAAGTTGACATTTCAATGTATCTTTATATGATTAAAGTGAGTATTGAAATAGGCGGTCTTTTGAAATAATTTTAATGACTCCTGTATTTAAAGTGAATTTAAAATTTTTAATTTTTTTATGTTAAAAGTGAAAATAGGAAAATGAAATACATTTTTGTCATTTGATGTTTTTATATTGTTGGAGAGGAAAAAGCTTTATATTCAACAAAATTTATGTGTCATTTATGGATATGGTGCCATAGTTGTGATTATTGTTTAGAAGTGGAAATTTTGATCTGGCAAATTGGGAATGTTCTAGTGGGCCTGCAGTTTTTCGATGATGAACAAACTGAAATGCTGATTAAATATAATCCAAGTCACATGTCATAGGGTATCACAGAGATACTCTACATATTTCATATCAGCGTTGTAAGGAATGTGAAAAATCTGTAAATTTGTCAAATAATCATTTATATAAATAATATAATAAAAATTGTGCCACTGAGGTTTCCACTTTGGTAAAAGTTGGGATCAATGCTTTTGTACCTTCTCAGAAATACCGGGTGAAACTACAATCTCCTCTTTGGTTCACACCTGCTTGCTCAGTTGTTGTAGCTCACAGGAATCACTTTTTACAGCTGTACTAATGTGATTATTCTGATCCCAACAGATGTCTCATAATAATTGTAAATGTGTCCTCGAAGAGGCTAGTTTTTGTTTGCTGAGAGAATGAAACACCATATAGCCTTTAAATTGTGACTATTGGTAGCTCTGTAATAGTGTGTTAAATAACAGTACATCTTCTATTCCTTCACTCAATTTGAGGTGTTATCATCTTTGGCTGATAAAGCAGAATGTTTTGCTCAAAAGTTCTCTTCCACTTCTACTCTTGACTCATATAGAGTATCTTTGCCTGACTTTCCAATTAGAACCGAGTTTCTACTTTCTGATACACATATAACTCCATCCATGGTTTCTTCTATCATCTCTAAATTGGATTTCCACAAAGCATGTGGACTTTTGATGGTAGCCCTTAAGAAATGTGCTTCTGTACTGGCTCCTCTTCTCTCTGAACTCTATAATAAATGCTTTGCTGTTTCTTCCTTTCCTATTTGTTGGAAATCCTCTTCTGTAGTTCCTGTCTTTAAGGTGATCCTTCTAACTATCAATGTATTGATCTTCTGCCTCTATTTGGCAATGTACTAGAGATTCTAATCAACTCCATACTGGTTAAGCATCTCACCTTGCAGGGTCTTATTTCAGACAAGCTATATAGTTTTTGCTATATTTTTCATCAACAAATTTCAAAATGTCATCAGTTCTCAATTCAGTATCTATGCTGATGATACAACTCCGGTTATAATGTTAAGTCTGACTGGTTAGATAAGATCAAATTGACAACTGATCTCAGAAATGAGCGGCAGTCTGTTGTTAACTGGGCAAGAAATAGATTGTTAATTTTAATATCTCCAAAACAAAACTGCTCTCTTTTAATTAATAAATTCAAGAATTAACTAAAGAGACAATTGTACAGTTAAATTTTACTTGCAGTAACAGCTAATACACATAAAATTGTGATTTTTGTATTTTCTCAACAGCACCATGCATTTATAAGGAAGAACTCACTAGGCAACATTTGACGAATGGAGATATAGCTATTAATTCATCAAGTAATGTTAAAAACATTGCAAACATAGTTACTGGAGGTGTAACTTTCAGTTTTGATGCAAAAGATATTACTCCATCATTAAGGATTGATTTCAGTCAGCCTAAAATTCTATTAAGAATAGCACTTGTGGATTCTGCCAATATAAAAAATTATGATGTAAAAGTATATTTTCAAGATGGTAAAACACAGGAATTTCAGGTAAGTTACAGAATTTTTAAAGATGAAGAAAATATTTAAAATTTGAAATTAGAATATCCATGATACATTTTTTGTGAAGAAAAGTTGGTTATATAGTGAAATGAAATTTGAATGTAAATTATTAATGTCACATGTGAGCAGTACTGTTAAATATTTTTTTATTTGGAAGTTATATTTATTTAATTGCTCTTCTATATTATAAAAGAAGACTTGATTCTCTGGACTTCTCATACTGTGTGTGTGATTTTTCATGTGTGTATGTAATGTATATGCATATATTTGTGTTGTGCATGACACTTAGGCCAATTCATCACCCAGAAAGATGTCAAGTTTTGGGAGGATAGAATCAAGAAGTATTCTCAAAGATTAGAGGAAATAGAACATATATGGTTGAATAATTCTCTGTACAAATACCTAAATATTGTTTTACTTAAAAAAAATGCTTCAATCTTTTGTTCTGTCCCAGTATATCTATCAGTCTATTTATATCTATTTATTGATACCTAGAAACCTAGAACCTGACAGCATAGTGGTGGCCACAAAGTAAATGTCCAGTTTATCACTTATGATAATAAAGTGAATTTAGGTTATACTTTTTCAAAGAATTAATGGCCACACAATTAATTTTATTTTTAAATGATAAAAAAATCAAATAATTTAAGATTTTATTGAACTTCAGAGAAATTAATGAATAAATAGTTATTTTTTAGAAATATTTTAGGTCTGTCATTGAATTAAAATAAACATGCATAATATATATTTGCATATGCAAACACACACACATAATTTCAATGAAATTGAAATGGATATTTGTGTCATGAGAGCTTTCTATCTAGTAATAACATTGGTTAACAAGAAAAGAGTATAGGCTGAAATAGGTGGTCTTTTGAAATCATTTTAATGACTCCTGTATTTAAAGTGAATATATTTTCTAATAAACATAGTATTAATTTTAATAATTTAGATTTACTGATTGATGATCTTGCTGTCAGCAAAGTGAATGGTACTTGTCTAGAAAGAATAAAATAAAAATTTTGTTATATGAATATTTGTATTTGCATATATCATATTCTTTGATAAAATGGGAATTATTTTTGTCAAATTACAAGAATTCCATAAAAAGATTTGTAAGTTATGCAAATATATAATTTCTTGATAATTTAAAAAAGTTTACACTATTTTTACTTCACTTTAATTCATGTTAACTCTTGAAATAGACAAAGGAATAGCACTGCTTAGTTATACATACTTGGTGGAATTTACCATTGTTGCTGCCTATTAAAGTGTTAAATGCATTTTCTTATTATGAATGTATAATCAATGTTCTTACTTTTTTTTGAATATTGTTTATTTAATTATTTTCATGTAACTCGTATGTTAGTGTATTCTATATATTTCTTTGTAGAGTATTGAACCTCATGTTGCAAATTTACCACAAAGCTTGGCTATAAAGAAAATAGAAATTCATTTTAGGAAGATAAATTTTCGTAAGAGTGTTGAAACTGATCTTAGCATCAAACATTGTCAAGTAACATGTAAGTATTTTAAACTCAGTACAAATTTAAACTCAGTACAATTTGAAGTAAATTAAATGTTTCTGTCTATATTTCTGAGATGAGGTATTATATACACTATTTATATCCTCATCTTTGTTGCCATATTTATCACAATGTTTCGGCCGTTGTACACTAATGGATGTCAGTTATCAGTTATTTCCTGTTAATTCCCCTCTCCAAGTTCTCCACCACCATAACCAGGTATTGAACTCACACTCTTGGGGTCCTGTCACTGGATCTAACTAATGCCTTTATCCACTGTGCCATGTGTCCTTGAGGACATCTGTGTATGAATTTATGAATTTCTGTGTATTATAAACCTAATGTTTTCAGCAACCATTTTTTACCAGTGGTCATATTGCAATTTTTGCTGTTATCATTGCATATTTTTTACCAGAACTCATATTGCAATTTTCGTTGTTATTATTGCTTTTTTTCTGGCACTCCTTATTACTGGTTCCCATATTGTATTCATTTCCATGCTTGGTCGGTTCAGGAGATTTTTGTGGCCTAACATATGTGCTGATTCCTTAAGTTTACGAATTTTCCAATGATGTTCTATGTTTATGATTTCCACCTGATCCCACAGAGGGTGGTGATTTCTATTTTCTCTCCATATGTGATCAGCCACGCCTGATTTTTCCACTTCCCCTCATGTTACAGCTTTTTGGTGTTCTTGAATACCTGGTTAAGGTGGTGGAGAACTTGGAGAGGAGAATTAACAGGAGATAACTGATAACTGACATCCATTAAATATGGCACATGGAACGAGAATAGTCTACCCCAGCGAGTGAAATAAGGGGTTCAGTTCGACATTCCAAGCACCTGAAGAAGGCCGGAGCATACAACAGCCGAAACATTGTGATAAATATGGCAACAAGGAGAAGAATGATAGTCTGAGCAATGTAAATAGTGTAAATTAAATGTTATTTTAATTGTTAAGTATTGAAAACTGTAAGATATATTAGTGGAAGTTAAACACAAATTTTGATTGTGAAGTCATTAATTAACTTCCATCAAAACCAGAAATATCTGAACTTAATGTGAATCCAGCATTAGCAGAAGTGTTATTATGTATAAAGAAAATAGTATCAAGCACCTGGTGTGAATGCAATTTAAGTCAAATTTAAAAGAAATGCAGAAGCAGAAGTTGTGGCATCTGCTTGTTTGTAGTGAAAAAAAAAAGGAAGTATTCAACATGAAATCAATAATGCTTCAATCACTCATCTTTTCAAGCAAAAGGGGAAGAAAGGGATATCATTACTCTCTGTTGCTGGCAATATTTTAGCTTGTATCATTCTTAGCAGAACTATAGCTCACCTAGTGGAAATAAAACTACCCTGAATCTCAGTGTGGCTTCAGAACGGATAAGAGATGTTGAAATGATATATTGCTGGAGGAACGTAGCTCAAAAGGTGCCTGAGAAAAAAAAAGAATTGTTCAATATACATATATATATATATATATATATATATATATATATATATATATATATATATATATGAATTGGAATGAAATGTGGATTAAAATCTGATAGAATAAGGAACAAATAGGAAACATCTATAAACATGTTTTGCTTTTATTTACACTTCATCAGAATCTCTTTTTTGGGGAAATGAGTTATGGAAGAAAAAATTACATTAATTTAAGTGAGTTTTTTTTTATTGGCCAAATAGACCACACATGTTTTGCTTTGTAGTGTTAGTGTGTGTGCATGTGTATGTGTGTATGGATTCCAATGGGTATTTTTATGTCAATCTGGTAGTGACCGTCCACTAGAATCCAGATACACACACACTAACACCACAAAACATGTTTCTACCTGACCTCTGAAGACCAAACATCATGTGTTAACTATTGTTTATTGTAACTGGCATAACCAGTTATCACCCCCTCCCCAACTTAATGGACTGTTCCTATCATCAGTGGCAGCAGCAGGATCATAGACTTGCATCTCCTTCTAATCAGGGTGGATTGACCCATTAGATATTATTTAAACTGCTGTGGTTTCTCTCTTGGCACTTGAACTTTACTTGTCTTGGGACTTCATGTCAAATGAATCTGAGAGATATTGTGGAAAAAATCATCACTCTACCAGACTTAGTTGCCCTTTCAGAATTTTAAATAGCCAACTCAAGGCAGTCAGTCAGGAAACATTTGTTTTCCTTAAAATGGGATCCACCTGACAAAGGTAATATTGACAAGTACCCAGTATTAAATTGTACTCCAAAAAACAATATGGAGGCTAATAATGATCAAGATGCATCAACCTTCAAAAGTATGGAAGCCAATAATGGCCAAAATACTAAGAGCCAAGATTCAGTCAAAATAAGTAAGAATGCAGAGGCTGAGGATTTGCCCTATTGCTGGAAGTCCCTCCCCCGAAATGTATTATCAATATAGCAGAGTTTTTGGAGTGTGCCAAGAGTTACACTGACCTTGTGGTAGAAGGTGAACTCTTGGAAGACACCCCCACCCCAAGAACTAAAAAAGATTGAGAAACAAATAGTGTCAATCTTTGAGGTGGATAAGCGTGCACGCGAAATTTGTTTCTCCACGAAAGACAGTGGTAAAATTACTGGAGGCCTTGGGGATTAAGTCCCAAAGAATTGTTAAGGGTGCAGGCTACTTCATGTGGGACACATTGGTGCCCACACCTGAAAAATGCGTTTCATGTTTCATGTTGGGATCTAATCAAAAGATCTAATCCTTTGGAGCAAATACAAAGGCAGGCATAGGACCATGTGGCAATATTCGAGGTCCCTCCTCAGGTTATCAGGGAGCATCTAGCTGCATTCTTTTCACAGTGTGGCAATATACTGAGTGCCTCTTGCGATAACTAGAATGGGGTATGGAATTTTGAAATAATGTTGGATTGTAAAGCCTTCTACTCCATCCCCAACTGTCTAGACGCTGACCAAAATTCCCCTCTGACCACATCTTTAAGTTCTGTCTCACCTGTGAAGGGCATACCAGCTTCCAGGACCGGTGTAATTAAAACCCTAGTTGGGTTGAACTCTAAGCCCCCATCCTCCAAAGAGTCTTCGCTCACTGCTAGTGCAGTTGTGGAGAAGGGAGAGGGGAATGGCTGGTAGGGCCAGATGGAAGCAACTGACAGAGGGTCCTCAGTCCCTGAAGCCCACAGGACAAAAGGCACAAACAGACCCACTCGCTCTACCAGTGTAAAGGGTGATGCCCCGGCCTCTAAAGAGAATACTTCTTTGGAGGAACTGAAAAAAATACAACCCTGGATTTAAGAAAATAGAAAAGATTAAGAAACTGAAGGCCAAACTTGAAGTCAATAGGAAGACTTCTCCTACAAAGAAAGCTCTCTCCTCAACCTCAAACCTGTCCTCCCCTGTTGCAAAATATGTCACAAAACCATCATCCATGCATTTGTCCCCATGTAAAATTATCCTGCTCAGTAGAGATCCCAGCCCCTCCAGGAAAAATTCATCTCACACCCATGTCCTACTCTTAGTCCTCCCTCCAAACAACATCCTGAAATACCTCCTCCTTCAAAATGCTAGAAAAGCCCATCAGTAGAGGCGATGGAAAGGAACAAAACAAACTTCTATACAACCTAGGGGAGGATGTCTGTCTCTTTTCCCTGGCCAAGGCTGAAAGAGCCAAAATTTACAGCAACAGAATAAAAGAACTCAGATACCTATTGTCCATAAAGCAATGTCAAGGTTCCAACAAACTTTCCTGCGGTGCAGCATGTTCTGACCATCATTCAAAGTGTGTCGAGGATGCAGCAGTCATGGGGTAGGGTTGAGGAGGCCATAAAATCATTTAATATGTTACACCCTTATTGCAAGAAAGTTAAAACAGTTCTGTTCAGGGAAGGTCCCAGTTTTTGTTCATCCCTCCCTTTATAGGCCACTAAAACTAACTTTTCTTTTGGATATTGGTGGTCTCTCCTGGGACGGCAATATCAAGAATGAGATGGGCCAGGGGTCAATGGGTATCCTTTCCCCAACCATGTTCAATCCAATTTCCCAACTCTAATCGAACTGATAATGGCTCTCTGGTTAGCAAGTTTGAATGGCCGGGGCCTAAGGTCAGAGTCTCATAGGATGTGGCTCGTTCATGATCTTCAGCATCTCAGGGTGGATGTATGCAGGAGACCCAGTTTTCAATTCACGATCATGAGAACATTCTGTCGAGGGTGTTTATCCTCTATTCAGCATGTTTTGATGGACGCTCAAGAGATTTTACCTGGGTAGTGAGCAAGTCTGTGGATGTGGTGTGTGCTCTTGTCTTCACAGATCTGGTGAGCAGGCTTTGTGTGCTGGATATTACCATAAAGGATAAGGCTCTTCGTCTCATTGGAGTTTATGTTCCCAGTGACCATGCAGAGCAGACTGATTTGTTTCAGCAGATTGAGCTATTTTTGATTACATCACGTTTGGTATTTCTAGTGGGTGATTGAAATACTGTCCTTGATCCCGATATAGATTGCATAGGGGAAAGATTGGGTACGAACAATCCAGATGTTAAGTTGTTTCAGGACATTATCAAAGGGTTTGATCTTGTCGATAAGTATCAAAATGAGCACCTGTGGTAGGTAGGTAGTATAGACTTAGATTAATAGCGGCAGCTTGGATTTGGTGGTATGTTGTAGCTACATCAACCAAATTTTAGTTAAGAGAGTCAACATAGGGCTTTTAGGATGTCCAAGTTTCCATGATATTCTTTACTTGGATCATAAGCTTGTCCAGGTTTGTGTAAACTTAGAGAAGCCTAAAGTTAAGATGGCTGGTTTCTGGAAATTGAATGCATCATTATTTGGTGAGCAAGATTTCTGGGACCAGCTACTACTAATGTTACACCAATAATTGATGGAGGCTGTGGTTGGGAATAAGTAGTGGAATCATTTAAAATCCCCTGATAGCGGGAACATAGCCTTAGCTAAGGCAGATGCTGGCCTCAAGGAAATCCTCAAGCTTCTGTTGTCTAACCAGAATTTCTAGGGGCTGTTTTTTATTTTCTTGTTCATTTTGCCAATGCAATTCTGCTTGTTCTCATTGGAATTTCTCTTGTCTTTCTTGGTATTTTTGCTCCAACAGCAAATGTTGTTCCTGTTGGTGTTTTAATAACTCTAGCATTGCACTTTTAAATTCATCCATTTTACTGTGGTGGTACAAAAAATTAAGAAATGAAGGAGGAAAAAATATTTTTTTTCACTTCACTCAACAATTCTTTTACAGAAAAATTTAAAAGCAAGATTGTCCTGTTGGCAGGGCTTCAGAATATGTCGACTGCACCCCTGCAGAGGGTAAGGGTCCCTTGGGTATAGGTCCTGGTGGTTGAGCAGGTCGTGAGCCATGTGAAAAGTTGTCATGACCCTGCAACACACCACTTTGGCCTTTACTTGTGCTAGACGGGAGGTTGGAGAGGCCCGATCCAACCAATTGGCTAGTCACGTCAAACCCTAACACCTATCCTCACAAAATAAATATCTTTCAAACTCTATTTTAAAATAACGTGATTTTCCTCAAATAAGTGTCAGAAAGCGGTGGCAAGGGTCAATCAGTTAGTACGTAAAAATCAGCCACATGAAGGTGTAAATAAAAGTTTTTATAAAAACAGGGGTAAGAAAACAAAAACACCGGAAATGCTGGCAAAAATACTACTAATATGAGTATACCTCTTTTGTATGGCTGAGAAAATAGGGTGAATGGGTTTTCTCCACCTAATCTCCCACTGCCGAGCTCTGAGGAGGGTGGGGAGCAAAAGAGATGAAGATAAAAACAAACCCACATGGCAAAAAAAAAAAAAACAACAAAAAGACCCCATATCGAATCAAGCTCAGGCAAGTCAGTGCATGAACTAACACATCATTAATTCATAGTATTAGAATCTATAGAAAATAATCCTCTTACCAAAATATCTCCTTTCAAAATAGAGAAAAATATCTCAACCAACATCAAAAAACCAGAATCTGTGAAAAAAAATGTACAATGGAACAATATTAATCGAAGTATTCAAAAATACACACGCAAAAAAAATATTAAACTGGACAACCTTTGACAAGATAAAAATCAAAACCTACCTACACAAAACCCTAAATTCATCCAAAGGAGTAGTGAGAAGCCATGAACTTTCACTATGCACCCTGGAAGAGATAAAAACAAACCTAAAAAACCAACAAGTAAAGAGATGTCAAAAGAATAACTATTAAAAGAAATGTTACACTTATTGAGACCAACACATGTATATTAACCTTTAACTCCCCTGTAATACTCAGGGACATAAGAATTGGATATTCAATAGCAAAAGTGGAGACCTACATACCAATGCCACTTAGGTGTTACCGATGCCAAAGATACGGACACCACAAAGAAACTTGTGCTAGAGATCCAGTGTGTTGAAGATGTGGAAATACAGAGACTGAACATTCAGAAGATTGCAGGGAAAGACCTAGGTGTCCAAACTGCAAAGAGGGGCACACTGCAGGCTCAAGAGAATGTCAAGTATGGCAGAAAGAAAAGGAAATCAACAAAAAATATTCACAAAATATTTCTTTTTTCAAAGAAAGAAAAATTGTCGAAATGCAGACACCCACAATAACATATGCCTCTATGCTGACCTCAGAAAATAAACATCCTGAATATCCAAAAATAGAAACAACAAAAAAAACTAAGTACAAATCTGAAGAAATCTCAACCTTAATAGATAACCTGAGAATTCTACTTACTGAACTAACCATAATATTCAAACCTGAAATGATAACAACAGCTAAAAATAACCAAAAAACAACTGAACACTCCACATCAAATACCACAAAACAATCAAAAAGAGGAAACCAAAAGCCTCAGCAGAAGCCAAACAGACCTGCAAATCCAAGACAAAGAATCTACAGCAAACAACCTGAAAACTCAAAACAGATTTTTACTTCTCACCAAAATAGAACAAGAACAATCAGAAAGCATGACCACAACTGAACTTTCGAAAAGAACACACCATGGAAAAATGCAACTAAAAAAGACACACAAACTCATAAGAAAAGCCAGCCGAGCCAACGATCAACTTCCAAGGACAGATCAAAAAGCCAAAGTCCTCCCCGAAAAAAAAAGAAACAAAACAAAAACCCTAGCAACATGACAACTGAGAATACCCTACCATCCCTAGAAGAGATGGATATATCATAAAAAAAAATAAAAAACAAAAAAACAAAAACATAATGAACTCAAGATCACACAAAATTGTACAGTGGAACTGCAGAGGAGTGAAGGCAAATATAAATGAACTGCTGTTACTAATTACAGACCTAAACGCGGCTATAATATGTCTTCAGAAAACCTTCTTAAAGAATAACAATAAGATAAATGTAAAAGACTACCAACAATATAATTATATTAAAAACTCTAGTTTCCAAAATAAGACAAAAATATTATAACCATAAGAGCCTCAAAAGAGCCTTTGAAGAGACAGACACCAACAAGATATACAATTTCCTTTCAGAAATCGGTATCCATAACAAAATTTAAAAAAAAATTTTTTTTCCTTTTTATAACTTAACCCAATGCCACGATTAAGCTCTGCTAAAGTACTCGCAAGAGCCTGTAAGTCTGGAATATCAGAATATCTATCTATATGTCAAAGTTTGATTATCAAGCTATCTGTCTGATTGTCAAGGTGTAAATATCAACATATATATCTTTATATTGAAGTATGAATGACAAGCTATCTATCTAGTTATCAAGGCTCGGATATCTATTATTGGCATTAAATAACCCAATGAGGTTGATATGCCGTAAGACACAAATAAACAAACAAACAAACAAACAATAAAAGCGAGAGAGGGGGGTAAATTTTTATCCTATTAGTGAAAACAATAAGTCAGCTTGACTTATTCAGTTCATTTACTGTATTGTTGGAAAAAAAATAAGGTTCACAAACCTTCTTCCCAACCACTGAATTAAACTTGTAGAAATCCTATTGTTTTACGAAATTTCTTTTTTTCACTGACAGTGTAGTAATTAACACTGGATATCCTTTTACTGTAGAGTTCTTTGTTCACCAGTGTTGTAGACACTGGAAAAAAATTTTATGATTTAATGTGAAAACTGTTTCTTTGAGTTCTTCATTGTCAAGATGTTGTGCAACAAATTTTTTTATGTTTTAAAGTGAAGTTCATTTCTTTGAATCCTTTGTTGCCAAGATGTTGTGACTAGGTAAATGGTTAAGTAATTACCTAGACTGGATGTGTTTGCAATTGGATGATAATGGTGAATTCTGGAAGGAAGATGCTCATAAGAACTTTCCATCCTTGAGAAGTATGTATTCATGCAAAGAGTAGGCCAACCGTTATCCCAAGGCGAGGGATCCTTCCACTGTGAATGTCAACTTGCACTCAAGTACTTCTTGCGGGTGATGGATGGCCTCTCCGATGTCCAACTGTTGTCCTGTAAGACAAGGCATTATATCAGGTGTTAGTTAGGGAGTGGGGCATTCATGATAATTTGATAATGACAAAGCAGGAGGCTTGCTCCATATGGCCTTGGGCACCCAGGTTGAAATGTCTCACTAATACTAATACATCACTCACCTGGCTGGTGATTCTTTGTTCAGCAGATTTGGTAAAGTCTCCAAACTGCATTCGCTGCATTGGGAAAGTGGAGACTCTAGGTCACACATTCTTTCATTGCAGGGTTGTAGATCTGTTGTGAAAGTTTGTTAAAGGCATCATGGTTCGTATGCTGCATAGAAAGTTCTTTGTCCTTGAGACCAGTTCTGTTTGTAGCAATATCGTACCACCATTGACTAAGGCTGAGCACTATGTGTTCTTTTGCTTACTGGATGTTATGTGATATGGATGATGTGACAGAAGGAATTCCATTGGGGCAAGAAGTTTACCTCTTCCCAACTGATCCTGTTCTTTAAGCACCAATTTAAAGTCAAGATCAGGACAGAAAGGAAGCAAAGCCATTCATCAGAATTTGGCTAAAGGTGGGTGAGTCTTGCATGTTTGTGCCAAGTGAAAGGTGCTGACTTGAAGTGGCATTTTGATGCC
Source organism: Acanthosepion esculentum (assembly GCA_964036315.1). NCBI lineage: Eukaryota > Metazoa > Mollusca > Cephalopoda > Sepiida > Sepiidae > Acanthosepion > Acanthosepion esculentum. The sequence goes on from OZ038490.1 coordinate 43,425,528, forward strand.
GCTTAGGTATTAAGGATTTTGGGATTGCTGGCTTGAATATTGGCTACTCTGTCTGAAATAGGTTAGTTTAGGTTTGTGTTTTCTTTAGTTTTTTTCTTCATCTAAGTTAACTTAGCTGGGGTATGTATGCTCATTGGCCACTTTTATTTTATTTTTTGCCCCCACTTTCTTTGTATAATTCACCCTCTCTTCCCCCATTAGGTGACCAGAGATGTCAGTTATCTGGTAGATGCAGGATGCCTTTCCCTTTACGGGTGTGATCTTTCATATTTGTTGTTGTGTTTGGGTGAGGGTGTGTTTCTGTGATTGTTAGGCCATCTGAGTGGTTTTTTTCCCTCATTATTTAAGTTCTGCATTATTTTCATCTGGTTAACTGATGTCTCTGCCACATTTAGTAATTGTGTGAGGGGTTTATTACTAATACTGTTTTGTTTTGTTTCTTGTAAATAAATTTTGTTTACCATTGTAAATATTCATTTGGATTTATAAATTTTTAAAAGTTGTTTTTGTATTCCCCACTCCCCCAGAGACAAAACTGTACATATGGAGACTAGTTAGGACTTCACAGAGTCTCTGAGGTATTATGGGGGTTGTAATAAGAATGATAAGTAAGAATGCGGTGTTTTGGTGCAAGGTTTATTGTAGTATGTCTTGGTCAGTGATTGTGGCTAGTTTTAAGTATAAGACAGATGATGACCACCCTACCTTTTCCTCATTATTGGCCTTGTGCTCTATTTGTACTCATGTGCAATAAATATACTTGAACTTTACTTGTCTAGAGGAACTACTGGCATTTGAAAGTAGGACTCTTATCAACATGGAATTCAAATTAATGGAACTTTCTCTACCATATCTCTCATTTCCTAAAATATTTCAGATAAAGCTTAAATAAAAATGAAACATATTAAAATTATAAATGTTTCCTATTTGTTCTGTATACTCTCTCTCTCTCTCTCCACACACACACACACACACACACACATATATATATATACATATATTTTTATATATATATACACACCACTGGTCAAAATCTTAAGACCAGATACAAAAGGGTTAAAAAAATATAAAATACTGTTACTTTAATCAAAATATATTTGCAAAACATTTACATTTAATTAGAAAATGTAGTTTATCAACAAATAAGTGAACATTTTAAGCTTTTAATTGATTAATTTAAACAAACATTGAAAAAAGGATTATATTATAGGATATATAGTTTAAGAATTTTCCTAAATTTAATTCATAAACACTTCAATCATTCTGCAATATTAAATAAGATAATGTAAAGATCAGCTATAGCTGTTTCAGAAACATCGAAAAGTTTATCTCCCATCATAACAATATTATATTGAATAACAACATCACCAACAATGTCAATAAATTTGCAAAAAATAAATGTGACTGCTGAAAAGATACAATCTGTCCCTTAAACGGCCAATGTTTGACTGAAAATATTCTATACTGAGCTATCATACATTCTGATAATGTCAAATTTTATATTGGGTCCACTGGAAATTTTTTGAAATTTCATTTTTATCATCATCAATTGACTTTAGGCAATGTAAGTTACAGTGCTGTTCAATAAAAGTGACTCACTTGATTTTTTTTACTAAATGTTCTCTTCTCTGATGAAACAAAAGTTGAGCTAAATTCAAAGGATAAGCGATCTAAAATCCGAAGAAGAAGCTTTGAAAGCTCTTTGAATTTAGCAGTAAGTACTGTCAAGCATCCGTTCAGTATAATGTTCTGGGGATGCTTTTCTTTTCATTGAACTGGTTTCTTAAAACCTATTGAAAAGACCCTCAGGAGCGAGCAGTACAAGAGAATTTTAGAGTCTTGTCTGCTCCCTTCTGCTGAAAGGGTGCAAATCAACCCCACCAAGCTCATTTTTATGCAGGATAATGCTCCCTGTCACAAATCAAAATTGATGAAGGAATACTTTGATGAGAAGCAGGTGAGTGTTATCACATGGCCGCCCCAATCTCCTGACCTCAACCTCATAGAAAACTTATGGAGCATTATAAAGTACAGGCTCTCGAGAAAGCAGTTGAGCAACAAAGAGGATTTTGTGAATTTCATATCTGAATGGAATTCAATGCTTGGATATGAGATTTGCCAGAACCTAATGTCAAATGTCAAAAAGTCAAAAAGGGTTGAAAAGGTTATTCAAAATAAAGGAGGACCCATAGATTATTAAATATTTTGAACTATATTACCTATTATAAATAAATTATACCTCTATTATTCTTTATTTAAAGCTGTTCGGTTATGTTTCTATTGATTACTAGTTGCAGGAAATAAGTGAGTCACTTTTTTTGCAGAGTTTTTCCCTAAATCTCATTTATATCCAAAATTATAATTATCAATAGAATACCTTAGGGTGAGTAAACTTTTTTACTAGGTGGTCGGTAAGGGGTAAGATTAAAAATTAGTTTGACTCCAAAAGCAATAGGCAAAAAAATTTTTAAGTAAAAAAATCAGGTCAGTCACTTTTATTGAACAGCAATATACATGAATAGCACAGTTCTTTCCAAACATTTCTGGCAATTAAAGAATGGTGGTAATACATGCATAATTACGTGGGATATAATAGCTAAAACCAAATCTTACAGTGGGAAAGGCAATAGATGTAATTTATGCCTTGTAGAAAAATGAGTTATCTTAAAACACTTAAATAACCCTAACTTATAACAAGAGAAATGAATTGATGGTGGCATGTAGGCATAAAAATAAATACCTGTTGAAATATGTTGATCCAGATTAATTTCTATTGTAGATTATAACCTTTCCTTTTTTAATTTTCTTGTTTACTTATTTTCTCTCAAGCAAATATAATTTTTTTATATGAATGTTTTTGCATTAGCTCTGATTAGTTTTTCTACCTATTTGTATATATGACCAGTTAATTTTTTTATGGTGATAGGTATGTTTGTTTTAAATACAAATTTAAAAAAATAGTCATCTCCATGTATGCATATATGTATATATATAAATGTGGACATTGAATCAACATTGAGCAGTTGAATGCAAACTTCAGTCCATGTGTGTTGTTTGTTGTCTTGACTATTTATATATGCTGGTCAATTATGCATTGTGGGTAGCAAAGTATTATCCTGATGGTTATTGAATAGGTGGTAACAATTATATTTCAAATAATTCTAGAGTCTATTAATTAGAAATAATTGTGAATCTGAATGCAGTTATTTGTATAGTGCTGTTTGTTAAGATTTTACTCATTATTTATTATTGATTACTTAATTACTTATTGTTGATTATTATTATTATATTTACTTGTGTTTATGCTGTTTTCCTTATTTTCCATGATATTTTTGGTGTATTTTGTCTTTCAATTTTAATTTCCATATATGTTTAGAAAGGGTTGTGTTGTTTGAATATTTACTATTTGTAAAGGATGTTTTGTGTGCATAGTTTCTGTTTCCAGGCCCCTTCATCTACTTCTTTTTTTATTTGTCCTTGTTATCTGATGATTATATATATATATATATATATATATATATATATATATATATATATATATGAATTGGGATCAAATACAGATAAAATATGGATTGAAATCCAACAAAATGATAGGATAAAGAACAAACAGGAAAAGTTTATCAATCTACCATGTTTCACTTTTAGTTTAATCAGAGAATGAGATATGGAGAGAAAAAAAGAAATTATGGTATTTTTATTTTTGTGTGGTTTGATTTTCATTGGTTAGACAGGATGCGCATTTGACTTGTTGAGCAGTGTTAGTATAATTTATGGTGTTCCAAATTCAAGGAGAGACGACATGTCTTTTCAAAGCTCAAAAAAATTAATCAATTCCAAACTTAACTGAAAAAAATGTAAATATTCCCTTATATATGTAAGTGTATCATAATTCTAATTTGTCTATGAGAGATTTGGATGATAATGTATATTCATAAATGTGTTTGTGTGTGTGTCTAGTATACATCCTTGGTGGTTGTCTGCATGTTGATTTAGGAACGTTTTACATAAATACTGGTTGTGGTAGATAAACATATGTTAGATTCTTTAAGAATAGATTTAATAAAGGTTGGTGATGTAATATAATGTGTTTTGATGTGTGTTTAAAGCTGGTAAAATATTTACCAGGCTTTCCTTAATATATTTTCAAATTAAAATTTTTTTACTCTAATTACATTGTTCAGACTGTTCATCTTTATTGTCATATTCACAATGTTTCAGCTGTTGTACACTCTTCTTCAGGTGAAATATGTTGGGATTTCAGACTGAACCCATTATTTAGTCCACTGGAGTAGATAGTTCTAGTTGCATTGCCATGCTTTTTTGGATATCTCAGTTTCAGTTATTTCCCTTTAGTTAACTCATTATAGACAGATGTTAAAGAATTATGATATTTTTTAATTAGGTGGCATTTGTAAAATGGCCAGTTTTGTTCCTGTTTATTACAATCATCTTTTAAGGGTTCTCCTAACATAGATCTCTTGCAAGTTTTAAGGGTTATCCTTCATAGATATTGACTTTTATATTTCAAGATGTTTTGCCCATATAAATGTTTTTACATTGCAAGCACCATATTTGACAAATCCTGGCATCTGAAGTGGTGTTGGATTTATTTTTCTTCTTAATTATACTTTCAATTTTCTTTAGCATACTACAATAATAGAAGTAAATGTGTAATACTAGGTTACATTATCTGTAGATGTTTGGATTACATTCTTTAAGTATAAGTTCTATAAATATTGGTGATAGGGAAAAGTACATCTGATGAGTGTTGTATGTTGATTATTTATTAATATTCCTTCTCTGTAATAGGTTTTGTTCATTATTTACTACAAATTTTTTAAGTCAAAGTTATTGCCTGTTTTATTCTTATGTAGTACTAAAAGATTTAATGAGTTATTGTTGTGGAATAAATAACACACCTCCAGTGACTCAAATGAACTAGGCAAGATACCTTAAATAAAGAACTTCAAGTGAGTCAGGTAGACTGTTGGAGTCAGTCAGACATCATGGCAAATAGCCTTAGCAAGACATAATATTATAATCACTAGGAGTAGTTATAACAGTGTCAACAAGGATATCAAAACTCATACTGAGTTGGAAAAAAGAGCTTTTTGCGTCACTGCACATGATAACAGTGATGGTGAGAAATTAGAACTTAGTTGGTTTAATTTTTTCTGTTTGGTGTGTGTAAAAAAGAAAAAAAGAGAAAGAGAAAAAAGCAGATCTTCTTCAAATATGAAAGAATTAAGCTAGCCCATGTGGTAAAAATACAACAGTAACAACAACAACAACAGCAACAACAACTGCAATTGTTGGAATTCCAGAAACAACAACAAAATTTAATTAAAATAATACAGAAGAAAATGGAAAATTCCCTAAGTTCTTTCACTCCTGATGACGTGGAAAATGCCATATCTGAATTCACATATAATTTAGATGATTGAATTACCTTTTCTGCTTATTTTATAATATACAAGCAAATTTTCAGAGAAGAATGCAACAACTGAAAGAATGAGAAAAAACAAGACTTTTATTGAGAAGAACATGAAAAATACTGTGATTTTGTATGACTAAAAAAACAGGAGAAATTTTCTTTGAAGATACAGTAGATATTCTGACTAAAATTTTTAGCGAGAAGAGCTTGTTATTCAATACTCATGTAAGACTGTTGAAACTGTTAGATGTAGACGTCTCTTCTACTCCAATAGCTTCATGTCTCGCACATCTCTCCTATGGAACTCCTTTCCCTATTACTGTTTCCCTGACAAATACAATCTCCCACGGTTTAAGTGTAGCGTCAATCGACATCTCCAGTTGCCTTGATCTATCCACTTCCCTTCTCCACATCCTTTCATCTTTCATTCCTATCTGCTCTCGCTCCAAATCTTCTGTAACGCCCTTGCCTTGATCGACCCACTGTCTTTCTCTTTCTCCACATCCTCTCCTTTACCACTCCTATCTGCTCTTCCTCCAACCCTTCTTTAACCCCTTGCGTGATAGTGGCCTCCAGCCTTGCTTGGGGTGATACGCTTAAAAAAAAAAAAAAAATTAAAAAGAATCTGAGGAAAAAAAGAAGACACATTTTTCACATATGCTAGAATTATTAACAAGGTGTGTGAAAGATTCAATTTAAATGAGCTGACTCTGGATATGTTTAAAGCGTTAATTTTCATCCATAGGTTAATGGCAAACAAAAACACAGAAATATATGCGAGAATTCTAATGAAACTTGAACAGAATCAAAAACTAACACTACAAGAAATATCAGACAAATGTCAGCGAATCCTACATCTGAGATATGGTACCAAAGGAATTGAAGAAAAAGAATGTGCATACATAAAAGCTAAAGAAAAATGTAGAAAAAGAAAAATGAATCCATGTTTCAGATGTGGAAGGTTACATCGCAAAGTTGATTGTCCCTTTAAGAATTTAAAGTGCTAGAGTGTGGAAAAGTAGGACATTAAAAGTAAATTTTGAACTGAACACTTTAGATACATTTTGGGACATCTTTCTTGTTCTTTATTTATTACTGCTCAGTTATTGCTCACCCAGCTTCTACTGAGCATAAGTCTGCACTGCCATTTATTGAAGTTGTAATTATTATGTACCCCAAATTCACAAACCAGTGCTTTTGTTCTGTAGGACTATTCTGAGTGTAGAAGTTGGAGCTGTAAACCTAATCTACCTGCTGCTGACACTGTTGCTGATGCTTTTTATGCTTGACTGCATTCACCAAAGCTTCTCTTTTATTATTGTTGCTGTTGAAGCAATGTTGTCGTTTCTCTTTCTTTGTTTATTATTGTCTCCCATATTGTATTTATTTATATGCTAGGACTACTAGGGCAATTAGCTTGTGATATATGGATGACTTGAACTCAGTTTTTGTGCCAGCTGATTATTTTCTTCTTCCATTCTTAACTGGGTTGAGGGTCTTACTGTATTGTTTGTATGGTCCAGTAAAATTTGTACAGATTCTTAGTGAGACCAGAGTATGAAGGTGTCATCTACATATCTCAAATATACTGATGACTTTATCCATTCCCTTGAAGTATAATGCCATTTCCTCAAAGTATTCCATATGTATATTTGGTGACAATTGTGAACCCATTGCCAAAACTTCCTCTTTCTAGTATATGTCTCACTGTGGGCCCAGATGGGCTAACTTTGGAAATAGAGGTATGATGATGGCCCAATCTGTTTCTGATAAGTGATTAAGGTCTTTTTGGAAGTGTATGGCCAAGGCATGGTGGAGTAATGGATAGCGGCTCGGATTGAGGAATCAGAGAGCCAAGTTCAAATGCCAGTCAAATTTATTACATTCACTTACATGCTAATACCCTTGGGAAAGGTACGAATCATCTCCCCCCCCCCCGTTATGGGTAAATAGCAAGACAGACTGTGTTCTATAGCCTTGGATGCTAACTGGTCTACTGCGGGGAAAAATATTTGCCTCATCAGTCATGTATCGAAAGATACATGATCGCTTAAGCGTGTATCATCCATGACACATGACTGATGGCTAAACTGAGTTCATAAAAGGTGAAATTTCTCAAAAGTTGGGGTAGGATTTCCTTATTTGGGCATTACTGTCCCAAGGTACAAAAATCAAATTGATTGACTTGAAAGAGAAAGATTTAGAAAATTCAGAAAGAGTTTAACAAGTACACCTTTTATATTGGTAACTTATGGTGTATGGATCTTAGTCATTTTTAGTGTATCTGAAGAATTAGAGCAAGAAAATCACTGCAATTTGAGTAAAATCAGACCATTTTCGCCCAGTTTTGGGTGAAAATCAACAAAGATAATGTTTTCATCAATTTTGATGGTATTCTAAGGCAATTCATAGCTAACATCCTGTCTGTAACCCCAAAATAGTAATATTACAACCATTTTCATCCATTTGCAGCCTAAATTTTAATTCTAGCATACACACAAAATTTACCAATTAGATAAATTTACAGTCTCTGAAATACACTTTGGTCCTGCATTAAAGAAGAAAGGGCCAAGAGTCACATGGCAAACTGAAAAGATTTGAAATGGGCTTAACCTGAATTTTTCAAAAAGTATATACTTTGGTATGTGAATCTTAGCCATTTTTTATATATTTGATGTTTTTGACCAAAAAATGGTGCAATTTCGGGGAAAATCGGATATATTCTCAACAAATTCTGATTTTACTTTGTCAAAATCTTAATGACTTCATCATGTATCAATGATTTTTCCAATCAGAATTCAAAGCTATTCAAAGTTAGAAAAATGATACTAGCTGTATTTGCTCTGCTAACAATAACAGATTTTAGCCCATTCACTTATCAGGGTGATGTAGCATTTAAAAATATGTGGTCAGGATGTGGCCAAGAAATAGCTAAGAGTTTATTCAGATTTCTGTAACTTTAAAATAACATAAAATCAATTCTAGATATGCTACAGACTTTTTTTTCAGAAATTTAATGTAGATTCATTTTATAAACAAAGGTTTAAGAAAGAAATAACATGATGTTTTGCCAATTTCCACCTCTGGGCCCAGTGTGTGTCAGACCCTAGTTTGGAGAAAGTTGTCTGTATATAGAATGTCAACATTTTCATCAGGTTTTATATTGGGATACTAGTATATTCTTCAAGGGATGTGTCTGATTCTGATCAGTTTTGAACCACCAATAGAGCTTCATCTGTAAGAAACCCGGTGAACAGGTTTGCTACATCCAAGCTTGCCATTCTGTTGTTAGCCACTTTGATCAATTCCACAAAGTGTTCTGAATTCTCATCATATGACAAGGTCACTTCCCACTTAGTGTGTTGACTATATCCACCATGAAAGCACAATAATGATAACTCCTCATCCCAAAAATTCAGACAGAAAGTATATGCACTTATTAGCCAAGTTTGAGAAGTTTGAACAGATTGATCAATCTGTCAAGTTATGCAGCATTTTGTGTCTCTCTGAACACTTCATATATATTTCAAAATCATTTTAACAGTAAATATAGGCCTCATTTTCTTTGAGAAAGCCATTTCTCATCTTACATTTCACAAACATTTACATAGCATCACATATATAAAAACTACACATTTTACATAGAAAACCTACATATTATTTATATTTAATATTTAAATTATCATTCATCAAGAATTTTTAAAATCTTTTACAAGATGCAAATGAACTATTAAACATTTTTATTTTCTGAAGTCATATTATATAATAACATTTCAAATTAATGATGGAAAAGTATTCTTGCAATAACATGCCATTTAATTTGTGTCAGTATTTAAAACAAATTTTTAAAAATCACTTAGTGAATTAATCAGTGGTATATAGTAACTTTATTGAAAAAATAACTCTTTTTATATGTACATGTAATTATAATAATATTGAAAAATTTATAAAAAGCTAAAAATGATTTGAACATAAAAGAAACTAGTAATTTATTAAATTTAAAGATTAACCATTATTTAATGGTGCTTCTTAAATTTTGCTATAAAATTACAGAAACTCAAATTTTTATTACTACTTTTAGGTGATTTATTTACCTGCAAAGGAAAACAAGAATAAATTACATAAAAATGATGTAAAAATTATATATTTAATGTGATTCTTAAAATTACTATTTGAAATATTATATTAAATTACTTTTTAAAACTTTTGCTCATTTTACTTTTTCTTGTTCACAGTCACATCCATTCTTCCTACAACAAAAGGTACGATTTATCTTCGGTTTTATAATTCATGGAACATAAAACTTGTGGTACTTCTATGCATATACAATAAAATCATTTTACTATTACTTGTCAGCTCTTAAATTTAATGATATCAATTTTATAATACACAAATTATAACACAATAACTAAAACTTTCATAAATGATGGTAATCATTTACATGACCATTGTTTTTTATTTGTATTCTGAAACATTTCTTTTTATCTTGAGAACTTTTCTTGTACAGAATGAAATACTTTCCTAAAAATGATATCCATTCACTTTTTTGTTTATTATATTTGTTTCATAAAACCTACTTTAACATTACATAATTTTGACATAGATCATATTTCTAAGGAATATACACTGATGTACTAAAATATTATGACCAGCAATATGTGGGAAGAATGACAGCTACTTCCTCATAAAACTTGAGCATCTTAAGGTTAAGTGTATATAAATTGTTAAGCCAGCTTCAAGTACAATCATTTTGAATGATACATTTATTGACAAGAAGCAATATTTGAGTGATTTTTATATAGGCCAAATTGTCATTGTTAGAACAGGTCAAAACATTTAAAAAACAATATGGTTTGTAGTGTGTTCACATTCAGTTGTGGTGAGTGCATATTATTAATGATCAAAAGAGGGAAAAATCACCAATCACTGACAAGACATTAGCTATCCAAAACTTATTGATGTGAGAAGTGAGTGGAAGCTTTCCTGATAATTATGAACCAGCAAAAAGGCTACTGTGGAACGAACTACATATTGTTTTAATCAAAGAGAAAGAATGCACTGGTGCCACACTGTAGAGAATAGTAAAAAATATGGTGTTACTCTGACCACCAAATTCTCCTGATCTCAGTCCCACTGAACACTTGATGGTATATTTTGGATCAACAAGTTTGCTCAGAGAATATTGACTATAGCTTGCAGTAATTAAAAGATCATCTTAGCACCAGATTCCAGGCAAAACCTCCATGTTTGGTCAAGTAAGAGTGATTTTTTAGGTAGATTAGGCAGGTGGTTATGATGTTTTGACTCATCAGTGTAATATTAAATGAAATAACATTTTTCAAAAGAGTAAATATGTTGCTATTCTTGCCAAACATTTATTAAAAAGATTTTGTCGTTTTTAAAAAATAAAACAATTTTAGAAGATTAATTGATAATAGCAGTTTGCATACACAGCATGTATATTCAAATGAAGTCATAAATACATGCATTTATAAATAATTAATTGTTTACAATTTGACGTTTTTATTTTTCAGCAGGGCCATGTACAAATTATGAAATAATTACATTGTCAGAAATTAATAAAGGCACTGTGAATATTACTGTATCAAGCTCCATTGACATGACTAAAAATATAATTGTTGGTGGACCACTTTTTGCTTCCAAACCAAATGATCTTAACCCATCAATAATAGTTGATCTTCATGCTAAAATTCTTTTTACTCTGAAACTTGAAAATAGTGTTAACGTGAATGATTATGATGTACGATTAACTTTTGAAGATGCTTCAGTTCAAGTAATTTTGGTGAGTTAAATTTCTTTTGAAAAAATTTCTTATGTAATATATCTTTACAATTCATGTGATGGAAATTTAAAGATAACAGTAAATAGCAAAGGTTTTTCTAAAAATATTTGATTAATTTAATCATTTTATTTTAATTTTAACGTTTACATTTTTATAATCATCTGTGAATGCTTTTCAATGATTGAGCCTGTAGAAGTGTCATAGTATATATTCTACTGAAAATGTGTTCTATTGCCATATTGTCATCAATACAAAGCTGGATCAATAAGTATGTAGCCTGACATATGGTTATTAGCCAAATTTTGATTTGAAATTTTCTTTAATATTCCATCTATAGAGACGTTTTGAGTTACAAATTATGCAAAGGATTATATTCTAAATAAGTATTTGTTGTATAAAATAAATACTTTTTTCATCATTAGGATAAAATTTAAGAACAATAGGATGTGATAGAGTTCGATCAGAGAATTATATTGATATTAAAACTTGTTCCACAGAGGAAATAAATAATTTTTGAAAATCATGTACAAATAGAGACTCACAGCACATACACAATGACAGAAAATAAAAAATAAAATGACAACATTGTGAAAGATGATAGTAATTTTGATCTGGGTAAAGTATGTTAATGCTAGTGGGTAGTAGATATTTTATGATTTAGATACTGTATAATAGCTCTACAAGCATGACCATTTCACAATTTTATAAGAAAGATTGTATCAAATCAAAAATTCAGCCAGAAATATCATAATTCTTCAGTTTTTGAAGAAGACCTGCATGCTGTTGAATGCCTTCAGAATATTTAAGGAAACAACCTTTACCATGCTTATCTAGAGTTTGATAGATCTTTTGGCAATAACTGTTAACATGTCAGCAGTTGACATAATAAGTGAAAATCATATTGTTTGATTGAAGACCCCATGAGGTGAGATGCTTAACCAATTCCAAATTGGTTAGTGCCTCTAGTACTTTGCCAAAGAAGTAGAAAACTAATAGGTTGATAGTCTGAAAGATAAGATAGTTTTCCCGAGTTCTTAAAAACAGGAACTGCAGATGAAGATTTCTAACAAGCTGGAAAACAAGAAGCAGCAAGGTATTTATTTTTTATCAGTATATACTCTTTGCTCAAATAATAATTTGAACAAATTTCCAAAACTAAATTTTTAAGACTAATAGAGACATATGTGAAATAGTTTTAATAAATTTAAATTCTTCTTTTAACAATAGATTGATGAAATGCCTAAAAAGAATTATGTGAAAGAAAAAACAATATTTATAATTAAATAAAACTGTTTAATTACTTTTTTTACATTTTTAGAAGAAAATTTGTTATTGATTTAATTTTTAAGGTTCTTTATTTTCTTTATTTTAAGAGAGTCTCATGTTAATGACATCTTTGTAATATTTTTTTCTTACAGAATGTTAATCCTGACCATTTGATAAAGTTGCCACAGACTAAAAATATTGTTAAAATTGAAATCTTCTTACAAAAAGAAATTTCTAATGACTGTGTTAAATTGGAGCTCAGTATTCATGCATGTAAAAAAATATGTAAGTATTTCCTTCATCTTTATATTTTTAAATATGCAAATTCATATTATTTTTAATTTTTGTATATTTTATACTGCATCTTTAGTAAAGAAAATATATTTAGTTATTTTTTCAGTCCAATACAAGACCCAAGCCTTCCCAAGTCTGTCAGTTATGGGGAGCAATGAGTTTTAATCTGTCATGCTTAGCTCATAATGTGCTAGCATGGGGTTTTAATTCAGAGTTGTCATTCACTTAGACTGCCTGTCCCCCAAAAACTTCTTCTATGTGCTGTGTCCTTTTAGGATACAGGCGATCATGGCTATCCACAACTTTCTATCCTGTGTATCTCTTAGTAAAATTTATTTTTTGTTATATTTTCCACTCCCTGTCCTGCCAATCATTTACACAAGCTTATTATGTTGCTTTTCTCTGTCTCTTGTCTTCAATATGCCCTGTCAATGTTAAATTTTCCAAACCCTCTTTCCTCATTATGTGCTCTAGAAATTTCAACTATCTCTTTCTGATGCTACATTATAAGTGTCATTTTGTTTCCATTTTCTCTCAAATTTTATTGTTTCTCACAAGTTTGGATTATGGTATTCTTAGTATACTTCTGTAGAACTATATTTCTGTTCCTCAAATATCTTCTCCATCTGTAATGAGATGGTCCCACATTTACTGCCATATAGGAGTATTGATATTACACAACCAACAGGTCAGTACTTTTTTCTTTGTTTCTAATGAAATTTTCCTGTTTCTTAATACTTTGCTTTTGGAAGGTATTTTTACTATTCCACTGCGTCTTTGTACACATTTTCCATCCTCTGTTAAAACACTTCTTAAATATTTAAATGTTTATACTTGTTTAATTTTCATACTTTCAATTTGTAATTCGTATGTTTGTGTTTTTTCTTTTACTGAAAATCATATATCATGTGTTCTTACAGTTGGTGTTTAGTTCTTTCTTCTCATTTTCCTTTGCTACCTTCTGTAGGAGTTCTTGTAATTTTCTTCTGGATTGTTTTACTGTAAAGGTTAAATAAGTATGGTGAGAAGACACATCCTTGTTTCATGCCTCTTTCTATTTTTGTGTATTTACTGAATTTGTTTTCTATCCTCATTCCAAATAAATCAAGCATACCTAGTAGTTCTAACAGTTCATTGTGATATATCTTGTCAAATACGTTTTTATAAACTATAAAATATAGTTATATATCTATACATTACATTTGTATTGATTTGCAAATATCATCCTGAGTGTAAATATAACATTACTTATACCAGTATCTTTAATGAAACCACACTGTTCTTGTCCTATTTCCAGTTTAATTTTGCTGTACACTCTAGTCATCAGAATTGGATTGATAAGTTTTGTTATGTGGCTCATTAAACTGATTGTCCAATGAAGTTTGTATTTGTTTGTGCCTAGCTTTTTAGGCAGTGTTATAAAAATGGATTTATTTAGGCCTTCCAATATAAAACCATTGTTGTAAATTTAATTTATTATGTCTGTAATTTTGCCAATATTGAAATCATCTAAAGTTCCAGTATCTCTATTACAATACCATCTTGACCTGCTGCTTTTTTCTTGCTCAATTTACCAGGTACTGATTTCACTTCAGACTTTAATATTTCTTCAACACTACAGATCCAAATTTGCTCAGTTATTTAACTCCTAGCAGGTGGTGGTGGAGGAAGAAAAATTGACTGTACCAGTGTAGGAATTAGAAAATCTATAACAGGAAATAGAAAGATTGAAAATGAACATTTTGGGAGTAGGTGAAGATAAACAATGGTGAAGATAAACAGTGATGACTACAGAATCATATATGCAGGTGCAGAGGGAAATTAATGAGGAATTTGACTAGTACTTGACAAGAGGAAATGTTTTCTGGGATACTGGCAACTGTTAGATAGATTTCTTGTAGTGGCAAGTTAATATAGTCACTATTGTAGTATACACACTTATGTCACAAAGTACTAAAGGAGAAATAGATAAGTTTTACAACACATTAGATAAATCCAAATGCCAGTACAAATAAACAAGAGGTTATCATGATGCGGCAACCTAATTGAAAAATAGGAAAGAACTAAAAAAGTGAAATTGTTGGCAAGTATAAACTTGGATTGTTTAACAAATGTGGGAAAAATAGGCTCATTGTCGCACACTAAATCACAAATATAAAACCTTAGAAGAGATCAGTAACTCAAAATAGAACACCTTCAGGGAAGTAGTAGAGACAACAACATAATAGGTCATCCCAAGTAAAGAGAAACAAGAACAAAAGAAGTGGATAAGAAATTCTCAAGCTAATAAAAAAGAGACAGCATGAAATATAGGGTGTTAAGCAAAAGCATGAAAAATAAATTCACGCATACTAAAGATGAATTGCTCAAGA
Source organism: Acanthosepion esculentum (assembly GCA_964036315.1). Lineage (NCBI taxonomy): Eukaryota > Metazoa > Mollusca > Cephalopoda > Sepiida > Sepiidae > Acanthosepion > Acanthosepion esculentum. The sequence goes on from OZ038490.1 coordinate 43,440,697, forward strand.
AGAATTGTGCAGTGATAGAAAAACTCCATACATAGTAGGCATGCATAAAAAGTTAAAGGAAGTAACAAGACGGAAAATGTTTTCTTCAATAGGATGCATAAACTCCAAAAATGGAATGATCATAACAGGAAAAATAGATATATGAGAGCATATGTAGTATTAAAATCTCAGGTAATATCTGTACTGGCTGAGATGAAGAAAAACAAAGCAACAGAACCAGATGAGGTTGTAATGGAGATGCTGAAAATCATAGACAATTTCATGATTGATAAGGTTATCAAAATGATATCTTATATATACTGGAAGATCACAATAGACCTATTTCCATGGTACTGCCAAAGAAATTAGGTGCACCTAATGTGAATTCCACCAGACAATCAGCTTGATAATGCAAATAACTAATCACTAATGATTCACGGCAGAATTAGACTGGAAGTAGGACAAGAATGATGTATCTTTGTTCAAGACTCTAGAACAAAAAATGCTATTTTTATGATCAGAATGCTCTCAGGGCCTGACATGAAGAGTTACGTGAAATATTAGAAAAGTTTGATTTACACTATCAAGATATTTGAGTACTCTGTAACTTCTGGGAACAAGTTGCTGGCATATGGAAATAGAACCAGTTTAGTGAATACACACAAATAGACAGAGGAGTTAGAAAAATATGTTTTCTTACTGGACTTATTTAATCTATGCAGCAAAATGAGCCTAAGTGAACTAGAAAATCTACTGAAATTTATTATTTGCAGACAGTCCAAACAACATAAGTTGTGCAGATGATACTGTGTTGTGGGCAAACCCAGAAAGAAGACTGAAAGATATCTTAATAAAGGAATGCAATAAGTAAGGACTAACCATGTAAGAAGACAATGGATAGTTGTCAGTAAGGAAGACTATGCAATGTATAAGCAACATATGAGAGAAATTTAACTATCTAGGTTATTAAATTTCCCATTATTTTGTGCTATCTCTCTTGCTGACAACTATTTTCCTATCTTTTAATAGTTTACTTAGTTTCTGAAAGGCATATTTTGCTACTATTATGTTCCTTTAGATTTGTGTATCACACTTTCTGTCATCTGTTACTACACTACCCAGATAGCGTGGTAACAGACAATGAATGGTTGGATGCAAAAATCCAAAGGAGTATAGGAATAGCCTTTCAGAAACTAAGCAAAATATTAAAATATAGGAAATTTTCTTTAGAAACAAAGAAAAGATTATTGAACTGCTATATAATATCTTATCTCGTATATGGCAGTAGATGTTGATAAAACCATGAACATAACATAAATAAAGAACAAATTGGAAGGAAAATAGAAACTACAAGGAAACATACCTACAAACAGAAAGAGACAACTGAAATCTCATAATGTGGAAAGTGGTCATGAAGAATTTAACACTCATAGTACATATTGAAGACAAAAGAAACCAGATGAAACAGCAAGTAACATTTACACTATTTATATTCAAATTATTGTTCACATCTTTGTTGTTGTTATCACAACATCTCAGCTGTTGTGTCTTCCTCAGATATTGATCTACAAGGAATTCTTAATTGAACCCTTTATTTAATCTCTGGGGTAGATTGTTTTCATTCCACTGCTGTTTAGAGCCTATATCTATGTCTATGTCTAGAGATATTATCTAGTTCTTATTTTTAGTACTGCTCAGTTATTGCTCACCTATTCCATCGAGTTTGTGTACACACTGCCTAATCCAGGGATTGAACTCACAATCACTATATCACCAAATTCATGAACTAACACTTTAATCTACTAGCTCATTGTCCCATAGATTGATATACACCTGAGGAAGGCCGGTGAGCACAATGACTGAAACATTGTAATAACTAAAAGATGTGGGCAATAGTCCAAATATAAATAATCTAAATAATAACTTCTCATCCCAGACAGAAATTAGCAAGTAACCTACATAACAAGTTTCAATGGATGATAAAATCATGTCAATGGGAGATGAAAAAGTATCAAAATTTACTTGGATCAAATAAAAGACGGGAAATTGTCAAGAGATATGATTGTCTTCATCCTAAAAAATATGAATAAAAGAAGACTAGTATGTAGTGAACAGTTAGAATTTGAACTCAGATTCTCTTGTCTGCACCAGTTGATAACCAGAGAAGAAATTGTTAGCATGGAGCTTCTGGTTACATCTAGTCATGTCAACCATAAAATGATGATACATAGCTACCAATCTAGTACTCTGCTTAAATTCATAAAATTTGGGTACCAAAGAGGAAAGCTTATGAGAACAATTATGAAAATATTTATTGAAAAGATGCAGTGAAGCTACATTATAGTGGTGAGAAAATGATTGAAATTGAAACGCCTGGTCAAGATTTGTAACATAGCAGATCCCTCTTTGGATTTTATACAAATCTCTAAATATATAGCTGAAGCACTAGATCAGATGTGACAGCACTATGCAATACATGGACATTTTTTTTAATCAAATTTACTCCATGCAAGGCAGTAAAGCCACTAAGACACAATGAGTCACTGAGTGTAAAAGAGAAAACAGAAACATTATTAAAGAGTGAGAACAATATAAGAGTAATCAGGAAGACAGTAGATAACAATCAGCATTGCATTTAAATTTTTGAAGATCAAAGTTGGCTGGAAAGCATGGAGCCAGAAGAACATTCCTCAAGTGAGAAGTGTGACAAAATACACTGTTAGCATAGAACTTACAGTTACAACTAGCCAATTCAACTGTAAAAATGAGGAGACCTTGCTGCCAATTTAGTACTGCATTTAAATTCATAAAGTCTAGGTACCAGAGCAAAGAGTTCATCTGAACAATTAACATGAGATTATTAATAGAAAAATGTTAAGAAAATCTATTTTTATGAAAGAAACTAGGTCATTTAAATAAAAGACTTCAAAGAACTCTTTGATGTCATCAGATGATTTTACAAGTGGATGCCTTTCATGCAGGTATTTGTATTCGTTGGTTGGCTCCAAAATTAAGTGTCTTGGTGAGTCAGCTGTTGTACAAATCTTCTTCAGAGTGGTTTGTTCACTATTGTTCACTGACTGGACATGTATGTAAAAAGAAACCAGCAACTCCAAAGAAGAATCAGCAATATTATTGGTCCTGATCTGGTTTTAAGTGAATTGGCTGGCAAAGTCAGTTGTAGAAATCTTTTTCAGAGCATTTTCTATTGTTCACATGTATGCAAAAAGAAACCAGTAACTCCCAACTGAAGTTACTTTCTTGAAGTACTTTTAAATTCTTGCCAGTAAGGCTTTATGTTTTCCTTTTTAGCCTCCTGACCAAATCAATAAAATTAAAATAAAACCTTTTTTGTTTACTATAAGACTTAGTTTGTCTTCTGTTGTTCCCTTTACTTCTCTTTATCTTATTTCTTTTGTCACACACATGACAAAAAGGCACAGGGAAGCAACTTTACGGCGGTGGGAAAGTAACTGATGTCTAGATGCCTGATCAGGACCAATAATATTGATGATTCTCCTTTGGATTTTATCAAGAATCTCTAAATATATAACAGAAGCACTGGACCATATGTGGCAAGAATATTCAAAGCATGATTGGTAGACTTCTAGATGGAGGGCTTGATAATTTTAATTCCTCCAAAACTAAACTGCTCTCTAATAATCATTTGAGAAACCCCTTTCTGCCTCCCATCAGCTCCTGCTATATATCTGGAGATCCTTGTTAAAATCTAAAGAAGAATCAGCAATATTATTGGTCCTGATCTGGTTTCTCAGCTTCAGTTATTTCCACACTTCCCTCCCTGTGCATTTCCCATAAATACTTATTTAGTAATTGTTTGCTACAGTACCTAGACTTTATAAATTTAAATGCAGTACTAGACTGGTGACGAGATCTCATAAATTTACAGATGAGTTGGCTAGATGTAACCGTAAGTTCTTGTAACAAAAGAGAAAATCACCTACCTCAAGAAAGTGTTTGTGTTTTGTGCATGGTCTGCCAAAGGAAAATGAAAGAAAATAGTTATCAAAAACCTGCTAGTTTAAGTATCAGAGAAACTATGCTAATGTTCTTTCCTGCCTGAATGGTATGGTCAATCAGAAAAATCGTTCAATGAATAAAGGCCATTGCTTTTTCGCTTACCGGGATGAGAATGATTTTGTTTTTGTTACTACGGTGCCTGCTGGACTATTTATAACAGATTTGCGATTGAACTTAGTGTTGGCACACAGAATTTTTTCACACACTCCTCATTTGTGGATCTTTCTTCCAGTTCCATGCTTTCCGGTCAACTTTAATCTTCAAATATCTAAATGCAATATCAATCTCTATCTGCTGTCTCCCTGATTACTCTTCGTTTGTTCCCTCTCTTTAGTAATGTTTCTGTTTTCTAATTCTTCCACACCCATTAACCCCTTGAGTTTTAGTGGCTTTACTGCCACGGAGAAAACTTGCTTGAAAAAAAAAAAATTCAACTTATTAAATTTCAATAAAATTTGCTATACTTATTTCATTAGTGCTAAAATTAATTTTTCTAATAGACTCTCTTGTAAAAATAGATTTAACAGAAATCTTTTTCCTTTAATGTAAATATCTCCATGCAAAATATTTTTGAAATCATGTGTTAATTTTTTGCCATGCAAATATTAATTCTTACATATAAAAAGAAAAATCATTGTTTTTAAATTAACTGAATAAAGGATACATATATAATGGAAATTTAAACTCTACAAAATAAAGTAAATTCTTGCTTTATTTGGCAACACTACAATTTTATTTTGTTAATTATAATTTAGCTTTATGACATGTAAAAAGAAAAAAAAGAGACTTTCAAAAGGATTTTGAATAAATTATTTGAATACTTTAAAATCCGTTTAAATACTTGTTTTATTCTTTCACCTCTATTCTGAAATGGAATATTTTGATTAAATAACAACAAAATAGAATAATTAAAAAAGCTTGCACGATCAAAAGATGTTACCAGTTAAATTTTCAGATATTTTGGTTAAAGAGTATACTAAAAACAGTACCACTAAAGAATTTACAGTTGTACTAATTTCATTACCAACTAGTTTCCACAACCGTGTTCACCGCATTAGCAATTACTGTTTGTATAGCAGTACTAACTATTACTTTTAGGTCTAATGAAATAAAAAATTATTTGGATTTAATTATTTGAATGATTCTGACATAAAATTTTCTCATTTGAAAAAGAAAAATATTTTGTTTAAAATTCAAAGATATCATTTATATTTGCAACTTTTGCAGCAAAAATACCAACCACAATACCAACAACAATTCCAACCACGATACCAACAACAATTCCAACCACTATACCAACAACAATTCCAACCACAATACCAACAACAATTCCAACCACAATACCAACAACAGTTCCATCTACTGTTCCTTTTCATACTGAAACTACAGTACCAACTACCATAGCAACAACAATTCCAACCACTATACCAACAACAATTCCAACCACAATACCAACAACAATTCCAACCACTATACCAACAACAATTCCAACCACAATACCAACAACAATTCCAACCACTATACCAACAACAATTCCAACCACTATACCAACAACAATTCCAACCACAATACCAACAACAATTCCAACCACTATACCAACAACAATTCCAACCACTATACCAACAACAATTCCAACCACAATACCAACAACAATTCCAACCACAATACCAACAACAGTTCCATCTACTGTTCCTTTTCATACTGAAACTACAATACCGACTACCATACCAACAACATTTCCAACCACGATACCAACAACAATTCCAACCACAATACCAACAACAATTCCAACCACGATACCAACAACAATTCCAACCACTATACCAACAACAATTCCAACCACAATACCAACAACAATTCCAACCACAATACCAACAACAGTTCCATCTACTGTTCCTTTTCATACTGAAACTACAGTACCAACTACCATAGCAACAACAATTCCAACCACTATACCAACAACAATTCCAACCACAATACCAACAACAATTCCAACCACTATACCAACAACAATTCCAACCACAATACCAACAACAATTCCAACCACTATACCAACAACAATTCCAACCACTATACCAACAACAATTCCAACCACAATACCAACAACAGTTCCATCTACTGTTCCTTTTCATACTGAAAGTACAGTACCGACTACCATAGCAACAACAGTTCCAACCACGATACCAACAACAATTCCATCTAGTGTTCCTTTTCATACTGAAACTATTATACCAACAACAGTTCCAACCACAATACCAACAATTCCAACCACAATACCAACTACTGTACCAACTACCATACCAACAACAGTTCCAACTACAAAGCAAAGCAGTAATTTTAAAAATTTATCTTTTAATTTTATTGCATGTAATATATTATATAGTTTTCTTTTCCCTATTTGTATATTTTTTTAAGTTTGTCAATTAATGTTTTCTTCATATCCAGTGCATGTAATAACCCAATTCTTGACTTGACCTATTTAATTATATTTTTTTTTATTTTTTTAAATATTATTGTTAATGCACATTCTGCTTATATTTACTTAAAGCAAATTAGTCCTTTAATACTTTCATTTTTCTTATTTTGAAGAAAATTCAATGAAGTAATTCTTTTTCATTATTGAACTTTATTTCTATTTATGATCTAAAATAATGAGTTATACTGTTTACATAAAATATTGCTTGACAGAAAAATTTTTTTTAAATTTTTTAAGTTTAATACTGCTAATAAAAATTACATACCCATGGTATATCATGGGTTCTGCTTTGTTTTTAATTTTCATTAATAACTTTCCCAGTGGTATTAGCTCACAACTTGGTATCTATGCTGATGACACAACCATTTATTCCTGTCTTGATAGTAAGTCTGATTGGTCCGATAAGGTCAAATTGGCAGCTGATGGCAAAAATGACCTTCAGTCTGTTGTTAGCTGGGGCAAAAGATTCCTTATTAATTTTAATGCCTTCATGATTAAACTGCTCTCTATTAATCATCTGAGAGACCCCTTTCTGACTTCCATCAGTATGACTGATGCTAACTTCCAGGTAAGTGACTCACTGTGCTTTCTTCAGCTTACGTTCTTGGCTGACATGAAGTAGAAAGACTATATTGAATCAATTGCTAGGTCCGCTGCTAAGAATTTAAGCCCAGTGCTAGGCTGGTGATAAGGTTTCACCAGTATAGAGTTGAGTTGGCTAGATGTATGCGTATGTTCTATGCCTAACTGTTTCTTTTCTTGCATTTCTTGATGATTGTGGAACTCTCTTCTGGTTCCACGCTTTCCAGCCGACCTTAACATTTCAAAAATTTAAATTTAATGCCAATTGCTTTCTACTGTACTCCAGATTGCTCTTCTTTCATTCTTGCTCTCCTTAGTTTCTCTTTCCTAATTTTTCCACACCAGTAACCACTTGTGTCCTTGTGGCTTTACTGCCTTGCTTAGTGTGAAATCAATTAAAAAAAAAAAGCATACCTTAATGTTAGATATATTTATTTGTCTGATGAGAATTATTGCTGATGAATATTTCATTGCTTTTCTCTTGGCAGCTCTATCCAGTACCTTGCCCGAAGGTAGGCATTACAAATATTTACATTTTACAATAACCATCAAATAATCTTTTCATTTATATTCTTTGAAATTACTATTTTGCAATAATGCAGTAAAAACTAAATAAATAGAAATTATAAATTCCATGAGTTCTTCAGCCGATGAAAGTCATTTTTGTGTTGATTTTGTTGTTACCTTAATGGCAAAGGTAATGGTGATATTAACCATTTACATACAGGGAACATTTGATATTTATTGAATGAGCAGTTAGTTGGTTGAATTTTATAAAATCCTTTTCTTAAAAGACTTTTTCAGTAAATTACATTTCTCAAGTCCACATTTATTGCTTTCTAGTAATGATAAGAATTTCCTTTCATGTGTTTTGTTTAAAGTAGTATAATATAGTAACAACTCTAAGTAGAAGCTTATGAAGGTTTATTTGACTAATTCAGCTTCATGGTATCCATTTTTGTTGTTGCTGTTGTTGGAAATCTTCAAGTGATGTGGTTTTTGTTATTTGGTTTTTGGTATTTGGTAAAGCTCTATGTGATTCTGTAGTGCCAGTCTATAAGATCTTATCAGGGATTATATTCTTTAAGACCTGAAGCTATTTTTAATCATTGATGTGAGAAAACATTTGTCTATAATTGATAGTTTAGACATTTCTGAATGGGTCAGATACCATATGTAATACCCATATAAAAGTCTAGATCAGATGAAGGGATTTAATAACATGACTTGAGGTTTCCTGGTTAATGATTTGGTTTTATATGGGTTGGATAACAAACCTACCCTGTCTTCTATTTCCTTATTTCCTACACTAAATTTGTTATAAGTGATCTTTACACCAAGCTATATGAAGTGCTTTGAATTATTAATTCCACATTCTAAATTTTTATGATGTATTTAGGTTATGTGCAATCACTACTCTCATTCCAATTCCAGATCATTCTGTTTAGAAAAGATTTATCTTAAGCCCTTCTTCTTGGAACACTTAGTCAAGAATGTTAATTCTTTTTGTTCATGGTCATTCTTATACCATCTATGAACACCTATGTCATCAGCATTTCTTCTTTCATCATTACACTGACATCTAGAAAGAAGACATGAGTGCTGTTTTCTATTAATAGTTCTAACCTTGGACCTATGTTGTTTCTAATTTTCATCAACGATCTTCTTGATTGCATCAGCTCTCAAGTTAGTATCTATTCTGATGACACAACTATTTATTCCCGTCTTAGTCAAGAAGGTTAATTCTTATTGTTCATGGTCATTCTTATACCATCTATGAACACCTATATCATCAGCATTTCTTCTTTCATCATTACACTGACCTCTGGAATGAAGACCTGAGTGCTGTTTTCTATTAATAGTTCTAACCTTGGACCTATGTTGTTTCTAATTTTCATCAACGATCTTCTTGATTGCATCAGCTCTCAAGTTAGTATCTATTCTGATGACACAACTATTTATTCCCGTCTTAGTCAAGAAGGTTAATTCTTATTGTTCATGGTCATTCTTATACCATCTATGAACACCTATATCATCAGCATTTCTTCTTTCATCATTACACTGACCTCTGGAATGAAGACCTGAGTGCTGTTTTCTATTAATAGTTCTAACCTTGGACCTATGGTGTTTCTAATTTTCATCAACGATCTTCTTGATTGCATCAGCTCTCAACTCAGTATCTATTCTGATGACACAACTATTTATTCCCGTCTTAGTCAAGAATGTTAATCCTTATTGTTCATGGTCATTCTTATACCATCTATGAACACCTATATCATCAGCATTTCTTCTTTCATCATTACACTGACCTCTGGAAAGAAGACCTGAGTGCTGTTTTCTATTAATAGTTCTAACCTTGGACCTATGTTGTTTCTAATTTTCATCAACGATCTTCTTGATTGCATCAGCTCTCAAGTTAGTATCTATTCTGAAGACACAACTATTTATTCCCGTCTTAGTCAAGAATGTTAATTCTTATTGTTCATGGTCATTCTTATACCATCTATGAACACCTATGTCATCAGCATTTCTTCTTTCATCATTACACTGACCTCTGGAATGGAGACATGAGTGCTGTTTTCTATTAATAGTTCTAACCTTGGACCTATGTTGTTTCTAATTTTCATCAACGATCTTCTTGATTGCATCAGCTCTCAACTCATTATCTATTCTGATGACACAACTATTTATTCCCGTCTTAGTCAAGAAGGTTAATTCTTATTGTTCATGGTCATTCTTATACCATCTATGAACACCTATATCATCAGCCTTTCTTCTTTCATCATTACACTGACCTCTGGAATGAAGACCTGAGTGCTGTTTTCTATTAATAGTTCTAACCTTGGACCTATGTTGTTTCTAATTTTCATCAACGATCTTCTTGATTGCATCAGCTCTCAAGTTAGTATCTATTCTGATGACACAACTATTTATTCCCGTCTTAGTCAAGAAGGTTAATTCTTATTGTTCATGGTCATTCTTATACCATCTATGAACACCTATATCATCAGCATTTCTTCTTTCATCATTACACTGACCTCTGGAATGAAGACATGAGTGCTGTTTTCTATTAATAGTTCTAACCTTGGACCTATGGTGTTTCTAATTTTCATCAACGATCTTCTTGATTGCATCAGCTCTCAACTCAGTATCTATTCTGATGACACAACTATTTATTCCCGTCTTAGTCAAGAATGTTAATCCTTATTGTTCATGGTCATTCTTATACCATCTATGAACACCTATATCATCAGCATTTCTTCTTTCATCATTACACTGACCTCTGGAAAGAAGACCTGAGTGCTGTTTTCTATTAATAGTTCTAACCTTGGACCTATGTTGTTTCTAATTTTCATCAACGATCTTCTTGATTGCATCAGCTCTCAAGTTAGTATCTATTCTGAAGACACAACTATTTATTCCCGTCTTAGTCAAGAATGTTAATTCTTATTGTTCATGGTCATTCTTATACCATCTATGAACACCTATGTCATCAGCATTTCTTCTTTCATCATTACACTGACCTCTGGAATGGAGACATGAGTGCTGTTTTCTATTAATAGTTCTAACCTTGGACCTATGTTGTTTCTAATTTTCATCAACGATCTTCTTGATTGCATCAGCTCTCAACTCATTATCTATTCTGATGACACAACTATTTATTCCCGTCTTAGTCAAGAAGGTTAATTCTTATTGTTCATGGTCATTCTTATACCATCTATGAACACCTATATCATCAGCATTTCTTCTTTCATCATTACACTGACCTCTGGAATGAAGACCTGAGTGCTGTTTTCTATTAATAGTTCTAACCTTGGACCTATTTTGTTTCTAATTTTCATCAACGATCTTCTTGATTGCATCAGCTCTCAAGTTAGTATCTATTCTGATGACACAACTATTTATTCCCGTCTTAGTCAAGAATGTTAATCCTTATTGTTCATGGTCATTCTTATACCATCTATGAACACCTATATCATCAGCATTTCTTCTTTCATCATTACACTGACCTCTGGAAAGAAGACATGAGTGCTGTTTTCTATTAATAGTTCTAACCTTGGACCTATGTTGTTTCTCATTTTTATCAAAGATCTTCTTGATTTCATCATCTCTCAACACATTATCTATTCTGATGACACAACTATTTATTCCCGTCTTAGTCAAGAAGGTTAATTCTTATTGTTCATGGTCATTCTTATACCATCTATGAACACCTATATCATCAGCCTTTCTTCTTTCATCATTACACTGACCTCTGGAATGGAGACATGAGTGCTGTTTTCTATTAATAGTTCTAACCTTGGACCTATTTTGTTTCTAATTTTCATCAACGATCTTCTTGATTGCATCAGCTCTCAAGTTAGTATCTATTCTGATGACACAACTATTTATTCCCGTCTTAGTCAAGAATGTTAATCCTTATTGTTCATGGTCATTCTTATACCATCTATGAACACCTATATCATCAGCATTTCTTCTTTCATCATTACACTGACCTCTGGAAAGAAGACATGAGTGCTGTTTTCTATTAATAGTTCTAACCTTGGACCTATGTTGTTTCTCATTTTTATCAAAGATCTTCTTGATTTCATCATCTCTCAACACATTATCTATTCTGATGACACAACTATTTATTCCCGTCTTAGTCAAGAAGGTTAATTCTTATTGTTCATGGTCATTCTTATACCATCTATGAACACCTATATCATCAGCCTTTCTTCTTTCATCATTACACTGACCTCTGGAATGGAGACATGAGTGCTGTTTTCTATTAATAGTTCTAACCTTGGACCTATGTTGTTTCTAATTTTCATCAACGATCTTCTTGATTGCATCAGCTCTCAAGTTAGTATCTATTCTGATGACACAACTATTTATTCCCGTCTTAGTCAAGAATGTTAATTCTTATTGTTCATGGTCATTCTTATACCATCTATGAACACCTATATCATCAGCATTTCTTCTTTCATCATTACACTGACCTCTGGAATGAAGACCTGAGTGCTGTTTTCTATTAATAGTTCTAACCTTGGACCTATGTTGTTTCTAATTTTCATCAACGATCTTCTTGATTGCATCAGCTCTCAAGTTAGTATCTATTCTGAAGACACAACTATTTATTCCCGTCTTAGTCAAGAATGTTAATTCTTATTGTTCATGGTCATTCTTATACCATCTATGAACACCTATATCATCAGCATTTCTTCTTTCATCATTACACTGACCTCTGGAATGAAGACCTGAGTGCTGTTTTCTATTAATAGTTCTAACCTTGGACCTATGTTGTTTCTAATTTTCATCAACGATCTTCTTGATTGCATCAGCTCTCAAGTTAGTATCTATTCTGAAGACACAACTATTTATTCCCGTCTTAGTCAAGAATGTTAATTCTTATTGTTCATGGTCATTCTTATACCATCTATGAACACCTATATCATCAGCATTTCTTCTTTCATCATTACACTGACCTCTGGAATGAAGACCTGAGTGCTGTTTTCTATTAATAGTTCTAACCTTGGACCTATGTTGTTTCTAATTTTCATCAACGATCTTCTTGATTGCATCAGCTCTCAAGTTAGTATCTATTCTGAAGACACAACTATTTATTCCCGTCTTAGTCAAGAATGTTAATTCTTATTGTTCATGGTCATTCTTATACCATCTATGAACACCTATATCATCAGCATTTCTTCTTTCATCATTACACTGACCTCTGGAATGAAGACCTGAGTGCTGTTTTCTATTAATAGTTCTAACCTTGGACCTATGTTGTTTCTAATTTTCATCAACGATCTTCTTGATTGCATCAGCTCTCAAGTTAGTATCTATTCTGAAGACACAACTATTTATTCCCGTCTTAGTCAAGAATGTTAATCCTTATTGTTCATGGTCATTCTTATACCATCTATGAACACCTATATCATCAGCATTTCTTCTTTCATCATTACACTGACCTCTGGAAAGAAGACCTGAGTGCTGTTTTCTATTAATAGTTCTAACCTTGGACCTATGTTGTTTCTAATTTTCATCAACGATCTTCTTGATTGCATCAGCTCTCAAGTTAGTATCTATTCTGAAGACACAACTATTTATTCCCGTCTTAGTCAAGAATGTTAATTCTTATTGTTCATGGTCATTCTTATACCATCTATGAACACCTATATCATCAGCCTTTCTTCTTTCATCATTACACTGACCTCTGGAATGAAGACCTGAGTGCTGTTTTCTATTAATAGTTCTAACCTTGGACCTATGTTGTTTCTAATTTTCATCAACGATCTTCTTGATTGCATCAGCTCTCAAGTTAGTATCTATTCTGAAGACACAACTATTTATTCCCGTCTTAGTCAAGAATGTTAATTCTTATTGTTCATGGTCATTCTTATACCATCTATGAACACCTATATCATCAGCATTTCTTCTTTCATCATTACACTGACCTCTGGAATGAAGACCTGAGTGCTGTTTTCTATTAATAGTTCTAACCTTGGACCTATGTTGTTTCTAATTTTCATCAACGATCTTCTTGATTGCATCAGCTCTCAAGTTAGTATCTATTCTGAAGACACAACTATTTATTCCCGTCTTAGTCAAGAATGTTAATTCTTATTGTTCATGGTCATTCTTATACCATCTATGAACACCTATATCATCAGCCTTTCTTCTTTCATCATTACACTGACCTCTGGAATGAAGACCTGAGTGCTGTTTTCTATTAATAGTTCTAACCTTGGACCTATGTTGTTTCTAATTTTCATCAACGATCTTCTTGATTGCATCAGCTCTCAAGTTAGTATCTATTCTGAAGACACAACTATTTATTCCCGTCTTAGTCAAGAATGTTAATTCTTATTGTTCATGGTCATTCTTATACCATCTATGAACACCTATATCATCAGCCTTTCTTCTTTCATCATTACACTGACCTCTGGAATGAAGACCTGAGTGCTGTTTTCTATTAATAGTTCTAACCTTGGACCTATGTTGTTTCTAATTTTCATCAACGATCTTCTTGATTGCATCAGCTCTCAAGTTAGTATCTATTCTGAAGACACAACTATTTATTCCCGTCTTAGTCAAGAATGTTAATTCTTATTGTTCATGGTCATTCTTATACCATCTATGAACACCTATATCATCAGCCTTTCTTCTTTCATCATTACACTGACCTCTGGAATGAAGACCTGAGTGCTGTTTTCTATTAATAGTTCTAACCTTGGACCTATGTTGTTTCTAATTTTCATCAACGATCTTCTTGATTGCATCAGCTCTCAACACATTATCTATTCTGATGACACAACTATTTATTCCCGTCTTAGTCAAGAATGTTAATTCTTATTGTTCATGGTCATTCTTATACCATCTATGAACACCTATATCATCAGCATTTCTTCTTTCATCATTACACTGACCTCTGGAATGAAGACCTGAGTGCTGTTTTCTATTAATAGTTCTAACCTTGGACCTATGTTGTTTCTAATTTTCATCAACGATCTTCTTGATTGCATCAGCTCTCAAGTTAGTATCTATTCTGAAGACACAACTATTTATTCCCGTCTTAGTCAAGAATGTTAATTCTTATTGTTCATGGTCATTCTTATACCATCTATGAACACCTATATCATCAGCCTTTCTTCTTTCATCATTACACTGACCTCTGGAATGAAGACCTGAGTGCTGTTTTCTATTAATAGTTCTAACCTTGGACCTATGTTGTTTCTAATTTTCATCAACGATCTTCTTGATTGCATCAGCTCTCAACTCATTATCTATTCTGATGACACAACTATTTATTCCCGTCTTAGTCAAGAATGTTAATTCTTATTGTTCATGGTCATTCTTATACCATCTATGAACACCTATATCATCAGCCTTTCTTCTTTCATCATTACACTGACCTCTGGAATGAAGACCTGAGTGCTGTTTTCTATTAATAGTTCTAACCTTGGACCTATGTTGTTTCTAATTTTCATCAACGATCTTCTTGATTGCATCAGCTCTCAACACATTATCTATTCTGATGACACAACTATTTATTCCCGTCTTAGTCAAGAATGTTAATTCTTATTGTTCATGGTCATTCTTATACCATCTATGAACACCTATATCATCAGCATTTCTTCTTTCATCATTACACTGACCTCTGGAAAGAAGACCTGAGTGCTGTTTTCTATTAATAGTTCTAACCTTGGACCTATGTTGTTTCTAATTTTCATCAACGATCTTCTTGATTGCATCAGCTCTCAAGTTAGTATCTATTCTGAAGACACAACTATTTATTCCCGTCTTAGTCAAGAATGTTAATTCTTATTGTTCATGGTCATTCTTATACCATCTATGAACACCTATATCATCAGCCTTTCTTCTTTCATCATTACACTGACCTCTGGAATGAAGACCTGAGTGCTGTTTTCTATTAATAGTTCTAACCTTGGACCTATGTTGTTTCTAATTTTCATCAACGATCTTCTTGATTGCATCAGCTCTCAAGTTAGTATCTATTCTGAAGACACAACTATTTATTCCCGTCTTAGTCAAGAATGTTAATTCTTATTGTTCATGGTCATTCTTATACCATCTATGAACACCTATATCATCAGCATTTCTTCTTTCATCATTACACTGACCTCTGGAATGAAGACCTGAGTGCTGTTTTCTATTAATAGTTCTAACCTTGGACCTATGTTGTTTCTAATTTTCATCAACGATCTTCTTGATTGCATCAGCTCTCAAGTTAGTATCTATTCTGAAGACACAACTATTTATTCCCGTCTTAGTCAAGAATGTTAATTCTTATTGTTCATGGTCATTCTTATACCATCTATGAACACCTATATCATCAGCCTTTCTTCTTTCATCATTACACTGACCTCTGGAATGAAGACCTGAGTGCTGTTTTCTATTAATAGTTCTAACCTTGGACCTATGTTGTTTCTAATTTTCATCAACGATCTTCTTGATTGCATCAGCTCTCAAGTTAGTATCTATTCTGAAGACACAACTATTTATTCCCGTCTTAGTCAAGAATGTTAATTCTTATTGTTCATGGTCATTCTTATACCATCTATGAACACCTATATCATCAGCCTTTCTTCTTTCATCATTACACTGACCTCTGGAATGAAGACCTGAGTGCTGTTTTCTATTAATAGTTCTAACCTTGGACCTATGTTGTTTCTAATTTTCATCAACGATCTTCTTGATTGCATCAGCTCTCAAGTTAGTATCTATTCTGAAGACACAACTATTTATTCCCGTCTTAGTCAAGAATGTTAATTCTTATTGTTCATGGTCATTCTTATACCATCTATGAACACCTATATCATCAGCCTTTCTTCTTTCATCATTACACTGACCTCTGGAATGAAGACCTGAGTGCTGTTTTCTATTAATAGTTCTAACCTTGGACCTATGTTGTTTCTAATTTTCATCAACGATCTTCTTGATTGCATCAGCTCTCAAGTTAGTATCTATTCTGAAGACACAACTATTTATTCCCGTCTTAGTCAAGAATGTTAATTCTTATTGTTCATGGTCATTCTTATACCATCTATGAACACCTATATCATCAGCCTTTCTTCTTTCATCATTACACTGACCTCTGGAATGAAGACCTGAGTGCTGTTTTCTATTAATAGTTCTAACCTTGGACCTATGTTGTTTCTAATTTTCATCAACGATCTTCTTGATTGCATCAGCTCTCAAGTTAGTATCTATTCTGAAGACACAACTATTTATTCCCGTCTTAGTCAAGAATGTTAATTCTTATTGTTCATGGTCATTCTTATACCATCTATGAACACCTATATCATCAGCCTTTCTTCTTTCATCATTACACTGACCTCTGGAATGAAGACCTGAGTGCTGTTTTCTATTAATAGTTCTAACCTTGGACCTATGTTGTTTCTAATTTTCATCAACGATCTTCTTGATTGCATCAGCTCTCAACTCATTATCTATTCTGATGACACAACTATTTATTCCCGTCTTAGTCAAGAAGGTTAATTCTTATTGTTCATGGTCATTCTTATACCATCTATGAACACCTATATCATCAGCATTTCTTCTTTCATCATTACACTGACGTCTGGAATGGAGACATGAGTGCTGTTTTCTATTAATAGTTCTTACCTTGGACCTATGTTGTTTCTAATTTTCATCAACTATTTATTCCCGTCTTAGTCAAGTATGTTAATTCTTTTCGTTCATGGTCATTCTTATACTATCTATGAACACCTATGTCATCAGCATTTCTTCTTTCATCATTACACTGACATCTTGAAAGAAGACATGAGTGCTGTTTTCTATTAATAGTTCTAACCTTGGACCTATGTTGTTTCTCATTTTTATCAAAGATCTTCTTGATTTCATCATCTCTCAACACATTATCTATTCTGATGACACAACTATTTATTCCCGTCTTAGTTAAGAATGTTAATTCTTATTATTCATGGTCATTCTTATACCATCTATGAACACCTATATCATCAGCCTTTCTTCTTTCATCATTACACTGACCTCTGGAAAGAAGACATGAGTGCTGTTTTCTATTAATAGTTCTAACCTTGGACCTATTTTGTTTCTAATTTTCATCAACGATCTTCTTGATTGCATCAGCTCTCAAGTTAGTATCTATTCTGATGACACAACTATTTATTTCCGTCTTAGTCAAGAATGTAATTCTTTTTGTTCATGGTCATTCTTATACCGTCTATGAACACCTATATCATCAGCATTTCTTCTTTCATCATTACACTGACATGTGGAAAGAACGCATAAGTTCTGTTTTCTATTTATAGTTCTAACCTTGGACCTATGTTGTTTCTAATTTTCATCAACAATCTTGTTTGCATCAGCTCTCAATGTTAATTATCACAATGAATACATTATTGAATGACTTTCTTGAGATAAAATTGTGGCTACAGCATGTTCATTTACATTTGTAATCAATGACTTTTCTTTTTTTTGATTAAAGATTTTTGCAATCAATTTTTTTACTAGTGCCTTTGTTAAATCTTTCGAAAGCTTTATTTTGCCTTTGAGTCCATTTGAAATCTGTATACTTTTTTTGTAATTATGGAAATGGTTCTATTATTTTGTTGTATCTAGGTAGATATTTGCTATACAAATTGGTCAGACCCCCGAAAATTCTAATTCTCTTTTTATTTTTTAATGTAGATACTTCCCATATTTTATTTATCAGTTTATTATCTGGTGAAATTTCTTCTTTTGATATTTGGTATCCCAGATATGATATCTTGTTGCAATTTAACTTACATTTATTGCTATTTATTGTTATACGAGGTTTTTTTAATTCCTCTTTACTGTAAGCACTATACCTATATTGTCTTGATATATGATTATATTTTTTACCCACTTTTCCATTGTGTTTTGAAAAATATGGCTTGAAGTCTTAACTCCAGATGGAAAACTAGTCCATCTTAGTAAGCCTTTTCTGTCAATTTCTATTTGGTTATATGTTGATTTCAGGTCAGTCTTGTTAAAGTATTTAATTCTTGTTAATTCATGACTTGCTGTTTCTATGTTAGGTAAGGGGAATGAATCAGAACATATTTGATGATTCACACCTATTTTGTAATCCCCGCATATCCTCAAATCACCATTGGGCTTTTTTATCACAACAATTGGTGAAAAGACCTTAAAGGAGCTTTTCTTAATTTGGGTTTACCCATTTTTTCCCAGAAATTTCTTGGGATCAAGATAACATCAATCCCCATATCAACCTGCATGGGAAAAGTTATGCTATTCAATTTTACTGTCTCTGCTTTTTGCAGATGTTCTTATTGAATATTCTTCTGTATTTTCAGTATGAGGTTTTATATTTTCTACCCTTTCTATTCTCTTTTTATATCTGCACACAGATTGGAAATGGTCTTTTCTTTTATAGGGTAAACATAATTTTCCTAGGGCTGGACATCTGTTTTTGTTTCTTTCATGTTCTTTGTTGCAATACTTGCACTTAATTGGTATTTCAGCTGTGTTGTATGCTTCCACATTGTTTTAGAACTATTAAATTCATTAATTAATTTTAATTGCTGTAAGAATTCTACACTTACTTCTAAATTCCTATCATTTTCTTCCAGGATCATATGTTTATATGTAATGTTATTCATGACTTTAATTAATCTTAGAAGGATCAATTCATCTTCTATAGACATATCTGTCAAACTCAATTTTTCAAATTTGTAATATCTTGATGATTCTTTCAATCTGTATAAATTTTACATTACGGTTTCATTTGAGTTCTATTTTTCATAAATTTTGTTCTCTCTGTAATAACACCTTTTTTTTGGTTCCATGTTTCTTTTTATAATGGTTGAAATTTTCTCATATGTTAAGCCTTCCATTATTTTGGGGTATTCCATAATGGATATTTTCTTTCTGGTTTCAAATCCTGCCGAAGCAAAAAATAAATCAGTAATTTAATTCCAGGAGGCTTTCTTGTCTTTCAGTTTCTTTACCCTAGCAAACACTGTGAAACATCTAATCCAAGTTTCTATATGCTCCAGTTCATCAAACATGGTTAGGGATCCTACTGCTCTACTTCATATTGCTATGAAGTAGAGCAGTCTCTGGAATAGATGTTGTCAACTCAACAGATGATAGCTTGACTGGCATTCACTGTGGCATTCAGCTTTTATAGCATTATTTCATTTATACACACAATACTACATTTCTGTTACAAAAAAAGTGGGACTCAAAAAGCAGAATTGGGCTAATGATCATTCAGTCTACTAGCATTCAGCAATAGCAAACTAACTTAATTTTTGTACTAAACTGACAAGTCTTTACAGGTTTTTACGGATTCTTGGCTTCCACCAATTTCACAAACCTAATTGATGTGAGCTCCTCTCATATTTCATTTGCTCATCTTTTACTGAATTCCGTAGAAGATAATATGGCTTCTGATCTTTAAGCTGATGTTTAAATTAGTAATAAGCTGTCTGGAAGAGGAAGAGTGTTCCTTATTCAATACCTTCAGTCTCATCATCCATATTATGACTCTTGCAATGCCCAATAAGCACAGAAACACATAGCGTTTCTTCCTATTCAGTAGACATAGTAACCAAGGTGGGAAGCAGTCCCAGGAGTATATGCAATCTTGCAGTGACATAAGGTCTGTTCAAGGAATTTCTCAAAATTGTCAGTGCAAATGTATTTAAATGAATCTACCAGTCCCATTGTGGAAGACATTTTTTCTGGTTTAGAGCACATTCTGAATCATCAGCCTGGTCGTTCTTGAAGCACTTCAACCTAGGTACCTCAGTAAAATGACTTCTTAATCAAATATAGCTGTCATCGCAGATTAATTACTCTAACAAATATGTAACATTATGCCTCTCTTGAAAACAGTCAAGTATGTGAAAAAAGATTTATAATAAAAGACAAATGCTTTGTTTTGGTTGTTTAGTATTTTATTTGTATCTCTACTCATATCTCTACTGTTAACAAACTTGCATCTTTAATGGGAAGTAAAACTTATTTGATTTTCTATTTTTATTAAAAGAAAAATGAGAGATAATTATTAAAATATGTGGAAATAATGTAGAACAAAAGCTATGAATTATTTTATATTTTACTTTATCTCATAAAATAAGAGTGGTATTTTAAATTTGTCTTGGAAAAAGAAAAGAAAAATATTATCTATCTTTATAAGTATAATTATAGTCAATAAATGAGTATTTTCAAAGTTTTGTAAACACACTGTTCATCAGGATCAGATGGTTAAATAAATCTATTGAATTATTACCAGATATTATATTTATATTCTACATAAGAAACAATAATCATAGACTCCAAACAAATTTTAAATTTCAAATTTGCATGCAAGAGTCCAATAAGAACATGACATCATTTAAATATTCATATACTATATTTCAGATTATAGTATATGACTTTACTATTAAAGTTAAAGTGCTTGATATTTTGTTAAATAATTTTGCTGTTATAAAATATATTTTTGTAAAAATATCTCAGAAAATAAAATAAACTCAGAAAATTCACCAATGATTATATAATTTGGCAAGTTAAACCACTGTAATACTTCAAATCTTCAATTATTAACTTGTTTATTTTAAATTACTTTGTTAATTATATATTTATTTTATTTTATTATTTTATAGTATTGACTCTGAGAAAATATTAAACCTATTTTATACTAAAATTATGACCATATTTAATTATCATATATTTTTATAATTTTATTAAAGTATTTATATTGAAAAAACATATAGTAAGATAAACAGACAAGAGAATCCAAATATGGCTCTCAGACAATTTCTGTGACCACATCACCTCTTACATCTGGCCACCTAACTCCCCAGACTGCAACCCAGTTGATTATTATGTGTGAGGCACAGTTGAGTGAGAGACCAACAAAACTCCTTGTAAAACCAAAGATGAACTGAAAGCAAGGATTATGACATTATTTCCTAACTTAAACAAGGAGACCATCCAGAAGAGTTGCAGAGGATTCCAAAGTCATCTGGAGGCTGTGGTTGAAGCCAATTTTATTGAATAAATTTACTCTTTAGTATTTCAAGATAATTTTATGTAACTTTGGTAAATATATCTGTTAAAATGAGATGTCAATGTTATTTTCATTTTTGTGTAGTTTATCCATCACACCCTATATTTATGAGTATAATTGATTTTATAATATATGAGTATAATGAAAATGTATTTTGGATTTTTTCAAACAGAAAATTGTACTGATATGGAAATGATTACAAGTGAAAATCTTCAAAAGAACCATGTGATTATTACTCCATCAACCAATTCTGAAAATATTACTGATATAATTTCTGGTGGTAAACCATTTACTTTCCCAAAACTTGACTTGAATCCAACCCTCACAATTGATTTTGATGTATCTAAAATATTACATTCAGTAAGCCTTTCATATTCAGAGAATGTATTGGATTATGATGTGGCCATAATTTTTGAAAGTTCCATAATTCAGGTGTTTTCAGTAAGTTCAATTTTTAATTTTTACAGAAGTTTCTGCTAATCTTTAATTATTTAAAGTATAAAAACCGGTTTCCTAAATTTTAAAGTTAACAATGGAAATTTATTGAAACAAGTTATTAATGTTGATATCAACAGAAAGATAGATTTAAAATTTATTTTACAAAAATTTGAACAGTTAACATTATTTTCTTAACATTCAGTTTTAAGGACACTCACAATGACTAAAGATAGTTTCAAATGAAAGGTTAGCAAACCTCATCTAACTAGTAATAGAAACTGAAATATAGCTCTTATAGTTAAAAAATAAAATTGTGATTAAAATTTACAACTAGGCATTTTAGAATAGATATCAGTTGTTTAGTAGAACATTTTTATGTTTACTGTTTAGTTTATTAAAAATACCTAGAAAGTATGTTGTATTTTTGAATTAATGTATATGTGAAAGCAAATGCACTCTTATTATTCTTCCAGTTATTATTTTTCCATCTTTAACTATTCAACTAGTGATCTCATTATGATTTTAAGATTTAGATAAAGATTTTAATAGTATAAATATCATTATAACTTTTAAATCTCTGATAGTGGAACATTATTATTATTTTTTATTGATATTTCTCTCAGTTTTTGAGAAATGTAAAACTATTTTATGTCCTAAATTTTTCTATTGTCAGTCATGCACAGAGAATTTTGTTTCTAAATTCCTATTATTAGGCTCCATTGAATACATGTAGATTTAAATATTTCTTTGACATGTTTTATAAAAATTTTGCCAATCAATCTTTAGTTAATTGACTGTATAACCAAGAATGAATTCAATTAAAAAAGCGAAATGTCTATATTTATGGATTTCCCATAATATACAATGGGAGTTTGGCATATAAAATATGGAGATTAAACACAATTAAGTGTTCTCCAAAAAATACAATTTGAAATTATATTTGATATTTTCTTAAATATAATTCTGGTTTTTGATATTCTTTGATCTCTCTATTTTATGAATTTAGTTTTTGAATCAGGTATTGTAAATTTTTGCATCTGTACTAATTTCATTACTTTTTCCTTTCAGAATATTTTGTCTCATCAAACTGTAAATTTTCCAAAGAAAAAACTAGTGGGCAAAATTGAAATAACTTTGAGAAAGTTTGATTCTAAACGTGCTGTTAAAATAAATCTCAGTGTTAAAAGACAGTGTAAAATGATAAGTAAGTATTTATTGTGTCAGATAAGTTTTCAAACTCAATTTCTTTGTTTTTTATCAGAATAAATATATACTTTAGAATTAAATTTAAAAGCATTTAAAAAATTGCTACAATAATATTTTAATGTAAAAATTCTTTGTAACATTTTCAAGTGTGAAAGTAAAAAATCCTGAATACACATTTGAAATGATTCTTTGTAACAGGAGTATGTGCTGCAATTACTGTTAAAAGTAAAATACTTTTATGTTTTACATTATCTTTTGTAAAAAGAACATGAATAATGGCATATATATTTCAAATGAGATCTATAAAAAATTGAACTTATTGTTTACAGCTACTCCCAGCGTTATAACACCTACAACAGGTAGGTCTGATTCATTTTTCCACAAATTCAGTCTGAAAAATCTGTTTTTATTGGTTTCATTTTATTTCTTCATTTTAGACGTCTAGTGTAGTTTGTTTGCATAGTTTAAGTATCCTATTTGAATTTTGATCTTAATAAGAAACATTTTTAATGTAATGTTGTGTGTAGTAGAATGGAATTATTAAATTATACTAAAACTATGACTGTCAAATATACTGATTTTTTTAATATAAAATAACAGAAAATATTTCATTACAAAAATTGTTTTCCTTGTATTCATTAGGTAGTTTATGGCTTAATAATGAAAAAAATCATTTATTTTACACAAAAACATATTTATCTTCCAAAATAATTACACAATGCCTCCAATTTTATCTGTTTTATTTAATTTTGCTATTGACATACCAACTTATTGTCTTATCTTATACATTTATTCAAATAATTCTTAAATTGTAAATTAAACGGAGAAAACCAGTTGGTTAATTGTCTATGATATACATTATTCATATTTTGAATTTTGCATATTGTACTTTCCATTGATAAAAATGCTATAATATATTCCTCAAATATATTGCTGTTAGGTTAACTTTATCTTCCAATAACTGATGTATTTTAAATAATTTGTTTGAATAAATATTTATTTTTAAGGCTTTTTTGATTAACTAAAGATGAAGTAATTTATGATGCATATATTTTGTTACATAAGACAGATCTTAGCTAAAATATATCTAATCTCTGATGGTATAGAAACAGTACTCTCTCTTCATCTATTTGTGAATATCTTAGTCTTTGGTGATTTTAATGTGCACCACAACATGTGGCTTAAACATTCTAATGTTACTGCTGTTGCTGGTATTCAGACATTAAACTTTTCCATTGCTCAATCCCTTACTCAAATCATGGATTTTCTTACCCATTTCTTTAGCATACTTGAGCAACAGACTTCTTTATTTGATTTATTTCTCACCTCGTCTCCTTGCTCTTGTCGAGATTTGTAACACTGTCTGCTTGAAAATTTGGATCACTCTGTAATATCTATTGATATTTCATTCCAATCAACTGTTAATCAGGAACCTCCTTTTCATAAGACCTCATTCCATTACAGCATGCTGATTAGGATGCCACCTTGACTGATATTTTCAACCTTCAAATTGAGAATTGTGCCACTGTGGTTTCCTCTTGGGTTAAAACCAGTATGGATACTTTCTTTCCTTCTCAGAAATATCAGGTGGAACCTCAGTCTTCTCCATGCTCTGCTGCTATAGCCCACAGGAACCACTATTTTTGGCTATACCAGCACAACAACTCTCATCACAACATACGCCTATTCATTGCTGCTTGTAATAAATATAAAAGAGTCCTTGAAGGAGCTAAATCTCTGTTTACTCAGAGAATAAAGTACTGTATTGCATCTAAAAACTTTGACTTTCATGATTACTGATGGATTTGTAATATTGTATTAAATAAGTATAAATTCTCTATTCCTCCTTTTTTCAATCAATTTGAGGTGTTAATATTTTCTGCTGATGAAGCTGAATGTTTCACCCGTAAGTTCTTCTCAAACTCTACTCTTAATTCATCTGGAGTATCCCTCATCTTTAACCTGGATCCCCAGAAAGCATGTGGACCTGATGGTATCCTTGTAATAGTAATTAAGAAGTGTGACCTTGAACTGGCTTCTTCTCTCTAAACAGTATAATAAGTACCTTGCCACCTCTTCCTTTCATACCTGTTAGAAGTTCTCATCTGTTGTTACAGTTTTTAAGAAATATGATGAACTGTCTGACCCTTCCAACTATTGGCTCATTAGCCTTCTACTTCTTTTTGCGAAACTCCTAAAGGCCCTAATCAATGTTGAATTGGTTAAGATATCTCACATTGCAGGGTCTTTTTTAGGCAAACAATATGGCTTCTGTTTCTCCAGGTCAGCTACTGATGTACTGACAATAATTACAGAAAGAGTATATCAAACTCTAGATAAAAATGGTGAAATCCAGGCTGTAGCTTTAGACATTGCAAAAGCTTTTGATAGGGTTTGGCATTCAGGTCTTCTCCACAAGCTGAAATCTTTCCTATTGAATTGTAAAATGAAAGTAATCCTGAATGGCCACTATTTTAGTTTGTTTCATACTAATGCAGGTGACCCCAGGGCTCCATCTTTGGTCCTACTTTGTTTTTGATTTTTATTAATGACTTTCCCAGCTCTCAACTTGGTATCTATGCTGATTACACAACCATTTACTCCTATCTTGATAGTAAGTCTGATCAGTTTGAAAAGTCAAAATAGCAGCTGATATCCAAAACAACAGTCAGTCTTGTTAACTGGGGTAAAGGATGGCTTGTTAATTTTAATGCTTCCAAAATAAAACTGCTCTCTATTAATTGTTAGAGAGAACCCTCTCTGCTTTCCATCAACATAGCTGATGCTGACTCCAGGAGAGTGACTCGTTGTGCCTTCTTTGGTTGACATCAAATGGAAAACTATATTGAAACCATTGTTAGGTCAGCTGCCAGGAAGGTTGGCTCACTGTGTTGTGCTAGATGGTTTTTCTCTCCAGAATCTATCTTACATATCTATAAGTCTACCATTCATCCATGCTAAGAATATTGCTGCCATCTAGAGCTCCTTGATAAAATCCTTAGAAGATTCATCAATATCATTGGCACTGATCTGGCATCTCAGCTTCAGTCAGTTTCCCACTGCCTTAAGGTTGCCTCCTTTTGCTTTTTATATAAATACTTTCATGCTAATTGTTCAAATGAGATCTTTGCTATGGTGCCTAATTAGTAACCCCTTGTGTCTCAGTGGCTTTACTGCCTTGCTTGTGGTGAACCTGATTAAAAAAAAATATATCTATATAAAAATAAAATTTTGCATTAAATACAACTAAAGTACATCCAACAAAGGCCAAAAATCCTAAGTGAAACATTAAATTTATTTTCAGAAATTACTTTAACTGAAAAATATTCTTGGGGAAAACTGCAGCTAATTTTTGTTCAGATAGTAAATTACACCTACTTTTTATACCTCAGTGCAAAATTGTTCAACTAATTTATTTTTTTATTTTAGCAACAAATCTGACTATTATTTCACTTATCAAATTTTTTCAGTTTCACTCTTATATAATTAACATTATTAACTAGTGCTGCTTTTGATAATAGCGTGACAAAATAGTAAACAAGTCAGAGATAGTATAATTAAAAAGTCATGTACTCTTGTCTTAGTAGCAAGTCTGACAGAGCTGACAACATAAACTTAGCAACTACTTTTGAAAAGGATCTCCAATCAGTGGTAAGAAATGACTTGTAAATTTTAATGCCTCCAAAACAAAATTGCTTTCATTTAATCACCACAGAGAACCTTTTCTGCCTGCCATCAGCATGTCTGATGCTAAACTCCAGGAGAGCAACACTCTACA
The DNA here is from genome assembly GCA_964036315.1 of Acanthosepion esculentum. Classification (NCBI taxonomy): domain Eukaryota; kingdom Metazoa; phylum Mollusca; class Cephalopoda; order Sepiida; family Sepiidae; genus Acanthosepion; species Acanthosepion esculentum. Next base: position 43,467,748 of record OZ038490.1, read on the forward strand.
TCTTTGTGGTATAATTACACTATTATGGGGAAATGGCAACCAGGCCCAGGGCTATTTGGGAAGGGAGTTACAGAGTCAGAAGAAGTAGGGATGGGACACATGGTGGACCTCTCAATGTATACTGTGAAATAAATATCCTTTTGTACATAAGTTTGTACTTCTCTTATTCTTTACCTATGCATGAATATAACTACACAACATGGTGTTCGAAGTGGGATAATTTTATACAGAGATACTTTCATCAAGACCAATATTTAAATGAAAAAATTACTGACGATAATGAAAAGATGAACACAGATTCAACATGGTGACCAACGTACATCAACAATCACCTTTCCTATCTTTCACCATTCAACATCCATTCAATCCTTTCACTTTAAAAAACTCCTTGAATGGGAAAAGTGGATTCAGCACTGCAAAAGGTTTCAGCAAGCGAGAAACCTCCATTTCACAACCCAGGTCAACTAGGTAAAAACCTTAATTTACTGTATGGGGGACCAGGCAGGCAATATCCTACAAAATTTAAATTTGTCAGAAGAGGCAAACCAGTATGAAACTGTCAAATTGAACAAGTCAGTATGTAGGGAAAATACATCCTACCATCAGTCAAGCAAACTCTTGGTTTATTAGCTGACACAACAATATTCACTAAATTTGATGCTAATATGCGCTTCTGACAAATCCCGCTAGTGGAGGAGTCAGCTAAACTGACCGTCTTTATCTCTCCATTTGGTTCTTCAAGAGATTGCTATTTGGGATAGAATCAACATCAGAACATTTTCAGAATAAGATGTTGACCAAAATTACAGAAGGCTTATTTAGCAACGTATGCCATATTGATGATGCTTTGATATGATGACACACACAAAAAGAGCATGATTCCCAACTTCATGCAGTCTTCTCTAAACTGGAAAAGGCTGGCATAACTCTAAACCTGGATAAGTTTGAGTTCTCTAAAAAAGAAGTTAAGTTTCTGGGTTACAATATTTCTGATGAAGGAATCAGAGCAGACCCGAACAAAACTGCAGCTGTTAGGGAGAACCTACCAGGAACCTACCATAATAAGTGAACTACACAGTTTTCTGAGGATGGTAAACCAGCTGGGCAAGCTCATTTCTCAGCTAGAGGAAAAGGATAAACTCTTGAGAGATCTGCTTTCCAAAAGAAATCACCCGGTTTGAGGGGAGCACCAGGCTAAAGACCTCAACACTTAGCCTTATATGACCTTATCAAACAGTCCAAAGTTTCAGTAGATGCATCCAGTTTTGGTCATGGTGCAGTAGTAATGCAGAAATGGAATTTGAATTCCTTACTGCAAAGGATTCATTTTATGATGAGACTGATGATGTACACTTACACAATATATCATGTTCTAGCAAAGAGTTTCATTATTGCTGACACATTGTCAAAGGCACCAGTTAAAGACCCTACACTAGAAGCAGATAGCAAGCTCATGGAGAGTACCAACATTTATGTGAACTACATAATGGAAAACCTACCTGCAAGTGCCCCTTAACTGGAAAAATTATGTGAGCACCAGAGAGAGGACAATGTATGCTCTACAGTTATCTAGATGTGTCATGATAGGTGACCAGAACACAATGCATATGCAGGAGTGCTAAGTCTTTATTGGACATAATGTGCCTACCTAGCTGTATTTGATATCCTTTTACTTAAGGGCACAAAACTGGTTATTCCCAGTCTTGAGAAATGATTTACTTAAGCGTCTTCATGAAGGTCATCAGAGCATAGTCAAATGATGAGAGTGTATATGTCAGAGTGTATGGTGGCTAGGCCTAAGCCAGCAGCTAAGCGAATTAATATTGAAGTGAGGAACCTGCCTGAAAGATGGCATAAATTATACAGAGACACTCATACAGACCTACCAGATAGACCTTGGCAAAGATTAGCTGCAGATATCTTTATTCTAAAAGGAAAATCCTATCTGTTAGTAGCAGACTACTATAGGTTCATTGAAATAACCAACCACTCAGATATAAAGGCAGCAGATGTTACAGTGCATCTAAAATCAATGTTTACAAGGCATGGACTTCCAGAAATCCTCGTTACTGAAAATGGTCTTCAGTCCACATGTCAAACATTTGCAATATTTTCTTTGAAATATAGATTTCAGCATATGATCAGCAGCCCAAAATATCCACAGAGTAATGGAGAAGCTGAATGAGCAGTTCAGACAATTAAAAATTTCCTGACCAAAACAGAAGACCCATATCTTGCCTTGTTGGCATACAAGTCAACTCCTCTGCAAAATGGATTTAGTCCAGCACAAATGTTGATGAGGTGCAGACTGCATACCACAATACTGACTCATTCATCACAGTTGGACCCAGCACTGGCAGATGGTGCTGTAGTTAAGTCAAAGGAAAAGGAGAGACGTATTGGAGATCAGATACATTACAATAAGAGACACAGAGCATCTGATCTCAACAACCTCCCACCAGGGAGACAAGTGTGAATGACTGGCATTATAATTACATGCATGTAGCAGACAAAACTTCATCACTGTGGTTATAATTAATCAATGTACCAACTGGCACCATAAGAAGAAATAGGCATCATTTGATCCCAATGAATGAAACTAACTGCGATAATGACCTGACAAGCAGTTACATACACCAGGACCATCACCAAAGCGAGGAACAGCTGGTTCGGATCATACTCTTAGAATGAGGTATGGGAGAAGAGTGACTAAACCTAAGAGATTGAACCTGTAGATCCTTTCCAATTTTAATAAAAAGGGAAGAGATAATATAATTCCACTTCTGTAGATAAAGGGGAACAACTCTGAGCCAAAAAGGGCCAGTGTTAGGGCTCTTTGGGAATAGAGTTATGGAGACAGAGGAAGTAGGGATGGGACACATGCTGATGTATACTGCAAAATAAATATCCTTTTGTACATAAGTCCATACTTCTGTTATTCTTTTCCCACACATGAAATGTAACTACACAATGGCCTTTTTGACCTAATGTTTTCCATTGTCATGAACTGAAGCAACTATATTGAATCAATTGTTAGGTCGACTGCAAGGAAAGTTGGTTCACTGTGTTGTGCCAGGAAATTTTTCTTATCAGAATTTATAAATCTACCATTTGTTTGTGCATTGAATACTGTTGCTATATCTGGTCTGGTGCCCCTGCTATACATCTTAAGATTCTTGTCAAATTCAAAGAAGAGTCTGTAATGTAATTGATCCAGACTAGGAATCTCAACTTCAGTCACTTTCTCAGTGGTGTGACATGGCTTCCCTCTGTATTTTCTACAAATATTTTCATAACCACTATTCTGATTAGCTTTTTTCTCTATTGTCTCGACTACATGAATTTAAGTGTGCTACTAGATTGGCAACTAGGTCTCATCATTTTACTTTAAAACATGAGATGCAACTGTCACTTCTACCCTTGCTTGGGGTGAAACAATTAAACAAAAAAAAAAATGAAGAAAGTAGTAACTCTCCCAAAAACTTTTAAAGCCTTGCACTTCAATATATTCATAAATTAATTTAATATCTAAAATATTTTTATGATTGATAATATTCAATATAATTAATAGTTTTGGCCATGTAATATTAATTGTTAATGTTGGATTGAGATTTTTTGTTAGGAAACTAAATGACGAGTTCTCAAGAAGGATATCTTTGATGCTTTCAGAATTGCTTGATGGCGCAATCAACACAGCATTACTTTCAATGTTTTCAGGCTTCATTTCTTCACTATAAACACATTTTTTATAGAAAATAGAACAATTATATTTTAATTATAGCTAATCAATAAACAATTGGCATAAAATATGAAAATGATGACTTGTGTTATTTTAAAAGTACAGTGGATTGCAAAAGTATATGGAAAACATGTAAAATTGTATGTTACTGACACTTTTTTTTCAAAGGGATAAGGTTTTGCATCAAATATATACTTTGCATTTAATACATCTCAAGAGAGGCAATAATGTTAATACTATAATGACATCAGTTTTTTAGAAATTCCTTTATAATTGTTATAAAATTCTACATGCTCTCTATCCAATTATTCAATAGTTCTTCCCTAATAAGTCTAAAAAATATCAATGATTGTGACAGTCTCGTGTGATATCTGGATACAAATCTTTTACATTAAGCAGAAAGCATTTTATGTCTTTGTTCATTGAAAAAAATATTCCAATTCCGGTTGTCACTGTATTTAGTTCAGTAGTGAATATTTAAGATAGATTGAACATTATACAATCAAAAATTCAGATCAAAATTAAACTACTACCAATGTGTCATGTTTATTAAATCAGCCTTGTAAATTTCTACTGGATTCATTTGAAAAATGTTGAAGGAAAAAAAAATAATATTTAAATTTAGGCATCATACATTGTTATTATTGTTTACTGTCTATTAATAGTTTATACTTTTGTTTTTGACATAATAAGTTTAAATAATTAATATCTCATCAAATTTCTATTTACATTAAAATTTATGAATTTACTTTAATTGTTATATCTGTAAAATAATGTTTGATACATAGAGTAAATTTAATTGTATTTTGAATAAAATTGTAAAAAATACTGAAAGGATTAGAAAAAAATATCAGCATTCATCATTGAATTATTTCAACAATATTGGTGTTGCAGGTGACATTGCTGTTCGTGAATTTATACACACTGCAATGTAAACTAAAGTTGATAGAAAAATTTAATGGCATTATTCTCCTCCTGAAGTGTATGGTTCTTACTTCCTTTTTATGTGCCATGTCCTTTCAGGACTTAGGCGATCATGGCTCTCCACCTCCCTCTATCCCTTGTAGCTCTCAACAAGTTCCTTCCCTCTGCTTCCTTCCCCAGACCACATTCTGTCATCCATATGCTTAAGTGTTCCAGGTATGTCACGCATTGTTTTCCCTTATCAGATATTTAAACTTCTACATCTGCTCGAGTCTAGTGTTCCCGACCTTCAAATCACATTTCAGGCTCATCCTCTTACTGATGACCATGCATTCTGTCTTCTTGTAGTTTATGCTTAGTCCTTTTTTCTCACTCTCCGTCGCTACCTTCTGTAGGAGATTTTGTGATTTCTTTTCCATGTCTGCTATCAGTACTGTGTCATCTGCATATCTTATATTGTTAAGATTGTGGTTGCCAATGCTAAATTCCTGTAGGGTTTCCAATTCTCTCAGAATTTCCTTGGTGTATAGGTTGAACAGGTCGGGAGAGAAGACCCATCCTTGCCTTATACCCCTCTATTTTTGTATATTGAAACTCGTTCCCTATGCGCATGCATGCTGTTTGCTGCCATTATAGGTTCTTGATTATTCTGATATCTTTCCTGAATATATCAAGGTTGCTGGGCAGTTCCATCAGATCCTTGTGGCATACTTTGTCAAAGCCTTTGTGTAGTCTATGAAACATATATACACATAAGACTGGTAGTGTCACAGTCTAATATGAACATCACTGTTTTACAGTGATGTTCATGAAAAAAGGATCAAGTGATGATTTGTTAAAAAGAATTTAAAGTATAAATATCTAAGATGAATACATTTCAATTAATGTGTTTTTAGAAAAATGAATCATTCAAGTAAAGATGATATTATCTATTGTATAAACATGATAGTATTTATTGTATTGTCAATTTAATAGATACATATGTAAATGAAAAATATAACTAAAGGCCAGAAATGTTGGTATTACAAAGTTTTGCTCCTTTGTACTATAGGAGCTTTTTGTTGATAATGATAGCGTGTGTTTTTATTCCCTAAATGTGTTTAATTTTAATATATAAATAATACAAAAATATAAACCTTAGTTATTGTCTAAATAGTTTTCCTCCCATTCTTTTTTCCCTACTTGTACTTACATGCATAATAAGAACTCTCTCTCTCACTCTATCACACACACTTGTAACTTAAATAATTTCAATTATAGGATTTAAGTAACTTTCAGTAGTAATTTGAATAATAAATATAGTATTATTTGATCTTGTTTTATGCTAAGTATGATTGTTTCAGTTTGTTTTTATATTCACAGCTACTCCAGTAACAAGTTCCACTACAACAGGTGGGTCTAATCTTTTTAAAAAAAACATTTTGATATGAAATTGTTACAATTCATGTTTACTAATGTTACTACAATAAATAAATTTGTTTAATTTTTTATAAATATTTTTAGTAATTGTCAATCATTTTAGAATAAAACAAATTTTCTTATTTGAAAAATACAAGGATATTCTACATTTCAACATTTATTTTTATGTCTATATTACACAAAATATTTTTGAAAACAGATATTTTTCTTTCAAAATACTGCTTTTCTATTCTAATAATTTGTGTTATGGAAATGTTTTAGAAGGATTCATATAGTATTAGAAATCATCAGTCTCTAGCAGCTTTATGAAAGATGCTCCTGGGGAATTTTGATTGTCACTCTTAGATGATAGTTATGTTTCTCATCTTTGCACTAAGTCCATCTTCTGGTTTGTACCAACCAAAATGGTAGAATTAGCAGAATTCTCTTATATCCACTATTACTAAGAGGTACCATAGGTAATTTTTAAATGATTTTTATAATAAAATTGATCTTGTTTCATATCCAAATATCAAAGATGTAATCAAGATTGACTGCATACTTATTTTAACAGCTGTGTTATAACTTTCAAAGGATAATTTATAATTATTTGCAAAATAAGATTGTCATTACTTGCAATTCTTGATTGATCAAATTTAATTAGTAATTTTTTTTAATAAAAACATGTTGGCTACAGAGTAAATATGCGCACACTTTAGAGATAATTGTTACTTTGTATTTCACTTTAACAGGGATAAACTAGATATCAATTTTCTAGATCCTGTATAATAGATTGGTGGAAAATAAATAGGTTGATAATTGTCTTCTTTATAACTGATTACTTTCTTTCATAAATAATATAAATGTTTGAATTACAAATTATTTACTTTTATAATAATTAAATTATAATAATTAAATTCATTTATATATTTAAGTTTGCATTAGACCATATATAAATAAATTGTATAATATAAGATAATGTAAAACATTGTACTCTATATTATAGAAATATTTGGCCTAAAGTCACATTAGATTTACTTCATATGAGACATATCTGTAAAATCATTAATATTTTGTTTTAGGTTAAGATTTTTTTATAGAAATCATATTTGAGTATTTTATTCCTTAAAATAATTATTTCTAGAGTATCCATTAAATCCTGGTTAAATTGTTAAATAATTCTATTTTATTACAAATCTTTTATATTGTACAAATGTATTGTAAAAAATTTATTGCATAATAATTATTATTTAAAATTTAACATTTAAAAATATCTTTTAATATTTTAACAGTACCATGTTCTCACAAAGAAGAAATAACGTCAATAAACCTCAAAAACAGTGACGTGATCATTACTTCATCAAGCAATAATAAGAACATTAATGATATAGTTCCTGGTGGTGCATCATTTAAATTTGACTCAAAGGATCTTAATCCAGAGTTAACTGTTGTGTTCGTTAAACCTAAAATTTCATTTTCAATACGGCTCCTGAACCCAGTCAATATAGAAGAGTATAACATGGATGTTACCTTTCAAAATTCCATAGTTCAGGTGTTTTCGGTGAGTCAAATGTTATTTTTTCCAAAAGTTTTAATTACAATAATTGTATATTACAAATTATGGATTAAGAATTTGATTGGCAAAGAATTAAGCCACATTTGAATACTAGCATATGCATTTAAATAAGTTTCATGATTTCATTGAATTTGTGTTAAAAATGTTATTTCACTGAAGAAAAAAGTATCTCCAGAAATTTGTCTTTGAAAAATTAAACATAGCATATATGTTTGTAAAAACATATTTCAAGTAATTTTTGGAAATATTTTTGGATTTATGCTATTATCTACTTAAAATCTTGAAAACATCACATTGATGATTTGCCTTGATCATATATATTACTTTTTCAGAATATTCAACCTCATCAAACAGTAATATTACCAACGGATTCAGCACTAAAAAAAATTAAAATTAATATTATAAAAAAAGTTACCCAAAATTCTGTTAAAACAGAACTTAGTGTCCGTTTATGCCAAGAAACATGTAAGTACATTTTTTAATAATTGGCATTTCTATTAAAATGCATGCAAATAGACATGTAAATTCTTTGAAGATGGCAAAAATTATATAATTTTTTCATGATTATTAATTCTTCATTACTGTAATAGAAATATTTAGAGTGATATTCTCTCAGCATTATAAATTTATTATATCCATGTAAAAAAAAGCATTTATGAAATTCTTATAAAGCACTTTCCTTATTAATTTAGTTTGCATTCAAGTTGTCTGAAGATTGTGTGAGCATAAAACTCAGGTTACAACTAGGGCCATCATTTCATAGGAATTAACATTGTTAAGTGTCTTTGCTCTGTCTAGACAATCTAAGCTTTGAACACTTCTCTGAGTAGGTAGGTTTGTCTTTAAGCCTTTTTTTCTTTTTTCAGTATTGTTGTTTTTGTGTGATACTTTATCTAGATAAGGATTTTAGGTTTTGGCTATTGGTTCAAGCAATAGTTTTTTTCTTTAATATATATATATATATATATATATATATATATATATATATATATGTATGTATGTATTTGAAATTAAAAGGATGTTTTTGGGAGATAGTCAAATTGAAGCATTCTTTGATTATTAAAAATCCCTTGCATAATATATAAAATATTTGTTTATTTTTGTATTGTTCTCAAATAATAATGGTGGTGTTAGTTAATAAATATGTTTCATTACTTCAAATGTTATTTTAGTGGATACCTGTATTTGAGTAAATGCTTCATTCCTTGTAAAATTTATGTATACTGGTCTGTATACTCAAGGAAACTTGAATGTAACCTCTGGCAGGATTTGAACCTGCACAATCCTTTGCAGTAGGAACTACCATCTGATCTAGCATGCTTTGACTACTCAGCAATGAAATCTTCACACAGGCAAGGTTCCATTTGTCTTTCAAGCACATTTCTCTTTATTAAGTTTTTTCAAGTACAGAGGCTGGTAGATAAAATAAATACTATTTAAAATAAATGGAACATCTACTCAAATATGAGGATCCACTAAAAATAGCTTTTGAAGTGGTAAAAATATGTTGGAATGAAAAATGAAATCCATTAATTCTTTAGAAATTCCCTTTTTTACATTTTGGGTATGAAACTGAGCAGTGAATGTGCTTTAAAGGCAAATAGAACTTTGATCATTAAGACCTTCATAGCTGAGCACTCAAAGCATGCCAGATCAGACGGTGGTTCTTCCTGCAAGAAGAGACACAGATGCTATTTAGAAGGCTGATAGACAAAAATATTGTTTAAAATAAACAGAGCATCAACTCAAATATGGGTATCAACTAAAAATAACATTTGAAGTAGTAAAAATGTGTCGGATTGAAAAATTAAATCCATTAATTTTTTTAGAAATATATGTATACAGATATAAAATTGTTTTTGTTTTATTTATCTATTCACACTGCTGTTTCATATTTTGTGATTTTAAAAATTGAGTGGATGCTTTTGAGTCGTACTTCTGAGATTTATTGTTTTTTTTCATTTTTTTATAGGAATGCATCAGCATACTGATACCACGAAATAATTTCAGTATTTTTATTAATTAGATTATTCACATTCTATAATTTATAGTTTCTCCTCCTTGCTTAGATTGCAATTTCTTCCACTGTTTCCTTTTAGCTTGTTTATTTTAATTTTTATTAAGTTTTATGTGTTATTTTTAACTCGCCTAGAAGCTGCTTTTGGGCAGACTTTAGGGCTATGTACATAAAAGTTATAATGATTTAGAAATTATAAAATTATTTTATCTTTATTTGACACCATAATTTGGCATAATCCTTCTTTGAATATGCAACAGATTTCTGTAGTTTGTTTACATTTATTTTGCGTGCAATTTTTATTTTGTTTCAAAATCACCATTCTTTATGATCCCTTTGCATAAAGTCACTCTTAAAAGAAACTTGAACTATGTACTATTTTGAATTTGTCATAGTTTGTGTGCTAGAAACAGAAAAAAACATATGAGTAACATACCGTAGCCACTTAAATTTTAATTACAGTTTAATTAGATGATATCAAATGCAATTGCAATGAAAAACTAAATTAAAGTTAAGCCTTCAATAAAGAATTGTTTTTTAAACCTTTCTCTCTGTTCCATATTTAAATTTAACTTTAAATGAGTTACTTATTCAATTTTTAATCACATGTAACTACAGTAGTTACTACTTGTTACTTCAGGTAGTTTCTGATTTGCTGAGATTGAAAAACAGATAGACGGACATATGAGCACTTTATTTATATAGATTCCTATATATATTTTGACAACATGTTAATCTTATATCTTTCATATTTGAATGATAGCAAATGGTTTGCATACCTTTCCTTGAATTCTTTCCCAGTTGTTTTGATATAAATTCTTCCTTCCTGTGGGTTCTTTTTTGTAATCACTTTCACCATATATAATATATTTTATTTCTGCAGTTTCCTTGCAGTGTACATTTAGTTTTATTCCTACAATTATGTTTTTATATTGCTATTTAGTATTTTATTGCTTTGTTTTCTATGATTTGCTCAATGTTATCACTACAACAATAACTAATTTTTATGATGTTTCTATTAAATAGTTTGTTTAAATTGTGTACTTTATGAAAATGCTTATCTCTAAGTTAAAAACAAAAACTGCTATATTTGTATTGACACTTCTGTATAGTGGGTTAAGCCATATTATTTTTCTGCTTCTGATTTTTCTGATTTGGTATATATATTCTAATTTCATTATGAATCCACTATTATTTAATACTATTTCATATTCTTTTACTTTATTAAAAGTTTTTTTTATTTGAAGAGATGTCTTTAGTTCTCATTATTTTTGGTATATTTATAATTAAAGATGGTGGATTATTTAACAATATGCATTTTTAGATTTCCTTTTTTGTATGGTTTTTGTTTATTTTCTTCTAAGTTTAATGTTATATCTAAAAATGCACATCATTTAATTTTTATATCTATTTCTAATCCTATATCCTTAAATTTTTTACATCTTTCATTCTTGATAATATATGTACTGTAGATAGAAGAAACCTTCATGAAGCATACAAAATATTACAGTGGAGCTGATGATAGTGGTTTTATTTTTTCAAGGATTGTTGAGAATTATGTATATCAGTGGTGGGTTTCAATAACACAGGAAATATAAAAATTTGTAGATGCCATTAAATATGATAAATATGTAGAACAACTCAGAATCTAATACATGATATAGAGATCTTCAACCTGCAGAAATTCAGAAAAGTCATCAAGACATCTGTGAGATTGATGATGTCATTAGGGAGACATATTGATCCATTTTTCAGAAATGACAAAACACATTTATATTGCATTTCTTCAGGTGCTTGGTCCTCTGTAGAAAAATGACATTCCCATGGCAGAAAAGAGGCTAGACATACATGAGAAGTTCTTTGAATTTATAAAAAGACTTAATTTGAAGAAAGCAGAAGATATGAAAAAGAAAGTGAACATAGACTCTGTCAAGAATAATGTAGAATACAGATTACAAAGAAATATTGCAATACAATTGCTAATCCAATCACAAAAATCAGGCATGAAGATTGATCTACATCTAATGAAATACCCTCTTACTCTAAATTCATGAAATATTGGAAGTAGTGAAAGCTGCTTACAAATCAAAAAGACTAAAATACTGAATAGATAGATATAATACTTGAACAGGATAGAAGACATAGTTACAAAAGAGGGAAATACTCTATAAGAAGTTCCAGTTAATTTAAAACAGATATCTGAGAAACTGTTAACAGGATGCCACTGAAACTTTGTGTTATTTTCAGTACAAAGATGTGATATGTCCGGGGAAAGGGATATATTTGTTCGAAGTGGCTAAGTGGTTTTGGCTACTGTAACTGAGTAGTACAATCTAGCAGGTAGCAGTAATCGACCAGTACTCGTTGTAGTCGTAGTCAATAGATGTAGGCAATCGGTGTAGACCAATAGGATAGCCAATGGCATAGTCCAATGGGCGTCATCTCTATACCTCCACATCAACCTGTATTTATGGCTGACACCAGCCAATCATATTCCTGTGAGTGGGAACACAGGTGTATGCATATTCATTACATCACCTCTCCCTGAGCTAAATTTTCCCGTGAAATTTAGCTTCAATATTTTCTCTTTTTAGGGTCGGGACTTAATCGATTTACTTTTTTCCTAAGTCTTTTTTGCCTCAATCCTCCTTGCAGTAGTGGTGTTTGACACACTGGTACCTCTGGCCTTGAGGTTGGGGATACCTCCATTGGCAAATTTTGACTTACTGGAACGGGAATTTCAAATGACTTCCATTGGAATCTCTTCAGTATTTTCCTTGACCTCTGTAGTGTGTCTCATTTGGAGTGAGGGAATTCACTTTTCAACTCCATAATAAATCTTTCTGTTTGCTTCATCTTATAGCTCTCTATGACGTTAATTTTGTTACAGAAAGAATTTACCGGTAATTCCCACAAGTTAAACAATACAATCCAGTCTGAACCAAAGAGGTTGACTGAACCAGGGAGCACATACACTTTTGATTTGTGAATTTTTCCCATGAATGAAATGTTACATTTTAATTCACCTCTAAACTTAAGTCTTTTTCCTGACACTACCTGGCAATTTTGTCTGTGTTAGTCAATGGTGGATAACCGATTTTTTTCCATGTTTGCTCGTTTATCACCGAGATATCACTTCCTGAATCGAGTAATAATTTTACGGTCTGCCCATTTATTTTTACATTGAAACATTTTCTTCTTTGACCCTCCTCAATTTCATTTTTAGACAAAACTACGTTTGCTTTTGTTTGAGACTTTGATTTTACATTTCTGTTTTGGCCGACAATGATAGAGAGGATTCTTAATCTAATTTCTTTGTCATTCGGTGTCGTTAGACCCTGCACATAAATTAGACACTTGAACATGTCGCTTGACAATACCTTTAATTTAAATGCCTCACATTGTGTGTTAACCATACCTGCATACGTGACAAAATCATCATCCTCTTGTTTTACGATATTAAGACACTTGTATCGTGTATGAAATAGACTATCTCTTTTTTTGAAAATTTTCGAGAAAATTTCTACTGTTTCATGTAATTTCTTCTGGCTTCTTTGGGAGGATTAAATTTGCGTATTTCGTATTTTCCTCTGTTCCCAATAGAATGATTTTTTTCCCCGTCAAGCCATTGTCCGCATCTTTTTGTAAATATTGTTTCAAACCTATGAAAATAAGCCAGAAACGTTGAACCACTGTCAAGGTCGTATTTAAATTCAGAGAGTGAATTTGAAATTCCTTCAACAGAAAAAAATCTAGAACATTCTTTTGTTGTCCTAGATAATACGTCTTCCCAAAGTGATTTATTGTCTTTTGCCTGTTGTTTGAACAACTTTTTTAAACCTTTCTTGTTGCTGAATAAATTGTTACTGTTGTTGTTGTTAGAATTGCTGCTGTTGTTTGAATTGTTGCTGTAAATTGACTTGTAGCACCTTAGCTAATTTCGCAATTTGTTACATTCTGCCAACGTATTCCCAAGAAAAAATTTGGCTCCAATTTATGTAGACAATAAAATTTTCTTAGTCCAAACAAAGGGGGGGGGGGCAATTTCTTACTTACTGTAAGCATTTGCACAAGTTTTTCCTTTTCTAATGTTGTTCGTTAATAAGCGTTAAAACAAAAATGAGAGAAAAATTACTTACTTTCTGTAAACGTCGAACAAGTCTTTCTAACGTTCTTCGTTAGTAAGTGTTGTCAACTGTATTTTTTTTCTTTTGTTTTAACTTGTGAGGTCGTTTTGAATCTCGTTGCCAACTGATATGTCCCTGGAAAGGCATATATTTGTTTGAAGTAGCTAAGTGGCTTTGGCTACTGTTACCAAGTAGTACAATCTAGTAGGTAGCAGTAATCGACTGGTACTCGTCGTAGTTGTAGTCAATAGATGTAGTCAATAGGCGTAGACCAATAGGATAGCCAATGGCATAGTCCAATGGGCAGCATCTCTATACCTCCACATCAACCTGTATTTATGGCTGACACCAGCCAATCATATTCCTGTGAGTGGGAACACAGGTGTATGCATATTCATTACATCAAGATGTATAAAAAATCAGCTAAAAATATGGAAAGAGCAAGACAAGCTTGTGCAAAAACTGGCAGACTGGAAAACTTTCTTAACAAATGAAACAGGTCATACTTAACTGTGAAGGTGATAGCTATATTTTCACATCGGTATAACAACAGTGAAAACTAATAACAATATTTTAATATTATTTTTGAAGTCAACCTGAGAAACTGATACAAGAGTTATATTTTGTTGCTTGTATGCCAAACAGCAAGAATCTAATGGGGTCAGATGTTGAGGTAGTTAAAGTAATTACCCCATTGTTATATGTATTTATAGTGGTAGTTGATACAGGAATCCTTTTTACTTTTTATATACTGAAAACAAAATGAATAAGAACATACAATGATAACAATAAGACTTGAGACACATGTTGGCATTAATAACAAGAATGTGTATTTTTCTTTTTTGTGATAATACAGATATTGGTATGGTTTGTGTTAAAAATGTTCTCAGTGTTACTGTCTCTTTTGTTTCTTTAAAAGTTTGTGCTTACTTGTTTTTTGCTTGTTCTGAGAATTTTGTTGGTGAGGATAATGTTTGTGATCGTCAATTTTCAAGGAGGGATGAGGAATACATGAGTGTTGGGCTTTTTTTTAATGCTGCTATTGTCCTTGCTACTCTAATGTTTTTTACTCTACTGACCCTACTGTTCTGACTGCCATCACTTGTGGTGGAAGGGTCATTTTTATAATCAGATTTTAGAATGATGAAATATCTTTCTCATCTTTCATCACTGGTGGTAAGGTTGTTTTTAGGATGATGGAATTTTTTATCTTCATTTCATGTATGATGAGATGTCTTTATTTTCTATTATAACTAATGGCAAGGTTATTTTTAGAATAATGAAATATCATCATTCTGGATCATAACAAGGACCTCAGACAATGACATACTTCCACTATTCTCTATTGTGAATATCAACTGACAGATTTGATGGTGTGATTTCACTTGCATGTCTGGAAACCTCTTGAGATGTTTGAAGTGACCTTATAAGTGAACTAAAAGAATTAACTTGGGATATGTATGGCAAATTTATAATCACAGTAGTTGATGACTTGTGATTATTCAAGAGGAAAGAGAAGTGTGAAGATAAAGTAACAGATGTGATGCTCAATATTGATCAAGGAACATTACCTCTTTGTAGAAAGTGTTTGGTGTAAAACATCAAAAAGATGAATTATCAGATGGGAATTTGGAAGAGTTCTTATATAGCTGATCTAGTTTCAGTTTCAAATTCTAGAATGAGGAGTTATTGTTATTTGTGTTATTTATATGCCAACTGTTATCCTCATCTTTGTTGCTGTTATCATAACATTTTGGCTGATGCGCTTTCTAGCCTTCATAAGGGAATTTAGAACTAAAATCTTTATTTAATCTATGGAGATAGCACTCATCAGCTGGCAGGTTAGGTTTAAGGCACTGACTTCTTCACTCTGAATTATCCCAAGAGATAATAGCCTTGTGGATTAAAAAGTTCAATCCTTGATGTGTACTTGGACTCAGTGGAAACAGAGTAAGCAATAACTGAGCAGTACCAAATAAGAACTAGGCAAGATATCCCAAGACATGATCAATGGAATGGGAATAATCTACCTCCATAGATTTGAGCTGGGGTCAAAGTATAGTATATGTTTTCATTTTAGGTGGGAGAAGATGCCTGATCCTGAAGATTCCAACGCTGTGGCAACACCTCCATTGTACTAAGAGAAATGGAGCCAGTGTAATAATGATACCAATGTGACAGTAATCATAGGGACTAGGCAATTTCTGTCTTTGTACATATATTAGCTCCCCATATAAAAAAAGACCATTTTGCCTTAATAGGGAGGTCAGGTAAATAAAGGTTTTACTATTAAATATCTTAAGATATTTAACAGAAAAAATAGTCCAGTTTTTTCAGCCTCATTAATTCTGTGTAATGACAGGACATCAGCAAATCTATACCTCATGTTATGTAAAATTTTCACAAATATAATTGAACAGTATCATTACTATGATAAATAGTAATAAGAACAGGAGATTTCCTTGAAAAATAACTTTTTTATTTTGACTGCTACTTGCCCTCCTGCATTTACTTTTACTTTCAAATTTTTCCTTATGATATTCACTACTTGTTTTGAAATTTTAAATTCTTCAGGCATTCTGTTTTTATGTGGGATCATTTTATATGCATTTTAGCAATTTATCCAGACTACTGCTAAGTTGGTTTTGGTTTAACTTCTTTCGGTATACTTTCATTGCTGAATAGTAGAACACTTACTCTAATTCCTTTTTGGCTTCCTTTTCATTTGTTAGGAATGAGTCTTGGGCTCTTTAGTGAGTAATATATTTCTTTGACAACCTAATCAGTTAAGATTTTCCACCTTACAGGTTGGCATGTTATTAGTCTGCAGTTGTTTTTTTTTGCATCTTTTTGGATCAGAATTGTCTTCAATATGTCCTGTGACTGATAAATTCTATAGGTCTTCTTTGTATCCATGGTATTCTTAGCATTCAATGATAAAACAACATCTCCATTGCTTCAAATCTCTTCTTTATCTTTTATCATTTATGCTTTCTTCAAGTATTTATGTAATGGTTGTTCTAATGTTTCATGTATGGTTCTGGATGAATTTAAATAGAATTCTGTTATAACTTGGTGCTTTCCATTTAGCAAATTTATTTAAAGTCTTCAGGCTTATTTGAGCTTCCAATCCATCTTCTATCTCTCACAATCCATTCTTCATGATGTATTCCTTTGGCTTTCTCCAGAAGTGTTTTGTCTCTTAGCATTGAGTTGTTCTGTGGCTTTCACTTTTTCTCTTGTTACTTGCTAGTAAAATCCACTTCCATTGTTTTGGAACATACTATTTTGTTTCTTTTTTTCTGACATAATTTTATTTATTTTGTCAATTTTGTTTCCCTTTTATCTTGGGTTAAATTTATATAGTTGTGAGCTGATTTCTCTTTGGGATTTAATAAACCCTTAACCCATTACCCAATTTACTGTTTTTCATGTTCATTTTCTGTCATGAGTTCTTTAATCCATAATCTCTACTGGGAACAACCAACCTTCAAGTGGATAAGGCAGAAATTCAGTGAATATACAAAAATAGAAAGACAAATTAAACAAAGGTGTGTTGTCTCACCAGATTTATTCAGCCTATATAGCAAGAGAATCCTAAGAAAAGTAGAAAACCTACCAGAATTTATTATCAACTGACATAATCTTAACAACATATATGTTGATGTAATATGTGGATGCATAGGAATAACATGTAAGATGATTTCTTTAAGCAAAATACTAAGACAGAAAAATATTATTTTGAAAAAAAAATAGTGTATTGAACTGTTAAGTAATATCTAATCTCTGGTATGACAATGAATGTTAGACAATTTCCTCACAGATAAAGAAGAGATTTGAAGCAATGGAGATGTTGTTTTATCATTGAATGCTAAGAATACCATGGATACAATCTGTGAACAATGAGAAAGTTTTAAGAAAAATATTAACAGTAAGGAAACTTGTACTTACAATCAGAAAGAGATAACTGAATTTTCTGGGACGCATAATGAGGAAAGAAGACCTATAGAATTTATCAGTCACAGGACATATTGAAGACAATAGAAGCAGGAGAAACCAGTAAGTAACCTACTTAATGAGTTTGAATGAATGATCATAGAAAAAGGCCAAGGTAATTGCAAAAATTATTTAAGGCATAAAAAGACAGGAAGTTATAGAGTCATGATTGTCTACATCCTGAAAGGCTTGGCACAGAGAAGAAGTGAGTTCTTGCTTTTGCTTATATCTTTCTCCCTTACCCACCCTACTGCTTCTCTCCATATTTTAAAGTCATAGAATCAACTTTTCATCAATATATGTTTTGCTTTTGGTTTGTTATAGAAATATTGCTTTTTGGTTTGTTATAGAAAATATTGCATTCCTCTCATATATTCCTGTCATTATTTTCCTATAACACTTTTGAGAGGGGTTACATTATACTATTGAAGTAGCAATGAAGAACTAATTTGTAGTCTTCTCTCTTCTATTTCTTCATTTGACTCATGGATAAAATAGAAAAGATATTCTCCTATCAGCTATCAAGTGAATACTAATTATTAAAGTAGCTAGAAATTGAAAGATAACACACTTGCTTATGTGAGCAATTACCAATTATGACTATAAATTTGTCATTTAAATTGTATGTTTATTGAATAGAATTTGTTTTAACATTATTAGTGATATACTTAGGTAACACTAGACACAAAATTTTATTGGTACTAAAGGTTTTATGGTGGTATCAAGTATTGAAGGCACCTTTTAGCATCCAATAGTTTTCATACATCATAAGAAAGAGTGTACCAACAATGAAAACATTATTAATTAATTTTTTAATTTTCATTGCTTTTACAGCTACTACAACACCAAGGGCTTCTACAATTAGTACAACAGTGATTTCAAAAAATGGTACAGTATTGCTTACTTTATAATGACTAAGTAAGAATCAATAAAATGATGAGTTCTGTTAATGACATCATCATATTGAAATATATACATTTGTAGATTCATCTTTTGAAGACATGAAATATTCATTGACAAAAAATAGATATAAAATATGAGAAAAACGTACTGTTTTATTTGTTATATTGTTGTCTCTTTCAGCTTGTGGAAAACTCAAGATAAGGGCTTATTAAGTGGTACCTAAAGAAAGTAACCCAGAGACATTACTTTAATCTTCTAACATGCACATGAGTACATCTGAAATTTGTTCTTATATCACTTATTTATAAAACCTAATTCCAAAGTTAATGATGTTGCTACATCATACATCTAACCTTCTTAGTAAAGGAAAAACAAATAAATGTCATTTCCCTTTTTTTAAAAGAGAAATCTATTTGAGATTCAACACATAACTGCCAAATTTCTTCATCATCTTTGTATAGTGATGTGGGGGTCACACTTAACTGGTTGTAGTTATGTTAGTGTACCTGATATTACTTGTAATTGGTCTTCCTGCATTGTAGTAGTACCTCTTTGGACAGGTGTGGTTGGCTCAACCAGATACATTTGGGCTATTTGAGGGATTTTCACTTGTGTTGGCCTATAAGTTGGCTCATATGTTTTTTCAGGTGGATTGACCTCAGCTTGTGTATGAGTGATTTGAAAACTTAAAAAAAAAAAAAAAATAACAGAAGCTTCTCCAAGGATCTCTCTCATCTTTCTTTAATCTCAAATCCTGCAATTTCCCACAATCCTAAAATATAATTTCACACAACATAGTCTCATGCTCAGATTGACACTTTACACTTTCTCTGTGGTCTTTGTGTTGGTGCAGTTTCATTTCTATCATCTCCATGTTCAGCATTCACATCATAGGCTTCAAAGACCGCTTGCTTTAAATCATCCCATCAACAATCAGATGAGGTGATTGCATTCCAGTCACTACCCCTCTTCCTTCATCATCAGTATTTGGGGATATATCACTTGGGTACCTCCACTGTCTGATGTTAGGTGTCATTTTCTACCAAAATGTCACTTCAACAGGCAATATTCCTCCTCTCTCAGTTATTACTTTTACAGTCTGATTGTGTTGCTCCACTATTCCATTTCCCCCTGGCCTGTACACTGCTCTGTAGTACATTCTTATTTTCCATTTTCAAGCATCGCTCGGAGGAGTTCCAAGTGGAAAACTGTGCCTTTGTCCATTACCACCTACACTACTGTAACTCATTTGAGAATCACTTTCTCCAGTTCTTCTGCAACCACAGTTGCCATAGGATTGGGATGAAACATGATTCTGATATTCTTATCAGGGTATTTGAGTATTTTGTTACATCTTAGTCATTATATAACAAACTTCAGGATGATTTAAACTTACACAAAGAATGGGGGAAAAGCAAAAAAAATGAAATCATTAACAAGGGATACTAGTTTAGCCATTGAACATACATGCAATGGCTTAATTTATGTTCGTAGATATTTGCTAAGTAGTGGGTTTAAGTTTTTATGCTTGGTGAAAATATGAACATGCACCTGTGCCCATGGTAACTTTGCTAGGTGTGTCGCCATAGGTTATGGTGCTATTACACAGTTGGATATATTGTTTAGTGGATTGCATTATGATTCCTGGCAAAAAAAGAAAAAAAAATTATTTACTTTCCTTCATTCTTACCAAGCCATGGTGTTCTTTTGGTTTAGACACTGAGTGAATAATGCCTTCATAGTAATAGATGACTTTAGCAGAATTATCTTCAATAATGAAGATTTATTGAAAAAAAGAAGAACAAAAATTGTCCAGTGGAATTAGATTATTTCAATATCGGTGGTAGATATAGAAAGGTATATTTCTTCAATTCCTTCGTCCACTGCTAGAAAATTTGTTGGAGAGGAATTACTTTTCAGGTGTGCTTGATGCAACAAGCTAATTGACACATCTGGCAAATGGAACTGAGTTCAATCTGTCTGTGCTTTCCAGAAACTTGTATTTGTGTGAGCAGAGATGATGAAACATGTTCATGACTAAGTAAATTTGTTTGTCTGTCCCCAAAATTACGTATGAGTATGAATATATTAGAGAACAGTATGATCTATTTTAATCTTGACTGAGTTGGATATAAAAATTTTAGTAGTTCTGTTAATGTTGTAATCATATTGAAATATATATTGTAGATTCAGTTTATGTACATATGCATTGACATTTGAAACACTGTTATATTTGCACCACTGGGCTATTATTTTATATAGAAATTTTTCTTCTTGCAGTCAAATTATCTATTATGGGATTGTGTACAGAATCCGATGTGAAAACTGCCATCTTTGACTGCTGAAATAGCTGAATGAAATAATTTTAAAATATGAGAAGGATTTAGACTTTTGTTTTTTATGTATCAAAAGGTTCAGAGATGAGCAAGCTGAAAGTGTTTGCATTAATATTTGTTGATATTCTTGAGATCAATTTTAGTTCTCAGCCTATTCTTTGAATAACAGTCAAATATTGCTACGAAATTTGTCCTGGCTTTCCCGCATCAAAGGGTTGAGTTTAAAAATAGGGATGAAAATAATTACGAAAAAAACGCGAGTAAAACAGCAAGATTAGAGCGGAGAAAGTCTCTCTTTTAGGCGCGTACGAATAAAGAAAAAACTCCTGCTCGGTGAGTAACAACAAAAGAAGAAAGTGTTTATTTACAATATACACAAAAAAAAAGGTAAAGGGAAAAAAAAGATGATTAGGAGAGAAAGAAAGGGAAAAGAGAAAATGTTCTTGACTTAAAAAAGGCTTGCTCAAAATATTTCTCTGAGCGCCTAAAGAGTTCTTTAAGCGATTAGATATTATTGTTATGGTTCAGATAGATACACTCACAGTTCTTGTAGAATTGGAAACCCGTTCGCAGATAAAGGAATCCTGCAGTTGAGTGAGTTGCTAGGTCGACGACAGAAGTCCAGTGGGCTCGTCAGAAGGAGTGGTGAAGTGATGCAGCCTTGGATTGGTCTTGAATAGTAGACCGACGTTCGTTCTTGACAGCCCGTTAGTAGTTCTTCTTTGGTGAAAGAGGCGCTGGAGCTCCCTAATGTTGACCTCACAGACGGTGGGCAGAATTCTCACTAGCAAAATAGGCAAGATTCTCCAAATTTATGGAGTTTTGGTAGACTCCGATGGATCGAGGATTTTTCCCTCCAAAATCGTTGTACAAAATTCCTGGCCCCACTATTGGTCAGAAAACACATTCTTATCTCTGATAAGAATCAGGGCCCTGGGAGCTGGTTTTGAAGGTACTGAAAACAGGTTGGTGTGAAGAAGCTGTGAGGTTTCTCCCAAGACTTTGTGGCACCATGGAAAGAATGATGGTGGTGGAATTCCCTTTTGTGTTTTCCTGCTCTCTCGTTAGCCAGAAAATATATTGTTATCTCTGATAAGAATTAGGCCTTGGGAGCCGGTTTTGAAATTAAAAAGAGGTTGGAGTGAGGATAGAAAAAATACTGAGAACTTGTGAATTGTTGTTCTCAAATTAAATTCCAACACTTTCCCCTCAAACAAAGATGCAATAAACTTCAGTTTGTTACAGAAACGAAATCCCATTTTTCCACCCACAAGATATCTAGCATGGAGTAAGATATGCATGAATTAAATCCAATTAAACCAATCCCTTCTGGGAAAAATATAAAATAACAATGTAATTTTAATACTAAAATTATTTTTAAGAGTAAATCTAATTAATCACACATTGTAGCCGAAAGAGCTACAAGTTAGTGAGACTAAAACGAGGAAAAGTTTAATACTTGTTTTCAACAAATAAGTACATTTTCTGAAATTTTATTAAAGGTAACTTACTAACAATGCGTAAGTTTTAATTGAAGTGAATCTAACCTATCCTGCCAGAGGATGGAATAGACAAATCGAGTGTAAGTTTACGATTAAACTTATTACATATTTATAGCCCAAAGTTCTTCGACTTCGTGGGCATGAATCAAAATTTTAATACTTGCTTCAACAATAAGTACATTTTCTGAAATTTTATTAAGGGGAACTTACTAACAACATGTAAGTTTTAACCCAAGTAATCCAACCTATCCTGCCAGAGAAAGGAATAGATACATTGAATGTAAGTTTACAATTACTTAAACATATTCAGAGCCCAAAGTTCTATGACTTCGTGGGCTGAGAACCGAGGACTACAACCAGCCCAAAATTCTCTGATTTCGGAGGTCCCAGAATACTAATCCCCACAATGATGTCTAGTAAATCGATGTTTATGTTACTACCGGAGTAGTTTGAAGTCATACTCAGGTCACTGATGCTGTTCAGCATTATGCCCATGACGCAGTTTGTTTACAGTTTAACGTCGTGCCCAGGACGCAATTTTTGTCATGGTTTAGTGTTGTGCCCAAGACGCAATGTGGGTTACAGTTTAACGTCGTGCCCAGGACGCAATTTTGGTCACAGTTTAATGTCGTGCCCAGGACACAATTCGGTTACAGTTTAATGTCGTGCGCAGGATCTCTGATAAGAATTAGGCCTTGGGAGCCGGTTTTGAAATTAAAAAGAGGTTGGAGTGAGGATAGAAAAAATAGCGAGAATGTGAACTTGTGAATTGTTGTTCTCAAATTAAATTCCAACAATATTTCTATAACTGAGCCGCATCCTTGCCACTTAATTTTTACACGTTAAATATGCTATGATCTACACACCTCTCCCACTTACTCAGCACCTCCTAACTTATCCATTACTGGCTCTACTATTAGTTACTATTGCAACTTGATATCCCACAAACCACTTGACCAATTCCACTAGTACATCAGAGTTATCTTAGGGTATATTTATTTGATATAAATACTTCATGGTGCACAGGTCCCCAGTCTACTCCCCATAAATCATTGGGTCTCTAACTACATAGCTAGGTGTGACCATTTCTACCCTAGGACACAGACCCAAACATATTCAGAAATCTGAAACCATACAAGCTGAATCTACTTATTCCCACAACAATTAGCTAATTTACTTTTTCCACAAAAAATAATTCTCAAAATTCATCAATTAATAACTTAATTAACCAACCTTTGAAGACAAAAAGACACACACGGCTCTTAAAATAAAAAAAAATTCCACCAACTGCTACAAAAATAAAAAAAACAGTTATTTTTCAGTTAATTACAATTAACAAAATAATTCTAAACTTGATAAAATTCAACTGATTAATGTAAACAGAAATCGCCGTGGGAATGCCCCGTAACAAAATGGTGTCAGTCTTTCTTTACGAAAAAAAAAATTCTATTGCCTTCATGTACACAAATTCAGGCCTCCACATGGCCAAAAGACTGCCAGACATACAGAATTTGTATTCATCCAAAAAGATTAAATGTGTCAAGCAAAATCAAACAATAATTTTTCTTTAATCGAGATTAAGTTAAGAATCAATAAAATGGATACATCATTTAATGACCATATCATATTTACATATACACTTTGGTAGATTCATTTTTTGAAGTGATGAAATAATTATTAACATAAAACAATTATAAAATATCATAAAGATTAACACTTTTGTTTTTCATGTATCAAAAGTTTTTGTTGTTATAAATAATATTATGCATATGAAACAAATATTTCATTTTGTAATATCAGATTATGTAAAGGTCATTCACTTGCAATAAAGTGAATTGGATTGCATACTAATATACAAGAGACATTTTAAAACTTTATTTCTTATAAAACTGCTTCTGAGGTGTAGTGTTACTGACTCATGGGAAGTAGTATGCACTCAACTGCCTCATGGCTAATAGCTGTATCTATTTATAGTCTTTGTGACTTAATCTGTAAGTGGTCATCTCATCTCCCTGTACTTAATAGGTTTTATTCGATTATTTTCCTGGTACTACTTCTGGGAGCTTCTGTCTCCTCACTATCTTCTTTCCTCTCCCTAAGAAATTGGCTAGATATGGGAGATCTTGATCATCTTTTTTCATAGGAGTGTTCCTCCAACAATTGTCCTTGTTGATCTCCAGAGTCTATATTACTCTTGATTTCACTGTCTATTTTGTCTTTGCCTTGACATGAAACTTCCGCCATCATTACTTTTAGGCTGACTATATATTTCTTCATTGCTATCATTTTGCAATCTAACTTGATCTGTATGTGCTAATATCCCATTTCCATCTTTTTTATTATCATAGTGTTCTGTCCACGTTGCATTATGATTCTTGCTTCTTGTAGAGTAGATAAACTATTTCTTTTATACCAAATTTTGTTATTGGTAGCATAGGACATGGTCTATGGGGCTATAATTTGTCTACCTATGAGGGCAGATGGTCTTCTCATTCTTCTAGCATATGGTCTTTCATATAACTTAGCAACAATTTTGGAAGAAATGTTTCAATTGCTTTTTTCCATTGTACACATATTTTCAATCCATTTTTATAGTTTGCACCATCCTTTCTGCTGATCTGTTTGATTGTGGATAGTATGAAGTGTGGGTTATATGGTTTGCACCGATTTTGTTCAACCATTGTCAAAGTTCCTTGTTTCACAGTCAAACTTCTTTTGTTGGAGACCTGTATTACTTCTGGCCAGCCTGAATACAAATCTACTAGTATTAGCAATAAGCCCACACCATTAACATGGGCATGATCTATGTGTACTCTGTCCCATGTTTGGGACTCTTTAGACCATATATGTGTTTTGTCTTCTTACATTTTCTTCTTTCATTGCACATTTTACACCTTTTTACACATTCTTGTACATCTCTAGAATAGCCAGTAAGATGTAAGAAAGGATTTTAGGAATTTTCATTCTTTTTCTCACTCTCAGAAATATTAAACATCAATCTCGACAAAGAATCTACATGTTGAATAGTATTGCCTTTGACATTCTCAACATCAAAACCATAATGGTTTTTCATTTTAATTCTTCGTTGTTAGTAGCACCAGCACATATGTCGTCCTGGCAGCTTATATCTTTTATATCGATATCAATATCTTGCTCTATAGCCCTTTGAAAAATCATAGATATTTGAAACACTTATTTTTGCACGACTGAGCTATTACTTTATATAGAATTTTACTTATTAAGTAAAAGTCTGTCATTTGAAAAAGAGCACTTTTTATGAATATAATTTAAAAAATATCCTTCATCTTGAAAGTTATTTGTACACTTGTGATTTCCTTAGTGGTATGCCATTCAAAGTATGAGTCAAACGTCTTTATTTTTTGCTGTTTACATAAACCTTTATTTAGAATTTCTCATTGAGAGCTAATGTGATGAAGAATGAGTGATGACATTTTTTCTTGGAATCAAATTATCTATCATTGTATTTGAAGAAAATGTAAATGAAATCAATTCATTTTTATGACTGAAATATCTGAATATCAAATCTCCAATATTGATTGTTTAAGATGGCTGATTGTCCTCTTTCATATTCTGTCCTCCATTACAGGCTGATTATCTTTCGACATATGCATATATATATATGTTTATATATATATATATATATATATATATATATATATATATATATATATATATATATATATATATATATGTATATATATATATAATGCAATTGAAATAAGATTTCAATACATTTTTTCCATATAAACTAAGAATTATGTCAGTCTTATATTCATCAATATTTTGTGTCATGATATTCTTTAAAAGTGAATGTATTCCAAAGGTAACAAAATGCTTTTCATGAAAATGCTCTTCTTATGTTAAGCATTGCACATTAGTACATAAATATTGAAATTAAATATCCATTATTATGAGTATTATTATTATTTATCATGTATGTTTTTTTTCTTTCTAGTAACCACTATAGTCAAAGGTACGGTTATGACTACCATACCTGAAATTCCATCGACAGGTAATATATTGTCTATTTTATTTCTCAACTGAGTTAGGAATGCAAAAATGGTAAATTTTTTAATGTTGGAATCATATTGAAATATATCTTGTAGATTTATTTTTCGGAGACCTGAAATATGCATTTAGAATTGAAAAACCGTTTTCTTTTCATCATTGAGCTAGTATTTGATATATAATGTTACTTCAAGAGACAATGCAATGTTGAATAAGTGATGAGGCTTCTTCTTGCAGTAAATTATCTGTTATAGTATTGTCTACAGAATCCAAATGAAAACAACCATCTGTGATTTCTGAAAAATTGTTGAATGGTATAATTTGAAAATATGAGTGATTTAGAATTCATTTTTATGCATGTAAATTTTGAATGACGATTTGTCTATAAGTTTTTGTATTAATATTTATGTTGATATTCTTTAGATGAAGTTTAGTCTCAGCCTATTCTTTGAATAACATTGAATCTACTTAAAATTTACAATAAGTTTGTACAAAATGATTTTCTCCTTTGGATATGAAACAATTATCATATCTTTCATAAAAAGTTGATATCATCAATGTGTTACTATCATTGTTTTTCCTTAATAAAATTTACTTCCATATGCCAGTATAACTACAAGTGTTACTTCAATTACTGGATATATTTTTTCTATGGAAACTAGTATAATGATAAGTGTAAATTAAGATACGAATCCATATAATGTAAACCTGTCCATATTTTGTAAGGTATTCATTGTTAGATTCATTCTTTGAAGTGATGAAATAATCAATGACAAATAAAATAATTGTAAAATATGCAAGATTAGTATATTTGATTTTTATGCATAAAATGATCAAGAGATGTGAAAGCTTTTTGTGTACTGTTGTTATTAGTAATATTATTATGTAACAAAAATGTGCCGTTATTATATCAGATGAAGCAAAAGACTGTCATTTGTAGAAGAGTAATTCTTATAAATATAATTTACAAATGTCCTTCATCTGGAAAGTTATTTGCACACTTGTGATTTTCTTAGTGGTATGCCATCCAAAGTATGAGTCAAACGTCTTTATTTTTTGCTGTTTTCATATACCTTTATTTAGAATTTCTCATTGAGAGCTAATGAGATGAAGAATGAGTGATGCCATTTCTTCTTTGAATCAAATCATCTATCATTGTATGTGTAGAAAATATAAATAAAATCTCTGTATTTTTACGACTGAATTATCTGAAGATCGAAACTCCATTACTGATTTATTAAAATGGTTGAATATCTTCTTTCATATTCAATCCTCCATTACAGGCTGAATACCTTTCTGCATATGCATTATATATATATGTTTATATATATATATATATATATATATATATATATATATATATATATATATATAATGCAATTGAAATAAGATTTCAATACATTTTTTCCATATAAACTAAGAATTATGTCAGTCAATTATTCATCAATATTTTGTGTCATGATATTCTTTAAAAGTGAATTTATTCCAAACGTAACAAAATGCTTTTCATGAAAATGTTCTTCTTATATGAAGCATTGCACATTAGTACATAAATATTGAAATTAAATATCCATTATTATGAGTATTATTATTATTTATCATGTATGTTTTTTTCTTTCTAGTAGCCCCTACAGTCAAAGGTACGGTTATGACTACCATACCTGAAATTCCATCAACAGGTAATATATTGTCTATTTTATTTCTCAACGGAGTTAGGAATGCAAAAATGGTGAATTTTTTAGTGTTGGAATCATATTGAAATATATCTTGTAGATTTATTTTTCGGAGACCTGAAATATGCATTTAGAATTGAAAAACCTTTTTCTTTTCATCATTGAGCTATTATTTGATATATAATGTTACTTCAAGAGACAATGCAATGTTGAATAAGTGATGGGGCTTCTGCTTGCAGTAAATTATCTGTTATAGTATTGTCTACAGAATCCAAATGAAAACAACCATCTGTGATTGCTGAAAAATTGTTGAATGGTATAATTTTAAAACATGAGTGTTTTAGAATTCTTTTTTATGCATGTAAATTTTGAATGATGATTTGTCTATAAGTGTTTGTATTAATATTTATGTTGATATTGTTTAGATGAAGTTTAGGTCTCAGCCTATTCTTTGAATAACAGTGAATCTAGTTAAAATTTACAATAATTTTGTACAAAATGATTTTCTCCTTTGGATATGAAACAATTATCATATCTTTCATAAAAAGTTGATATCATCAATGTGTTACTATCATTGTTTTTCCTTAATAAAATTTACTTCCATATGCCAGTATAACTACAAGTGTTACTTCAATTACTGGATGTATTTTTTCTATGGAAACTAGTATGATGATAAGTGTAAATTAAGATACGAATCCATATAATGTAAACATGTTCATATTTTGTAAGGTATTCATTGTTAGATTCATTCTTTGAAGTGATGAAATAATCAATGACAAATAAAATAATTGTAAAATATGCAAGATTAGTATATTTGATTTTTATGCATAAAATGATCAAGAGATGTGAAAGCTTTTTGTGTACTGTTGTTATTAGTAATATTATTATGTAACAAAAATGTCCCGTTATTATATCAGATGAAGCAAAAGACTGTCATTTGTAGAAGAGTAATTCTTATAAATATAATTTACAAATGTCCTTCATCTGGAAAGTTATTTGCACAATTGTGATTTTCTTAGTGGTATGCCATCCAAAGTATGAGTCAAACGTCTTTATTTTTTGCTGTTTTCATATACCTTTATTTAGAATTTCTCATTGAGAGCTAATGAGATGAAGAATGAGTGATGCCATTTCTTCTTTGAATCAAATCATCTATCATTGTATGTGTAGAAAATATAAATAAAACCTCTGTATTTTTACGACTGAATTATCTGAAGATCGAAACTCCATTACTGATTTATTAAAATGGTTGAATATCTTCTTTCATAATCAATCCTCCATTACAGGCTGAATACCTTTCTGCATATGCATTATATATATATGTTTATATATATATATATATATATATATATATATATATATATATATATATATATATATATATATATATATATATATATATATATATATATGTATAATGCAATTGAAATAAGATTTCAATACATTTTTTCCATATAAACTAAGAATTATGTCAGTCAATTATTCATCAATATTTTGTGTCATGATATTCATTAAAAGTGAATTTATTCCAAACGTAACAAAATGCTTTTCATGAAAATGTTCTTCTTATGTGAAGCATTGCACATTAGTACATAAATATTGAAATTAAATATCCATTATTATGAGTATTATTATTATTTATCATGTATGTTTTTTTCTTTCTAGTAGCCCCTACAGTCAAAGGTACGGTTATGACTACCATACCTGAAATTCCATCAACAGGTAATATATTGTCTATTTTACTTCTCAACTGAGTTAGGAATGCAAAAATGGTGA
The DNA here is from genome assembly GCA_964036315.1 of Acanthosepion esculentum. Classification (NCBI taxonomy): domain Eukaryota; kingdom Metazoa; phylum Mollusca; class Cephalopoda; order Sepiida; family Sepiidae; genus Acanthosepion; species Acanthosepion esculentum. The sequence continues at coordinate 43,497,744 of OZ038490.1, forward strand.
ATTTTTTAATGTTGGAATCATATTGAAATATATCTTGTAGATTTATTTTTCGGAGACCTGAAATATGCATTTAGAATTGAAAAACCGTTTTCTTTTCATCATTGAGCTATTATTTGATATATAATGTTACTTCAAGAGACAATGCAATGTTGAATAAGTGATGGGGCTTCTGCTTGCAGTAAATTATCTGTTATAGTATTGTCTACAGAATCCAAATGAAAACAACCATCTGTGATTGCTGAAAAATTGTTGAATGGTATAATTTTAAAACATGAGTGTTTTAGAATTCTTTTTTATGCATGTAAATTTTGAATGATGATTTGTCTATAAGTGTTTGTATTAATATTTATGTTGATATTGTTTAGATGAAGTTTAGGTCTCAGCCTATTCTTTGAATAACAGTGAATCTAGTTAAAATTTACAATAATTTTGTACAAAATGATTTTCTCCTTTGGATATGAAACAATTATCATATCTTTCATAAAAAGTTGATATCATCAATGTGTTACTATCATTGTTTTTCCTTAATAAAATTTACTTCCATATGCCAGTATAACTACAAGTGTTACTTCAATTACTGGATGTATTTTTTCTATGGAAACTAGTATGATGATAAGTGTAAATTAAGATACGAATCCATATAATGTAAACATGTTCATATTTTGTAAGGTATTCATTGTTAGATTCATTCTTTGAAGTGATGAAATAATCAATGACAAATAAAATAATTGTAAAATATGCAAGATTAGTATATTTGATTTTTATGCATAAAATGATCAAGAGATGTGAAAGCTTTTTGTGTACTGTTGTTATTAGTAATATTATTATGTAACAAAAATGTCCCGTTATTATATCAGATGAAGCAAAAGACTGTCATTTGTAGAAGAGTAATTCTTATAAATATAATTTACAAATGTCCTTCATCTGGAAAGTTATTTGCACAATTGTGATTTTCTTAGTGGTATGCCATCCAAAGTATGAGTCAAACGTCTTTATTTTTTGCTGTTTTCATATACCTTTATTTAGAATTTCTCATTGAGAGCTAATGAGATGAAGAATGAGTGATGCCATTTCTTCTTTGAATCAAATCATCTATCATTGTATGTGTAGAAAATATAAATAAAACCTCTGTATTTTTACGACTGAATTATCTGAAGATCGAAACTCCATTACTGATTTATTAAAATGGTTGAATATCTTCTTTCATAATCAATCCTCCATTACAGGCTGAATACCTTTCTGCATATGCATTATATATATATGTTTATATATATATATATATATATAGATATATATATATATATATATATATATATATATATATATATATATATATATATATATATATATATATATGTATAATGCAATTGAAATAAGATTTCAATACATTTTTTCCATATAAACTAAGAATTATGTCAGTCAATTATTCATCAATATTTTGTGTCATGATATTCATTAAAAGTGAATTTATTCCAAACGTAACAAAATGCTTTTCATGAAAATGTTCTTCTTATGTGAAGCATTGCACATTAGTACATAAATATTGAAATTAAATATCCATTATTATGAGTATTATTATTATTGATCATGTATGTTTTTTTCTTTCTAGTAGCCCCTACAGTCAAAGGTACGGTTATGACTACCATACCTGAAATTCCATCAACAGGTAATATATTGTCTATTTTACTTCTCAACTGAGTTAGGAATGCAAAAATGGTGAATTTTTTAATGTTGGAATCATATTGAAATATATCTTGTAGATTTATTTTTCGGAGACCTGAAATATGCATTTAGAATTGAAAAACCGTTTTCTTTTCATCATTGAGCTATTATTTGATATATAATGTTACTTCAAGAGACAATGCAATGTTGAATAAGTGATGAGGCTTCTTCGTGCAGTAAATTATCTGTTATAGTATTGTCTACAGAATCCAAATAAAAACAACCATCTGTGATTGCTGAAAAATTGTTGAATGGTATAATTTTAAAATATGAGTGTTTTAGAATTCCTTTTTATGCATGTAAATTTTGAATGATGATTTGTCTATAAGTGTTTGTATTAATATTTATGTTGATATTGTTTAGATGAAGTTTAGGTCTCAGCCTATTCTTTGAATAACAGTGAATCTACTTAAAATTTACAATAATTTTGTACAAAATGATTTTCTCCTTTGGATATGAAACAATTATCATATCTTTCATAAAAGGTTGATATCATCAATGTGTTACGATCATTGTTTTTCCTTAATAAAATTTACTTCCATATGCCAGTATAACTACAAGTGTTACTTCAATTACTGGATATATTTTTTCTATGGAAACTAGTATAATGATAAGTGTAAATTAAGATACAAATCCATATAATGTAAACATGTCCATATTTTGTAAGGTATTCATTGTTAGATTCATTCTTTGAAGAGATGAAATAATCAATGACAAATAAAATAATTGTAAAATATGCAAGATTAGTATATTTGATTTTTATGCATAAAATGATCAAGAGATGTGAAAGCTTTTTGTGTACTGTTGTTATTAGTAATATTATTATGTAACAAAAATGTCCCGTTATTATATCAGATGAAGCAAAAGACTGTCATTTGTAGAAGAGTAATTCTTATAAATATAATTTACAAATGTCCTTCATCTGGAAAGTTATTTGCACACTTGTGATTTTCTTAGTGGTATGCCATCCAAAGTATGAGTCAAACGTCTTTATTTTTTGCTGTTTTCATATACCTTTATTTAGAATTTCTCATTGAGAGCTAATGAGATGAAGAATGAGTGATGCCATTTCTTCTTTGAATCAAATCATCTATCATTGTATGTGTAGAAAATATAAATAAAACCTCTGTATTTTTACGACTGAATTATCTGAAGATCGAAACTCCATTACGGATTTATTAAAATGGTTGAATATCTTCTTTCATATTCAATCCTCCATTACAGGCTGAATACCTTTCTGCATATGCATTATATATATATGTTTATATATATATATATATATATATATATATATATATATATATATATATATATATATATAATGCAATTGAAATAAGATTTCAATACATTTTTTCCATATAAACTAAGAATTATGTCAGTCAATTATTCATCAATATTTTGTGTCATGATATTCTTTAAAAGTGAATGTATTCCAAAGGTAACAAAATGCTTTTCATGAAAATGTTCTTCTTATATGAAGCATTGCACATTAGTACATAAATATTGAAATTAAATATCCATTATTATGAGTATTATTATTATTTATCATGTATGTTTTTTTCTTTCTAGTAGCCCCTACAGTCAAAGGTACGGTTATGACTACCATACCTGAAATTCCATCAACAGGTAATATATTGTCTATTTCATTTCTCAACGGAGTTAGGAATGCAAAAATGGTGAATTTTTTAGTGTTGGAATCATATTGAAATATATCTTGTAGATTTATTTTTCGGAGACCTGAAATATGCATTTAGAATTGAAAAACCTTTTTCTTTTCATCATTTAGCTATTATTTGATATATAATGTTACTTCAAGAGACAATGCAATGTTGAATAAGTGATGGGGCTTCTGCTTGCAGTAAATTATCTGTTATAGTATTGTCTACAGAATCCAAATGAAAACAACCATCTGTGATTGCTGAAAAATTGTTGAATGGTATAATTTTAAAACATGAGTGTTTTAGAATTCTTTTTTATGCATGTAAATTTTGAATGATGATTTGTCTATAAGTGTTTGTATTAATATTTATGTTGATATTGTTTAGATGAAGTTTAGGTCTCAGCCTATTCTTTGAATAACAGTGAATCTACTTAAAATTTACAATAATTTTGTACAAAATGATTTTCTCCTTTGGATATGAAACAATTATCATATCTTTCATAAAAGGTTGATATCATCAATGTGTTACTATCATTGTTTTTCCTTAATAAAATTTACTTCCATATGCCAGTATAACTACAAGTGTTACTTCAATTACTGGATGTATTTTTTCTATGGAAACTAGTATAATGATAAGTGTAAATTAAGATACGAATCCATATAATGTAAACATGTTCATATTTTGTAAGGTATTCATTGTTAGATTCATTCTTTGAAGTGATGAAATAATCAATGACAAATAAAATAATTGTAAAATATGCAAGATTAGTATATTTGATTTTTATGCATAAAATGATCAAGAGATGTGAAAGCTTTTTGTGTACTGTTGTTATTAGTAATATTATTATGTAACAAAAATGTCCTGTTATTATATCAGATGAAGCAAAAGACTGTCATTTGTAGAAGAATAATTCTTATAAATATAATTTACAAATGTCCTTCATCTGGAAAGTTATTTGCACAATTGTGATTTTCTTAGTGGTATGCCATCCAAAGTATGAGTCAAACGTCTTTATTTTTTGCTGTTTTCATATACCTTTATTTAGAATTTCTCATTGAGAGCTAATGAGATGAAGAATGAGTGATGCCATTTCTTCTTTGAATCAAATCATCTATCATTGTATGTGTAGAAAATATAAATAAAACCTCTGTATTTTTACGACTGAATTATCTGAAGATCCAAACTCCATTACTGATTTATTAAAATGGTTGAATATCTTCTTTCATATTCAATCCTCCATTACAGGCTGAATACCTTTCTGCATATGCATTATATATATATGTTTATATATATATATATATATATATATATATATATATATATATATATATATATATATATATATATATAATGCAATTGAAATAAGATTTCAATACATTTTTTCCATATAAACTAAGAATTATGTCAGTCAATTATTCATCAATATTTTGTGTCATGATATTCTTTAAAAGTGAATTTATTCCAAACGTAACAAAATGCTTTTCATGAAAATGTTCTTCTTATGTGAAGCATTGCACATTAGTACATAAATATTGAAATTAAATATCCATTATTATGAGCATTATTATTATTTATCATGTATGTTTTTTTCTTTCTAGTAGCCCCTACAGTCAAAGGTACGGTTATGACTACCATACCTGAAATTCCATCAACAGGTAATATATTGTCTATTTTATTTCTCAACTGAGTTAGGAATGCAAAAATGGTGAATTTTTTAATGTTGGAATCATATTGAAATATATCTTGTAGATTTATTTTTCGGAGACCTGAAATATGCATTTAGAATTGAAAAACCTTTTTCTTTTCATCATTGAGCTATTATTTGATATATAATGTTACTTCAAGAGACAATGCAATGTTGAATAAGTGATGAGGCTTCTTCGTGCAGTAAATTATCTGTTATAGTATTGTCTACAGAATCCAAATAAAAACAACCATCTGTGATTGCTGAAAAATTGTTGAATGGTATAATTTTAAAATATGAGTGTTTTAGAATTCCTTTTTATGCATGTAAATTTTGAATGATGATTTGTCTATAAGTGTTTGTATTAATATTTATGTTGATATTGTTTAGATGAAGTTTAGGTCTCAGCCTATTCTTTGAATAACAGTGAATCTACTTAAAATTTACAATAATTTTGTACAAAATGATTTTCTCCTTTGGATATGAAACAATTATCATATCTTTCATAAAAGGTTGATATCATCAATGTGTTACTATCATTGTTTTTCCTTAATAAAATTTACTTCCATATGCCAGTATAACTACAAGTGTTACTTCAATTACTGGATGTATTTTTTCTATGGAAACTAGTATAATGATAAGTGTAAATTAAGATACGAATCCATATAATGTAAACATGTTCATATTTTGTAAGGTATTCATTGTTAGATTCATTCTTTGAAGTGATGAAATAATCAATGACAAATAAAATAATTGTAAAATATGCAAGATTAGTATATTTGATTTTTATGCATAAAATGATCAAGAGATGTGAAAGCTTTTTGTGTACTGTTGTTATTAGTAATATTATTATGTAACAAAAATGTCCCGTTATTATATCAGATGAAGCAAAACACTGTCATTTGTAGAAGAATAATTCTTATAAATATAATTTACAAATGTCCTTCATCTGGAAAGTTATTTGCACAATTGTGATTTTCTTAGTGGTATGCCATCCAAAGTATGAGTCAAACGTCTTTATTTTTTGCTGTTTTCATATACCTTTATTTAGAATTTCTCATTGAGAGCTAATGAGATGAAGAATGAGTGATGCCATTTCTTCTTTGAATCAAATCATCTATCATTGTATGTGTAGAAAATATAAATAAAACCTCTGTATTTTTACGACTGAATTATCTGAAGATCGAAACTCCATTACTGATTTATTAAAATGGTTGAATATCTTCTTTCATATTCAATCCTCCATTACAGGCTGAATACCTTTCTGCATATGCATTATATATATATGTTTATATATATATATATATATATATATATATATATATATATATATATATATATATATATATATATGATGCAATTGAAATAAGATTTCAATACATTTTTTCCATATAAACTAAGAATTATGTCAGTCAATTATTCATCAATATTTTGTGTCATGATATTCTTTAAAAGTGAATTTATTCCAAACGTAACAAAATGCTTTTCATGAAAATGTTCTTCTTATGTGAAGCATTGCACATTAGTACATAAATATTGAAATTAAATATCCATTATTATGAGCATTATTATTATTTATCATGTATGTTTTTTTCTTTCTAGTAGCCCCTACAGTCAAAGGTACGGTTATGACTACCATACCTGAAATTCCATCAACAGGTAATATATTGTCTATTTTATTTCTCAACTGAGTTAGGAATGCAAAAATGGTGAATTTTTTAATGTTGGAATCATATTGAAATATATCTTGTAGATTTATTTTTCGGAGACCTGAAATATGCATTTAGAATTGAAAAACCGTTTTCTTTTCATCATTGAGCTATTATTTGATATATAATGTTACTTCAAGAGACAATGCAATGTTGAATAAGTGATGAGGCTTCTTCTTGCAGTAAATTATCTGTTATAGTATTGTCTACAGAATCCAAATAAAAACAACCATCTGTGATTGCTGAAAAATTGTTGAATGGTATAATTTTAAAATATGAGTGTTTTAGAATTCCTTTTTATGCATGTAAATTTTGAATGATGATTTGTCTATAAGTGTTTGTATTAATATTTATGTTGATATTGTTTAGATGAAGTTTAGGTCTCAGCCTATTCTTTGAATAACAGTGAATCTAGTTAAAATTTACAATAATTTTGTACAAAATGATTTTCTCCTTTGGATATGAAACAATTATCATATCTTTCATAAAAGGTTGATATCATCAATGTGTTACTATCATTGTTTTTCCTTAATAAAATTTACTTCCATATGCCAGTATAACTACAAGTGTTACTTCAATTACTGGATATATTTTGTCTATGGAAACTAGTATAATGATAAGTGCAAATTAAGATACGAATCCATATAATGTAAACATGTCCATATTTTGTAAGGTATTCATTGTTAGATTCATTCTTTGAAGAGATGAAATAATCAATGACAAATAAAATAATTGTAAAATATGCAAGATTAGTATATTTGATTTTTATGCATAAAATGATCAAGAGATGTGAAAGCTTTTTGTGTACTGTTGTTATTAGTAATATTATTATGTAACAAAAATGTCCCGTTATTATATCAGATGAAGCAAAAGACTGTCATTTGTAGAAGAGTAATTCTTATAAATATAATTTACAAATGTCCTTCATCTGGAAAGTTATTTGCACACTTGTGATTTTCTTAGTGGTATGCCATCCAAAGTATGAGTCAAACGTCTTTATTTTTTGCTGTTTTCATATACCTTTATTTAGAATTTCTCATTGAGAGCTAATGAGATGAAGAATGAGTGATGCCATTTCTTCTTTGAATCAAATCATCTATCATTGTATGTGTAGAAAATATAAATAAAACCTCTGTATTTTTACGACTGAATTATCTGAAGATCGAAACTCCATTACTGATTTATTAAAATGGTTGAATATCTTCTTTCATATTCAATCCTCCATTACAGGCTGAATACCTTTCTGCATATGCATTATATATATATGTTTATATATATATATATATATATAGATATATATATATATATATATATATATATATATATATATATAATGCAATTGAAATAAGATTTCAAGACATTTTTCCCATGTAAACTAAGAATTATGTCAGTCTTATATTCATCAATATTTTGTGTCATGATATTCTTTAAAAGTGAATTTATTCCAAACGTAACAAAATGCTTTTCATGAAAATGTTCTTCTTATGTTAAGCATTGCACATTAGTAAATAAATATTGAAATTAAATATCCATTATTATGAGTATTATTATTATTTATCATGTATGTTTTTTTCTTTCTAGTAACCCCTACAGTCAAAGGTACGGTTATGACTACCATACCTGAAATTCCATCAACAGGTAATATATTGTCTATTTTATTTCTCACCTGAGTTAGGAATGCAAAAATGGTGAATTTTTTAATGTTGGAATCATATTGAAATATATCTTGTAGATTTATTTTTCGGAGACCTGAAATATGCATTTAGAATTGAAAAACCGTTTTCTTTTCATCATTGAGCTATTATTTGATATATAATGTTACTTCAAGAGACAATGCAATGTTGAATAAGTGATGAGGCTTCTTCGTGCAGTAAATTATCTGTTATAGTATTGTCTACAGAATCCAAATAAAAACAACCATCTGTGATTGCTGAAAAATTGTTGAATGGTATAATTTTAAAATATGAGTGTTTTAGAATTCTTTTTTATGCATGTAAATTTTGAATGATGATTTGTCTATAAGTGTTTGTATTAATATTTATGTTGATATTGTTTAGATAAAGTTTAGGTCTCAGCCTATTCTTTGAATAACAGTGAATCTAGTTAAAATTTACAATAATTTTGTACAAAATGATTTTCTCCTTTGGATATGAAACAATTATCATATCTTTCATAAAAAGTTGATATCATCAATGTGTTACTATCATTGTTTTTCCTTAATAAAATTTACTTCCATATGCCAGTATAACTACAAGTGTTACTTCAATTACTGGATGTATTTTTTCTATGGAAACTAGTATAATGATAAGTGTAAATTAAGATACGAATCTATATAATGTAAACATGTTCATATTTTGTAAGGTATTCATTGCTAGATTCATTCTTTGAAGAGTTAAAATAATCTATGACAAATAAAATAATTGTAAAATATGCAAGATTAGTATATTTGATTTTTATGCATAAAATGATCAAGAGATGTGAAAGCTTTTTGTGTACTGTTGTTATTAGTAATATTATTATGTAACAAAAATGTCCCGTTATTATATCAGATGAAGCAAAAGACTGTCATTTGTAGAAGAGTAATTCTTATAAATATAATTTACAAATGTCCTTCATCTGGAAAGTTATTTGCACAATTGTGATTTTCTTAGTGGTATGCCATCCAAAGTATGAGTCAAACGTCTTTATTTTTTGCTGTTTTCATATACCTTTATTTAGAATTTCTCATTGAGAGCTAATGAGATGAAGAATGAGTGATGCCATTTCTTCTTTGAATCAAATCATCTATCATTGTATGTGTAGAAAATATAAATAAAACCACTGTATTTTTACGACTGAATTATCTGAAGATCGAAACTCCATTACTGATTTATTAAAATGGTTGAATATCTTCTTTCATATTCAATCCTCCATTACAGGCTGAATACCTTTCTGCATATGCATTATATATATATGTTTATATATATATATATATATATATATATATAATGCAATTGCAATAAGATTTCAATACATTTTTTCCATGGAAGCTAAGAATTATGTCAGTCTTATATTCATCAATATTTTGTGTCATGATATTCTTTAAAAGTGAATGTATTCCAAAGGTAACAAAATGCTTTTCATGAAAATGTTCTTCTTATGTTAAGCATTGCACATTAGTACATAAATATTGAAATTAAATATCCATTATTATGAGTATTATCATTATTTATCATGTATGTTTTTTTTCTTTCTAGTAACCCCTATAGTCACAGGTACTGTTATGACTACCATACCTGAAATTCCATCGACAGGTAATATATTGTCTATTTTATTTCTCAACGGAGTTAGGAATGCAAAAATGGTGAATTTTTTAGTGTTGGAATCATATTGAAATATATCTTGTAGATTTATTTTTCGGAGACCTGAAATATACATTTAGAATTGAAAAACCGTTTTCTTTTCATCATTGAGCTATTATTTGATATATAATGTTACTTCAAGAGACAATGCAATGTTGAATAAGTGATGAGGCTTCTTCTTGCAGTAAATTATCTGTTATAGTATTGTCTACAGAATCCAAATAAAAACAACCATCTGTGATTGCTGAAATTGTTGAATGGTATAATTTTAAAATATGAATGATTTAGAATTCATTTGTATGCATGTAAATTTTGAATGACGATTTATCTATAAGTGTTTGTATTAATATTTATGTTGATATTCTTTAGATGAAGTTTAGGTCTCAGCCTATTCTTTGAATAACAGTGAATCTACTTACAATTTACAATAAATGTGTACAAAATGATTTTCTCCTTTGGATATGAAACAATTAACATATCTTTCATAAAAAGTTGATATCATCAATGTGTTACTATCATTGTTTTTCCTTATTAAAATTTACTTCCATATGCCAGTATAACTACAAGTGTTACTTCAATTACTGGATATATTTTGTCTATGGAAACTAGTATAATGATAAGTGTAAATTAAGATAGGAATACATATAATGTAAACATGTCCATATTTTGTAAGGTATTCATTGTTAGATTCATTGTTTGAAGAGATGAAATAATCAATGACAAATAAAATAATTGTAAAATATACAGGATCAATATATTTGATTTTCGTGCATAAAATGTTTTAGACATGAGAAAGCTTTCTGTGTGCTGTTGTTATTAGTAATATTATACATATGTAATGAATATTTTATGTTCTCATATCAGATTAAAGAAAGGACTGTCATTTGTAGAAGAGTAATTCTTATAAATATAATTTACAAATGTCCTTCATCTGGAAAGTTATTTGCACACTTGTGATTTTCTTAGTGGTATGCCATCCAAAGTATGAGTCAAACCTCTTTATTTTTTGCTGTTTTCATATACCTTTATTTAGAATTTCTCATTGAGAGCTAATGAGATGAAGAATGAGTGATGCCATTTCTTCTTTGAATCAAATCATCTATCATTGTATGTGCAGAAAATATAAATAAAACCTCTGTATTTTTACGACTGAATTATCTGAAGATCCAACCTCCATTACTGATTTATTAAAATGGTTGAATATCTTCTTTCATATTCAGTCCTCCATTACAGGCTGAATACCTTTCTACATATGCATTATATATATATATGTTTATATATACATATATATATATATATATATATATATAATGCAATTGCAATAAGATTTCAATACATTTTTTCCATGTAAGCTAAGAATTATGTCAGTCTTATATTCATCAATATTTTGTGTCATGATATTCTTTAAAAGTGAATGTATTCCAAAGGTAACAAAATGCTTTTCATGAAAATGTTCTTCTTATGTTAAGCATTGCACATTAGTACATAAATATTGAAATTAAATATCCATTATTATGAGTATTATCATTATTTATCATGTATGTTTTTTTTCTTTCTAGTAACCCCTATAGTCACAGGTACTGTTATGACTACCATACCTGAAATTCCATCGACAGGTAATATATTGTCTATTTTATTTCTCAACCGAGTTAGGAATGCAAAAATGGTGAATTTTTTAGTGTTGGAATCATATTGAAATATATCTTGTAGATTTATTTTTTGGAGACCTGAAATATGCATTTAGAATTGAAAAACCATTTTCTTTTCATCATTGAGCTATTATTTGATATATAATGTTACTTCAAGAGACAATGCAATGTTGAATAAGTGATGAGGCTTCTTCTTGCAGTAAATTATCTGTTATAGTATTGTCTACAGAATCCAAATAAAAACAACCATCTGTGATTGCTGAAATTGTTGAATGGTATAATTTTAAAATATGAATGATTTAGAATTCATTTGTATGCATGTAAATTTTGAATGACGATTTATCTATAAGTGTTTGTATTAATATTTATGTTGATATTCTTTAGATGAAGTTTAGGTATCAGCCTATTCTTTGAATAACAGTGAATCTACTTAAAATTTACAATAATTTTGTACAAAATGATTTTCTCCTTTGGATATGAAACAATTATCATATCTTTCATAAAAAGTTGATATCATCAATGAGTTACTATCATTGTTTTTCCTTATTAAAATTTACTTCCATATGCCAGTATAACTACAAGTGTTACTTCAATTACTGGATATATTTTGTCTATGGAAACTAGTATAATGATAAGTGTAAATTAAGATAGGAATACATATAATGTAAACATGTCCATATTTTGTAAGGTATTCATTGTTAGATTCATTGTTTGAAGAGATGAAATAATCAATGACAAATAAAATAATTGTAAAATATACAGGATCAATATATTTGATTTTCGTGCATAAAATGTTTTAGACATGAGAAAGCTTTCTGTGTGCTGTTGTTATTATTAATATTATACATATGTAATGAATATTTTATGTTCTCATATCAGATTAAAGAAAGGACTGTCATTTGTAGAAGAGTAATTCTTATAAATATAATTTACAAATGTCCTTCATCTGGAAAGTTATTTGCACACTTGTGATTTTCTTAGTGGTATGCCATCCAAAGTATGAGTCAAACCTCTTTATTTTTTGCTGTTTTCATATACCTTTATTTAGAATTTCTCATTGAGAGCTAATGAGATGAAGAATGAGTGATGCCATTTCTTCTTTGAATCAAATCATCTATCATTGTATGTGCAGAAAATATAAATAAAACCTCTGTATTTTTACGACTGAATTATCTGAAGATCCAACCTCCATTACTGATTTATTAAAATGGTTGAATATCTTCTTTCATATTCAGTCCTCCATTACAGGCTGAATACCTTTCTACATATGCATTATATATATATGTTTATATATATATATATATATATATATATATATATATATATATATATATATAATGCAATTGCAATAAGATTTCAATACATTTTTCCCATGTAAACTAAGAATTATGTCAGTCTTTATTCATCAATATTTTGTGTCATGATATTCTTTAAAAGTGAATGTATTCCAAAGGTAACAAAATGCTTTTCATGAAAATGTTCTTCTTATGTTAAGCATTGCACATTAGTACATAAATATTGAAATTAAATATCCATTATTATGAGTATTATCATTATTTATCATGTATGTTTTTTTTCTTTCTAGTAACCCCTATAGTCACAGGTACTGTTATGACTACCATACCTGAAATTCCATCGACAGGTAATATATTGTCTATTTTATTTCTCAACCGAGTTAGGAATGCAAAAATGGTGAATTTTTTAGTGTTGGAATCATATTGAAATATATCTTGTAGATTTATTTTTCGGAGACCTGAAATATACATTTAGAATTGAAAAACCGTTTTCTTTTCATCATTGAGCTATTATTTGATATATAATGTTACTTCAAGAGACAATGCAATGTTGAATAAGTGATGAGGCTTCTTCTTGCAGTAAATTATCTGTTATAGTATTGTCTACAGAATCCAAATAAAAACAACCATCTGTGATTGCTGAAATTGTTGAATGGTATAATTTTAAAATATGAATGATTTAGAATTCATTTGTATGCATGTAAATTTTGAATGACGATTTATCTATAAGTGTTTGTATTAATATTTATGTTGATATTCTTTAGATGAAGTTTAGGTCTCAGCCTATTCTTTGAATAACAGTGAATCTACTTAAAATTTATAATAATTTTGTACAAAATGATTTTCTCCTTTGGATATGAAACAATTAACATATCTTTCATAAAAAGTTGATATCATCAATGTGTTACTATCATTGTTTTTCCTTATTAAAATTTATTTCCATATGCCAGTATAACTACAAGTGTTACTTCAATTACTGGATATATTTTGTCTATGGAAACTAGTATAATGATAAGTGTAAATTAAGATAGGAATACATATAATGTAAACATGTCCATATTTTGTAAGGTATTCATTGTTAGATTCATTCTTTGAAGAGATGAAATAATCAATGACAAATAAAATAATTGTAAAATATACAGGATCAATATATTTGATTTTCGTGCATAAAATGTTTTAGACATGAGAAAGCTTTCTGTGTACTGTTGTTATTAGTAATATTATACATATATAATGAATATTTTATGTTCTCATATCAGATTAAAGAAAGGACTGTCATTTGTAGAAGAGTAATTCTTATAAATATAATTTACAAATGTCCTTCATCTGGAAAGTTATTTGCACACTTGTGATTTTCTTAGTGGTATGCCATCTAAAGTATGAGTCAAACCTCTTTATTTTTTGCTGTTTTCATATACCTTTATTTAGAATTTCTCATTGAGAGCTAATGAGATGAAGAATGAGTGATGCCATTTCTTCTTTGAATCAAATCATCTATCATTGTATGTGCAGAAAATATAAATAAAACCTCTGTATTTTTACGACTGAATTATCTGAAGATCCAACCTCCATTACTGATTTATTAAAATGGTTGAATATCTTCTTTCATATTCAGTCCTCCATTACAGGCTGAATACCTTTCTACATATGCATTATATATATATGTTTATATATACATATATATATATATATATATATATATATATAATGCAATTGCAATAAGATTTCAATACATTTTTTCCATGTAAGCTAAGAATTATGTCAGTCTTATATTCATCAATATTTTGTGTCATGATATTCTTTAAAAGTGAATGTATTCCAAAGGTAACAAAATGCTTTTCATGAAAATGTTCTTCTTATGTTAAGCATTGCACATTAGTACATAAATATTGAAATTAAATATCCATTATTATGAGTATTATCATTATTTATCATGTATGTTTTTTTTCTTTCTAGTAACCCCTATAGTCACAGGTACTGTTATGACTACCATACCTGAAATTCTATCGACAGGTAATATATTGTCTATTTTATTTCTCAACCGAGTTAGGAATGCAAAAATGGTGAATTTTTTAGTATTGGAATCATATTGAAATATATCTTGTAGATTTATTTTTTGGAGACCTGAAATATGCATTTAGAATTGAAAAACCGTTTTCTTTTCATCATTGAGCTATTATTTGATATATAATGTTACTTCAAGAGACAATGCAATGTTGAATAAGTGATGAGGCTTCTTCTTGCAGTAAATTATCTGTTATAGTATTGTCTACAGAATCCAAATAAAAACAACCATCTGTGATTGCTGAAATTGTTGAATGGTATAATTTTAAAATATGAATGATTTAGAATTCATTTGTATGCATGTAAATTTTGAATGACGATTTATCTATAAGTGTTTGTATTAATATTTATGTTGATATTCTTTAGATGAAGTTTAGGTCTCAGCCTATTCTTTGAATAACAGTGAATCTACTTAAAATTTACAATAATTTTGTACAAAATGATTTTCTCCTTTGGATATGAAACAATTATCATATCTTTCATAAAAAGTTGATATCATCAATGTGTTACTATCATTGTTTTTCCTTATTAAAATTTACTTCCATATGCCAGTATAACTACAAGTGTTACTTCAATTACTGGATATATTTTGTCTATGGAAACTAGTATAATGATAAGTGTAAATTAAGATAGGAATACATATAATGTAAACATGTCCATATTTTGTAAGGTATTCATTGTTAGATTCATTGTTTGAAGAGATGAAATAATCAATGACAAATAAAATAATTGTAAAATATACAGGATCAATATATTTGATTTTCGTGCATAAAATGTTTTAGACATGAGAAAGCTTTCTGTGTGCTGTTGTTATTAGTAATATTATACATATGTAATGAATATTTTATGTTCTCATATCAGATTAAAGAAAGGACTGTCATTTGTAGAAGAGTAATTCTTATAAATATAATTTACAAATGTCCTTCATCTGGAAAGTTATTTGCACACTTGTGATTTTCTTAGTGGTATGCCATCCAAAGTATGAGTCAAACCTCTTTATTTTTTGCTGTTTTCATATACCTTTATTTAGAATTTCTCATTGAGAGCTAATGAGATGAAGAATGAGTGATGCCATTTCTTCTTTGAATCAAATCATCTATCATTGTATGTGCAGAAAATATAAATAAAACCTCTGTATTTTTACGACTGAATTATCTGAAGATCCAACCTCCATTACTGATTTATTAAAATGGTTGAATATCTTCTTTCATATTCAGTCCTCCATTACAGGCTGAATACCTTTCTACATATGCATTATATATATATGTTTATATATACATATATATATATATATATATATATATATATATATATATATATATATATATATATATATAATGCAATTGCAATAAGATTTCAATACATTTTTCCCATGTAAACTAAGAATTATGTCAGTCTTTATTCATCAATATTTTGTGTCATGATATTCTTTAAAAGTGAATGTATTCCAAAGGTAACAAAATGCTTTTCATGAAAATGTTCTTCTTATGTTAAGCATTGCACATTAGTACATAAATATTGAAATTAAATATCCATTATTATGAGTATTATCATTATTTATCATGTATGTTTTTTTTCTTTCTAGTAACCCCTATAGTCACAGGTACTGTTATGACTACCATACCTGAAATTCCATCGACAGGTAATATATTGTCTATTTTATTTCTCAACCGAGTTAGGAATGCAAAAATGGTGAATTTTTTAGTGTTGGAATCATATTGAAATATATCTTGTAGATTTATTTTTCGGAGACCTGAAATATACATTTAGAATTGAAAAACCGTTTTCTTTTCATCATTGAGCTATTATTTGATATATAATGTTACTTCAAGAGACAATGCAATGTTGAATAAGTGATGAGGCTTCTTCTTGCAGTAAATTATCTGTTATAGTATTGTCTACAGAATCCAAATAAAAACAACCATCTGTGATTGCTGAAATTGTTGAATGGTATAATTTTAAAATATGAATGATTTAGAATTCATTTGTATGCATGTAAATTTTGAATGACGATTTATCTATAAGTGTTTGTATTAATATTTATGTTGATATTCTTTAGATGAAGTTTAGGTCTCAGCCTATTCTTTGAATAACAGTGAATCTACTTAAAATTTATAATAATTTTGTACAAAATGATTTTCTCCTTTGGATATGAAACAATTAACATATCTTTCATAAAAAGTTGATATCATCAATGTGTTACTATCATTGTTTTTCCTTATTAAAATTTATTTCCATATGCCAGTATAACTACAAGTGTTACTTCAATTACTGGATATATTTTGTCTATGGAAACTAGTATAATGATAAGTGTAAATTAAGATAGGAATACATATAATGTAAACATGTCCATATTTTGTAAGGTATTCATTGTTAGATTCATTCTTTGAAGAGATGAAATAATCAATGACAAATAAAATAATTGTAAAATATACAGGATCAATATATTTGATTTTCGTGCATAAAATGTTTTAGACATGAGAAAGCTTTCTGTGTACTGTTGTTATTAGTAATATTATACATATATAATGAATATTTTATGTTCTCATATCAGATTAAAGAAAGGACTGTCATTTGTAGAAGAGTAATTCTTATAAATATAATTTACAAATGTCCTTCATCTGGAAAGTTATTTGCACACTTGTGATTTTCTTAGTGGTATGCCATCTAAAGTATGAGTCAAACCTCTTTATTTTTTGCTGTTTTCATATACCTTTATTTAGAATTTCTCATTGAGAGCTAATGAGATGAAGAATGAGTGATGCCATTTCTTCTTTGAATCAAATCATCTATCATTGTATGTGCAGAAAATATAAATAAAACCTCTGTATTTTTACGACTGAATTATCTGAAGATCCAACCTCCATTACTGATTTATTAAAATGGTTGAATATCTTCTTTCATATTCAGTCCTCCATTACAGGCTGAATACCTTTCTACATATGCATTATATATATATGTTTATATATACATATATATATATATATATATATATATATAATGCAATTGCAATAAGATTTCAATACATTTTTTCCATGTAAGCTAAGAATTATGTCAGTCTTATATTCATCAATATTTTGTGTCATGATATTCTTTAAAAGTGAATGTATTCCAAAGGTAACAAAATGCTTTTCATGAAAATGTTCTTCTTATGTTAAGCATTGCACATTAGTACATAAATATTGAAATTAAATATCCATTATTATGAGTATTATCATTATTTATCATGTATGTTTTTTTTCTTTCTAGTAACCCCTATAGTCACAGGTACTGTTATGACTACCATACCTGAAATTCTATCGACAGGTAATATATTGTCTATTTTATTTCTCAACCGAGTTAGGAATGCAAAAATGGTGAATTTTTTAGTGTTGGAATCATATTGAAATATATCTTGTAGATTTATTTTTTGGAGACCTGAAATATGCATTTAGAATTGAAAAACCGTTTTCTTTTCATCATTGAGCTATTATTTGATATATAATGTTACTTCAAGAGACAATGCAATGTTGAATAAGTGATGAGGCTTCTTCTTGCAGTAAATTATCTGTTATAGTATTGTCTACAGAATCCAAATAAAAACAACCATCTGTGATTGCTGAAATTGTTGAATGGTATAATTTTAAAATATGAATGATTTAGAATTCATTTGTATGCATGTAAATTTTGAATGACGATTTATCTATAAGTGTTTGTATTAATATTTATGTTGATATTCTTTAGATGAAGTTTAGGTCTCAGCCTATTCTTTGAATAACAGTGAATCTACTTAAAATTTACAATAATTTTGTACAAAATGATTTTCTCCTTTGGATATGAAACAATTATCATATCTTTCATAAAAAGTTGATATCATCAATGTGTTACTATCATTGTTTTTCCTTATTAAAATTTACTTCCATATGCCAGTATAACTACAAGTGTTACTTCAATTACTGGATATATTTTGTCTATGGAAACTAGTATAATGATAAGTGTAAATTAAGATAGGAATACATATAATGTAAACATGTCCATATTTTGTAAGGTATTCATTGTTAGATTCATTGTTTGAAGAGATGAAATAATCAATGACAAATAAAATAATTGTAAAATATACAGGATCAATATATTTGATTTTCGTGCATAAAATGTTTTAGACATGAGAAAGCTTTCTGTGTGCTGTTGTTATTAGTAATATTATACATATGTAATGAATATTTTATGTTCTCATATCAGATTAAAGAAAGGACTGTCATTTGTAGAAGAGTAATTCTTATAAATATAATTTACAAATGTCCTTCATCTGGAAAGTTATTTGCACACTTGTGATTTTCTTAGTGGTATGCCATCCAAAGTATGAGTCAAACCTCTTTATTTTTTGCTGTTTTCATATACCTTTATTTAGAATTTCTCATTGAGAGCTAATGAGATGAAGAATGAGTGATGCCATTTCTTCTTTGAATCAAATCATCTATCATTGTATGTGCAGAAAATATAAATAAAACCTCTGTATTTTTACGACTGAATTATCTGAAGATCCAACCTCCATTACTGATTTATTAAAATGGTTGAATATCTTCTTTCATATTCAGTCCTCCATTACAGGCTGAATACCTTTCTACATATGCATTATATATATATGTTTATATATACATATATATATATATATATATATAATGCAATTGCAATAAGATTTCAATACATTTTTTCCATGTAAGCTAAGAATTATGTCAGTCTTATATTCATCAATATTTTGTGTCATGATATTCTTTAAAAGTGAATGTATTCCAAAGGTAACAAAATGCTTTTCATGAAAATGTTCTTCTTATGTTAAGCATTGCACATTAGTACATAAATATTGAAATTAAATATCCATTATTATGAGTATTATCATTATTTATCATGTATGTTTTTTTTCTTTCTAGTAACCCCTATAGTCACAGGTACTGTTATGACTACCATACCTGAAATTCCATCGACAGGTAATATATTGTCTATTTTATTTCTCAACCGAGTTAGGAATGCAAAAATGGTGAATTTTTTAGTGTTGGAATCATATTGAAATATATCTTGTAGATTTATTTTTTGGAGACCTGAAATATGCATTTAGAATTGAAAAACCATTTTCTTTTCATCATTGAGCTATTATTTGATATATAATGTTACTTCAAGAGACAATGCAATGTTGAATAAGTGATGAGGCTTCTTCTTGCAGTAAATTATCTGTTATAGTATTGTCTACAGAATCCAAATAAAAACAACCATCTGTGATTGCTGAAATTGTTGAATGGTATAATTTTAAAATATGAATGATTTAGAATTCATTTGTATGCATGTAAATTTTGAATGACGATTTATCTATAAGTGTTTGTATTAATATTTATGTTGATATTCTTTAGATGAAGTTTAGGTATCAGCCTATTCTTTGAATAACAGTGAATCTACTTAAAATTTACAATAGTTTTGTACAAAATGATTTTCTCCTTTGGATATGAAACAATTATCATATCTTTCATAAAAAGTTGATATCATCAATGAGTTACTATCATTGTTTTTCCTTATTAAAATTTACTTCCATATGCCAGTATAACTACAAGTGTTACTTCAATTACTGGATATATTTTGTCTATGGAAACTAGTATAATGATAAGTGTAAATTAAGATAGGAATACATATAATGTAAACATGTCCATATTTTGTAAGGTATTCATTGTTAGATTCATTGTTTGAAGAGATGAAATAATCAATGACAAATAAAATAATTGTAAAATATACAGGATCAATATATTTGATTTTCGTGCATAAAATGTTTTAGACATGAGAAAGCTTTCTGTGTGCTGTTGTTATTAGTAATATTATACATATGTAATGAATATTTTATGTTCTCATATCAGATTAAAGAAAGGACTGTCATTTGTAGAAGAGTAATTCTTATAAATATAATTTACAAATGTCCTTCATCTGGAAAGTTATTTGCACACTTGTGATTTTCTTAGTGGTATGCCATCCAAAGTATGAGTCAAACCTCTTTATTTTTTGCTGTTTTCATATACCTTTATTTAGAATTTCTCATTGAGAGCTAATGAGATGAAGAATGAGTGATGCCATTTCTTCTTTGAATCAAATCATCTATCATTGTATGTGCAGAAAATATAAATAAAACCTCTGTATTTTTACGACTGAATTATCTGAAGATCCAACCTCCATTACTGATTTATTAAAATGGTTGAATATCTTCTTTCATATTCAGTCCTCCATTACAGGCTGAATACCTTTCTACATATGCATTATATATATATGTTTATATATACATATATATATATATATATATATATATATATATATATATATATATATATATATATATATATATAATGCAATTGCAATAAGATTTCAATACATTTTTCCCATGTAAACTAAGAATTATGTCAGTCTTTATTCATCAATATTTTGTGTCATGATATTCTTTAAAAGTGAATGTATTCCAAAGGTAACAAAATGCTTTTCATGAAAATGTTCTTCTTATGTTAAGCATTGCACATTAGTACATAAATATTGAAATTAAATATCCATTATTATGAGTATTATCATTATTTATCATGTATGTTTTTTTTCTTTCTAGTAACCCCTATAGTCACAGGTACTGTTATGACTACCATACCTGAAATTCCATCGACAGGTAATATATTGTCTATTTTATTTCTCAACCGAGTTAGGAATGCAAAAATGGTGAATTTTTTAGTGTTGGAATCATATTGAAATATATCTTGTAGATTTATTTTTCGGAGACCTGAAATATACATTTAGAATTGAAAAACCGTTTTCTTTTCATCATTGAGCTATTATTTGATATATAATGTTACTTCAAGAGACAATGCAATGTTGAATAAGTGATGAGGCTTCTTCTTGCAGTAAATTATCTGTTATAGTATTGTCTACAGAATCCAAATAAAAACAACCATCTGTGATTGCTGAAATTGTTGAATGGTATAATTTTAAAATATGAATGATTTAGAATTCATTTGTATGCATGTAAATTTTGAATGACGATTTATCTATAAGTGTTTGTATTAATATTTATGTTGATATTCTTTAGATGAAGTTTAGGTCTCAGCCTATTCTTTGAATAACAGTGAATCTACTTAAAATTTACAATAATTTTGTACAAAATGATTTTCTCCTTTGGATATGAAACAATTAACATATCTTTCATAAAAAGTTGATATCATCAATGTGTTACTATCATTGTTTTTCCTTATTAAAATTTACTTCCATATGCCAGTATAACTACAAGTGTTACTTCAATTACTGGATATATTTTGTCTATGGAAACTAGTATAATGATAAGTGTAAATTAAGATAGGAATACATATAATGTAAACATGTCCATATTTTGTAAGGTATTCATTGTTAGATTCATTCTTTGAAGAGATGAAATAATCAATGACAAATAAAATAATTGTAAAATATACAGGATCAATATATTTGATTTTCGTGCATAAAATGTTTTAGACATGAGAAAGCTTTCTGTGTACTGTTGTTATTAGTAATATTATACATATGTAATGAATATTTTATGTTCTCATATAAGATTAAAGAAAGGACTGTCATTTGTAGAAGAGTAATTCTTATAAATATAATTTACAAATGTCCTTCATCTGGAAAGTTATTTGCACACTTGTGATTTTCTTAGTGGTATGCCATCTAAAGTATGAGTCAAACCTCTTTATTTTTTGCTGTTTTCATATACCTTTATTTAGAATTTCTCATTGAGAGCTAATGAGATGAAGAATGAGTGATGCCATTTCTTCTTTGAATCAAATCATCTATCATTGTATGTGCAGAAAATATAAATAAAACCTCTGTATTTTTACGACTGAATTATCTGAAGATCCAACCTCCATTACTGATTTATTAAAATGGTTGAATATCTTCTTTCATATTCAGTCCTCCTTTACAGGCTGAATACCTTTCTACATATGCATTATATATATATGTTTATATATACATATATATATATATATATATATATATATAATGCAATTGCAATAAGATTTCAATACATTTTTCCCATGTAAACTAAGAATTATGTCAGTCTTATATTCATCAATATTTTGTGTCATGATATTCTTTAAAAGTGAATGTATTCCAAAGGTAACAAAATGCTTTTCATGAAAATGTTCTTCTTATGTTAAGCATTGCACATTAGTACATAAATATTGAAATTAAATATCCATTATTATGAGTATTATTATTATTTATCATGTATGTTTTTTTTCTTTCTAGTAACCCCTATAGTCACAGGTACTGTTATGACTACCATACCTGAAATTCCATCGACAGGTAATATATTGTCTATTTTATTTCTCAACGGAGTTAGGAATGCAAAAATGGTGAATTTTTTAGTGTTGGAATCATATTGAAATATATCTTGTATATTTATTTTTTGGAGACCTGAAATATGCATTTAGAATTGAAAAACCGTTTTCTTTTCATCATTGAGCTATTATTTGATATATAATGTTACTTCAAGAGACAATGCAATGTTGAATAAGTGATGAGGCTTCTTCTTGCAGTAAATTATCTGTTATAGTATTGTCTACAGAATCCAAATAAAAACAACCATCTGTGATTGCTGAAATTGTTGAATGGTATAATTTTAAAATATGAATGATTTAGAATTCATTTGTATGCATGTAAATTTTGAATGACGATTTATCTATAAGTGTTTGTATTAATATTTATGTTGATATTCTTTAGATGAAGTTTAGGTCTCAGCCTATTCTTTGAATAACAGTGAATCTACTTAAAATTTACAATAATTTTGTACAAAATGATTTTCTCCTTTGGATATGAAACAATTATCATATCTTTCATAAAAAGTTGATATCATCGATGTGTTACTATCATTGTTTTTCCTTATTCAAATTTACTTCCATATGCCAGTATAACTACAAGTGTTACTTCAATTACTGGATATATTTTGTCTATGGAAACTAGTATAATGATAAGTGTAAATTAAGATAGGAATACATATAATGTAAACATGTCCATATTTTGTAAGGTATTCATTGTTAGATTCATTCTTTGAAGAGATGAAATAATCTATGACAAATAAAATAATTGTAAAATATACAGGATCAATATATTTGATTTTCGTGTATAAAATGTTTTAGACATGAGAAAGCTTTCTGTGTGCTGTTGTTATTAGTAATATTATACATATGTAATGAATATTTTATGTTCTCATATCAGATTAAAGAAAGGACTGTCATTTGTAGAAGAGTAATTCTTATAAATATAATTTACAAATGTCCTTCATCTGGAAAGTTATTTGCACACTTGTGATTTTCTTAGTGGTATGCCATCTAAATTATGAGTCAAACCTCTTTATTTTTTGCTGTTTTCATATACCTTTATTTAGAATTTCTCATTGAGAGCTAATGAGATGAAGAATGAGTGATGCCATTTCTTCTTTGAATCAAATCATCTATCATTGTATGTGCAGAAAATATAAATAAAACCTCTGTATTTTTACGACTGAATTATCTGAAGATCCAACCTCCATTACTGATTTATTAAAATGGTTGAATATCTTCTTTCATATTCAGTCCTCCTTTACAGGCTGAATACCTTTCTACATATGCATTATATATATATGTTTATATATACATATATATATATATATATATATATATATATATATATATATATATATATATATATAATGCAATTGCAATAAGATTTCAATACATTTTTCCCATGTAAACTAAGAATTATGTCAGTCTTATATTCATCAATATTTTGTGTCATGATATTCTTTAAAAGTGAATGTATTCCAAAGGTAACAAAATGCTTTTCATGAAAATGTTCTTCTTATGTTAAGCATTGCACATTAGTACATAAATATTTTAAATTAAATATCCATTATTATGAGTATTATTATTATTTATCATGTATGTTTTTTTTCTTTCTAGTAACCCCTATAGTCACAGGTACGGTTATGACTACCATACCTGAAATTCCATCGACAGGTAATATATTGTCTATTTTATTTCTCAACGGAGTTAGGAATGCAAAAATGGTGAATTTCTTAATGTTGGAATCATATTGAAATATATCTTGTAGATTTATTTTTCGGAGACCTGAAATATGCATTTAGAATTGAAAAACCGTTTTCTTTTCATCATTGAGCTATTATTTGATATATAATGTTACTTCAAGAAACAATGCAATGTTGAATAAGTGATGAGGCTTCTTCTTGCAGTAAATTATCTATTATAGGATTGTCTACAGAATCCAAATAAAAACAACCATCTGTGATTGCTGAAATTGTTGAATGGTATAATTTTAAAATATGAGTGATTTAGAATTCATTTTTATGCATGTAAATTTTGAATGTTGATTTGTCTATAAGTGTTTGTATTAATATTTATGTTGATATTCTTTAGATGAAGTTTAGGTCTCAGCCTATTCTTTGAATAACAGTGAATCTACTTAAAATTTACAATAATTTTGTACAAAATGATTTTCTCCTTTGGATATGAAACAATTATCATATCTTTCATAAAAAGTTGATATCATCAATGTGTTACTATCATTGTTTTTCCTTATTAAAATTTACTTCCATATGCCAGTATAACTACAAGTGTTACTTCAATTACCGGATATATTTTTACTATGGAAACTACTATAATGATAAGTGTAAATTAAGCTAGGTATACATATAATGGAAACATGTCCATATTTTGTAAGATATTCATTGTTAGATTCATTCTTTGAAGAGATGAAATAATCAATGATAAATAAAATAATTGTAAAATATACAGGTTCAATATATTTATTTTTATGCATAAAATGTTTTAGACATGAGAAAGCTTTCTGTGTGCTGTTGTTATTAGTAATATTATACATATGTAATGAATATTTTATGTTCTCATATCAGATTAAAGAAAGGACTGTCATTTGTAGAAGAGTAATTCTTATAAATATAATTTACAAATGTCCTTCATCTGGAAAGTTATTTGCACACTTGTGATTTTCTTAGTGGTATGCCATCCAAAGTATGAGTCAAACCTCTTTATTTTTTGCTGTTTTCATATACCTTTATTTATTTATCATTGTATGTGTAGAAAATATAAATAAAACCTCTGTATTTTTACGACTGAATTATCTGAAGATCCAAACTCCATTACTGATTTATTAAAATGGTTGAATATCTTCTTTCATATTCAGTCCTCCATTACAGGCTGAATACCTTTCTACATATGCATTATATATATATGTTATATATATATATATATATATATATATATATATATATATATATATATATATATATATATATTGTTACGAACTTGTAGCATATAGAATAAAATAACCACGGGTTCAAAAAGAAAACGTGGGACCCTTTCTCGGTCTTCACTCAGAAATGAAAGCAACACAAGGGAGTCAACGAAGAACAGACGCAAGACGATGGTTCTCAAAATAAAACATTTATTTACCAATATACAAACAGGTAAAAAAAAAGAAATACATTTAACAACGGGGAAGGGACCTATAAGAGAAGAAGGCGCGAGCGAATACATATACATACAAAAAAAAAGAAAGGGGATCAAGTCAAAAGAATCAACTTATCTGACCGTTGAGTTGACGTTTTGCACAAAGTTCAAATTCGCCGAAGCGAGAGTTTGTATTTTAACACAACGTTTTGGTCGGCCGACAATTTTCCAGAATGTTTTCCTTTCGGGAATGTTCAACGTTCTACAGCATCACGTATAGATGTTTCGTTGGTCGATACCGTTTATAGCAGCCCTTTCGCTTCTAGTCGACAGACTTCGTTGTCTTCCTCATTTCAGTGGGCAGTCCACTTTGGAATCGGGACGATCGCGTCCAACGATGTTCGTCTGCGACTCATCAGACGGAAACTGAGAAACCCTTTTTCGGCTCCTGCTGTCCCCAAAGACAGTCACGTGGGTTTTTTCTTCATCCTTGACCGGCACCCGGGAGGAAGCGGCAGTGATCACGCATCGTTTTCGTGATGGCCAAAATTTCAATCTGCCCTTAGGATGGCCTGATCACGTGAATGGCTGGAATTCAATCATGGTCGACCGCCGGATAGCTGTTGGGTTTCGGTACCAGGTCGTTTTCGCGTCGGGTCGCTTCAAAGTCATGGACCCGTGGTGTGTGGGTGGAAGAGTAGGTAAAGAGGGAAATAAGTTGTGAAGAGAAGAGGAGGGTATGAACATATTCGCTCGCAAGTTGAAGGCATTTGTAGATTCTTATCTATTTTGATTTATCTATTTATCTCCCTCTTTTTATACCTAACTAACTTTCATCTAGAATCTGAGATTCCTCTTTCTTACGCCTATGTTGTTAATGAAATTCGAGGCTACGTGACAATATATATATATATATATATATATAATGCAATTGAAATAAGATTTCAATGCATTTTTCCATGTAAACTAAGAATTATGTCAGTCTTATATTCATCAATATTTTGTGTCATGATATTCTTTAAAAGTGAATGTATTCCAAAGGTAACAAAATGCTTTTCATGAAAATCTTCTTCTTATGTTAAGCATTGCACATTAGTCCATAAATATTAAAATTAAATATCCATTATTATGAGTATTATTATTATTTATCATGTATGTTTTTTTTTCTTTCTAGTAACCCCTATAGTCACAGGTACTGTTATGACTACCATACCTGAAATTCCATCGACAGGTAATATATTGTCTATTTTATTTCTCAACGGAGTTAGGAATGCAAAAATGGTGAATTTTTTAATGTTGGAATCATATTGAAATATATCTTGTAGATTTATTTTTCGGAGACCTGAAATATGCATTTAGAATTGAAAAACTGTTTTCTTTTCATCATTGAGCTATTATTTGATATATAATGTTACTTCAAGAGACAATGCAATGTTGAATAAGTGATGAGGCTTCTTCTTGCAGTAAATTATCTGTTATAGTATTGTCTACAGAATCCAAATAAAAACAACCATCTGTGATTGCTGAAATTGTTGAATGGTATAATTTTAAAATATGAGTGATTTAGAATTCATTTTTATGCATGTATATTTTGAATGACGATTTGTCTATAAGTGTTTGTATTAATATTTATGTTGATATTCTTTTGATGAAGTTCAGGTCTCAGCCTATTCTTTGAATAACAGTGAATCTACTTAAAATTTACAATAATTTTGTACAAAATGATTTTCTCCTTTGGATATGAAACAATTATCATATCTTTCATAAAAAGTTGATATCATCAATGTGTTACTATCATTGTTTTTCCATATTAAAATTTACTTCCATATGCCAGTATAACTACAAGTGTTACTTCAATTACTGGATATATTTTGTCTATGGAAACTAGTATAATGATAAGTGTAAATTAAGATAGGAATACATATAATGTAAACATGTCCATATTTTGTAAGGTATTCATTGTTAGATTCATTCTTTGAAGAAATGAAATAATCAATGACAAATAAAATAATTGTAAAATATACAGGATCAATATATTTGATTTTCGTGCATAAAATGTTTTAGACATGAGAAAGCTTTCTGTGTGCTGTTGTTATTAGTAATATTATACATATGTAATGAATATTTTATGTTCTCATATCAGATTAAAGAAAGGACTGTCATTTGTAGAAGAGTAATTCTTATAAATATAATTTACAAATGTCCTTCATCTGGAAAGTTATTTGCACACTTGTGATTTTCTTAGTGGTATGCCATCCAAAGTATGATTCAAACCTCTTTATTTTTTGCTGTTTTCATATACCTTTATTTAGAATTTCTCATTGAGAGCTAATGAGATGAAGAATGAGTGATGCCATTTCTTCTTTAAATCAAATCATCTATCATTGTATGTGTAGAAAATATAAATAAAACCTCTGTATTCTTACGACTGAATTATCTGAAGATCGAAACTCCATTACTGATTTGTTAAAATGGTTGAATATCTTCTTTCATATTCAGTCCTCCATTACAGGCTGAATAACTTTCTACATATGCTTTATATATATATGTTTATATATACATATATATATATATATATATATATATATATATATATATATATATATATATATATATAATGCAATTGAAATAAGATTTCAATACATTTTTCCCATGTAAACTAAGAATTATGTCAGTCTTATATTCATCAATATTTTGTGTCATGATATTCTTTAAAAGTGAATGTATTCCAAAGGTAACAAAATGCTTTTCATGAAAATGCTCTTCTTATGTTAAGCATTGCACATTAGTACATAAATATTGAAATTAAATATCCATTATTATGAGTATTATTATTATTTATCATGTATGTTTTTTTTCTTTCTAGTAACCCCTATAGTCACAGGTACTGTTATGACTACCATACCTGAAATTACATCGACAGGTAATATATTGTCTATTTTATTTCTCAACGGAGTTAGGAATGCAAAAATGGTGATTTGTTAGTGTTGGAATCATATTGAAATATATCTTGTAGATTTATTTTTCGGAGACCTGAAATATGCATTTAGAATTGAAAAACCGTTTTCTTTTCATCATTGAGCTATTATTTGATATATAATGTTACTTCAAGAGACAATGCAATGTTGAATAAGTGATGAGGCTTCTTCTTGCAGTAAATTATCTGTTATAGTATTGTCTACAGAATCCAAATAAAAACAACCATCTGTGATTGCTGAAATTGTTGAATGGTATAATTTTAAAATATGAGTGATTTAGAATTCATTTTTATGCATGTAAATTTTGAATGACGATTTGTCTATAAGTGTTTGTATTAATATTTATGTTGATATTCTTTTGATGAAGTTTAGGTCTCAGCCTATTCTTTGAATAACAGTGAATCTACTTAAAATTTACAATAATTTTGTACAAAATGATTTTCTCCTTTGGATATGAAACAATTATCATATCTTTCATAAAAAGTTGATATCATCAATGTGTTACTATCATTGTTTTTCCTTATTAAAATTTACTTCCATATGCCAGTATAACTACAAGTGTTACTTCAATTACCGGATATATTTTTTCTATGGAAACTACTATAATGATAAGTGTAAATTAAGATAGGAATACATATAATGTAAACATGTCCATATTTTGTAAGGTATTCATTGTTAGATTCATTCTTTGAAGAGATGAAATAATCAATGACAAATAAAATAATTGTAAAATATACAGGATCAATATATTTGATTTTCGTACATAAAATGTTTTAGACATGAGAAAGCTTTCTGTGTGCTGTTGTTATTAGTAATATTATACATATGTAATGAATATTTTATGTTCTCATATCAGATTAAAGAAAGGACTGTCATTTGTAGAAGAGTAATTCTTATAAATATAATTTACAAATGTCCTTCATCTGGAAAGTTATTTGCACACTTGTGATTTTCTTAGTGGTATGCCATCCAAAGTATGAGTCAAACCTCTTTATTTTTTGCTGTTTTCATATACCTTTATTTAGAATTTCTCATTGAGAGCTAATGAGATGAAGAATGAGTGATGCCATTTCTTCTTTGAATCAAATCATCTATCATTGTATGTGTAGAAAATATAAATAAAACCTCTGTATTTTTACGACTGAATTATCTGAAGATTCAAACTCCATTACTGATTTATTAAAATGGTTGAATATCTTCTTTCATATTCAGTCCTCCATTACAGGCTGAATACCTTTCTACATATGCATTATATATATATGTTTATATATACATATATATATATATATATATATATATATATATATATATATATATATATATAATGCAATTGAAATAAGATTTCAATACATTTTTCCCATGTAAACTAAGAATTATGTCCGTCTTATATTCATCAATATTTTGTGTCATGATATTCTTTAAAAGTGAATGTATTCCAAAGGTAACAAAATGCTTTTCATGAAAATGTTCTTCTTATATTAAGCATTGCACATTAGTACATAAATATTGAAATTAAATATCCATTATTATGAGTATTATTATTATTTATCATGTATGTTTTTTTTCTTTCTAGTAACCCCTATAGTCACAGGTACTGTTATGACTACCATACCTGAAATTCCATCGACAGGTAATATATTGTCGATTTTATTTCTCAACGGAGTTTGGAATGCAAAAATGGTGAATTTTTTAGTGTTGGAATCATATTGAAATATATCTAGTAGATTTATTTTTCGGAGACCTGAAATATGCATTTAGAATTGAAAAACCGTTTTCTTTTCATCATTGAGCTATTATTTGATATATAATGTTACTTCAAGAGACAATGCAATGTTGAAGAAGTGATGAGGCTTCTTCTTGCAGTAAATTATCTATTATAGGATTGTCTACAGAATCCAAATAAAAACAAACATCTGTGATTGCTGAAATTGTTGAATGGTATAATTTGAAAATATGAGTGATTTAGAATTCATTTTTATGCATGTAAATTTTGAATGACGATTTGTCTATAAGTGTTTGTATTAATATTTATGTTGATATTCTTTAGATGAAGTTTAGGTCTCAGCCTATTCTTTGAATAACAGTGAATCTACTTAAAATTTACAATAATTTTGTACAAAATGATTTTCTCCTTTGGATATGAAACAATTATCATATCTTTCATAAAAAGTTGATATCATCAATGTGTTACTATCATTGTTTTTCCTTATTAAAATTTACTTCCATATGCCAGTCTAACTACTAGTGTTACTTCAATTACTGGATATATTTTGTCTATGGAAACTAGTATAATGATAAGTGTAAATTAAGATAGGAATACATATAATGTAAACATGTCCATATTTTGTAAGGTATTCATTGTTAGATTCATTCTTTGAAGAGATGAAATAATCAATGACAAATAAAATAATTGTAAAATATACAGCATCAATATATTTGATTTTCGTACATAAAATGTTTTAGACATGAGAAAGCTTTCTGTGTGCTGTTGTTATTAGTAATATTATACATATGTAATGAATATTTTATCTTCTCATATCAGATTAAAGAAAGGACTGTCATTTGTAGAAGAGTAATTCTTATAAATATAATTTACAAATGTCCTTCATCTGGAAAGTTATTTGCACACTTGTGATTTTCTTAGTGGTATGCCATCCAAAGTATGAGTCAAACCTCTTTAATTTTTGCTGTTTTCATATACCTTTATTTATCTATCATTGTATGTGTAGAAAATATAAATAAAACCTCTGTATTTTTACGACTGAATTATCTGAAGATTCAAACTCCATTACTGATTTATTAAAATGGTTGAATATCTTCTTTCATATTCAGTCCTCCATTACAGGCTGAATACCTTTCTACATATGCATTATATATACATATATATATATATATATATATATATATATATATATATATATATATATATATATATATAATGCAATTGAAATAAGATTTCAATACATTTTTCCCATGTAAACTAAGAATTATGTCAGTCTTATATTCATCAATATTTTGTGTCATGATATTCTTTAAAAGTGAATGTATTCCAAAGGTAACAAAATGCTTTTCATGAAAATGTTCTTCTTATGTTAAGCATTCCACATTAGTACATAAATATTGAAATTAAATATCCATTATTATGAGTATTATTATTATTTATCATGTATGTTTTTTTTCTTTCTAGTAACCCCTATAGTCACAGGTACTGTTATGACTACCATACCTGAAATTCCATCGACAGGTAATATATTGTCTATTTTATTTCTCAACGGAGTTAGGAATGCAAAAATGGTGAATTTTTTAGTGTTGGAATCATATTGAAATATATCTTGTAGATTTATTTTTCGGAGACCTGAAATATGCATTTAGAATTGAAAAACCGTTTTCTTTTCATCATTGAGCTATTATTTGATATATAATGTTACTTCAAGAGACAATGCAATGTTGAATAAGTGATGAGGCTTCTTCTTGCAGTAAATTATCTATTATAGGATTGTCTACAGAATCCAAATAAAAACAACCATCTGTGATTGCTGAAATTGTTGAATGGTATAATTTTAAAATATGAATGATTTAGAATTCATTTGTATGCATGTAAATTTTGAATGACGATTTATCTATAAGTGTTTGTATTAATATTTATGTTGATATTCTTTAGATGAAGTTTAGGTCTCAGCCCATTCTTTGAATAACAGTGAATCTACTTAAAATTTACAATAATTTTGTACAAAATGATTTTCTCCTTTGGATATGAAACAATTATCATATCTTTCATAAAAAGTTGATATCATCAATGTGTTACTATCATTGTTTTTCCTTATTAAAATTTACTTCCATATGCCAGTATAACTACAAGTGTTACTTCAATTACTGGATATATTTTGTCTATGGAAACTAGTATAATGATAAGTGTAAATTAAGATAGGAATACATATAATGTAAACATGTCCATATTTTGTAAGGTATTCATTGTTAGATTCATTCTTTGAAGAGATGAAATAATCAATGACAAATAAAATAATTGTAAAATATACAGGATCAATATATTTGATTTTCGTACATAAAATGTTTTAGACATGAGAAAGCTTTCTGTGTGCTGTTGTTATTAGTAATATTATACATATGTAATGAATATTTTATGTTCTCATATCAGATTAAAGAAAGGACTGTCATTTGTAGAAGAGTAATTCTTATAAATATGATTTACAAATGTCCTTCATCTGGAAAGTTATTTGCACACTTGTGATTTTCTTAGTGGTATGCCATCCAAAGTATGAGTCAAACCTCTTTATTTTTTGCTGTTTTCATATACCTTTATTTAGAATTTCTCATTGAGAGCTAATGAGATGAAGAATGAGTGATGCCATTTCTTCTTTGAATCAAATCATCTATCATTGTATATGTAGAAAATAAATAAAACCTCTGTATTTTTACGACTGAATTATCTGAAGATTCAAACTCCATTACTGATTTATTAAAATGGTTGAATATCTTCTTTCATATTCAGTCCTCCATTACAGGCTGAATACCTTTCTACATATGCATTATATATATATGTTTATATATACATATATATATATATATATATATATATATATATATATATATATATATATATATATATATATATATATAATGCAATTGAAATAAGATTTCAATACATTTTTCCCATGTAAACTAAGAATTATGTCCGTCTTATATTCATCAATATTTTGTGTCATGATATTCTTTAAAAGTGAATGTATTCCAAAGGTAACAAAATGCTTTTCATGAAAATGTTCTTCTTATATTAAGCATTGCACATTAGTACATAAATATTGAAATTAAATATCCATTATTATGAGTATTATTATTATTTATCATGTATGTTTTTTTTCTTTCTAGTAACCCCTATAGTCACAGGTACTGTTATGACTACCATACCTGAAATTCCATCGACAGGTAATATATTGTCGATTTTATTTCTCAACGGAGTTTGGAATGCAAAAATGGTGAATTTTTTAGTGTTGGAATCATATTGAAATATATCTAGTAGATTTATTTTTCGGAGACCTGAAATATGCATTTAGAATTGAAAAACCGTTTTCTTTTCATCATTGAGCTATTATTTGATATATAATGTTACTTCAAGAGACAATGCAATGTTGAAGAAGTGATGAGGCTTCTTCTTGCAGTAAATTATCTATTATAGGATTGTCTACAGAATCCAAATAAAAACAAACATCTGTGATTGCTGAAATTGTTGAATGGTATAATTTGAAAATATGAGTGATTTAGAATTCATTTTTATGCATGTAAATTTTGAATGACGATTTGTCTATAAGTGTTTGTATTAATATTTATGTTGATATTCTTTAGATGAAGTTTAGGTCTCAGCCTATTCTTTGAATAACAGTGAATCTACTTAAAATTTACAATAATTTTGTACAAAATGATTTTCTCCTTTGGATATGAAACAATTATCATATCTTTCATAAAAAGTTGATATCATCAATGTGTTACTATCATTGTTTTTCCTTATTAAAATTTACTTCCATATGCCAGTCTAACTACTAGTGTTACTTCAATTACTGGATATATTTTGTCTATGGAAACTAGTATAATGATAAGTGTAAATTAAGATAGGAATACATATAATGTAAACATGTCCATATTTTGTAAGGTATTCATTGTTAGATTCATTCTTTGAAGAGATGAAATAATCAATGACAAATAAAATAATTGTAAAATATACAGGATCAATATATTTGATTTTCGTACATAAAATGTTTTAGACATGAGAAAGCTTTCTGTGTGCTGTTGTTATTAGTAATATTATACATATGTAATGAATATTTTATGTTCTCATATCAGATTAAAGAAAGGACTGTCATTTGTAGAAGAGTAATTCTTATAAATATAATTTACAAATGTCCTTCATCTGGAAAGTTATTTGCACACTTGTGATTTTCTTAGTGGTATGCCATCCAAAGTATGAGTCAAACCTCTTTATTTTTTGCTGTTTTCATATACCTTTATTTAGAATTTCTCATTGAGAGCTAATGAGATGAAGAATGAGTGATGCCATTTCTTCTTTGAATCAAATCATCTATCATTGTATGTGTAGAAAATATAAATAAAACCTCTGTATTTTTACGACTGAATTATCTGAAGATTCAAACTCCATTACTGATTTATTAAAATGGTTGAATATCTTCTTTCATATTCAGTCCTCCATTACAGGCTGAATACCTTTCTACATATGCATTATATATATATGTTTATATATACATATATATATATATATATATATATATATATATATATATATATATATATATATAATGCAATTGAAATAAGATTTCAATACATTTTTCCCATGTAAACTAAGAATTATGTCCGTCTTATATTCATCAATATTTTGTGTCATGATATTCTTTAAAAGTGAATGTATTCCAAAGGTAACAAAATGCTTTTCATGAAAATGTTCTTCTTATATTAAGCATTGCACATTAGTACATAAATATTGAAATTAAATATCCATTATTATGAGTATTATTATTATTTATCATGTATGTTTTTTTTCTTTCTAGTAACCCCTATAGTCACAGGTACTGTTATGACTACCATACCTGAAATTCCATCGACAGGTAATATATTGTCGATTTTATTTCTCAACGGAGTTTGGAATGCAAAAATGGTGAATTTTTTAGTGTTGGAATCATATTGAAATATATCTAGTAGATTTATTTTTCGGAGACCTGAAATATGCATTTAGAATTGAAAAACCGTTTTCTTTTCATCATTGAGCTATTATTTGATATATAATGTTACTTCAAGAGACAATGCAATGTTGAAGAAGTGATGAGGCTTCTTCTTGCAGTAAATTATCTATTATAGGATTGTCTACAGAATCCAA
Organism: Acanthosepion esculentum; assembly: GCA_964036315.1. Lineage (NCBI taxonomy): Eukaryota > Metazoa > Mollusca > Cephalopoda > Sepiida > Sepiidae > Acanthosepion > Acanthosepion esculentum. The sequence goes on from OZ038490.1 coordinate 43,534,231, forward strand.
ATAAAAACAAACATCTGTGATTGCTGAAATTGTTGAATGGTATAATTTGAAAATATGAGTGATTTAGAATTCATTTTTATGCATGTAAATTTTGAATGACGATTTGTCTATAAGTGTTTGTATTAATATTTATGTTGATATTCTTTAGATGAAGTTTAGGTCTCAGCCTATTCTTTGAATAACAGTGAATCTACTTAAAATTTACAATAATTTTGTACAAAATGATTTTCTCCTTTGGATATGAAACAATTATCATATCTTTCATAAAAAGTTGATATCATCAATGTGTTACTATCATTGTTTTTCCTTATTAAAATTTACTTCCATATGCCAGTCTAACTACTAGTGTTACTTCAATTACTGGATATATTTTGTCTATGGAAACTAGTATAATGATAAGTGTAAATTAAGATAGGAATACATATAATGTAAACATGTCCATATTTTGTAAGGTATTCATTGTTAGATTCATTCTTTGAAGAGATGAAATAATCAATGACAAATAAAATAATTGTAAAATATACAGGATCAATATATTTGATTTTCGTACATAAAATGTTTTAGACATGAGAAAGCTTTCTGTGTGCTGTTGTTATTAGTAATATTATACATATGTAATGAATATTTTATCTTCTCATATCAGATTAAAGAAAGGACTGTCATTTGTAGAAGAGTAATTCTTATAAATATAATTTACAAATGTCCTTCATCTGGAAAGTTATTTGCACACTTGTGATTTTCTTAGTGGTATGCCATCCAAAGTATGAGTCAAACCTCTTTATTTTTTGCTGTTTTCATATACCTTTATTTATCTATCATTGTATGTGTAGAAAATATAAATAAAACCTCTGTATTTTTACGACTGAATTATCTGAAGATTCAAACTCCATTACTGATTTATTAAAATGGTTGAATATCTTCTTTCATATTCAGTCCTCCATTACAGGCTGAATACCTTTCTACATATGCATTATATATACATATATATATATATATATATATATATATATATATATATATATATATATATATATATATATATATATATAATGCAATTGAAATAAGATTTCAATACATTTTTCCCATGTAAACTAAGAATTATGTCAGTCTTATATTCATCAATATTTTGTGTCATGATATTCTTTAAAAGTGAATGTATTCCAAAGGTAACAAAATGCTTTTCATGAAAATGTTCTTCTTATGTTAAGCATTCCACATTAGTACATAAATATTGAAATTAAATATCCATTATTATGAGTATTATTATTATTTATCATGTATGTTTTTTTTCTTTCTAGTAACCCCTATAGTCACAGGTACTGTTATGACTACCATACCTGAAATTCCATCGACAGGTAATATATTGTCTATTTTATTTCTCAACGGAGTTAGGAATGCAAAAATGGTGAATTTTTTAGTGTTGGAATCATATTGAAATATATCTTGTAGATTTATTTTTCGGAGACCTGAAATATGCATTTAGAATTGAAAAACCGTTTTCTTTTCATCATTGAGCTATTATTTGATATATAATGTTACTTCAAGAGACAATGCAATGTTGAATAAGTGATGAGGCTTCTTCTTGCAGTAAATTATCTATTATAGGATTGTCTACAGAATCCAAATAAAAACAACCATCTGTGATTGCTGAAATTGTTGAATGGTATAATTTTAAAATATGAATGATTTAGAATTCATTTGTATGCATGTAAATTTTGAATGACGATTTATCTATAAGTGTTTGTATTAATATTTATGTTGATATTCTTTAGATGAAGTTTAGGTCTCAGCCCATTCTTTGAATAACAGTGAATCTACTTAAAATTTACAATAATTTTGTACAAAATGATTTTCTCCTTTGGATATGAAACAATTATCATATCTTTCATAAAAAGTTGATATCATCAATGTGTTACTATCATTGTTTTTCCTTATTAAAATTTACTTCCATATGCCAGTATAACTACAAGTGTTACTTCAATTACTGGATATATTTTGTCTATGGAAACTAGTATAATGATAAGTGTAAATTAAGATAGGAATACATATAATGTAAACATGTCCATATTTTGTAAGGTATTCATTGTTAGATTCATTCTTTGAAGAGATGAAATAATCAATGACAAATAAAATAATTGTAAAATATACAGGATCAATATATTTGATTTTCGTACATAAAATGTTTTAGACATGAGAAAGCTTTCTGTGTGCTGTTGTTATTAGTAATATTATACATATGTAATGAATATTTTATGTTCTCATATCAGATTAAAGAAAGGACTGTCATTTGTAGAAGAGTAATTCTTATAAATATGATTTACAAATGTCCTTCATCTGGAAAGTTATTTGCACACTTGTGATTTTCTTAGTGGTATGCCATCCAAAGTATGAGTCAAACCTCTTTATTTTTTGCTGTTTTCATATACCTTTATTTAGAATTTCTCATTGAGAGCTAATGAGATGAAGAATGAGTGATGCCATTTCTTCTTTGAATCAAATCATCTATCATTGTATGTGTAGAAAATATAAATAAAACCTCTGTATTTTTACGACTGAATTATCTGAAGATTCAAACTCCATTACTGATTTATTAAAATGGTTGAATATCTTCTTTCATATTCAGTCCTCCATTACAGGCTGAATACCTTTCTACATATGCATTATATATATATGTTTATATATACATATATATATATATATATATATATATATATATATATATATATATATATATATATATATATAATGCAATTGAAATAAGATTTCAATACATTTTTCCCATGTAAACTAAGAATTATGTCCGTCTTATATTCATCAATATTTTGTGTCATGATATTCTTTAAAAGTGAATGTATTCCAAAGGTAACAAAATGCTTTTCATGAAAATGTTCTTCTTATATTAAGCATTGCACATTAGTACATAAATATTGAAATTAAATATCCATTATTATGAGTATTATTATTATTTATCATGTATGTTTTTTTTCTTTCTAGTAACCCCTATAGTCACAGGTACTGTTATGACTACCATACCTGAAATTCCATCGACAGGTAATATATTGTCGATTTTATTTCTCAACGGAGTTTGGAATGCAAAAATGGTGAATTTTTTAGTGTTGGAATCATATTGAAATATATCTAGTAGATTTATTTTTCGGAGACCTGAAATATGCATTTAGAATTGAAAAACCGTTTTCTTTTCATCATTGAGCTATTATTTGATATATAATGTTACTTCAAGAGACAATGCAATGTTGAAGAAGTGATGAGGCTTCTTCTTGCAGTAAATTATCTATTATAGGATTGTCTACAGAATCCAAATAAAAACAAACATCTGTGATTGCTGAAATTGTTGAATGGTATAATTTGAAAATATGAGTGATTTAGAATTCATTTTTATGCATGTAAATTTTGAATGACGATTTGTCTATAAGTGTTTGTATTAATATTTATGTTGATATTCTTTAGATGAAGTTTAGGTCTCAGCCTATTCTTTGAATAACAGTGAATCTACTTAAAATTTACAATAATTTTGTACAAAATGATTTTCTCCTTTGGATATGAAACAATTATCATATCTTTCATAAAAAGTTGATATCATCAATGTGTTACTATCATTGTTTTTCCTTATTAAAATTTACTTCCATATGCCAGTCTAACTACTAGTGTTACTTCAATTACTGGATATATTTTGTCTATGGAAACTAGTATAATGATAAGTGTAAATTAAGATAGGAATACATATAATGTAAACATGTCCATATTTTGTAAGGTATTCATTGTTAGATTCATTCTTTGAAGAGATGAAATAATCAATGACAAATAAAATAATTGTAAAATATACAGGATCAATATATTTGATTTTCGTACATAAAATGTTTTAGACATGAGAAAGCTTTCTGTGTGCTGTTGTTATTAGTAATATTATACATATGTAATGAATATTTTATCTTCTCATATCAGATTAAAGAAAGGACTGTCATTTGTAGAAGAGTAATTCTTATAAATATAATTTACAAATGTCCTTCATCTGGAAAGTTATTTGCACACTTGTGATTTTCTTAGTGGTATGCCATCCAAAGTATGAGTCAAACCTCTTTATTTTTTGCTGTTTTCATATACCTTTATTTAGAATTTCTCATTGAGAGCTAATGAGATGAAGAATGAGTGATGCCATTTCTTCTTTGAATCAAATCATCTATCATTGTATGTGTAGAAAATATAAATAAAACCTCTGTATTTTTACGACTGAATTATCTGAAGATCGAAACTCCATTACTGATTTATTAAAATGGTTGAATATCTTCTTTCATATTCAGTCCTCCATTACAGGCTGAATACCTTTCTACATATGCATTATATATATATGTTTATATATACATATATATTTATATATATATATATATATATATATATATATATATATATATATATATATATAATGCAATTGAAATAAGATTTCAATACATTTTTCCCATGTAAACTAAGAATTATGTCAGTCTTATATTCATCAATATTTTGTGTCATGATATTCTTTAAAAGTGAATGTATTCCAAAGGTAACAAAATGCTTTTCATGAAAATGTTCTTCTTATGTTAAGCATTGCACATTAGTACATAAATATTGAAATTAAATATCCATTATTATGAGTATTATTATTATTTATCATGTATGTTTTTTTTCTTTCTAGTAACCCCTATAGTCACAGGTACTGTTATGACTACCATACCTGAAATTCCATCGACAGGTAATATATTGTCTATTTTATTTCTCAACGGAGTTAGGAATGCAAAAATGGTGAATTTTTTAGTGTTGGAATCATATTGAAATATATCTTGTAGATTTATTTTTCGGAGACCTGAAATATGCATTTAGAATTGAAAAACCGTTTTCTTTTCATCATTGAGCTATTATTTGATATATAATGTTACTTCAAGAGACAATGCAATGTTGAATAAGTGATGAGGCTTCTTCTTGCAGTAAATTATCTATTATAGGTTTGTCTACAGAATCCAAATAAAAACAACCATCTGTGATTGCTGAAATTGTTGAATGATATAATTTTAAAATATGAGTGATTTAGAATTCATTTTTATGCATGTAAATTTTGAATGACGATTTGTCTATAAGTGTTTGTATTAATATTTATGTTGATATTCTTTAGACGAAGTTTAGGTCTCAGCCTATTCTTTGAATAACAGTGAATCTACTTAAAATTTACAATAATTTTGTACAAAATGATTTTCTCCTTTGGATATGAAACAATTATCATATCGTTCATAAAAAGTTGATATCATCAATGTGTTACTATCATTGTTTTTCCTTATTAAAATTTACTTCCATATGCCAGTATAACTACAAGTATTACTTCAATTACTGGATATATTTTGTCTATGGAAATTAGTATAATGATAAGTGTAAATTAAGATAGGAATACATATAATGTAAACATGTCCATATTTTGTAAGGTATTCATTGTTAGATTCATTCTTTGAAGAGATGAAATAATCAATGACAAATAAAATAATTGTAAAATATACAGGATCAATATATTTGATTTTCGTGCATAAAATGTTTTAGACATGAGAAAGCTTTCTGTGTGCTGTTGTTATTAGTAATATTATACATATGTAATGAATATTTTATGTTCTCATATCAGATTAAAGAAAGGACTGTCATTTGTAGAAGAGTAATTCTTATAAATATAATTTACAAATGTCCTTCATCTGGAAAGTTATTTGCACACTTGTGATTTTCTTAGTGGTATGCCATCCAAAGTATGAGTCAAACCTCTTTATTTTTTGCTGTTTTCATATACCTTTATTTATCTATCATTGTATGTGTAGAAAATATAAATAAAACCTCTGCATTTTTACGAAAGAATTATCTGAAGATCCCAACTCCATTACTGATTTGTTAAAATGGTTGAATATCTTCTTTCATATTCAGTCCTCCATTACAGGCTGAATACCTTTCTACATATGCATTATATATATATGTTTATATATATACATATATATATATATATATATATATATATATATATATATAATGCAATTGAAATAAGATTTCAATACATTTTTCCATGTAAACTAAGAATTATGTCAGTCTTATATTCATCAATATTTTGTGTCATGATATTCTTTAAAAGTGAATGTATTCCAAAGGTAACAAAATGCTTTTCATGAAAATGCTCTTCTTATGTTAAGCATTCCACATTAGTACATAAATATTGAAATTAAATATCCATTATTATGAGTATTATTATTATTTATCATGTATGTTTTTTTTCTTTCTAGTAACCCCTATAGTCACAGGTACTGTTATGACTACCATACCTGAAATTCCATCAACAGGTAATATATTGTCTATTTTATTTCTCAACGGAGTTAGGAATGCAAAAATGGTGAATTTTTTAATGTTGGAATCATATTGAAATATATCTTGTAGATTTATTTTTCGGAGACCTGAAATATGCATTTAGAATTGAAAAACTGTTTTCTTTTCATCATTGAGCTATTATTTGATATATAATGTTACTTCAAGAGACAATGCAATGTTGAATAAGTGATGAGGCTTCTTCTTGCAGTAAATTATCTATTATAGGATTGTCTACAGAATCCAAATAAAAACAACCATCTGTGATTGCTGAAATTGTTGAATGGTATAATTTGAAAATATGAGTGATTTAGAATTCATTTTTATGCATGTAAATTTTGAATGACGATTTGTCTATAAGTGTTTGTATTAATATTTATGTTGATATTCTTTAGATGAAGTTTAGGTCTCAGCCTATTCTTTGAATAACAGTGAATCTACTTAAAATTTACAATAATTTTGTACAAAATGATTTTCTCCTTTGGATATGAAACAATTATCATATCTTTCATAAAAAGTTGATATCATCAATGTGTTACTATTATGGTGATGGGGGGGTAGAGTTCTCGTTGTTAATTGTTGCTTGTATCAGAAGGTAGATAAATAGTAGCAGTCCTTCGGGACAGCCGCTAGTTTGGCCTAAAGGTTCAACAAGCGATCAAATTGAGGTCACCAGAACATAAACAAAATAACATACGAAAGAGAAGGGTATATCAAAAACACTTTGTATTTAAATGCAACATCAATGAATAGTACAATGTTTCTTGATTTACACGCACAAAGTCCGTTATAAAATGTTCATTCATAGAAGAGAAATCCGATTATTAAAAGAATATAAGTGTCTTTTGTTAATACTTAAGTTCATGACGTGCTGGTCACAGGAGATGAAAGGTGAGGTCAATGGGTTGGTAGGAGTCCTTTGATATCTCCGTTGGTGAAGGAAGGCTGAAGGCATCGGGTTTGACGGGTGAGAAAAGCGTAGCGACATTCACTGACGGTACTTCAAAGCTTTCTGTCTTAGAAGTGAATTTATCGCTCTATTTATGTGTGCCCTTCGGATCAGAGTCAGTCTGCTTAAACAAACTGTTGGGTATGGCGCGGAGCTGTTTAATTGGTGGAAAATTGCTTATCATTCTTTTTATTTCTTTTTAGTTTTCCACCGGAAATTCTGCGTGGAGCCGGGTGCGCAGAGACCAGTATTGGTCATTTGCTGTCTAAACCTCTGAGGGTTAAGATCCGGTCCTTCGCTTGCTCCGTGCCACCACACTATCATTGTTTTTCCTTATTAAAATTTACTTCCATATGCCAGTATAACTACAAGTGTTACTTCAATTACAGGATATATTTTGTCTATGGAAACTAGTATAATGATAAGTGTAAATTAAGATAGGAATACATATAATGTAAACATGTCCATATTTTGTAAGGTATTCATTGTTAGATTCATTCTTTGAAGAGATGAAATAATCAATGACAAATAAAATAATTGTAAAATATACAGGATCAATATATTTGAATTTCGTGCATAAAATGTTTTAGACATGAGAAAGCTTTCTGTGTGCTGTTGTTATTAGTAATATTATACATATGTAATGAATATTTTATGTTCTCATATCAGATTAAAGAAAGGACTGTCATTTGTAGAAGAGTAATTCTTATAAATATAATTTACAAATGTCCTTCATCTGGAAAGTTATTTGCACACTTGTGATTTTCTTAGTGGTATGCCATCCAAAGTATGAGTCAAACCTCTTTATTTTGTGCTGTTTTCATATACCTTTATTTAGAATTTCTCATTGAGAGCTAATGAGATGAAGAATGAGTGATACCATTTCTCCTTTGAATCAAATCATCTATCATTGTATGTGGAGAAAATATAAATAAAACCTCTGTATTTTTACGACTGAATTATCTGAAGATTCAAACTCCATTACTGATTTATTAAAATGGTTGAATATCTTCTTTCATATTCAGTCCTCCATTACAGGCTGAATACCTTTCTACATATGCATTATATATATATGTTTATATATACATATATATATATATATATATATATATATATATATATATATATATATATATAATGCAATTGAAATAAGATTTCAATACATTTTTCCCATGTAAACTAAGAATTATGTCAGTCTTATATTCATCAATATTTTGTGTCATGATATTCTTTAAAAGTGAATGTATTCCAAAGGTAACAAAATGCTTTTCATGAAAATGTTCTTCTTATGTTAAGCATTGCACATTAGTACATAAATATTGAAATTAAATATCCATTATTATGAGTATTATTATTATTTATCATGTATGTTTTTTTTTCTTTCTAGTAACCCCTATAGTCACAGGTACTGTTATGACTACCATACCTGAAATTCCATCGACAGGTAATATATTGTCTATTTTATTTCTCAACGGAGTTAGGAATGCAAAAATGGTGAATTTTTTAGTGTTGGAATCATATTGAAATATATCTTGTAGATTTATTTTTCGGAGACCTGAAATATGCATTTAGAATTGAAAAACCGTTTTCTTTTCATCATTGAGCTATTATTTGATATATAATGTTACTTCAAGAGACAATGCAATGTTGAAGAAGTGATGAGGCTTCTTCTTGCAGTAAATTATCTATTATAGGATTGTCTACAGAATCCAAATAAAAACAACCATCTGTGATTGCTGAAATTGTTGAATGGTATAATTTGAAAATATGAGTGATTTAGAATTCATTTTTATGCATGTAAATTTTGAATGACGATTTGTCTATAAGTGTTTGTATTAATATTTATGTTGATATTCTTTAGATGAAGTTTAGGTCTCAGCCTATTCTTTGAATAACAGTGAATCTACTTAAAATTTACAATAATTTTGTACAAAATGATTTTCTCCTTTGGATATGAAACAATTATCATATCTTTCATAAAAAGTTGATATCATCAATGTGTTACTATCATTGTTTTTCCTTATTAAAATTTACTTCCATATGCCAGTATAACTACATGTGTTACTTCAATTACAGGATATATTTTGTCTATGGAAACTAGTATAATGATAAGTGTAAATTAAGATAGGAATACATATAATGTAAACATGTCCATATTTTGTAAGGTATTCATTGTTAGATTCATTCTTTGAAGAGATGAAATAATCAATGACAAATAAAATAATTGTAAAATATACAGGATCAATATATTTGAATTTCGTGCATAAAATGTTTTAGACATGAGAAAGCTTTCTGTGTGCTGTTGTTATTAGTAATATTATACATATGTAATGAATATTTTATGTTCTCATATCAGATTAAAGAAAGGACTGTCATTTGTAGAAGAGTAATTCTTATAAATATAATTTACAAATGTCCTTCATCTGGAAAGTTATTTGCACACTTGTGATTTTCTTAGTGGTATGCCATCCAAAGTATGAGTCAAACCTCTTTATTTTTTGCTGTTTTCATATACCTTTATTTAGAATTTCTCATTGAGAGCTAATGAGATGAAGAATGAGTGATGCCATTTCTTCTTTGAATCAAATCATCTATCATTGTATGTGTAGAAAATATAAATAAAACCTCTGTATTTTTACGAAAGAATTATCTGAAGATCCCAACTCCATTACTGATTTGTTAAAATGGTTGAATATCTTCTTTCATATTCAGTCCTCCATTACAGGCTGAATACCTTTCTACATATGCATTATATATATATGTTTATATATATACATATATATATATATATATATATATATATATATATATATATATATATATATATATATATATAATGCAATTGAAATAAGATTTCAATACATTTTTCCATGTAAACTAAGAATTATGTCAGTCTTATATTCATCAATATTTTGTGTCATGATATTCTTTAAAAGTGAATGTATTCCAAAGGTAACAAAATGCTTTTCATGAAAATCTTCTTCTTTATTTAAGCATTGCACATTAGTACATAAATATTGAAATTAAATATCCATTATTATGAGTATTATTATTATTTATCATGTATGTTTTTTTTCTTTCTAGTAACCCCTATAGTCACAGGTACTGTTATGACTACCATACCTGAAATTCCATCGACAGGTAATATATTGTCTATTTTATTTCTCAACGGAGTTAGGAATGCAAAAATGGTGAATTTTTTAATGTTGGAATCATATTGAAATATATCTTGTAGATTTATTTTTCGGAGACCTGAAATATGCATTTAGAATTGAAAAACTGTTTTCTTTTCATCATTGAGCTATTATTTGATATATAATGTTACTTCAAGAGACAATGCAATGTTGAATAAGTGATGAGGCTTCTTCTTGCAGTAAATTATCTATTATAGGATTGTCTACAGAATCCAAATAAAAACAACCATCTGTGATTGCTGAAATTGTTGAATGGTATAATTTGAAAATATGAGTGATTTAGAATTCATTTTTATGCATGTAAATTTTGAATGACGATTTGTCTATAAGTGTTTGTATTAATATTTATGTTGATATTCTTTAGATGAAGATTAGGTCTCAGCCTATTCTTTGAATAACAGTGAATCTACTTAAAATTTACTATAATTTTGTACAAAATGATTTTCTCCTTTGGATATGAAACAATTATCATATCTTTCATAAAAAGTTGATATCATCAATGTGTTACTATCATTGTTTTTCCTTATTAAAATTTACTTCCATATGCCAGTATAACTACAAGTGTTACTTCAATTACTGGATATATTTTTTCTATGGAAACTACTATAATGATAAGTGTAAATTAAGATAGGAATACATATAATGTAAACATGTCCATATTTTGTAAGGTATTCATTGTTAGATTCATTCTTTGAAGAGATGAAATAATCAATGACAAATAAAATAATTGTAAAATATACAGGTTCAATATATTTGATTTTTATGCATAAAATGTTTTAGACATGAGAAAGCTTTCTGTGTGCTGTTGTTATTCGTAATATTATACATATGTAATGAATATTTTATGTTCTCATATCAGATTAAAGAAAGGACTGTCATTTGTAGAAGAGTAATTCTTATAAATATAATTTACAAATGTCCTTCATCTGGAAAGTTATTTGCACACTTGTGATTTTCTTAGTGGTATGCCATCCAAAGTATGAGTCAAACCTCTTTATTTTTTGCTGTTTTCATATACCTTTATTTAAAATTTCTCATTGAGAGCTAATGAGATGAAGAATGAGTGATGCCATTTCTCCTTTGAATCAAATCATCTATCATTGTATGTGCAGAAAATATAAATAAAACCTCTGTATTTTTACGACTAAATTATCTGAAGATCCAACCTCCATTACTGATTTATTAAAATGGTTGAATATCTTCTTTCATATTCAGTCCTCCATTACAGGCTGAATACCTTTCTACATATGCATTATATATATATGTTTATATATACATATATATATATATATATATATATATATATATATATAATGCAATTGCAATAAGATTTCAATACATTTTTTCCATGTAAGCTAAGAATTATGTCAGTCTTATATTCATCAATATTTTGTGTCATGATATTCTTTAAAAGTGAATGTATTCCAAAGGTAACAAAATGCTTTTCATGAAAATGTTCTTCTTATGTTAAGCATTGCACATTAGTACATAAATATTGAAATTAAATATCCATTATTATGAGTATTATCATTATTTATCATGTATGTTTTTTTTCTTTCTAGTAACACCTATAGTCACAGGTACTGTTATGACTACCATACCTGAAATTCCATCGACAGGTAATATATTGTCTATTTTATTTCTCAACGGAGTTAGTAATGCAAAAATGGTGAATTTTTTAATGTTGGAATCATATTGAAATATATCTTGTAGATTTATTTTTTGGAGACCTGAAATATGCATTTAGAATTGAAAAACCGTTTTCTTTTCATCATTGAGCTATTATTTGATATATAATGTTACTTCAAGAGACAATGCAATGTTGAATAAGTGATGAGGCTTCTGCTTGCAGTAAATTATCTGTTATAGTATTGTCTACAGAATCCAAATAAAAACAACCATCTGTGATTGCTGAAATTGTTGAATGGTATAATTTTAAAATATGAGTGTTTTAGAATTCCTTTTTATGCATGTAAATTTTGAATGACGATTTGTCTATAAGTGTTTGTATTAATATTTATGTTGATATTCTTTAGATGAAGTTTAGGTCTCAGCCTATTCTTTGAATAACAGTGAATCTACTTAAAATTTACAATAATTTTGTACAAAATGATTTTCTCCTTTGGATATGAAACAATTATCATATCTTTCATAAAAAGTTGATATCATCAATGTGTTACTATCATTGTTTTTCCTTATTAAAATTTACTTCCATATGCCAGTATAACTACAAGTGTTACTTCAATTACTGGATATATTTTGTCTATGGAAACTAGTATAATGATAAGTGTAAATTAAGATAGGAATACATATAATGTAAACATGTCCATATTTTGTAAGGTATTCATTGTTAGATTCATTCTTTGAAGAGATGAAATAATCAATGACAAATAAAATAATTGTAAAATATACAGGATCAATATATTTGATTTTCGTGCATAAAATGTTTTAGACATGAGAAAGCTTTCTGTGTGCTGTTGTTATTAGTAATATTATACATATGTAATGAATATTTTATGTTCTCATATCAGATTAAAGAAAGGACTGTCATTTGTAGAAGAGTAATTCTTATAAATATAATTTACAAATGTCCTTCATCTGGAAAGTTATTTGCACACTTGTGATTTTCTTAGTGGTATGCCATCCAAAGTATGAGTCAAACCTCTTTATTTTTTGCTATTTTCATATACCTTTATTTAGAATTTCTCATTGAGAGCTAATGAGATGAAGAATGAGTGATGCCATTTCTTCTTTGAATCAAATCATCTATCATTGTATGTGCAGAAAATATAAATAAAACCTCTGTATTTTTACGACTGAATTATCTGAAGATCCAAACTCCATTACTGATTTATTAAAATGGTTGAATATCTTCTTTCATATTCAGTCCTCCATTACAGGCTGAATACCTTTCTACATATGCATTATATATATATGTTTATATATACATATATATATATATATATATATATATATATATATATATATATATATATATAATGCAATTGAAATAAAATTTCAATAGATTTTTTCCATGTAAACTAAGAATTATGTCAGTCTTATATTCATCAATATTTTGTGTCATGATATTCTTTAAAAGTGAATGTATTCCAAAGGTAACAAAATGCTTTTCATGAAAATGTTCTTCTTATGTTAAGCATTGCACATTAGTACATAAATATTGAAATTAAATATCCATTATTATGAGTATTATTATTATTATTTATCATGTATGTTTTTTTTCTTTCTAGTAACCCCTATAGTCACAGGTACTGTTATGACTACCATACCTGAAATTCCATCGACAGGTAATATATTGTGTATTTTATTTCTCAACGGAGTTAGGAATGCAAAAATGGTGAATTTCTTAATGTTGGAATCATATTTAAATATATCTTGTAGATTTATTTTTCGGAGACCTGAAATATGCATTTAGAATTGAAAAACCGTTTTCTTTTCATCATCGAGCTATTATTTGATATATAATGTTACTTCAAGAGACAATGCAATGTTGAAGAAGTGATGAGGCTTCTTCTTGCAGTAAATTATCTATTATAGGATTGTCTACAGAATCCAAATAAAAACAACCATCTGTGATTGCTGAAATTGTTGAATGGTATAATTTGAAAATATGAGTGATTTAGAATTCATTTTTATGCATGTAAATTTTGAATGACGATTTGTCTATAAGTGTTTGTCTTAATATTTATGTTGATATTCTTTAGATGAAGTTTAGGTCTCAGCCTATTCTTTGAATAACAGTGAATCTACTTAAAATTTACTATAATTTTGAACAAAATGTTTTTCTCCTTTGGATATGAAACAATTATCATATCTTTCATAAAATGTTGATATCAACGTGTTACTGTCATTGTTTTTCCTTAATAAAATTTGCTTTCAAATGCCTGCGTAACTACAAGTGTTACTTCCATTACTATATGTACTTTTCTATAGAAACTAGTATAATGATGAGTTTTGTGTAAATTAAGGTAAGAATCAATACAATATAAACATGTCCATATTTTGGAAGATATTCATTGATATAATCAATGACAAATAAAATAATTGTAAAATATCCAAGATCAATATATTTGATTTTCATGCATAAAACGTTTTAGAGTTGAGAAAGGCTTTAGTGTGCTGTTTTTATTAGTAATATTATACACATGTAAAGAATATTTTTCACATTCTAATATCAGATGAAGGAAAAGTCTGTCATTTTTAGAAGAGTATTTCATTTAAATATAATTTAAAAATGTCCTTCATCTGGAAAGTTATTTGCACACTTGTGATTTTTTTAGTGGTATGCCATCCAAAGTATGAGTCAAACCTCTTTATTTTTTGCTGTTTTCATATACCTTTATTTAGAATTTCTCATTGAGAGCTAATGAGATGAAGAATGAGTGATGCCCTTTCTTCTTTGAATCAAATCATCTATCATTGTATGTGTAGAAAATATAAATAAAACCTCTGTATTTTTACAACTGAATTATCTGAAGATCCAAACTCCATTACTGATTTATTAAAATGGTTTAATATCTTCATTCATATTCAGTCCTCCATTACAGGCTGAATACCTTTCTACATATGCATTATATATATATGTTTATATATATATGTTTATATACATATATATATATATATATATATATATATATATATATATATAATGCAATTGAAATAAGATTTCAAAACATTTTTTCCATATAAACTAAGAATTATGTCAGTCTTATATTCATCAATATTTTGTGTCATGATATTCTTTAAAAGTGATTTATTCTAAAGATAACAAAATGCCTTTCACAAAAATGTTCTTCTTATTTTAAGTATTTCACATTAGTCCATAAATATTGAAATTAAATATCCATTATTATGAGTATTATTATTATTTATCATGTATGTTTTTTTTCTTTCTAGTAACCCCTATAGTCACAGGTACTGTTATGACTACCATACCTGAAATTCCATCGACAGGTAATATATTGTCTATTTTATTTCTCAACTGAGTTAGGAATGCAAAAATGGTGAATTTTTTAATGTTGGAATCATATTGAAATATATCTTGTAGATTTATTTTTCGGAGACTTGAAATATGCATTTAGAATTGAAAAACCGTTTTCTTTTCATCATTCAGCTATTATTTGATATATAATGTTACTTCAAGAGACAATGCAATGTTGAATAAGTGATGAGACTTCTCCTTGCAGTAAATTATCTATTATAGGATTGTCTACAGAATCCAAATAAAAACAACCATCTGTGATTGCTGAAATTGTTGAATGGTATAATTTTAAAATATGAGTGATTTAGAATTCATTTTTATGCATGTAAATTTTGAATGATGATTTGTCTATAAGTGTTTGTATTAATATTTATGTTGATATTCTTTAGATGAAGTTTAGGTCTCAGCCTATTCTTTGAATAACAGTGAATCTACTTAAAATTTACAATAATTTTGTACAAAATGATTTTCTCCTTTGGATATGAAACAATTATCATATCTTTCATAAAAAGTTGATATCATCAATGTGTTACTATCATTGTTTTTCCTTATTAAAATTTACTTCCATATGCCAGTATAACTACAAGTGTTACTTCAATTACTGGATATATTTTGTCTATGGAAACTAGTATAATGATAAGTGTAAATTAAGATAGGAATACATATAATGTAAACATGTCCATATTTTGTAAGGTATTCATTGTTAGATTCATTCTTTGAAGACATGAAATAATCAATGATAAATAAAATAATTGTAAAATATACAAGATTAGTATATTTTATTTTGATGCATAAAAAAATTAAGAGATGTGAAAGCTTTTTGTGTACTGTTGTTATTAGTAATATTATTATGTAACAAAAATGTTCCGTTATTATATCAGATGAAGCAAAAGCCTGTCATTTGTAAAAGAGTAATTCTTATAAATATAATTTACAAATGTCCTTCACCTGGAAAGGTATTTGTGCACTTATGATTTTCTTAGTGGTATGCCATCCAAAGTATGAGTCAAACCTCTTTATATTTTGCTGTTTTCATATACCTTTATTTAGAATTTCTCATTGAGAGCTAATGAGATGAAGAATGAGTGATGCCCTTTCTTCTTTGAATCAAATCATCTATCATTGTATGTGTAGAAAATATAAATAAAACCTCTGTATTTTTACAACTGAATTATCTGAAGATCCAAACTCCATTACTGATTTAATAAAATGGTTTAATATCTTCATTCATATTCAGTCCTCCATTACAGGCTGAATACCTTTCTACATATGCATTATATATATATGTTTATATATATATGTTTATATACATATATATATATATATATATATATATATATATATATATATAATGCAATTGAAATAAGATTTCAAAACATTTTTTCCATATAAACTAAGAATTATGTCAGTCTTATATTCATCAATATTTTGTGTCATGATATTCTTTAAAAGTGATTTATTCTAAAGATAACAAAATGCCTTTCACAAAAATGTTCTTCTTATTTTAAGTATTTCACATTAGTCCATAAATATTGAAATTAAATATCCATTATTATGAGTATTATTATTATTTATCATGTATGTTTTTTTTCTTTCTAGTAACCCCTATAGTCACAGGTACTGTTATGACTACCATACCTGAAATTCCATCGACAGGTAATATATTGTCTATTTTATTTCTCAACTGAGTTAGGAATGCAAAAATGGTGAATTTTTTAATGTTGGAATCATATTGAAATATATCTTGTAGATTTATTTTTCGGAGACTTGAAATATGCATTTAGAATTGAAAAACCGTTTTCTTTTCATCATTCAGCTATTATTTGATATATAATGTTACTTCAAGAGACAATGCAATGTTGAATAAGTGATGAGACTTCTCCTTGCAGTAAATTATCTATTATAGGATTGTCTACAGAATCCAAATAAAAACAACCATCTGTGATTGCTGAAATTGTTGAATGGTATAATTTTAAAATATGAGTGATTTAGAATTCATTTTTATGCATGTAAATTTTGAATGATGATTTGTCTATAAGTGTTTGTATTAATATTTATGTTGATATTCTTTAGATGAAGTTTAGGTCTCAGCCTATTCTTTGAATAACAGTGAATCTACTTAAAATTTACAATAATTTTGTACAAAATGATTTTCTCCTTTGGATATGAAACAATTATCATATCTTTCATAAAAAGTTGATATCATCAATGTGTTACTATCATTGTTTTTCCTTATTAAAATTTACTTCCATATGCCAGTATAACTACAAGTGTTACTTCAATTACTGGATATATTTTGTCTATGGAAACTAGTATAATGATAAGTGTAAATTAAGATAGGAATACATATAATGTAAACATGTCCATATTTTGTAAGGTATTCATTGTTAGATTCATTCTTTGAAGACATGAAATAATCAATGATAAATAAAATAATTGTAAAATATACAAGATTAGTATATTTTATTTTGATGCATAAAAAAATTAAGAGATGTGAAAGCTTTTTGTGTACTGTTGTTATTAGTAATATTATTATGTAACAAAAATGTTCCGTTATTATATCAGATGAAGCAAAAGCCTGTCATTTGTAAAAGAGTAATTCTTATAAATATAATTTACAAATGTCCTTCACCTGGAAAGGTATTTGTGCACTTATGATTTTCTTAGTGGTATGCCATCCAAAGTATGAGTCAAACCTCTTTATATTTTGCTGTTTTCATATACCTTTATTTAGAATTTCTCATTGAAAGCTAATGAGATGAGGAATGAGTGATGCCATTTCTTCTTTCAATCAAATCATCTGTCATTGTATGTGTAGAAAATATGAATAAATCCTATCAATTTTTACAACTGAATTATCTGTAGATCAAATCTCCATGACAGATTGTTTGAGATGGTGGAATATCCTCTTTCATATTTAGTCCTCCATTACAGACTGAATACCTTTGTACATATGCACATATACATATATATATATATATATATATATATATATATATATATATATATATATATATATATATATATATATATATGTGTGTGTATATATATATATATATATATTTATATATAGCATAATGAGAAGCCATGTATACTTTCTTAATATGTATATATAGAAAAAACAACTGAAAAGTTGCAAATTGAAAAAAAAATTGAATGTTTTTTGTGAAATTATTTATTTATATAAAAAAATAGAAATAAATACTTTCACAAAAAAGCATTCAATTGTTTTTTATATATATATATATATATATATATATATATATATATATATATATAACGCGACAAAAAATCTTTTCACTATATTTTATGCATATACATTAAGAATTATGTCTCTCTTATTTTCATCAATATTTTGTGTAATGATGTTCTTTAAATGTGAATTCCTTCCAAAGGTAATAAAATGCTTCTCATGAAAAACTTCTTGTCCCCTGGTCCAGTATGATATGTTAGACACAAGTCTCTTCTTTCCAATGGTAAATCACAGCCACCCTCCAGCATCCTTGGGAATATTTTGATCCTGGAGTGTGGTCATCCGAACATCGAAATACAGAAGCTCCCCAATTGTCCACCTGTGAGTTTATTGTGAACTACGTTAACAGAAAAATAAATAATAAATTCAGTTTCATTTTGCAAGGACAAAAGTTTTTTTTATATATAATAGGAAACACATTAAAAATAATATTTCTTGTTGCACAAGGTCGAATGTTTCTCGTATGTGAACAAGAATCAAACAGCAGAATTACTTCGAATAATTTCAGTAAGGAGAGATGTGGCCTTCGTTTTACTCCTTTTTGGTTTGTTCCTAGCGCAACTACTACAACCTTCAATGTTCCCATTCTCAGTAATCCCTATAGTAGTAGTAGTATTAGCAGTAGCAAGAGTAGTGATATTTAGATGTAGCGGTGGCATTTTACGATTCCCCTTCCATAATTTCAAAGTACAATTTTCTCTTTCATGAGTAAACAGTTTATTTTTTATCAATTGGCTTCCAAGGTTCACAACAAAACTCTATTGTTATCACCCCTCTGGCAATCACCCTTGCTCTCTTTGTAAACTACAGAGAGTCTGGCTTCAAAAATAATGTCTAAATCAAAACATCCTTTATTTTAACCTGATTCTTAAATTGTCAAAATCCATTTCGTTTTCTAAAAGTTGCAATTATCATTGTCCCCGTAATTTTCTATTAGTAATCTGATATCCCTTGTACAATTACAAAAAGATTGTATTTTGTGTTCTAAATTAACTTTCTGTAGCATTTACATTTCAAAATCTTCACAGCATTTTTAACATCTTGGTTCTTTTGAAAACACCTTTTGTTTTTTACAGCATATTCTCTTTTATTATCAACATTATTATTTCGAGAGTGATATCTTCCCCCACCACATCTCTCCCTTACTCTTTTTTGTCTATTACTCGTAATTGACATATATAGTCCAATGACTATGTAAAATAAACAAGAAAAAAGATTAATTCCACTCATGCCCATTATACGTTTTGCATGCAGGTATTACTTCATCCAACAGTAAAAAAGGAAAGAAAAAAAATGTAAAAAAATTAAATCGATTCAAGGATTAAAGTTCGTTGTCAGTTTAGTAGTCCTCTACAGTTCATAGCACAGTTCTGATATTCTTCATGTGGAATAATAATTATTCTCCTGTAAGGTGTATTTATATATTTTCTTTTTCAATTCAAGCAAAAGTCAATAAGCAAAATAACTATCACACTTCTATTTCAATTACTTATGGAGCCCTCAACACTCCTTACTGCTCAATCAGTCATGGTCTTTATTCACTTCTTCTCTTTTCTGCCTTGCCTTGATTTAACAGGGGGCTTGATGATCTCTAGTGGATTTGGGGCTCTCTCCAATAGTCATTTGTTCAACTGGTAACTCCATGGTAGATTCGTTCATTCCACATTGGTTATGCTCTTATAAATGTCACTTAATAGAATCCCTCTTTTGCTCAGGTACTTACTAGCCAGTTCGCTCTGTTTGTGTGACAACTTCGCTCGCCTCTTCAACCACCACCAGGTGACTGCTGCTACTAAAATAATCAATAAGAATCCCAAAATGGTTAGCCAAACTATCATAGCACTCATATTCTTCTTCCAATTTGGACTAATTCTTCCCACTATGCTTTAGATTTCAACTCTTCTAAGTTAATTTTTCCAATGTAACTCAAGTATGCACAGATCAGGACTACCAGTTACATAAATTGGGCTTGTGGATACACAGGTGCTTAAAGCATCAACTTTACATCTATTCGCTTCTTCACTTCTTAGCAACATAAATTTTGTTCTGGCCAAATTCAAGGCTAAGATGTCCACTTCCACCTTGTACCTGACTACAGCTTCTAATTTTTGATTTGCATAAGTAATCCAGTCTACAGCCAGTGGTGTCATGCATGCAATGATGGCCCTTCCACACACCCGTTATCACTGATAACCACAGTCCGGTCCACCTGTCGGTTTCTTCTGCAGGTACCTTATCAATCTTCTCATTTTTTTCTATTCTGGGGCTTTAGTTCTCTTTGCCCCTCTCAGTCGTAGCTTTATAGGTAATTTTACGTCCTTAGATGCCTTTTCAGTTTCTAACCATTCTTTCAACTGGGCTAATGGAATCTCATCCTCTTCTTCCCAACTATCCGACCCTTCAATACTCATCTTCAGTGCACCATCCACTTCATTACCTTCGTCAGATGAGTTACTTCCATGATTGTCGATCCCCTTTATTCTCTCCAAACTCTCTGGGGTAATCATAATTTTCTCCTTTCCTTCTTCGCTATCAGTTTCTAAATCTTCAGGTTCAACCAAGATTGTCCTTCTCATTCCCCTGTTCGCTCTCCTCTCCTTAGCTCCTTCCCATTCATCTAGCTCTGCTAATTTTATATTGCTAGCATGTACTCGTTTTACTTTCCCTGCTATTTGATCCCAAATTATATAAGTAACAGGTCCTGTCTTTTCCATTATTCTATAAAAAGGAATCCATCTCTGATACAGCTTACCTTCACTCAGGTGTACTTTGTGATGTACTGGATCACCCACTTGGAAGTTAATTTCCTTCATGTTTTGATTTACTCTGTCATTACGCCTCTTCTGAGCTCTCCTGATTTTCCTTCTCACCTGAGTAAAAACCTTATGTTGTTGCTCCAAGATCAATTTATGGTGATCTTCTCCCATATATTTCCTTCTGGGTCTTAGCAAATTATCTATTGATAAGACCACATCCCTGCCAAATAGCATATAATAAGGGGAAAATTTTGCAGTTTTGTTTATAGAAAATCGCATGCCTGAGTTAAGTACTCATCCCACCTTTCCTTATTATCACCTCTATCAACTTTGTTAGCACATCAGCTAAGGTTCGGTGGAATCTTTCTACTTTTGCATTGCTTTGGGGATGGTATGGTGAAGTGGTAATGTGTAACGTATTTAATTCTCTCAGAGTCTCTTCCATGATTTGATTTACATTCTCTGGTCCATTGTCACTGACCAACTGCTCATGGGCTCCATATCTAGGAAATATCACCTGAAGCATTATATTTGATACTGTTTGTGCTTTCTTATCAGGTATCACGAAAGCTGGCCAATTCGTCAGCCAGACCACAAAGCTTACTATATACACATTTCCACAAGGGGTTTCTCCATAGGGCCCTGAAATATCTATGCTCACCTTCTGAAATGGGTAATTTGGAATATCTGTTTCCATCACTGGGGTGACCCTATTATCTCTACTCTGTGAATGACACGTTATGCACTTGTTCACGTAATTCAATACATCATTATACAGTTTAGGCCAAAAATAATTCCTGACTATTAATTCATAGGTTCTATCAACCCCCATGTGTCCTACCTTTTCATGACACTGGGCTAAGATTTCTTGTCTTAACATTTTTGGTACTACTATTTTGAGACTTCTTTCTTCCTCTCGTCCTGAAATATAATTCAATACTCCTTTGTGTATAACATATTTAGAGGTAGTCCCTGCTTCTACCTTACTCCTCAGAGAAGTAATTTCGCTATCTTCCTGTTTCTTCTCTATGATAGCTTCCCAATGAGGGTGCCTAATAATTTCTTCTTCCTCATCTTCTTTTTCCTTCCAAACTGGAGGTTTGCTTAGAGTCTGAGAATTTATCACCTTAACTTGATAAGCCCTGTCGTTCACCCCTGGTTCTAACCTAATGGATTCAAACTCTAATCTTTCTGGAATTCTTGATAATAGATTTGCACAGGTATTATCCTTTCCAGATAGATACTCTATTTTACACTGATAACCACTAAGCTTCAATGCCCACTGCTGAATCATTTTATTTGTCCACTCTGCCTCTAATAAATGTTTGAGGGGTTTATGGTCAGTTTTAATGGTAAACACGGCCCCACTTAAGTAATAATCTAATTTTTGTAATGCATGTAAAATGGCAAACGTTTCCTTTTCTATCACTGGCCATCTCTGCTGGGTCTCTGATAGTCTGTGAGACAGAAAATATATAGGCACTTCCTCAGGTATACTTGGCACTGGTCCATCCTTATCAGGACAAGGCTGAGTAAGTACTGTGCTGATACATTTGTCACCTGTGTAAAGCACCATCACTTGCTCAGGTCTGGGTAAGTCAGCAAGGGTACTGCTGTCAGCTGGTCCTTGAGGGTATCAAAGGCTTGCTGACAGTCCTCCATCCACTTAAATCTAGCATACTTCTTAGTCAAAGCTATCAAGGGTCCTGTTAATCTGTTAAACACAGACACAAAGCACCTGTAATATCCAATGGTTCCTATAAAGCTACAAACCTCTCTCACTGTCTTGGGCTCCAGCATAGCCCTTATCCTGTCTACCTTATCAAAATCAGGTTTTATTCCCATTTTGTTTATACTGAAATCCAAGTACTTGGTTTCATCCTTCACAAACTGACACTTTGGCAATTTTAATTTCAACCTGTGCTCTGTCAGCCTATCGTACACCTTCTGTAAGTGGCTAAAATGATCTTCAGGAGTCTTAGAAAATACCATGATATCGCCCAGATAAACCTTGGCAAAATATTCCATACCTCCTATCACTATGGACATTAACTGAGTAAATGCACCTGGGGCATTAGACAACCCAAATGGCATCACACAAAAATTAAATAGACCCTTATGACAAATAAACGCTGTCTTCTGGTTCTTTTCATACAAAGCTACCTACCAATAACCTGACCTTAGATCCAAAGTAGAAAAACAGGTTGACCTTCCCAAAAGTTCTAGAATATCATGTATCCGGGGCAAAGGTACCGCTAACAGTTTTGTAATGGCATTTAACTGTCTAAAATCCATGCAAAATCTATGTTCTTCATCCTTCTTTTCCACAATAACTATTGGAAAACTCCATGGGGACCTAGATCTCTCTGTTACTCCCAAGTGCAACATCCCATTTACTGCTTCTTCTACTAGTTTTCTCTTATGGATTGGGGCCCCAACTCCTTGTCAGTATTAGCTACTACATCTCAATTGGCTTCTAGCAGTTTCCTTATCTCATCTTTCTATCTTTCAGGCACTATCAAGTCTTCTTCATTTATTTTGGGGCTACTAGTCTCTATCCTTCTTCCATAGTTCTTTCTTACTCTCACTTGCTTCATAATTTTTATTGGACAGGTGTAATCTAACTCTTCTCTCTGTTTTATTGTAATAGTTTTACTGGCTGTATTAGCCAACAATAGGGGCACCGTTTTCATCCCTTCTATCACGGAACTACACAAGGTCACCTCTTCTCCCCCATTATCATACCTCTCTGTAGGTGTTATTTGATATAACCCTTTCGTTAGTTTCTCCACTGTCTTTATCCTTCTTTCACACGAAATAGGCATTCTAGCGGGAAGTTTCACATCAGTCTGGGCCACTATGGGGCATTTTTTTTCCACTTCATTCCCCAGTAGGATTTCCATTCCTTCTAAGATCAATGTAGCTGGGTCAAAGCAGATTTGGACCTTGTTCAGCCTAAGCCAGTCACTCCCCAAAATTCATTCCCCACACAAATCAGGTGCCACATACACCTTAAGTTCACCTGTGGTCCTTGCCAATTTGAATGGTAGCCATGTCATATTCTCAACTATCTACTATCTGTCTGGCTACTTAATAAATCCACTGGTCGGATTTTTCTATGTAACCCCAGCTGTCTAAATACCTTGGAATTTATTAGGGAGACCAAAGCTCCAGTATCCACTAAAGCTTTTACCGTATTGTGCCCCACCAATACATTACAGGCAAAACTGACTGATGAATCAAGCTGGTATTTATACAGAAATACCTCCACTCGTGTACCAGCAGCCAATCACAGCCCAAGCAATGGACTATCCCACTTGAGCACAATGAGATGCTCCATGGCACCATAAATAGCTCTTTTTCTCAAGGTGGATTAGTCTCTTCTCAGCTTGTTCCACAACTGAGTACTTATCTTTACAATGTGATTGTTCTACATGACACTGCGAACAGGATATATGACACCTGAAGATTGGGAACACTTCTTCATTGAAGCAGGCATATCCACCGACTCGGACAAAACTCATGCAACAAGGTTTGCGGACGAGAAGCTGACAATTGAGAGCCTTCAAATGCTGGATCGATATATGCTGAAGGAGCTAGGAGTCACATTAATGGGAGAAGCCCTGTGCATCATCAAGCAGGCTAAGGAAGCCACCACCCAGACGACCCGTGTTCAAGCACTAGCAGCCAAGCCTCCTCACCTTAATCTCGAGATGACACCACAGCAATTCAGGAAGTTCCAAATTGACTGGGATGTCTTTACCAAGATGACAAATATGCCAAGTTCTCAAGCTAATATTCACATATAATTGTGCTGATGAGACTGTGCAAAGTGCCATAATGAACACACACCCTGACTTCTTCACCACTGATCCAGATAAGCTACTTGACATGGTAGAAGTGTTGGTCACCCAGAGGCCAAGTCCTATTGTCCATCGCCTTGCTCCATGTCTCAGGATGAAGATGAACCAATACAAAGTTACCTTGTTCGCCTCTGAGCTGTAGCCATTGACTGTAACTTTACATGCCCCTCATGTGAGCATGACCTGTCTGATATATACATCAAGGACCAGATCATCCATGAAATAGCAAATGACACACTCCAGGCTGACTTACTGGCCAAAGCTGGGACACTTAAATCCCTTGAGCTAAATATTTGTCATGCTGAAGCATTTGAATCAGCATTGCGAGACCAAACCTCAATGGCTGGCGCTTCAGATACAGCCACTGCTCGGCTATCAACATACTGCAGACAAAAGGGTATGCCACAAGCCAACAAGGGGGATCTCCGTACCAGCACCTATTGCAACTGGAAACTGGATCCCGCCGGCTAACATGCCAAGCATGGGGACAAACATATAGTAATTGTGGGAAGCCCAATCACCTATCGAGGGTATGCCAGGCTAAGAAACTGGCTCAAGCGGTCAGGAAAAGCCCAGAGGCTAATGAAGCTGCCATGGACACACTTATCGCCCATATCACATTCAATCAAACGATGGGCACATATACATCTAAAAACACAGGCCAGATAATGGAGATTGACACATATGTTGTCGCCAAAACCGGATCTCAGACAAGTTAGGAATATCCCCAGAAATCACAGCACTAGGATGACGATCTTTCTCGACAGTGGGGCCACCATATGTCTCGGGGGACTTAAGCACCTTCTGAATATGGGGCTCACTACCAACAACCTCATCCCATCAAGAAAAGTCGTCCGAGCTGTGGGAGGGTTTACACTCGTATGTCAGGGTTGGCTCCCCGTGGAATTTATCATTCAAGGAAGAACAACTAAACAAGCCCTATACATATGCAAAAAGATCCAGCGGCTATACTTTAGCAAAGCAGCCTGCATTGATGTAGGGATACTGCCCAAAGACTTCCCGAACCCGACAACTACAAAATTACCCCAAACAGCAACGCAATACATGCCCTTGACAAGCACACATAAAAAATCAGATGCGAGCCCCAAACAGCAAAGTCGAGGAACAACTTCTGACACACCCCAAAAAACTCCCTTTTCCCCCAACAGAACAAAAAATTGATAGGCTCAAGAATTGGCTATTGAATCAATTCGCCGAAACGGCGTTCAAAAACAATGGTGAATTCCCACTAATGTCTGGCCCCACTGCTCATATACACCTCAAAGAAGGAGCAGTCCCCAAAGCCAAACATAACCCAATTCCTGTGCCTTTTCACTTCAAAGAACCCGTAAGCCAAGCCCTTTGGGAAGATGTGAAAAGGGGTATCATAACCCCAGTACTCGTCGGCATGCCCACTGATTGGTGTAGCACTATGGTAATTACCGCCAAGAAAAATGGCAAACCACGAAGAACCATAGACTACCAACACTTGAATTCACAGTGCAAACGGGAAACACGCCATACAGGGTCACCATTCCAGCTAGCACTACAAGTGCCACCTGAACAAAAGAAAACCGTGTTGGATGCTGTTGATGGATACCACTCCATCCCCTTAGAAAAAGAGTCCCAGCCACTCACCACCTTCATCACAGAATGGGGAAGATTCATGTACCTGAGGATGCCACAAGGCTACCTTGCATCTGGCGATGCCTACACCTGAAAGTATGATGAAGTAATAAAAGACATCCCCCACAAAGTAAAAATCGTAGATGACACACTACTCTACGACTATGAAATCGAAGGAGCCTTTTTTCACACCTTTGATTTTCTCTTCCATTGCGCAAAAAATGGCATCATACTCAATAGAGAAAAATTTCAATTTTGCCAAGACACAGTACAGTTTGGAGGCCTCCAGATAACACCCTCTGGCATTGCTACATTTGAAAAAGATCGAATAACCTGCCTCGCACCAGATTGGAGCAGAGACAGAATGGGCTTCCTACTTCTGCAGAAGTATTGCTCGTGCACCACCGACAAAGCCCCAGTTTGCTGCCCTGAAGGTTGGCACCTGATATTTGCCGGTAGCAGATTCTTCATTGATGCTGAACACAGATACACACCTATTGAAAGTGAGGCAGCAGCAATTACGTGGGCATTGGAAAAATGTCGCATTTTTGTAATGGGTTGCCCGAATTTCATAGTAGTTACAGATCATGAACCACTAAAAGGATTATTCGGAGATAGAGACCTTAGCAAATTCCAAAACCCCTGATTATTCAGGTTAAAGGATAAAACCCTCAGGTACAGATTCACCATTTAGCACTGCCCTGGGAAATGGCACAGAGCCTCCGATGGTGTCACTTGTAACCCAGCAGCCATCTCACAGGCGCTCCTAAATGTATTCACCACTGAACACTCTCAGTCAGACATCATAGAGTCTGACAACAACCCTATTAGCAACATTCGGTGCAAATGACAACCTGAAGCTCATCTCATCAGACATTATCCGTGCAGCGGGATGCAGCGACCTGCAATGCAACAAGTGAATTGAAACAATACAAAATGGATTCCAAAAGACGCACAGCCTCACTGCACCTGAAATCCGTGAATACTGGGAAGTGAGGCACCGCCTAAGTGTTGACGATGGATTAGTGCTCTTAGATCGTCATCCCCACCTCTCAACGCACAAAAGTTTTACATAGCCTAAATTCTGCACACCAAGGTGAAGTTGGCATGAAGGCATGTGTCAACAAATCTGTTTATTGGCCTGGGATGAATGCTTCAATTCGTAACGTTAAAGTAGATTGTACGTTCTGCTCAAAAATTGCCCCGAGTCAACCAAAAGAGCCAATCAACTTGACACAATTTCCTGATTGGCCATTTCAGCAAATCGTCATGGACATCTTCCATGTTGGGAACCATGGTTACTTAGCATACGCTGACAGGTTAACAGGCTGGCTGATTCTATACCACTTGAGCCACGGAGAAGCTAATGCCTCAAGACTTCTTTCAATTTGCCGAGACATATTCCAAACCTACGGTGCCCCTGATGAACTTAGCAGTGATGGTGGGCCACCCTTCACATCCCTTCCATTCAAGCAATTTTTACAAGACTGGGCTGTTAAACACAGGCTATCATCTGCTGCTTACCCACAATCCAATGGTCGGGCAGAGCTCGCTGTCAAAACGGCCAAGAGAATCATAAATGGCAACACAGGAGCCCAAGGATCGTTGGACAATAACCGTGCATAAAGAGCCATCCTCCAATACAGGAATACGCCTATCCAAAACATCGGGCTGTCCCCTGCTCAACTGCTACTTCACTGCTGACGACAAGACTTCATACCATCCCAACCCACACTCTACAAACCACATGCGAATTGGATAACTGCAGCCCAAAATCGCGAGATGAGTCTCTCCCGGTGAAACGCTCGTATCATAGAGCAATACGACAGAACAGTGCACACTTTAAACCCCCTTCAAAAAGGACAAATAATGGCAATACAGAGACCAACAACCCGCCGATGGGACACAACAGGTCAGATCATGGAAACCCACCCCAACCACCAATACCGTATCAGAGTTGACGGATCAGGTAGAATTACCTTGCGAAATCGCCGATTCATCAGGAGACTGGATACACCTACAATTCCAGTTCCCATACCTAGTGTCTTACCCGAGACCCCTACACCAGTACCACAAACATTGGACACTGGAATAACATCAAACACCGCTCAGTCGACTACAATAAAACGGACAGTTCTGTATTTTTTTTGTTTTCCTTTGTCTAGCATTTTATTGTTTATTTCCTTTTTTGTGTTTTAAATTTATTTGTTTCGCCTTTAGGCGAATTTTATGCTTTTATTTTTAGTCTGTATTTTTTGTCTTGCCTTTAGGTAAACCTTGTTTTATTTGTTGTCCTTTGTCATTTGTTTTTCATTGTAAAACTTTTTAATTTTTCGTTTCTTTTTTTCTTGAATTCTTGCTGCCTCACTTTCGGGTGAGTTCTCTGTTTTAGTTTAACTTTTGTTTTTCTCACTACTAGGCAAACTTTTGCTTATTTAGGTCCCCCCCCACACTACCTTTAGGCGGACTTTATTTTTATTTTACCACCCCCTCTCCTGCCCTTCCCTTCCCGTTGTACTTTTTAAAAATGGAGAAGGAAAAAATACTTTGTCCTTCCTTATTAAAAAGAAAAAACCTCTCATCCCTGACCTAAAGAGGTTTGTTAAAAAACATTTATTTGTGATCAAGAACCCCCTCCCCGACAAAGATGATACAGAGGAGTATCCAGTGCTACCAGATACTTCTCAAAACAAAGACTTGGAGATTACCCCCCAAAAATCTATGAAAGCCAATAATGGCAAAAGCACCAAAAATATGGAGGCAAATAATGGCAAAAGCACTAAAAGTATGGAGGTCAAAAATGGCCATAATGAAATTAGTATGGAGGCCAATAGTGCCTCAAAGAATGACAAGAATATGGAAAATTCAGAGGCTGGGGAATCGCCCTCTTGTTGGAAGTACCCCCCTAGTTGTATAATCAATGTGGCGGAGTTCTTGGAGCGAGCTAAGAGTTACACTCACCTTGTCGTAGAAGGTGGACTCTTAGAAGACACCCAGGAAATAAGAAAAATTGAAAAACGAATAGTGTCAGTTTTTGTCGTGGACAAGTGTGCGCACAAAATTTGTCGCTCGACGAAAGACAGTGATAAAATCACTGGAGTCCTTGGGGCTCAAGCCCCTCAGAATTGTTAAAGGAGCCAGCTTTTTCATCTGTGACGTATTGTTACCCACACTGGAAGATTGTGTTGTGGCTTTGAGCCGAGATTTGATCCCTAAAGATCTGATCCTATGCACAATACGAAGGCTGAAGAAGGACCAAACTCACAATATATGAGGTCCCTCCTCAGGTTATCAGGAACATCTTGTGGCGTACCTGTCCCAGTTCGGCGAAATACTGGGCACTTCCTGCGATAGCCTGAGTGCGGGGTTGGAGTTTTGACTAGATCAACATTTTTTCTTCTCCATCCCCAACTGTCTGGAAGTAGGGAGATTGAAATTGCCGGTCATTGTAACTGGCTGTAAACCAGACAGCTGGTCCTCAGTCCCCTGAAGCCCCAAGGTACGAAAGGCACTTACAGCCCCACTCCCTCTGGCAACCTTAAGGGCGATGCCCTGGCCTCTCAACTGTCGTTACAAGAAAAGCAAAGGAAGTTTGACTCCGGATTTTAGAAATCTGAAAAAATTAAGGAACTTAAAAATAAACTAGACAAACAGAAACAATCCCAACAACAAGACCCTATTCCTTCAACGTCCTCTACTCGGTCCTCCTCTTCACCTAAGAAACGACATTCCCCACTGGCAACACCATTCAAATCCCTTCCTCTCAATAGAGATCCCAGCCCTTATAGACATAGATCCTTTTATACTCCTCTCCACACACCCAGTCCTTCCCCCATTAATAAAAGCTCCTCCCACACCCCTCTGCATACTCCCAGTCCTTCGCCCATGAAAAATACAGAAATGCCACCACCCTCTTCCAAACGCCATAGAGCCCCACCAGGAGCTGAAAGATTAAAAAAACAAACAAAAAGCAAATCTTTAATTTGGGAGAAGATGTTTGCTGCATTTCCTCGGCTCAGGCAGAAGACCTGAAATACCTCCTATCAATAGAACAGTTTGCCAACTTGGACGTCAAAGTGCTGCAGAATTTTCCTCTGGCCCAACGTGTACTCACTGTAGTTAGAACCGGCCCTGGAGCCAAGCAAATTTGGGCTATGCTGGACTAGGTCATCATGTCGTACAAGATGGCTCTACCAATTGCGATAGTCCAGAATCAACAACTGAAAAGTTTGAAACAATTTTGTGCAGGGAGGGTCCCAGTTTTAGTTCACCCCTCCCTGTATATAGCCCTAAAATTGACTTTCCCCTGGGATATCGGCGGAATCTCCCAAGACGGCTCCATCAGGACTGAGATGGGCTATGGGTCTATGGGAGAAACTGTGGGTATCCTTACCCTGACCATGTTTAAACCAGTACTGCAACCCTAATCTGTTTTCATTATGGCACTCTTGTTAGCAAGTGTAAATGTCCGGGGACTGAGGTCCAAGTCTTGCAGGGCGAGGCTCTCTCGCGACCTTCAGCGCCTCGGGGTGAATGTTTGTTGTGTTGTTGTGTTCTTTTCATGACAGTGAGGACATACTGTGTAATGGGTTCTCCCTTTTTTTTAGCATGTTTTGATGGTCATTCGAGGGGTGTCTCTTGGCTAGTGAGCAAGTCTTTGAAGGCTGCATGTACTCTTGTCTTCACAGATCTGGCGGGCAGGCTTTGCATTCTGGATGTTACCATAAAAGATAAGTCTCTATGACTCATTGGGGTTTATGCACCCAATATCCATTCTGAGCAGCCTGCTTTGTTTCAGCAGATTGGGCTGTATTTGATGACATCTCATCGGGTAGTTTTAGCGGGGGATTGGAATGCTGTCCTTGACCCCGATATAGATCGTATAGGGCAGAATTTGGGTACTAACAACCGGGACGTGAAACCATTTTGGGACTTTATCGGTGAGTTTGATCTTGTCGATAAGTACCGGAATGAGCACCCTTGGGAGGTAGCATGCACTTGGACAAATAGAGGTAACTTGGCTCCTGGGACGCTTGCGAGCTACCTCGACCGAGTTTTAGCTAGGAGAGTTGATGTAGGTCTCTTAGAGTGTCCAAGCTTCCATTATATAGTTTATATGGATCATAGGCTTGTCCGGGTCCGTGTAAACTTAGATAAGCCTAAGGTTAGGTTGGCTGGGTACTGGCAATAAAACTGCTCACTATTTGGTGAACAAGATTTCCGGGACCAGCTGCTACTAGTGATACAGAGGGGGTGGTTTTAGGGAACGCCTGGTGGGATAAATTAAAATCCCAAATTAGAACGTTTGCTGCGAATTTTAGTCGTTGACTCAATCTAGATAGATTAGCGGCGCAAATGGCTTTAGAAGGAAAAGTTGATCGGGCAGTGAAATCCCGTAATAGTGGGGAAATAGCCTTAGCTAAGGCTGAGTTGCCCTCCTTGCTTATCAAGAAGGATCAATCTCTGGTAGTTAGGGCTAGGTTAAAAAGAATGTCCTCTGAGGCGATGAATATGGCAGCTGAAATGCGTGCAGAGGAAAATCGGAGTGCTGCTCGGCGACATATTGCGTGCGTCTCATTGCCGGATAATCGGACCATGACTACAAACGCGGGCATATGTGAGGCCTTTTGGGATTACTTTCAGGATCTTTTCACCAGAGAGCCTGGTCTGAGCCCTGCTCATTTTGACGCCTATTTGGCCGACTTTCCCTGTCTTGTGGCTGGGTGCGAGGGTCCCATCACAGAGTCGGAAATCTGGGAAGCACTGAAACAGGTTGGCCTGGATAAATCTCTGGGACTAGATGGTCTTCCCTACGAAGTTTACTTGAGGCAGTCGCCCGTTTTTGTTCCTTTGCTGGAACTGATCTTCAACAACTGGATGAAGCAGGGGTCTATACCCCAACACTTCACCAGGGATGTGATCAAGTTACTGCGTAAGGACAAGAATGGTGGGGATGGGTTAAATAACTTTTGCCCTTTGACTATGTTAAACTCAGAGTTAAAGATTTTGATTTTTGTCCTGTCTAGTCTGATTGGCTCCGAACAGACTTGTGCTGTGAAGGGCAGGTCTATTCAGGATAACCTGCATATGGTATGCTTGATCTTACAAGTCGACAGTAAAGCCGCGCTGATCAGTCCAAGTCCTTCGATAGGGTTGACCATCGGTTTCTGGAGGCTGTCCTTTTGGTGGCCGGTTTCGGAGCCGACTTTCGCTCCTGGATCCGACTTTTGTATGCAACGGTGGAGGTGAATGGAGTAAGATTGAAGCCTTTCGTTTTGTCTCGCTCAATTCGTCAAGGTTGTCTGCTTTCGCCTTTGCTTTACGTTCTTGCGTTGGAACCATTCCTTCGCAAGTTAAAGGCGAATCTGATCCTGCACAGAATTTCCCTGCCTGGGGCTACCACCTCAGCCAGGTATTCTGCCTATGCTGACGATATTTCGGTTCTTGTGTTGAGCAGAGCCGAGATTGACGAAGTCAGCAAAGAGATCAGTGGGTATGAGATTGTGACAGGGGCCAAGATCAACCGCGATAAGTCTGTTGGCTTGTGGTTGGGTGCGTGGAAGGGAGTTTCTCTCCCTGGACCTTTCCTTTGGACGGATGGGCCAATCAAGATACTTGGCGTCTGGTTCGGTCCTGATCTCCAGTTGGAAATGAATTGGTCAGAGGTACAAGGGAAGGCCAAGATCGTGGTTAATCTGTGGTCCCGTTCACACATCTACCTGATTCTCCTTTACCAACTCTCTGTATTCCCACATACCAGACTAATATTATTAGTAAGGCTCTTGTTCTCTTTCTTGTGGAGAGGCAAAGCCGCTATGGTACCTCGCGAGATCTGTTGCCTTCATCCCTCTGAGGGCGGTCTGGGTATGCCTAGTATTGAGATTCGTCAATATATGCTTTGCCTCAAGTTTCTAGACCGAATGTGTCGCGGATCGGATGAGGATGGTGCCTTCTGGAAGGAAGACGTCCGTAAACATTTCCCATCCCTGAGAAGTGTGTACTCATGCCAGGAGGAGGTCGGCCATACACCCCGAGCTGAATGCTCCTTCTACCGCGAATGTCGTCATGCTCTGAAACACCTCTTACGGGCGTCGGATGGCCTCTCCAATGTCCAGGCGTTGTATCAAGTGTTAGTCAGGGGGGCCGTTCAGGATGATCTGATTGAAGAGCTCGGTCTTACAAAGCAGGAGGCTCGCTTGATATGGCCTTTGGCGCCTAGGTTGAAATGCCTCAATAATGATGAGGCATCACTCACCTGGATGGTGATTCGTGGGGCCCTCTGGGTCACCAGGAGACTTTGTTCAGCAGGCATATCCAAACTGCCGTCGCTGTACTGGAGATGTCGAGACCATTGGTCACGCCTTCTTTCACTGCAAGGCGGTAGTGCCATTGTGCAAGTTTGTTGAAGGCCTCATTGTTCTCATGCTGCAAGGAAAGTTCTTTGTCCTTGAGGCCAGTTCTGTTTGTATCAATGTGGTGCCGCAGATAACGAAGGCTGAACATTATGTGTTCTGTTGCTTACTAGGTGTTATGAGAGTCGTGATTTGGACGACGTGTCAGAAGGAATTCTTTGAGGGCGAGAAGTTCACTTCTTCCCGACTGATCTTGTTCTTTAAGCATCAGCTTAAAGTCAAGATTAGGATGGAAAGGCGCCGGGTCTCTTCATCAGAATTTGGCAAAAGTTCGGTGAATTTTGCACGTATGTGTCAAGTAAAAGGGGCTGACCTGGAGTGGCATTTTGATGCCGGTTAGGCATCAGGATATTGTTTTCCTGGTTTTAACTTGGGCAATCCATCCCTGGATTTAGGCTAGTGTAGGTTTTGGTATTTTAGTTTTTCTTTTCTCTTCCAGTAAACTTAGCTAGGGTGTGTTTGCTCATTTGTCCCTTTTATTTCTATCTCTCTTTTCCTTTAGTTTAACTCGCCATCCCCTTCCTTGTTAGGTGGTCAGTGATTCCAGTTCTCTGGTGGATGTGAGGCACCTTTCGTTTTACGTGCGTGTTTTTCATATTTGTTGTTGTGTCTGAATGAGTGAATGTATGTGTGAGTGCTTGGAAGGGATGAATGTTTTTTTCTATTTTCTTAAAGTCCTGCATCGATTTCGTCTAGTTAAATGATTTTTCTGCCACATTTAACGTTTGTGGGTTTTTTTTATTACTAACATGATTTTGTTTAGTTTCTTGTAAATAGTTTATTACCATACTGTACATATATCATTGGGGTGTTTTTAGCTTGTTTTTTATTCCCAGCAGGCAGACAAAGATTTGTACATATGGGGTCTATTTAGAATTTTCATTGAGACAATGAGGTATTTTGGTGGATGTAGTAAGAAAGATAAGTATGAATGTGTTGTTTTGGTGCTAGGATTATTGTTTTGTACGATTGGGTCAGTGGTTGTGGCTAGCTAAATTATTAATTAAGACAGATGATGACCGTCTCTTTTCCCCCATCAACTTTTTCGGCTTTGTGCCACATTTGCTGTAATTTAACAGAAATAAATATTGTCTCTTCTCAGATTGTTCCACAACTGAGTGCTTATCTTTACAACGTGATTGTTCTACACTCCCCTTATTTTTTAATTCCCAGTTGGCTATCCCTATCTCTCCTAAATCTCGACCTGCGTGCTGGCAATAGGGGCTCATTATTAGCTACCCTAGGCCAGCTTCTTTTGGGGCTTTCCTTGGGTGGAGTGGGGACTGGTTCTCTCGACCTGCTTGCCTCTCCTCTTTTACTCTCAGCAACCTTTTTCTCTGGACGGTTACTTCTCAAGTGTCCAACCTTTCCACATTGCCAACAGCTTTGCCATTTACAGTTGGCTGAAAAATGTCCAGCCACACTTCATGTCCAGCACTTCAGAGGTCTTATTTTTATTGGGGCCACTCTGCTTCTTATTTCTCTACGAGGGTCCCACTGTCATTTCAAGGGCGGGTACTAGGATGTCTATTTTCTTAATACATAATCTCCTATCTCCTGCATCTGTGCACCACTTTGCCTTGTGGCCAAAACTTCTGCACTTAGTGCAATTCAAACCTAGAGACCTGGGGTCTCCTCCCCAATTGGTGAGACAGTCTCTGGTCCTGTGTCCTCCGTAATTGCAGGTCCAGCATACCAGCCCATACCGGCCCGGAGTGGACTTATAAACTCCGTACCACATATCCCATTCTTTCCGGTTGGGGTTGGCCTCAGCCTCCCAATCCTCGTTTGTGTCCTTATAGGGTTTTATGTTCACTATCCCATTTCTGGAGCCCTTCTCTGTACTTTTCCAACTCCTGGGTCTTTGGGTTTCCTGGTCTCTGCCATTTCTTACCTTCTCCCAGATCCTCTCCCTATTTTTAGTTACCTCTAGGGCCTCCATCAGCCTACAGGGACGTCACCCCTCACGTCGTCATCACGGATAACGTCCATGAAAACATCCACTAACAATGCCTGAATCACCCCATTTTCTCTTATTTCCGGATTTGGGAATACTAACCCAGCTAATCCTGTCATCCTATCTCCAAGGTCTTTTAGAAATTCCCTTCCAATTTTTGAACCACCTCTATGGTTGTTCGCTCGCTAGTATATCGTCTGATTAGCGTTCCTTTCAGCTCGTCCCATGTTGTTTGGGGTTTTTTCCTGTATGAGCCCCCGATAAATTTTGAGAC
Organism: Acanthosepion esculentum; assembly: GCA_964036315.1. Lineage (NCBI taxonomy): Eukaryota > Metazoa > Mollusca > Cephalopoda > Sepiida > Sepiidae > Acanthosepion > Acanthosepion esculentum. The sequence continues at coordinate 43,570,895 of OZ038490.1, forward strand.
TGATCCTCCTGCTGCCTCATATGCCAACAGCACCATCTCCTGGTCTATCGACTTGTATACCAGCTATTTCTTTTGTACAGCTACCAACCAATCATGAAACTCAGCTGGGTTGCCTCAGTAGGAGGGTAACTTCATCCCACCCAACAGACTCCTAAAGGCCACCGTTATTTCGGGGACCATAGCTTTGCCCTCCGTACTGTCTGACCCAGAGATACTCATATTACCCATTCTGGTGGTGTTCCTCAATTAATAGGTAAATTTGAAGGACAAGGGTGACACCAGATCCTTACTGGCTGTTTTCGTGTACCACAATTGAGCAACAAAAATAAACAATAATTGAGGGAAACCAAAAAGTAACCTACCTGGGGTGTGCTTCTGCTGCTGTTTTGTTGTTCCTGTAACTATCAGCTTTTCAGATCAATATAATCTTTCGATTCCAATGTCTTCTAGGTAATTCTTGGCTATAATCTTTGGTCGCAGTGCCAATTGTAACTCCTTTTCTTTCCTTTAATGTTCTCCAGGTATCTCTTGGGTAGAATCCTTGGTCACAGCAACCAATTGTAACTCCTTTCCTTTAATGTCCACTGGGTATCTCTTGGGGCAAATCCTGGTCACAGCAAACAATTGTAACACTGTATCCTCACCCCACTGAACACATGCACTCCACCAGACTGGCCGTTGGTCCGGTATGGTCCAGTATTACAGGTTAGACACAAGTCTCCAGTTCCCAATGTCAATTCAAAGCCACCCTCCAGCCACATTGTGATTTTTTTGATCCTGGAGAGTGGACATCGTATCGTAGAAATCCAGAAGCCCCCTGAAGGACCACCTGCGAGTTCGTCGGGTGAGAATTGTGTTAACAGAAAACTAAATAACCAAGTTGATTTGATTTTGAAAAGAAAATTTTTTTTTATATGTAAAAGCAAACACACACAAAACAAAATAATTCTTGATCCACAAGGTTGAATGTTTCTTGTATGTGAATAATAACCAAACAACACAATTACTTTGAATAATTACAATCTGTTTTATGATGAGGCTTCTTCTTCCAGTTAAATTATCTATTATGAAATTGTGTAGGGAATCCAAGTGAAAACAGACATTTTTGATTGCTAAAATAGCTGAATGATATAATTTTAAAATATGAGAAAGATTTAAAATTTGTTTTTATGTATCAAAAGGTCAAGCGATGAGCAGTCAATAAGTGTTTGCATTAATATTTATGTTGATATTCTTGAGATGAATTTTAGATTTGAGCCTATTCTTTGAATAACAGTCAACCTACTTAAAATTTACAATAATTTTGTACATAAGGATTTTCTCCTTTGCTCATGAAAAAATTTGCACATCTTTACATAAAAAGTTGATATTATCAATGTGTTACTATCATTGTTTTTATTTAATAACCATTGCTTTCATACACTACTACAACCACAAGTACAACTTCAATTACTGTACATATAATGATAAGTTTAGTATAATTAAAGTAAGAATCAACACAATCTATAAATGTCCATATTTTTTAAGATATTCATTGATAGATGTATTCTTTGAAGGGATGAAATAATGAGAAATAAAATATTTGTAAAATATGCAAGATCAATATATTTGATTTTAATGTATAAAAAGATTCAGAGATGAGAAAGCTTTTACTGTCTAACTGTTACAAATAATATTATATCCACGTAAGCAATATTTCATATCTAATATCAGATGAAGTAAAAGTCTGTCATTTGTAAAAAATCTCCTTCATCTTGAAAATTATTTGTACACTTGTGATTTTCATAGTTTAATTGTTTATATCCTCTTTAATATTCAGATCAACATTACAGACTGAATATCCTCTTACATATGCATACATATATACATAATGTGATAAAAATAATCCTGAAATATATTTTATGTATTTACATTAATAATTATGTCGTTAATCAATATTTTGTGTCATTGTATTCTATAATGTGAGTTTCTTCCAAAGTTAACAGAATGAAAAATTTCTTCTCATGGTAAGCATTGCACATTCCTATGTAAATATTAAAATTTGATATCTATTGTTATGAGTATTATTATTGTGTATTTCTTTTTTCTTAGTAGTAACCCCTATAGCCACAGGTACTCCTTCGATTACCACACAAGAATTTTCTACAACAGGTAATATATTGGCTATTTAATTCTCGACTTAGTTAGGAATCAAAAAATTTTGTAGTTCTATTAATTTTGTAATCATATTGAAATATATATTGTAGATTTATTTTCTGAAGACATGAAATATGCATTGACATTTGAAAAATTGTTTCATTTATATTATTCAGCTATTATTTGATATAGAATTTTACTTCAAGAGACAATCAAATGTTGAATAAGTGATGAGGATTCTACTTGCAGTTAAATTATCTATTATGGGAATCCAAGTGAAAATGTGTGTAGGGAATCCCAGTGAAAATGTGTATAGGGAATCCCAGTGAAAATGGACACCTTTGATTGCTAAAATAGCTGAATGATATAATTTTAAAATCTGAGAAAGATTTTTTTTTTGTATCCAAATGTTGACTGATGAGCAGTCTATAAATGTTTGCATTAATATTTATGTTGTTATTCTTGAGATGAATTTCAGTTTGCACCCTATTTGAATAACTGAACCTATTTAAAATTTACAGTAATTTCTACGAAAGGATGTTCTCCTTTGCTCATGAAAAAATTTGAACATCTTTACATAAAAAGTTGATATTATCAATGTGTTAGCATCCATTATTATGTGTATTATTATTTAGCATGTATTTCTTTTTTCTTTCTAGTAACACCTATAGGCACAGGTACTCCTTTGACTACTGTACCTGTAATTACAGAGACAGGTAATATATTCTCTATTTTATTCTCTATTGAGTTAGGAATGTGAAAATTGTGTAGTTATTTTAATGTTGGAATCATATTGAAATATATCTTGTAGATTTATTTTTTGGAGACCTGAAATATGCATTTAGAATTGAAAAACCGTTTTCTTTTCATAATTGAGCTATTATTTGATATATAATGTTACTTCAAGAGACAATGCAATGTTGAAGAAGTGATGAGGCTTCTTCTTGCAGTAAATTATCTGTTATAGGATTGTCTACAGAATCCAAATGAAAACAACCATCTGTGATTGCTGAATGGTATAATTTTAAAATATGAGTGATTTAGAATTCATTTTTATGTATGTAAATTTTGAATGATGATTTGTCTATAAGTGTTTGTATTAATATTTATGTTGATATTCTTTAGATGAATTTTAGTTCTCAGCCTATTCTTTGAATAACAGTGAATCTATTTAAAATTTACAATAATTTTATAAATAAGGATTTTCTCCTTTGCTCATGAAACAATAGGCATATCTTTACATGAAAAGTTGATATCATCAATGTGTTACAATCATTATTTTTCTATAATAAAAATGGCTTTCAAATGCTAGTACAAGCACAAGTGTTACTTCAATTACTGCATGTATTTTGTCTATAGAAAGTAGTGTAATGATAAGTTCAGTTTAAATTAAGGTAAGAATCAATACAATGTATACATGTTCATAATTTTAAGATATTCATTGATTGATTCATTCTTTGAAGGGATGGAATAATCAATGACAAATAAAATAATTGTAAAATATGCAAGATTAATATATTTGATTTTTATGCATAAAAAGTTTAAGAGATGAGAAAGCTTTTTGTGTGCTGTTGTTATTAGTAATATTATACATATGTAACAAAAATTTCCCATTTTTATATCAGATTAAGCAAAAAACTGTCATTTGTAGGAGAGTATTTCTTATAAATATAATTTACAAATGTCTTTCATCTTGAAAGTTATTTGCACACTTGTGATTTTCTTAGTGGTATGCCATCCAAAGTATGAGTCAAACCTCTGTATTTTTTGCTGTTTACATATACCTTTATTTAGAATTTCTCATTGAGAGCTAATGAGATGAAGAATGAGTGATGGCATTTCTTCTTTGAATCAAATCATCTATCATTGTATTTGTAGAAAATGTAAATGTAACCTCTCTATTTTTACAACTGAAATATCTGAATATCAAATCACCATTAGTGCTTGTTTCATGTGGCTGATTATCCTCTTTCATATTCAGTCCACTATTACACGCTGAATATCTTTTTACATATGAATATATATATATATATAATGTGATAAAAATAATGTTTTAATATATTTTATGTATTTACCGTAATAATTGTATCGATCTTACGTTCATCAATATTTTTTGTCATCATATTCTTTAAATGTGAATTTCTTCCAAAGTTAACAAATTGCTTCTCATGAAAAATTTCTTCTCATGGTAAACATTGCACATTTTTACATAAGTATTCAAATTTTATATGTATTATTATGAGTATTATTATTATTTAGCATGTATTTCTTTTTCCTTTGTAGTAACCCCTATAACCCCAAGTACTCCTTTGTTTACCACACAAGAATTTTCTACAACAGGTAATGTATTTTATTCTCGAGTGAGTTAGGAATATTGTAGTTCTATTAATACTGTAATCATATTGAAATATATAGTGTAGATTCATTTTCTGGAGATATAAATATTCATTAACATTTAAAAAACTGTTTTATTTACATCAGTGAACTATTATTTGACAGAATTTTACAATCAAATGTTGAATAAGAGATGAGGCTACTTCTTGTTGCAGTCAAATTATCTATTATGGGATTGTGTAGGGAATCCAGGTGAAAACAGATATCTTTGATTTCTGAAATAGCTGAATGATATAATTTTAAAATATGAGAAAGATTAGAATTTTTTTTCTGTATTTAAAGTTTGAGCGATGAGCAGTCTATAAATGTTTGCATTAATATTTATGTTGTTATTCTTGAGATTAATTTCAGTTTGCACCCTATTTGAATAACAGTGAACCTATTTAAAATTTACAGTAATTTCTACGAAAGGATGTTCTCCTTTGCTCATGAAAAAATTTGAACATCTTTACATAAAAAGTTGATATTATCAATGTGTTAGCATCATTATTTTTATTTAATAATCATTGCTTTCATATGCCACTACAACCACAAGTACTATTTCAATTACTCTACATATTTTTTATATAGAAATGTGTGTAATGATAAGTTTCGTGTAAATTAAGGTAAGAATTAATGCAATGCATATATGTTGATATTTTTAAGATATTCATTGATAGATTCATTCTTTGAAGGGATGAAATAATCAATGACAAATAAAATAATTGTTAAATCTGCAAGATCAGTATATTTGATTTTTATGTATGAAAAGATTTAGAGATGAGAAATCTTTTCCTGTATTGCTGTTATAAATAATATTATACATATGTAACAAACATTTCATGTTCTAACATGAGATTAAGAATAATTCTGTCATTTGCAAAAGAGTAATTCTTATAAATATAATTTAAAAATGTCTTTCATCTTGAAAGTTATTTGTGCACTTATGATTTTCTTAGTGGTATGTCATCCAAAGTATGAGTCAAACCTCTTTATTTTTTGCTGTTTTCATATACCTTTATTTAGAATTTCTCATTGAGAGCTAATGTGATGAAGAATGAGTGATGCCATTTCTTCTTTCTATAAAATTAGCTGTCATTGTATGTGTAGAAAATGCAAATGACATCTATCCACTTTTACAATTGAAATATCTGAATATCAAATCTCCATTACGGATTGTTTGAGATGGCTGAAAAACCTCTTTCCTATTCTGACCTACATTACAGTCTAAACATCTTTTTACAAATGCATACATATATACATAATCTGATAAAAATGATCTTTTAATATATTTTATGTATTTACATTAATAATTATATTGCCGTTATGTTGATCAATATTTATGTCACCATATTCTTTAAATGTGAATTTCTTCCAATGTTAACAAAATGTCTTGGTCAGGTGATCCTTATTGGTTTGGTAAAATGAGAACTTCAACAAAAAGGATTTTGACTTACTACTTTATTAAACAAGTCAACATGTATAGTTTTAACTACCCAAAGGGGGTCGCTCTATCCCCCCAACTTAGGACCAAGTTCCCTGGGGTACAAAATAACCACATCTGATCTCTTCGACGAATAAAAATTAACTCATCGAAAACACTTTCTAACTCTATCTCTAACATTTCTACATTCGGTCAAGCCAATCAAAATCAAGATCTTTATTTTATTAACTAGCTGACCCCAAGTTCAGTCTCAGAAGGTCTGAGACAAATACACTGCCACTAAAAATGAACATTCTGAAACAGTCTGAACATTCCTTACCCAACCATCAACAAATATTCATTTATGAATTTTGTTTCAATTATTTACTCTAAAATATCCTGTATAATTTTGTGTATGCAGGACATGCTCCTTACAATTTTTTCATTGTGCCTCGATCACATGACCATTCCAGCATGCACATACACATTTCCTGAAAAAGAATTAACATAAACAACAAAATTCTGACCAGTTTTTCAAACATCTTTTTTAACAAAAAACAGAATACTGGACAATCCTTTGTCCATCCTTGGTCACTAGCTTCGGTGACCCAAGGTCAATGTCTGGATACAAGTCACTCCAACAGTGAACTCTGACCTCTCCAATATCTTCTCCACCCATGGCAGCAGGTACTACCTCTGCAATCCAATATCCCTGGGTAGAACATAATTCCTTGCCTCTTCACATGATACTACAAGTCATTTACATACAATTCATTGAAAAACAAATATACAGTCCACAGAAATCACAGTGGGAATGCCACATCACAAAATGCCATCAGTCTTTTTTTTCAAAACCATTTTCCATTGTGTTACAATACACAAATTCAGGCTTCTAGACATACAAAATTTGGATGCACCCAAAAACATTAAATGTGCCAATCAATATCAAACAATAAATTTCTACGCATGGTCTAAACTTTTAAAAAGGACAAAACAAACAAAATTAGTCTTTTACTAAGATGTTTCATGAAAATTGACATTGTCACATCAGTGTGTATGCATGAGTGTGGGTGTTCATTGTCCTTTCATTCTTTCTTTTCCCTGCTTGTCCTTTTTTTTCTATTGTATGGCTATCAAAAAAATGCCTCTTCTCATTTTTTTCATCATTACTTCCTCTGTCGAAAATCTTCTCCGAACCTTTCCACACTGCATTTTCCTCTGGTCCACTTGCAGCCTCCCTTGTTGGAAGGAGCTGGTCACTGCGCCCCAAATAATATACATGTAGTATATTCCCTCTCATCTGGGGAGAACTTTTGGTTGGCAGGGTCGATGGCATAATGAAGCTGAATTCTTCTCTCATGGCCATTTTCTCTCGGTCAGGTGTCAAAATGTTTTGGTATTCAGAGGTAAAATAAGAACTTTAACAAAATGGATTTTGACTTACTACTTTATTAAATACATTGATGTGTACATTTTAACTAGCCACTGGGGTTGCTCTATCACCCCAACTGGGGAGCAATTTTCCTGGGACACGAAATAACCACATCTGATCTCTTCAACGTATATAACTTAACTTACTAAAAAGACTTTCTAACTCTAACATTCCCATGTTCAGCTAAGCCAATCAAAATCAAGATCCCTATTTTGTCTACCAGCTGACCCTAAGGTCAGCCACAGAAGGTCTGAGCAAAATACACTGTCACTAAAATAATCTGAAACTATTATTTAACAGTATGCCCTCCAAAGTATAAGTCAAACATCTTTATTTTTTGTTGTTTACATATTTCTTTATTTGATATATCTGAATATCAACTCTCCATTAATGATTGTTTGAGATGGCTGAATATCCTCTTTCCTATTCAGACCTCCATTACAAGCTGAATATCCTCTTACATATGCATACATATATACATAATGTGATAAAAATAATCTTGAAATATATCTTATGTATTTACATTAATAATTATGTTGATCAATATTTTGTGTGATTGTATTCTTCAAATGTGAATTTCTTCCAAATTTAACAAAATGCTTCTCATGAAAAAATTTCTTCTCATGGTAACCATTGCACATTTCTACATAAATATTGAAATTTGATGCCTATTATTATGAGTATTATTATTATTATTTAACGTGTTTTTCTTTTTTATTTATAGTAACCCCTATAGCAACAAGTACTCCTTCAACTAACATAACAGAATTTTCTACAACAGGTAATGTATTTACTATATTAGGATTCAAAAAATTTTGTAGTTCTATTAATTTTGTAATCATATTGAAATATATAGTGTAGATTCCTTTTCTGGGACATGAAATATGCATTGACATTTGAAAAACTGTTTTATTAACATCAGTGAACTATTATTTGATAAATAATTTTACTTCAAGAGACAATGGAATGTTGAATAAGTGATGAGACTCCTTCTTGCAGTCAAATTATTTATTATGGGATTGTGTACAGAATCTAATGGAAAAGGGACATCTTTGCTGAAATAGCTGAATAATATAATTTTAAAATATGAGAAAGATTTAGAAGTTTTTTTATGTATCAAAAGGTCGAGCGATGAGCAGTATATAAATATTTGCATTAATATTTATGTTGATATTCTTGAGATCAATTTTATTTCTCAGCCTATTCTTTGAATAAAAGTGAATCTATTTAAAATTTACAATAATTTTGTACATAAGGATTTCTCCTTTGCTCATGAAAAAATTCCAACATCTTTACATAAAAAGTTGATATTATCAATGTGTTATTATCATTATTGTTATTTAATAATCATTGATTTTATATGCCACTACAATCACAAGTGCTACTTCAATTACTGTACATATTTTTTCTATAGAAACTAATGTAATGTTAAATTTAGTGCAAATTAAGGTAAGAAACAATATAATGTATACATGTCCATATTTTTTTAAAATATTCATTGATAGATCATTTCAAATAATGAATGAGAAATAAAATGATTATAAAATATGCAAGATCAATATATTTCACTTTTATGTATCAAAAGATTTAGAGATGAGAAAGTTTTTACTGTGTTGCTGTTAAATAATATTATACATGTGTAACAAATATTTCATATCTAATATCAGATGAAGTAAAAGTCTGTCATTTGTAAAAGAGTATTTCTTATAAATATAATTTAAAAATGTCCTTCATCTGGAAAGTTATTTGTACACTTGTGATTTTCTTAGTGGTATGCCATCCAAAGTATGAGTCATACTTCTTTATTTTTTGCTGTTTTCATATATCTTTATTTAGAATTTCTCATTTAGAGCTAATGTGATGAAGAATGAGTTATAAGATTTCTTCTACAAATCAAATTATCTGTCATTGTATGTGTAGAAAATGCAAATCAAACCTATCCACTTTTACGATTGAAATATCTGAATATCAACTCTCCATTAATGATTGTTTGAGATGGCTGAATATCCTCTTTCCTATTCAGTCCTCCATTACAGGCTGAATATCCTCTTATGTATGCATATATATATACATAATGTGATAAAAATAATCTTGAAATATATTTTATGTATTTACATTAATAATTATGTTGATCTTACGTTCATCAATATTTTGTGTCATTGTACTCTTTAAATGTGAAATATCTCCCAAACTTAACAAAATGTTTCCTATGAAAAATTTCTTCTCATGGTAACCATTGCACATTTCTACATAAATATTGAAGTTTGATGCCTATTATTATGTGTATTATTATTTAGCATGTATTTTTCATTGCATTTGTACAAACTGCTATAACTCCAAATGCTTCTTTAAGTACTGTACCTATAACAGGTAATATATTGCATACTTAATTCTTGACTGAGTTAGGAATCAGTAAATTGAATATTTCTTTTAATGTCATCATCATATTGAAATATATATTGTAAATTCATTTTCTGAAGGCATGAAATTGAATTGCCAATTGAAACATTGTTATATTTTGAGTCATTGAGCTATTGCTTTACTTCAAGAGAGAATGGACTGTTGAATGAGAGATGAGGCTTCTTCTTGCTCTCAAAGTATCTATTATGGGAATGTGTACAGAATCCAAATGAAAACTGCCATCTCTGATTGCTGAAATAGTTGATGGAATAAGAGAAAGATTTAGACTTTTGTTTTTTATGTTTCAAAAGTTTTGAAACATGTGAAAGATATGATTGCATTATTATTTATGTTGATATTCTTCAGATCAATATTTTTGCCACCCATTCTTTGAATCAATGTCAACACATCTAATACTTAATAAAAACTTTCTTATAAAGATTTTTTCTTTTGTCATGAAGAACTGTGCACACCTTTGCATAAAATGTCAAAATTTTCAGTGTCTTTATTATTATTCACCATTTAGTTATCATTGCCTTTTTAGGAACTACTACAACTTCAAGTGCTTCCTAAGTTAGTGGATTTATATTTTCCACAAAATATAATGTAATGTCTTTCTGTAATCTAGATTAAGTTATGAATCAATAAAATGAATACATCATTTAAAGCTCATATTATATTCAAATATACATATTGGTAGATTCATTTTTGAACTGATGAAATAATCATTAACATAAAACAATTATAAAATATGAGAATGATTTTTTATGTATCAAAAGCTGTTGTTATAAATAATATTATGCATATGAAACAAATACTTCATTTTGCAATATCAGATTATGTAAAAGCCATTGTAATGAAATGAATTGTTTTGCATACTAATATAAAGGAATATGCATAGATAAAACAAAGAAATAAACAATATGCAACATTGCTTTACAAAATTGAATTGAAAGAAATGAATTTCAAAGATTGTTTGCAAACAACTTCATACAAAATATTTTTTATGGTTTTGGCTTTAAGATGTATCTACATGTGAGATTGTATGTCACATATTTATGTTTTATGTATGGATATATGATTTGTAGCAGTCGGCAGCTTAATAAGCAGCTGGCTATCTTAATACAACTTACGCTTGTAAACAAACTCAGCCTGTATATTTTTTATGTGTCAATATTGCTAAGTCTTTTTTATAATATATACTTGAATAAATATGCACAAATGTGTGTAATTATGGTTTGAATATTTCAGTCTTGTATAACAAATGAATGACCAACTAAGTCAAAGGTTAACTGAACTTAACATCACCCTATTTATTATAGGCTCCAAAAATTTAAAACTTAGATTTTATTAAAGTCATTAGTTTATTGGTTAATAAATATTTTCCCAATTTTTAAACATCCAATTTAAGGAGGAAAAATATTGCTGATCATTTACTGAAGTGATCTTTCAAAATTTCTTAGCAAACAACAGATATTTATTGTTTGCAAATTCAAAGACTACCATGCATCTCATATGATGTCACTGATTGGTTAATATATATGAATATAGAAATTCAAATTTAGAGCTGACAAGAAGAACAAAAAAGAATCAAATATTCTTTAAGCTGGTATTCGTAAATAATTGGGATTTTTAATGATATTAAAATCTTTTGCATTTTTCTATAAATCTTTAACGGGGTTTCCACTCTAATATACAAGAGAAATGTTAAAAGTCTAGTTCTTATAAACATAGTTTAAAAAAACTGGTTCATCTTGTAAGTTCTTTGTATACATGTAATTTCTTAGTGGCATGGATGCCAATGTACAAGTCATTGATCTTTATTTTTGTTCTTGTTTATCTATTACTTTTAGAATTTCTTACTGTAAGGTAATGATGAGATTTCTTCCTCCAATCACATTATCTATCATAGTAGTTACAGAATCCAAGTATAATCTACCCAATCTGACTGCTGATATAGCTGAATATCAAATCTCTGTTCCTGATTTTTTTTACATGGTTAAATGTCATCTTTCATATGGTGGTTCTCCCAGGAGATTCTTAAAGTGGTCAAACCAGTTAGCTTTATGCTTTTCAGCGGAACCACCTCTGAGCTGAATGGAAGGCTTTGATTTTCTTCTTGAGAGTATGTTTATTGTTTTCCAGGTTGCAGCATGTTGTTTCTCATATGCACTCTTACGATCTTGTTGATCTCCCCTTAGATGTACTCTGTGTCTACATTGACATGGGCTTCATCTAGTATCCCTTGTGGTTTAGTGGTGTCTTTAAAAGTACTTCTAATTGGCTTTTGTTTATAACTCGGGTTCACTCTTTGCAACCAACCCATTCACACTTGATGAACTCAAAACAACACTCAAAAATTTTGATAACATACCAACATTATTGTGGAAAGATCCAATATTTCATGACCTCCTCCTAGAGTTTTGCAAGCATACATTCATACACCATTCACTGCCTTCAGCTTGGCTGAACTGTGGAATAGTCACTGTCCCAAAAAAGGGCAATCTAACAAGTGTGGAAAATTATAGGGGTATAACTCTCATGCCATTTGCAGCAAAAGTTTACAATAATCTTCTGCTAATTAGGATTGTTCCTACCATCAATCCACTCCTCCACAAGAATCAGAATGGATTTAGAAGTGGCAGGTTGGCAACTTCTCAAATCATTTGCTGCATATTGGAAGAGATGAAAAAATTTGACAAAGAGGTCATAATCTGTTTTGTTGACTTCTTATTTTCTCATTATGCATCCCAGAAATTTCAACTCTTTCTCTGATCCTAAGTATAAATGACCTTTTTGTTTCCATTTTCCTTAAGACTTCCTCATTACTCACAGGTTCCATCTATGGTATCCTCAGCATCCTTCTGCAGAACCAAATCTCTGTTGCTCTGAGTCTCATCTTCATCTGTAAGGAAATGGTTCAGCATTCTCTGTCATATGGGAAGACTGATATTATATAGCAGTTCTTTTTTCTTTGTTAAAATGCAAGGTAAATGAAAACCCAATCAGCATCACTCAAAAACCTTAAGAAAATAGGATTATCAATATATAAAAAAAGTGCTTTATATTGAGCATTACATAAGCTTCAAAAACATAAAGGCTATTATATATATACTAGTGTACTCATGGCATAAAAATGACAGCAATTGTTAGAAAGTTTTAATATGGAGATGCAATGAAACAAAGGTTTTGAAACAATGTATTCAGATTCAATAAAGCAGAGATAAAGAATTTGCAATTAAAATAGAGGCCAATGAACCATTTACTTACTCCATTTCCTTTATATTTTTTAGATGTTCAATGTTATCTATGATTCATTGATTACTCTTGCTATTATATGAATCACTTTTTACCCAGTATCTTTTCATGTTAAAAGTTTTATGAGTTTAATATAACAGTGAAATGAAATATGTGTCTCAGAAGAAAACAATTAGCAACAAAATGACAAAGCCTATTTCAATACCAAGTTAAAGCAAGATAATCACTTAACAGACAAAGATATCTGAGTGTCTCACATGAAAGGCTTGAACAAATAAGACTGCAATCTAAAAAACATAAGAGTAAAGGAACACATTAATTAAATGGTTCATTTTACTCAGGGACTAATTTTTTCTAAATGTATATAAATATTTTTGTATAGATTATTAAAATGACTAAGGGAAGTAATCATTGACAAATTTACTAAATTAAGTCGATTTACCACCCTTGCCACTGTAGATGGGATAGGAAAAATAAGTAAAGGTGCATTGATAATTATTATATGGTTTGATGATGCTCTATTTTGCTGAAAGATGACATTTGGATAGAGCTCTACTAGTTGTGGCACAATCTCATCGAGGGAAGTACCTGCTGCTATTGTCTTTTCCAAAGAGAAAAAAGAACCAACAACTTTGTTGCACAAAATCATGCACCACACATTGACCTTTGATCCGTTATGTTCAGTTCCCCTAGTAATGTGTGGATTTTTCAATCTCCAAATTCTTGCATTACACTTGTTAAGTTTTCCAAACACATACAATGTTGCCTCATCTGTAAAGAAAATGCAATTAAGGAAGTCATCTTCTTCGATATTTTGCAAGATTGTAACAGTAAATTCTTTTCATTGCAGTTTGTCATTTACATTAATTGCTTGCAATAATTGAATTTTATAGGCATAAAACCTCAGATTCTTATGGAACACTTTAAGAATTATTGATCTCAGTAGTTGCAGTTGAGTAGAAGCAGTACATATAAACTTAGATGAGGAACATTGAAATGACTGACAGATACACTCAATATCTTTTTCAGATGTTCTTGGCCTTTCAGTCCTTACTTTATGTAGCACCATCCCTATTTCCATAAATTGCTTATACTAGCAGCAAATTGTCTGATGTGCCAGAGTTTGGTTCCCATATTTATTTGTGCATCATCTTCATGTTTGAATATGTTTGAATATAACTTAAACAAAGACATACATTGTGCCTTTTCTTGTGGAGTAGTCATTGTCATCCAATTTTAGGGTTAACTCCTGCTAATTCTTTAACTGCAGTCTGAAACATAAAAGTATAACATTAATAAAAGAACTAGTAATAATTAATTAATATGCAACAGATATTTTTAATCATTTCACCCCATGCAAGGCAGTAAAGCCACTAAGACAAAATAGGTTATTGAGTGTGAAGGAATAAGAAAAAGAGAGAAACATTATTAAGGAGCAAGAACAATAGAAGAGTAACCAAAAAGATAGTAGACAATGATTGACATTGCGTTTAAATTATTGATGATCAAAGCTGGCTAGAAAGCATAAAGTTGGAAGAAGGTTCCACAAGTGAGAAGTGTGAGAAAAGAAACTGTTAGCATAGAACTTATGGTTACACCTAGCCAATTTACTCTGAATTGATGAGACCTTGCTGCCAATCTAGTACTGCGCTTTAAAATCTAGGTATCTTAGTGAGGAGTTCATTCGAATAATTGTCATGACATTATTTATAGAAAAGGCACAGGGAAGCTACACTATGGCAGTGGGAAAATGACTGAAGATGAAACGTCTAATAACTGATCCGATGTGCAAATTTCTTATAATAACAGTGACATTCCTCTATTTATTGAACAATTTAGTTCATGCCATATTGACTGGAAAAAAACCTACCTCTACAAAAGAATTCTCATATTACTATATTAGTACAAAAACGCACAATTCAAAATTAAAAAAAAAATTCAACCTCAGCGTTGCGACCGCACGCTCCAAAAAATTTTTCACAGTTAACAATAACACATTTCCAAAAAAACCTATTTCGGAGTACATCTTAACTTTCGTTGTCCTATTATTACCTGGATGTAAAAAAGACATATCTATTTCTATACCTGAGGATGATTGTATGAACAATCGAAAGCTTGTAGTAAAAAAAGACCTTATACAACTGGAATTTATAAACAGGGATCATAACATTCATCAACGGGTTCGAGGTTAATGTATTTTATTAAACATTGTTTGCGAGAGTGATTCTTGCCATTTATATCATTAACTTCACTATCTGCTTTTTGTATGAATGATTCATGTAATGTAAATTGAACTGCACCACATACTTCATATTAAAATAACTGATCCGATGTGCAAATTTCTTATAATAACGGTGACATTCCTCTATTTATTGAACAATTTAGTTCATGCCATATTGACTGGAAAAAACCTACCTCTACAAAAGAATTCTCATATTAATATATTAGTACAAAAACGCACAATTCAAAATTAAAAAAAAAATTCAACCTCAGCATTGTGACTGCACACTCCAAAAGATTTTTCACAGTTAACAATAACATATTTCCCAAAAAAACTATTTCGGAGTACATCTTAACTTTCATATCCTGTTATTACCTGGATGTAAAAAAGACATATCTATTTCTATATTGTATGAACAATCAAAAGCTTGTAGTAAATAAAGACCTTTTCCAACTGGAATTTATAAACAGGGATCATAACATTCATCAACGGGTTCGAGGTTAATGTATTTTATTAAAAAATGTTTGCGAGAGTGATTCTTGCCATTTATATCATTAACTTCACTATCTGCTTTTTGTATGAATGATTCATGTAATATATATATATATATATATATATATATATATATATATATATATATATATATAATGTTAATTTCTTTAACCATAATACTTTTTTCTTGATTATCAATACCTAGCAGTCAGACTGAAAATTTAGATCTAAATTTTAAATAATTCTTTGTTATTTCATAATTTTTTAATTGCCAGAAATATTTAATTTGTTAATGGATAAAATAAAATGTGTCGGTGGCTTAATGGTTATTGGTACAGAAAGTAGAATTGCCAAGTTGGACTCATGAGAATTTCCATGCTGGATATTTATTTTTTAATGTGAAGAAAAATTCTCAGCCCAACTCACTTCCTAAAGTCTGACCAAACCTCAGATATTTTTAGGAATCCATTTTTGATGAGATCGTTTCTTTTCAGCACCCTCTCATACATAAGATTTGTCCAGAAAGCAGCCAGCTATTTAGATTTCTTCTTCTTTTATATACCAATTCCTTTCAGGATGTGAGCAGTCATAGCCCTCCACAACTTCTTGTCTTTGGTTGCTTGAAGTAATTTTTGACCTTTCACTAACCCCATTTGTCTCTGTTCTTCATTCATACAAAATATTTAGTTCATTCACTCACCTGTAGTTTTCCCTATGAAATTTTCTTGGCTCTCTTTCCTAATTATGTGTCCCAGAAATATACTTTTTGTCACTGTTGTATATCATGCTGAGTGTAAGACAACCACACACAAGAAGTATAGACTAAAATAGGAAGGACTAGTGACTGGTTTCCATCACTCCCCTTTCCTTTCCTCTATATGTATACATATTTATTTTTCCTTTCACCTGGTTTTCTTTTTTTCCTGTATAATTTTCTTACCACCCATCTTCCTTCATAACTTTGCTTTTCCTTATTAATATTTTATTGGTCAGAAAGCATAACTAATAACTCCAGAAAGGCTGGGAATCATGCAGATAAAACCTTTTGATTTTAGATAGAAAATTGTAAAGGTTATATATACAAACAAGCAGAATAATAATATTGATATGTCAAGTGCTATGTTGCAATTTTGCTTTTTTAAAATATAATTATTACTTGAATGTAAGGAAAGACCAAACTGAATACAATATTCCTTCTCAAAATGCAGTCCCAATAACCACAGAGCACGGTATTATATTCAAATCTACATCCTTCTCACTTCTGTTGGAGGAACTCCTCTCTGATTGACTATGTCTTCAGGAGTGTAGCTATACTAACCATACTTGGTCAATTGTGGGTTGGTGAGGCTATTTAACCCATAGTTGGGGTGGATAGCCTTGGGTACTGAGGAGTTCATCTGCTTTTTAACAGCTCTTGTTTTTTGTGCTGCTTTTGTGCTTACCTTCCTCACCAGACCAGGGTAGCTGGTTTAATCGATGTCTACTTGGCGCTACATAATCTTCCAAAAACCTTAATCTAGATTCTAGCAGAGTTAGAAATTAGACTGATATATTTTCAGCATTTGTTTTTGATAATGTGTTTATTCATATAAATTTGTTTGTCTTGAAAACAGTGTAATGGAATTGACTGATTCTACAAGATATCAAGATACATTGAATAATCATCAAAAATACTTCTATGATTTCCCTAATATAGTGCAAAGAATGAAACCTTTTAACAACATAACAAATGCTAACATTTGTTATTTTCATAATTGTATTACCTATGTGATGATGTCTATATTTTTATATTTCAAATTTTGATATATACAAGGGGTTTCTGGGAAGTTTCCATACATTTTGAATATTTTAAGACCCAGAGAGGACATTACTGTACATGCCTGAACTGAGATTCTCATGAAAATTGACTTTCCCAGACACCATAGCTCAGGATTCAGGGTTGGACATTAGGGATCAGGGGATAGCAATACATGGCCAAACAGTGTAGAAAGGGATTGTCAATGGAGTTCCAACCAACCATAGGGAGGTTGAAGGATGATGATGATAATATTCAGTCTTCTGATTCAGTTAATCTTATACATGTGCATGTATATATAACAAGATAACAATTATTTTTAAAAGATGTTCCTGTACTTACGTTAATATTTGTGTTGAGAATTTTTTGATCAATATTTTGTGTCATTGTATTCTTTCGTTGTGGAGTAAATAGTACACCCCCAGTGACTATATGAACTAGTCCATAACTACAAAAAGCTCCAGGCCAAAGGTAAAAAGAAGAAGCCATTTTGAGTCAGACTTCAGACAAATTAATACAGGCATCATGACAAGTAGTTGAAGCATTACTTATATTATAAAGGCCTCAAAACACATCATAACAGTGGCAACTAGGGATTCTAAACAATTTATCACTGTTTTGAAGAGGATT
Organism: Acanthosepion esculentum; assembly: GCA_964036315.1. Taxonomy (NCBI): domain Eukaryota; kingdom Metazoa; phylum Mollusca; class Cephalopoda; order Sepiida; family Sepiidae; genus Acanthosepion; species Acanthosepion esculentum. The sequence continues at coordinate 43,589,055 of OZ038490.1, forward strand.
TGGAATTCTTATGACTTATATTGAAGGGTCTCCCCTTTTTACACTAATGGACTCACCTGAGGTATACATATACTACTACCAGTGAATACCCAGACAGTCTGTAATAGAGGAGGGTAGCACAAGAGTCACAGTTAGCGAGCACATAGACTCAGTAAGGAGTCATTCTGCGATACTCCAATACCAAGACTGCATATATATTATTGCTACTAACCTGCATTCCTGGATCTACTAACCCGTATTACCAGTTTGTATTATTACGTTAATATATTTATTTTTCTTATCCATTCCTGGTGTTTGTTATTCATTGATATCGGATTCATCCCGGAATCCACAACAAATTGGCGACGAGGAATTTGAACTCACACGGGAAAGAAAGAAAAAAGAAAAAGTCTTCCTCGTTGTCCACAACAAATTGGCGATGAGGAACTCAGACTCACACGGGAAGAAGAAAAAACAATTCTCTCTCGTCGACAAGAAATTGGTGACGAGTAATTCGAATTCACACGGGAAGGAAACCCCAAAAAATTCTCCCTCGTTGTCCACAACAAATTGACAACAAGGTATTCGAACTCACACAGACAGAAAAAAAAAACTAAAGTCTCCTTTGCCGTTTTTGCCAGTGTCCACAACAACTTGGCAACAAAAGATTTATGAGGACTAAAATACGGAAAAATGAGTTTTTCGTAAGACTTTTATCGTGGAGGATTTTAAAAATATTTTAGTAGAACTTATAAAATACCAAAATGAACAACAATTACAACTCCAGGAAAGAATGGAAGAAAAATGGCAAAAACAATTACTAAAAACGCAGGAATTAATATTAAAGGTAGCGGGTAACAAACAACAAAATATTGAAAAAGAGGCGACTTTTTCCCAAGATGCAGTGTAGAATACAATAGAAACATTCGATTACTCCCTAGAAGAGGATAAAAATTTTGAGGATTATTTCAGACGTTATGAAGACATCTACAACATCGATTGTCAAAACTGGACAGAAGCAAAGAAACTATGTCTGTTGCTCAGAAAATTAGCAACTGAGGAATACACAAAATTTTTGGATTACATTTTGCCAAAAAAGATGAATGAATTAACGTTTGACGAAGCAGTTACATGTCTTAAAGAGCTGTTCAGTCCAAAAACGTCACTCTTTCACAAGAGGTGGAAATGTCTTAACCTGGTAAAGAGCGAAAATGAGGACTATTCCACATTTGCCACAATTGTGAATAAACATTGCGACGACTTCAAGTTGGCAGAATTAACACCGGACAATTTCAAGTGTTTCATATTTGTTCAAGGGTTAGTCTCAGCAAAAGATAGTGAAATGCGCAAAAGAATGCTTTCAAAACTACAAAATGAACCTGGACTAACACTACACCAATTATCAGAAGATTGCCAAAAATGCCTGAGTATAAAAAAGACTCGAAGAACATTGAGGAGTCAGGAGTATCACATATACGTAAGTTAAACAAATGTTTACGTCCTTTACCCTCCCCGGAAAGAAAACAAAAATTATATAATAAGGGAAAAAGTACAACATATAGAGCAAATTATGATGAAAATCTAAACAAATATAAGCCCCCCCCCCCATCTGCATGTTATCGATGTGGAGGACTACACTGGAATAAGGATTGCCGTTTTAAATAGAAAAAACTGTCTTGTGTGTTGAAAAATGGGGCACAAGGCATCCCAATGTTGGAACAGAAAAGCTACTAGTAGGATAAGAGCTACTAGGATGCATGATGAAGACAATACCAACATAAGGAAATATGTGGAACTTGAAATCTTAAATAAAAAGATAAAATTGCAACTAGACTCGGGTTCCGATCAAATGATAATTGACCTACAGACATGGAAAAAGCTTAACAGGCCAACCATGTTACATACACAAAAAATTGCTAAGTCGGTGACAGGAAAGCGTATAAAATTCGAAGGAGGAATAATCGTAAATGTTAAATTTCATGGAAAAACAAGAAAACTCAAGATATACATAATGAAAGATACAGAAAATCTAGTGGGTACAGACTGTATGCAAAATATCGACGTATGGGATTCACCTATCAGCTTGTTTTGTAAGGGTGCAGCTAGAATTGAATTGAAAGAAAATGTTCAACCAGTATGTAAAAAAAAGCGAAACGCACCATTTGCTACCACAGAGGAAAACAGTAAAGAGTTATACAAGGCAGTAAAGGAACTACCTGTGACGTTGTGAGAGATAAGAAAAGAAGCAAAAAAGGATGAATTTATTCAGAGGACGAAGGAAAAAATAAATAAAAACCAGTGTACACCTACAGTGCTCAAGAGAACATTCAAACAAGAACGGGTCTATTTCAGTAACAATATGGCTTATGAGGAACCAAATACAATAATTAACAGACTAGGAAACGTGATGTACACAAAAGGCAAAAAATTTACCCATAGGAAACATATTGACCAAATACAAAAAAGACAGGTTGAAGAGCCAAGCTCATCACCCGCAGAAAATGACAAGTCGATGGAGGTGATCTTTGAAGTTTCTGAGATTCAAAGACCACAAGAAGACACAGAAATTGGAAGGACTAGCAGGAAGAGAAAATAATATAATTGTCGACCATAAGAGAAAGGAAAAAAATATCCCCCCCCCAAGGGATTTAAGGAGGGGGTATGAGGGGTCTCCACTTTTTAAACAAATACGGTAATTGCTCTGAGGAGTTGCGTTCGCTTGTCCCCAGGCCTCGTGAATTTAAACGCCCCACCAGGCTGGCATCCCACTCCCACCCCTACACTGTGGAAACTGTTAGATGTAGACGTCTCTTCTACTCCAATAGCTTCATGTCTCGCACATCTCGTCTATGGAACTCCCTTCCCTATTACTGTTTCCCTGACAAATACAATCTCCAATGGTTTAAGTGTAGCGTCAATCGACATCTCCAGTTGCCTTGATCTATACACTTCCCTTCTCCACATCCTTTCATTTTTCCTTCCTATCTGCTCTCGCTCCGGATCTTTTGTGGCCCCCTTGCCTTGATCGACCCACTGTCTTTCTCTTTCTCCACATCCCCTCCCTTGCCACTCCTATCTGCTCTTCCTCCAACCCTTCTTTAACCCCTTGCGTGATAGTGGCCTCCGGCCTTGCTTGGGGTGATATGATTAAAAAAAATACATATACTACTATCAGTGAATACCTGAACAGTCTGTAATAAAGGAGGTTAGCACAAGAGTCACAGTTAGCGAGCACGTAGACTCAGTAAGGAGTCATACCGTGATACTTCAATACCAAGACTATATATATTATTGCTACTAACCTGCATTCCTGGATCTACTAACCTGTATTACCAGTTTGTATTATTATGTTAATACATTTATTTTCCTTATCCATTCCTGGCATTTGTTATTCATTGATATCGGATTCATCCCGGAATCCACAACACTTATAACAGTAATGAAGATTCAGGAACTCATACAAGTTGTAACTGGAGTTACAAGGACTTTGAAAACTCATACTGTGAACAAGTATGAAAAAATATACTTGTTGCTTTGGGAACAAGGATATGGGGGACAACAAGATTTTTAACCATATTGATTTAAAAAAAGAATTTGTTTTTCTTATTGTGTAGTAGAGGAAAAAATTTTCTCTTGGGTGTAGGAAAAAAACATATTCTTGCAAATATGGAGCAAATTTTGGCTTCAATAGTTGAAATTCAACAACAGAAACAGCAGCAGCAGCAAAATCAGCAGTTGCTAGAACTACAAAAACAGCAATAGAAGTTGTTGGATATAATTCTGAAAAAAAAAAATTCTTCAATGTCTCTTATGCCAGACACTCTCCAAAATATCATATCAGAATTTGTATACAATCCTGATGTAGGACTGACATCTGCGTATTTTCATAGATATGAACAAATATTCAGACAGGAATGCAGCGTCTGGGGAGATGAGAGAAAAATGAGATTGTTTTTTAAGGAAAATAGCTCCAATAGAGTATGAAAAATACTGCAACTACACATAACTGAAAAAACTAGGTGAAATTGTGTTTGAAAACATGATACATATTCTGATGAAAATCTTTAGTAACAAGAGCCCTCTGTGTATTGCTCATTGGAGATGCATGAATCTAACCAAAAAAGAGGATGAAGATTTTAAAGGAAATGACTCCAGATATGTTCAAAGGGTTATTTTTCATTCAAGGTGTAACAGCTAAAAAAGATGCTGAAATACAAGTGAAAATTTTAATGAAAATTAAGCAAAACAGTAATATTGCAATGCAAAAAATAGTGTATGATTGCCAGACATTTCTAAGTCTGAAACATGATGCTGAAGAAAATCAGAAAAAAATGATAACTGATACAAGCAAAAGACAAATGTAGAAAAAGTAGAATAAATCCTTGTTTCATATGTGATAAATTACATCTTGGAAAAGACTGTCCATTTAAAAATGCAGAGTGTTACAAGCATGCTAAACAATGATATATAAAGTTACACTGCAAAATTAAACCAAGAAGAAATTCTCACACAGCATTGTAACAGAAAAAATGTTCACAGAAAACAAAAGAAAATTTGTGAAAATAAATAATGTAGGCGTGAAAATGCTACTGGACACTGGTAGTGATATTTCAATAATCAGTGAAATCACATAGAAAAGAAATTGGAAAGACTTTATCAAAAACGACTTGCAAAGTTGTGATTTCAGTTTCTGTTGAGAAACTATGTTTTTTTTTTATAAACAACCTGTAATAAACATGTAAAAACTAAATCTTATGTATTAAAAAATGCTACAAATTTATTAATAGTTACTGGATGGAACTATTTGGACTTTGGGATTTACTGATAAACATTTATTGTAAAAAACGTAAGTGGACAAGCGATCAATTTAAAAATCTTCAGTAAGAATTAAAAAAGTTTTCCAGACCTTTTGTCAAGTGAATTGGGTCAGTGTTCAAAATTCAAAGCGGATTTTCAAGTAAAAAAAGGTTTGACACCAGTATTTAAGCCAAAATGGAGTGTACCATTCACACCAATTGAACAAGTCAACAAAGAGTTGGACAGACTTGAAAGAATTGGTTTAATAGAAAAAATTCAAAATGGGTTGCACCAGTGGTGTATATAAAATTCATGTTTATGTGGATTTCTCAACAGGATTAAACAGTTGTTTAGAAACACATAACTACCCATTACCAAGTCCAGAGGAAATTTTTTCAAAGTTAAATGGCAGAATATTTTTTAAGCTAGATCTCTCTGAAGCATATTTACAAATTTAGATTGGAGATGAATGTTCAGAATTAATGACCACACAGAAAATTATATAAGTTTAACCAACTTGCTTTTGGTATAAAGGTGGCACCAGCTATTTTTGAACAAGATATAGATACCAAGCTTGCAGATTGCAATTTTGCAGTGGTGTATCTGGATGACATTTTAATCAAAAGTGTATCTAAAGAACAACATGTTGGGCATGTGAAAACAATTTTGAAAAACTAAGAAAGTACGGATTCAAGCTCAGTGAAGAAAAATGCAAATTGATTTTACCAAATATTAAATACCTAGGCCAAATTATTGATAGAAATGGCCATCAACCTGATCCGTTGAGGGTAGATGCAATTAAAAATATGCTTCCACCAACAAACATAACTATGTTACAAGCTTTTCTAGGACTGGTTATTTACTATCAAATATATGTACATAATATGCATAATTTAAGAGCTTCACTGTATGATCTACTTACAAAAGGAGTAAAGTGGAACTGGAATGATAACTGTCAACAGGCATTTGATGAAATAAAAAAAATATGCGAGTGAGTATGGTATAGGAGAGCTGATTTTACACAAATACGATGGCAGTAAAATGAAAACCTTCACTCATGCTCATTTCTACCAGCAGAGAAAAATTACAACCAGATAGAAAAAGATACTCTAGCAATTATATTTTCTGTGAAAAAATTTCATAAATTGATTCATGGAAGAAATTTTAGGTTGCAAACACACCATGGACGTCTATTAACAATATGTGGTTCAAAGAAAAAAATACCTATGCATACAGCTAATAGACTACAGTGAGGTACCACCTTATTAAACTATGATTTTATGATGTACCAACTGTCTAAAAAATTAGGACATGCAGATAGATTATCAAGATTAATACATAAAAATACAGAACCATTTGAGGATATGGTCATTGCAGCAGTCTTTGAAAAGCAAAATGGAAATAAAAAAAACATTTTGTGCAACATAGTGCAAAAGTTACCAGTTACCCTGGAAGAAATAAGAGAAAAAGTAGAAAATGATGTTATTTGCAAAAATGAAAAAGCAATTGAAAGAAAGTAACAAAGAAATCCACATTTAAATGCTTATTTGCAATGCGATGGTGTAGTAATGTTCAGTCAAAGGGTTCTATAACCAAGTGTGTTACAGAAGCAAATATTGAAGGATTTTCATTGTGGAGATCCTGGTATTTCAAGAATAAAATCTCTGATGAGATGTTTCATATACTGGACCAGAATGAACCAAGATATTGAAAAAATAGTGAAAGCTTGCAGAGGTTGTGCTCTGGCAGCAAAACTACCTACTGCAAAGATAGAACCTTGGCCAAAGACAGACATGCCATGGTCAAAACTGCATATAGTTTTTGAAGGTCCTGTGAATGGATCAAATTATCTTGTGGTAGTTGATAGTTTCACTAAATGGCTGGAAATTTATAAGTGCAAAAATTCAACATCTTCAGTGACAGGGAATTTCTTGCATGAACTGTTTGTGAGATGTGGTATACCAGACACCATAGTCTCTGATAACGGAACACAATTCACAGCTAAAGAATTCATAGATTTTTGTTAGATGTTGGAACAGTTTGTGGAAACATTCAAAAGAGTATTGAAGATAGCAAATCTTGAGAAAGTAAATGAGGAAGCACTTCAAAATGAGGGTTTTCCGTGTAACTCCTATACCCCAGGTGTGTAGCCGGCAGAATTAATGTTTGCTAGAAAAGTAAAATCAGTGTTTGACAAGATATTACCAAGATAAATAACATGAATGGATAACAAAAATGAGACCAAAATTTTCAAGGTCAGTGATAAAGTGTCCTTTAGAACATATAAAAATGACAAATAAATATGGGAAGATGGCATAATATCAGAAAGAGTTAAGAAGTTGATTTACATGGTAAAAGGGAAAAGATTTGAGCATAAAAGGCACCATCATTGGGCAACAAAATAAAATTCTTTTAAGTTGTCTATGTTTTTCCAAATGATTAAGGGCAATTTTTCACCAATGAATCCAAAAACGACATCTGTTTCTCTGAATCAGGTCATGTTTTTGTGCTAAGCTGAGTTTTTAAAAATCCGATCTTCTGATTAAATTGATTACTTTTTTGTGACATTATTGATTGAATTTTGTTAATATTTCTCATATGAAATAATTTTTATGAGAAAAAAATTGTTTTCTAATACAATTTATTAATTAAATGTTACAAACATTGATTATAATAAATTGAATAGTATACATTGATAATGTAAGTACATGTAAATTGCATGTTACATCATCATGGTTCAAAATTCAGGACTTGAAATTCCATTTATTCAAACCCCTAAAATGCTCAGCAATAGGGGCGTCTCTCTTCAAAGTCCATCAGTAATCAGCCATCATGACTGCATCCCAGCATCCCTGATACCTCATTTCCATCTCTTTCATGTCCTGATGGAATCTCTTCCCCTGTTTGTTGCTCATTGATCCCAGATTCTCAGAAAACTGATACATATGTGAGAATAAATAATGCATTTTGATGCTCATGTTGCATCTGACGTTTTTGAAAGCAGTCAGCATATTAATGTTAAGTTCTGCATAGTTCCTAACCTTATTGTTGCCAAGAAAGTTCTTCCCAACCAGCACAAACACTTTCTATGCTTCCAGATCTAATTCATACATTGAGTTTTCAAACTCTGGAACTCTGACGTATTTGAGGATCATGAAAGGTGCCATCTCTATCGTCAATCCTGGAAAAGCATGGCACAAGTAAGTGAAGCAGCCACCATCCTTGTTCAGAGTTTTGGTGAATTGCTACATCAAGCCAAACTTGATGTGCAGCAGTGGGAAAAGTATCCTGTCTCTGTCCACCAGAGGCTTATTGATGGTGTTTGTTGCTCTGCAAGGTATCAATTCATCCTGAATAGGCCAGTCCTTTTTTGTGTAATGCTGAGCAGTATCCTTACTATCTCATATGCACAGAAAGCATGGGTACTTAGTGAACCCAGACTGTTGTCCCAACAAAAAGTTCACCATCTTCAGGTCAATGCAAATAAACCACTCATGCTGGTCAAAATGAATTTTATCCAGCATATACTTCACTGTTTCTTATTTCTCCTTCAGTGTAGTTGAGAGTGCAAGGGGTACAGAGGAAAACTGGTTGCTATTGTGCAGCTGAACACTTTTCAGTGATCACTTGCTGCTGTCAATGAACAGTCCCCAATCTTTGGGTCATACTGTGGCATTCCAATTTTGTACATCAAGTCCTTCTCTTCAGAAAATAAACAGAGGTACACTGGATGCCTGTTGCAGTAGAAGGTGATACGGGCACTGTCAGAGAGGAGATTTTTTTCCTTCAATCTGGATACCAACAGTTCGGCAGAGGACAAGCTGAAATCACAAACTAGGTGATTTAGTTTCTTTTGAGAAAACGGAAATGTAGCATCAACATCAAAAACTGTCTATATTTCTGAGATGAGGTATTATGTACACTATTTACATTATTTGGACAATTGTTCTCATCCTTGTCGCCATATTTATTACAAAATTTTGGCTGTTGTACACTCCGGCTTTCTTCAGGTGGTTGGAATGTCGAACTGAACCCTTTATTTCACTCACTGGGGTAGACTGTTCTAGTTCCATGTTTAATGGATGTCAGTTGTCAGTTATCTCCTGTTAATTCCCCTCTCCAAGTTCTCCACTACCTTAATCAGGTATTGAACTCACACTCTTTGGGTCCTGTCACTGGATCTAACTAACATCATTATCCACTGTGCCATGTGTCCTTGAGGACATCTGTGCATGAATTTCTGGGTATTATAAACCTAATGTATTCAGTATCCTTTTTTTTACCAGTGCTCATATTGCAATTTTTGCTGTTATCATTTATGTTTTTACCAGAGCTTATATTGTAATTTTTGTTGTTAATATCGCTTTTCTCTGGTACTCCTTATTACTATATTGTATTCATTTCTATGCTTGGTCAGCTCAGGAGATTTTTGTGGCCTAGCATATGTGCTGATTCCTTAAGTTTACAAATTTTCCAATGGTGTTCTTTGTCTATGATCTCAACCTGATCCCACAGAGGGCGGTGATCTCCCTATTTTCTCCATATGTGGTCAGCCACGCCTGATTTTTCCACTTCTCCTTGTGTTACAGCTTTCTGGTGTTCTTGAAGCCTTACATTAATGAGGTGGCCTGTCTCTCCGCTATATTTCTTTCTGCAGCTGCATGGGATAGCATACACACAGTCTTTAGTCATGTTCTCCTCTATGGGGGGGTCTTACTTGGGAGAGATATCTGCAAAGTGTTGTCCAGCTTTTGAAGGTTGTCCTGATGTTATATGGACCACAGTTCCTTTGTATTTTCTCTGATAACCCCTTCACATAAGCCAGGCAGACTGTTTTCTGAGTGTTGTTGTCCTCCTCTTGTACCCACCTATCCCAGTTTTTTGGAGCTGCTGCCATGTACCCAGGGTAGTTGTTACGTTGCAGGATACGACTTATACTGACCAATTCTTTATGTAATGTCTTTGGGTCGCCACTTATGACTTTTGCTCAGTGTCGTAAGCAGCTGATGATCCCTTTCTTTACACTGTATGTTGAAATTGAGGTACTGTCAGGTGAATGTCAGTTTACGGATGTCTTGAACCCATGCTCTGTTCGAGATATTAGAACATCCAGGAATGGGAGTGTATTGTTACTCTCTTTCTCCATCATGAACTGTATCGAAGGTCTTATTGAGTTCACATAGTCCAGTAGACCCTCAGCATCTTCCTGATGTGGCCAGAATATGAAGGTGTCATCTACGCATCTTAACCATAGAGTTGGCTTACTACCAGCTGACAAAGGTAATGCAACAGTAGTGATGGACTATAGTCCACATAATGTAAATAGTGAACATCAAAAACTATTTATTCTTTTTCTTCTTCTTCTTCATAATCATCCTCATAATTTTTTTGAATACTAAAGAATTTTTCTTACTAATATTAGGAAGTTCTCCAAAGACAGGTATTGGAATTTTGTCACAATGAGCTACAGGATGATGTGCTGATTGAAGATCAGGATACTTGAGACTGCTCTGATTTTTTCTGTTCATCCTAGTCACATTAATAATACAGAAGTAGCAGTCAGTGCTATGGTTTGTTAGCTCCCTCCAAACCATGGAAATTTCAAACTTCAGACTTCTTGCCCTTGGTCCACCAACGCAGATACTCAGTACATCTCTTCCATATCACGTGTGGCACCCATACTGGTCACCAAGTTTAATACCAAAATAAAGAAAGTAAGCACACTGTATGAAACTTGTGACTGGATTCCTCTTAGAAACAATGGTGTATTCACCACAGATGTAGCACAATATGTTGGGCTTATTTTTACAAGAGCTGGAGGAAGCCATTTCATTCACCTGTAAAATAAAAATACCAATTAGACATAAACTGATGCATTTATCTCTTCAGAGTTCATTTATTTCAAGAAATAAAATAATAAAATTGCATCATATAAAGTGAAAATACCTGTACATGTTATAGGAATCCTTCTACACAGGTTTCAGTTAAATGTTAAAAAGTGGAGTGTCGGGATTCAATACAATAATATAAAATGTTGCTGGACTGCTCGTAATTTGGCCTTTTAAAACTGTCCTACTACATTTATTAAAAGAATAAAGTCATGTATAAAAACACAATGTAATATTAAGAAATAACATTAATTTTATATAACCAGAATTCAAGCTGTAATATACAGTTGGTTGAAATGTATTGAATGAGTATTGTCTTTTTTCTGGTTGTTAGAAGAGTCTTTGTGTGTTGTACAAACTGTATTGTGTATGTATGTGAGAAAGGTAAAATGTCATTAATAGTGTGAAAGGATTTGTGTGAAAGGATCTGGAAGCGAGCTCATTCATGATGACCTTCATTTCACAATTTGATAGGAGTGATTGGATTAAATGAAACAATGGTCCTGCAGTACCATATCCCTGAAGCTTACACAGAAGACCAGCATGCCAAACCCTGTCAAATGCCTTGGCAATATCTAGAGTCACAGCACAAGCTTCACAATTATTATCAAGAGCTTGATATACATATTCAGTAAGCACATCAGTAGTAGACTGGGCAAAACGGAATCCATATTGTTTGTCAGAGAGCAGGTTGTGAGAGGTAAAATGCTTAACCACTTCAGCATTTATTCTAGCCTTGAATACTTTGCTGAAAAGTGGTAGGAGACTAATAGTGTGATAGTTAGAGGGGTCAGAAGTTTCTCCAGAGTTCTTAAAAACAGGAACTACAGATATATGATGAGATATAAATCATCTTGAAAATTAATATTTATATTGATATTCATTTTTTAATGTTTTGCTGCTATAAATAATATTATGCATATATAAGAAATACTTCATGTAATATCAGATTAAGTAAAAAGCAATTACTTGTAATGAAATGAATTTGTCTGCACACAAATATATTTAACAAAATTTAAAAGAATAGTTCCTATAAATATAATTTAAAAACTGGTTCTTCTTTAAAGTTACTTGTAGGTTTGTGATTTCCTTAGACATGCTTTCCAAAGTATAAGTTAAACATCTTCATTTTTTGTTGTTTACATATTACTGTCTTCTCTGATTGCTGAAATAGCTGAATGAAATAATTGCAAAATATGAGAAAGTTTTGTGATGTCAATGAACACTTGTTTGACATTTTTGAGAATCCAACAAATATGCATTGTCATTTTTGTAATGTTTGTTGTAGTAGAGACTTTGCAGTTGCAGATATAACTATAGTACTCAATGATCTTGAAGCATGAGCTATTGATTTAGTTGTTCTGTCCTGATATTTGTGTAATGTCACTGTTCCATTACCCGAATCACTTGCATGTGATGCAACCACAATCTTTAATTTATGGTCAAAATGAGCTAGTGACAAATCCGATGTTAAGACTTTCTTTATCTCTTCAAAGGCGCTTTGACATTTTCTCTCCAATCCCATTTCACATCTTTCTTTAGCAGGTTATTCAAGGGTGCCCTTAATTCATGCATGTTTGGTATACATATATGATAGTAATTAGCAAACCCTAATAATGTTTGTAACTTTGTTACATTTGTTGGCGCAGGCACGTCCTTTATTGTGTTCACTCTTGAAGGATCTGGTCGTCTGCCATTTTCATCAATAATTTGTGCTAGATATATAAGTCTGGACATAAACAATTTTCATTTTCCTTCACTAATCTTAAAACCATATTCCTTAATTCTCTCAAATACTTTTTTTGCATCTTCCATATGTTGCTTACCTTTAATAAGTACGTCATCCAAATATGCTTGAGAACAATCCAAACTGGCAAGCATAGTATCCATTATCTGTTGGAATATGATTGGTGCTACATTTATACTGAAAGGAAGTTGGTTGAATTTGTATAATCCTTTATGAGTGTTAATTATTAATAGTTTTGAGCACTCTTCATCTACTAGTACTTGTAGATAAGCATCTGATAGGTCCAATTTAGAAAAATTTTACCTCCATTCAATTTGGCAAAAATTTCCTCTGGATTTGGTAAAGGGTAGTTATGTTGTTTTAAACTTTCATTTAACCCTGTTGAAAAATCAGCACATACGCGGATTTTATTATTCCTTTTTTTAATGTAGACTGTTGGTGATGCCCATTTGGAATAGTCTACTTTTGAGATCACACCTAATTATACTAGTCTGTCCAATTCATTATTAATTGAATCTAAGGCTACAAGAGGTACACTCCTTTTTGACTTAAATGTCAGTGTTACATTGTCTTTTAACTCCAATTTAGCTTTTGCTTTCGTGCATGTCCCTAGACCTTCTGAGAAAACTTCTGGAAAACTCTTTTTCAGTTCATTTTTCAATTTTTCAGTTGCTGTATTAGTACTGGTCGTAACAACATATATGTTGTTGCAAAAAGAGTTAATTGGAAGGTCCCAAAGATCAAACAATTCAATTCAGTCTGTTCCAAACAAATTATCAGTATTCTTTAATACAAACATCACTGCTTTTTTTGGTTTTTCCCACAAAAGAAACATTATGGCTGAATTCACCCAAAAAGTTCAATCTCTTTCCTGAGACTCCATATTCAACTTTATCAGAAGTCAATAAACTGGGTTTACCAATCAATGTCTGTTCATTTATAATAGTGATATCAGATCCTGTATCAAGTTATAATTATATTTTTACATTATTAATATGCACAAAAACAAATTTCCTCTTTTGAGATGTCTTGTTAATTTCCATTTTAGGCTTCTTATCATTACTCCATGTATTTATCATGTTCACAGATGTTTTCTTTTTTCTCAATTTTTTGTATCTGCAACATGTACTTTTGTGTCCTAATTTCCCATATTCATAGCATTTTTGTTCATGGAAAAAATCACTTTTAAAATGCTTACAACCATGTCAGATATTAGGTATTGAGGTGGGGGTTTATCATCTTTTTTTCCTGTTCTGGTAGGAGTTGAAAAACCTTTGTAGTTTTTATCTTAGATGGTTGGACACTATGTACTTGTAAATTGTCTTGTCCCTTCATCCTTGCAGTATTGAGTTTCAAATTCACAATATGTTGACATTCTTCTGTTATTTTCTGGAGAGTTAATTTGAAATCCATTTCTAATTTAGCAAGTATCCTGGATCTTATCTCCGCATCCTTATTAGAAGTTAAATCCTGTATGAATATCAGGCATTTAAATAAATCAGGAGTTAATTCATTTAACTTGAACTTCTCACATTCTCGATTCATGATTCCTGCATAAGAGACAAAATCTTCATCGTCGGACTTTACTAAGTTAAGACATTGCCACTGTGTATTAAATAATGAGCTCCCATCACAAAAAAATCTTTATAGTATTAGAACAGTTTCATCAAAATTTATCTCTCCTGTTTTTTTTTTTTTTCAGCAAAATCTAATTCACACATTTTTGATGTTCTGCAGGGGACAATTTCCTTAACAATAACCAAACTTTCTTTTCATCATTCCAGTGCAAACAATTCCTTTTGAAGATCCCTTTTTATCTTCTATAATAAGCTGGAAAAGTTATCCCTTCATCTAGATTGTGCACAAATTCACTGATTGAAATAGCAAAAGTATCTGGAGTGAATGAGTCTGAAGTTTTTCCTTACATGGTTTTGGTAAACAACTCAGAAAACTTCTCTTGTTGTAGTTGTAATTGGAATTACTGTTCATGTTGTTGTTTTTGTTGCTGCAGTTGTTGTTCTTGTAATTTTTGTTGCTGCAATTGGTGTTCTTGTTGTTGCTTCTGTAGTGCCAACATTTGAACCTATGATAGCTTTTAATTCTTCAATTTTGCTGTGCTCTGCTGAATGAGTTCTCGTGTCTGTTCAAGGAATTCTCACGAATCCTTGTAAATTCTTGCAAATATGAGAATTTTTTGTGATGTCGATGAACACTTGTTTGACACTTTTGTGATGCCAACAAATACTCGTTGTCGCTTTCATAATGCTTGTTGTAGTAAAGATTTTGTAGTTGCAGATACAACTATAGTATGCAGTTGAAAAAAATTGGTGTCAGACGCCTTCGAATAGCACTTGCACTAATAGTACTTGCTAAATAATGCTCGCTTGAATAGTAATCCGTATAGTGATCTGAAGAGAGAAATAGTATAGTAAATAGAGTAGAGAATAGTGGTCAGTATAGTAATAGAAGATAGAGTAGAAATGGTGATTCATATAGTAATAGAGGATAGACTAGAAATGTTGATCAATTTGATGTCATGCAACTTCCAATTTATGTGTTTCCTCTATGGCCATGTGATCTACTTAATTCAATAATGAGATCGCTTGTGTTTGCTCACTGGTAATCTATGTTCAAACTCAAGTGTCGGCAGCGATACTTTATTCCTATATAACAGAAAGATTTTAACTTTTGTTTTCTAAGAAAAAAATGTTTTAGAGATGAGAAAGCTAAATGTATTTGCATTCATATTTTTGTTGATATTCTTCAGATCAATGTTATTTTCTAGCCTATATTTGAATGAATGCCAAAATGTTTAAAATTTAATAAATTCTTTGCAATAAAGATTTTCTTCTTTTCTCATGCACCTTTACATAAAATGTTAAAATTTTCAATGTGTTTATTATTATTTACCATTTAATTATCATTACCTTTTCAGGAACCACTACAGTCCCAAGTGCTTCTTTAATTAGTGTACCAGTGTTTTCAACAGAAGTTATTTTGATGCTTAGTCTAAATTAAACTAAGAATCCATTAAATGTCACATCTTACAAATATCTTTATTTTTTTAGTTATTTAGCTGTTATTTTATTTAGAATTTCTCATTGAGAACTAATGAGTGGAAGGCTGAGTAATTAGATTTCTTCTTCCCATCAAATTATCTATCATCGTATGTGTACAAAATCCAAGTGAAATCTATCCAGTGTTTGCCTGAAATAGCTCCACTACTGATTATTTGACATGGTTGAATGTACTCTTCTATTTGCAACCATCCATACAGTTAATGTCATATATATGTTAAGAGATAAAAATGTTCTTTAAAAAATGTTCATGTATTTAAATTAATATTTATGTTGATACTCATTTGATCAATATTTTGTGCCATTGATTATCTAAGTCTGAATTTCTTTGAAAGTTAACAAAATATTTTCACATGAAAATTTCTTCTCAAGAGAAACTTTGCATATTTCTACAGAAATGTTGAAATTTGAAGTGTATTATTAATATTTAGCATTTGATTTTCATTGCCTTTATAGGAACGACTACAGCCCTAAATGTTTCTTCAGTTAGTTTACCTGTATCTTCTACAAAAGGTAATGTATTTATTACTTTATACTTGTCTTAGGTAGGAATCAATAAAGTGAGTAGATCTGTTACTATCATCATCATATTGAAATATATGCACTGTAGATTCATTTTTGAAAACATGAAATATCCATTGTCCATTGAAACATTGGGTCATTAAGCTATTAATTTATATAGAATTTTTCTTGAGTGAACAGAATGTGGAATGAGTGTTGTGGATTCCTCTTTCAGTCTATCTATTATTTTAATGTATTCAGAATCCAAGTGAAAACTATTATTTCTGATTTCTGACATAGCTGATTGGAAGAATTTTAAAATATGCAAAATATTTAGATTTTTTTTTTTATATATCAAAAGTTTCAGAAATGAGAAAACTAAATGTGTTTGCATTAATATTTATGTTGATATTCTTCAGATGATTGTTATTTTTCACCTTATTGTCAACCTTTTTAAAATTTAATAACTTTGAACACAAACATTTTCTTCTTTTCCTTTTAGTTTTGATGACAGTCTTTGTAACTAGTGAGGGCACTGTTGCATATTTACTGAATGAATGATGAGGTTTCTTCTTTCAATCAAATGATCTATCATTTTATGTCTACACAATTGAATTAATATTTGCTTAATCGATTGCTGAAATTGCCGGATGTCAAATCCCTATTACATTGTTTGGCATAGAAGAATGCTTTCTTTTAATATTTGTCATTTATTTAATATCATATACACTCAAATATATGTGGCATGATAACAATTATTTTCTATAAATTTTTATGTGTTTTCATTAATGTCTACATTAATATTCTTCATATATATATATTTTGTGCCATCACATTCTTTTAATAAATGTCAATTTGTTCAAAATTTGATAAAATCTTTCACAGAAATACTTACTCTCCATGAAAAATTTTGCACACCTTGACATAAAAAATTGTAACTTGATGTGTATTATTGTTATTTAGCAATTAATTATCATTACCTTTATTGGTACTGCTACAACACCAAAGGCTTCTTCCATTAGTGTAACAATATTTTCCACAGGAGGTAGTGTGTTGCTTACTTTATACTTGACTAACACAAGAATCTATAAATGAGCTGTTCTGCTTGTGATATCATCATGTTGAAATATATATATTGGTATATATATTATAATTTGCTTACATTAATATTTATAGTGATATTCCTCACATCAATATTTCATGCCATTATATTCAACACTCAGAAATTTTGCACATCTTACATAAAAATTTGAAGTGCAATAATTGTAGTAGTATTAGTAGTGATAGTTATTGTTGCTATTATTAAGATGCTCTTATTTTTCATGTGATTCATATCTATTCTAGTAACATCCAGTGTTTACAAAAGAAAACATAAAAAAACTTTAAAATTATGCAAAAAACAACAGCTTTATCTTTCTTTACCTGTGCATTCTGTTAATTCTGAATTAGGAGAATTTTTTTAATTTATGAACAATATTACATAGATTTAATCAATTTGTACACTTATATTTAGGAATTATACTTGAGTTATGCCGTCAAATATTATCTATAATTTTATATATGCAATAAATTGGAGCTGCTACACATATGTACACGTGGATAATATAGAGCTTAATAAAGACTTAATGTTATGAACTTGTGTTAATAAAACTTGGTATACCATGTTGAATTTGAGTAACCTTTAGGTTTGAATTATGAATTGAATTACTTGATATTTCTTTTTGTACATAATCTATATGTTTCATTGAATTTCTATTCATAACAAAAATGCTTCTATATTTTTTATATTTAGCTACTACTAGACTACCCAGCTCTACAGCCACCATGCCCATACCAACAGGAGAAGGTAGAGATTCTTTCCTATTTGGATAAGTGCTGATAAAATATTACGTCTGTTAAAGATATCATTATATTTGAATTGCAAAGATTGTTCAATTCTGAAAGACTTGAAATATTTATTGGCCAATAAAATACTATAAAAAAAAGTAGTTTTAATATTTTATCTATGAATAATTTCTGTATTAAGATAATTTTTTCCATTAATAAAAAGTATTGCATAGATTTATGAATATATATATTTATGAATTATACACAGGGCATTTCATAAGATGTTATCTAATAATTTATGTATGCAATCATGAATAAAATAGAGCTGCTAGAAAGTATACAATATTTATTAAAAACTATTTCATATAGCATTACTGTTTATTAACGATTATTAATTATTTTTGTATGATTTACATAAAACTGTTGTCATGTAATTTTTGTTAATTCCCAGTACCATGCAATCAAGCTGAAGAAATTAACAAAGGAAATATCAAAGATGGTTATGTGGATATTGTTCCATCCAGCAATCAAGCAAACATTGAGTTTATTGTTCCAAATGATACTACACTATTTAGTTTCAACCGAAGTGATAAAGTTCTGTCTTTAACAATTGATATCACTCAACCCAAAATTCCTGTTATGGTGAAACTTGTGAATTCTGTTAATGTAAAATCTTATAATATGGATGTATTTTATGAAGATGGTACTACTGAGAAGTTTAAGGTGAGTTAATTATTTGCACAATATAACTGAATATCCATAGAGATAAATTTCAAATAGCAAAAATTTTTCTTTATAGCATAAATGCCTAGAAATATACAATTGAAGATTTAGTATAATGGATGCATTATACTTTATAATGTAGTTTATGAAAGCCTATGAATTTCTATTTTTGCATATTTATTTAAAACCAAATATTTATGGAAAATGTATTGTTATATGAATTAGAAAATTTTATTATTTACTGAGCTTGACAATTTTTTGGAGAATATGTGCCAGTGTTTATCTGATATTTTTGTTTAATTCTAGAATATTGCACCAAATGACGAGAAAAAATTATTAGAGAATGTACGACTGAAAAAAATTGTAATTAAACTCAAGAGAATTAAACATCAGATAGTTGTAAAAACAGACCTCAGTTTAATACTATGTCAAGAAATAAGTAAGTATGATCTATTTATTAACTTTACATGGATTCTTGTTACTTGATATATGTACTCATTGTATAATTATAATATATGTGATCTTAATTATATCACATGACAATATTGTTAGCCTGACATCATGGTATTAGATAGATGAATAAATCATAGTTGCTGACAATGGCATGTTCTATGAGTTCTTATTCCAACAGTACTGATCTTCAATTTTGATTCTTTTCTTAAATAATATTTAATGTATATATATATATATTAATGCATTATATTGGAATATAAAGATAAGTAGAATTTCATAATAGAAATAATATTTCAAATATTATACTAAGTTAAATGCTTATTCAGAAACATTTTAGTGTTATGAACTTGTGTTCATTTAATTTTCTATAAAAATTTTGAATTTGTGTGACTTTTATGTTTAAATTATGAATTGAATTACTTGATATTACTTTTTGTACCTCATCCATATGGTTTATTGAATTTCTATTCATAACAAAAACATTACTATTTTTTTTATATTTAGCTACTCCAGGAATATTCACTGTTTCTACAGTCAGCATGCCTATATTTTCAACAGAAGGTAGATTGTTGGTTATTTTCTATTTGTCCATGAGTCAATAAAATTATTACTTCTGTTAATGACATTATCATATTTGAATTTGCGAAGTTTGTTCAATTCAGATAGACTTGAAATATTGATTGGCCAATAAAATGCTATAATATGAAAAAAAGGAGTTTTAATATTTTATCTGTAAATAATTTCTGAATTAAGATAATTTGTTTGCATTTATAAACTTTTTCTCATCATTACATCCCAAGCAAGGCAACAAAGCCACTAACTTGAATGGGGTAACTGGGTGTGAAAGAATATAAGAAAAACATTATTATGTAGTGAGAACAACAAAAGAACAGAAATAAAAAAAAACAGAAAATAATGGTTGACATTGCATTTATATTTTTGAAGATAAAATTTGACTGAAAAGCAAGAAGCTGGAAGAGTGTTCCACATGTGAGAAGTGCGAGAAAAGAAAATGTTAGCATAGAGCTTATGGTTACATCTAGCCATTTCAACTGTAAAATGATGTGTCTTTGTTGTCAATCTACCACTGTGCTTAAATTCATAAAGCATATATGCCATAGAAGAAAGTTCATCAGAACAATTACCATGAAAATATATACAGAAAAGGTACAGGGAAACTATATTATGACAGTGGGAAAGTGACTGAATCCATGATGCCAGGTCAGGACCAATGACATTGCAGATCCTTCTTTGTATTTTATCAAGGATCTGTAAATAGCAGGAATATAAGACCATATGACAGTAATATGATAACCATGGGTGAATAGTAAACTTGTAAATATGTAAGGCAGAGTTGGGTGAGAAAAACTCTCTAGCATGGGGCATAGAAACTACTTTCCTAGTAGCAGACCTAACAATTGATTCAATATAAACTTTCTACATCATGTTAGCAGAAAACATTAGAGTTAGAAGGCACAACATATCATTCTCCTGCTGGGTAGCATTAGCCATACTGATGGAAGGCAGACTGGTTTCACATAGACAATTAATGGAAAGCAGTTTCATTTTGGAGGCATTGAAATTAACAAACCATTCATTGCCCCGGTTAACAACAGAATCTAAATAATTTCTTGAGATCAACTATCTAATTTGACATTATTGCATAGATTTAATGAATATATAAACATATATATTTATGAATTATACATAGGACATTTCATCAGATGTTATCTAAATGTTATCTAATATTTTATGTATGCAATCATGAATAAAATAGAGCTGCTAGAAAGTATACAATATTTATTAAAAACTATTTCATATAGCATTACTGTTTATTAACGATTATTAATTATTTTTGTATGATTTACATAAAACTGTTGTCATGTAATTTTTGTTCATCACCAACAGTACCATGTTATCAAGCTGAAGAAATTACCAAAGCAAATCTAAAATATGATGATGTGAATATTGTTCCATCCAGCAATCAAGCGAACATTGAGTTTATTGTTCCAAATGATACTACACTATTTAGTTTCAACCGAAGTGATAAAGTTCTGTCTTTAACAATTGATATCACTCAACCCAAAATTCCTGTTATGGTGAAACTTGTGAATTCTGTTAATGTAAAATCTTATAATATGGATGTATTTTATGAAGATGGTACTACTGAGAAGTTTAAGGTGAGTTAATTATTTGCACAATATAACTGAATATCCATAGAGATAAATTTCAAATAGCAAAAATCTTTCTTTATAGCATAAATGCCTAGAAATATACAATTGAAGATTTAGTATAATGGATGCATTATACTTTATAATGTAGTTTATGAAAGCCTATGAATTTCTATTTTTGCATATTTATTTAAAACCAAATATTTATGGAAAATGTATTGTTATATGAATTAGAAAATTTTATTATTTACTGAGCTTGACAATTTTTTGGAGAATATGTGCCAGTGTTTATCTGATATTTTTGTTTAATTCCAGAATATTGCACCAAATGACGAGAAAAAACTATTACATAGTGTACGACTGAAAAAAATTGTAATTAAACTCAAGAGAATTAAACGTCAGATAGTTGTAAAAACAGACCTCAGTTTAATACTATGTCAAGAAATAAGTAAGTATGATCTATTTATTAACTTTACATGGATTCTTGTTACTTGATATATGTACTCATTGTATAATTGTAATATATGTGATCTTAATTATATCACATGACAATATTGTTAGCCTGACATCATGGTATTAGATAGATGAATAAATCATAGTTGCTGACAATGGCATGTTCTATGAGTTCTTATTCCAACAGTACTGATCTTCAATTTTGATTCTTTTCTTAAATAATATTTAATTTATATATATATATATTAATGCATTATATTGGAATATAAAGATAAGTAGAATTTAATAATAGAAATAATGTTTCAAATATTATACTAAGTTAAATGCTTATTCATAAACATGTTGAAATAACTTGCTGTAATCAATTAAATTTTGCATTTTGAATGAAAGTTCTCAGTGCCACCATTACCATATTGTCAAGCAATTCCTACTGTCTTTGATATTTCTCTTGCTTTTTATTACTAAAATGTACTTGAAATGGGCATTTGCCTGAATGGTTAGAAGGTTATGACTATGAGATCCAGTTTCAAATCTCATGGTCAAATTATTAAGTCACTTTCTGGTAATATTAATGTGCTGGAGACAATCCCTGTCTGCAACACTGTGTGGGTGATTTTATTGCAAACCCTATTTTTTTTTTAGAATTTTTATTGTTTCTTTTATGTGTTTTCTGTTACACTGTTTGAACAACTTAATAATATTAATAGTTGATCATCTCTATATAATACTATATCTTTTTTATTAATCATTGTAGCTAATTTATATATATAATTTCTTAGGAATTCATTTACCTCAATTCCATCATATGCTTCCATGAAAATGTCCAAATTCAAATTTTGGTCCTTTTTTACCCATACATGGAGTAATATACATTTTCTAAAATATTTAATTATTTCTATCATTATTAGAAATATTTATGAATTGTTTTTCAAAATTTATTTTTTCATTTAATATATTTTTTAATTGATTGGTAAAAATCTTTAATTGTATGATGATACAGTTTTTCTCATTTTCACACCTGTTTGTAGTTGCTTTCATGTTTTTTCATTGATTTATGTCTAAGGTACATATTCTAATAGATATTTGCTTATTCTTCTTAAATTACCTTTTGTTGGGTTTATTAGCTTGCAAATAGCTTTTATTATAATTTATAATTCTTATAATGATCCTTTAATTTAATGAATGGTTCAATTTTTACTAAACATTTAATCCTATTATTTAATTTAATTGCTAAATATTTAGCTTATTTATGTTAATTTCCATATCATTGTTTCCTTTTTTTTATAAAATTTTGTAAATTACTTATTAATTATTATATGCATTAGTTTCCATTTTATAAATTTTTCTAGATTTATCTGCTTGCATATGTAATTTTTTAAATCTTTTTTATTTCAAATTTATTACTTTTCTTCTGTTTTTTAAATTCTAAAATATTTATAATATTCATACAATCATTTTTGAATGGTGCTTATTGTGCTGGAGTTTTCCTGGTTTTGAAGCCCAAATTATTTTCTATATAATTATCATCATCATCTTTGTTAAGAAAGAAATATACTTTCCATCTTAAACTTTTTATCAAATTTTCTATTTTTTCAATGAATCTAATTTTATAAATTTATTTCACATATTTAACATATGAATATATGTGAATTCTGTCTCATAACATAGCTAGTCAATGTAGGTTGTTGCTGAGTGACCAACCCATCTTGCTCCATGGTTAGGTGTCCATAACAGTAGATCACATGCAGGTTCTTGTTTTGCTCACCAGCAGTGTCCTGCAAGGTGCATCCTCTGTAAGCACAAGACTGTAGAAATATCAGAGATGGGTCCATAGAGCTTTGTCTCCAAGAGATGTTAAGTATAGCTCTCAACATCTGAGTGTAGGTTACATTCCATCAAGCTTTAGACTGTAGGGTTTTAGTTAATGTCCAAGTAGTGGCACTATACATTAACACTGCCTCTACAGTGACAGGAAAGAATCTCTGCTTGAAGTTGTCTAGTAGATTAAATTTCCAGATTACATCCATTTTAATCGAGGCAGCCCAGGCTTTAGCTATGCAAATTTTCACATCTTATTCAGTAGAATTTATCCCACGTTTTAGGTATGCCAAAGATTTGAGAGATTTATTGATTCACCTGAGATAGTTTGTATTATGTTTTGCTGGTTGAAACCTATGAATTCAGTTGTCAGCATTTTGTAGATTATGCTGGAGAACTGTGGCATTGGTAATGGTATCTGCAGTGATAGCTAGGTCATTTGCATAGTCAATATTTATCAACTTTTTTGCAGGATATTGACTTGAGAGTCTTGGTGATAAAGTAAAAACTAGATGATGAAGTTTGTAGAGGGAAGTTCTCAATAGAGTGTCAAGGGTGTTAAGAAAGAGAAAAGGTGCAAGAATGTCAACCCTGAAGAACCCTAACTTTGATGTTAAAGAAGCTAGTATATCTGGGGATCCTATCAAATATTTTATATTTTTGTATAGCATCATTATGGCAGTTACTGTCTCAGAGGGATGCCATATCCCAGAAGGATCTTCTCCGTTTTCCCCCTATGTACAGAATTGAAGGCTTTAGAGAAATCTACAAAAAGTAAGGTGTGCAGTAGATTCTTTGCCCTGATGCCCCCAATAATCTACCAAACAGTCAGGATTTATCCAATGGTTGATCTATTTTTTTGAATGCCATTTTGATTTTTTTTGGAGCACCTTCTCTACTTCCAGCTGTATTCTGTTGAGAAGCATTGAGTTGTAAATTTTTGCTGCAATGGGGGTGAGTGTTGTTCCTCTATAATCTTTTGTCAGTCCTAGATCTCCTTTCTTTGGAAACGAAGTATGTAGCCTTTTAGTCCATTTTACTACAATTCTCCATTGTATGCTTTGGAGAGTAATATAGTTGAAGTACCGAGTCTTCCAGCCATTTCAAGTTCTGCCACTGTAGTTTCCAGTGGGTAGGTTGAATATGTACCTTTCATCAGTCACCAGAAATAACAGAACTGGATTTGGGAAGATATTGGGTTGAATAGAATTTTAGAATTTTATATATATACTAACTTAAAAGTTGCCCTGTCATGTGGCATTTAAGCTAGCTCCTATGGAGGACTCTTATATTCCATAATATAGGTTTTACTTAATTAGCTATTATGTTTCTCTAACCCTTTAAATGTTGAATGTATAACTAATTCTAATTTCTGTTTTCCCATTCCAAAATATTAATTTTATCTTATAAATTGTCCCCTGTTCTGTCACCCATGAAATAAAAATAATTGTTTGTACAGAAAATAAGGATCTATTTACATCAAATCATCTTTAAATTAAGTGGCAGCAGAAGAATTACTGTTGAACTTTTAAAACGTAAGCTTAAACATTAATTCAATACTTAAATGCAGTGATCAATTTTGAGTTCTTCTGTAGTTCATTGATGCCTATCGCATCTACTCCTTCCTGGCTATTGTGATGATGGCCAAACCAAGAGTCCTCCACAGGAGCTAGCTTAAATGCCACATGAAAGGCAGCTTTTAAGCTAGTTTATGATAAAACATGCATTGCAATTTGGGATACAAAAGGAGAATAAGAGTTACTCCCTCTGAACCACGAAAGCAAGGGTAATGGCTAGTATAGTATATTAATATATATTTTTAATCTTGCATAATCTGGTAACCCTGAATCTGAGCTCAAGAAAAATCATTCCTTGTGCCTAACTTTTGAAATTGGATTAGTGGGAACAGAGGAGTTGCTTGGACACACATGCACAAACACACACACATACATTGTACTTCACACACACACACACACACACACACACACACATATACACATTTTGATTTATTATATATTATAGCTCTAGTTATCTATTGAGTGATTTTTGGCATGAGTTCTACTAGCCTGAAAAATATGTTAAATTCTTGTAATGTTAACATGTTGATGGATTCCATTTCTTAAAACATTCGGTCTGAAGAGATGAATATAACAATATTCATGGGAACCTCGAGGTGGTGTAATGGTTAGCAAGCTTGTCTCGCTAGAATTTCCTTCAGTTGTATTACCATTATTATTATTACTAGAGATATTACTAATATATGAATATTATAATTCAGTGTCAAAATTGATACCTTATCTATATTTGTATAAATAATACAATTTTCTACACAGACATACATTTATTGTTTTTTGTTCTTTTTCTCTCACTCTCTCTCTCTCTCACACACACACACATACAGAATATATCCTCCAAAACATCAACCTCTTGATCAGTCTAAGTAAAAGAATACCCTAATAAAAACCTCCTAACTGCTGCAGACATCATTAGAAAAGTACATATACTAGATGGAACAAAAACAATTCTCTCTCTCTCACTCTCACACACACACACACACACACACACACACACACACACACAAACCTTAAAATGAGAATACATAAGAACCAGAAACTGAAAATATAGAAACTAAATTGAGCAACATGATTCCACAAAACAAACATAAAAGATATATCATAGTCAACTATTAACTTATTTCTCATATAACAATTTTTTTCTTTGTCTTTTATAGGTCCCTGTGATATTCATGAAGCTATCACAAAAGTAAATCTCAATAGTGGCATTGTGAATATTACATCATCAACTCATTTAAAATATATTAAACATATAATTCCTGGTGGTAGAATATTTAATTTTCAGGAAAATGACCATAATCCTTTTCTAATAGTTACATTTAATCCACCAAAAATTCCGTATTCTCTCAGCGTTGAGAGATCAGATAATGTGAAACATTATAACATCAAAATAACTTATGAAGATAATTCTGTTGAAGAATTTAAGGTGAGTGGAAAACTTTTAATGCTTAAAAATTTTAACTTATTTAATATTTCAACTTTTTATAAGTCCTTTAAATAATTTACAATATATCCTATGATGTAACATGCATTAGGAAAATAATATTTAGTAAAATTGATTTTATTCAATTGATGTTTCATTCATACTTACATATTGTTTTTTTGATGTTTTGATATTATTTTAAATTTTATTCATAACTTTTTTACAATCATAAAAATTCTAGGGTCACTAGGTGATACGGAGTGTATATATTAGTCTAGTACCATTAGAATATAAGTTCAGTGTGATTTTTGGAGGATTTTTAAAGTGAACCTTATATAATGGGAAATACATTATATTTTAATGAAAGATTGAAAAAAATAAGGCTAACAAGTATTGAATCAAGAATTAAATGTCTTCCAGAGATTTTGTATTTTAAAAAATTCAAAAGCTTTTTTAAAATATTCTAAATCAAGAAAATTTGCAATCGCAGGTGAAGTGGAAACCATTTAACAATATTGAAAGAAGATATAATTTCAGTTATTTTTTAATGTATTTTGTAACAATTTCACTTTTAATATCATCATGTAATTGTGGAATTCATTTGCTATAGTTTTGTTTAAACTCTATCAAAAGTTTAATTACAAATTTTGATTTAGAGAGGTAGTTTATTTATAAGCAAATGACAAATCTTGTGTGTTATTTTATGACAGCAAATATAAACAACCATATTGCTTTACAGAATAAACCAAATCCACATTTTCATTTTATTAATTTCAGTTTCATCCTAAACTTACCTATTGACTATATAACTTGAGCCACTTAACTGATTTTAATGCCATTTAATTATATTACTTTAAGTCAAAACCATTTCACAATGTGTTAATATAAATAATATAGCTAATCATTATTTTCTATTTTTACACACTTGAATTTTGATAATAAATTTCTATCAGTTTATAAATTCTTCCTTCAAGGATTTAAGTTTCAATATTTCCTTCAAGGTTTTAAGTTACATTGTATATATTAGTGAATGGAGATGCTAAATTAATAAATATGATATAAAAATAATGAAATATAATTTTATCAATAATTTAAATATAATTTCTTGGTAAATAAGAGAAATATAGAAAAAATAGAATACTATTGAATTTATGTTTAAATATTAAAAGTAAAATTGATTTGTTGTATAGAGAATGTATTTTAAATTATATTAAATTTGTAAAAGAAATTAGAGAATTTAATTGTTAAATATACTCAAGTTTGATGGATATAGCAACTTATATGTTGGAATTATTTATTTATAGAATTTTGATCCTTATTACAAAGTAAAATTGCTACAAACATCAAGAGTGAAAGTAGTTGAAATTGCCTTCACAAAGGTTAATTTAACACAACCTGTTTGTATGGAGCTGAGTATAATATATTGTGAAGAAAAGAGTAAGTATTTTAAAAGATAAGCTTTTAATCTAAATTTTGTCTTTTATTTTGTATCAAAAGATTACTCTGCATTTACTATTAAGCTTGAATATGTTGAATACAATTACTTTTAGTTAAGATTAAAATTTGAAATTTTTATATTCAATATTTTGGTGGAGATTAATTCCAGGTTTTATACTACAAAGCCATGGAAAAATAAGATGGAAAAGATTAAAGTTTTCCAAATGTCTTTGATGTCAGTATTATCAATTTTTACTATTTTTTCTTTCAAACATCATACAAATTTAGTCATATAACTACATTCTTATTAATCTAATTTTACTTCTAAAATTAATCAGAAGTAATATGTAAAATTTAATAAAAAATAAAAAGGTTTTATTGATTTAAAACAAGTGAAAAATTATAATTCATCCCAACATACTATAAACTAATACAAGCTTCTTTTACATTAGCAACTATACCAACTACAATTCCAACAACAGTACCTACAACTATTCCAACAACTATACCCACTACAGTTCCAACAACTGTTCCTACAACTATACCAACTACAATTCCAACAACAGTACCTACAACTATTCCAACAACAGTACCTACAACTATACCAACAACTATACCCACTACAGTTCCAACAACTGTTCCTACAACTATACCAACTACTATTCCAACAACAGTACCTACAACTATTCCAACAACAGTACCTACAACTATTCCAACAACCATGCCCAGTACAGTTCCAACAAGTAAATTCTTTTCAGAACTACCTATTCTTGAAAATTGATTAAATTTGATTTATAAAGTCAGTTTTTCTTTTTTAAATTATTACACTGTAAAAATTCATTTTTCATAAATTTATCAAAGTAAAAAATCATGCTATATGTTAAAGGATCTATTTTCTTTTTGGTAATATTGCATCTTTTATTTTTAATAAAAATATGATTTTATTCTTGTACCATGTCTCTTCATGATATAGGTGATCATTGCTCTTTACAATTTCTTATCATTCGTAGCTCTTAATAAATTTTGTCTTTTTGTTATCTCCTAAACCTTGCTCCGTCATCCATTTACTCAAGTTTGTGTAGGTAGGTTATGCATTGTTTTTCTCTGTCCCTCTTGCTTTCAGTTTGTTCTGGGAATATCAAATTTTTCAAGCTAAGAGAGCTTGAAAAATGTGCCTTAGAAATTTCAATTGTCACTTTCTGATTTTAAGTATAAGTATCCTTTTTCTTTCCATTTTCTCTAAAACTTTATTTCTCATGTGTTCGGTTCATGGTATTCTCAACATCATCTGTAGAACCACATTTCTTTTGCTTCAAGTCTCTTCTTCATCAGTAAGGAGATTGTCCAGCATTCATAGCTTTATAGGAAGACTGATATTATATAACAGTTCAGTACTCTTTCCTTTGTTTCTAACAAAACCTTTCTGTTTCTTGATACTTTTTTAGCTTTTTAAAGGCATCTTTCACTATCCCAATGCATCTTTGGATTTCTGTCACACTTTCTGTCCTCTGTTAAAACACTTCTAAAATATTTAAATTGTTGTACTTGTTTGATTTTGATATCTCCATTTTGTAATTTGCATGTTGCACTGTTCTTTTTGTTAGCATTCTGCATATGCATTCTGTCTTGATTTATAGTCCTTTCTTTTTTATTTCATTCACTATCTTCTTTAGAAGTTCTTGTAGTTTGCTTTCTGTGTTTACTATCAGCACTGTGTCATCTGTATATATATTTTGTTAAGATTGTGGCTGCTAATTGGAAATGAGACGATAATTTTTGTCAATTTTATGAATGGTATTTTAAACCTGCTATTATCATAGTGATTTTCTGCCAAAGCATTATATGAGATGTTTATATAATATTTTTTAATTATTTTTATTAAATTTATTCACTATTAATTTATATTTATTAAGCTTAGCAACAGTAGGGAAATTAAATTGTGCCAATCCTTAAAATGACATGGTTTGTCTGTCTTGAAACTCAGCAAATGATATCCTGTTTTTTTATTATTGGTGGTCAGTTTGAAATGTCATGTACTTTAGCTACTATGCAGGCTATCTTATACTTAATATTTATAGAGAAATGACAGGATGATACACACACACACACACACACACACACATATATATAGGATGTTGCCATTTTATATTTTTAATTTTTTGCATGCACATTGTTTTTGATTTTGTTAACTGTACAGTATAGAGGATCAGTTGGGCATCATCTGTGAGAAAAAGAGCGCCATGATGCAATTTACACTGTCAGAAATTTAGGAACAACATGCTGTACTGCTTGGCATTCATGCCGGAAGCTCCAATACAAACATCTCAGTGTGTCAATATGTGGTCAGTGCAGAGGATTCGGAAAGAGTTGGATGAGTTTAATGGTCATTACAAAGGCACGACAACTCAGAAAACTCACTCTGATCATTCTAACTTAGTGTCTTGAAGAGTTAGTTCAGCCCTGGGTAAAGAGGGTAGCTACTGGAAGACTCTATGTCTGGTAACAGGAAACTGCACCATGCCACACAAGCAGGAAAATCCAGTCATGGCTGTCATACAATTTCTGCAACCACATCACTCCTTACATCTGGCCACTTAACTCTCCAGACTGCAAGCCGTTGATAATCATGTGTGGGACACAGTTGAGCAAGAGACCAAGAAAACTCTTTGTAACACCAAAGATGAATTGAAGGCAAGGATTATGGCAGCATTTACCAACTTAAACAAGGAGACCTCCCAGAAAAGTTGTCTGGAGGCTGTGGCGGAAGCTACTGCCAATTTAATTGAATAAATTTACTCTTTAGTACTTCAAGTGTAATTTTGGTAAATATATGTTAAAATGAGATGTCAGTGTTATTTTGTGTAATTTAGATGACAATTTATCCATCCACCCTGTATATATATGTGTGCATGTGTATGGGGGCATCCATCAGCCTTGAGAGTCCATGGATCTGCACCCAAATACCTCAACTGTTGATGCTAGTGCAGCATCTGCTGTGACTAGTGACTGTTTCAACTGCAATTAATGCATGTGAAGACACTCTCTCTCTCTCAGTATAGACCCATCATCTCTTCAGTATCATTAACAAGCTTTTTTGAGGCTATAATCAATAAGAAGGTCATTGAGTGATAAGCAGTATGAGTTTTGATTATCTTGATCCACACTGATATCCTAAGT
The DNA here is from genome assembly GCA_964036315.1 of Acanthosepion esculentum. NCBI lineage: Eukaryota > Metazoa > Mollusca > Cephalopoda > Sepiida > Sepiidae > Acanthosepion > Acanthosepion esculentum. The sequence continues at coordinate 43,620,100 of OZ038490.1, forward strand.
ACTATTACTCACTCTTGGCGTCATATACACCTTAAAGACCATAGCATTAGGTATTTCAAAGGCTTTTGACAAGTTCTGGCACAAAGGTTTGCTGCTCAAGCTCTCCAGCTATGGGATTATTGGAAGAGTTTCCTCAGTTATAAAGTCCTTCCTAACAGGTAGATCCCTGAATGTAATTGTTAACAATCAATTCTCCAGGGCCCTAGAAATCAATGCAGGCATCCCCCAGGGGTTACTTCTTGGACCAACTGCCTTTTTACTTTATATAAATGATCTCAGATCGTTTGTGAATATTTAAACTGATAATATCTCAATATACGGTTGCCCCTCCAAAACTCGTGATGATCAGAGATTGGCAGCTGATCCATCATCCAGTTTTGCTCTAACTTTTTAGTGAGGGGAAAAACTGGCTGGTTATATTCAATGCCTCGAAAACCAAGCTAGTTGCATTCCATCATTGCTGATTGTACCCTGAACTACCACCAGTCATGATGAATGGATGCCCCCCCTCAGGGAGGCTCCATACCTTAAGAGACAATTGGGCCTTGAACTGATCCCTGACCTCAAGTGGAAATTGTACATACTATCCATTGCTACAGATACTTTCCAGTCTTGATAGAGTCCACAAGTGTCTCAGAGTTTTTGTGGGTGACAAATTATTTTTCCCCCTCCAATCATTCTCTCCCAGATGAGATGTAAGCTCTGTCGCTACTTCCATGGAATGTGCTCGGATGAACTTTACTCCTTGGTTCTGCCAGAACTAACCTTCAGAACTCGCCATGACACTCACATTGTAGCAAACCACCCACATTCCCTTCCATTAATGAGAAGTAATTTCCACTTGAACAGCTTCTTCCTGCAAACCTGCTCTATGGAACCAACTCCAAAGAGGATGTTTCCCTGATCACTACAATCTTAACCTGTTCAAATATAGGGTTAGCCTTTATCTTCCTTTCCTATCTGAATAAATTGCCTCTCACTGTAACCTTCTATTTTGAGTGGACCCTGGGTCTTTTATAGAGTGAACCTCACTTAGAAATAAAACAAAAAATAAGGCAAATTTAAGAATTTTATTTTACAAGTATTTATAAATAAAAGTAAAAATGTCCTTAGATTCCGAAAATTTTAAAATTCAAGAACATTTAAAAATATACCTCAGGCTAACTGAAAGTCAATGTATTTATGGCGGATTCAAAGTGATGCAATTTAATGTCTAATAAATAAAAGTGAGTAAATTATTTTTAGAAAATGTTATTATTATATATTTTATTTCAGTTTAAGAAATTATGTATTTATTTATTTTACATAACAGAAAGTTGTGAATTTAACTATTTTCTTTTCATGTTTATGTAGGCTTGGGAAAGAGATATATCTTTTAGGAAAGGAGATATTTATATTTTGGTAAGATTCAATTGCAGCACACTCAAGAATTTTCCTTTTGTCCATATTCATATTGTCTTTTTCCAGATATATTTTTAGTTATATCTGAATTTTTATACACACACACACACATATATATATATATATATATATATATATATATATATATATATATATATATATATGCACACACATACATACACAAAACAAACTTGAGTCATGTTCTTAAATAACCTTCTCAGATCAAGACTTTCATATGGTTGTTATTCATAGTGCCAAACATATGTAACTCAAAGAGAAAATAATGATATAATCAAGATGTTAACATTACACACTACATCAAATAAAAAGTTAGGAAGGAAATCCCTATTAATATTGGAAAGAGACTACAGGACTTAAGAAATCTGTTTTCCTGAAAAGTTGTTTTAAGAGGAAGATTTTATAAATTTCAAGCAAAAGCAGTATTGGCTGCTTGGTCAGTGATTGCCAAATTTTTCCTTGTTGGGAAGCAGCTAATATTACCATTATTATTCACTTAACCGCTCAATTTGGGGCCATTAGCAGGTCTCTCAACATGGTGAAGTATGTTTCACCAATTATATTACCCCCAAAGAAAAATGGTCCCAAAACATGAGCTTTCCACAATACACACCAGACCATAATCAATTGTGTTCCTTGCTGTTTATTGGATTATTTTGCAACCAGTACTAAAAATTATTTATACTTAATTAATCTCACTGTTCACAGTCATTTTCATCCAAATTCATGTATCCAGACTTTATGGTCACTCTGTAAACACACACACATAAGTGGTAACTGGAGTCAACACTGAATGGCAACAGTCTATTTCATGCTTGATTGCAAACTTCAGACCATGTCTGTTGGCTCAACTATCTGTATATGCTGATCAATGGTGATTTAAGGGTAGCATGGTCTTTTAATTATCCTAACAGTTATTGGGTAGACAGTAATGGTTATGTTTCAAATTATTCTAGAGGCTATTGAGTAGAAATAATTGTAGATCCAAATGTGGTGATTTGTATATTATTTGTATTATTTATTATTGATTATTTAGTGTATTTTGTAGTTATTCGTTAATCATTTGTTGTTGATTATTATTATTACATTTACTTGTGTTTATGTGTGCATTTGTTGTTTGTTAATTTGTTTATTATTTACTTAATTTGTTTATTTATTTTATTTTTTGTTTATTTATTATTTTATTACTTATTTATTTATTTTTCTCTCAGGGGTTGGTTACTACCTATTTGTTTAAAGTATTGGCTTTGTCAAAAGTATGTTACAATATCTTTGTTGTGTGTAGTGTGTATAATTGCATTTTTCATGGTGATGTTTTACAAGGTATTTATTTTTAGTTTTTGATGATTTTTAAGTAATGGAATAAAAATTTATTTTGTGTCTGCATTTTGAGATGAGTTCTGATCATTTATTTAGTAATTTTTGCTGGTCTGAGAAGGTGATTATATCAATTTTCTCCTTCAGACATAGTTTACGGTAATGGAATTTATTGCTGTAGGCTGATTCCGTTTTCCTTATTTCCCATGATACTTTTGGCACATTTTCTTCTTAATTTTCTATATATGTTTAGAAAGGGTTGTGCTGTTTGCATATTTGTTATTGGTAAATGTTATTTTTATGCATGTAGTTTCTCTGTTTCATAGTCCTTCAGTTTCCCCCTATATATATTTTTGTTCATAATCTACTGAGTTTATAATGACTTTATACATTATACATTTAAGGGACATTAGTGTTTATTCTGCAGTTACATGTGGATTTCATTTGCATGGGTGTTTTGTTGATTATTTTTCTGTTTTGCTTTTTTATTATTCCTGTTATGTTCTTGATGCAAATTTTATTTATAACTAAAAGAAATATTACTTAAAAGTAATATACTAATTTAATATTATTCATAATTATTATTTTTATTTCATTTATTATATATATATTGATTATTATATTTATTTCTATTTAGATATGTATAGATTATTATTATTTCTTTCAACTTTTTCCACAATTACTGGGTTCTCTTGTATTAATATTTATTTGTTTTTGTACAACTATCCTGAAGATCATTTATCTATTTTTACTTTCTGTATTTGTTTACCTAAAGTTATATTTATCAACTTTACATTTTCTACTCCCATTTGTTTTTTTGTCAATTGATAGTTTAGGTGTTAGTACTGTCAAAAATCTAATATAGATTATTTTTAGTGTGTGTTATAAATAATTCATTAGGCTTATTTTAGGCTTAAATAGTGATTTATATTTTTATTTTTTGTTTTTGTTACCTTTTTGCAAGTTTTTCAATATTTGTGTTTATTTATGATTTAAAAGCAAAATACAGCCTCTTTAAGAAAAAAAAAAAGAAAAAAGAAAGGAGGGGTAGTGGTTATAAGGTTTGTGGGCTTTACTCAGATCAACCAATGAAAAATAATCTATGTTAAATTTAAACTAAGGGAAGAAGCAAAAATTAAGAAATTATTTTTCATAAATGGGTAAATTTTAAATCAATGGCAGCAACTGACTTTAAACAGGAGCAGATGTAAATGGATGCATATTGTACATTAGACAATGTAAATTCCTAAGAAAAATTAAGTGGTAATCTAACAAAATGCTAGGCAAGTTATATGCTTTGTGAGTTTCTTACATAAAAAAAAACTTTTTATAGTTGATAAATAGATAGCTTCTTTAAGAAACCAGTAAATAATTTAAAACTATAGAACTTACTTGGTAAATTAATATGCAACTGTTGTCTAAATATTCTTTTACGGTATTAATAACAATAACCAGTTAATGCAAAATGTCAAAATACCAATACATACATGCAAGATGCTACTAACACTACCGGGATATTAATACAAAATTATATTAAATCTAAATTAATCTTACCAACAGAAAGATAAGCCATATATGGTACAACACAGTTCAACTAAAATCTAAGAAAAAGCATTGTCAAATTCCAAGTCTATCTGAATTGTAAGGTAAAAGGTAGACTGTGTTTACAATTTACCATTAACTTGGATCTTTGGTTTAATAAAGCATTCTTATCAAAGAACCTGATAATTTACAATTTTTCATGTAAACAGAGAAAATAGGGTTCCTATAAGGATCTATAGGTCCTTGCCATTTTTTAAATCTTTCATTTCACCTTAGGAGTTTTATTATCATGTTTCAAACTCCAAAAATATTTAGAAAGTGATGTATTATTTCTATAAGTATTATTAATAAAGACAATATATGTTGATACCACCTAGTCTTGAAAGAATTATTTGTACTACCAATAAGAACGTTTCAGTCATGATATTTTCTATTCTAGAGATAGAACGAAGATAAACAAGAGATTTAGTTAAACATTTGTTTGGCAATGGACATTGGTCATGATTCCTACAATTACACTGGCCAGTATCCTTAAGAATATTGTCCTTGTAATTTGTATTATGATTCAGATTATTAAATTGGTTTAGAGTTTTATTGTTGTGTAACTTTATGATCTTCTCAAAATTATTGCTGCAGCTATAACTTAGTTTTAATGTGTTTCTGCTAAATATTTTACTAAGTGAGTTACTATAAGGAAAATGTTTATCACTCAATTGGAGGAACTTATGGCCTAACTTAGTACTAACTAATTGATTAAATGGAGGTGTGGACCAAATGATCTTCCTATTTCTATTTCTTAGAAATATTACTTCACTTTGTATTGAGCCCTTTTATAAATTAAATGTTATGAAGGTTGTAATTGTACTCTCTTTGTTCTCATATTACCTGTGTATATATATATATATATATATATATATATATATATATATATATATATATATATATATATATAATTAATAATCAAACAAATCCTTTTACCTCATATGAGGAAAAATAGGTCATTTTGGCATACAATGAAAGTGGTCATCTGTCATTTCAACCCCAGTGTGGAATGAAGATCATGTCTGTAAGGTTAGAGGAACTGGGATGTAGCAGTTAACTGTGAGGAACTGATATTGGAACCTAAAGGGTCAACTTAAACCATAACTTGCTGAAAACGCCTAACACAGAGTTTACACTTTTCACTGTTTCAGTCAGACACTAGGCACAAGAGCGGGGTCAAGGTGGGTGGTAAGTGTCTGTTTTAAAGGGGAAAAGTTTTATTAAAAAAACAGAATATTAGCCTTATGAAAACAAATTGGGGGTATTAGAAGAAAACACAAATTTTTTAAGTTAAATTTAAAATTAAAGAAGAAATTTAAAACAAACCCAATTTGTTTTCATAAGGTTAATATTCTGTTTTTTAACACATTTTGGAATTTGACTTTAAATCAAGTGATGATAAACAAAAACAAAATGTTGTGTAGCTACATGAAATTCAAAATGTTTTAAAAAGACGCTCTTGTGTAACTCTTTTTGGATATTGGTAACTTTTTCTTTTTTTTTCTTTTTGACTAAGAGTATGCTTTTGGTTACTATGTCAGTAATGTGTTAAATTTCTCAGAATAAATCTGTAGAGAAGACAAATTGAATAAAATAGACAATCAGAAAATAATACTTAGTCCTTGCCAATAGATTTTGTTATTTGACTTTATACACACACACACACACACATATATATATATATATATATATATATATATATATATTGCTAACCAGGGGAGAAGAATTATTGCGAATAATTGAGCTGGATATACTACATTTAGTGGAGCAATGATTCTTCTTCCCCGGTTAGCAATTTGCAAAAATCAACATAGTTTACAAATTCAAGTGCTCTTTGGGAGATTGTATCTCCAACGGATTAAATAATATTTATGTTGGTCACACCACAAACTCACTTTCACAACACTTGATACTACATTTGAATAATAACTTTAACGTTTTTAGGCATTTAAAACAACATGCCTGGCCACATACATAATTCCGGAAAATCCTCGTTGAAAACACAACTATACTTAAACATGAAAACAATAAACAACAAACTAAAAATTCTTGAAGCTATATACATAAAACAGTTGAAACCTAACCTAAACAAAATAAACTATGAAATCTCCACAAATATTCTTAAATGCCTATAATTTATTACAGAAGCCATTGGTTTATACCAACGGCTTCCCATACTTAGTACTTCTCGTTTTCAGTCTCGCTTGTGTGACATCATGAGCTGTGGTGTGATTTTCACTTCCAGCGTCTTGTCGTTGCTTGGAAATCTTCCATGTAAACATGAACAGGCTATCATTATTGTTTTGTCCATGTATTGGTTAATATATTGTAATGTAATTGTCATCTTTGATAATGACTTATGTAAACTGAAAGCTTAGATAGGATTAAAAAATATGTATCAATATTGTGATTTTCTTTCTTCTTTTAATGATAATTTTATTAAGCTTATCAGACGATATGAAAAGAATTGACATAAAATAACACTTGTCTATATTATTTAATGAAACATGCATCAATGAATAAATGTTGCCTAAATCCACACAATATATATATATGTATACAGTACAGTTTTAGACATGTATATGCACTAAAATAACATTTGAAATAATATATATATATATATATACTGACTTGTATACTGACTGGTTTCATCAGTTGAAAGAGATCTATAATATATATTATGTCATTTGGGATTTTGTTGTGTAATACTATATATATATATATATATATATATATATATATATATATATATATAAGCAAACAGTTACAGAGATAGCACTGTTGGGGTTTATAGGTTAAGGAAGTTTTTATTATTATTCTAAAAGATAATACAAACATTGTGCTCCCCCACCATAGTATGTGTACCAGAGGGGTCTGTTGTATTGGCTTCATCATAATAGGCCTGTAGTTCCTTTTGTCTGGAGTTGGTCCTTTGGCCTAGGAGCAAGTCCCAGGTCTTTGTGAGAGAGTCTGTTCTCAATACTAGTCTCTGTGTCTCTCTGCTCCTTGATAGCTGTCACATGGTTTTTGTACTTCTGTGTAGAGGATGACAACCCTTTTCATTAACCCAATAAATATCCCCACTCCCAAGATGTGTTGACAAGTCAAATTGAATACAAATATTTTCACAGGCTATTGAAAACATACAAAAAGTGCCTGCAAAGAAAATACATGCACAAAATCTCATGTTAAATTGACATGGTTTGTATAACTTTTAAAAATATTTCATAAATTAAAACTGAAAGAAAGAGGAAAATATAATTCAAAACAAAAATCATCTGGGGGTATGAACATGTTGACCAAATCTTGTTACTGCCTGTTTTGGTCTGTTAGTAACAACTAGTTGATATTAACATTATCTGTGGGCTCACATTGAGCCATGTAACATCTCGAAAGGTAGGTTTCAATCTATCCAAGGAAATGTTCTATGCTACATTCTTAATACACACATTAAAATATTTCTTATTTCTCCTGGGACTGTTAAAAGGTCCTCTCTCAGGTGGTTGTGGAGTGTGTCTTAGCAGAATCATGTACGGACATGAGTACATGTTTCAAACAGTTTTGGGACATATGTTTGCTTTTTACACTGTGAAAGAGGGTTGTATGCCAATCAGGAGATCCACAAAGAAGTAATGTCCAGGTTCTTCTGTGGAGATGGAAAGAAAAACTATCCAGGATGTCTTAGCGTGGTGTCGTACTCAGCAGTCGAACATTGAGCATCCTCCTTCACTGCAGTATGAAGTCCTAACAGGAGTATAGGTAAGTTTTCATGCCAATTCAATTGGTTCAGCATAGCTCTTTAAGCTGACTTTAAACTGTGAGAGAATCATTCTATCAGGCTGTTTCCTTGTGGATGGTATGCAGTTGTGTGAATTTATTTACTTCTCAAAAGTTTCAGCAACTCACCAAATAAATGATTCAAACTGTCACATTCTGTCTGTGGTATTGACAGCTGAACCAGGATACCCATCTTGGGATAAATGCTTTTGCTGTGGCATGGGTATTAATATCTGCCATTGGAAGGACTTTGCACCAGTGCGAAAAATGATCAACACACATTAGCAGATATTTATATTCCTCACAGGAAGGTAAGGGACCAGTAATGTTGCTGTGCACATGTTCAAAATGTTCATCTGGAAATGAGAAAGTATCAACAGGTGCTTGTGTGTGTCTCCCAATTTTTGCTTTTTGACACTATATGCAAGATCTTGACCACAGTTGGATATGTGATTTCATATTAGGCCAGACCAGTTTGACAGATACAGTAGTGCCAGGGTTAGACAAGTTATGCAGATTGGAGAAAATGGTGTGTCACAATGACTCAAGAACAAAAGGACATATATTTCCAGTGCTGGTGTCACATACAACATGTAGGTTGCTTTTGGGCACATGTATCTTTGTTAAATTGAGTGAAGTATTATTATTTTTGAGTAGTGGCTGAAGTTGCTGATCTTTCAGCAGTTCTTCCACAAATGCTGCTCTCTTTACACAAATCTAATAAAATGGCATTAATAGCTCTGGACATTGTATCATCTGGTATATTATCAACTCCCTTCTGGTATCTAATATACAAGATAAGCTGCAGTAAATAGTCCAGATGTTCTCTTGGTGAATAATTTTGGAACTCAAATGAAAGTCACCAACACATGGTTTGTGGTTCATCAAAATATAAACAGGTCTCCCTTCCAGAAAATGCTTGAAATGACAAACAGCTGTGTAAACAATGTAGAATTCTCCCAAATGTGCTGTATCTCTGGTTAACTTTTTGGAAAAGAATGAAATAGGTTTCTAAGAACCCAAAACTTTCTGTTTGTAACAATGCACCATCTCTAGAGTTAGCATCAACTGCTAAACACAAATCTACATTGGGAAGAACATGAGTCAATTCAACAGTTTTTGATAGCGCTGTTTCAATATCACTAAAGGCAGACAGTGTGTCACCTGACGCTACAATATCATGATTTTTTTAATTACTAAGAAGCAGTGGTGACTCCGGAGGTCGGGTTTGTCAGGCTTAGCCCAAGTTATTCAACATTCAAGTATATCTATTTCAAAGCAACAAAAATCTTTTCTAGTGCATTGTTTTCATTCTTGAATTCAGCTGGATCCAAAATATTGACATTGTTCATAGTAAAGAAGAAAGAAAGTAAGTAAAAAAGAATGAAGTAAAATTAATGTGGCTAGTCAGGATGCTTATGTCTGAACCCTATCTGAGCTGGAGAGATACTTAATAGTCAATGTATTTCTTACTTTAATTTTATAAATAATCTTTTAAAAATCTTTAATGACTTGTATGTCTTATTTTTCAAAGAATGCATTTTTATTTCATCTTATTGTTTTCAAATGTCCATTTTAAATAATTTATTCTGTACAGTATAAGGCTTTTAGGACAATGTGTCAATTGAAAAAAGGCAAATTAAATTTAACCCAACTTAAACCGGCAAAAATCGAAGAAAGTGGCAGCCTTAACTTGTCAACTTGAGCATTGTGGTGAGGAGTGTGACTGGGATAGTGTTGAGTTAATATGATATCAGACAGCATTACTGATCATAAATGTGCAATAAATTAAAAATCCACAGACAGAGAGATACATAAACACACTAACATACAGACACATACACAAACACATACTCAAGATAGATACACACATTATTTTTATAAAAAAAACATTTGGCTAAAGATTTTTAAAAATTCTATATTTTAGTTAGAGTAAAAGAATCGTTTTAGCATCTAAGTTATACCAATAGTATATTTTGTTAAAGCTTGTAATGAGTCCAACAAAAATTGATGACCTAGAGTCGCCACAGCTAAGAAGATTAGTGAGGGTTGGATGAGGCTTGCACAGTTAGGTATCATGGCGATAAAAATTTTAAATTTACAATTTAGAAATTGTAAACTTTTGGGAACTGGAAATTGTAGTATAGCTTCAGTCTTAGTGAGAGAAGGGGAAATGCCAGTTGCATTTATATGATGGCCCCAAAATGTAACCTTTCTCTTGCCAAATTCATATTTACTTGGATTTATTACAATCCCAAGTTTACTAAATCTTTCAAAAATTGTTTTTAGATACTTCATGTGTTCATCCTATGAAGAACTTGCTGCCAAAACATCATCTATATTAGCATATGAAAAATCCAAACCATATAAAATATGGTTGATATACCTTTGGAAGGTCTGACCAGTGTTATGAAGACTGATTGGTAAACACTGAAACTCATATAGACCAAATAGGATAGTTATAGCAGTTTTGGAGATATTTTCTGATTGTTTGCCTATTCAAATCTATTTTGAAAAAATACATTTACTCTGTATAATTATGGTGACATCATGGATCTGGTGATAGCATTAAGTGCCCAATAATCACCACAAACATGCCATGAGCTGTTCCCTTTTGGTATTAAATACAAGGGGGAATCCCAATTACTACTTGAGGGAGCAAATGATACCTAGCTGCATCATTTGACGAAATTCCTCATTAGCATATTTGAGTTTATCTGGTGTCAAACGTCTGGGTTTTGCATGAACAGGTGAATCATTAGTGACAATATGATGAGTTACACTGTTACCACAATGTTCTTTGTGAAAATTTGGTTTCACAATATCAGGAAACTTCTATAAAAGTTCTGTGTAATGTTGGAGACATCAGGTGCTTGCTTCAGTGGGGCATGGAGCAAAAATATTATGGACCACTACTTTACATTGCCTCTTGATATCTATCAATAAACCATAATCGTTGAAAAATTCAGCCCCTAAAATTGGTTTGTCAGTGCTGCATACCATCCAACAACCAATGGATTAGCAGAATGAATAATGCAATCTTTGAAATCAGCCATAAAATGAGCAAAGCGTGAATGTGGCACCATCCATATAAAAGCTATCCAAATTTCTAATTCCCTATAGAAATTCACACCACGCTACCACATGAGATTCACCAGCAACACTCATGCTTGGTTGGAAACTACAAACAAAGTTGGAAATGCTATGACCTAATATCAAAACCACTGTGTCATCAAATCCGAGCAGACAGATTTCTTCCCACTCTCAGGTAAACCAGCCGTCACTAAAGGAGGGGAACACTGTCTTTACTCATGATTACCATGGACACCAACACTAGCAACATTCAAGGATCAGCTCCCAACAAGGTCTAAGATCATACACAGTGGAAATCAGACCCCAGCAACTACTGGAAATGACACTCCGATCAACTGGTATGTACCTTTATACTAACAGAGTAGTTACCTGCAACAACTCAGGCAAATCTATTGCCACCTCCAGAACCAACCTCTCTTGGTGATCAGACTGCAGTAGTCAGGCCTTCATCACTAGAGTCAGTGCTTTCACCTCATAACACACCACCATTACCACCCCAACACATTCCACACAACCAACTACCACTAGTAGTGGAAGAAGTAGCAAAAGACCCAAACATTTTAAAGACTATATATGAAAACTGGAGATAAAAAAATCATTTACACAATTTTTTTCCACCAAAATGGGAGGATTGTGAGATACACACATAAACAGGAAGTTTACCTCCCCTGGTATCATTTCCACTTACCCCATATTCCTTTTTGTCACCTCCATAATGTTCACCACATATTCCTTGTTAAATGTGATTGAATATATCTATTTCATCCTCCTTCAATACATCACATTTACTTTCTATGAAGGCATATACATATAAAAAGCAATGTCTTTCTATTTTCATTTGTGAGTATAACCAGTTGAAACCCAGATTAAAAAGACTGCAAGAAGTATATTGTAGCCTCATGATTTTCTAGAAGTAATATTTTGTATTGCAAGATAATTATTAAACAGTACAAATTGTTTCCCTAAAATTATATAATGTTGATGTTTATTTCAGTGTAAATTATTAATGAATAAATTGTCTACCTGTATTATAACAACTCAATTACTCTATATTTGTCTGTTATCACATAACACAGTAAAAATCTTTCATCATAGGGTAATATGTGTTAGAACAATACTGTTAAAATGAAGAGTATGATTTTATATTGAAAATTAATTTGAAGTAAACAATATTGTTTTGTTATATTTTGTTATTGGTGCCTTCATGAACATTTTAAATTCCTTTGTGATTTCAAATTTTTAAAATGGATAACAATATATCATGATGTAGGAAACTTATTCCAGCCCAAATTAAAAAAAAAATTATAATGTAAAATTTTGATGTATGCTAGAATCAGGGCTGGCCCTGAGTTCCTGGCACCACAGGCAGGCTGAACTTTGGCACTCTTAGAAGTATAATTTTTTAAAAGAGAAAAACTGAAAATGTTGAATAATGAGTTTATTACAATATACAACTTAATACAAGCTAAAGAAAACATACATTATCCTACTTAAAACATTTTTTCTAGCCTTTAAATCTGCAAATCTTTTCAAGGCACTTTCTATACCTATCTTCATTGCAAGATCATTTTCTATTGACAAAATAGTCCTTGAATTTTATCTGTCTTGAGTCATAGACAACCGCAAGTATGTCTTTATAAGTTTTAGTTTACTAAAGCTTCTTTCTATGGTGTCCACAGCATTATTCTCAATGCAACCCACAGATTTGGCATGACATCTTGTAACGTATTGTTTATGAACCTAACAACTTCTATTGGAAGCTTTACAACTTCAACAAATAATTCTTTTGCAATATTAAGTTCAGTCAAGATATCACACCCATTAATATGACTATTTTCGTTGTATTTATCCTCTAAACCGTGACATGCTATTTTGAACACTATTTACATTATTTGGACTATTGCCATTGCTATTTATCACAACGTTTCGGCCGTTGGAATGTTGAACTGAACCCTTTATTTTGCTCACTGTTCTAGTTCCACATGTCATGTTTACAAATTTTCCAATAGTGTTCTTTGTCTATGATCTCAACCTGATCCCACAGAGGGCGCCCTCTGTGGGATCAGGTTGAGATCATAGACAAAGAACACCATTGGAAAATTTGTAAACTTAAGGAATCAGCACATATGCTAGGCCACAAAAATCTCCTGAGCTGACCAAGCGTAGAAATGAATACAATATGGGAACCAGTGATAAGGAGTGGCAGAGAAAAGTGATAATAACAACAAAAATTGCAATATGAGCTCTGGTAAAAACATGAGGTTAACAGCAAAAATTGCAATATGAGCACTCGTAAAAAAGGTTACTGATGACATTAAGTTTATAATACCCAGAAATTCATACACAGATGTCCTCAAGGACACATGGCACAGTGGATAAAGGCATTGGTTAGATACAGTGACAGGACCCAAAGAGTTCAATACCCGGTTAAGGCAGTGGAGAACTTGGAGAAGGGGAATTAACAGGAGATAACTGATAACTGACATAATACCTCATCTCAGAAATATAGTCAGATGCTATTTTGAGTTTATTTTCATCTGGCAGTTCTTTTAGGTTATTTAAAAAAAATGTGCTATTGAAACTTTGTAACTGTTCAAATCTCTGATAAAGAATTAATAGCTCTGTTGAGTATTACATTGAACACATGATTTTTAAATATTTTTCTGGATCATCTGCATTTGTAACCTCATCAGTGCACTCATATCCAAACATCCTCCTTTTTCTTCTTATTCTTTTACTTCTAAAAATGGGCTCTACATCTAATTCTGTAGCTAATTTTTTTTGTTGACTCTAGTGCTTTTTCATATCCATTTGCATGGTAATTAATTACATAATCAGTGACACTATTTATTAATGAAACTGTGGTAGATAGTTCCACAAAGGTGTTCTGCATAGTTTTGCTGACAACATTTACTCTACCTAAGCACATAATACAAGACATTGAACATCATAAGAAAACTATAATCTTCTATTTGTGATACAAGAGTCTCTGTTTCCTGTAGCATTGCAGGATCAGAAGCAGGCATTTCTGAAAGTTCATAAAGTGCTGGATTCCTATAATTTCATATTCAATGACTTTGATACATTCTAATCTGCACTCCGATCTAGTCTTGCATAAAGATTTTGCAGTGAGGCATTTAATATCTTTTTCACTTCATGTTATTGCCCAGACGCAGGAACAAAACCTAAATGTGCTGGACTATACCAAAAGATGAAGTGGATTCCTGGTAACTTGTTTCACTGTCACCAATCACTAAGTTCAATCTATGACATCCACAAGACATACAAAATACCTGTGTATTTTCTTTTATGATCTGCACCTGAATCCCTTTATTCTTTTCTTTCATGTTTGACACATTATTATAGCACTGACATCTGCAGTATGCAAGTCTAGTTTACACTCTATCTCAGAAAATCAAGTATGCTTTCTGTTATATACCATACCTATGAACATTAATGGGTATGTCCCATTCCTCATAAATACGTTGGACACTACTGTAAATGGGAGTAATATGCTAAGTAGTTCACCACTAGCAGTGGTTTACCTACTTCACGCCACTGGTGAGTATTGTATTTTGTTGATCTTATAAAGATTACCATATCATTTCCAACCTCCATTTTGGTTATTCCTCATTCAATAACCCTCTCTAGATTACAACACTTTCATATAATCCTTTGTCTATAATTGGTTTATAGTTAATAAAATATTCCTTTATTGAAATGTCTTCTACATCTAAAAATCATATTGTAAATGAAGGCTGCTCCACATGACTTATATCTAGTGTACAATTGAAGATACAGCTAAAATATTTGACTTCTTTAGCTTGGTTTAATGTTTTCCTGAACAGCATTTCTCAGCAAATTATTTCATTCTGAACGTTTTTCCACAATAGTGAATGGGAGTTTCTTCAGGCACAACTCATTGTCAGATCAAATTTTTCAAGAAGCTTGACAAGACCTAAAAATTCCCATTGTGTGATGTAAATAATGTGTGTGAAATACCTCTGAAAGCCAAATTGCATTCAGCTAAATAATGAGTGATGCTCATTAAATGTTCCAAAACTTTACTTTGTTGTTATTTTTCCATTTATAACTGCATCTCCTTATCAAGAGTTTTATTAGTCTGCAATCATAGTGATGTTTCAAATCATTTCTTAAGATATTCCAGATAATATACTGAATTTTCATATGACTGCAAATATTCATGAGCATGCTAGCAGTCATTAATTACAGATTTTCCTGACAATGACTTTGATTGTTACTCCATCTAGCCAGTGTTCTGGATCATTGTAGTTGAGATTAACATTCTTAGTATTCCCTGCTGTGACATTATTGCCTAAGTCTTTAACAGCATTACACTTGTGAATGTGATGTTTAATTTCAAGCATGTAATCATTCTTTCCTTCAGAAAGTGCAATATCTTAAGTTGGTTTGACTTCACAATCATTAGATAACAAATCTGGAGAGATAGAGGTAGCATGTCAAAATCGCTATGTCTAGCCACATTGATGAGCTGTGATACAGCAAAACAGGCTTGTATGTGGATGGTTGTATATATATATATATATATATATATATATATATATATATATAGTACAGGTTATAGATCCATTGGTATATAATCCAGGTGGATCCTAGTAATAACAAATATTAAAACTGATCCACAGAGAGCTCGATGAATTTATTATAACAGAGCATATATATTTTTTACAGCAAAAAACAAAATTACCTCAACATGAGTATAGTCTCTTTCAAGCTGGTCTGAACCCGGCTGTTTTCAGCTCTTAAGTGTTTGTCTGGAAGTAGGGATTTGAATTTACTTTCAATATAAGTCCTCCTCAGATAGATGCCTTGTTTATGATAAGAGGCTAGTGTTGGTTACTGTGGGAGGGCATGAGGTATCTCATTACGGGGGGGGGGGAGTGGTCTGGGGTTGGAGTTTATTTATGGCTTGGGCTTTTCGTTGTCTGTAATTAAATTTTGGTTTCCACTATGGAGTGCTCTGTATGCTATCAACAAGTGTGTTTTCCTGGGATTTACAGTAAATAGTATTTAGACCATAAGGGTTTAATGTTATTAATAAGTTATGGAGGATTTAACCTTAAGACCAATTAAATTTAGGTAAAGTAGTTGAATGATAGATTCATAAATTGTGGGTAACACCAGGACACCTAATGGAATAGATCATGCTATCCAACATACATACACATACATGTATTCACATACATGTATCTGTGCATTTACATATACATACATATATGGAAGTAACTATATGCATACACAGACACACCCACATCTACCTATACATATAGTCTTATGTAATTTTGAATCTGTTTACATTTTGTAATTAGCTCTTTCTAATAACAAAAAGTTTTTAGAACACAAAATTTTCTTTTTTTGAAATTGGATTTGGTTAAGATGCAAAAAAATTGGATCATATATTGACAATACTTCTGCACTCAGAATTGAAAGCGTTCTAATCAATTTGTGTATATATGCAATTCTAGTTTCTATATTTTTGAAAAATTTTGGTTTCTTAATACTCTGTAATTTTTAAATAGTGCCAGATATTCCACAGAGCGCATGATTTTGCTAACTGCAAAATCATATACTTAAAAGGGTTTTTGGTAAATATATTGTTTAGGATGCTTTTCAATTCTGATTTGAGAACAGAATACATATGATCCAAATTTTTTGTTTCATAACTAAATACCGTTTCTAAAAAAAAAAAATTGTGTTTTTCATGTTTTAAAGACTTTTTTTGTTTTACTAAGAAATAAAAAATGGTAAACCTTTTATTATTGATTTCTACTATTTGGTGATTGAACCATTATGTTTTGAAATCTGTGTGCTTTTTTGGGAAAGTCCTATATAGAATTAAGAATTAAGTTATTCAAAATTATTAAGAAAAATTAACCATATATTTAAATGGTCTTTTGTATTCATTTGAGATATTATATAACACCGACTGAATTTTGGGCACCAAGCTGCCAATATTTTTTGCCCAGAAGCAGCACATGTATACCTATTTAATATTTTGTTTCCATCTAGCAATGACATAAGGTAAAGATTTTTTTACTAATTGAAATAACTAATTGTTATGGGAACTTACCTATAACGATAATGGACTCTTCCTGACTCTATAAATACTGCACCTCTCTGAGAGAGAGGAGAGAAACGAGTCGATACCTAACGAGTCAAGACAATATTAGTTCACTCTAAACCAGACTGACAGTTAATACTAACACCTCCAACTTGTATTATATTTCTGTTGTAATATATCTTTGTTATTTTCTACTCTTGTGTTCGTGTTGTTCTTCCTTGGTCCTAACCTTGGATCATAACTGTGGTGTGAGGATATTGGACCATAACACTAATGTTATATTGTTGTGTTCTAGTATATCTTCATAGCTGCTTTGCAATCTAAAACATTGCATATGTATGACCGGAATTCAAGTAAGAATGACCACTGTGGTGTAAAATGAATTAAAAACTGTTGTTACAATCAGATAAAGACTTCATAAAAATCATAAAATAATTTACTTATATTTCAGCTAATTTTAAATGAAAATGCAAGAGAAACGAGTCTGACGTTAGAATCTTTTTAATTTTTTCAAATGCTTTTTGGTATTTGGCCATCCAAGTCTTTTTTAGTAAATTATCTAATGGTACTTTCAAAAAATACATGTTTGAAATAAATACATTATAATAATTTGCAAGGCCTAAAAATACTTGTAAAAATGACACATTTGTTGAGGAGGGCATATTTTTAATAATGCAAGGGCTTACAGATGGTGAGAGTAAGAATAAAGAGGAATGTTTGCAGAAAAGATAAATAGAAGGACGGGGACCAAGGTATCAGAAGATGTCAATTGACTTTATATTTGAACATTTGAACATTACAGCTATTAGGGATGCAGGTTATGAAATTTAATTGCAGATGTGATTGTAGTTTTCAAAGGATGTATGTCAATTCATGTTTTCTTGTATATTGGGTCAGAATTTATTTGTTCTTTTATTTATCTACAGCAATATGTATCCATGAAGAAGAAATTACCTATGAGAACCTTGACAATGCTAATGTGATGATTGCCCCAACAACAAATCTTGATGGAATTAGAAACATAGTTGTTGGCGAGAAAGTTTTCAAGTTTTCCAAACTGGATCAAATTCCAACTCTAAATGTGACTTTCATGAACCCCAAACGTCCACTTCGCATGCAGCTTGTGAACGCCACAAATGTGGCTCATTATAATATAACTCTTATTTATACAAATGGTAGTATTGATGAGTTTACGGTAAGTAAATTACTTTTCACATGAAATCTAACTTGTTCTTTGGCATTTTATACTTATTTAGATTTGAATGAAATCTTGCAACTTAAGGAAAGTTAAAATATATCCTGAATTATTGGTAGAAAAATAATGGTATATGAGAATATTACTTAATGTACAATACTGGGCAGATTATCTGGTACTAAGTGCAGAAGATTTTCATTAAATGTGGGAAAGTATGCCCAATAAGCTTGCTGGAATAGTGAGTGTTGTCTATTTTACACATATACCTGGCATTAATATTGTTTTTAGGCAATGAACCTCATTAATGATTATTGATTCTGTCCAGATTATATCAAATAAGTGTAAGTAAACTTGTGTTTTTCTTTGACTTTAATATAGAATATCATGCCTAATACTCCAATGATGTTACCACAATATCAAGAATTGAAAAACCTCATAATTACTATTAAGAAAGAAGATCCAAGTAAAAGTGTAGAAACAGAACTGAGTGTGGAGCTTTGTAGTAAAATCAGTAAGTATATTTCTTGTGATATTCAAAATTAGCTACCTTCACGTATTTAGAAATTGATATTTATAGGTAAAAATTGATTTCAAATAAATTGATCAATCTATATTATTTACCAGGTACAAGTATTCCAACAACAATACCAACTACCACTGCAACAACATTGTCTACAACTGTTCCAACCACTATACCAACTACAATTCGAACAACAGTGTCTACAACTGTTCCAACCACTATGCCAACAACAGTGACAACAACTGTTCCAACTACTATACCAACAACAATTCTAACCACATTCACCGCTACTGGTTAATATTCTTTTCTTTTCTTTTGATATTGTTGTGATGTGAGTCTGGCAAGAAATGACACTTAACTTGACTGAGTCAGTTGTGAAAGTATATATTCAGTTTGCAACTAGACAAGTCACTGCAATAGTATTATCTTCTTCCTCCTAGATAATTACCCAGGACTACTTATCATGAATGGATCAGTCCATTCATGATAGTAAAGAGAGTAACTGTCTCTTAGTCTCTTTCTATTGAAGTTATACACTTTTGCTTTTTGAATTAAGATCCAACACTTCTGTAGGCTGTCTATTCCATCTACTGGTGCATGTGTTTGTTGGGGCTATCTGAGGTACAGGTGCACAGAAAACGTCATAAAGAATCCGCATCGTCTCCTCATGTCAGATGCTCCATTCATCTGAGTGCCTTTTCCTTCTTTGATTTAGATGTCTCTTAAACCATGTAAACCGTTTTATCATGTAAAATAACTTTTCGATACGTCTCTCAATTACCCAATCTTTTCAGCATTCCCTCCCATTTTTGGAAGTTTGAAAGAATACATTATCACTGGGTTTGAAGTATATCTGAGTAATAGATCTTTTCTTGCTTTCAAACCTTATTTTCATTTGGCAGCAGTTTGTCAAACACCAACCTAATTTTTTGGGCAAATATTACTTCTGATACCGTGTTAGGATTAGGTGTCACCTGATATACACATAAAAGCTGCTGTAATAATATATCCTTACTTTCACCTCCATTAGATCTTTTTTATTTTATTGGTGATAGTTTGGCTGCCAAGTCACAACTTGTGCATGCTTTTACAGTGACTGGAATGTTTTCAGAAATAATTATGATTTCTGAAAATTTTTCCAGAAGATGTATCAGAAGCTGTTCCAGCTACTAAATATATGTCTGTACCTATATTCTGTACCTACCACTATTCCTATATTAATCCACTGTACTATTCCTTCTAATTTGAAGAAGTAAATTATTCTTGAAACTACCTATTCTTACTTATTAATTAATTTGACTACTTTTGTTAGTCATTCTCTATAGATAGATTAAAGATTTCAAAATACATTTTCTGTTTTCAGCGGAAACATTGCATTATTTATTTTAGAATATATATTTTGTTTGTGAGAATAGTCTGTTTTGTTTGCATGATATAATTTAGGAAAATATGATTTTATTATGTATATTTTCATGATAAATTAGAAAATTTGTTACATTGTATAATTTATGAAGTTCATACAATATAAATGTGTATTAATTCTTTTCAGAAAACATATTCTCTTGATCAATTTAATCATTTGAAAATTAAAAAAAAATATTGTTTGAGATTTGAAGATAATATCTTAGCTTTCATCAATGTCAAATGTGCATTTTAGATTAACATAAAAAATGTCTTCATTTATTCTGTTAGCCCCATTGCCAACAGTGGGAAATGAAACGATACTAACAGGTATGTCAATTTTATGAATGATCTTTTAAGACTGCTATTGCCATAGTGATTTTCTCTGAAGAATTTATGTGAAATGTTTATATAATACTTCCTTATTAAATTTATTCATTATACTTAATTATTGGTATTTACTAAGCTTAGAAAAATTGAAAAATTATATATTGCCAATCCTTAGATTGGCATGCTTGTTTGCTTGCCTTGGAATTCAGTAAATAAAATCCTATTTTTTTACCATTGAGGTCAGTTCGAAATATCAAGTACATCAGCCACTGTACAGGTTCTTGTATGCCTAATTCTTATAGAGAAATGGCAAAATGGAAAATTAGTTCCAACAAATGAAATCAACACTACAGTACTTATATATATAGTAATGTGTGTGTGTAATAATTACCTATGTAAGAGCTTTCTTTTTGCATTTCATGTAATAAAAGAAATAAGAAAATTGTTTGTAGAATGAATCAGCTAAAATGTTGTAGTCAGAACAAAACAGCATAAAGATTAGTTTAATTGACCAAATAGATCTTGGATTGATAGTAACTCTCATCAAAACCATAAAATGAAGTTTAATTCATATATTTTAAAAAATGTCTTTCTTCCTCTGATCTTTCAAACACTGTTAATTTATTTCTTTTTTATAGCCATGTATGTGTGCATAGGCACACACACACACACACATATATATGCATACACATACAGAAATATATATATATATATATATATATATATATATATATATATATATATATATATGCTTGTGTCTGGCTGTCGGTTTCTAGGAACTGACCTGCTTGACCGTCGTACATTGAATACGATGGGAGAGTCCACCATATATATATATATATATATATATATATATATATATATATATATATATAACCAAACCATATGCAAAAAGATTTTGGGTAGTTTCATTAATAAGTCCCATGTAAAACTGATAGATGCATGTAGGCATTTTTAATAAAAGTGTGCAAATCTTTTAGGCATTTTCACTAAAAGTGTGCAAATCTTTTATATATTTACTTTCAATTGTGAAAAAGAAGAAATAATATCATTTAATATTAACCAGAGGAAGAAAACAGAAAAGTTGTTTCATTAAAAAAAGAATGATAATACTAAAATTATTGGTCATTTATTTTCTGTGCAGGCATACATATATGAAAAGCACTATTTTTCTGTTTTCACAGATCAGATTAAATCTCTGAGAAAATTAACTGAAATGAGTGTTTTTAACAGTATCAAATTAATCAGTTAATTTGTTGGATTAATTCTATTATAATTAACATAAACATTATGAAATTATGTAAAGTAAATTGTCTGCTTGTTTAATTTTTATTATTAATAATAAAATCCTTACAAAAAAATTTCCACTTAAAAGTTGCTCTACAGACACTATAATTGCAAAACTTCTCTATGAAGTCCGAGCTATTCCCATATGTGCAAATCTTTTTCATAGGGAAGGAATGATAATGATAAAAACTTTAAAATATTTTTCATAAATGAATATTTACCAAATATTTAAAATATATTTATACACCAATCAAAAAAAAAACAGTGTTAGTATAAGAAATCATATAGTATGAAAGGTGGTTGGAAAAATGGTTAACTAAGAGAAAAAAAAATCAAGACTGAATATTAAATGCATCACTTGCTCTAACATCCTTTTATACAAGTATGCACACACTTAAATACAATAACAATTACAAACATAACTGAAATTGAAAGTCATCCCACACCTACCAGAGGACTGTAAAAGAGGAAGGGATGGAGAATTAAACTAAAGAAAAAGGGACAAAACTAAACAAGCCAATGAACAGACATACCCAACCTAAGTTAATAACAAATGACAAAGTATAATAAAACTATCCTATTCTAACCTACTCAGGAGAGGCTGCCATTGATTAATTCAAAGGTTCAGAATCTTTACGCCCTAACTGGCACCCAAATAAAACTATAATAATTTAGTACCTTTCAAGTAACACAAACATACAACTTTCAGCCACTTCTTTCCAAATTCCAATGAAGAGAGTCATTTCATTTTCATCTTAATCTTGACTATAAGCTGATGCTTAAAGAACAAGATCAGTTGGGAAGAGAAATACTTCTGACCTTCATGAAATTCGTTCTAATGAATTGTCCATAATGTGAATTGCATAATGCCAGGTATGCACAAGAACACAGTGTTCATTCTTTTCCATTGGTAGTACTATATTTCTACTCGAAAATCTGGTCTCAAGGACAAAATACTTTCTGCAAAGCATACAAACCATGTAGATTAGAACTATGAGGCTGTCATGGAAGGAAGCATGTCCAATGGACTCCTCACAATTATCACATTGCATGCATTCCGAAGACACCTCAACCTAGATGCCTAAATCTGCTTTGTCAAACCAACCTTGTCTATTAGATCATCACAAACAGCCTTTGACCTAAGATGATATAATGTCTTCCGTGACAATGGCTAGATGTCAAAGAGGCCAACCTTAGCCTGTAAGAGCAATTTTAGGATGCAATGACATTTGTGCTAATAAAAGCATTCATCTTGGAGAAAACTATGGCATCCCTCTTGTCCAAGTGCACACTTCTCAAAGCCAGTCAAGCTTTCTTGGCTTCTTCAAAAATTCTCTGTTTTTATCCTCTTGAGTGCACATTAGCTCAAAGAAACTATGTAGAGTGTATGTTGACGAATCTCAACACTCAGCATATCTTCAGATGAGCGGAAATAGCAAATCTCCCAATGCAACTCTGGAGCCTTGTTGCGCCATAAGATGTTGAACAAAACCCAAACTAACTTATATAGTTTGGTACACATGAGTGGATGAAAACAGAGATTTGGTAATGGATGATGGTATGTATATATATAAATAATTGTTGGATTTTGTCCATTTCATAATGTGTGTGTGTGTGTGTATGTGTGTGCGTGAAGCAGGGACTTCTCCTTACAGAAAGATTACTCTGAGCCCACGGATGACATGTGACCTCAGTCTTTAGAATTTCTGATCAATTCTTCTCTAGCTGGAGGTTGGGACCAAGCCAGTTGTTGGCCACTATACAATGTCTTTACATTAATCATTAATATGCCTAATAATTTAATTCATAGTTGTAGAAAACTAGTAGAAAAAAATTATGTATTTTCTTGGTTTATTCTTAATTTATTTATTCTTATTCTTAGTTAATATCCATTTGTTAATAATTGTTAATTTAATAATGTTTGTAATTATTTTAATCTTTGTTTACAAAAGAATATTTTTAAGCATGTTATCCTTTATTTTAATTCATTTTTTCAATTAAAAATACTGCCTTGAAGGCCGAAATGAAAATTGAAGTAAAAGTAATTTTTTTTTATTTAGATAGCTTTACATTTTTATTTTAGATAAACATTTTTTAAGTCTCTTAATCAATACTTCAATTAATGTTTCTGGGTTTTTAAGAAAATAAAATAAACATTTCTGCTTTGAAACTTGCAGATATATTGATTATTAAAATTCTAAATAAAGTTTAAAATATGATAATAGGATGTTTAATTTCTCTAATTTGAATATATTTATCAGTTATATATTATTTTATATTCATTTATATATGATTAGTTTAATTATAACTACTCTAAGAGAGTCATTAGGAAAATAAATAACTGATAAATTCTTAAATATATTTACATTTTGTTCATCTGGCAATGAGACAAATCTCTTTCAATATAGATTTTGATAAGACCCACTTCTATATAAAATAAACAAACAAAAATAAATAAATTTAGAAAAAGTATGTTTAAGAACACCATCCTTACTCTGTTGTTAAATAGAATATTATTCCCTCCACCTGGGCAAGCTCTTCTAGTTTGAAATATAATTCAAGAATCTTATGTGAAAATAAATTTCTGTGAATGAAAATGATGACAATCCTATAAGACAATACAGTGATTATTAAATAAACAATTTCAGACCACTATTATTTATCAATTTCATTACCCTATACAAGACTGTAAGTAATGCAAATGCATATATTGAAATCAGGCAACAAACTTGTTAAATAGAAGACTGTCAACCTACTTCAGTGATCTGAATTTGATAAGGAAGCATTTAATCACTTATACACAACTCCTTGCTCTTAAACCAACCCTGAATGTCAGTTGCTTTGAAAAAATCCAGAATGTGTTAGCGGTGTTTTAAAGGCACCCTACATGGAAGTAATACTATTCACATTCAACATGGCTGAGTACTACTTCTACTTCTACATAACACAGGCCATATGTGAGACTACCCACCTCTGCAACTCGTTGCACAAAGATATAGACCCCACGTCGTAGAATTTCTGTGCGGCGGATCGAGCGAGAGGCAGGCTCACAGGTAAAAGAAAAACACAACTACAAACTTGGGTAGGACGAAAAGAGGAGGGAAGGCGTGTGACCTTTTTGTGGACGACCAACTCCGGGCTGACTCTCGGCTGGCAAAAAAAATATATATCTTAACTAACAATGTCCGGCTGCTAATGGGTCGCTCTTCGATGTTACGTGCTCCAGCCTAAATCAACCTTCCTCGAACATAAACTAAGTCTAACTAACCCCGTGGCCCAAGGCGCTCCCGTATATATGCAGAATCCTCTTTCATCATTTCCGGACAAGGGACACCCACGAATAAACCCATAACTTTTTCATGACCATTTCTCTCTTTGAAGAAAGTGGACATAAAAATATTTCTTAGCCTAGCTGACTCCGATTCAGGGACATTAAATTCAAACCCTTTTAAGTTTTGACCAGAGCCGGTCTTTTTCCTATCTTCGTATTTTGACAAGTACTTAACACTTATCTACCCTTTTCGCCATATGTCCAAAACATGTTTTTATCTAGATTCCTAATCTAATCATTTGGTCTTGAAGTTTGATGCCCAGGTCAAATCTAACTAATCTTCTCACACATATGTGTGCACGCGCACGCACACACAGATGTGGGGGTGTATATATACACACACACAGATGTGCGGGCGCACACACACACACACGCGTGCACATATATCCAACTCATAGTGTCACACATAAACACAGAAGAATATGCTCACAATGAACCTGTTGAAGATGGCCAGTGAATGGCCAGTTTCTATACCACCACCTTTCTTCTGTACAATCTGTGTGAACCAAACCTGCCCTAGAACTGTTCATGGACAGACCAAGATCAAGAGGACTAGGATATCACTGTTATATACTTATATACCTGTATAGGTTTCCTACAGTGTAATAGCATTCCTGAAAATACTGCCCTGTGGTAGGACTTTCTTTTGAAAACATTGTGCATCTTACAGCAGAATTGAATTCCACTGGATTCTGACTGCAGTCAACAAGAGCCAGAGCGAAAGCATTCAAAGCATTTTGGTCATCGTGTTTTATTAAGAATTCAACTGTTTTTAACATCAATGGGTCACTGACCACTAATCAGAAACAGTCATTCACCTAATGACTCTGCACAGACCAAATTGAAATGTAGGACATCATTCCAGCAATTAAAATAAGATGAGATTTTTCAAAACAAACAAACAGTTGGGTAAATTTTATGAAGGCACAAACCTGTTATGAATTCATTTCTTTGCAGTTGTGTAAGCCTGGAAACCTCTAGGTTTTACCAATTTTGAGTTCCAGTCCTCTCAGAGCCCTAATTCATCTCTATTTTTACATCTTTCTTGTTCTCAATATATCAAAGCTCACTTCCACATCTTCCCCAAGACTTTGTCTTCCATTCTCAACTCAATTTTACCTTAAATCACCATTCAGCCATGACCTGCAATAACATATATCAATCCAATGAATTTTCCCTCTTATATTTCTACACTTTCATAATTCTCATGAAAGAAAAACTCTTAAGAACACTAGAAAAACTGAATAAAAAATGTTATAGAATTTTCCTTATTCAAAACATTAAATGAAACGTATTAAAGGAAGATTTCTGCTCAAATACACAACATTTAAATTGAATATAATATATGCTGAATCAGTTGTTTATATCTTGAACAAAGATCACATATTTTGATTTATACTTTAATGATATACAAATATATAATGCATATGAATGTGTATATGTGTGTGATTGGGTGTATGTAAATGAAGGTGTACTAAAAACTTTTCAGACCAAAACAAGGAGTAGGATTTTGAAAAAATTCTGATATTTGATAATTTTGTCAGATTTTGTGAACTGAATCTGTTTGAAACTTTTAAGTACCACCTGTGTGCACACACACACACACACACACACACACACACACACACACTCAGAGGATGCGATGGATAAATTGTCGTTTAAATTACACAAAAAAATTAAAATAACACTGACATTTCATTTTAATAGATATATTTAGGAAAATTACACAAAAATATCTTGAAATACTAGAGAGTAAATTTAATCAATAAAATCACCATTGGCTTCAACCACAGATTCCAGATGACTTCAGAATCTCCTGCATCTCTTCTATATGGTCTCATTGTTTAAGTTGGTAAATGCTGTCATAATCCTTACCTTCAGTTCATCTTTGGTGTTTCAAGGAGTTTTGTTGGTCTCTCACTCAACTGTGCCTCGTTCCTAATAATCAAGGGAGTTGCAGTCTGGGGAGGTAGGTGAGCAAATGCAAGGAGTGATGTGGTTGCAGAAATTGTCTGACAGCCATGACTAGGCTCTCCTGCTTGTGTGGTATGGTGCAAAGTCCTGTTACCAGACATAGGGTTTTCCAGCTGCTACCCTCTTTATCCAGGGCAGTACTACCTCCTCAACGCACTTTATGTAGGCCTCCATGTTATGTGTGAAGCCCTCACCAACAAGTTTGGAAATCATTTTCTTATCAGAATGATCAAAGTGAGTTTTCTGAGCTGCTGTATCTTCATAATCACCATTAGACTCATCCAACTCTCTCCAAATCCTCTGCAATGTACTCAGATTGACACCCAAACACTCTGAAACGTATGTATTGGAGATTCTCGCATGAATGCCAAGCAGTATAGCATGCCGTTTCCAAATTTCTGGTGTAGTGAATTGTGTCATGGTGCTCTTTCTCTCAATAACACTGTCCAACTGAATACTGTGCTTTGACAAAATTGAAAATAATGTGCATGCGTGAAATAAAAAATATAAAATGGCGACAATTTAACCATCGCACCCTGGAGACATTGATTTATAATATTTTAATGCAAAAATATTTTAAAATAACTGCAATCCATTGTCAACAACAGTGCCAACAACAATTCGAACCACAGTGCCTACAACAATTCCAACAACAGTGCCAACAACAATTCGAACCACAGTGCCTACAACATTGCCAACAACAGTGCCAACAACAATTCCAACCACAGTGTCTACACCACCAACTACAACTACAGTTCCAACTGCAACATCTACAGGTTAATTTTCTTTAATTTTTTCCTGATATTAATTATAACTTTTAAGTGTTATAAGAAACTGTTTTTTTGATATTTTGTGTTCACAAATTAAATTACTTTATCATCTTTCATTAGAGTAAGTGCTCAATCCCTAATCTTTTCAATTATTTTGAAGTGTTGTCATTTACTGTTGATAAAACAGAATGCTCTGGTTGCAAATTCTTTTCCAATTCTACTCCTGACTCACCAGGAGTACCAATGCCTGTTTTTCCACCAAGAACTGAGTATGATATACATATAACTCTGACCATGGTTTCTGCTAACATATCCAAACTTGATCCCCATAAAGCATGTTAACTTGATGATATCCCTTCAGTTGTCCTCAAGAAATGTACTCCTGAATTGACTCCTGTTCTATCTAAACTTTGCAATAAATGTCTTGCTACTTCTTGCTTTCCAGCTTGTTAGATATCCTGTTCTGTAGTTCCTGTTTTTAAGAACTCTGCTGAATTGTCTGATCTTTCAAAGTATCTACCTGTTAGTGTTTTTCCTTTTTTTAGCAAAGTAGAGACTCTAATTAACACCAAATTGGTTAAGCATCTCACTTACAGTCTCTCCTTTTAGACAAATAATATAGAATTCATTTCTTTAGGTTAGTCACCAATGTGTTAATGATTATTATTGAAAGAATCTTTCAAGCTTTAAATAAGAATGGTGAAGCTTGACCTGTGGCTTTAGATATCTCAAAGGTGTTTGATCATACTTGGCATGCTGCTTTTCTTCAAAAGCTGAAGGTCTATGCTGTCTCTGGTGGAATTTTTATCCAATTTTTCTTAACAAATTGTGTAATGAAAACCATCTTGAACAGCCACTTTCTAGATCTTTTTGCATTAATGTAGATTGCATTAATGAAAATAAGGAACAAAGTAAGTCCAAGGATAGTGCACTAGGGGACCTAGTGCACTATCCTTGGACTTACTTTGTTCCTTATTTTCATCAACATGTTATCAGCTCCCGAATTGGTATCTATGTTGATGATATAACTATTTACTTTTGTCATAAGAGAAAATCCAGTAGCTTCTATAATGTCAAATTGGCAGCTCATCTCAAAATTGATTTTTAATCAGTTGTAAACTGGGACAAGAAATGGCTTGTAAATTCTAATGCCTCCAACATGTAATTACTCTCTTTTAATCATCTTAGAGATCCATTTTTGTCCTCTATCTATCATGGTACTATCATGGTACTTGTTCTAATGAGGTTTGGTCTTTGGTACCTTGACTTCACACAGTTAAACAGTATGTGATTGAAAGGTAGGTCTCATCATTTTATTGCTGATATAACTAGATGTAAAACTAAATTTTATTCTAATAGTTTCTTCTCTTACCCTTTTCATCTGTGGAACTCTGTTCCAGTTTCTTACTTTCCTATAAACTATGCTCTTCAAAAGAATTAAATGCAATGTCAATCACTACATTCTGTCTTTCTGATTCCTGTTCTTTTTAGTCCTTTCTCCTCAATAACATTTTTTCAGTTTTATATCACTCTAAGTAACCCTTAGCAAATTAGTGAATTTACCACCTTGATTTGAGTGAAATGGTTAAAAAAATTAAGTTCTTTTTCACATGAAGATATTTTCTTAAAGAATTAGTGAATTGCTTTTTACACTTTTCCTGTAATGTCATTTGTTTGGTGACTTGTTCCATAGGATTGTTTCTAACTTGTTTTGTCATGATATTTTTTGTATTTACAACTGTGAATAGAATGTTTGAGTTTATGCTGAAAATTAATGAAGATAAAACTTCATTGTTGATGATCTTGTGTCATTTGTAGTTTTTGCATCTCTCAATTTTGAAAAGGAAAACAAACCGTTTACAATGTAAAAATTTAAATACTGTATCTTCATCATTAATTTTTTTAGAATAATGATTTAAATGTGCTACTTAAATGTAAACTTATTGTCTACAATTTCATTTTCAATTTTATATTTGTAGCTAGCTGTTAAGAGTCATTCTTTCTTTTTATGTGCCATGCCCTTTCAGAAGGTAGGCGATCTTGGTTCTCCACTCCCCCCTATCCCTTGTAGCTCTCAATAAGTTTCATAGCTCTGCCACCTCCTGCAGACCGCGTTCTGTCATCCAATTGCTTAAGTCCGCCAGGTATGTCATGCATTACTTTCCTTTGTCTCTCTTTCCCTCTATTTGACCTGTGAGTATCAGATTCCCCAAGCCCCGCTTTCTCATTACGTGTCCCAGAAACTTCAGGTCCCTCTTCCAGATGTTAAGTATAAGATTCTTCCTTGTTTGCATCCTCTCAACATCCTTCTGTAGAATCACATCTCCATCATTTCAAGTATCATCTTCATCTTTGAGAAGACCGTCCAACATTCATTGCCGTAAAGGAGGACAGATGTCACATAACAGCTCAGTACTCTTTCTTTGTTACCAAAGAGATCCTCCTATCTCGTAATACTCTGCCCAGCTTTTGGAATGTGTTCTTGGCCATCCCAATACGTCTATGGATCTCAGTGTCACACTTGCCGTCCTTTGTCAAAACACTTCCCAGATATTTAAACTTTCGCACCTGCTTGATTTTAGGATTTCCAATTCTCTCAGAATTTCCTCTCTGTAAAGGTTGAATAGGTCCAGTGAGAAGACACATTCTTGCCATATGCCCCTTTTTACTTTTGTATATTCACTGAACTTGTTCTCTATGTGCATGCATGCTGTTTGCTGCCAGTATAGGTTCTTGATTATTCTAATATCTTTTCTGGATAAATCAAGGTTGCTGAGCAGTTCCAACAGATCCTTGTGGCGTACTTTGTCGAAAGCCTTTGCGTAGTCTATGAACATAGATACATGTCCTTCTGCATTTGTATTGCTCTTTCTGATAACATTCTGAGCATGAATATCGCGTTCCTTGTTCTGGTGTCTTTAATGAACCGCACTGTTCTTGTCCTATCTCTGGCCTGATTCTGCTGCATGCTTTATTCATCAGAATACACATGATGAGTTTTGTTACGTGGCTCATTAGCCTGATTGTTCAGTGGTGTTCACCTTCATTTGTGCCTGGTTTCTTAGGAATTGCTATGGAGATAGATCTGCTGAGATCTTCCAGTATATCCCCACTGTTGTAGATTTCATTTATTATTTCTGTGATCTTGTCTATACCAAAGTCATCTATGGCTGTTAGCATTTCTGTTACAGTTTCAACTGGATTGTCCATGTATTTTTCTTTCAGATTTAGGTTGTTCAGGAGTTTGTTGTATTGCAAACTTGATGCTGTTCATTATAACTCATTGCCTGGCCTGAGGAGGCATGCCTGTAATTCTCGACGTTATTTTTGGATGGTTTATGGTCGAGAATGGAGCAGGTTCTCTGTCCATCTAAGTATAAAATCGCCCCATATTTGATGCCGTGTTCCCTGTGTATGTATATGTAATTTCTTAATTTATTTCAAAATTTGTTTTTTTTTTATTATTATTATTTTAATTATTATTTTTTTTTTTTTAAGCATAAAACCACCCCATATTTGATGCCGTGTTCCTTGTATATGTAATTTCTTAATAGATTTAAGAATTTTTATTAGAATTATTTATTTATTTATTTATTTTTCTTTCTTCCTCTCTCTTTATTTATTAATTTGTATTTTTGTCTTTTGCTTTTTGTTAACCGGCATGACGCCCCCGCCCCATCTCTTAATGGAAACTAAGTATTCTAACGTAAGTGGTAATAATTATTTTTTTTTAAAAATATACGTCAATGGTACTTATACTAAGTTAAAACTTAGTATTGTACACATACACAATGGTATGTTATTCCTATTGCCCAGTACTCTCAACTAGTGTAAGCCCTGCGACTACCCCGGCTACATCCCCCTCTATTGTTTTGTTTTGTCGTCGTTTGATTGTTATATGTAATAGGAGCAGGTAGGCTTTCCTAGCGCCCTGTCTACACTCCTCCCCCCTCTATTGGACACGTTTAGAGGCCCAAACCTTGTTTCGTGTCTAGGAAGGGGTTCCCGGATCTCTCTCTTTCTCTTTGGCCTCTGTGCTGGTGCCGTGGAGTTTCACCCATGATGCGTGTAGTCTGTGGCATTGCCTGTTCATTCTGAGGGTACATGGTTGACAGTTCCCTGGTTGCTGTTTCCGACTGGTAGTTAGGAGCCCTAACTCTTGTGTAGCGTCTTGAGCGGCCGCTCTGATCAACAGTTGCAGTATATCGGGGTGTCTGTAGTGCCATGTCGCGCATGGATAGGTGTCCCTGCAGTCATCTCCGGTGGGCAACCCTGAGGCCAGATTATGATTCAGGCTGTGCCAAACCCCCTCTCTGTCCGCGTCATGGGTGATAACCGTCGGCTTCCTGTAACTCAGGCCTTCTCTTTTTCCAACACCAATTACCCACATGAAGTACAAAAACCAGAAATATAAACCTAAACCAGCCTTCCAAAAATCACCCAAACCTTTAAATATCTCCTTCTCCAACATCCGTGGCATTAGAACCAACTTCTGTAGCATTGAGTCTTTCCTCATTGCTAATTGCCCGGATATACTGGCCCTGTGTGAGACCAATCTTGACTCCTCTATCCCTTCCTCTGATCTCTCGATCCCTGGATACCTTCCTCTCCTCAGAAAAGACTCCCTAACCCACATGCATGGCCTGGGTGTCTACGTCAAGGACCATCTCCCTCTGGCTAGAGAGTCCTCTCTCGAATCGCCGGATCATTCGTACTTGTGTCTCCGGCTATCTCGTCTCAATGCTGTAAGCTATCTTTTCTTCCTCTACTGCTCTCCATCCTCTCAGGACTGTGGGATACTCGATGTAATTTCTGACAGCATAGATAGGGCCCTCTCTGTCCATCCGTACGCACACATATTTG
This sequence comes from Acanthosepion esculentum, assembly GCA_964036315.1. NCBI lineage: Eukaryota > Metazoa > Mollusca > Cephalopoda > Sepiida > Sepiidae > Acanthosepion > Acanthosepion esculentum. Next base: position 43,653,064 of record OZ038490.1, read on the forward strand.
TGTTTGGCGATTTTAACGCCCATCACAACCAATGGCTTAAGAACACTACTACCGACCTCGCAGGTATTCATACTCTCAACTTTTCAGTCTCTCAATCCCTCACTCAGATTATCGATTTCCCCATGCGTTTTGCCTACAACTGTGACTGTAAGGCCTCACTCCTCGACCTGTGTTTTACCTCCATCCCTGAGTCTTGTAGTGCCACGCAGCTCTGTCCTATCGGTAACTCCGATCATGCTGTAGTGTCTATTAGCATCTCCTTCAGCCCCACCCCCTGCAAAGAGCCTCCTACCACCAGAACCACATTCTGCTACCAACGGGCTGACTGGGACTCATTTCGTGACTTCCTCCGCGATGTCCCCTGGGATGCTATATTTAAACTCCCCACTCACGATTGTGCTTCTGAGTTCTCTTCCTGGATTAAAGCCGGTATCGAAGCTTTCATCCCCTCCAGGAAATTCAAGGTCAAACCGCGCTCCTCCCCCTGGTCCACAGCTGCTTGCTCAGCCACCATTGCCCATAGGAACCACTTCTTCCACCGTTTTCGTAGTGATATGTCCGACTCCAATAGACGTCTATTTATCTCTGCCCGCAATGAGTGTAAGTGTATCCTCGACGATGCCAAGTCACTATTTGCTGCTCGGATGAAGGAACATATTGCATCCCGCAAATTTGGCTCCAAAGACTATTGGTGCCTCTGCAATACATTCTGAATAATAACAAACCCTCCATTCCTCCCCTGTTCAATCAGTTTGAGGTCCTGACCACCTCTGCCGACAAGTCCGAATGCTTCGCTCGGAAGTTTTCTTCCAATTCTACGTTAGATTCTTCAGGGGTACCCTTGCCCGATTTCCCTCCCAGAACTGAGGCCCTCCTGGACGGTTTGCACATAACCCCGTTGTCGGTATTGGGCATTATTTCTAACTTAGATCACCACAAGGCTACTGGTGGTGACAGAATACCAGCCATTGTCCTGAAGAAATGCGCACCTGAACTGGCGCCTGCCCTCTCTAAATTGTACAACCGCTGCCTCAAGCAGTCTTGTTTTCCTGACTGCTGGAAGTCCTCAACCATTGTTCCTGTCTTTAAGAACTATGGTGACCCTTCCGACCCTTCCAATTACCGTCCTATCAGTCTCCTACCCCTCTTTGGCAAAGTCTTCAAGGCTATTATCAATGCCGCAGTGATTAATCACCTGATATCCCACGATCTGCTCTCAAACAAGCAGTATGGTTTCCGCTTTGCCCGATCTACTGCCGATGTGCTTACGGCCATCACTGAATTTGTCTACCAAGCTATCCATAATAACGGTGAAGCTCGTGCCGTGGCCCTTGACATCTCCAAAGCATTCGATAGAGTTTGGCATGCCGGCCTCCTTCACAAGTTCCAGGGTTATGGTATCACAGGTCGATTGTTTGACCTAATACAATCATTTCTGTCAAACCGGGATTTGAAGGTTGTTCTCAGTGGATTCATCTCCAGCTCCTATCCCACTAACGCAGGTGTTCCTCAAGGCTCCATCCTTGTCCCTACTCTGTTCCTCATATTTATAAACGACCTTCCTGATGTCATAGACTCCCAAGTCGGCATCTATGCTGATGACACAACAATTTACTCCTGCCTCAAACACAAATCTAGTGAGGCAGACAAAATTAACCTGGCAGCTCAAATTGAAAAGGACCTCCAATCAGTTGTGAACTGGGGAGAGAAATGGATGGTTAACTTTAACGCCTCTAAAACAAAACTGCTCTCCATTAACCACCACAAGGATCCATCCCTGCATCCCATTAGAATGTCTGAAGACCAACTTCTCGAGAGCTCCTCTCTGTGGCTGCTCGGTCTCACGCTGTCTGCTGATCTGAGATGGAGCAAATACATCGAGTCAGTTGCATCAGCCACCGCAAGGAAAGTTGGTTCTCTGTGCCGAGCCAGGAAATTTTTCTCCCCGGAATCAATCCTCAAAGTCTATAAATCGACCATTCGGCCCTGCATGGAGTATTGCTGCCATATATGGTCTGGGGCCCCTGCTGTTTGCCACAGGGTTCTTGATAAGATCCAGAGACAGATAGGCAATGTGATTGGCCCTGATCTGTCATCTCGTCTGCAGTTGCTCTCTCACAGACGCGATGTTGCCTCGCTCTGCCTTTTTTACAAGTACTTTCACGGTAATTGCTCCGAAGAGCTGCTTTCGCTTGTCCCTAGGCCTTGTGAATTTAAACGCCCCACGAGGCTGGCATCCTGCTCCCACCCCTACACCGTGGAAACTGTTAGATGCAGACGTCTCTTCTACTCCAATAGCTTCATGTCTCACACATCTCGCCTATGGAACTCCTTTCCCTATTACTGTTTCCCTGACAAATACAATCTCCAACGGTTTAAGTGTAGCGTCAATCGACATCTCCAGTTGCCTTGATCTATCCACTTCCCTTCTCCACATCCTTTCATTTTTCATTCCTATCTGCTCTCGCTCCAAATCTTCTGTAACCCCCTTGCCTTGATCGACCCACTGTCTTTCTCTTTCTCCACATCCTCTCCTTTACCACTCCTATCTGCTCTTCCTCCAACCCTTCTTTAACCCCTTACATGATAGTGGCTTCCAGCCTTGCTTGGGGTGATACGCTTAAAAAAAAAAAAAAAAAAAAAAAATTTCTGAAGTTTCAGTTTTAGTTTACATATAACAGTGCGATGATCACTTCAACAGTCAGCACTTAGGTAGGTTTTGCAGTGGATCATTGCATTCCTAAATCTTTTGTTGATAGTTATATAGTCAATTTGGTATTTAGTTTCTCTTCCTGGGCTCCACCATGTCCATAATCATTGTGGATGTTCTTGGAATCATGTGTTGGCTATTACCTGGTTGTTGGCTATGCACCATTAAAAAATGCAGAGGGACTTTGCATTCTACTGGAATGTGGAATAGTTCTACAATTTATTAATAGTCTCAGTAGGTAATGTCTCTGGATGAGAAAAATGCACCATTCTTTTTGCAATTCTATTTGATTGCTTGTTGGTATGGTTGTGTGTTTATAAGTGACACATCCAATTTATTTCAACCACAAACACAAAGTTTCATCACAAAATTCTGGTGCATTTTCAGAAACTAATGTTTTTGGCACTACATTTTTTGAAAATATACTCATAATATGTTCCTTATGGCTGCCTTTCTATCCTGATCTCTAACCACTTCAGACTATCCAGAGAATGAGTTGACCAAAATTAAAAATAGTCCTTTGCCTTTAACATGTGCATGTTCCATATGAATGTGGGACCATGGCTCTTTTTTTTTAGGTCATGAATATATGTTGGTTTTCCAAAGATTTTTTATTTCCATACATTTTGGGCATTTTTTTTTTACATTGTGTGAATAACTAGGCCACTACACTTCCAATTTTAACTTCCTGTTATTCCACAATGAACATCATCATGATACTTTTTATTATGTCTTTTCTTAATGTTTCTGGTGCTATTAAAACATCTCCATTGCATATGAAACCCTTCTATATAGTTAACCTGTACTTTATCTCTTTATAGGGTCTCTCTGTTCTAGAACAACTATTTATTTCTTTTTATTCTAAATACAATCTTGCCTAATACCAGATCCTGTAATGTTTCAAATGCAAGGTGATTTATGGGTAATATATTTTTCAGTTCAGTGCAATATTTTATCTTGTGAATTGTCTGATTTTTCTAATTGTTTGTTGTTGTATTTTAGTCTTGATAGTGCATCTACATGTGGAATATATTCACATATTTAATAGTGAAATCAAAGGCTATGAGCTTTATAATCCATCTTAAAATTCCAGAAGGCATGACTTTACGCAACTCCTTCCTGAAGTTAAAAATAAACTCTCAAGGTTTATGCTCAGATTTAAGCAGAATTTTCCTGTCTAATAAAAGTTGGCAAGATCTATTTGTGCTCCATATGATAGCTAACACTTTTTCAATGTTTGAATAGTTAGCCTCAGCTGATGTCAACCTTCTAAAAGGGTACATTATAGGATAACCTTCCTGAGACAAATTCACTGATATGACATGTCCACTTGTATCCATAATTAAAGTAACTTCCTTTTTAGGGTCAAAAACTTTTACAAAATTTTTTTTATAAATGCTTTCTTTAAATTTTCAAGTGGTATATTCTGCCATTGAGTTCATTTAAATTCACTGTTCTTTTTTCATAACTCTGCTAAGGGTTTTATGAATTCACTATACTTTAGAAAATATCTGCTATAAAATTTGGCTAACCCTAGAAAAGATTATTTTTTATTTGTAGATATGGATGCCTCTGCTATTTTCTTAATCAAATTGTGTCTGGTGAAATTCTTTCTTTGGAAATTTGGTATCCCAGATATGTTATTGTCACAATTTAACACTCATTTATCCTTCAGAGTCTGTAATGTAAATACTGGTCATTTATCCTTGTTTATTGTTATCCCAGCATTAATCCATTTTTTGTTTTAGCTCTTCTCTATGGTAGCACCAATACATATATCATCTTTATAGATGATCATATTCTTAAGTTAGTACATTTTTAATAGTTCTCTTAAAAATAGCACTTTTAAACCATTAAAGCATATCCTTCCATCTGAGTAAGCTTATTGGAGAGTTAATCATAGTGATTGCTTTAAAGTTTTCCTCGATTAGTATTTAGCTATAGACAGATTTGAGGCAAATTTTGGAAAATATTTAATTCACCCACAACTCATGAATAGCAGTTTCAATGTTAGGAATAGGGAATGAGTTGGAGCATATTTTGTGGTTTACTTCCATTTTGTAATTCCCACATATCCTTAAATTTCCATCCAGTTTTCATAAAACAACAATGAGTGAGGCCAGTTACCACCACCAGGGGGAAAATGTTCTAAAATTTCTTGCTCCACTCTCCTTTTCAGTTTAGCAACTAGTGAAGGTAGTACGTGAATGTGCAGTCTGCATGACTCAAAGTAAGAAGGGTAACTATTTTCTTTTAATTGATTCCTTTCTTTGTACCCTTTTAACCCCCCCCCTGTCAGTGCTTTCCAATTTCACACTGTTGATTAACTTGATAGTAATCACTTTTAAGATATCTATTCCCATATGTCCATGACTTTTTTCCCCAGTTGACTACCATGATGAGAATAATTTTGAAACATGTTGGTCTCAAAAGTTCCTTCAAAACAACGAAATGTTTTAATTAAAGAGCCATCAAACTGTTTTAGTTTCAGCCAACTTTTCTTCAATTTGGGTTTGCTCATTTGTTCAAAAAAATTTATTGTGATTAAGGTGGCATCACTGCCAGTATCCACTTGCATAGGAAGTATTATACTATTTAATTTAATTTGTTTCTTTTATCTCTTTCTATTGCAAATACAGCTCTATTTCCTGAGAGGATTTAAAATTTTCCACCTTTTATACTTTCCTTTTATACTTATACACAGACTAGAAATTATTTTCACAATTCCACCATGCTTGTCTTAAAGCTGGACATTTTTTGTTCTGTTCATGCTTTTTATCACAGTACTTGCATTGTATAATTTAATTGGATATACTGTATGCTTTAGCATTAATTTTGGATGTACTGAATTTCTCAGTTAACTCTAATTTGTTCTTATTATAGCCACATTATGTTCCTTTTGTACAATAAAGTTAGTTACACATTTCAGGCATTAGTATAGGAAAGAAAGTAAATTTAAGTGATTTTGAACTTGGCATAATCCTTGAGGTCAGACAGGCATATTTTAAAAAAACTCTTGGTCTACTTGGATTTTCATGTACAACCATCTCTAGGGTATACAGAGAATGGTGAGGAAAAGAAAAGAAAATTTCAGTAAGTAACAATTCTGTTCAATTATTGATGAAAAATTTTTCTTCAAGCTTCTGTTTTTACAGTCAACTTTGATCTTCAAAAATTTAAATGCAATGTTAATCATAATCCTCTATTTTGTTAATTTCTGTTATTTTATTATTAATAATTTGGGGGGGTTCATATTCTTTCACATTCAGTAATTCCTTGTCTCTTAGCGGTTCTATTGATTTGCATTGGGTGAAATGATAAAAAAAATAGGCAGGTGGAGAAAATCCAATTTGGTTTAATCTGACAAAAAGGCAACAGCAGTTCAAATAATCTTTACTCTGAAGGCATACAGAATAGAATCTCTGAATGCACAACATGTTAGACATTGAAGTTGATAACCATGCCCTGGTACCATTCCTGTCAGATAAGAACAAGAAACTAAGACTAAAATTAACTAAGAATCACAATAGAACAATAGAAGATTGGAAAAAAATGTTTCCCATTCTGATGAGACTTGATTTCTGCTGCAAAATTCAGATAATAGGGCCAGAATTTTGGTGTAAGCAACATGCAAGTATCAGCAGCTCAGGCTGGTGGTGACTGGTGTAATGGTAAGGGGATTAATTTTTGGCATTCATTGGATACCAATAAAAGATCATTTAAATGCTACAGCCAAGGTATTTTGACTGACCACATGACCCAATTCATGAGTACAGGGCATACCATCCTATAGTGGCCATTTCCAGCAATACAATACATTGTGTCACAAATCAAAGATAGTGGCACATTTGTTTATGGAACAAATCAATGAGTTTTCTGTGTTAAAGTGTCCTTCAGATTCACTGTATCTCAATCCTATAGAGCACATTTGGGATGTGGTAGAAAATCCCAGATGTACAGCTAACCAACCTAGAAGAATTGTAAAATGCCATGATGACAAGGAACAAAATATTGAAATAGGGCTTCCAGAACATTAGCATACCCATGCCGAGAAGAACTGTATGGAGATTTGGGGTAGGCCCCATATAAAATTCCCATATAATAGATACAGACATAATAATAATAAAAGAATAGAATGAAACTGACTTATGATTTGTACAAATTATATTACAATTGCAAACTTAATGATGTCTGCGACCAAACTTATCTGTTGAGGGTGAGTTGATGATCTCACCATCTACAAACTCTGTGGTTATAAGGGTGTAAAAATGACCCATTCAACATGTGGTCATTCTGAAGATCTGTACCAAGAAAAATTGTTCAAAAAGGTAGAAAAGTGCACCAATCAGCAGCAGTAAGCTGACTGGCTAACCTTAAACTGCCAAGAGCAGATAATCGTATAATATCTTATTTCTCATAACTGAGGCAGTTCTAAAGGTAAAAGGAGATCTAATCCAGTATTAGAAAAGCATAACTTTTCAAGTGTGGTAGGATGAAATAGGAAAGAACACAATTTTAAAAATAAATTATTAACAATACATATATATATATATATATATATATATATATATATATAATATAAACCTAAAAAGCCAGGTAAATCTACCTAGGTTTCACCTAAACAGATCGTTAGGGTACAACTGGCCAAAGAGGTAAAAATAGAAGAGAATATATAGCTTAAACCCAAAACAACCATAAGCATGTGACAAAAAAACAAGTAAAACCAGTAAACACTCAACAACGTGGGATTAGGGGTTACGTTCTTTATTCAACAATGAAAAAAGAAAAACCTATTCTAATAACCAGTGTGTCCTATGTCTGCACCTACTAAGAATTTCCGATTTTAGATTTAATAAATTATTGGGTTCTTTATAGCTAGCAATAGCTAACTTTTCGTCCTTGCATAGGGAACAAAATTTATCACCTGCTTTATACCTGTGGCATTTTTTAAATATTTCCCATTTCAAAATGGGGTCTTTATTATCCTCTAGTTTGACCTTCCATACATAAGAGGACAAGGTGGTACAGTGTTTGTAAGTTTCGCTATTGAAACTATTAAGGTGGTTATAATGTGTTTTGAAATTATTCTGGGTAGATCCTATGTAAACCTTAGGGTTTTTATCGGTATTGTTTGATTTATCCCTATATATTTTTACTTAGTAAACCACGCACTCCTGCTGGCATTTGTCCTGGAGGAGGCAGGCTTCCTTTTTCCTACAATTACACTTGTGGGGAGAGGGACTGACAAGTGGAATGGTTCTATTTTAATGAAAATGTTGTCTGGACTGAGGAAAATAATTGGCCAATATTTTCTTCAGAGATGAAATCATATCTAATTTGCTTGACTCTGATAAAAAGGAGTATGTTATATGTGTAAAGGTGAAAGATTGCTTTCCAAATATGTGAAAAGATTGGTTAAATACGGTAATGGTAACTTATTGGTATGAAGGATGATCTCTGGCATTGGAGATGACAAACTCATTCGTTACATGAAATATAAATGCTGTAGATTATAATAATATTATTGAACAGTATGTTGTTCTTCTTCTGTCCCTAGGTTCATCTTTATGCATGATAATTCCCCTTGTAAGACTGCTAAATTGCAAAACAATATTTGAAAGCTGAAAAATATCAAGGTTATCATCTAACCTGCCTAAATTACAAAGTTTTGATCAATCACTGTACTTGTGTTATCAATATTCTGTATCAATATTATGTCAATTACTTATTTACATGAGTTTTTGTTAATATTTTTTTAAATTTTTAATGCAACATATTATTTTTTTTCTATGATTTTTTGTTCTTGATTCATTTTTATGTAAATTTACCAATATGTGGAAGATATCTTCAAGAATATTTACTGTGCCTGATAAATATTTGTTTTTTTTAATATTGGATATTTTTATATAACTTTAGAGACAAAATACATCTATTTTAAATTAACGATAAATGTATGGTGGGTTGGTTTCATGTCTGTAGTATGGATTATTTCCCCTTATATTCTGTATTTAAATAAGTCCAGTCAGACAGACTCCATTCTAAGTTGAATAAAGCTTCAGGTAAGTTATACCTGCTGTTAGTTTTTCACAACAATTTATTCAACATCAGACATTGCATGAGACCACAAAGGTACAATACCAATCCTAACCATACCACAGCTGCTGAGCAATAGACCCATTGGATTTTAATTTTTGAAAACTTCATAGAAACCTTTACAGTGGAGCACCACCACTGACAAATAGAAAAGACAAGGCTGATAGTAAACTATCTGTCCCCATCTTATAATTTCATACTCCCCTTCTTATGAGGAAGCTATAAACTTGCTGCACACAATTTATGCCAAGCCGGGTCAGACTTCAACTAAAAAATAATTCTTATATTTATTCACACAAAACTATCAGTAATGAAAAATCATTGCATGATACTTCCTATATCGGCATTCAAGTATCTTAATCCCTTTTGGTGCATCCAAACCAAACTTAAAAATCTGTTTACTGGCAGCAATCAATGTTCAGTACCCATCACTTTTTAATAACCTAAAACCTGATTGCAAACCCATCGTAGTAACATCTAGATAGTACTCACATGACTAAAAATAATTTATTAAAACCAAAATAATGAGAATGCTTGAGGAGGAAGTTATTGAATCAAGTGGGTCTCTGTGGAGTGCACAGGTACTCATAAATTCTGAGAACCACAAAAAGAGATTAGTAATAGACTACTCACAGACAATAGGTTCAACCAGGTGGATGCATACCTGCTGCCTCACATTGATGAGATGTTGAGGGAAATTGGCAGATATGTTTATAGTACTTTGGATCTCTAGAACGCATACCACCAAGTAGAAATTAAGCCAGAGGATTAACCCTATGCTGCGTTTGATGCGAATGGCCATTTATATCACTTTTGACAAATTCTATTTGGTGTGACTAACAGTCTGTTGAGTTTGAAAAAAATTATTGACAATATAATAAGCACAGAAAAAGTAAAGGACATGTTTACCTACATAGATAATGTAACAGTCTGTGGACTAAACCAGTCAGACCATGATACATCTGCAAACTCAGTAATAAAATGTCTGCATTTCTTGTTCACTCTTTTTGGAGCCCTATTATATATCTGTTCAGACTGAGGAACATTGTTCATGTCAGAACAACTTAGGCAATTTCTCCATGGACAAGGAGTGGCTGTCAGTTGGACTAGAGTATATATCTCCCAAGGCAATGTGAAAAATACAATGGTATTATTTGGAAAACTATTCAGTTGTCTGCTACAGATTGAAAGTGCCCAATTATTGATTGAGAAAACCTCCTTCCAGAATATCTGAATGCTATTCAAACCCTGTTGTGTAATGAACGCGATCCCACACAAAAGGTTTCTACCATTCCAACATAGCACTTCACAAGGAACCTCACTCTCCTCATGGCTGTTGCAACCTGGTACAGTCCTTCTGAAATGCTATATTCAACAGTAAAAATGCCCCACTAGTAAACAAATTTAAATTAATACAGGCAAACAGGTATGTGTTCGTCCAGCACTTACACAGATGATGCGATATTGTGTAATTGAAGGATTTGGCCCCTGCTGGAGTACCAAGAAGACACAGAATCACTACCAGAACAAATGGAGCCAGATGACTTTAGTTCTGATGAGTAATTAGTATCTAAAAAATGGGTCCACTCTGAAACAGACACTACTATTTTAAATTCAGACACAGAGTGACTTACAAAATGAAGAAGACATAAATACTTCAAAGCCAGGTAAGCAAGACAAACCTGGGTTAACAAGCTAAGACAAGTCAATGTCAAAGGGAATTGTTGACTGTGACCCAACACGACATCCTCAAAGGACTGGCAGAAGACTGGGTTGGTGTAATAACTTTGTCCTCTCCAAATAACTAGCAGAGTGTGTGATATCGATTATCTTCCATTATATTTATATAAATGAGTCCTGTCAGACACACTCCATTGTAAGTTGAATAAAGCTTCAGATAAGATATATTTGTGGTTGGTTTCTCACTACAGTGACCCTTTGTCATGGCTGAAACATGTGGGTATCAAAATAGTTATGGATGTAAAAACTAGAATTTGCAAGCTGAGTTCAAGGTCTGACCTAGTTTGTTACATTCACTTTGCACTAATGCTTTCATGAAAGGTATGAATATTTCTACCCCCTACCCTATGAATAGCAGGATGAAGTGGGTTTTCTTGATTTGGTTGACAAGTCTTGAAGAAAGACAAACCTGAATTCAAAATCATGGAGAAATTATCAAATGAGAGAGTAATACAAGGTTTATGAAAGATTTCTTCATTGTTAATAAAAGATATTTAATACTTTGTAGAACATTCTTAAATTATTAAATGGATAACTTAGATTGATTCCTTAAACAAAATATATTTATTCTATTTAATTGCAACATTTTTATTTATCCATGGTTTCTTAAATTGATGTTTTATGTTTTCCTTGATCTATAGCCCATCCACAATGATTTCCACTTTTGAATTCTTTTCATTGTTTTTTAGTGGTTGTCTTTTATTCTTCACTTCAAGTGAAGTAAATGTTTGTTTTTATGCTGAAAATTAATGAAAATCCATTGCATTGTTGTTCTGTTTCAATCTTGACATTTTAGTTCATATTTGAATTTCCTTTACTTGTTGAAATTTTTCAAGTAATTATAAATTCTTGATAGTGAAGAAAGCTTAATTATGTATGTATGTAATTGTTTAAATTTATTTATATCTATCATAGTTTGAATTTTTAGAATATAATAGACTATAGAAGGATAAGGAAAGAGGCTAATGCATATTTTGTTTATGATTTCATTTTTGAGTTGAGTTCATCAGAATGAATTGAGAGCATTGATGCGTTAAAATGACCCCTCTGTTTCATGAAGTATGATTATTTTCTGTTTATTACAAATATACATTTAACAGTTGTGTAATGACTACTCAGCAAAAAGAGTTATCAATAACAATGGTTCTTTTTTAACATTTAGTAATAAAGATAATGTGCTCATTCAGTCTTCTGAGAGTATATTTATAAATGTTTTTTGTAATATAATGTGGAAGTTAGTCAATGGCTATACCCCAAAACAGTTGATTAACCTCTGTTTTTCTTATGATGACTCTTCACTCTTCATGAACCTTTTCATATGAATATGCTATCATAACTGTTTTAAAAGATTGTCAGAGAAGTGCATTCTAAAATAATGAGTAAGATATCGAGAAATGTTTGATGAATATGTTTTCATTACGGATTGAATCATTTTCCTCAAACACTTTTTACATTTGGCAGATGAGGCAGTTCTTGGAACAGTGTGAATGAGTGGTTGATTGTTATGAAAAGATATTTCAAAATTGTTTGTACATTCTTAAATGATTATTGAAGACATCCATTTAATTATTTATATCATGAGATTTATTCAATTCTTTTATATATCTCTAGCAATATATATCCATGAAAGTGAAATTACCTAAGGGGGCATTGGCAAACTCTTCATAGTGTGGAACATGTATTTAGTTTAAATTTTTAGAACATTATATGGTATTTAAATATAACATAAAAAGGTTTGTTCATATTTTATTTACAATTTTATTTCTGAGCTCATGCAAGGAAATATTTAGAAATAAAGAATTCCATGAAATCATTTCATTCCACATAAATGTGTTGATATGAAGTTGCTTGCTTGATGTATTACTGTATCTAATAAGTCTCAATGGAAAGTGGTCATTGGTTATTTGTTAGATGTGCAGAGAGGTTTGAAGATTATATATTCAGTAAGAATTAAAGTAGTTTGTCAAAATATCATTTGCATTTGGCAGGCGAGACAGTGTGAAGGACTGGTTGATTGTTATGAAAATGGATTTCAAATGCAGTTGTACATTTGAAAAGATTTATGACAATTTAAATATATATATTTCTTGTGATAATCAAAATTAACTTCCAGTATTTAGAAATTGATATTAATATGTGAAAATTTATTTCAAATAAATTGATCTATCTATATTAATCAGCAGGTCCAAGTATTCCAACCACTGTACCAACAACTATACCAACAACAATTCCAGCAACAATCACAACAACTGGTTAATATTCTTTTGATTTCCTTTGATATATACCATTATTTTTATGATATTTGTTTGTATTGATGACTTAATCTTCCATATCATTGTTCCATTGTAGAGAATATTTTCATTCTCTTTTGCTGGAACATTTTTATTTGTGCATGAATTCTTCAATTAATGTTTTATATTCTGTTGTGACCTATTTTATATTCTATTGTGACCCCATGATTTCCACCTTTATATTCATTTTATATTGTTTGAAAATAATGTCTTTTATCACATTCTTAAAGTTAAGGAAATATTTAGTTTGAAGAAAAAATATTGAATAAAAAATATAAAACAAGAATAAAATCTAATTAAATTTAATTTAATTTAATTTAAGTTTTATATATATTTTTTCAAAACTGCCAATTTTGTTCTCGGCTTTTTCATCAGAAAGTAAGGAAAAATAATTGAATGAAGCAGACAATCTTAAATTATAGAAAATTTAAGAACAAAATACAAAGTTCACAGATAAAATCTTTATTTTAACACAAAAACAATTTCATGCATATTGTTCCATATGATAAATATACAGCAACAAAAAGGGGTTTACTACTTACATAAATAATTTTGTCAGTCTAAAGAAAGTATTATTCTTTAAACCGACAACTTAAACATCTTTTTCTTTTTCTTTGACCTTTCTTTTTTTTCTTTTTTATTACAGACAAAAAAAAACTTGTTAATAAATTCTTTTCTTCTACAAGATGATAGATAATTTCTTAAGATACTTTTATCGTCTTTTTCTTTGTCAGAATTCTTTTTCTCTTTTTTCTGAGCTGAAGGGGAAAAATACAAAACACAATACCTAACCTAGGCTTATAAGATCTAATTTCAAGATAAATATCTATTTAAAATATTTTAAAATCTTATTTTAAATAGAGAATGAGAATGGGGCAGAATTCTCCGCATCGAATGACTCTGCCAAAAAAAACGTTGTCTCTCTGAGTCAACAATACAAACAAATCAAAGGCAATAATTCTTCTTGGGAATAAAATTACCTCTTCCAAATAAATGTCTAAACTCTATCTTAGACAAACTTGAAATAAATCTCAAAACTTATAAGCTGCAAAGTACCTTTGTTATCTTTAACAAACATCTACATTTGTGTCAATACCTCAATAAGTCAAAATAAAATATAACTTTTCTCAGGTTATATTTAAACAAATTTATAACTTTTCTCGAGTCATAATAAACAAATTTTAGCTTTGGAATTCTACTGAAGCTAAAAAATCTTTTCTACAAAGTCACTCAATACGAAAAATTCACTATCCCTTCTTCCCATCCCTAAATAAAATCAGATAGATAGTAATTAAAAAGTTATAAATTAAATCTATCTAAGGAAAATAATTCAACACTGTAAGTTGAAGGTAACATGCTATTTTACGTGGTAAACTAAATTAATTTACCATGTAGCCATAATACAAAGCGTCTTAATCGACCAAGAATAAATTTCTGACTGATGATAATATCCCCTGATTAAAAGGAGTCACCGTCTGCAGCTTCCAATTCCAAAAAAAGAGTGGCAACAAAAAATTATCAGCTGTTTTGCCATCATACGTGTATTGTTCAAATTATCAATATATCAAATATTTCATGACTGAAGTTATTCAAATGATGTCTTATTAACATTCTAAATTTTTGCAAATAAAATTTTTCAAAAGTTTTATGTTGAAAACTAATGAAGATACATTAATGTGTTGTTCTGCTTCATCCTTGAGTTACAATTTAAAATTCCTGTGCTTATGGAAATTATTCAACTCTTCATCATGTAGAAAATTTACTTAGTTTAATTATTTGAATACTATATGACATTTAAATATAGCATAAAACGATTGTTGATATTTATTTATAATTTTACTTCTGAGTTCATCAAATGAATTGAGAGCTTTGAAAGCTGATCTCTCTTTCTCTTTCTCTTCTTCTCACTGTAAATATAAATCCTATTTATTCATCTCTGTCTATCTTTGTCTGTTTCTCTCAAAATATATATATATGATGAAAGTCAGATGTGGTGGAACCAGAAGTTACAGTTTGTCCAAGCTCTTTCTAAGTTAGGAGAGATAGAGCAGTGAGAGATTGGCCACATCCTACCTGTGAGAAAAAGTTTGGAGTGTGGAAAATAAAACTTTTCCAGCAAGGTCTCAGAGATGCTTTTCAACTCTGTCAAGACTGGAGAGTGAGTGCTGGGCAGATCCTGCCCAAATATGACAACAGTACTCCATTTTCGGCCTGATCTTGCTCTTATAAAGTCAAAGGAGAGAATGAGAAGTAAGGTACTTCCTGTAGTGTTACAGGGAGCTAATCATTTTACCTGCATCTTTTGTGATGGATCATATACAGAAATTCCACTTGATTTTGGGCATGAGTTTGAGGCTTAATATCCTCTCAAGGCATGGAGACTCCTCGAGGAGACATCTGTTAAACATGACTGTCTGTAGTTTGGGGTCTCATCAGAATGTTTGGTTTTAGAGGCATTAAATTTAACCAACCAGTTTTTATGCAATTAATAAGTAAGTGTTAGATTGGAAGTGAGGTCAGCTTCCAATCTCTGATTGTCAAGACTTTTAGAGGTGTGTCCATATATCACCATATCATCGGCATAGACATTAAATATGAAAGTATATTCTTAGGTAGACCATTTATGTAAATTGAAAAGTGGGTTGGTCCGAGAAGTATTCACTGGATGTGGCCTGCATTGGCCACTAGGGCATTGGAGGACTGGTTGTTAATAACTACCTTCAGAGATCTACCAGTTAGGAAGGATTTTATAATAGAGAAAACTCTTCCAGTGATTCCATAGCTGGAGAAATCTTTGTGCCACACATTGTAGAAGGCCTTTGGGATATCTAATGCTATGGTCTTTTCAGTATTTGTGTTGTCAAAAGTGTCCCTAATTATGTGCGCAATGGTAGTTAGGATGACAGCAGTGGATTGGGCTGATCAAAACTCCTACTGCTCATCGCACAAGAGGTTCTTATTCAGTTGCTTGACAATCTGTTTGATTTAGGCGTCACAAAGCTTACAGATGATACTAAGGAGACTAATTGGTTTATACTGGCAGTGGGAGGATCAATCGCCACATTCTTGAAAACCGGGAATATGCATGCCAGATTCCAGAGGCTTGGCAAAGGTTTCTCCTTCAAGCAGCACTTAAATAACTTTGCTAGAATCAAGGATAATTCTTGGTTGATATTGTTTATGACAACCACTTTTTTGGGGTTAGGATTTTGTTAAGTCTACAGACTTGTCTTACTGAAATGAGTATATTGCTGCGATTATGTGCAGTGTGACTTGGGAACTGAGGAGGAGATGTTTGTTATCTAATTTTGATTTTAAGGCAATCGAGACAAAGAGCTTTGCTTTGTCTGACAAGGATGATAAGACTTTGGGGCCATTTATAATAATCATAAGTGAATGGCTGCATCACATTCATGGGTGAACTGGGGTTGACTATTTGTTTTTTTGCTGGAAGTTTTTGTTGGTCTAAATCTCTTCATTCCAAAAAGGATCCATGCAGAGATTAGAGCTGCATGTTTTGGAGCAGCATATTTAAAGAAGGTTGGGAAAGGAGCTTCTATCATATAAAACTGAAAGGCTGAAAAATGTGTTTGTCGTTGTACTTTTCATATGTGAGCGACACCAGACTCTTCGAGACCTTTTTTATGCTTATACATCTCTGACAGTCCTCAGCCAATTTTTGTAGCGTAAATTGTGGTTCACTCTCAATTTTGTTAGAATTCTCCATCTGATCTCCGCATCTTTAGTTGAAACCAGGCCTTGGACGAATATCAAACATTTAAAATTGTCAGGGCTGAGTGCAGATAACTTAAAGTCATCGCAGTGTTTGTTTACTATGGAAGTGAATGTTATATAGTCTTCACTATCCTTTTTTGTTAAATTTAAACATTTCCACCTTTTGTAGAATAGTGAAGTGTTCAGACTAAATAATTCCGTTAAAAGTTTCACGGCTTCCTTGAAAGTCAACTCATTCGTTTTCCTCGGTAGGATGTAGTCTACGAATTTAGTGTATTCACTTGATCCTAGTTTCCTCAGTAGTAGACATACTTTTTTCGTGTCTGACCAATTTCTGCAATCAAAACCATATGAATCTTCTGAAGTAAGCCGCGAAGGTTTTGTCTTCGTCCGGTGCATAAGTGAAGTCTCTGATAGAGCTCCATATAGCATTTTGCGAGAATGCCACTTCCTTTCAAGAATTTTGTCCTTTATTTGTTACTGCCCATAGTAGTAATTCTTGTAGTTCGAGTTGCTTCTCTTCGTTTTTCTGTTGAAGTTCTAATTGTTTTTCTTCAAGCCTAGTCTGTCTTTCCTCATTTTTTTTTTATGCTGCTCGATTTGCATTTTCATTAGTTCCAATATGGTTGCCTTAAAGTCTTCCATGTTTATACCATAATTTTGTGTAATGATTTATCCTTTTTTCTCAGTGTAGACTTCAGGTCTTTATCGTCTGTTGTTCTGGAAAAATTAGTACGAAAAATTTTCCTGCATAGAATTCGATTCTGTTCTGGCTGACAAGTAAAATTCATGTCTTCGTTACCACTGTTAAGGTTGGTGTCGAAAAAATTTTTTTCTCTTTTCTTTTTATCTTCGCATAGAACTTGTTTTTTTTTTTTCTCAATACCTCCGTCGCCTCTGTTATGGACGACCGATAGCAAAAAGGTTTTTTTTTTCAAATATCCTTGTCGCCACTGTTATAGTCCAGGTTAGGACCAAGGAAGAACAACACGAACACAAGAGTAGAAATAACAAAGATATATTACACAAAATAATAATACAAGATGTGGAAGGTGTTAGTATGACTGTCAGTCTGGTTTGGAGTGTAATACTATCGGCTCAACTTGACTCTCTTGAGAGGCATAGTATACATAGTGATGTGGACCCGAAGTAGGGGCCACGGAAGGAAAACACGGAACACGGGTTAGAGGTAAGAAAGATATATTAAACAGAAAAGTTACAAAGACTAGTGTAAGCAGAGCTTACTATCCAGTGGTGTCCGATATTGGTATCGTACGCGGCTGCACATTACTGGTGCTACTACTCCCATGATTCACATAATAATATAGTACTGGAAGAGTCCATGATGTAGGGAAGTATCGGTCTCACAACACATAGTTTTAGGAAGAGTTAATTCGGTAGTTATGGGTAAGGACCCATTACACATAATAGTTTCCTCAAGTGACAATTCATTCCATTTTTTCAGCAGGATGTAATTCATGTATTTTTTGTGGGCACTAACTTTCTTAGTAACTGGTGCACATTTTTCTCACTAGAACAGCTTATTAACAGTTTTTTATAGATTTCCTCATAGACTCTGTAGTATGCTGTAAATGTAATCTCTTCATCAGGATTATATTTAAATTTGCCAATTGCATTTACTACTAACTCCTGTGATAAAAAAGTAGACATGTTTTCAATACTTTTACTCTTCATAAAACGTTCTAATATTTTTACTGTTGTTTTTGTTATCTCAACAATGGTTGCTGTTCTTGTTGTTGCTGTTCTTGTTCTGGTTGTCATTGTTCTTGTTATTGTTTTATTAAATCCAATATTACTGCTTTCAAGTCCTGCATTTTTAATTGTTTGATTGAAAATTTACTTCCAATGTATATTTCTGATGATTTAATGTACTCTTGTTTCCAGCATAATTTTCTTTTCTACATACTGATTTCACAAGTTACAAAAATCTGAATGTTTGTCCACCACTATTATTATAAATAATGTATCATCCTCATCATCAACTGTTGTGATATTGATTCTGGCATGACACAACACTTAATTAAACAGACTCAGTCATGATTATAGTAATCAATACTCTGCTAGACAAGTCACTGCAATACTATTACGTTTTTCCTCCTTGATAATTACCCAGGACGACTGTATCATCAATGGATCATTCCATTCATGATAATAAGGCGGGTAACTTGATCTTACAACAGATATATATCATTACATTTATGATAGTTGTTCCGTTTGTATTGATGCCTTAATCTTCTTTATCAATGTTTCATGACAGGCAATATGTGGTTTGGTGATAATGTCTTTTGTCAGATACTTAAAATTAAGGAAATATTTAGTTTTATGTTGGAAAATAATGAAGATACATTACGGTGTTATTGTTTCATTCTTGATATTTAAGTTCACATTGGAGTTTCCTTTCATAATGGAAATGATTCAAGTGACTACAAAGTCATCATAGTGAAAAAAATTTATTTAGTTTAATTTTTGGAATATTATATGATATTTAAATATTATATATAAATCATGTTTATACTTTATTTCCAATTTTATTTCTGAATTCATCAAATGTACTTTGATGCATTAAGTTGATCTCTCATTTTCATTTCCTATCACTTACACTTCCTCTCAATGTACATTTAAATACTATTTATTCATCTCTTTCTGGTTTCACTCTCTCTCTCTCTCACACTGTCTGTCTATCTCTCTTTTCTTATATACACACAGACACACATACACACATATATATATATACATAACTTGAAGGAGTGTTAAAGATTGATTGATTGTTACAAAAATGAGAGGCGTATATTCTTATTCGACCATTTATGTAAATCAGGAAGAGGGTTGATTCGAGAAATGATTGCTATGTGGAGACTGCATTGGTTGCCAGCACCTCAAAAGACTGGCCATTAATAACTACCTTCAGTGATGTACCTGTTAGGAATTATTTTATAATAATGAAAACCCTTCTAGTGATTCCATAGCTGGAGTGCTTGTGTAGAAAATGTTTGTGCTACACATTGTTGAAGGCCTTTGAGATATCTTATGTTATTGTCCTTTTGCTATGTGTGACATTAAGAGCCTCACTAATTCTGTGTTTGATGGTAGTTAGTATGTCAGCAGTGGATCAGGCTGATCAAAACTTCTACTGCTTGTCACCCATGAGTTTTTTCCGATCCAGTTGCTCAACGAGACTCTTATTGATTACAGTCTCAAAAAGCTGACTGATGATACAGTGAATTCAAATGGGTGTATACTGAGAGGAGAAGGATCAGTCTTCAATGCCGGGAATATGCTTGCCACCTTCTAGTGGCTCAGAAATGATTTCTCCTGCAAGCAGTGGTTAAATAACTTTGTTAGAATGAAGGATAATTCTTGGTTGATATTCTTCAGGATTACCACTGGAAGTTTGTCTTGGGTAGTGGCTTTTTTGGGGTTAAGCTTTTGATAAGTCTACAGACCTCTCTTACTGAAGTGAATATATTGCTGAGATTCTGCTCAGTGAGACATGGGGAGATCAGGAGGGTGTAGCCTGTGTCATATAATGTTGATTTTGTGGCAAAGATTGAAGCAAAGATCTTCACCTTATCTGTCAAGGAGTATACAACATCGGGGCCATTTATAATAATGGGCACAGCTACTTTTCTCTGTTGATAATTTCATTGATGACCTTCCAGAAATTGCCTAAACAGATCACATGTATCTGCACTTTGCATTTTCCAGGACTCTCTTATGGCGATAGGGGTGGGTTCTGAAAGGAGTAAGGGCCAGACTAAACTACGTATTGAAATAGATTTTGAAGTAGTGTTTCCGAAGAGCTATGGCTGCAGGACATTCAGTGGAAAACCATTTGGCGATTCGAGCTGTATTTTTGGAGGCAGCATGTTTGAAGAAGGTTGGGTGAGGAGCTTCCGTCATACAGAACTGAAAGTTGTCCCAGTCTACCTGCACATAGTGAAAACTGTACTATGGAATGGTAAATTGAGGGATCGCATTGGTTTGGAGTCAATCTGGACACTAACTAGGGAATGATCTGATGTTCCAATGAGGTGCTAAAACTTTTGCTGAGCATTTATCCGGGAGGTATGTTAGAGAAGGTTCATGTACTGTCCCTTGGTATCCAGGAACTGCTTTGAGTCATCAATGATTATGAGAATTTATGTTTTGTTGTGTATAAGATGTGGTTTATTTGTTCTTCTATTTATCTACAGCAATATATATCTGTGAAGAAGAAATTACCTATGAGAACCTTGATAATGCTGATGTGCTGATTGAATCAGCAACAAATTATGATGGAATTAGAAACATATTTGTTGGCAATAAAATTTTTGAGTTTTCCAAACTGGATCAAACTCCCTCTCTTAATCTGACTTTCATGAACTCCAAACTGAGTCATAAATTTTCAGATCACTGAAGGTGTCATTTTACTAATGTATGTTGCTGTTTTTGAAAACTCCATTTCAGAACTATATCTGAACAACAGTCTGGAATTATTTCCAAGAGAATCTGCTACTTGTATCCATTTACTGAATGTTCTAATATGATAGTAATAAACTTTTATTTTAATGGGAAGTGATGTGGTTGCCACTGACACAATGCCATTGAAATAACAAATCTTTATGAAAATCTTTTGAACTCTTGAAGATCAATATAGGTACATTTGTACCATTATTGCAAAACCCTCTAAATCTACTCAGTGTATAGCAACTTTTACAACAGGCATTAAGAATGAACTCAAAGTAGTTTCTGAAGATATCATGACTAACATATTAAGTTTAGGTGGAGCAAATGCAGTTAACGTCTTGTCATCTTACATTTGTGAAGCAAATGTTTGCATGCAGCTTAAACATATCGTGGATGATTTGTAAATACCATAAGTGAAAATCATCATTGTCTTAAAAGAGATAGAGAGAGATATATATTTAGAGGTGATTCTGTAATAACTTCTTTTAGATGCGCTCATAGGCTAATTTGTCTGATTAAACCTGTACAGGGCAGAATATTGCTCTCAGCATTCTTGCTTGATTGAACGTTGTGGTCATGTGTAGCCTTCTATTTTCCAGTAATCATTGACAAAGCAAAGTTGAGTAGAAACCACATATAAAACTATCTCTGATGCATTCTTCCCACTATGGAGATGCAGTTACTGCTTTGAAATCCTTGCTTAATTCATTTACAGCCTGAAAATATTCATCTATAGCCTTTTTTGTGTAACATGCTGATTGCATTTTCATATGTATTATATGCAAATATGTTGAAAGATTTATGTAGCTGAAGCCTGTCTAGATTATTGACTTGTAAATAAGGAAGATTAATGTGTGGAAAAACATGAAAATAAAGAATTCCATGTGTTCATTTCATTCCTCTTGCACCTGGTGATATGAAGTTGCCTTCTTGATGCATTACCATATTTAATAATTGTTAATGGAGAGCGCTTATCAGTTAATTGTGAAACTTGCAGAGATGACTGAAGAATATATTTTCAGTAATGATTGAAGTGGTGTACTCAAATGTTGTTTCCATTTGGCTGGAAAAGGTAGTGTGAATGTCTGCTTGATTATTATGAAAATGAATTTCAATTGTGGTTGTTCTTGCAAAAGTATTTATGACAATTTATGTTTTGTGGTTGTGTATAAGATGTGATTTATTTTTTCTTTTATTTATCTACAGCAATATGTATCCATGAAGAAGAAATTACGTATGAGAACCTTGACAATGCTGATGTGAAGATTGAGCCAACATCAAATCTTGATGGAATTAGAAACATAGTTGTTGGCGATAAACTTTTCAAGTTTTCCAAACTGGATCAAACTCCAACTCTAAATGTGACCTTTATGAACCCCAAACGTCCACTTCGCATGCAGCTTGTGAATGCCACAAATGTAGCTCATTATAATATAACTCTTATTTATACAAATGGTAGTATTGATGTGTTTACGGTAAGTAAATTGCTTTTCACATGAAATCTTTGGTATTGTATACTTATTTAGATTTGAATGATATCTTGCAACTTAAAGGAAAGTTAAAATATATCCTGAATTATTAGTAGAATAATAATGGTATATAAGAATATTACTTAATGTACGATAATGGACAGATTACCTGGTACTAAGTGCAGAAGTTTTTCATTAAATGTGGGAAAGTATGCCCAATAAGCTTGCTGGAATAGTGAGTGTTGTCAATTTTACACATATACCTGGCATTAATATTGTTTTTAGGCAATGAACCTCATTAATCATTATTGATTCTGTCCAGATTATATCAAATAAGAGTAAGTAAACTCATCTTTTTCTTTGACTTTAATATAGTATATCATGCCAAATACCCCAAAGATGTTACCACAATATCAAGAATTGAAAAACCTCATAATTACTATTAAGAAAGAAGATCCAAGTAAAAGTGTAGAAACAGAACTGAGTGTGGATCTTTGTAGTAAAATCAGTAAGTATATTTCTTGCGATATTCAAAATTTGCTTCCTTCAAGTATTTAGAAATTGATATTCATATGTAAAAATTATTTCAAATAAATTGATCTATCTATATGTTTTACCAGGTACAAGTATTCCAACAACAATACCAACAACCATTGCAACAACCGTGCCTACAACTGTTCCCACCACTATACCAACAACAATTCCAACAACAGTTCCTACCACTGTTCCAACCACTATACCAACAACAATTCCAACAACCGTGCCTACAACTGTTCCAACCACTATACCAACAACAATTCCAACAACCGTGCCTACAACTGTTCCAACCACTATACCAACAACAATTCCAACAACAGTTCCTACAACTGTTCCAACCACTATACCAACAACAATTCCAACAACAATATATACAACAAGTATGTTCTTATTAACCTCCTCTCTTTTGTCCTTATTTTTAAGATGATTTTTTTATTGATTATTTGCTTGATCTTTATTTTTTAGAGTTTCACAATTGCTTATATATACATGTCACCTGTAGAGGACTGAGCCCAGAGATCCTAACCAAGATGGTACTGTGGCAGCTGAAGAGCAATGGGACTTATTAAATTATCTCTCAGTTCTCTGTCTATATCTTTGAAATAAGGTATTATGATTACTTACATTATTTACACTATTCGGACTGTTATCGTCATCTTCATCGCCATATTAACAATGTTTCAGATGTTCTACACTTTGGCCTCCATACACAGACATCCTCATGAACACGTGGCCCAGTGGATAAAGGCATTGCTTAGATACAGTGACCAAAGCTCCAAAAGTTTTGAGTTCAATACCAGGCTGCAGCAGTTGGGAACCAAAACTTGGAGAGCTGGGTTAAATGGAAATAACAGAGATATCTGGTAGAGATATGGCACCTGGAACTAGAACAATCGCTATTAGTGGAGGAAGTAAATGGTTTGGTCCGCCATTTGAATCACCTGAAGAAGGCTGGAGTGTACAACACCCAAATGTTGTTAATATGCCAATGAAGATGAGGACAACTGTCTGAACAATGTAAACAATGAAAGTAATCTCTCAGGTCTTTTTGTATTAGACACAATAACCTTGCTGAATGGAGGGTAAGTGTCAAGCTAGCAGATGGCCAAACAAATGGGAATGTAGTATACTCTTGTAAAATGGTCATGAATATTGTTTTGTTTTGTTTTTTAATCAAAAGTAGAAATTAGTCTTTTAATGTCTGTGTTTAACCTCTGAAAGCTTTGGGTAGCTTTAATAAGTTCAGCAGCACCAGCAACTCAAAATCTTGCTTTACACTCAGCACCTATGACACTTTTAATCTCAACAACTGAGTTGGGTAAGTTTTTAGATTTCCCAAGATGACCTAAATCATGCCACACCAGTAGGATATTAATCTATGTGAAGGTTTGTAAGCTTCTGTTGATCTTGACTGATCATCCCACAGTTGGACTGAAAAAGCATTTCAGAGGAACATTATCTATACCACACTTACAAATCATATCAAAATCATAGCAATATAATTCCATATTCCCATGTAATATTATTTTATAACTTTTCATCTCATTTTCATGCTGTTTATCATACATGTAACACACTGACTGTAGATTTATCCTTATTGGAAAATGACTTCCTCTTAAATAAATAATGTGTCCAGTGTCTCACAGCTGCTATAATTGTTTAGGCTTCCTTTTCAATAACAGCACCACATGTTATACTGAATTTTGTAGCGAAATTAAAAAGAATGCAATTGGTTTAGTGGTCTGAATTAGTGCAACTGAAATGGCATTTTTTGAAGCATTTGTTTCAACTTCAAATTCATCTTTAAGTTGTATACCTTAATTGATGAGTTTTATAATAGCATTTTCAGTATCTTTTTTGGGTGCATGATAAGATTTTATATAGGAAAGTCTATCATGTATATTTCATGATGTTGTGGACCCAGAATAGGTCCGAAAGAAAACTCCAACTCAGCAATTTAGTGAAAACATATTAAACAAACGAATGAATACAAAAGTGTTGCACGTCTGACTTTACGGCAAAGTACAATAGTCAACTCGTCAACTGTAGACAGCTCTCCTGAGAGGCATAATCTCCCCGTATATATAGTAATAGGATGAGTTCATTTAGTCCGTAAAGGTAGGTTCCATAACACCCCCATCCAAGCCTTTACCTCCACAGGTGTCTCAATATCGTCTCCTTTTTGGATTGATGACTAGAGGGCCCGTGGACTTCTGCTTTCTTTTAGATCGTCCACGGTTCTGGAGCTGCTTGGGGTATTTGAATGTTGAATGTGTTGTAAATGGTATCCATAACTACTTCTTCTTCCTGGGGAATACTGTTGCAGTCATCCAACAGTCGTTTCCTGATTTGATTCAAGTATTTCTTATGAGAGAAACGAGCACCTTGGTTTATGTAGACCATATTTCCAATCCCCTTTTCTATCATACCAGGTTCCCAGAAAGATGTACTATTTTTAAACATCTTGAAGAATACTTTTTCCCCTAGGCTGTATTTTTTCCTTGGTACAATAGAGGTTGGACCTTGTTTTGTTTGTTTGTTTGGGCAGCAATTTATCAAAAACGGATCTTACTTTACGCGCAAACATTATTTCTGCCGGAGATAGTGAAGCTGGCATGTTAACATTTGGCGTGATCCTGTAAACTTGTAAAAATTGCTGCAGAGCGTTTTCCTTTGGGGTGCTGCAAGCTTTTTTCAGGGCTCTTTTTAGGATGTCTTCGAAGCATTCTGCTTGACCATTCGACCTCTGGGGATATGGGGGGGTGCGTAATGTGTTTTATCTGAAAAATCTCACAGAACTCTTTAAAGTCGGTTGAAGTAAATTGACTTCCATTGTCACTGACGAAGCAATCTACTACCCCAAAACGAAGGATAAGTCATGAAGGTAGCTTATTGTTGCCTTCGTAGTTGGATTTTTACATCGGAACACTTCTGGCCTATTTTGAATAACTATCTACTACAATTAGATAATAGAACCCTCTAGTGGATCCGCAAAGTCCACATGGATCCTTGACCAAGGTCGGTTTGTCTTTGGCCATGGTTTATGTGTGATAGTTGTGTTTTTGCCGCCAATGCACAGTCCTTGCATGTGTTGACCATATTTTCGATGTCCTGGTCCATTTTAGGCCAGTATAACGTATCTGCGCATTAGACTTTTCATCCTATTTATCCCCGGATGCCCAATGTGAAAATCCTTCAGAATTCTCTTCTGTAGGTTTTTTGGAATGAAAACTCTCTCGCTGTATAGCAGTACCTTGTCACATAAGGAAAACTGTCTGATATGTGTTGGTCCTTCTCTAAAACTTTTGTTTTTGTTGCACTAATGAATTCATCATTGCGGGCTTCATGTTTTATTTCTTGTAGCGTCACAGGAAGTGCTACACAATAAAGTTTTTATTTCCCCCTCCGTTCGTAGTGAAGCGATCACAGAATCTTCTAAGGGTTCCCTATGTCTTGGAACCAGTCTAGAATGTCCGTCAGTGTGACAGATTTTTCCGAGGGAAGGTATTCCAACTTGAAGTTGTAACTTAGGAGAATTGTTCCCCACCTCAGCAGTCTGTTTGCCGTATAACTGGGTAATCCTTTTTTTGACCCGAAAATACTAAGTAGCAGTTTATGATCCGTTTGTAATGTGAAAAATCTTCCGTGTATGTAACGGTAAAATTTCGTGACTACAAAAATGATTGCTAATGCTTCTTTTTCTATTTGGGAATAGTTTTTTTTCCACTGGGAGCAGGGTCCTTGATGCATGAGCGATGGGCTTTTGCATTCTATCTGGCATTTTATGAAGGATGCATGCTCCTATTCCATGTGAGCTTGCGTCGCTAGCAGCAATGATCTCAAGGTTGGGGTTGTAGTGCGTAAGGAATAAATCTGATGTTAGGACTTTGATAGTTTTCTTGAATGCCTCCTGGCATTCGGGTGTCCATTCCCAAACCTTATCTTTTCTTAAAAGCTCGTTCAGCAGGGCACGGAGGTTATGCATGTTTGGGATAAAAGCTTGGTAGTAGTTCACTAACCCCAAAAAGCTCTGTAGCGCTGTGATGTTTTCAGGAGCCAGCATGTCCTTAATTGCAATGGCCCTTTCTGGGTCCGGTCTCCTACTGTCTTTGTCTATGATGTGACCCAAATATTTGATTTCTTTCATGAAGAAGTCACATTTGCCTTCCTTTATTTTGAAGCCATAGTCTTGTATTCGTGAAAATACTTTGTGGATGTGTTCCCGGTGTTGTTCCAAGCTTTTACTGTTTATCAAGATGTCGTCTAGGTAAGCCATTGAAAAGTCAAGTCCACCCAGCATGGTGTCCATAACCTGCTGAAAAATGGCTGGTGCGACTTTGACTCCAAATGCAAGCCTTTCAAATTTGTATAAGCCTCTATGTGTATTTATGCATAGTAATTTTGAGCTTCCTTCCTCAACGGGTATCTGGAGATAAGCTTCGCTGAGATCGATTTTTGAAAAGAACTTGCCTCCATTAAGTTTTGTAAAAACTTCTTCCAGGCTTGGAAGTGGGTAGTGATAATCTTTTAGTGCTGTGTTTAGTCCAGTAGAAAAATCTGCGCACACGCGGATTTCCTTAGATTTCTTCGCATACACTACTGGTGCTGCCCACTGGCTATATTCCACTTTAGATAAAATGCCAGTCTCTACAAGTCTGTCTAATTCCTTGTCTATTTCCTCTAACGAGGCGAAAGGCAGATTCCTTTTTTTTCTTAAATATTGGTTGAGTGTTCTCTTTTAGCTCAAATTTTGCTGACATCTTTTTGCATCTACCAAGGCCAGACGAAAAGACCTCGGGGAAGGTTTCTTTTAATTCATATTTTAGTTTATCTGACTTTCTATTTTCCGAAAAAATGTATTAATTGGAAAATCCCACAGATTGAACCGCTGCATCCAATCTGTGCCAAATAGATTGTCTGTGTTTTTTAACATGAACATTTTCAATTTTTTGGTTGTTCCGTTCAAAGTAACGTTGGCAATGTCAAAATCAAGTGAAGGTGATTGTATCGCATCGAGTGTAGGTCTGGACAATGCATCGGCAACAGTATTGTTCTGTCCTTTTAAGAATCGAATGTCCAACGTGAATTGACTGATGTAGTCAAAGTAACAGATGTCTCGAGGATTGAGTTTGTCAGACTTCGCGTGTAATGTGTAAGTCAGCGGCTTGTGATCGGTGAAAATAGTAATGTCCCGACCTTCTAGGATGTGTCTATAATGCCATATCACCAGGTAAACGGCAAGTAATTCCCTAGAAAAGGTACTGTACTTCTTCTGAGCATAGTTCAATTTAAGTGAGAAAAACGACAAAGGTGTCTCGATACCATTCGTAATTTGGTGTAACACTGCACCAATTGTATCAGCTGATGCATCAGTAGTTAGGGTGAGTTTAGTATCCTCTGATGAGGTTATATATGTCAACTTAGCATAGTTCTGAAGTGCATCTTTCGCTTTTTGAAAAGAATTAAGTTCGTCTCAGGATAGAGATATCTGCGAATTTTTCTTTCTATGCTGGGATAAAATATTTGTTAGTGGTAATAGTATCGCCGCGCAATTTGGGATAAACTGTCGGTAATAGTTTATCATTCCCAAGAATCTCCGTAATTGTTATAGCATTGAAGATGGAGGATAATTCGCTATCGCAGTAATTTTCTGATCAAGGGGAGTCAATCCATGTTGGTCTAAAACATGTCCGAGAAAAGTTAAACTCGGAACTGCAAAAACACATTTAACAATGTTAATTTTTAATCTATAATGCTGTAACCTTCGGAGAATCACATGTAAATGCTCACAATGTTCTTTGTGTGCTTTACTTGCTATCAGCACGTCGTCAATATAAGCATACGCATAGGGCATTCCACATAGAACTTCATCAATCAATCTTTGAAAAGACTGTGCTGCGTTACACAGACCAAAGGGCATTCTTGTGAATTCGAAGAGGCCAAAAGGTGTTGTAATGGCTGTTTTTGGTATGTCAGCTTCCTCAATGGGGATTTGGTAATATGTTTTTTTTAAATCAAGCTTAGTGAATACCTTAGCGCCTTCCAACGAAAGGGCGAAATCCTTAATATGTGGGATTGGGTACTTGTCCATGACGGTCTGTCCATTTAACAATCTATAGTCGCCACACGGACGCCAACTGGCTGAGTTGGCTTTAGATACCATATGTAGGGGACTGGCATAAGGACTAGCTGAAGGTCGAATTACTCCCAATTGGAGCATGTTGTCAAATTCATCACGAGCTATTTGTAGTTTGCTCAGATGGAGTCGGCAAGGTTGTGAATGGACTGGAAGTCCTGTTGTTTTAAAAGCATGAGTGGCATGGTGCTTCACAGGTTTGGTATGGGCTGACGGTGAAATTAGTGATTGGTACTGATGTATTATCTATAACGGTAATCAGACCGATTGTCGAATATTTAGAAACAAAACTGCAACGTTGTAAGTTAGTGTTGGTTAAGGTTCGTGACGCTAACTCGACAGACAGTTTATAGTGAGTTAAAAAATCTGCTCCTATGATTGGCATTTTGACATCTGCGACTGTAAGAGTCCAGGTGAAGTCACGTCTAAGGCCAATGTCCAGCGTTAATGTTTGCTGACCATACGTGGTGATTGAAGTACCATTAGCTGCTTCTAGTTTAAAAGACGTATGTTTGACCAGAGCTTGTCTATTACAATGTTTCAGGGGCAAAACACTTATTTGTGCACCAGTGTCGATCAGGAAATCCAAACTGCTTTTTTTATCATGGATATAGAAGAGGCAATTTGTTTTGAAATATCTGGCACCAGCGTCTCTACTGGGTGCCAGCGACTCCGTTTCCCGACTGTTTGTTCAAAGGTAATGTACATGGTGGTCAGCATTCATTCGCGCGTGTGCCAAAATTTTCATGATACCAGCAATTAGCATGTTGGTAGTAATGACTAGGGTGTCGGTAATTATGGCAAGATGTCGATCGTGAACCACGGTGTCTGTGTCGAGCAAAATTATTTCTCTGACTTTCATGTGGTTTCTTCTGTAGATCTTAAAGTTGTAAAGACATTTTTTTGAGTTCCAGTGACAATTTTTGTATTTGTTGATTGATGTCTGGCACAAGGCCATCTATGGTATACGTTGAGGAAATTTGTCGTACTGGGGCGGTATCAGCTACTTTGTTGGCTATGATCGCTAATTTTTGGATGTCGACTTAATCTGATAGTGCTGCTAAGATGCGTACCATTTCTTTCGAATCACCGATCGTTACATTAGTTAGGAGATCTTGTATTTTCCTCTCTTCTGAGAATCCAGTTCTATGAAGAATAGCTTGTTTAAGGGTTTCATACAGCGTATCGGTCGGTAGAGAAGTTAGTATGTCAGCTACTTCGGCTGCTACCTCCGCAGGTAGTTTCTCCACTACGGATGCAAACTTTGACTGTTGGGAAGGTACATGGCTGGTTTGAAATATTGCTTCTAACTGTAGAAACCAAGTATGAACACTGGGATTGAATGCAGGCATCTCAAACCTGATTGCTGTTTCTGTAAGAGGGACTGGGTCTGCCATTTAGGTAGATGTGATTTGGAGGAAAAAATTTCAGTATATCTTTTCGTTTTCTTTTCTGGAAAATTGCTGGTGACCGTTATAACGTGGATATTAAAAAAGTGTTTTCATTCTTGCATAATGGCTGGGAAGTTAAGATCACAATGAAATTTCTTTGGTTTGAGTAAATGCTCCATAGAGTTGGATCTGTTCTCCAAATCAGGTAGATTATCAATTTTTAGCATTTCATTTTAATTTTCTCATGAAGATTTGTGTGGGAATACTTGAAAACAAAGAATTCCATGTCGTCATGTCATTCGTCTTGATTGTGTTCATATGAAGTTGGCTTCTTGATGTATTAGCATATTTAATAATTCTTAATATAAAGTTGTCATGGGTTAATTGTTAGTCATTCAGAGAGGATAGGAGAAAATATTTTCAGTGAGGATCAGAGTAGTTTGCTAAAATATTGTTTGCATATGGCAGGCGAGGCAGTGAGATGGACAGGTGATTGTTATGTTTCTAATTTTTTTTTTTTTTCAAAAGCTTTTCACCACAAGCAAGGTGGGAGTGCCATTACCATGCAAGGGCTTACAAAGAGTGAGAGTAAGAGTAAAGAGGGATGTTTGAGGAAAAGATAAAGAGAAGGACGGGGACCAAGGTATCAGAAAATGTCAATTGACATTATATTTGAACATGTGAAGATTATAGCTATCAGGGATGCAAGTTATGAAAATTAATTTCAGATGTGATTGTAGTTTTCAAAGGATGTATGTCAATTCATGTTTTCTTGTATATTGGATCAGAATTTATTTGTTCTATTATGACCTTATTGCAAATTGGGAAAATATTGTCACCGTCAGTTTTTGATTTGATCTTTTTTTTTCTCCTTCAATTGCCACCATATTTGCTTTTTGTTTTGAAAGTATCCACCTGAACTTTTATTTCAATTCTATTAATGGTAGATCCACTATGCTATTGCAGAGAATGTTCTTAATTCCTTTCTCAGCTCTTAGTGCTGAAATTGCCATTTTTTCTAGAGGCTCACTAATTTAGGTATGAGTCTCGAAAAACCATCTGCTTGACCTAGCTTTTTTGATGGCAGTAATTCCATTTTAGAATTGTAATTCAACATAATTGTCCCCCCATCTTTGTAGTCAATTCACTGTATGTATCATGACACCCTTTCTGACCCAAAAATAGATAACAATGAATGTTGATCTGTGTGTTGGGTGAACCTTCTACCGTGGATGAATTTGTGAAAGTTATTTCCCAGAAAAAATTATTCCCAAGCCACTTTTTCTATCTGGCTATAATTCTTGTTAGGAAAGTCCTAGAAGCCCTAATCAATTTTGAATTGGCTCGTCATCTCTCATTGCAGGGCCTTTTCTCAGACATGCAATACGGCTTTCAATCATCTAAGTCAGCTGCTGATGTAATGACGATATTTGCAGGAAAAGTTATGATGCTCTAGATAAAAACAGTGAAGCTCGAGGTGTCGCATTGGACATGTCGAAAGCCTTTGAGAAGTGGTGTTTAATCTTCATATTCTTTATTTTACAATATTTAGGCATTGCCAAAGTGAATTGAACAATGAACTTCATTCACTGAAAATTTTACATTAAGATAATAGTTTCCTCAAGTGACAATTCATTCCATTTTTTCAGCAGGATGTAATTCATGTATTTTTTGTGGGCACTAACTTTCTTAGTAACTGGTGCACATTTTTCTCACTAGAACAGCTTATTAACAGTTTTTTATAGATTTCCTCATAGACTCTGTAGTATGCTGTAAATGTAATCTCTTCATCAGGATTATATTTAAATTTGCCAAATGCATTACTAATCACTCCTGTGATAAAAAAGTAGACATGTTTTCAATACTTTTACTCTTCATAAAACGTTCTAATATTTTTACTGTTGTTCTTGTTATCTCAACAATGGTTGCTGGAATTGTTGTTGCTGTTCTTGTTCTGGTTGTCATTGTTCTTGTTATTGTTTTATTAAATCCAATATTACTGCTTTCAAGTCCTGCATTTTTAATTGTTTGACTTGAAAAGTTACTTCCAATGTATATTTCTGATGATTTAATGTACTCTTGTTTCCAGCATAATTTTTTTTTCTACATACTGATTTCACAAGTTACAAAAATCTGAATGTTTGTCCACCACTATTATTATAAATAATGTATCATCCTCATCATCAACTGTTGTGATATTGATTCTGGCATGACACAACACTTAATTAAACAGACTCAGTCATGATTATAGTAATCAATACTCTGCTAGACAAGTCACTGCAATACTATTACGTTTTTCCTCCTAGATCATTACCCAGGACGACTGTATTATCAATGGATCATTCCATTCATGATAGTAAGGCGGGTAACTTGATCTTACAACAACAGATATATATCATTACATTTATGATATTTGTTCCATTTGTATTGATGCCTTAATCTTCCTTATCAATGTTTCATGACAGGCAATATGTGGTTTGGTGATAATGTCTTTTGTCAGATACTTAAAATTAAGGAAATATTTAGTTTCATGTTGGAAACTAATGAAGATACATTACTGTGTTATTGTTTCATTCTTGATATTTAAGTTCACATTGGAGTTTCCTTTCATAATGGAAATGATTCAAGTGACTACAAAGTCATCATAGTGAAAAAAATTTATTTAGTTTAATTTTTGGAATATTATATGATATTTAAATATTATATATAAATCATGTTTATACTTTATTTCCAAGTTTATTTCTGAATTCATCAAATGAACTTTGATGCATTAAATTGATCTCTCATTTTCATTTGCTATCACTTACACTTCCTCTCAGTGTAGATTTAAATACTATTCATCTCTTTCTGCTTTCACTCACTCTTTCTCTCACACTGTCTGTCTGTCTCTCCTTTCTTATATACACACAGATACACATACACACATATATATACATAACTTGAAGTAGTGTGAAAGATTGATTGATTGTTACAAAAATGAGAGGCGTATATTCTTATTAGACTATTTATGTAAATCAGGAAGAGGGTTGATTCGAGAACTGATTGCTATGTGGAGACAGTGTTGGCCACCAGCACCTCAAAGGACAAGCCATTAATAGCTAGCTTCAGTGATGTACCTGTTAGGAATTATATTATAATAGAGAAAACCCTTCCAGTGATTCCATAGCTGGAGTGCTTGTATAGAAAATCTTTGTGCCACGCATTGTTGAAGACCTTTGAGATATCTTATGTTATTGTCCTTTTGCTATGTGTGACATTAAGAGCCTCACTAATTCTGTGT
The DNA here is from genome assembly GCA_964036315.1 of Acanthosepion esculentum. Taxonomy (NCBI): domain Eukaryota; kingdom Metazoa; phylum Mollusca; class Cephalopoda; order Sepiida; family Sepiidae; genus Acanthosepion; species Acanthosepion esculentum. The sequence goes on from OZ038490.1 coordinate 43,686,913, forward strand.
TTGATGGTAGTTAGTATGTCAGCAATGAATCGGGCTGATCAAAACTACTACTGCTTGTCGCCCAAGAGTTTTTTCCTATCCAGTTGCTCAGCGAGACTCGTGTTGATTACAGTCTCAAAAAGCTGACTGATGATACAGTGAATTCAAATGGGTGTATACTGAGAGGAGAAGGATCAGTCTTCAATGCCGGGAATATGCTTGCCACCTTCTACTGGCTCAGAAATGATTTCTCCTGCAAGCAGTGGTTAAATAACTTTGTTAGAATGAAGGATAATTCTTGGTTGATATTCTTCAGGATTACCACTGGAAGTTTGTCTTGGGTAGTGGCTTTTTTGGGGTTAAGCTTTTGATTATTCTACAGACTTCTCTTACTGAAGTGAATATATTGCTGAGATTCTGCTCAGTGAGACATGGGGCGATCAGGAGGGTGTAGCCTGTGTCATCTAATGTTGATTTTGAGGCAAAGATTGAAGCAAAGATCTTCACCTTATCTGTCAAGGAGTATACAACATCGGGGCCATTTATAATAATGGGCACAGCTACTTTTCTCTGTTGATAATTTCATTGATGACCTTCCAGAAATTGCCTGAACAGATCACATGTATCTGCACTTTGCATTTTCCAGGACTCTCTTATGGCGATAGGGGTGGGTTCTGAAAGGAGTAAGGGCCAGACTACACTACGTATTGAAATAGATTTTGAAGTAGTGTTTCCGAAGAGCTATGGCTGCAGGACATTCAGTGGAAAACCATTTGGCGATTCGAGCTGTATTTTTGGAGGCAGCATGTTTGAAGAAGGTTGGGTGAGGAGCTTCCGTCATACAGAACTGAAAGTTGTCCCAGTCTACCTGCACATAGTGAAAACTGTACTATGGAATGGTAAATTGAGGGATCGCATTGGTTTGGAGTCAATCTGGACACTAACTAGGGAATGATCTGATGTTCCAATGAGGTGCTAAAACTTTTGCTGAGCATTTATCCGCGAGGTATGTTAGAGAAGGTTCATGTACTGTCCCTTGGTATCCAGGAACTGCTTTGAGTCATCAATGATTATGAGAATTTATGTTTCGTTGTGTATAAGATGTGGTTTATTTGTTCTTCTATTTATCTACAGCAATATATATCCGTGAAGAAGAAATTACCTATGAGAACCTTGATAATGCTGATGTGCTGATTGAATCAGCAACAAATTATGATGGAATTAGAAACATATTTGTTGGCAATAAAATTTTTGAGTTTTCCAAACTGGATCAAACTCCATCTCTTAATCTGACTTTCATGAACTCCAAACTGAGTCATAAATTTTCAGATCACTGAAGGTGTCATTTTACTAATGTATGTTGCTGTTTTTGAAAACTCCATTTCAGAACTATATCTGAACAACAGCCTGGAATTATTTCCAAGAGAATCTGCTACTTGTACCCATTTACTGAATGTTCTAATATGATAGTAATAAACTTTTATTTTAATGGGAAGTGATGTGGTTGCCACTGACACAATGCCATTGAAATAACAAATCTTTATGAAAATCTTTTGAACTCTTGAAGATCAATATAGGTACATTTGTACCATTATTGCAAAACCCTCTAAATCTACTCAGTGTATAGCAACTTTTACAACAGGCATTAAGAATGAACTCAAAGTAGTTTCTGAAGATATCATGACTAACATATTAAGTTTAGGTGGAGCAAATGCAGTTAACGCCTTGTCATCTTACATTTGTGAAGCAAATGTTTGCATGCAGCTTAAACATATCGTGGATGATTTGTAAATACCATAAGTGAAAATCATCATTGTCTTAAAAGAGATAGAGAGAGATATATATTTAGAGGTGATTCTGTAATAACTTCTTTTAGATGCGCTCATAGGCTAATTTGTCTGATTAAACCTGTACAGGGCAGAATATTGCTCTCAGCATTCTTGCTTGATTGAACATTGTGGTCATGTGTAGCCTTCTATTTTCCAGTAATCATTGACAAAGCAAAGTTGAGTAGAAACCACATATAAAACTATCTCTGATGCATTCTTCCCACTATGGAGATGCAGTTACTGCTTTAAGATGAAATCCTTGCTTAATTCATTTACAGCCTGAAAATATTCATCTATAGCCTTTTTTGTGTAACATGCTGATTGCATTTTCATATGTATTATATGCAAATATGTTGAAAGATTTATGTAGCTGAAGCCTGTCTAGATTATTGACTTGTAAATAAGGAAGATTAATGTGTGGAAAAACATGAAAATAAAGAATTCCATGTGTTCATTTCATTCCTCTTGCACCTGGTGATATGAAGTTGCCTTCTTGATGCATTACCATATTTAATAATTGTTAATGGAGAGCGCTTATCAGTTAATTGTGAAACTTGCAGAGATGACTGAAGAATATATTTTCAGTAATGATTGAAGTGGTGTACTCAAATGTTGTTTCCATTTGGCTGGAAAAGGTTGTGTGAATGTCTGCTTGATTATTATGAAAATGAATTTCAATTGTGGTTGTTCTTGCAAAAGTATTTATGACAATTTATGTTTTGTGGTTGTGTATAAGATGTGATTTATTTGTTCTTTTATTTATCCACAGCAATATGTATCCATGAAGAAGAAATTACTTATGAGAACCTTGACAATGCTAATGTGATGATTGAGCCAACAACAAATCTTGATGGAATTAGAAACATAGTTGTTGGCGATAAACTTTTCAAGTTTTCCAAACTGGATCAAACTCCAACTCTAAATGTGACCTTCATGAACCCCAAACGTCCACTTCGCATGCAGCTTGTGAACGCCACAAATGTAGCTCATTATAATATAACTCTTATTTATACAAATGGTAGTATTGATGTGTTTACGGTAAGTAAATTGCTTTTCACATGAAATCTAACTTGTTCTTTTGTATTGTATACTTATTTAAATTTTAATGATATCTTGCAACTTAAGGAAAGTTAAAATATGTCCTGAATTATTGGTAGAATAATAATGGTATATGAGAATATTACTTAATGTACGATAATGGACAGATTACCTGGTACTAAGTGCAGAAGTTTTTCATTAAATGTGGGAAAGTATGCCCAATAAGCTTGCTGGAATAGTGAGTGTTGTCAATTTTACACATATACCTGGCATTAATATTGTTTTTAGGCAATGAACCTCATTAATCATTATTGATTCTGTCCAGATTATATCAAATAAGAGTAAGTAAACTCATCTTTTTCTTTGACTTTAATATAGTATATCATGCCAAATACCCCAAAGATGTTACCACAATATCAAGAATTGAAAAACCTCATAATTACTATTAAGAAAGAAGATCCAAGTAAAAGTGTAGAAACAGAACTGAGTGTGGATCTTTGTAGTAAAATCAGTAAGTATATTTCTTGTGATATTCAAAATTAGCTTCCTTCAAGTATTTAGAAATTGATATTTATATGTAAAAATTGATTTCAAATAAATTGATCTATCTATATGTTTTACCAGGTACAAGTATTCCAACAACAATACCAACAACCATTGCAACAACCGTTCCTACAACTGTTCCAACCACTATAGCAACAACAATTCCAACAACGGTGCCTACAACTGTTCCAACCACTATACCAACAACCATTGCAACAACCATGCCTACAACTGTTCCAACCACTATACCTACAACAATTCCAACAACAGTTCCTACAACTGTTCCAACCACTATAGCAACAACAATTCCAACAACCATTCCTACAACTGTTCCAACCACGATAGCAACAACAATTCCAACAACTGTGCCTACAACTGTTCCAACCACTATACCAACAACAATTGCAACAACGGTGCCTACAACTGTTCCAACCACAATACCAACAACAATTGCAACAACAGTGCCTACAACTATTCCAACCACAATACCAACAACAATTCCAACAACAATATATACAACAAGTATGTTCTTATTAATCTGTCTTTTGTCATTATTTTTAAGATGTCTTTTTTATTGATGATTTGCTTGCTCTTCATTTTCTAGTGATTCAAAATAGCTTATATATACATGTCACCTGTAGAGGACTGAGCCCAGAGATCCTAACCAAGATGGTACTGTGGCAGCTGAAGAGCAATGGGACTTATTAAATTATCTCTCAGTTCTCTGTCTATATCTTTGAAATAAGGTATTATGATTACTTACATTATTTACACTATTCGGACTGTTATCGTCATCTTCATCGCCATATTAACAATGTTTCAGATGTTCTACACTTTGGCCTCCATACACAGACATCCTCATGGACACATGCCCCAGTGGATAAAGGCATTGCTTAGATACAGTGACCAAAGCCCCAAAGAATTTTGATTTCTATTCCAGGCTGCAGCAGTTGGGAACCAAAACTTGGAGAGTTGGGTTAAATGGAAATAACAGTCTTCTGGTAGAGGTATGGCACGTGGAACTAGAACAATCACAATTGGTGGAGGAAGTAAATGGTTTGGTCTACAATTTGAATCACCTGAAGAAGGCCGGAGCGTACAACACCCAAACGTTGTGAATATTCCAATGAAGATGAGGACAACAGTCCAAATAACGTAAACAATGAAAGTAATCTCTCAGGTCTTTTTGTATTAGACACGATAACCTTGCTGAATGGAGGGTAAGTGTCAAGCTAGCAGAAGGACAAACAAATGGGAATGTAGTATACACTTGTAAAATGCTCAGGAATATTGTTTTGTTTTGTTTTGTTTTTTAATCAAAAGTAGAAATTAGTCTTTTAATGTCTGTGTTTAACCTCTGAAAGTTTTTGGTAGCTTTAATAAGTTCAGTAGCACCAGAAACTCAAAATCTTGCTTTACACTCAGCACCTATGACACTTCTAATCTCATCAGCTGAGTTGGGTAAGTTTTTAGATTTCCCAAGAAGACATAAATCATGCCACACCACATAGGACATCGATCTCTGTGAAGGTTTGTAAGCTTCTGTTGATCTTGACTGATCATCCCACAGTTGGACTGAAAAAGCATTTCAGAGGAACATTATCTATACCACACTTACAAATCATATCAAAATCATAGCAATATAATTCCATATTCCAATGTAATATTATTTTATAACTTTTCATCTCATTTTTATGCTTTTTATCATACATGTAACACACTGACTGTAGATTTATCCTTATTGGAAAATGACTTCCTCTTAAATAAATAATGTGTCCAGTGTCTCACAGCTGCTATAATTGTTTAGGCTTCCTTTTCAATAACAGCACCACATGTTATACTGAATTCTGTAGTGAAATTAAAAAGAATGCAATTGGTTTAGCCGTCTGAAACAGGGCAACTGAAGTGGCATTTTTTGAAGCATTTCTTTCGACTTCAAGTTCATCTTTAAGTTGTATACCTTAATTGATGAATTTTACAATAGCATTTTCAATATCTTTTTTGGGTGCATTATAAGTTTTTATATAGGAAAGTCTATCATGTTTATTTCATGTGATTCCATCTATCAGGATATTGTCTAAATAAGCAAATGTCTCTCCCAAGGAATCCTCTGAAATAAATGATTCCATAATGCTCTGAAAAAATTCCAATGCTTTAGATCCTCCCAAGTGGACTTGAGAAAATTTGTAAAAGCCACTATTTGCTTCAAATGCTGAATAAGGTTTTTTCTTGTCTTTTGATGGGAATTTGTGTTCAATAGAAATCTATTGTGCTCATTTAGGTGAGTTACTGGACTCTATAATGTGCTCTTGTAATATTTCTATATTTCATCAATCTATGCCTATTGCATGCATATTAAGATGATTTTGCAGACACACACAGATACATTTACAGGTCATTCTGTAATATCTTGTTTTAGATGTGCTCATCAGCTATTGTGCCTGATTAAACCTGTGCAGGGCAGAATGTTGCTTTCTGCATTCTTGCTTCATTGAACATTGTGGCCATGTCTAGCCTTCTATTTTTCAATAATCATTGACAAAGCAAAGTTGAGTAGAAACTACATATAAAAGCACCTCTGATGCTTTCTTCCCACTACAGAAATGCAGTTACTGCTTTAAGATGAAATCCTTGCTTAATTCATTTACAGCCTGGAAATATCCATCTACAGTCTTTTGTGTCCAACAAAAAGTTCATTTCTTGCTTTGACATACTGCGAGTATAATGTGTTTATTGCATTTTCATACGTAGAATACTCAAATATGCCAAAAGGTTTAGGAATGTGAAGCCTGCTGAGGTTATCCACTTGTAAAGAAGCAAGATAATTTTCAAATTTGTGACAAAGTGTTTTCATTCTTGCATAATAACTGGGAAGTTAAGATCACAATGAAATTTGCTTGGTTTGAGTAAATGCTACATAGAGTTGGATCTGTTCTCCAAATCAGGTAGATTATCAATTTTTTGCATTTCACTTTAATTTTCTCATGAAGATTTGTGTGGGAATATTTGAAAACAAAGAATTCCATGTCGTTATGTCATTCGTCTTGATTGTGTTCATATGAAGTTGGCTTCTTGATGTATTAGCATATTTAATAATTCTTAATATAAAGTTGTCATGGGTTAATTGTTAGTCATTCAGAGAGGATAGGAGAAAATATTTTCAGTGAGGATCAGAGTAGTTTGCTAAAATATTGTTTGCATATGGCAGGCGAGGCAGTGAGATGGACAGGTGATTGTTATGTTTTTAATTTTTTTTTTTTTTCAAAAGCTTTTCACCACAAGCAAGGTGGGAGTGCCATTACCATGCAAGGGCTTACAAAGAGTGAGAGTAAGAGTAAAGAGGGATGTTTGAGGAAAAGATAACGAAATGGACGGGGACCAAGGTATCAGAAGATGTCAATTGACTTTATATTTGAACATTTGAACATTACAGCTATTAGGGATGCAGGTTATGAAATTTAATTGCAGATATGATTGTAGTTTTCAAAGGATGTATGTCAATTCATGTTTTCTTGTATATTGGGTCAGAATTTATTTGTTCTTTTATTTATCTACAGCAATATGTATCCATGAAGAAGAAATTACCTATGAGAACCTTGACAATGCTAATGTGATGATTGAGCCAACAACAAATCTTGATGGAATTAGAAACATAGTTGTTGGCGATAAACTTTTCAAGTTTTCCAAACTGGATCAAATTCCAACTCTAAATGTGACTTTCATGAACCCCAAACGTCCACTTCGCATGCAGCTTGTGAACGCCACAAATGTGGCTCATTATAATATAACTCTTATTTATACAAATGGTAGTATTGATGAGTTTACGGTAAGTAAATTACTTTTCACATGAAATCTAACTTGTTTTTTTGGCATTTTATACTAATTTAGATTTGAATGAAATCTTGCAACTTAAGGAAAGTTAAAATATATCCTGAATTATTGGTAGAATAATAATGGTATATGAGAATATTACTTAATGTACGATAATGGACAGATTACCTGGTACTAAGTGCAGAAGTTTTTCATTAAATGTGGGAAAGCATGCCCAATAAGCTTGCTGGAATAGTGAGTGTTGTCAATTTTACACATATACCTTGCATTAATATTGTTTTTAGGCAATGAACCTCATTAATCATTATTGATTCTGTCCAGATTATATCAAATAAGTGTAAGTAAACTCGTCTTTTTCTTTGACTTTAATATAGAATATCATGCCTAATACTCCAATGATGTTACCACAATATCAAGAATTGAAAAACCTCATAATTACTATTAAGAAAGCAGATCCAAGTAAAAGTGTAGAAACAGAACTGAGTGTGGATCTTTGTAGTAAAATCAGTAAGTATATTTCTTGTGATATTCAAAATTAGCTTCCTTCAAGTATTTAGAAATTGATATTTATATGTAAAAATTGATTTCAAATAAATTGATCTATCTATCTATATGTTTTACCAGGTACAAGTATTCCAACAACAATACCAACAACCATTGCAACAACCGTTCCTACAACTGTTCCAACCACTATAGCAACAACAATTCCAACAACGGTGCCTACAACTGTTCCAACCACTATACCAACAACCATTGCAACAACCGTGCCTACAACTGTTCCAACCACTATACCTACAACAATTCCAACAACAGTTCCTACAACTGTTCCAACCACTATAGCAACAACAATTCCAACAACCATTCCTACAACTGTTCCAACCACTATACCAACAACAATTGCAACAACAGTGCCTACAACTGTTCCAACCACTATACCGACAACAATTGCAACAACAGTGCCTACAACTGTTCCAACCACTATACCTACAACAATTCCAACAACCGTGCCTACAACTGTTCCAACCACTATACCTACAACAATTGCAACAACAGTGCCTACAACTGTTCCAACCACAATACCAACAACAATTCCAACAACAATATATACAACAAGTATGTTCTTATTAATCTGTTTTTGTCCTTATTTTTAAGATGTTTTTTTATTGATGATTTGCTTGCTCTTCATTTTCTAGTGATTCAAAATAGCTTATATATACATGTCACCTGTAGAGGACTGAGCCCAGAGATCCTAACCAAGATGGTACTGTGGCAGCTGAAGAGCAATGGGACTTATTAAATTATCTCTCAGTTCTCTGTCTATATCTTTGAAATAAGGTATTATGATTACTTACATTATTTACACTATTCGTCATCTTCATTGCCACATTCACAATGTTTCAGATGTTGTACACTTTGGCCTCCATACACAGACATCCTGATGGACACATGGTCCAGTGGATAAAGGCATTGCTTAGATACAGTGACCAAAGCCCCAAAGAATTTTGAGTTCTATTCCAGGCTGCAGCAGCTGGGAACCAAAACTTGGAGAGTTGGGTTAAATGGAAATAACAGTCTTCTGGTAGAGGTATGGCACGTGGAACTAGAACAATCACAATTGGTGGAGGAAGTAAATGGTTCGGTCTACAATTTGAATCACCTGAAGAAGGCCGGAGCGTACAACACCCAAACGTTTTGAATATTCCAATGAAGATGAGGACAACAGTCCAAATAACGTAAACAATGAAAGTAATCTCTCAGGTCTTTTTGTATTAGACACAATAACCGTGCTGAATGGAGGGTAAGTTTCAAGCCAGCCAAACGCCAAATAAATGGGAATCTAGTATACTCTTGTAAAATGCTCAGGAATATTGTTTTGTTTTGTTTTTTAATCAAAAGTAGAAATTAGTCTTTTAATATCTGAAAGTCTTGGGTAGCTTTAATAAGTTCAGCAGCACCAGCAACTCAAAATCTTGCTTTACACTCTGCACCTATGACACTTTTAATCTCATCAACTGAGTTGGGTAAGTTTTTAGATTTCCCAAGAAGACATAAATCATGCCACACCAGTAGGATATTAATCTATGTGAAGGTTTGTAAGCTTCTGTTGATCTTGACTGATCATCCCACAGTTGGACTGAAATAGCATTTCAGAGGAACATTAACTATACCACACTTACAAATCATATCAAAATCATAGCAATATAATTCCATATTCCAATATAATATTATTTTATAACTTTTCATCTCATTTTCATGCTGTTTATCATACATGTAACACACTGACTGTAGATTTATCCTTATTGGAAAATGACTTCCTCTTAAATAAATAATGTGTCCAGTGTCTCACAGCTGCTATAATTGTTTAGGCTTCCTTTTCAATAACAGCACCACATGTTATACTGAATTCTGTAGTGAAATTAAAAAGAATGCAATTGGTTTAGCCGTCTGAAACAGGGCAACTGAAGTGGCATTTTTTGAAGCATTTCTTTCGACTTCAAGTCCATCTTTAAGTTGTATACCTTAATTGATGAGTTTTACAATAGCATTTTCAATATCTTTTTTGGGTGCATTATAAGTTTTTATATAGGAAAGTCTATCATGTTTATTTCATGTGATTCCATCTATCGGGATATTGTCTAAATAAGCAAATGTCTCTTCCAAGGAATCCTCTGAAATAAATGATTCCATAATGCTCTGAAAAGATTCCAATGCTTTAGATCCTCCCAAGTGGACTTGAGAAAATTTGTAAAAGCCACTATTTGCTTCAAATGCTGAATAAGGTTTTTTCTTGTCTTTTGATGGGAATTTGTGTTCAATAGAAATCTATTGTGCTCATTTAGGTGAGTTACTGGACTCTATAATGTGCTCTTGTAATATTTCTATATTTCATCAATCTATGCCTATTGCATGCATATTATGATGATTTTGCAGACACACACAGATACATTTACATGTCATTCTGTAATATCTTGCTTTAGATGCGCTCATCAGCTATTGTGCCTGATTAAACCTGTGCAGGGCTGAATGTTGCTTTCTGCATTCTTGCTTCATTGAACATTGTGGCCATGTCTAGCCTTCTATTTTTCAATAATCATTGACAAAGCAAAGTTGAGTAGAAACTTCATATGAAAGCACCTCTGATGCTTTCTTCCCACTACAGAAATGCAGTTACTGCTTTAAGATGAAATCCTTGCTTAATTCATTTACAGCCTGGAAATATCCCTCCATAGTCTTTTTTGTCCAACAAAAAGTTCATTTCTTGCTTTGACATACTGCGAGTGTAATGTGTTTATTGCATTTTCATACGTAGAATACTCAAATATGCCAAAAGCTTTAGCAATGTGAAGCCTGCTGAGGTTATTGACTTGTAAAGAAGCAAGATAATTTTCAAATTTGTGAAAAAATGTGTTTTCATTCTTGCATAATAGCTGGGGAATTAAGATCACAATGAAATTTCCTTGGTTTGAGTAAATGCTACATGGAGTTGGATCTGTTCTCCAAATCAGGTAGATTATCAATTTTTTGCATTTCACTTTAATTTTCTCATGAAGATTTGTGTGGGAATACTTGAAAACAAAGAATTCCATGTCGTCATGTCATTCGTCTTGATTGTGTTCATATGAAGTTGGCTTCTTGATGTATTAGCATATTTAATAATTCTTAATATAAAGTTGTCATGGGTTAATTGTTAGTCATTCAGAGAGGATAGGAGAAAATATTTTCAGTGAGGATCAGAGTAGTTTGCTAAAATATTGTTTGCATATGGCAGGCGAGGCAGTGAGATGGACAGGTGATTGTTATGTTTCTAATTTTTTTTTTTTTTCAAAAGCTTTTCACCACAAGCAAGGTGGGAGTGCCATTACCATGCAAGGGCTTACAAAGAGTGAGAGTAAGAGTAAAGAGGGATGTTTGAGGAAAAGATAAAGAGAAGGACGGGGACCAAGGTATCAGAAGATGTCAATTGACATTATATTTGAACATGTGAAGATTATAGCTATCAGGGATGCAAGTTATGAAAATTAATTTCAGATGTGATTGTAGTTTTCAAAGGATGTATGTCAATTCATGTTTTCTTGTATATTGGATCAGAATTTATTTGTTCTATTATGACCTCATTGCAAATTGGGAAAATATTGTCACCGTCAGTTTTTGATTTGATCTTTTTTTTTCTCCTTCAATTGCCACCATATTTGCTTTTTGTTTTGAAAGTATCCACCTGAACTTTTATTTCAATTCTATTAATGGTAGATCCACTATGCTATTGCAGAGAATGTTCTTAATTCCTTTCTCAGCTCTTAGTGCTGAAATTGCCATTTTTTCTAGAGGCTCACTAATTTAGGTATGAGTCTCGAAAAACCATCTGCTTGACCTAGCTTTTTTGATGGCAGTAATTCCATTTTAGAATTGTAATTCAACATAATTGTCCCCCCATCTTTGTAGTCAATTCACTGTATGTATCATGACACCCTTTCTGACCCAAAAATAGATAACAATGAATGTTGATCTGTGAGTTGGGTGAACCTTCTACCGTGGATGAATTTGTGAAAGTTATTTCCCAGAAAAAATTATTCCCAAGCCACTTTTTCTATCTGGCTATAATTCTTGTTAGGAAAGTCCTAGAAGCCCTAATCAATTTTGAATTGGTTCGTCATCTCTCATTGCAGGGCCTTTTCTCAGACATGCAATACGGCTTTCAATCATCTAAGTCAGCTGCTGATGTAATGACGATATTTGCAGGAAAAGTTATGATGCTCTAGATAAAAACAGTGAAGCTCGAGGTGTCGCATTGGACATGTCGAAAGCCTTTGACAGAGTCTGGCATCTGGGTCTTCTCCATTAGCTGAAATGATTTTTCATCTTAAAAGGGCTGTTCCTCTTGAAATGTAGTTCACTGCATCCGTAACATGTTGGGTGTTAGTTCGCTTAACTTGAACGTTTCACATTCCCCATTTACGATACTATGAGAAGTGGTGTTTAATCTTCATATTCTTTATTTTACAATATTTAGGCATTGCCAAAGTGAATTGAACAATGAACTTCATTCACTGAAAATTTTACATTAAGATAATAGTTTCCTCAAGTGACAATTCATTCCATTTTTTCAGCAGGATGTAATTCATGTATTTTTTGTGGGCACTAACTTTCTTAGTAACTGGTGCACATTTTTCTCACTAGAACAGCTTATTAACAGTTTTTTATAGATTTCCTCATAGACTCTGTAGTATGCTGTAAATGTAATCTCTTCATCAGGATTATGTTTAAATTTGCCAAATGCATTTACTACTAACTCCTGTGATAAAAAAGTAGACATGTTTTCAATACTTTTACTCTTCATAAAACGTTCTAATATTTTTACTGTTGTTCTTGTTATCTCAACAATGGTTGCTGGAATTGTTGTTGCTGTTCTTGTTCTGGTTGTCATTGTTCTTGTTATTGTTTTATTAAATCCAATATTACTGCTTTCAAGTCCTGCATTTTTAATTGTTTGACTTGAAAAGTTACTTCCAATGTATATTTCTGATGATTTAATGTACTCTTGTTTCCAGCATAATTTTTTTTTCTACATACTGATTTCACAAGTTACAAAAATCTGAATGTTTGTCCACCACTATTATTATAAATAATGTATCATCCTCATCATCAACTGTTGTGATATTGATTCTGGCATGACACAACACTTAATTAAACAGACTCAGTCGTGATTATAGTAATCAATACTCTGCTAGACAAGTCACTGCAATACTATTACGTTTTTCCTCCTAGATCATTACCCAGGACGACTGTATTATCAATGGATCATTCCATTCATGATAGTAAGGCGGGTAACTTGATCTTACAACAACAGATATATATCATTACATTTATGATATTTGTTCCATTTGTATTGATGCCTTAATCTTCCTTATCAATGTTTCATGACAGGCAATATGTGGTTTGGTGATAATGTCTTTTGTCAGATACTTAAAATTAAGGAAATATTTAGTTTCATGTTGGAAACTAATGAAGATACATTACTGTGTTATTGTTTCATTCTTGATATTTAAGTTCACATTGGAGTTTCCTTTCATAATGGAAATGATTCAAGTGACTACAAAGTCATCATAGTGAAAAAATTTATTTAGTTTAATTTTTGGAATATTATATGATATTTAAATATTATATATAAATCATGTTTATACTTTATTTCCAAGTTTATTTCTGAATTCATCAAATGAACTTTGATGCATTAAATTGATCTCTCATTTTCATTTGCTATCACTTACACTTCCTCTCAGTGTAGATTTAAATACTATTCATCTCTTTCTGCTTTCACTCACTCTTTCTCTCACACTGTCTGTCTGTCTCTCCTTTCTTATATACACACAGATACACATACACACATATATATACATAACTTGAAGTAGTGTGAAAGATTGATTGATTGTTACAAAAATGAGAGGCGTATATTCTTATTAGACTATTTATGTAAATCAGGAAGAGGGTTGATTCGAGAACTGATTGCTATGTGGAGACAGTGTTGGCCACCAGCACCTCAAAGGACAAGCCATTAATAGCTAGCTTCAGTGATGTACCTGTTAGGAATTATATTATAATAGAGAAAACCCTTCCAGTGATTCCATAGCTGGAGTGCTTGTATAGAAAATCTTTGTGCCACGCATTGTTGAAGACCTTTGAGATATCTTATGTTATTGTCCTTTTGCTATGTGTGACATTAAGAGCCTCACTAATTCTGTGTTTGATGGTAGTTAGTATGTCAGCAATGAATCGGGCTGATCAAAACTACTACTGCTTGTCGCCCAAGAGTTTTTTCCTATCCAGTTGCTCAGCGAGACTCGTGTTGATTACAGTCTCAAAAAGCTGACTGATGATACAGTGAATTCAAATGGGTGTATACTGAGAGGAGAAGGATCAGTCTTCAATGCCGGGAATATGCTTGCCACCTTCTACTGGCTCAGAAATGATTTCTCCTGCAAGCAGTGGTTAAATAACTTTGTTAGAATGAAGGATAATTCTTGGTTGATATTCTTCAGGATTACCACTGGAAGTTTGTCTTGGGTAGTGGCTTTTTTGGGGTTAAGCTTTTGATTATTCTACAGACTTCTCTTACTGAAGTGAATATATTGCTGAGATTCTGCTCAGTGAGACATGGGGCGATCAGGAGGGTGTAGCCTGTGTCATCTAATGTTGATTTTGAGGCAAAGATTGAAGCAAAGATCTTCACCTTATCTGTCAAGGAGTATACAACATCGGGGCCATTTATAATAATGGGCACAGCTACTTTTCTCTGTTGATAATTTCATTGATGACCTTCCAGAAATTGCCTGAACAGATCACATGTATCTGCACTTTGCATTTTCCAGGACTCTCTTATGGCGATAGGGGTGGGTTCTGAAAGGAGTAAGGGCCAGACTACACTACGTATTGAAATAGATTTTGAAGTAGTGTTTCCGAAGAGCTATGGCTGCAGGACATTCAGTGGAAAACCATTTGGCGATTCGAGCTGTATTTTTGGAGGCAGCATGTTTGAAGAAGGTTGGGTGAGGAGCTTCCGTCATACAGAACTGAAAGTTGTCCCAGTCTACCTGCACATAGTGAAAACTGTACTATGGAATGGTAAATTGAGGGATCGCATTGGTTTGGAGTCAATCTGGACACTAACTAGGGAATGATCTGATGTTCCAATGAGGTGCTAAAACTTTTGCTGAGCATTTATCCGCGAGGTATGTTAGAGAAGGTTCATGTACTGTCCCTTGGTATCCAGGAACTGCTTTGAGTCATCAATGATTATGAGAATTTATGTTTTGTTGTGTATAAGATGTGGTTTATTTGTTCTTCTATTTATCTACAGCAATATATATCCGTGAAGAAGAAATTACCTATGAGAACCTTGATAATGCTGATGTGCTGATTGAATCAGCAACAAATTATGATGGAATTAGAAACATATTTGTTGGCAATAAAATTTTTGAGTTTTCCAAACTGGATCAAACTCCATCTCTTAATCTGACTTTCATGAACTCCAAACTGAGTCATAAATTTTCAGATCACTGAAGGTGTCATTTTACTAATGTATGTTGCTGTTTTTGAAAACTCCATTTCAGAACTATATCTGAACAACAGCCTGGAATTATTTCCAAGAGAATCTGCTACTTGTACCCATTTACTGAATGTTCTAATATGATAGTAATAAACTTTTATTTTAATGGGAAGTGATGTGGTTGCCACTGACACAATGCCATTGAAATAACAAATCTTTATGAAAATCTTTTGAACTCTTGAAGATCAATATAGGTACATTTGTACCATTATTGCAAAACCCTCTAAATCTACTCAGTGTATAGCAACTTTTACAACAGGCATTAAGAATGAACTCAAAGTAGTTTCTGAAGATATCATGACTAACATATTAAGTTTAGGTGGAGCAAATGCAGTTAACGCCTTGTCATCTTACATTTGTGAAGCAAATGTTTGCATGCAGCTTAAACATATCGTGGATGATTTGTAAATACCATAAGTGAAAATCATCATTGTCTTAAAAGAGATAGAGAGAGATATATATTTAGAGGTGATTCTGTAATAACTTCTTTTAGATGCGCTCATAGGCTAATTTGTCTGATTAAACCTGTACAGGGCAGAATATTGCTCTCAGCATTCTTGCTTGATTGAACATTGTGGTCATGTGTAGCCTTCTATTTTCCAGTAATCATTGACAAAGCAAAGTTGAGTAGAAACCACATATAAAACTATCTCTGATGCATTCTTCCCACTATGGAGATGCAGTTACTGCTTTAAGATGAAATCCTTGCTTAATTCATTTACAGCCTGAAAATATTCATCTATAGCCTTTTTTGTGTAACATGCTGATTGCATTTTCATATGTATTATATGCAAATATGTTGAAAGATTTATGTAGCTGAAGCCTGTCTAGATTATTGACTTGTAAATAAGGAAGATTAATGTGTGGAAAAACATGAAAATAAAGAATTCCATGTGTTCATTTCATTCCTCTTGCACCTGGTGATATGAAGTTGCCTTCTTGATGCATTACCATATTTAATAATTGTTAATGGAGAGCGCTTATCAGTTAATTGTGAAACTTGCAGAGATGACTGAAGAATATATTTTCAGTAATGATTGAAGTGGTGTACTCAAATGTTGTTTCCATTTGGCTGGAAAAGGTAGTGTGAATGTCTGCTTGATTATTATGAAAATGAATTTCAATTGTGGTTGTTCTTGCAAAAGTATTTATGACAATTTATGTTTTGTGGTTGTGTATAAGATGTGATTTATTTGTTCTTTTATTTATCCACAGCAATATGTATCCATGAAGAAGAAATTACTTATGAGAACCTTGACAATGCTAATGTGATGATTGAGCCAACAACAAATCTTGATGGAATTAGAAACATAGTTGTTGGCGATAAACTTTTCAAGTTTTCCAAACTGGATCAAACTCCAACTCTAAATGTGACCTTCATGAACCCCAAACGTCCACTTCGCATGCAGCTTGTGAACGCCACAAATGTAGCTCATTACAATATAACTCTTATTTATACAAATGGTAGTATTGATGTGTTTACGGTAAGTAAATTGCTTTTCACATGAAATCTTTGGTATTGTATACTTATTTAGATTTGAATGATATCTTGCAACTTAAAGGAAAGTTAAAATATATCCTGAATTATTAGTAGAATAATAATGGTATATAAGAATATTACTTAATGTACGATAATGGACAGATTACCTGGTACTAAGTGCAGAAGTTTTTCATTAAATGTGGGAAAGTATGCCCAATAAGCTTGCTGGAATAGTGAGTGTTGTCAATTTTACACATATACCTGGCATTAATATTGTTTTTAGGCAATGAACCTCATTAATCATTATTGATTCTGTCCAGATTATATCAAATAAGAGTAAGTAAACTCATCTTTTTCTTTGACTTTAATATAGTATATCATGCCAAATACCCCAAAGATGTTACCACAATATCAAGAATTGAAAAACCTCATAATTACTATTAAGAAAGAAGATCCAAGTAAAAGTGTAGAAACAGAACTGAGTGTGGATCTTTGTAGTAAAATCAGTAAGTATATTTCTTGCGATATTCAAAATTTGCTTCCTTCAAGTATTTAGAAATTGATATTCATATGTAAAAATTATTTCAAATAAATTGATCTATCTATATGTTTTACCAGGTACAAGTATTCCAACAACAATACCAACAACCATTGCAACAACCGTGCCTACAACTGTTCCCACCACTATACCAACAACAATTCCAACAACAGTTCCTACCACTGTTCCAACCACTATACCAACAACAATTCCAACAACCGTGCCTACAACTGTTCCAACCACTATACCAACAACAATTCCAACAACCGTGCCTACAACTGTTCCAACCACTATACCAACAACAATTCCAACAACAGTTCCTACAACTGTTCCAACCACTATACCAACAACAATTCCAACAACAATATATACAACAAGTATGTTCTTATTAATCTCCTCTCTTTTGTCCTTATTTTTAAGATGATTTTTTTATTGATTATTTGCTTGATCTTTATTTTTTAGAGTTTCACAATTGCTTATATATACATGTCACCTGTAGAGGACTGAGCCCAGAGATCCTAACCAAGATGGTACTGTGGCAGCTGAAGAGCAATGGGACTTATTAAATTATCTCTCAGTTCTCTGTCTATATCTTTGAAATAAGGTATTATGATTACTTACATTATTTACACTATTCGGACTGTTATCGTCATCTTCATCGCCATATTAACAATGTTTCAGATGTTCTACACTTTGGCCTCCATACACAGACATCCTCATGAACACGTGGCCCAGTGGATAAAGGCATTGCTTAGATACAGTGACCAAAGCTCCAAAAGTTTTGAGTTCAATACCAGGCTGCAGCAGTTGGGAACCAAAACTTGGAGAGCTGGGTTAAATGGAAATAACAGAGATATCTGGTAGAGATATGGCACCTGGAACTAGAACAATCGCTATTAGTGGAGGAAGTAAATGGTTTGGTCCGCCATTTGAATCACCTGAAGAAGGCTGGAGTGTACAACACCCAAATGTTGTGAATATGCCAATGAAGATGAGGACAACTGTCTGAACAATGTAAACAATGAAAGTAATCTCTCAGGTTTTTTTGTATTAGACACAATAACCTTGCTGAATGGAGGGTAAGTGTCAAGCTAGCAGATGGCCAAACAAATGGGAATGTAGTATACTCTTGTAAAATGGTCATGAATATTGTTTTGTTTTGTTTTTTAATCAAAAGTAGAAATTAGTCTTTTAATGTCTGTGTTTAACCTCTGAAAGCTTTGGGTAGCTTTAATAAGTTCAGCAGCACCAGCAACTCAAAATCTTGCTTTACACTCAGCACCTATGACACTTTTAATCTCAACAACTGAGTTGGGTAAGTTTTTAGATTTCCCAAGATGACCTAAATCATGCCACACCAGTAGGATATTAATCTATGTGAAGGTTTGTAAGCTTCTGTTGATCTTGACTGATCATCCCACAGTTGGACTGAAAAAGCATTTCAGAGGAACATTATCTATACCACACTTACAAATCATATCAAAATCATAGCAATATAATTCCATATTCCCATGTAATATTATTTTATAACTTTTCATCTCATTTTCATGCTGTTTATCATACATGTAACACACTGACTGTAGATTTATCCTTATTGGAAAATGACTTCCTCTTAAATAAATAATGTGTCCAGTGTCTCACAGCTGCTATAATTGTTTAGGCTTCCTTTTCAATAACAGCACCACATGTTATACTGAATTTTGTAGCGAAATTAAAAAGAATGCAATTGGTTTAGTGGTCTGAATTAGTGCAACTGAAATGGCATTTTTTGAAGCATTTCTTTCAACTTCAAATTCATCTTTAAGTTGTATACCTTAATTGATGAGTTTTACAATAGCATTTTCAGTATCTTTTTTGGGTGCATGATAAGATTTTATATAGGAAAGTCTATCATGTTTATTTCATGATGTTGTGGACCCAGAATAGGTCCGAAAGAAAACTCCAACTCAGCAATTTAGTGAAAACATATTAAACAAACGAATGAATACAAAAGTGTTGCACGTCTGACTTTACGGCAAAGTACAATAGTCAACTCGTCAACTGTAGACAGCTCTCCTGAGAGGCATAATCTCCCCGTATATATAGTAATAGGATGAGTTCATTTAGTCCGTAAAGGTAGGTTCCATAACACCCCCATCCAAGCCTTTACCTCCACAGGTGTCTCAATATCGTCTCCTTTTTGGATTGATGACTAGAGGGCCCGTGGACTTCTGCTTTCTTTTAGATCGTCCACGGTTCTGGAGCTGCTTGGGGTATTTGAATGTTGAATGTGTTGTAAATGGTATCCATAACTACTTCTTCTTCCTGGGGAATACTGTTGCAGACATCCAACAGTCATTTCCTGATTTGATTCAAGTATTTCTTATGAGAGAAACGAGCACCTTGGTTTATGTAGACCATATTTCCAATCCCCTTTTCTATCATACCAGGTTCCCAGAAAGATGTACTATTTTTAAACATCTTGAAGAATACTTTTTCCCCTAGGCTGTATTTTTTCCTTGGTACAATAGAGGTTGGACCTTGTTTTGTTTGTTTGTTTGGGCAGCAATTTATCAAAAACGGATCTTACTTTACGCGCAAACATTATTTCTGCCGGAGATAGTGAAGCTGGCATGTTAACATTTGGCGTGATCCTGTAAACTTGTAAAAATTGCTGCAGAGCGTTTTCCTTTGGGGTGCTGCAAGCTTTTTTCAGGGCTCTTTTTAGGATGTCTTCGAAGCATTCTGCTTGACCATTCGACCTCTGGGGATATGGGGGGGTGCGTAATGTGTTTTATCTGAAAAATCTCACAGAACTCTTTAAAGTCGGTTGAAGTAAATTGACTTCCATTGTCAATGACGAAGCAATCTACTACCCCAAAACGAAGAATAAGTCATGAAGGTAGCTTATTGTTGCCTTCGTAGTTGGATTTTTACATCGGAACACTTCTGGCCTATTTTGAATAACTATCTACTACAATTAGATAATAGAACCCTCTAGTGGATCCGCAAAGTCCACATGGATCCTTGACCAAGGTCGGTTTGTCTTTGGCCATGGTTTATGTGTGATAGTTGTGTTTTTGCCGCCAATGCACAGTCCTTGCATGTGTTGACCATATTTTCGATGTCCTGGTCCATTTTAGGCCAGTATAACGTATCTGCGCATTAGACTTTTCATCCTATTTATCCCCGGATGCCCAATGTGAAAATCCTTCAGAATTCTCTTCTGTAGGTTTTTTGGAATGATAACTCTCTCGCTGTATAGCAGTACCTTGTCACATAAGGAAAACTGTCTGATATGTGTTGGTCCTTCTCTAAAACTTTTGTTTTTGTTGCACTAATGAATTCATCATTGCGGGCTTCATGTTTTATTTCTTGTAGCGTCACAGGAAGTGCTACACAATAAAGTTTTTATTTCCCCCTCCGTTCGTAGTGAAGCGATCACAGAATCTTCTAAGGGTTCCCTATGTCTTGGAACCAGTCTAGAATGTCCGTCAGTGTGACAGATTTTTCCGAGGGAAGGTATTCCAACTTGAAGTTGTAACTTAGGAGAATTGTTCCCCACCTCAGCAGTCTGTTTGCCGTATAACTGGGTAATCCTTTTTTTGACCCGAAAATACTAAGTAGCAGTTTATGATCCGTTTGTAATGTGAAAAATCTTCCGTGTATGTAACGGTAAAATTTCGTGACTACAAAAATGATTGCTAATGCTTCTTTTTCTATTTGGGAATAGTTTTTTTTTCCACTGGGAGCAGGGTCCTTGATGCATGAGCGATGGGCTTTTGCATTCTATCTGGCATTTTATGAAGGATGCATGCTCCTATTCCATGTGAGCTTGCGTCGCTAGCAGCAATGATCTCAAGGTTGGGGTTGTAGTGCGTAAGGAATAAATCTGATGTTAGGACTTTGATAGTTTTCTTGAATGCCTCCTGGCATTCGGGTGTCCATTCCCAAACCTTATCTTTTCTTAAAAGCTCGTTCAGCAGGGCACGGAGGTTATGCATGTTTGGGATAAAAGCTTGGTAGTAGTTCACTAACCCCAAAAAGCTCTGTAGCGCTGTGATGTTTTCAGGAGCCAGCATGTCCTTAATTGCAATGGCCCTTTCTGGGTCCGGTCTCCTACTGTCTTTGTCTATGATGTGACCCAAATATTTGATTTCTTTCATGAAGAAGTCACATTTGCCTTCCTTTATTTTGAAGCCATAGTCTTGTATTCGTGAAAATACTTTGTGGATGTGTTCCCGGTGTTGTTCCAAGCTTTTACTGTTTATCAAGATGTCGTCTAGGTAAGCCATTGAAAAGTCAAGTCCACCCAGCATGGTGTCCATAACCTGCTGAAAAATGGCTGGTGCGACTTTGACTCCAAATGCAAGCCTTTCAAATTTGTATAAGCCTCTATGTGTATTTATGCATAGTAATTTTGAGCTTCCTTCCTCAACGGGTATCTGGAGATAAGCTTCGCTGAGATCGATTTTTGAAAAGAACTTGCCTCCATTAAGTTTTGTAAAAACTTCTTCCAGGCTTGGAAGTGGGTAGTGATAATCTTTTAGTGCTGTGTTTAGTCCAGTAGAAAAATCTGCGCACACGCGGATTTCCTTAGATTTCTTCGCATACACTACTGGTGCTGCCCACTGGCTATATTCCACTTTAGATAAAATGCCAGTCTCTACAAGTCTGTCTAATTCCTTGTCTATTTCCTCTAACGAGGCGAAAGGCAGATTCCTTTTTTTTCTTAAATATTGGTTGAGTGTTCTCTTTTAGCTCAAATTTTGCTGACATCTTTTTGCATCTACCAAGGCCAGACGAAAAGACCTCGGGGAAGGTTTCTTTTAATTCATATTTTAGTTTATCTGACTTTCTATTTTCCGAAAAAATGTATTAATTGGAAAATCCCACAGATTGAACCGCTGCATCCAATCTGTGCCAAATAGATTGTCTGTGTTTTTTAACATGAACATTTTCAATTTTTTGGTTGTTCCGTTCAAAGTAACGTTGGCAATGTCAAAATCAAGTGAAGGTGATTGTATCGCATCGAGTGTAGGTCTGGACAATGCATCGGCAACAGTATTGTTCTGTCCTTTTAAGAATCGAATGTCCAACGTGAATTGACTGATGTAGTCAAAGTAACAGATGTCTCGAGGATTGAGTTTGTCAGACTTCGCGTGTAATGTGTAAGTCAGCGGCTTGTGATCGGTGAAAATAGTAATGTCCCGACCTTCTAGGATGTGTCTATAATGCCATATCACCAGGTAAACGGCAAGTAATTCCCTAGAAAAGGTACTGTACTTCTTCTGAGCAGAGTTCAATTTAAGTGAGAAAAACGACAAAGGTGTCTCGATACCATTCGTAATTTGGTGTAACACTGCACCAATTGTATCAGCTGATGCATCAGTAGTTAGGGTGAGTTTAGTATCCTCTGATGAGGTTATATATGTCAACTTAGCATAGTTCTGAAGTGCATCTTTCGCTTTTTGAAAAGAATTAAGTTCGTCTCAGGATAGAGATATCTGCGAATTTTTCTTTCTATGCTGGGATAAAATATTTGTTAGTGGTAATAGTATCGCCGCGCAATTTGGGATAAACTGTCGGTAATAGTTTATCATTCCCAAGAATCTCCGTAATTGTTATAGCATTGAAGATGGAGGATAATTCGCTATCGCAGTAATTTTCTGATCAAGGGGAGTCAATCCATGTTGGTCTAAAACATGTCCGAGAAAAGTTAAACTCGGAACTGCAAAAACACATTTAACAATGTTAATTTTTAATCTATAATGCTGTAACCTTCGGAGAATCACATGTAAATGCTCACAATGTTCTTTGTGTGCTTTACTTGCTATCAGCACGTCGTCAATATAAGCATACGCATAGGGCATTCCACATAGAACTTCATCAATCAATCTTTGAAAAGACTGTGCTGCGTTACACAGACCAAAGGGCATTCTTGTGAATTCGAAGAGGCCAAAAGGTGTTGTAATGGCTGTTTTTGGTATGTCAGCTTCCTCAATGGGGATTTGGTAATATGTTTTTTTTAAATCAAGCTTAGTGAATACCTTAGCGCCTTCCAACGAAAGGGCGAAATCCTTAATATGTGGGATTGGGTACTTGTCCATGACGGTCTGTCCATTTAACAATCTATAGTCGCCACACGGACGCCAACTGGCTGAGTTGGCTTTAGATACCATATGTAGGGGACTGGCATAAGGACTAGCTGAAGGTCGAATTACTCCCAATTGGAGCATGTTGTCAAATTCATCACGAGCTATTTGTAGTTTGCTCAGATGGAGTCGGCAAGGTTGTGAATGGACTGGAAGTCCTGTTGTTTTAAAAGCATGAGTGGCATGGTGCTTCACAGGTTTGGTATGGGCTGACGGTGAAATTAGTGATTGGTACTGATGTATTATCTATAACGGTAATCAGACCGATTGTCGAATATTTAGAAACAAAACTGCAACGTTGTAAGTTAGTGTTGGTTAAGGTTCGTGACGCTAACTCGACAGACAGTTTATAGTGAGTTAAAAAATCTGCTCCTATGATTGGCATTTTGACATCTGCGACTGTAAGAGTCCAGGTGAAGTCACGTCTAAGGCCAATGTCCAGCGTTAATGTTTGCTGACCATACGTGGTGATTGAAGTACCATTAGCTGCTTCTAGTTTAAAAGACGTATGTTTGACCAGAGCTTGTCTATTACAATGTTTCAGGGGCAAAACACTTATTTGTGCACCAGTGTCGATCAGGAAATCCAAACTGCTTTTTTTATCATGGATATAGAAGAGGCAATTTGTTTTGAAATATCTGGCACCAGCGTCTCTACTGGGTGCCAGCGACTCCGTTTCCCGACTGTTTGTTCAAAGGTAATGTACATGGTGGTCAGCATTCATTCGCGCGTGTGCCAAAATTTTCATGATACCAGCAATTAGCATGTTGGTAGTAATGACTAGGGTGTCGGTAATTATGGCAAGATGTCGATCGTGAACCACGGTGTCTGTGTCGAGCAAAATTATTTCTCTGACTTTCATGTGGTTTCTTCTGTAGATCTTAAAGTTGTAAAGACATTTTTTTGAGTTCCAGTGACAATTTTTGTATTTGTTGATTGATGTCTGGCACAAGGCCATCTATGGTATACGTTGAGGAAATTTGTCGTACTGGGGCGGTATCAGCTACTTTGTTGGCTATGATCGCTAATTTTTGGATGTCGACTTAATCTGATAGTGCTGCTAAGATGCGTACCATTTCTTTCGAATCACCGATCGTTACATTAGTTAGGAGATCTTGTATTTTCCTCTCTTCTGAGAATCCAGTTCTATGAAGAATAGCTTGTTTAAGGGTTTCATACAGCGTATCGGTCGGTAGAGAAGTTAGTATGTCAGCTACTTCGGCTGCTACCTCCGCAGGTAGTTTCTCCACTACGGATGCAAACTTTGACTGTTGGGAAGGTACATGGCTGGTTTGAAATATTGCTTCTAACTGTAGAAACCAAGTATGAACACTGGGATTGAATGCAGGCATCTCAAACCTGATTGCTGTTTCTGTAAGAGGGACTGGGTCTGCCATTTAGGTAGATGTGATTTGGAGGAAAAAATTTCAGTATATCTTTTCGTTTTCTTTTCTGGAAAATTGCTGGTGACCGTTATAACGTGGATATTAAAAAAGTGTTTTCATTCTTGCATAATGGCTGGGAAGTTAAGATCACAATGAAATTTCTTTGGTTTGAGTAAATGCTCCATAGAGTTGGATCTGTTCTCCAAATCAGGTAGATTATCAATTTTTAGCATTTCATTTTAATTTTCTCATGAAGATTTGTGTGGGAATACTTGAAAACAAAGAATTCCATGTCGTCATGTCATTCGTCTTGATTGTGTTCATATGAAGTTGGCTTCTTGATGTATTAGCATATTTAATAATTCTTAATATAAAGTTGTCATGGGTTAATTGTTAGTCATTCAGAGAGGATAGGAGAAAATATTTTCAGTGAGGATCAGAGTAGTTTGCTAAAATATTGTTTGCATATGGCAGGCGAGGCAGTGAGATGGACAGGTGATTGTTATGTTTCTAATTTTTTTTTTTTTTCAAAAGCTTTTCACCACAAGCAAGGTGGGAGTGCCATTACCATGCAAGGGCTTACAAAGAGTGAGAGTAAGAGTAAAGAGGGATGTTTGAGGAAAAGATAAAGAGAAGGACGGGGACCAAGGTATCAGAAAATGTCAATTGACATTATATTTGAACATGTGAAGATTATAGCTATCAGGGATGCAAGTTATGAAAATTAATTTCAGATGTGATTGTAGTTTTCAAAGGATGTATGTCAATTCATGTTTTCTTGTATATTGGATCAGAATTTATTTGTTCTATTATGACCTTATTGCAAATTGGGAAAATATTGTCACCGTCAGTTTTTGATTTGATCTTTTTTTTTCTCCTTCAATTGCCACCATATTTGCTTTTTGTTTTGAAAGTATCCACCTGAACTTTTATTTCAATTCTATTAATGGTAGATCCACTATGCTATTGCAGAGAATGTTCTTAATTCCTTTCTCAGCTCTTAGTGCTGAAATTGCCATTTTTTCTAGAGGCTCACTAATTTAGGTATGAGTCTCGAAAAACCATCTGCTTGACCTAGCTTTTTTGATGGCAGTAATTCCATTTTAGAATTGTAATTCAACATAATTGTCCCCCCATCTTTGTAGTCAATTCACTGTATGTATCATGACACCCTTTCTGACCCAAAAATAGATAACAATGAATGTTGATCTGTGTGTTGGGTGAACCTTCTACCGTGGATGAATTTGTGAAAGTTATTTCCCAGAAAAAATTATTCCCAAGCCACTTTTTCTATCTGGCTATAATTCTTGTTAGGAAAGTCCTAGAAGCCCTAATCAATTTTGAATTGGCTCGTCATCTCTCATTGCAGGGCCTTTTCTCAGACATGCAATACGGCTTTCAATCATCTAAGTCAGCTGCTGATGTAATGACGATATTTGCAGGAAAAGTTATGATGCTCTAGATAAAAACAGTGAAGCTCGAGGTGTCGCATTGGACATGTCGAAAGCCTTTGACAGAGTCTGGCATCTGGGTCTTCTCCATTAGCTGAAATGATTTTTCATCTTAAAAGGGCTAGTCCTCTTGAAATGTAGTTCACTGCATCCGTAACATGTTGGGTGTTAGTTCGCTTAACTTGAACGTTTCACATTCCCCATTTACGATACTATCAGAAGTGGTGTTTAATCTTCATATTCTTTATTTTACAATATTTAGGCATTGCCAAAGTGAATTGAACAATGAACTTCATTCACTGAAAATTTTACATTAAGATAATAGTTTCCTCAAGTGACAATTCATTCCATTTTTTCAGCAGGATGTAATTCATGTATTTTTTGTGGGCACTAACTTTCTTAGTAACTGGTGCACATTTTTCTCACTAGAACAGCTTATTAACAGTTTTTTATAGATTTCCTCATAGACTCTGTAGTATGCTGTAAATGTAATCTCTTCATCAGGATTATATTTAAATTTGCCAAATGCATTACTAATCACTCCTGTGATAAAAAAGTAGACATGTTTTCAATACTTTTACTCTTCATAAAACGTTCTAATATTTTTACTGTTGTTCTTGTTATCTCAACAATGGTTGCTGGAATTGTTGTTGCTGTTCTTGTTCTGGTTGTCATTGTTCTTGTTATTGTTTTATTAAATCCAATATTACTGCTTTCAAGTCCTGCATTTTTAATTGTTTGACTTGAAAAGTTACTTCCAATGTATATTTCTGATGATTTAATGTACTCTTGTTTCCAGCATAATTTTTTTTTCTACATACTGATTTCACAAGTTACAAAAATCTGAATGTTTGTCCACCACTATTATTATAAATAATGTATCATCCTCATCATCAACTGTTGTGATATTGATTCTGGCATGACACAACACTTAATTAAACAGACTCAGTCATGATTATAGTAATCAATACTCTGCTAGACAAGTCACTGCAATACTATTACGTTTTTCCTCCTAGATCATTACCCAGGACGACTGTATTATCAATGGATCATTCCATTCATGATAGTAAGGCGGGTAACTTGATCTTACAACAACAGATATATATCATTACATTTATGATATTTGTTCCATTTGTATTGATGCCTTAATCTTCCTTATCAATGTTTCATGACAGGCAATATGTGGTTTGGTGATAATGTCTTTTGTCAGATACTTAAAATTAAGGAAATATTTAGTTTCATGTTGGAAACTAATGAAGATACATTACTGTGTTATTGTTTCATTCTTGATATTTAAGTTCACATTGGAGTTTCCTTTCATAATGGAAATGATTCAAGTGACTACAAAGTCATCATAGTGAAAAAAATTTATTTAGTTTAATTTTTGGAATATTATATGATATTTAAATATTATATATAAATCATGTTTATACTTTATTTCCAAGTTTATTTCTGAATTCATCAAATGAACTTTGATGCATTAAATTGATCTCTCATTTTCATTTGCTATCACTTACACTTCCTCTCAGTGTAGATTTAAATACTATTCATCTCTTTCTGCTTTCACTCACTCTTTCTCTCACACTGTCTGTCTGTCTCTCCTTTCTTATATACACACAGATACACATACACACATATATATACATAACTTGAAGTAGTGTGAAAGATTGATTGATTGTTACAAAAATGAGAGGCGTATATTCTTATTAGACTATTTATGTAAATCAGGAAGAGGGTTGATTCGAGAACTGATTGCTATGTGGAGACAGTGTTGGCCACCAGCACCTCAAAGGACAAGCCATTAATAGCTAGCTTCAGTGATGTACCTGTTAGGAATTATATTATAATAGAGAAAACCCTTCCAGTGATTCCATAGCTGGAGTGCTTGTATAGAAAATCTTTGTGCCACGCATTGTTGAAGACCTTTGAGATATCTTATGTTATTGTCCTTTTGCTATGTGTGACATTAAGAGCCTCACTAATTCTGTGTTTGATGGTAGTTAGTATGTCAGCAATGAATCGGGCTGATCAAAACTACTACTGCTTGTCGCCCAAGAGTTTTTTCCTATCCAGTTGCTCAGCGAGACTCGTGTTGATTACAGTCTCAAAAAGCTGACTGATGATACAGTGAATTCAAATGGGTGTATACTGAGAGGAGAAGGATCAGTCTTCAATGCCGGGAATATGCTTGCCACCTTCTACTGGCTCAGAAATGATTTCTCCTGCAAGCAGTGGTTAAATAACTTTGTTAGAATGAAGGATAATTCTTGGTTGATATTCTTCAGGATTACCACTGGAAGTTTGTCTTGGGTAGTGGCTTTTTTGGGGTTAAGCTTTTGATTATTCTACAGACTTCTCTTACTGAAGTGAATATATTGCTGAGATTCTGCTCAGTGAGACATGGGGCGATCAGGAGGGTGTAGCCTGTGTCATCTAATGTTGATTTTGAGGCAAAGATTGAAGCAAAGATCTTCACCTTATCTGTCAAGGAGTATACAACATCGGGGCCATTTATAATAATGGGCACAGCTACTTTTCTCTGTTGATAATTTCATTGATGACCTTCCAGAAATTGCCTGAACAGATCACATGTATCTGCACTTTGCATTTTCCAGGACTCTCTTATGGCGATAGGGGTGGGTTCTGAAAGGAGTAAGGGCCAGACTACACTACGTATTGAAATAGATTTTGAAGTAGTGTTTCCGAAGAGCTATGGCTGCAGGACATTCAGTGGAAAACCATTTGGCGATTCGAGCTGTATTTTTGGAGGCAGCATGTTTGAAGAAGGTTGGGTGAGGAGCTTCCGTCATACAGAACTGAAAGTTGTCCCAGTCTACCTGCACATAGTGAAAACTGTACTATGGAATGGTAAATTGAGGGATCGCATTGGTTTGGAGTCAATCTGGACACTAACTAGGGAATGATCTGATGTTCCAATGAGGTGCTAAAACTTTTGCTGAGCATTTATCCGCGAGGTATGTTAGAGAAGGTTCATGTACTGTCCCTTGGTATCCAGGAACTGCTTTGAGTCATCAATGATTATGAGAATTTATGTTTCGTTGTGTATAAGATGTGGTTTATTTGTTCTTCTATTTATCTACAGCAATATATATCCGTGAAGAAGAAATTACCTATGAGAACCTTGATAATGCTGATGTGCTGATTGAATCAGCAACAAATTATGATGGAATTAGAAACATATTTGTTGGCAATAAAATTTTTGAGTTTTCCAAACTGGATCAAACTCCATCTCTTAATCTGACTTTCATGAACTCCAAACTGAGTCATAAATTTTCAGATCACTGAAGGTGTCATTTTACTAATGTATGTTGCTGTTTTTGAAAACTCCATTTCAGAACTATATCTGAACAACAGCCTGGAATTATTTCCAAGAGAATCTGCTACTTGTACCCATTTACTGAATGTTCTAATATGATAGTAATAAACTTTTATTTTAATGGGAAGTGATGTGGTTGCCACTGACACAATGCCATTGAAATAACAAATCTTTATGAAAATCTTTTGAACTCTTGAAGATCAATATAGGTACATTTGTACCATTATTGCAAAACCCTCTAAATCTACTCAGTGTATAGCAACTTTTACAACAGGCATTAAGAATGAACTCAAAGTAGTTTCTGAAGATATCATGACTAACATATTAAGTTTAGGTGGAGCAAATGCAGTTAACGCCTTGTCATCTTACATTTGTGAAGCAAATGTTTGCATGCAGCTTAAACATATCGTGGATGATTTGTAAATACCATAAGTGAAAATCATCATTGTCTTAAAAGAGATAGAGAGAGATATATATTTAGAGGTGATTCTGTAATAACTTCTTTTAGATGCGCTCATAGGCTAATTTGTCTGATTAAACCTGTACAGGGCAGAATATTGCTCTCAGCATTCTTGCTTGATTGAACATTGTGGTCATGTGTAGCCTTCTATTTTCCAGTAATCATTGACAAAGCAAAGTTGAGTAGAAACCACATATAAAACTATCTCTGATGCATTCTTCCCACTATGGAGATGCAGTTACTGCTTTAAGATGAAATCCTTGCTTAATTCATTTACAGCCTGAAAATATTCATCTATAGCCTTTTTTGTGTAACATGCTGATTGCATTTTCATATGTATTATATGCAAATATGTTGAAAGATTTATGTAGCTGAAGCCTGTCTAGATTATTGACTTGTAAATAAGGAAGATTAATGTGTGGAAAAACATGAAAATAAAGAATTCCATGTGTTCATTTCATTCCTCTTGCACCTGGTGATATGAAGTTGCCTTCTTGATGCATTACCATATTTAATAATTGTTAATGGAGAGCGCTTATCAGTTAATTGTGAAACTTGCAGAGATGACTGAAGAATATATTTTCAGTAATGATTGAAGTGGTGTACTCAAATGTTGTTTCCATTTGGCTGGAAAAGGTTGTGTGAATGTCTGCTTGATTATTATGAAAATGAATTTCAATTGTGGTTGTTCTTGCAAAAGTATTTATGACAATTTATGTTTTGTGGTTGTGTATAAGATGTGATTTATTTGTTCTTTTATTTATCCACAGCAATATGTATCCATGAAGAAGAAATTACTTATGAGAACCTTGACAATGCTAATGTGATGATTGAGCCAACAACAAATCTTGATGGAATTAGAAACATAGTTGTTGGCGATAAACTTTTCAAGTTTTCCAAACTGGATCAAACTCCAACTCTAAATGTGACCTTCATGAACCCCAAACGTCCACTTCGCATGCAGCTTGTGAACGCCACAAATGTAGCTCATTATAATATAACTCTTATTTATACAAATGGTAGTATTGATGTGTTTACGGTAAGTAAATTGCTTTTCACATGAAATCTAACTTGTTCTTTTGTATTGTATACTTATTTAAATTTTAATGATATCTTGCAACTTAAGGAAAGTTAAAATATGTCCTGAATTATTGGTAGAATAATAATGGTATATGAGAATATTACTTAATGTACGATAATGGACAGATTACCTGGTACTAAGTGCAGAAGTTTTTCATTAAATGTGGGAAAGTATGCCCAATAAGCTTGCTGGAATAGTGAGTGTTGTCAATTTTACACATATACCTGGCATTAATATTGTTTTTAGGCAATGAACCTCATTAATCATTATTGATTCTGTCCAGATTATATCAAATAAGAGTAAGTAAACTCATCTTTTTCTTTGACTTTAATATAGTATATCATGCCAAATACCCCAAAGATGTTACCACAATATCAAGAATTGAAAAACCTCATAATTACTATTAAGAAAGAAGATCCAAGTAAAAGTGTAGAAACAGAACTGAGTGTGGATCTTTGTAGTAAAATCAGTAAGTATATTTCTTGTGATATTCAAAATTAGCTTCCTTCAAGTATTTAGAAATTGATATTTATATGTAAAAATTGATTTCAAATAAATTGATCTATCTATATGTTTTACCAGGTACAAGTATTCCAACAACAATACCAACAACCATTGCAACAACCGTTCCTACAACTGTTCCAACCACTATAGCAACAACAATTCCAACAACGGTGCCTACAACTGTTCCAACCACTATACCAACAACCATTGCAACAACCATGCCTACAACTGTTCCAACCACTATACCTACAACAATTCCAACAACAGTTCCTACAACTGTTCCAACCACTATAGCAACAACAATTCCAACAACCATTCCTACAACTGTTCCAACCACGATAGCAACAACAATTCCAACAACTGTGCCTACAACTGTTCCAACCACTATACCAACAACAATTGCAACAACGGTGCCTACAACTGTTCCAACCACAATACCAACAACAATTGCAACAACAGTGCCTACAACTATTCCAACCACAATACCAACAACAATTCCAACAACAATATATACAACAAGTATGTTCTTATTAATCTGTCTTTTGTCATTATTTTTAAGATGTTTTTTTATTGATGATTTGCTTGCTCTTCATTTTCTAGTGATTCAAAATAGCTTATATATACATGTCACCTGTAGAGGACTGAGCCCAGAGATCCTAACCAAGATGGTACTGTGGCAGCTGAAGAGCAATGGGACTTATTAAATTATCTCTCAGTTCTCTGTCTATATCTTTGAAATAAGGTATTATGATTACTTACATTATTTACACTATTCGGACTGTTATCGTCATCTTCATCGCCATATTAACAATGTTTCAGATGTTCTACACTTTGGCCTCCATACACAGACATCCTCATGGACACATGCCCCAGTGGATAAAGGCATTGCTTAGATACAGTGACCAAAGCCCCAAAGAATTTTGATTTCTATTCCAGGCTGCAGCAGTTGGGAACCAAAACTTGGAGAGTTGGGTTAAATGGAAATAACAGTCTTCTGGTAGAGGTATGGCACGTGGAACTAGAACAATCACAATTGGTGGAGGAAGTAAATGGTTTGGTCTACAATTTGAATCACCTGAAGAAGGCCGGAGCGTACAACACCCAAACGTTGTGAATATTCCAATGAAGATGAGGACAACAGTCCAAATAACGTAAACAATGAAAGTAATCTCTCAGGTCTTTTTGTATTAGACACGATAACCTTGCTGAATGGAGGGTAAGTGTCAAGCTAGCAGAAGGACAAACAAATGGGAATGTAGTATACACTTGTAAAATGCTCAGGAATATTGTTTTGTTTTGTTTTGTTTTTTAATCAAAAGTAGAAATTAGTCTTTTAATGTCTGTGTTTAACCTCTGAAAGTTTTTGGTAGCTTTAATAAGTTCAGTAGCACCAGAAACTCAAAATCTTGCTTTACACTCAGCACCTATGACACTTCTAATCTCATTAGCTGAGTTGGGTAAGTTTTTAGATTTCCCAAGAAGACATAAATCATGCCACACCACATAGGACATCGATCTCTGTGAAGGTTTGTAAGCTTCTGTTGATCTTGACTGATCATCCCACAGTTGGACTGAAAAAGCATTTCAGAGGAACATTATCTATACCACACTTACAAATCATATCAAAATCATAGCAATATAATTCCATATTCCAATGTAATATTATTTTATAACTTTTCATCTCATTTTTATGCTTTTTATCATACATGTAACACACTGACTGTAGATTTATCCTTATTGGAAAATGACTTCCTCTTAAATAAATAATGTGTCCAGTGTCTCACAGCTGCTATAATTGTTTAGGCTTCCTTTTCAATAACAGCACCACATGTTATACTGAATTCTGTAGTGAAATTAAAAAGAATGCAATTGGTTTAGCCGTCTGAAATAGGGCAACTGAAGTGGCATTTTTTGAAGCATTTCTTTCGACTTCAAGTTCATCTTTAAGTTGTATACCTTAATTGATGAATTTTACAATAGCATTTTCAATATCTTTTTTGGGTGCATTATAAGTTTTTATATAGGAAAGTCTATCATGTT
Source organism: Acanthosepion esculentum (assembly GCA_964036315.1). NCBI lineage: Eukaryota > Metazoa > Mollusca > Cephalopoda > Sepiida > Sepiidae > Acanthosepion > Acanthosepion esculentum. The sequence goes on from OZ038490.1 coordinate 43,720,641, forward strand.
TATTTCATGTGATTCCATCTATCAGGATATTGTCTAAATAAGCAAATGTCTCTCCCAAGGAATCCTCTGAAATAAATGATTCCATAATGCTCTGAAAAAATTCCAATGCTTTAGATCCTCCCAAGTGGACTTGAGAAAATTTGTAAAAGCCACTATTTGCTTCAAATGCTGAATAAGGTTTTTTCTTGTCTTTTGATGGGAATTTGTGTTCAATAGAAATCTATTGTGCTCATTTAGGTGAGTTACTGGACTCTATAATGTGCTCTTGTAATATTTCTATATTTCATCAATCTATGCCTATTGCATGCATATTAAGATGATTTTGCAGACACACACAGATACATTTACAGGTCATTCTGTAATATCTTGTTTTAGATGCGCTCATCAGCTATTGTGCCTGATTAAACCTGTGCAGGGCAGAATGTTGCTTTCTGCATTCTTGCTTCATTGAACATTGTGGCCATGTCTAGCCTTCTATTTTTCAATAATCATTGACAAAGCAAAGTTGAGTAGAAACTACATATAAAAGCACCTCTGATGCTTTCTTCCCACTACAGAAATGCAGTTACTGCTTTAAGATGAAATCCTTGCTTAATTCATTTACAGCCTGGAAATATCCATCTACAGTCTTTTGTGTCCAACAAAAAGTTCATTTCTTGCTTTGACATACTGCGAGTATAATGTGTTTATTGCATTTTCATACGTAGAATACTCAAATATGCCAAAAGGTTTAGGAATGTGAAGCCTGCTGAGGTTATCCACTTGTAAAGAAGCAAGATAATTTTCAAATTTGTGACAAAGTGTTTTCATTCTTGCATAATAACTGGGAAGTTAAGATCACAATGAAATTTCTTTGGTTTGAGTAAATGCTACATAGAGTTGGATCTGTTCTCCAAATCAGGTAGATTATCAATTTTTAGCATTTCATTTTAATTTTCTCATGAAGATTTGTGTGGGAATATTTGAAAACAAAGAATTCCATGTCGTCATGTCATTCGTCTTGATTGTGTTCATATGAAGTTGGCTTCTTGATGTATTAGCATATTTAATAATTCTTAATATAAAGTTGTCATGGGTTAATTGTTAGTCATTCAGAGAGGATAGGAGAAAATATTTTCAGTGAGGATCAGAGTAGTTTGCTAAAATATTGTTTGCATATGGCAGGCGAGGCAGTGAGATGGACAGGTGATTGTTATGTTTTTAATTTTTTTTTTTTTTCAAAAGCTTTTCACCACAAGCAAGGTGGGAGTGCCATTACCATGCAAGGGCTTACAAAGAGTGAGTGTAAGAGTAAAGAGGGATGTTTGAGGAAAAGATAACGAAATGGACGGGGACCAAGGTATCAGAAGATGTCAATTGACTTTATATTTGAACATTTGAACATTACAGCTATTAGGGATGCAGGTTATGAAATTTAATTGCAGATATGATTGTAGTTTTCAAAGGATGTATGTCAATTCATGTTTTCTTGTATATTGGGTCAGAATTTATTTGTTCTTTTATTTATCTACAGCAATATGTATCCATGAAGAAGAAATTACCTATGAGAACCTTGACAATGCTAATGTGATGATTGAGCCAACAACAAATCTTGATGGTATTAGAAACATAGTTGTTGGCGATAAACTTTTCAAGTTTTCCAAACTGGATCAAATTCCAACTCTAAATGTGACTTTCATGGACCCCAAACGTCCACTTCGCATGCAGCTTGTGAACGCCACAAATGTGGCTCATTATAATATAACTCTTATTTATACAAATGGTAGTATTGATGTGTTTACGGTAAGTAAATTACTTTTCACATGAAATCTAACTTGTTCTTTTGTATTGTATACTTATTTTAATTTTAATGATATCTTGCAACTTAAGGAAAGTTAAAATATATCCTTAACTATTGGTAGAAAAATAATGGTATATGAGAATATTACTTAATGTACGATAATGGACAGATTACCTGGTACTAAGTGCAGAAGTTTTTCAATAAATGTGGGAAAGTATGCCCAATAAGCTTGCTGGAATAGTGAGTATTGTCAATTTTACACATATACCTGGCATTAATATTGTTTTTAGGCAATGAACCTCATTAATGATTATTGATTCTGTCCGGATTATATCAAATAAGTGTAAGTAAACTTGTGTTTTTCTTTGACTTTAATATAGAATATCATGCCTAATACTCCAATGATGTTACCACAATATCAAGAATTGAAAAACCTCATAATTACTATTAAGAAAGAAGATCCAAGTAAAAGTGTAGAAACAGAACTGAGTGTGGAGCTTTGTAGTAAAGTCAGTAAGTATATTTCTAGTGACATTCAAAATTTGCTTCCTTCAAGTATTTAGAAATTGATATTCATAGGTAAAAATTGATTTCAAATAAATTGATCTATCTATATTATTTACCAGGTACAAGTATTCCGACAACAATACCAACTACCACTGCAACAACAGTGTCTACAACTGTTCCAACCACTATACCAACTACAATTCGAACAACAGTGTCTACAAGTATGGCACGCACAACTCCTCGAGCCACTACACCAACAACAATGCCAACAACTGTTCCAACCACTATACCAACGACAATTCCAACAAAAGTGTCTACAAGTTTGCCACGCCCAACTGTTCCAACCACTATGCCAACAACAATGCCAACAACTGTTCCAACCACTATACCAACAACAATTCCAACCCCATTCACCACAACTGGTTAATATTCTTTTCTTTTGCTATTGTTGTGATGTGAGTCCGACCAGAAACGACACTTAACTTGACTGAGTCAGTTGTGAATGTATATATTCAGTTTGCAACTAGACAACTCACTGCAATAGTATTATCTTCTTCCTCCTAGATAATTACTCAGGACTACTTATCATGAATGAATCAGTCCATTCATGATAGTAAAGAGAGTAACTGTCTCTTAGCACAAAACTCCCATTTTGAGACTTACTTTCTATTGAAGTTATACACTTTTGCTTTTTGAATTAAGATCCAGCACTTCTGTAGGCTGCGTCTTCCATGTGTTTGTTGGGGCTATCTGAGGTACAGGTACACGGAAAACGTCAAAAAGAATCCGCATCGTCTCCTCATGTCAGATGCTCCATTCATCTGAGTGCCTTTTCCTTCTTTGATTTAGATGTCTCTTAAACCATGTAAACCGTTTTATCATGTAAAATAACTTTTCGATACGTCTCTCAATTACCCAATCTTTCCAGCATTCCCTCCCATTTTGGGAAGTTTGAAAGAATACATTATCACTGGCTTTGAAGTATATCTGAGTAATGGATCTTTTCTTGCTTTCAAACCTTATTTTCATTTGGCAGCAGTTTGTCAAACACCAACCTAATTTTTTTGGCAAATATTAGTTCTGATACCGTGTTAGGATTAGGTGTCACCTGATATACACATAAAAGCTGCTGTTTAATATATCCTTACCTTCACCTCTATTAGATCTTTTTAATGCCCTTTTGAATGTATCAATGAAGTGTTCTGCTTGCTCATTAGATCTTGGATGGTAGGTGGCAGTTTTGAGATATTATATCACAAAGGATTCACACAACGTACAAACTATTTACATGGATATTGCGTGGCATTGGCCAAAAAAATGGTATCCAGGATACCAGATCAAGCAAATAATTCATGCAAGAGGTTTATTGAAATTGTACATGTTGGATTCTTGCATTTTATAATTTCTGGCCATATGGAAAAACTCTTGACAACGATTATGTAGTAGACACCATTTACCGGACCCTTGAAATCAATCTGTAATCTCGACCACAGAGTGTCTGTCTTTGGCCAATGGTGATGGTTTGGCTGCCATGTCACAACTTGTGCATGCTTTTACCAATCTCTCTATGTCTTTGTCCATATTGGGCCAGTAGTCATATCTGTGCATGAGGGATTTCATTCTATAGATGCCTGGATGACCTGTATGAAATTCTTTCAACATGTTTTTCTGAAGAGATTCACGCATTACCACTCTTTCACCATACATTATGACCTCATTGCAAATTGGGAAAATATTGTCACCATCAGTTTTTGATTTGATCTTTTTTTTCTCCTTCAATTTCCACCATATTTGCTTTTTGTTTTGAAAGTATCCACCTGAGCTTTTATTTCAATTCTATTAATGGTAGATCCCATATGCTGTTGCAGAGAATGTTCTTAATTCTTTTCTCAGCTCTTAGTGCTGAAATTGCCATTTTTTCTAGAGATTCACTAATTTAGGTATGAGTCTCGAAAAACCATCTGCTTGACCTAGCTTTTTTGATGGCAGGAATTCCATTTTAGAATTGTAATTCAACATAATTTTCCCCCCATCTTTGTAGTCAATTCACTATATGTATCATGACACCCTTTCTGACCCAAAAATAGATAATGTTGATCTGTGAGTTGGGTGAACCTTCTACCGTGGATGAATTTGTGAAAGTTATTTCCCAGAAAAAATTATTCCCAGGCCACTTTTTCTATCTGGCTATAATTCTTGTTAGGAAAGTCCTAGAAGCCCTAATCAATTTTGAATTTGTTCGTCATCTCTCATTGCAGGGCCTTTTCTCAGACAAGCAATACAGCTTTCAATCATCTAAGTCAGCTGCTGATGTAATGATGATATTTGCAGGAAAAGTTATGATGCTCTAGATAAAAATAGTGAAGCTCGAGCTGTCGCATTGGACATGTCGAAAGCCTTTGACAGAGTCTGGCATCTGGGTCTTCTCCATCAGCTGAAATGATTTTTCATCTTAAAAGGGCTGTTCCTCTTGAAATGTAGTTCACTGCATCCGTAACATGTTGGGTGTTAGTTCGCTTAACTTGAACGTTTCACATTCCCCATTTACGATACTATCAGAAGTGGTGTTTAATCTTCATATTCTTTATTTTACAATATTTAGGCATTGCCAAAGTGAATTGAACAATGAACTTCATTCACTAAAAATTTTACATTAAGATAATAGTTTCCTCAAGTGACAATTCATTCCATTTTTTCAGCAGGATGTAATTCATGTATTTTTTGTGGGCACTAACTTTCTTAGTAACTGGTGCACATTTTTCTCACTAGAACAGCTTATTAACAGTTTTTTATAGATTTCCTCATAGACTCTGTAGTATGCTGTAAATGTAATCTCTTCATCAGGATTATATTTAAATTTGCCAAATGCATTTACTACTAACTCCTGTGATAAAAAAGTAGACATGTTTTCAATACTTTTACTCTTCATAAAACGTTCTAATATTTTTACTGTTGTTTTTGTTATCTCAACAATGGTTGCTGTTCTTGTTGTTGCTGTTCTTGTTCTGGTTGTCATTGTTCTTGTTATTGTTTTATTAAATGCAATATTACTGCTTTCAAGTCCTGCATTTTTAATTGTTTGACTTGAAAAGTTACTTCCAATGTATATTTCTGATGATTTAATGTACTCTTGTTTCCAGCATAATTTTCTTTTCTACATACTGATTTCACAAGTTACAAAAATCTGAATGTTTGTCCACCACTATTATTATAAATAATGTATCATCCTCATGATCAACTGTTGTGATATTGATTCTGGCATGACACAACACTTAATTAAACAGACTCAGTCATGATTATAGTAATCAATACTCTGCTAGACAAGTCACTGCAATACTATTGCGTCTTTCCTCCTAGATAATTACCCAGGACGACTATATTATCAGTGGATCATTCCATTCATGATAGTAAGGCGGGTAACTTGATCTTACAACAACAGATATATATCATTACATTTATGATAGTTGTTCCGTTTGTATTGATGACTTAATCTTCCTTATCAATGTTTCATGACAGGCAATATGTGGTTTGGTGATAATGTCTTTTGTCAGATACTTAAAATTAAGGAAATATTTAGTTTCATGTTGGAAACTAATGAAGATACATTACGGTGTTATTGTTTCATTCTTGATATTGAAGTTCACATTGAAGTTTCCTTTCATAATGGAAATGATTCAAGTGACTACAAAGTCATCATAGTGAAAAAAAATTATTTAGTTTAATTTTTGGAATATTATATGATATTTAAATATTATATATAAATCATGTTTATAATGAACAAACAAGAGGTGGGTAGGTTAAGAACTTGTTTATTACCGTGCTTACTACTGTGAACTACTACAAAAACAAAGATGGCGTCGCACACTGCATGCTGGGAAACATTACGGTTGTTAGTTGGTGCAAGGGAGATTACTCCGTCGTACATACTTTACACCCCTTCATCCATAGTTAAGGATTTCTTGCCAATTTATGTGACTTAATCCCTTAAATGTTTCGGTTGGGTTTTTATTCGGTTACTGCTTCTAACCGTTTCTCTTACTGGTGGCTCCTGCTGGGTATGCCTGGATCCATTTGTCATTTCTGTGTTGGGGATCTCGCTACCTGGACTACTAGCATCTGAGTTCAGTGGGATCCCCCAGTCTATGTCCAGATTTTTATTTCTTTTCTGTGAGCTTGTTCCTTCCATTTCCACATCTCTCTCTGAGTCTGGCTCTATCCGTTTTTTTACATGGTCCACATGTCGCCTTACCACTGTCCCCGACTCTAATTCAATTTCATATGACACAGGACCTGTCCGTCTCTTGACCACTCCCTTTTTCCATCTTGGTCCTGTGTAGAAATTTTTTGCGAAGACTAATTCCCCTTCTCTAAATTCTCGTATAGTCAGAGAGTTGTCATGATATTTTTTTTGGATTTTCTGGTGTTCTCTCATGCGCTCCCTCACTGTAGTCTTCTGCGGAATGATCCAATCCAAAACCGTCTTAATTTTCCGGTTCATTAGTAGTTCCGCCGGTGATATGCCGGTGACCGTTTGTGGTGTGGAGTTATAAGACAGCAAAAAACGGCTTAGTTTTGAACTTAAGGAGCCTTTCTCTTGACTCATTTTCTTCATCCCTTCCTTGATGATTTCTGATGATTTAATGTACTCTTGTTTCCAGCATAATTTTCTTTTCTACATACTGATTTCACAAGTTACAAAAATCTGAATGTTCGTCCACCACTATTATTATAAATAATGTATCATCCTCATGATCAACTGTTGTGATATTGATTCTGGCATGACACAACACTTAATTAAACAGACTCAGTCATGATTATATTAATCAATACTCTGCTAGACAAGTCACTGCAATACTATTACGTTTTTCCTCCTTGATAATTACCCAGGACGACTGTATCATCAATGGATCATTCCATTCATGATAATAAGGCGGGTAACTTGATCTTACTACAACAGATATATATCATTACATTTATGATATTTGTTCCATTTGTATTGATGCCTTAATCTTCCTTATCAATGTTTCATGACAGGCAATATGTGGTTTGGTGATAATGTCTTTTGTCAGATACTTAAAATTAAGGAAATATTTAGTTTTATGTTGGAAACTAATGAAGATACATTACTGTGTTATTGTTTCATTCTTGATATTTAAGTTCACATTGCCGTTTCCTTTCATAATGGAAATGATTCAAGTGACTACAAAGTCATCATAGGGAAAAAAATTTATTTAGTTTAATTTTTGGAATATTATATGATATTTAAATATTACATATAAATCATGTTTATACTTTATTTCCAATTTTATTTCTGAATTCATCAAATGTACTTTGATGCATTAAGTTGATCTCTCATTTTCATTTCCTATCACTTACACTTCCTCTCAATGTACATTTAAATACTATTTATTCATCTCTTTCTGGTTTCACTCTCTCTCTCTCTCACACTGTCTGTCTATCTCTCTTTTCTTATATACACACAGACACACATACACACATATATATACATAACTTGAAGCAGTGTGAAAGATTGATTGATTGTTACAAAAATGAGAGGCGTATATTCTTATTAGACCATTTATGTAAATCAGGAAGAGGGTTGATTCAAGAACTGATTGCTATGTGGAGACTGTGTTGGCCACCAGCGCCTCAAAGGACAGGCCATTAATACCTACCTTCAATGATGTACCTGTTAGGAATTATTTTATAATAGAGAAAACCATTTCAGTGATTCCATAGCTGGAGTGCTTGTATAGAAAATCTTTGTGCCACACATTGTTGAAGACCTTTGAGATATCTTATGTTATTGTCCTTTTGCTATGTGTGACATTAAGAGCCTCACTAATTCTGTGTTTGATGGTAGTTAGTATGTCAGCAGTGAATCTGGCTGATCAAAACGTCAACTGCTTGTCGCCCAAGAGTTTTTTCCTATCCAGTTGCTCAACGAGACTCGTGTTGATTACAGTCTCAAAAAGCTGACTGATGATACAGTGAATTCAAATGGGTGTATACTGAGAGGAGAAGGATCAGTCTTCAATGCCGGGAATATGCTTGCCACCTTCTAGTGGCTCAGAAATGATTTCTCCTGCAAGCAGTGGTTAAATAACTTTGTTAGAATGAAGGATAATTCTTGGTTGATATTCTTCAGGATTACCACTGGAAGTTTGTCTTGGGTAGTGGCTTTTTTGGGGTTAAGCTTTTGATAAGTCTACAGACTTCTCTTACTGAAGTGAATATATTGCTGAGATTCTGCTCAGTGAGACATGGGCAGATCAGGAGGGTGTTGCCTGTGTCATCTAATGTTGATTTTGAGGCAAAGATTGAAGCAAAGAGCTTCACCTTATCTGTCAAGCAGGATACAACATCGGGGCCATTTATAATAGTGGGTACAGCTACTTTTCTCTGTTGATAATTTCATTGATGACCTTCCAGAATTTGCAAGATCCAATTTGTCTCTTTTCATTCTTGGCCTGAACAGATCACATGTATCTGCACTTTGCATTTTCCAGGACTCTCTTACGGTGATTGGGGGCAGGTTCTGAAAGGAGTAAGGGCCAGTCTACACTACTTAGTGAAATAGATTTTGAAGTAGTGTTTCCCAAGAGCTATGGCTGCAGGATATTCAGGGGAAAATCAGGGCTGACTGTTTGTTTTTTGTTGGGAGATTTTTGTGGGTATAAAACTGTCCATTCCAGAAAGGATCTATCTGGAGATTAGAGCTACATTTTTGGAGGCAGCATCTTTGAAGAAGGTTGGGAGAGGAGCTTCTTTCATATAGAAGTGAAAGTTGTCCCAGTCTGCCTGTACATAGTAAAAACTGTACCATTGAATGGTAAATCGAGGGACGTCATTGGTTTGGAGTCAATCTGGACACTAACTAGGGAATAATCTGATATTCCAATGAGTAGCTAAAACTTTTGCTGAGCATTTATCCGGGAGGTATGTTAGATGAGGTTCATGTGCTGTCCCATGGTATCCTGGAACCCTTTTGATTCATCAATGAATATGAAAATTCATGTTTTGTAGTTGTGTATAAGATGTGGTTTATTTTTTCTTGTATTTATCTACAGCAATATGTATCCATGAAGAAGAAATTACCTATGAGAACCTTGACAATGCTAATGTGATGATTGACCCAACAACAAATCTTGATGGAATTAGAAACATAGTTGTTGGCGAGAAAGTTTTCAAGTTTTCCAAACTGGATCAAATTCCAACTCTAAATGTGACCTTCATGAACCCCAAACGTCCACTTCGCATGCAGCTTGTGAACGCCACAAATGTAGCTCATTATAATATAACTCTTATTTATACAAATGGTAGTATTGATGTGTTTACGGTAAGTAAATTGCTTTTCACATGAAATCTAACTTGTTTTTTTGGCATTTTATACTTATTTCGATTTGAATGAAATCTTGCAACTTAAGGAAAGTTAAAATATATCCTGAATTATTGGTAGAAAAATAATGGTATATGAGAATATTAATTAATGTACAATAATGGACAGATTACCTGGTACTAAGTACAGAATTTTTTCAATAAATGTGGGAAAGCATGCCCAATAAGCTTGCTGGAATAATGAGTGTTGTCTATTTTACACATATACCTGACATTAATATTGTTTTTAGGCAATGAACCTCATTAATGATCATTGATTCTTTCCGAATTATATCAAATAAGTGTAAGTAAACTTGTGTTTTTCTTTGACTTTAATATAGAATATCATGCCTAATACTCCAATGATGTTACCACAATATCAAGAATTGAAAAACCTCATAATTACTATTAAGAAAGAAGATCCAAGTAAAAGTGTAAAAACAGAACTGAGTGTGGATCTTTGTAGTAAAATCAGTAAGTATATTTCTTGCGATATTCAAAATTTGCTTCCTTCAAGTATTTCCAAATTGATATTTATATGTAAAAATTGATTTCAAATAAATTGATCTATCTATATTATTTACCAGGTACAAGTATTCCAACAACAATACCAACAACCATTGCAACAACCGTGCCTACAACTGTTCCAACCACTATACCAACAACCATTGCAACAACCGTGCCTACAACTGTTCCAACCACTATAGCAACTACAATTCCAACAACAGTTCCTACAACTGTTCCAACCACTATAGCAACAACAATTCCAACAACCGTGCCTACAACTGTTCCAACCACTATACCAACAACCATTGCAACAACAGTGCCTACAACTGTTCCAACCACTATACCAACAACCATTGCAACAACGGTGCCTACAACTGTTCCAACCACTATAGCAACAACAATTCCAACAACTGTGCCTACAACTGTTCCAACCACTATAGCAACATCAATTCCAACAACCGTTCCTACAACTGTTCCAACCACTATACCAACAACCATTGCAACAACAGTGCCTACAACTGTTCCAACCACTATACCAACAACAATTCCAACAACTGTTCCTACAACTGTTCCAACCACTATAGCAACAACAATTCCAACAACCGTGCCTACAACTGTTCCAACCACTATACCAACAACCATTGCAACAACAGTGCCTACAACTGTTCCAACCACTATACCTACAACAATTGCAACAACAGTGCCTACAACTGTTCCAACCACAATACCAACAACAATTCCAACAACAATATATACAACAAGTATGTTCTTATTAATCTGTCTTTTGTCCTTATTTTTAAGATGTTTTTTTATTGATGATTTGCTTGCTCTTCATTTTCTAGTGATTCAAAATAGCTTATATATACATGTCACCTGTAGAGGACTGAGCCCAGAGATCCTAACCAAGATGGTACTGTGGCAGCTGAAGAGCAATGGGACTTATTAAATTATCTCTCAGTTCTCTGTCTATATCTTTGAAATAAGATATTATGATTACTTACATTATTTACACTATTCGGACTGTTATCAAGTGATTCAAAATAGCTTATATATACATGTCACCTGTAGAGGACTGAGCCCAGAGATCCTAACCAAGATGGTACTGTGGCAGCTGAAGAGCAATGGGACTTATTAAATTATCTCTCAGTTCTCTGTCTATATCTTTGAAATAAGATATTATGATTACTTACATTATTTACACTATTCGGACTGTTATCGTCATCTTCATTGCCACATTCACAATGTTTCAGATGTTGTACACTTTGGCCTCCATACACAGACATCCTCATGGACACATGGTCCAGTGGATAAAGGCATTGCTTAGATACAGTGACCAAAGCACCAAAGAATTTTGAGTTCTATTCCAGGCTGCAGCAGCTGGGAAGCAAAACTTGGAGAGCTGGGTTAAATGGAAATAACAGAGACTTCTGGTAGAGGTATGTCATGTGGAATTAGAACAATCACAATTGGTGCAGGAAGTAAATGGTTCGGTCTACAATTTGAATCACCTGAAGAAGGCCGGTGCGTACAACACCCAAACGTTTTGAATATTCCAATGAAGATGAGGACAACAGTCCAAATAACGTAAACAATGAAAGTAAACTCTCATGTCTTTTTGTATTAGACACAATAACCTTGCTGAATGGAGGGTAAGTTTCAAGCCAGCAGAACGCCAAATAAATGGGAATCTAGTATACTCTTGTAAAATGCTCAGGAATATTGTTTTTTTTTCTTTTTTAATCACAAGTAGAAATTAGTCTTTTAATATCTGAAAGTTTTGGGTAGATTTAATAAGTTCAGCAGCACCAGCAACTCAAAATCTTGCTTTACACTCTGCACCTATGACACTTTTAATCTCATCAACTGAGTTGGGTAAGTTTTTAGATTTCCCAAGATGACCTAAATCATGCCACACCACATAGGACGTCGATCTCTGTGAAGGTTTGTAAGCTTCTGTTGATCTTGACTGATCATCCCACAGTTGGACTGAAATAGCATTTCAGAGAAACATTAACTATACCACACTTACAAATCATATCAAAATCATAGCAATATAATTCCATATTCCAATATAATATTATTTTATAACTTTTCATCTCATTTTCATGCTGTTTATCATACATGTAACACACTGACTGTAGATTTATCCTTATTGGAAAATGACTTCCTCTTAAATGAATAATGTGTCCAGTGTCTCACAGCTGCTATAATTGTTTATGCTTCCTTTTCAATAACAGCACCACATGTTATACTGAATTTTGTAGAGAAATTAAAAAGAATGCAATTGGTTTAGCCGTCTGAATTAGGGCAACTGAAGTGGCATTTTTTGAAGCATTTCTTTCAACTTCAAATTCATCTTTATGTTGTATACCTTAATTGATGAGTTTTACAATAGCATTTTCAATATCTTTTTTGGGTGTATATTTTTTTTTTCTTGTATATTGGATCAGAATTTATTTGTTCTTTTACTTAACTACAGCAATATGTATCCATGAAGAAGGAATTACGTATGAGAACCTTGACAATGCTGATGTGAAGATTGACCCAACAACAAATCTTGATGGAATTAGAAACATAGTTGTTGGCGATAAACTTTTCAAGTTTTCCAAACTGGATCAAATTCCAACTCTAAATGTGACTTTCATGGACCCCAAACGTCCACTTCGCATGCAGCTTGTGAACGCCACAAATGTGGCTCATTATAATATAACTCTTATTTATACAAATGGTAGTATTGATGAGTTTACGGTAAGTAAATTACTTTTCACATGAAATCTAACTTGTTCTTTTGTATTGTATACTTATTTTAATTTTAATGATATCTTGCAACTTAAGGAAAGTTAAAATATATCCTTAACTATTGGTAGAAAAATAATGGTATATGAGAATATTACTTAATGTACAATAATGGAGAGATTACCTGGTACTAAGAGCAAAATTATTTCAATAAATGTGGGAAAGTATGCCCAATAAGCTTGCTGGAATAGTGAGTGTTGTCTATTTTACACATATACCTGACATTAATATTGTTTTTAGGCAATGAACCTCATTAATGATTATTGATTCTGTCCGGATTATATCAAATAAGTGTAAGTAAACTTGTGTTTTTCTTTGACTTTAATATAGAATATCATGCCTAATACTCCAATGATGTTACCACAATATCAAGAATTGAAAAACCTCATAATTACTATTAAGAAAGAAGATCCAAGTAAAAGTGTAGAAACAGAACTGAGTGTGGAGCTTTGTAGTAAAGTCAGTAAGTATATTTCTAGTGACATTCAAAATTTGCTTCCTTCAAGTATTTAGAAATTGATATTCATAGGTAAAAATTGATTTCAAATAAATTGATCTATCTATATTATTTACCAGGTACAAGTATTCCGACAACAATACCAACTACCACTGCAACAACAGTGTCTACAACTGTTCCAACCACTATACCAACTACAATTCGAACAACAGTGTCTACAAGTATGGCACGCACAACTCCTCGAGCCACTACACCAACAACAATGCCAACAACTGTTCCAACCACTATACCAACGACAATTCCAACAAAAGTGTCTACAAGTTTGCCACGCCCAACTGTTCCAACCACTATGCCAACAACAATGCCAACAACTGTTCCAACCACTATACCAACAACAATTCCAACCCCATTCACCACAACTGGTTAATATTCTTTTCTTTTGCTATTGTTGTGATGTGAGTCCGACCAGAAACGACACTTAACTTGACTGAGTCAGTTGTGAATGTATATATTCAGTTTGCAACTAGACAACTCACTGCAATAGTATTATCTTCTTCCTCCTAGATAATTACTCAGGACTACTTATCATGAATGAATCAGTCCATTCATGATAGTAAAGAGAGTAACTGTCTCTTAGCACAAAACTCCCATTTTGAGACTTACTTTCTATTGAAGTTATACACTTTTGCTTTTTGAATTAAGATCCAACACTTCTGTAGGCTGCGTCTTCCATGTGTTTGTTGGGGCTATCTGAGGTACAGGTACACGGAAAACGTCAAAAAGAATCCGCATCGTCTCCTCATGTCAGATGCTCCATTCATCTGAGTGCCTTTTCCTTCTTTGATTTAGATGTCTCTTAAACCATGTAAACCGTTTTATCATGTAAAATAACTTTTCGATACGTCTCTCAATTACCCAATCTTTCCAGCATTCCCTCCCATTTTGGGAAGTTTGAAAGAATACATTATCACTGGCTTTGAAGTATATCTGAGTAATGGATCTTTTCTTGCTTTCAAACCTTATTTTCATTTGGCAGCAGTTTGTCAAACACCAACCTAATTTTTTTGGCAAATATTAGTTCTGATACCGTGTTAGGATTAGGTGTCACCTGATATACACATAAAAGCTGCTGTCATAATATATCCTTACCTTCACCTCTATTAGATCTTTTTAATGCCCTTTTGAATGTATCAATGAAGTGTTCTGCTTGCTCATTAGATCTTGGATGGTAGGTGGCAGTTTTGAGATATTATATCACAAAGGATTCACACAACGTACAAACTATTTACATGGATATTGCGTGGCATTGGCCAAAAAAATGGTATCCAGGATACCAGATCAAGCAAATAATTCATGCAAGAGGTTTATTGAAATTGTACATGTTGGATTCTTGCATTTTATAATTTCTGGCCATATGGAAAAACTCTTGACAACGATTATGTAGTAGACACCATTTACCGGACCCTTGAAATCAATCTGTAATCTCGACCACAGAGTGTCTGTCTTTGGCCAATGGTGATGGTTTGGCTGCCATGTCACAACTTGTGCATGCTTTTACCAATCTCTCTATGTCTTTGTCCATATTGGGCCAGTAGTCATATCTGTGCATGAGGGATTTCATTCTATAGATGCCTGGATGACCTGTATGAAATTCTTTCAACATGTTTTTCTGAAGAGATTCACGCATTACCACTCTTTCACCATACATTATGACCTCATTGCAAATTGGGAAAATATTGTCACCATCAGTTTTTGATTTGATCTTTTTTTTCTCCTTCAATTTCCACCATATTTGCTTTTTGTTTTGAAAGTATCCACCTGAGCTTTTATTTCAATTCTATTAATGGTAGATCCCATATGCTGTTGCAGAGAATGTTCTTAATTCTTTTCTCAGCTCTTAGTGCTGAAATTGCCATTTTTTCTAGAGATTCACTAATTTAGGTATGAGTCTCGAAAAACCATCTGCTTGACCTAGCTTTTTTGATGGCAGGAATTCCATTTTAGAATTGTAATTCAACATAATTTTCCCCCCATCTTTGTAGTCAATTCACTATATGTATCATGACACCCTTTCTGACCCAAAAATAGATAATGTTGATCTGTGAGTTGGGTGAACCTTCTACCGTGGATGAATTTGTGAAAGTTATTTCCCAGAAAAAATTATTCCCAGGCCACTTTTTCTATCTGGCTATAATTCTTGTTAGGAAATTCCTAGAAGCCCTAATCAATTTTGAATTTGTTCGTCATCTCTCATTGCAGGGCCTTTTCTCAGACAAGCAATACAGCTTTCAATCATCTAAGTCAGCTGCTGATGTAATGATGATATTTGCAGGAAAAGTTATGATGCTCTAGATAAAAATAGTGAAGCTCGAGCTGTCGCATTGGACATGTCGAAAGCCTTTGACAGAGTCTGGCATCTGGGTCTTCTCCATCAGCTGAAATGATTTTTCATCTTAAAAGGGCTGTTCCTCTTGAAATGTAGTTCACTGCATCCGTAACATGTTGGGTGTTAGTTCGCTTAACTTGAACGTTTCACATTCCCCATTTACGATACTATCAGAAGTGGTGTTTAATCTTCATATTCTTTATTTTACAATATTTAGGCATTGCCAAAGTGAATTGAACAATGAACTTCATTCACTAAAAATTTTACATTAAGATAATAGTTTCCTCAAGTGACAATTCATTCCATTTTTTCAGCAGGATGTAATTCATGTATTTTTTGTGGGCACTAACTTTCTTAGTAACTGGTGCACATTTTTCTCACTAGAACAGCTTATTAACAGTTTTTTATAGATTTCCTCATAGACTCTGTAGTATGCTGTAAATGTAATCTCTTCATCAGGATTATATTTAAATTTGCCAAATGCATTTACTACTAACTCCTGTGATAAAAAAGTAGACATGTTTTCAATACTTTTACTCTTCATAAAACGTTCTAATATTTTTACTGTTGTTTTTGTTATCTCAACAATGGTTGCTGTTCTTGTTGTTGCTGTTCTTGTTCTGGTTGTCATTGTTCTTGTTATTGTTTTATTAAATGCAATATTACTGCTTTCAAGTCCTGCATTTTTAATTGTTTGACTTGAAAAGTTACTTCCAATGTATATTTCTGATGATTTAATGTACTCTTGTTTCCAGCATAATTTTCTTTTCTACATACTGATTTCACAAGTTACAAAAATCTGAATGTTTGTCCACCACTATTATTATAAATAATGTATCATCCTCATGATCAACTGTTGTGATATTGATTCTGGCATGACACAACACTTAATTAAACAGACTCAGTCATGATTATAGTAATCAATACTCTGCTAGACAAGTCACTGCAATACTATTGCGTCTTTCCTCCTAGATAATTACCCAGGACGACTATATTATCAGTGGATCATTCCATTCATGATAGTAAGGCGGGTAACTTGATCTTACAACAACAGATATATATCATTACATTTATGATAGTTGTTCCGTTTGTATTGATGACTTAATCTTCCTTATCAATGTTTCATGACAGGCAATATGTGGTTTGGTGATAATGTCTTTTGTCAGATACTTAAAATTAAGGAAATATTTAGTTTCATGTTGGAAACTAATGAAGATACATTACGGTGTTATTGTTTCATTCTTGATATTGAAGTTCACATTGAAGTTTCCTTTCATAATGGAAATGATTCAAGTGACTACAAAGTCATCATAGTGAAAAAAAATTATTTAGTTTAATTTTTGGAATATTATATGATATTTAAATATTATATATAAATCATGTTTATAATGAACAAACAAGAGGTGGGTAGGTTAAGAACTTGTTTATTACCGTGCTTACTACTGTGAACTACTACAAAAACAAAGATGGCGTCGCACACTGCATGCTGGGAAACATTACGGTTGTTAGTTGGTGCAAGGGAGATTACTCCGTCGTACATACTTTACACCCCTTCATCCATAGTTAAGGATTTCTTGCCAATTTATGTGACTTAATCCCTTAAATGTTTCGGTTGGGTTTTTATTCGGTTACTGCTTCTAACCGTTTCTCTTACTGGTGGCTCCTGCTGGGTATGCCTGGATCCATTTGTCATTTCTGTGTTGGGGATCTCGCTACCTGGACTACTAGCATCTGAGTTCAGTGGGATCCCCCAGTCTATGTCCAGATTTTTATTTCTTTTCTGTGAGCTTGTTCCTTCCATTTCCACATCTCTCTCTGAGTCTGGCTCTATCCGTTTTTTTACATGGTCCACATGTCGCCTTACCACTGTCCCCGACTCTAATTCAATTTCATATGACACAGGACCTGTCCGTCTCTTGACCACTCCCTTTTTCCATCTTGGTCCTGTGTAGAAATTTTTTGCGAAGACTAATTCCCCTTCTCTAAATTCTCGTATAGTCAGAGAGTTGTCATGATATTTTTTTTGGATTTTCTGGTGTTCTCTCATGCGCTCCCTCACTGTAGTCTTCTGCGGAATGATCCAATCCAAAACCGTCTTAATTTTCCGGTTCATTAGTAGTTCCGCCGGTGATATGCCGGTGACCGTTTGTGGTGTGGAGTTATAAGACAGCAAAAAACGGCTTAGTTTTGAACTTAAGGAGCCTTTCTCTTGACTCATTTTCTTCATCCCTTCCTTGATGATTTCTGATGATTTAATGTACTCTTGTTTCCAGCATAATTTTCTTTTCTACATACTGATTTCACAAGTTACAAAAATCTGAATGTTCGTCCACCACTATTATTATAAATAATGTATCATCCTCATGATCAACTGTTGTGATATTGATTCTGGCATGACACAACACTTAATTAAACAGACTCAGTCATGATTATATTAATCAATACTCTGCTAGACAAGTCACTGCAATACTATTACGTTTTTCCTCCTTGATAATTACCCAGGACGACTGTATCATCAATGGATCATTCCATTCATGATAATAAGGCGGGTAACTTGATCTTACTACAACAGATATATATCATTACATTTATGATATTTGTTCCATTTGTATTGATGCCTTAATCTTCCTTATCAATGTTTCATGACAGGCAATATGTGGTTTGGTGATAATGTCTTTTGTCAGATACTTAAAATTAAGGAAATATTTAGTTTTATGTTGGAAACTAATGAAGATACATTACTGTGTTATTGTTTCATTCTTGATATTTAAGTTCACATTGCCGTTTCCTTTCATAATGGAAATGATTCAAGTGACTACAAAGTCATCATAGTGAAAAAAATTTATTTAGTTTAATTTTTGGAATATTATATGATATTTAAATATTACATATAAATCATGTTTATACTTTATTTCCAATTTTATTTCTGAATTCATCAAATGTACTTTGATGCATTAAGTTGATCTCTCATTTTCATTTCCTATCACTTACACTTCCTCTCAATGTACATTTAAATACTATTTATTCATCTCTTTCTGGTTTCACTCTCTCTCTCTCTCACACTGTCTGTCTATCTCTCTTTTCTTATATACACACAGACACACATACACACATATATATACATAACTTGAAGCAGTGTGAAAGATTGATTGATTGTTACAAAAATGAGAGGCGTATATTCTTATTAGACCATTTATGTAAATCAGGAAGAGGGTTGATTCAAGAACTGATTGCTATGTGGAGACTGTGTTGGCCACCAGCGCCTCAAAGGACAGGCCATTAATACCTACCTTCAATGATGTACCTGTTAGGAATTATTTTATAATAGAGAAAACCATTTCAGTGATTCCATAGCTGGAGTGCTTGTATAGAAAATCTTTGTGCCACACATTGTTGAAGACCTTTGAGATATCTTATGTTATTGTCCTTTTGCTATGTGTGACATTAAGAGCCTCACTAATTCTGTGTTTGATGGTAGTTAGTATGTCAGCAGTGAATCTGGCTGATCAAAACGTCAACTGCTTGTCGCCCAAGAGTTTTTTCCTATCCAGTTGCTCAACGAGACTCGTGTTGATTACAGTCTCAAAAAGCTGACTGATGATACAGTGAATTCAAATGGGTGTATACTGAGAGGAGAAGGATCAGTCTTCAATGCCGGGAATATGCTTGCCACCTTCTAGTGGCTCAGAAATGATTTCTCCTGCAAGCAGTGGTTAAATAACTTTGTTAGAATGAAGGATAATTCTTGGTTGATATTCTTCAGGATTACCACTGGAAGTTTGTCTTGGGTAGTGGCTTTTTTGGGGTTAAGCTTTTGATAAGTCTACAGACTTCTCTTACTGAAGTGAATATATTGCTGAGATTCTGCTCAGTGAGACATGGGCAGATCAGGAGGGTGTTGCCTGTGTCATCTAATGTTGATTTTGAGGCAAAGATTGAAGCAAAGAGCTTCACCTTATCTGTCAAGCAGGATACAACATCGGGGCCATTTATAATAGTGGGTACAGCTACTTTTCTCTGTTGATAATTTCATTGATGACCTTCCAGAATTTGCAAGATCCAATTTGTCTCTTTTCATTCTTGGCCTGAACAGATCACATGTATCTGCACTTTGCATTTTCCAGGACTCTCTTACGGTGATTGGGGGCAGGTTCTGAAAGGAGTAAGGGCCAGTCTACACTACTTAGTGAAATAGATTTTGAAGTAGTGTTTCCCAAGAGCTATGGCTGCAGGATATTCAGGGGAAAATCAGGGCTGACTGTTTGTTTTTTGTTGGGAGATTTTTGTGGGTATAAAACTGTCCATTCCAGAAAGGATCTATCTGGAGATTAGAGCTACATTTTTGGAGGCAGCATCTTTGAAGAAGGTTGGGAGAGGAGCTTCTTTCATATAGAAGTGAAAGTTGTCCCAGTCTGCCTGTACATAGTAAAAACTGTACCATTGAATGGTAAATCGAGGGACGTCATTGGTTTGGAGTCAATCTGGACACTAACTAGGGAATAATCTGATATTCCAATGAGTAGCTAAAACTTTTGCTGAGCATTTATCCGGGAGGTATGTTAGATGAGGTTCATGTGCTGTCCCATGGTATCCTGGAACCCTTTTGATTCATCAATGAATATGAAAATTCATGTTTTGTAGTTGTGTATAAGATGTGGTTTATTTTTTCTTGTATTTATCTACAGCAATATGTATCCATGAAGAAGAAATTACCTATGAGAACCTTGACAATGCTAATGTGATGATTGACCCAACAACAAATCTTGATGGAATTAGAAACATAGTTGTTGGCGAGAAAGTTTTCAAGTTTTCCAAACTGGATCAAATTCCAACTCTAAATGTGACCTTCATGAACCCCAAACGTCCACTTCGCATGCAGCTTGTGAACGCCACAAATGTAGCTCATTATAATATAACTCTTATTTATACAAATGGTAGTATTGATGTGTTTACGGTAAGTAAATTGCTTTTCACATGAAATCTAACTTGTTTTTTTGGCATTTTATACTTATTTCGATTTGAATGAAATCTTGCAACTTAAGGAAAGTTAAAATCCTGAATTATTGGTAGAAAAATAATGGTATATGAGAATATTAATTAATGTACGATAATGGACAGATTACCTGGTACTAAGTACAGAATTTTTTCAATAAATGTGGGAAAGCATGCCCAATAAGCTTGCTGGAATAATGAGTGTTGTCTATTTTACACATATACCTGACATTAATATTGTTTTTAGGCAATGAACCTCATTAATGATCATTGATTCTTTCCGAATTATATCAAATAAGTGTAAGTAAACTTGTGTTTTTCTTTGACTTTAATATAGAATATCATGCCTAATACTCCAATGATGTTACCACAATATCAAGAATTGAAAAACCTCATAATTACTATTAAGAAAGAAGATCCAAGTAAAAGTGTAAAAACAGAACTGAGTGTGGATCTTTGTAGTAAAATCAGTAAGTATATTTCTTGCGATATTCAAAATTTGCTTCCTTCAAGTATTTCCAAATTGATATTTATATGTAAAAATTGATTTCAAATAAATTGATCTATCTATATTATTTACCAGGTACAAGTATTCCAACAACAATACCAACAACCATTGCAACAACCGTGCCTACAACTGTTCCAACCACTATACCAACAACCATTGCAACAACCGTGCCTACAACTGTTCCAACCACTATAGCAACTACAATTCCAACAACAGTTCCTACAACTGTTCCAACCACTATAGCAACAACAATTCCAACAACCGTGCCTACAACTGTTCCAACCACTATACCAACAACCATTGCAACAACAGTGCCTACAACTGTTCCAACCACTATACCAACAACCATTGCAACAACGGTGCCTACAACTGTTCCAACCACTATAGCAACAACAATTCCAACAACTGTGCCTACAACTGTTCCAACCACTATAGCAACATCAATTCCAACAACCGTTCCTACAACTGTTCCAACCACTATACCAACAACCATTGCAACAACAGTGCCTACAACTGTTCCAACCACTATACCAACAACAATTCCAACAACTGTTCCTACAACTGTTCCAACCACTATAGCAACAACAATTCCAACAACCGTGCCTACAACTGTTCCAACCACTATACCAACAACCATTGCAACAACAGTGCCTACAACTGTTCCAACCACTATACCTACAACAATTGCAACAACAGTGCCTACAACTGTTCCAACCACAATACCAACAACAATTCCAACAACAATATATACAACAAGTATGTTCTTATTAATCTGTCTTTTGTCCTTATTTTTAAGATGTTTTTTTATTGATGATTTGCTTGCTCTTCATTTTCTAGTGATTCAAAATAGCTTATATATACATGTCACCTGTAGAGGACTGAGCCCAGAGATCCTAACCAAGATGGTACTGTGGCAGCTGAAGAGCAATGGGACTTATTAAATTATCTCTCAGTTCTCTGTCTATATCTTTGAAATAAGATATTATGATTACTTACATTATTTACACTATTCGGACTGTTATCGTCATCTTCATTGCCACATTCACAATGTTTCAGATGTTGTACACTTTGGCCTCCATACACAGACATCCTCATGGACACATGGTCCAGTGGATAAAGGCATTGCTTAGATACAGTGACCAAAGCACCAAAGAATTTTGAGTTCTATTCCAGGCTGCAGCAGCTGGGAAGCAAAACTTGGAGAGCTGGGTTAAATGGAAATAACAGAGACTTCTGGTAGAGGTATGTCATGTGG
The DNA here is from genome assembly GCA_964036315.1 of Acanthosepion esculentum. Taxonomy (NCBI): domain Eukaryota; kingdom Metazoa; phylum Mollusca; class Cephalopoda; order Sepiida; family Sepiidae; genus Acanthosepion; species Acanthosepion esculentum. The sequence goes on from OZ038490.1 coordinate 43,743,206, forward strand.
AATTAGAACAATCACAATTGGTGCAGGAAGTAAATGGTTCGGTCTACAATTTGAATCACCTGAAGAAGGCCGGTGCGTACAACACCCAAACGTTTTGAATATTCCAATGAAGATGAGGACAACAGTCCAAATAACGTAAACAATGAAAGTAAACTCTCATGTCTTTTTGTATTAGACACAATAACCTTGCTGAATGGAGGGTAAGTTTCAAGCCAGCAGAACGCCAAATAAATGGGAATCTAGTATACTCTTGTAAAATGCTCAGGAATATTGTTTTTTTTTCTTTTTTAATCACAAGTAGAAATTAGTCTTTTAATATCTGAAAGTTTTGGGTAGATTTAATAAGTTCAGCAGCACCAGCAACTCAAAATCTTGCTTTACACTCTGCACCTATGACACTTTTAATCTCATCAACTGAGTTGGGTAAGTTTTTAGATTTCCCAAGATGACCTAAATCATGCCACACCACATAGGACGTCGATCTCTGTGAAGGTTTGTAAGCTTCTGTTGATCTTGACTGATCATCCCACAGTTGGACTGAAATAGCATTTCAGAGAAACATTAACTATACCACACTTACAAATCATATCAAAATCATAGCAATATAATTCCATATTCCAATATAATATTATTTTATAACTTTTCATCTCATTTTCATGCTGTTTATCATACATGTAACACACTGACTGTAGATTTATCCTTATTGGAAAATGACTTCCTCTTAAATGAATAATGTGTCCAGTGTCTCACAGCTGCTATAATTGTTTATGCTTCCTTTTCAATAACAGCACCACATGTTATACTGAATTTTGTAGAGAAATTAAAAAGAATGCAATTGGTTTAGCCGTCTGAATTAGGGCAACTGAAGTGGCATTTTTTGAAGCATTTCTTTCAACTTCAAATTCATCTTTATGTTGTATACCTTAATTGATGAGTTTTACAATAGCATTTTCAATATCTTTTTTGGGTGTATATTTTTTTTTTCTTGTATATTGGATCAGAATTTATTTGTTCTTTTACTTAACTACAGCAATATGTATCCATGAAGAAGGAATTACGTATGAGAACCTTGACAATGCTGATGTGAAGATTGACCCAACAACAAATCTTGATGGAATTAGAAACATAGTTGTTGGCGATAAACTTTTCAAGTTTTCCAAACTGGATCAAATTCCAACTCTAAATGTGACTTTCATGGACCCCAAACGTCCACTTCGCATGCAGCTTGTGAACGCCACAAATGTGGCTCATTATAATATAACTCTTATTTATACAAATGGTAGTATTGATGAGTTTACGGTAAGTAAATTACTTTTCACATGAAATCTAACTTGTTCTTTTGTATTGTATACTTATTTTAATTTTAATGATATCTTGCAACTTAAGGAAAGTTAAAATATATCCTTAACTATTGGTAGAAAAATAATGGTATATGAGAATATTACTTAATGTACAATAATGGAGAGATTACCTGGTACTAAGAGCAAAATTATTTCAATAAATGTGGGAAAGTATGCCCAATAAGCTTGCTGGAATAGTGAGTGTTGTCTATTTTACACATATACCTGACATTAATATTGTTTTTAGGCAATGAACCTCATTAATGATTATTGATTCTGTCCGGATTATATCAAATAAGTGTAAGTAAACTTGTGTTTTTCTTTGACTTTAATATAGAATATCATGCCTAATACTCCAATGATGTTACCACAATATCAAGAATTGAAAAACCTCATAATTACTATTAAGAAAGAAGATCCAAGTAAAAGTGTAGAAACAGAACTGAGTGTGGAGCTTTGTAGTAAAGTCAGTAAGTATATTTCTAGTGACATTCAAAATTTGCTTCCTTCAAGTATTTAGAAATTGATATTCATAGGTAAAAATTGATTTCAAATAAATTGATCTATCTATATTATTTACCAGGTACAAGTATTCCGACAACAATACCAACTACCACTGCAACAACAGTGTCTACAACTGTTCCAACCACTATACCAACTACAATTCGAACAACAGTGTCTACAAGTATGGCACGCACAACTCCTCGAGCCACTACACCAACAACAATGCCAACAACTGTTCCAACCACTATACCAACGACAATTCCAACAAAAGTGTCTACAAGTTTGCCACGCCCAACTGTTCCAACCACTATGCCAACAACAATGCCAACAACTGTTCCAACCACTATACCAACAACAATTCCAACCCCATTCACCACAACTGGTTAATATTCTTTTCTTTTGCTATTGTTGTGATGTGAGTCCGACCAGAAACGACACTTAACTTGACTGAGTCAGTTGTGAATGTATATATTCAGTTTGCAACTAGACAACTCACTGCAATAGTATTATCTTCTTCCTCCTAGATAATTACTCAGGACTACTTATCATGAATGAATCAGTCCATTCATGATAGTAAAGAGAGTAACTGTCTCTTAGCACAAAACTCCCATTTTGAGACTTACTTTCTATTGAAGTTATACACTTTTGCTTTTTGAATTAAGATCCAACACTTCTGTAGGCTGCGTCTTCCATGTGTTTGTTGGGGCTATCTGAGGTACAGGTACACGGAAAACGTCAAAAAGAATCCGCATCGTCTCCTCATGTCAGATGCTCCATTCATCTGAGTGCCTTTTCCTTCTTTGATTTAGATGTCTCTTAAACCATGTAAACCGTTTTATCATGTAAAATAACTTTTCGATACGTCTCTCAATTACCCAATCTTTCCAGCATTCCCTCCCATTTTGGGAAGTTTGAAAGAATACATTATCACTGGCTTTGAAGTATATCTGAGTAATGGATCTTTTCTTGCTTTCAAACCTTATTTTCATTTGGCAGCAGTTTGTCAAACACCAACCTAATTTTTTTGGCAAATATTAGTTCTGATACCGTGTTAGGATTAGGTGTCACCTGATATACACATAAAAGCTGCTGTCATAATATATCCTTACCTTCACCTCTATTAGATCTTTTTAATGCCCTTTTGAATGTATCAATGAAGTGTTCTGCTTGCTCATTAGATCTTGGATGGTAGGTGGCAGTTTTGAGATATTATATCACAAAGGATTCACACAACGTACAAACTATTTACATGGATATTGCGTGGCATTGGCCAAAAAAATGGTATCCAGGATACCAGATCAAGCAAATAATTCATGCAAGAGGTTTATTGAAATTGTACATGTTGGATTCTTGCATTTTATAATTTCTGGCCATATGGAAAAACTCTTGACAACGATTATGTAGTAGACACCATTTACCGGACCCTTGAAATCAATCTGTAATCTCGACCACAGAGTGTCTGTCTTTGGCCAATGGTGATGGTTTGGCTGCCATGTCACAACTTGTGCATGCTTTTACCAATCTCTCTATGTCTTTGTCCATATTGGGCCAGTAGTCATATCTGTGCATGAGGGATTTCATTCTATAGATGCCTGGATGACCTGTATGAAATTCTTTCAACATGTTTTTCTGAAGAGATTCACGCATTACCACTCTTTCACCATACATTATGACCTCATTGCAAATTGGGAAAATATTGTCACCATCAGTTTTTGATTTGATCTTTTTTTTCTCCTTCAATTTCCACCATATTTGCTTTTTGTTTTGAAAGTATCCACCTGAGCTTTTATTTCAATTCTATTAATGGTAGATCCCATATGCTGTTGCAGAGAATGTTCTTAATTCTTTTCTCAGCTCTTAGTGCTGAAATTGCCATTTTTTCTAGAGATTCACTAATTTAGGTATGAGTCTCGAAAAACCATCTGCTTGACCTAGCTTTTTTGATGGCAGGAATTCCATTTTAGAATTGTAATTCAACATAATTTTCCCCCCATCTTTGTAGTCAATTCACTATATGTATCATGACACCCTTTCTGACCCAAAAATAGATAATGTTGATCTGTGAGTTGGGTGAACCTTCTACCGTGGATGAATTTGTGAAAGTTATTTCCCAGAAAAAATTATTCCCAGGCCACTTTTTCTATCTGGCTATAATTCTTGTTAGGAAATTCCTAGAAGCCCTAATCAATTTTGAATTTGTTCGTCATCTCTCATTGCAGGGCCTTTTCTCAGACAAGCAATACAGCTTTCAATCATCTAAGTCAGCTGCTGATGTAATGATGATATTTGCAGGAAAAGTTATGATGCTCTAGATAAAAATAGTGAAGCTCGAGCTGTCGCATTGGACATGTCGAAAGCCTTTGACAGAGTCTGGCATCTGGGTCTTCTCCATCAGCTGAAATGATTTTTCATCTTAAAAGGGCTGTTCCTCTTGAAATGTAGTTCACTGCATCCGTAACATGTTGGGTGTTAGTTCGCTTAACTTGAACGTTTCACATTCCCCATTTACGATACTATCAGAAGTGGTGTTTAATCTTCATATTCTTTATTTTACAATATTTAGGCATTGCCAAAGTGAATTGAACAATGAACTTCATTCACTAAAAATTTTACATTAAGATAATAGTTTCCTCAAGTGACAATTCATTCCATTTTTTCAGCAGGATGTAATTCATGTATTTTTTGTGGGCACTAACTTTCTTAGTAACTGGTGCACATTTTTCTCACTAGAACAGCTTATTAACAGTTTTTTATAGATTTCCTCATAGACTCTGTAGTATGCTGTAAATGTAATCTCTTCATCAGGATTATATTTAAATTTGCCAAATGCATTTACTACTAACTCCTGTGATAAAAAAGTAGACATGTTTTCAATACTTTTACTCTTCATAAAACGTTCTAATATTTTTACTGTTGTTTTTGTTATCTCAACAATGGTTGCTGTTCTTGTTGTTGCTGTTCTTGTTCTGGTTGTCATTGTTCTTGTTATTGTTTTATTAAATGCAATATTACTGCTTTCAAGTCCTGCATTTTTAATTGTTTGACTTGAAAAGTTACTTCCAATGTATATTTCTGATGATTTAATGTACTCTTGTTTCCAGCATAATTTTCTTTTCTACATACTGATTTCACAAGTTACAAAAATCTGAATGTTTGTCCACCACTATTATTATAAATAATGTATCATCCTCATGATCAACTGTTGTGATATTGATTCTGGCATGACACAACACTTAATTAAACAGACTCAGTCATGATTATAGTAATCAATACTCTGCTAGACAAGTCACTGCAATACTATTGCGTCTTTCCTCCTAGATAATTACCCAGGACGACTATATTATCAGTGGATCATTCCATTCATGATAGTAAGGCGGGTAACTTGATCTTACAACAACAGATATATATCATTACATTTATGATAGTTGTTCCGTTTGTATTGATGACTTAATCTTCCTTATCAATGTTTCATGACAGGCAATATGTGGTTTGGTGATAATGTCTTTTGTCAGATACTTAAAATTAAGGAAATATTTAGTTTCATGTTGGAAACTAATGAAGATACATTACGGTGTTATTGTTTCATTCTTGATATTGAAGTTCACATTGAAGTTTCCTTTCATAATGGAAATGATTCAAGTGACTACAAAGTCATCATAGTGAAAAAAAATTATTTAGTTTAATTTTTGGAATATTATATGATATTTAAATATTATATATAAATCATGTTTATAATGAACAAACAAGAGGTGGGTAGGTTAAGAACTTGTTTATTACCGTGCTTACTACTGTGAACTACTACAAAAACAAAGATGGCGTCGCACACTGCATGCTGGGAAACATTACGGTTGTTAGTTGGTGCAAGGGAGATTACTCCGTCGTACATACTTTACACCCCTTCATCCATAGTTAAGGATTTCTTGCCAATTTATGTGACTTAATCCCTTAAATGTTTCGGTTGGGTTTTTATTCGGTTACTGCTTCTAACCGTTTCTCTTACTGGTGGCTCCTGCTGGGTATGCCTGGATCCATTTGTCATTTCTGTGTTGGGGATCTCGCTACCTGGACTACTAGCATCTGAGTTCAGTGGGATCCCCCAGTCTATGTCCAGATTTTTATTTCTTTTCTGTGAGCTTGTTCCTTCCATTTCCACATCTCTCTCTGAGTCTGGCTCTATCCGTTTTTTTACATGGTCCACATGTCGCCTTACCACTGTCCCCGACTCTAATTCAATTTCATATGACACAGGACCTGTCCGTCTCTTGACCACTCCCTTTTTCCATCTTGGTCCTGTGTAGAAATTTTTTGCGAAGACTAATTCCCCTTCTCTAAATTCTCGTATAGTCAGAGAGTTGTCATGATATTTTTTTTGGATTTTCTGGTGTTCTCTCATGCGCTCCCTCACTGTAGTCTTCTGCGGAATGATCCAATCCAAAACCGTCTTAATTTTCCGGTTCATTAGTAGTTCCGCCGGTGATATGCCGGTGACCGTTTGTGGTGTGGAGTTATAAGACAGCAAAAAACGGCTTAGTTTTGAACTTAAGGAGCCTTTCTCTTGACTCATTTTCTTCATCCCTTCCTTGATGATTTCTGATGATTTAATGTACTCTTGTTTCCAGCATAATTTTCTTTTCTACATACTGATTTCACAAGTTACAAAAATCTGAATGTTCGTCCACCACTATTATTATAAATAATGTATCATCCTCATGATCAACTGTTGTGATATTGATTCTGGCATGACACAACACTTAATTAAACAGACTCAGTCATGATTATATTAATCAATACTCTGCTAGACAAGTCACTGCAATACTATTACGTTTTTCCTCCTTGATAATTACCCAGGACGACTGTATCATCAATGGATCATTCCATTCATGATAATAAGGCGGGTAACTTGATCTTACTACAACAGATATATATCATTACATTTATGATATTTGTTCCATTTGTATTGATGCCTTAATCTTCCTTATCAATGTTTCATGACAGGCAATATGTGGTTTGGTGATAATGTCTTTTGTCAGATACTTAAAATTAAGGAAATATTTAGTTTTATGTTGGAAACTAATGAAGATACATTACTGTGTTATTGTTTCATTCTTGATATTTAAGTTCACATTGCCGTTTCCTTTCATAATGGAAATGATTCAAGTGACTACAAAGTCATCATAGTGAAAAAAATTTATTTAGTTTAATTTTTGGAATATTATATGATATTTAAATATTACATATAAATCATGTTTATACTTTATTTCCAATTTTATTTCTGAATTCATCAAATGTACTTTGATGCATTAAGTTGATCTCTCATTTTCATTTCCTATCACTTACACTTCCTCTCAATGTACATTTAAATACTATTTATTCATCTCTTTCTGGTTTCACTCTCTCTCTCTCTCACACTGTCTGTCTATCTCTCTTTTCTTATATACACACAGACACACATACACACATATATATACATAACTTGAAGCAGTGTGAAAGATTGATTGATTGTTACAAAAATGAGAGGCGTATATTCTTATTAGACCATTTATGTAAATCAGGAAGAGGGTTGATTCAAGAACTGATTGCTATGTGGAGACTGTGTTGGCCACCAGCGCCTCAAAGGACAGGCCATTAATACCTACCTTCAATGATGTACCTGTTAGGAATTATTTTATAATAGAGAAAACCATTTCAGTGATTCCATAGCTGGAGTGCTTGTATAGAAAATCTTTGTGCCACACATTGTTGAAGACCTTTGAGATATCTTATGTTATTGTCCTTTTGCTAGGTGTGACATTAAGAGCCTCACTAATTCTGTGTTTGATGGTAGTTAGTATGTCAGCAGTGAATCTGGCTGATCAAAACGTCAACTGCTTGTCGCCCAAGAGTTTTTTCCTATCCAGTTGCTCAACGAGACTCGTGTTGATTACAGTCTCAAAAAGCTGACTGATGATACAGTGAATTCAAATGGGTGTATACTGAGAGGAGAAGGATCAGTCTTCAATGCCGGGAATATGCTTGCCACCTTCTAGTGGCTCAGAAATGATTTCTCCTGCAAGCAGTGGTTAAATAACTTTGTTAGAATGAAGGATAATTCTTGGTTGATATTCTTCAGGATTACCACTGGAAGTTTGTCTTGGGTAGTGGCTTTTTTGGGGTTAAGCTTTTGATAAGTCTACAGACTTCTCTTACTGAAGTGAATATATTGCTGAGATTCTGCTCAGTGAGACATGGGCAGATCAGGAGGGTGTTGCCTGTGTCATCTAATGTTGATTTTGAGGCAAAGATTGAAGCAAAGAGCTTCACCTTATCTGTCAAGCAGGATACAACATCGGGGCCATTTATAATAGTGGGTACAGCTACTTTTCTCTGTTGATAATTTCATTGATGACCTTCCAGAATTTGCAAGATCCAATTTGTCTCTTTTCATTCTTGGCCTGAACAGATCACATGTATCTGCACTTTGCATTTTCCAGGACTCTCTTACGGTGATTGGGGGCAGGTTCTGAAAGGAGTAAGGGCCAGTCTACACTACTTAGTGAAATAGATTTTGAAGTAGTGTTTCCCAAGAGCTATGGCTGCAGGATATTCAGGGGAAAATCAGGGCTGACTGTTTGTTTTTTGTTGGGAGATTTTTGTGGGTATAAAACTGTCCATTCCAGAAAGGATCTATCTGGAGATTAGAGCTACATTTTTGGAGGCAGCATCTTTGAAGAAGGTTGGGAGAGGAGCTTCTTTCATATAGAAGTGAAAGTTGTCCCAGTCTGCCTGTACATAGTAAAAACTGTACCATTGAATGGTAAATCGAGGGACGTCATTGGTTTGGAGTCAATCTGGACACTAACTAGGGAATAATCTGATATTCCAATGAGTAGCTAAAACTTTTGCTGAGCATTTATCCGGGAGGTATGTTAGATGAGGTTCATGTGCTGTCCCATGGTATCCTGGAACCCTTTTGATTCATCAATGAATATGAAAATTCATGTTTTGTAGTTGTGTATAAGATGTGGTTTATTTTTTCTTGTATTTATCTACAGCAATATGTATCCATGAAGAAGAAATTACCTATGAGAACCTTGACAATGCTAATGTGATGATTGACCCAACAACAAATCTTGATGGAATTAGAAACATAGTTGTTGGCGAGAAAGTTTTCAAGTTTTCCAAACTGGATCAAATTCCAACTCTAAATGTGACTTTCATGAACCCCAAACGTCCACTTCGCATGCAGCTTGTGAACGCCACAAATGTGGCTCATTATAATATAACTCTTATTTATACAAATGGTAGTATTGATGAGTTTACGGTAAGTAAATTACTTTTCACATGAAATCTAACTTGTTTTTTTGGCATTTTATACTAATTTAGATTTGAATGAAATCTTGCAACTTAAGGAAAGTTAAAATATATCCTGAATTATTGGTAGAATAATAATGGTATATGAGAATATTACTTAATGTACGATAATGGACAGATTACCTGGTACTAAGTGCAGAAGTTTTTCATTAAATGTGGGAAAGCATGCCCAATAAGCTTGCTGGAATAGTGAGTGTTGTCAATTTTACACATATACCTTGCATTAATATTGTTTTTAGGCAATGAACCTCATTAATCATTATTGATTCTGTCCAGATTATATCAAATAAGTGTAAGTAAACTCGTCTTTTTCTTTGACTTTAATATAGAATATCATGCCTAATACTCCAATGATGTTACCACAATATCAAGAATTGAAAAACCTCATAATTACTATTAAGAAAGCAGATCCAAGTAAAAGTGTAGAAACAGAACTGAGTGTGGATCTTTGTAGTAAAATCAGTAAGTATATTTCTTGTGATATTCAAAATTAGCTTCCTTCAAGTATTTAGAAATTGATATTTATATGTAAAAATTGATTTCAAATAAATTGATCTATCTATCTATATGTTTTACCAGGTACAAGTATTCCAACAACAATACCAACAACCATTGCAACAACCGTTCCTACAACTGTTCCAACCACTATAGCAACAACAATTCCAACAACGGTGCCTACAACTGTTCCAACCACTATACCAACAACCATTGCAACAACCGTGCCTACAACTGTTCCAACCACTATACCTACAACTGTTCCAACCACTATACCTACAACAATTCCAACAACAGTTCCTACAACTGTTCCAACCACTATAGCAACAACAATTCCAACAACCATTCCTACAACTGTTCCAACCACTATACCAACAACAATTGCAACAACAGTGCCTACAACTGTTCCAACCACTATACCGACAACAATTGCAACAACAGTGCCTACAACTGTTCCAACCACTATACCTACAACAATTCCAACAACCGTGCCTACAACTGTTCCAACCACTATACCTACAACAATTGCAACAACAGTGCCTACAACTGTTCCAACCACAATACCAACAACAATTCCAACAACAATATATACAACAAGTATGTTCTTATTAATCTGTTTTTGTCCTTATTTTTAAGATGTTTTTTTATTGATGATTTGCTTGCTCTTCATTTTCTAGTGATTCAAAATAGCTTATATATACATGTCACCTGTAGAGGACTGAGCCCAGAGAACCTAACCAAGATGGTACTGTGGCAGCTGAAGAGCAATGGGACTTATTAAATTATCTCTCAGTTCTCTGTCTATATCTTTGAAATAAGGTATTATGATTACTTACATTATTTACACTATTCGTCATCTTCATTGCCACATTCACAATGTTTCAGATGTTGTACACTTTGGCCTCCATACACAGACATCCTGATGGACACATGGTCCAGTGGATAAAGGCATTGCTTAGATACAGTGACCAAAGCCCCAAAGAATTTTGAGTTCTATTCCAGGCTGCAGCAGCTGGGAACCAAAACTTGGAGAGTTGGGTTAAATGGAAATAACAGTCTTCTGGTAGAGGTATGGCACGTGGAACTAGAACAATCACAATTGGTGGAGGAAGTAAATGGTTCAGTCTACAATTTGAATCACCTGAAGAAGGCCGGAGCGTACAACACCCAAACGTTTTGAATATTCCAATGAAGATGAGGACAACAGTCCAAATAACGTAAACAATGAAAGTAATCTCTCAGGTCTTTTTGTATTAGACACAATAACCGTGCTGAATGGAGGGTAAGTTTCAAGCCAGCCAAACGCCAAATAAATGGGAATCTAGTATACTCTTGTAAAATGCTCAGGAATATTGTTTTGTTTTGTTTTTTAATCAAAAGTAGAAATTAGTCTTTTAATATCTGAAAGTCTTGGGTAGCTTTAATAAGTTCAGCAGCACCAGCAACTCAAAATCTTGCTTTACACTCTGCACCTATGACACTTTTAATCTCATCAACTGAGTTGGGTAAGTTTTTAGATTTCCCAAGAAGACATAAATCATGCCACACCAGTAGGATATTAATCTATGTGAAGGTTTGTAAGCTTCTGTTGATCTTGACTGATCATCCCACAGTTGGACTGAAATAGCATTTCAGAGGAACATTAACTATACCACACTTACAAATCATATCAAAATCATAGCAATATAATTCCATATTCCAATATAATATTATTTTATAACTTTTCATCTCATTTTCATGCTGTTTATCATACATGTAACACACTGACTGTAGATTTATCCTTATTGGAAAATGACTTCCTCTTAAATAAATAATGTGTCCAGTGTCTCACAGCTGCTATAATTGTTTAGGCTTCCTTTTCAATAACAGCACCACATGTTATACTGAATTTTTTAGTGAAATTAAAAACAATGCAATTTGTTTAGGCGTCAGAATTAGGGCAACTGAAGTGGCATTTTTTGAAGCATTTGTTTCAACTTCAAGTCCATCTTTAAGTTGTATACCTTAATTGATGAGTTTTACAATAGCATTTTCAATATCTTTTTTGGGTGCATTATAAGTTTTTATATAGGAAAGTCTATCATGTTTATTTCATGTGATTCCATCTATCGGGATATTGTCTAAATAAGCAAATGTCTCTTCCAAGGAATCCTCTGAAATAAATGATTCCATAATGCTCTGAAAAGATTCCAATGCTTTAGATCCTCCCAAGTGGACTTGAGAAAATTTGTAAAAGCCACTATTTGCTTCAAATGCTGAATAAGGTTTTTTCTTGTCTTTTGATGGGAATTTGTGTTCAATAGAAATCTATTGTGCTCATTTAGGTGAGTTACTGGACTCTATAATGTGCTCTTGTAATATTTCTATATTTCATCAATCTATGCCTATTGCATGCATATTATGATGATTTTGCAGACACACACAGATACATTTACATGTCATTCTGTAATATCTTGCTTTAGATGCGCTCATCAGCTATTGTGCCTGATTAAACCTGTGCAGGGCTGAATGTTGCTTTCTGCATTCTTGCTTCATTGAACATTGTGGCCATGTCTAGCCTTCTATTTTTCAATAATCATTGACAAAGCAAAGTTGAGTAGAAACTTCATATGAAAGCACCTCTGATGCTTTCTTCCCACTACAGAAATGCACTTACTGCTTTAAGATGAAATCCTTGCTTAATTCATTTACAGCCTGGAAATATCCCTCTATAGTCTTTTTTGTCCAACAAAAAGTTCATTTCTTGCTTTGACATACTGCGAGTGTAATGTGTTTATTGCATTTTCATACGTAGAATACTCAAATATGCCAAAAGCTTTAGCAATGTGAAGCCTGCTGAGGTTATTGACTTGTAAAGAAGCAAGATAATTTTCAAATTTGTGAAAAAATGTGTTTTCATTCTTGCATAATAGCTGGGGAATTAAGATCACAATGAAATTTCCTTGGTTTGAGTAAATGCTACATGGAGTTGGATCTGTTCTCCAAATCAGGTAGATTATCAATTTTTTGCATTTCACTTTAATTTTCTCATGAAGATTTGTGTGGGAATACTTGAAAACAAAGAATTCCATGTCGTCATGTCATTCGTCTTGATTGTGTTCATATGAAGTTGGCTTCTTGATGTATTAGCATATTTAATAATTCTTAATATAAAGTTGTCATGGGTTAATTGTTACTCATTCAGAGAGGATAGGAGAAAATATTTTCAGTGAGGATCAGAGGAGTTTGCTAAAATATTGTTTGCATATGGCAGGCGAGGCAGTGAGATGGACAGGTGATTGTTATGTTTTTAATTTTTTTTTTTTTTCAAAAGCTTTTCACCACAAGCAAGGTGGGAGTGCCATTACCATGCAAGGGCTTACAAAGAGTGAGAGTAAGAGTAAAGAGGGATGTTTGAGGAAAAGATAAAGAGAAGGACGGGGACCAAGGTATCAGAAGATGTCAATTGACATTATATTTGAACATGTGAAGATTATAGCTATCAGGGATGCAAGTTATGAAAATTAATTTCAGATGTGATTGTAGTTTTCAAAGGATGTATGTCAATTCATGTTTTCTTGTATATTGGATCAGAATTTATTTGTTCTATTATGACCTTATTGCAAATTGGGAAAATATTGTCACCGTCAGTTTTTGATTTGATCTTTTTTTTTCTCCTTCAATTGCCACCATATTTGCTTTTTGTTTTGAAAGTATCCACCTGAACTTTTATTTCAATTCTATTAATGGTAGATCCACTATGCTATTGCAGAGAATGTTCTTAATTCCTTTCTCAGCTCTTAGTGCTGAAATTGCCATTTTTTCTAGAGGCTCACTAATTTAGGTATGAGTCTCGAAAAACCATCTGCTTGACCTAGCTTTTTTGATGGCAGTAATTCCATTTTAGAATTGTAATTCAACATAATTGTCCCCCCATCTTTGTAGTCAATTCACTGTATGTATCATGACACCCTTTCTGACCCAAAAATAGATAACAATGAATGTTGATCTGTGAGTTGGGTGAACCTTCTACCGTGGATGAATTTGTGAAAGTTATTTCCCAGAAAAAATTATTCCCAAGCCACTTTTTCTATCTGGCTATAATTCTTGTTAGGAAAGTCCTAGAAGCCCTAATCAATTTTGAATTGGTTCGTCATCTCTCATTGCAGGGCCTTTTCTCAGACATGCAATACGGCTTTCAATCATCTAAGTCAGCTGCTGATGTAATGACGATATTTGCAGGAAAAGTTATGATGCTCTAGATAAAAACAGTGAAGCTCGAGGTGTCGCATTGGACATGTCGAAAGCCTTTGACAGAGTCTGGCATCTGGGTCTTCTCCATTAGCTGAAATGATTTTTCATCTTAAAAGGGCTGTTCCTCTTGAAATGTAGTTCACTGCATCCGTAACATGTTGGGTGTTAGTTCGCTTAACTTGAACGTTTCACATTCCCCATTTACGATACTATGAGAAGTGGTGTTTAATCTTCATATTCTTTATTTTACAATATTTAGGCATTGCCAAAGTGAATTGAACAATGAACTTCATTCACTGAAAATTTTACATTAAGATAATAGTTTCCTCAAGTGACAATTCATTCCATTTTTTCAGCAGGATGTAATTCATGTATTTTTTGTGGGCACTAACTTTCTTAGTAACTGGTGCACATTTTTCTCACTAGAACAGCTTATTAACAGTTTTTTATAGATTTCCTCATAGACTCTGTAGTATGCTGTAAATGTAATCTCTTCATCAGGATTATGTTTAAATTTGCCAAATGCATTTACTACTAACTCCTGTGATAAAAAAGTAGACATGTTTTCAATACTTTTACTCTTCATAAAACGTTCTAATATTTTTACTGTTGTTCTTGTTATCTCAACAATGGTTGCTGGAATTGTTGTTGCTGTTCTTGTTCTGGTTGTCATTGTTCTTGTTATTGTTTTATTAAATCCAATATTACTGCTTTCAAGTCCTGCATTTTTAATTGTTTGACTTGAAAAGTTACTTCCAATGTATATTTCTGATGATGTAATGTACTCTTGTTTCCAGCATAATTTTTTTTCCTACATACTGATTTCACAAGTTACAAAAATCTGAATGTTTGTCCACCACTATTATTATAAATAATGTATCATCCTCATCATCAACTGTTGTGATATTGATTCTGGCATGACACAACACTTAATTAAACAGACTCAGTCATGATTATAGTAATCAATACTCTGCTAGACAAGTCACTGCAATACTATTATGTTTTTCCTCCTTGATAATTACCCAGGATGCCTGTATCATCAATGGATCATTCCATTCATGATAGTAAGGCGGGTAACTTGATCTTACAACAACAGATATATATCATTACATTTATGATATTTGTTCCGTTTGTATTGATGACTTAAACTTCCTTATCAATATTTCATGACAGGCAATATGTGGTTTGGTGATAATGTCTTTTGTCAGATACTTAAAATTAAGGAAATATTTAGTTTCATGTTGGAAACTAATGAAGATACATTACGTTATTGTTTCATTCTTGATATTTAAGTTCAGATTGGAGTTTCCTTTCATAATGGAAATGATTCAAGTGACTACAAAGTCATCATAGTGAAAAAAATTCATTTAGTTTAATTTTTGGAATATTATATGATATTTAAATATTATATATAAATCATGTTTATACTTTATTTTCAATTTTATTTCTGAATTCATCAAATGAACTTTGATGCATTAAATTGATCTCTCATTTTCATTTGCTATCACTTACACTTCCTCTCAGTGTAGATTTAAATACTATTCATCTCTTTCTGGTTTCACTCACTCTCTCTCTCTCTCACACTGTCTGTCTGTCTCTCCTTTCTTATATACACACAGACACACATACACACATATATATACATAACTTGAAGTAGTGTGAAAGATTGATTGATTGTTACAAAAATGAGAGGCGTATATTCTTATTAGACTATTTATGTAAATCAGGAAGAGGGTTGATTCGAGAACTGATTGCTATGTGGAGACAGTGTTGGCCACCAGCACCTCAAAGGACAAGCCATTAATAGCTAGCTTCAGTGATGTACCTGTTAGGAATTATATTATAATAGAGAAAACCCTTCCAGTGATTCCATAGCTGGAGTGCTTGTATAGAAAATCTTTGTGCCACGCATTGTTGAAGACCTTTGAGATATCTTATGTTATTGTCCTTTTGCTATGTGTGACATTAAGAGCCTCACTAATTCTGTATTTGATGGTAGTTAGTATGTCAGCAATGAATCGGGCTGATCAAAACTACTACTGCTTGTCGCCCAAGAGTTTTTTCCTATCCAGTTGCTCAGCGAGACTCGTGTTGATTACAGTCTCAAAAAGCTGACTGATGATACAGTGAATTCAAATGGGTTTATACTGAGAGGAGAAGGATCAGTCTTCAATGCCGGGAATATGCTTGCCACCTTCTACTGGCTCAGAAATGATTTCTCCTGCAAGCAGTGGTTAAATAACTTTGTTAGAATGAAGGATAATTCTTGGTTGATATTCTTCAGGATTACCACTGGAAGTTTGTCTTGGGTAGTGGCTTTTTTGGGGTTAAGCTTTTGATTATTCTACAGACTTCTCTTACTGAAGTGAATATATTGCTGAGATTCTGCTCAGTGAGACATGGGGCGATCAGGAGGGTGTAGCCTGTGTCATCTAATGTTGATTTTGAGGCAAAGATTGAAGCAAAGATCTTCACCTTATCTGTCAAGGAGTATACAACATCGGGGCCATTTATAATAATGGGCACAGCTACTTTTCTCTGTTGATAATTTCATTGATGACCTTCCAGAAATTGCCTGAACAGATCACATGTATCTGCACTTTGCATTTTCCAGGACTCTCTTATGGCGATAGGGGTGGGTTCTGAAAGGAGTAAGGGCCAGACTACACTACGTATTGAAATAGATTTTGAAGTAGTGTTTCCGAAGTGCTATGGCTGCAGGACATTCAGTGGAAAACCATTTGGCGATTCGAGCTGTATTTTTGGAGGCAGGATGTTTGAAGAAGGTTGGGTGAGGAGCTTCCGTCATACAGAACTGAAAGTTGTCCCAGTCTACCTGCACATAGTGAAAACTGTACTATGGAATGGTAAATTGAGGGATCGCATTGGTTTGGAGTCAATCTGGACACTAACTAGGGAATGATCTGATGTTCCAATGAGGTGCTAAAACTTTTGCTGAGCATTTATCCGGGAGGTATGTTAGAGAAGGTTCATGTACTGTCCCTTGGTATCCAGGAACTGCTTTGAGTCATCAATGATTATGAGAATTTATGTTTTGTTGTGTATAAGATGTGGTTTATTTGTTCTTCTATTTATCTACAGCAATATATATCCGTGAAGAAGAAATTACCTATGAGAACCTTGATAATGCTGATGTGCTGATTGAATCAGCAACAAATTATGATGGAATTAGAAACATATTTGTTGGCAATAAAATTTTTGAGTTTTCCAAACTGGATCAAACTCCATCTCTTAATCTGACTTTCATGAACTCCAAACTGAGTCATAAATTTTCAGATCACTGAAGGTGTCATTTTACTAATGTATGTTGCTGTTTTTGAAAACTCCATTTCAGAACTATATCTGAACAACAGCCTGGAATTATTTCCAAGAGAATCTGCTACTTGTACCCATTTACTGAATGTTCTAATATGATAGTAATAAACTTTTATTTTAATGGGAAGTGATGTGGTTGCCACTGACACAATGCCATTGAAATAACAAATCTTTATGAAAATCTTTTGAACTCTTGAAGATCAATATAGGTACATTTGTACCATTATTGCAAAACCCTCTAAATCTACTCAGTGTATAGCAACTTTTACAACAGGCATTAAGAATGAACTCAAAGTAGTTTCTGAAGATATCATGACTAACATATTAAGTTTAGGTGGAGCAAATGCAGTTAACGCCTTGTCATCTTACATTTGTGAAGCAAATGTTTGCATGCAGCTTAAACATATCGTGGATGATTTGTAAATACCATAAGTGAAAATCATCATTGTCTTAAAAGAGATAGAGAGAGATATATATTTAGAGGTGATTCTGTAATAACTTCTTTTAGATGCGCTCATAGGCTAATTTGTCTGATTAAACCTGTACAGGGCAGAATATTGCTCTCAGCATTCTTGCTTGATTGAACATTGTGGTCATGTGTAGCCTTCTATTTTCCAGTAATCATTGACAAAGCAAAGTTGAGTAGAAACCACATATAAAACTATCTCTGATGCATTCTTCCCACTATGGAGATGCAGTTACTGCTTTAAGATGAAATCCTTGCTTAATTCATTTACAGCCTGAAAATATTCATCTATAGCCTTTTTTGTGTAACATGCTGATTGCATTTTCATATGTATTATATGCAAATATGTTGAAAGATTTATGTAGCTGAAGCCTGTCTAGATTATTGACTTGTAAATAAGGAAGATTAATGTGTGGAAAAACATGAAAATAAAGAATTCCATGTGTTCATTTCATTCCTCTTGCACCTGGTGATATGAAGTTGCCTTCTTGATGCATTACCATATTTAATAATTGTTAATGGAGAGCGCTTATCAGTTAATTGTGAAACTTGCAGAGATGACTGAAGAATATATTTTCAGTAATGATTGAAGTGGTGTACTCAAATGTTGTTTCCATTTGGCTGGAAAAGGTAGTGTGAATGTCTGCTTGATTATTATGAAAATGAATTTCAATTGTGGTTGTTCTTGCAAAAGTATTTATGACAATTTATGTTTTGTGGTTGTGTATAAGATGTGATTTATTTGTTCTTTTATTTATCCACAGCAATATGTATCCATGAAGAAGAAATTACTTATGAGAACCTTGACAATGCTAATGTGATGATTGAGCCAACAACAAATCTTGATGGAATTAGAAACATAGTTGTTGGCGATAAACTTTTCAAGTTTTCCAAACTGGATCAAACTCCAACTCTAAATGTGACCTTCATGAACCCCAAACGTCCACTTCGCATGCAGCTTGTGAACGCCACAAATGTAGCTCATTACAATATAACTCTTATTTATACAAATGGTAGTATTGATGTGTTTACGGTAAGTAAATTGCTTTTCACATGAAATCTTTGGTATTGTATACTTATTTAGATTTGAATGATATCTTGCAACTTAAAGGAAAGTTAAAATATATCCTGAATTATTAGTAGAATAATAATGGTATATAAGAATATTACTTAATGTACGATAATGGACAGATTACCTGGTACTAAGTGCAGAAGTTTTTCATTAAATGTGGGAAAGTATGCCCAATAAGCTTGCTGGAATAGTGAGTGTTGTCAATTTTACACATATACCTGGCATTAATATTGTTTTTAGGCAATGAACCTCATTAATCATTATTGATTCTGTCCAGATTATATCAAATAAGAGTAAGTAAACTCATCTTTTTCTTTGACTTTAATATAGTATATCATGCCAAATACCCCAAAGATGTTACCACAATATCAAGAATTGAAAAACCTCATAATTACTATTAAGAAAGAAGATCCAAGTAAAAGTGTAGAAACAGAACTGAGTGTGGATCTTTGTAGTAAAATCAGTAAGTATATTTCTTGCGATATTCAAAATTTGCTTCCTTCAAGTATTTAGAAATTGATATTCATATGTAAAAATTATTTCAAATAAATTGATCTATCTATATGTTTTACCAGGTACAAGTATTCCAACAACAATACCAACAACCATTGCAACAACCGTGCCTACAACTGTTCCCACCACTATACCAACAACAATTCCAACAACAGTTCCTACCACTGTTCCAACCACTATACCAACAACAATTCCAACAACCGTGCCTACAACTGTTCCAACCACTATACCAACAACAATTCCAACAACCGTGCCTACAACTGTTCCAACCACTATACCAACAACAATTCCAACAACAGTTCCTACAACTGTTCCAACCACTATACCAACAACAATTCCAACAACAATATATACAACAAGTATGTTCTTATTAATCTCCTCTCTTTTGTCCTTATTTTTAAGATGATTTTTTTATTGATTATTTGCTTGATCTTTATTTTCTAGAGTTTCACAATTGCTTATATATACATGTCACCTGTAGAGGACTGAGCCCAGAGATCCTAACCAAGATGGTACTGTGGCAGCTGAAGAGCAATGGGACTTATTAAATTATCTCTCAGTTCTCTGTCTATATCTTTGAAATAAGGTATTATGATTACTTACATTATTTACACTATTCGGACTGTTATCGTCATCTTCATCGCCATATTAACAATGTTTCAGATGTTCTACACTTTGGCCTCCATACACAGACATCCTCATGAACACGTGGCCCAGTGGATAAAGGCATTGCTTAGATACAGTGACCAAAGCTCCAAAAGTTTTGAGTTCAATACCAGGCTGCAGCAGTTGGGAACCAAAACTTGGAGAGCTGGGTTAAATGGAAATAACAGAGATATCTGGTAGAGATATGGCACCTGGAACTAGAACAATCGCTATTAGTGGAGGAAGTAAATGGTTTGGTCCGCCATTTGAATCACCTGAAGAAGGCTGGAGTGTACAACACCCAAATGTTGTGAATATGCCAATGAAGATGAGGACAACTGTCTGAACAATGTAAACAATGAAAGTAATCTCTCAGGTTTTTTTGTATTAGACACAATAACCTTGCTGAATGGAGGGTAAGTGTCAAGCTAGCTGATGGCCAAACAAATGGGAATGTAGTATACTCTTGTAAAATGGTCATGAATATTGTTTTGTTTTGTTTTTTAATCAAAAGTAGAAATTAGTCTTTTAATGTCTGTGTTTAACCTCTGAAAGCTTTGGGTAGCTTTAATAAGTTCAGCAGCACCAGCAACTCAAAATCTTGCTTTACACTCAGCACCTATGACACTTTTAATCTCAACAACTGAGTTGGGTAAGTTTTTAGATTTCCCAAGATGACCTAAATCATGCCACACCAGTAGGATATTAATCTATGTGAAGGTTTGTAAGCTTCTGTTGATCTTGACTGATCATCCCACAGTTGGACTGAAAAAGCATTTCAGAGGAACATTATCTATACCACACTTACAAATCATATCAAAATCATAGCAATATAATTCCATATTCCCATGTAATATTATTTTATAACTTTTCATCTCATTTTCATGCTGTTTATCATACATGTAACACACTGACTGTAGATTTATCCTTATTGGAAAATGACTTCCTCTTAAATAAATAATGTGTCCAGTGTCTCACAGCTGCTATAATTGTTTAGGCTTCCTTTTCAATAACAGCACCACATGTTATACTGAATTTTGTAGCGAAATTAAAAAGAATGCAATTGGTTTAGTGGTCTGAATTAGTGCAACTGAAATGGCATTTTTTGAAGCATTTCTTTCAACTTCAAATTCATCTTTAAGTTGTATACCTTAATTGATGAGTTTTACAATAGCATTTTCAGTATCTTTTTTGGGTGCATGATAAGATTTTATATAGGAAAGTCTATCATGTTTATTTCATGATGTTGTGGACCCAGAATAGGTCCGAAAGAAAACTCCAACTCAGCAATTTAGTGAAAACATATTAAACAAACGAATGAATACAAAAGTGTTGCACGTCTGACTTTACGGCAAAGTACAATAGTCAACTCGTCAACTGTAGACAGCTCTCCTGAGAGGCATAATCTCCCCGTATATATAGTAATAGGATGAGTTCATTTAGTCCGTAAAGGTAGGTTCCATAACACCCCCATCCAAGCCTTTACCTCCACAGGTGTCTCAATATCGTCTCCTTTTTGGATTGATGACTAGAGGGCCCGTGGACTTCTGCTTTCTTTTAGATCGTCCACGGTTCTGGAGCTGCTTGGGGTATTTGAATGTTGAATGTGTTGTAAATGGTATCCATAACTACTTCTTCTTCCTGGGGAATACTGTTGCAGACATCCAACAGTCATTTCCTGATTTGATTCAAGTATTTCTTATGAGAGAAACGAGCACCTTGGTTTATGTAGACCATATTTCCAATCCCCTTTTCTATCATACCAGGTTCCCAGAAAGATGTACTATTTTTAAACATCTTGAAGAATACTTTTTCCCCTAGGCTGTATTTTTTCCTTGGTACAATAGAGGTTGGACCTTGTTTTGTTTGTTTGTTTGGGCAGCAATTTATCAAAAACGGATCTTACTTTACGCGCAAACATTATTTCTGCCGGAGATAGTGAAGCTGGCATGTTAACATTTGGCGTGATCCTGTAAACTTGTAAAAATTGCTGCAGAGCGTTTTCCTTTGGGGTGCTGCAAGCTTTTTTCAGGGCTCTTTTTAGGATGTCTTCGAAGCATTCTGCTTGACCATTCGACCTCTGGGGATATGGGGGGGTGCGTAATGTGTTTTATCTGAAAAATCTCACAGAACTCTTTAAAGTCGGTTGAAGTAAATTGACTTCCATTGTCAATGACGAAGCAATCTACTACCCCAAAACGAAGAATAAGTCATGAAGGTAGCTTATTGTTGCCTTCGTAGTTGGATTTTTACATCGGAACACTTCTGGCCTATTTTGAATAACTATCTACTACAATTAGATAATAGAACCCTCTAGTGGATCCGCAAAGTCCACATGGATCCTTGACCAAGGTCGGTTTGTCTTTGGCCATGGTTTATGTGTGATAGTTGTGTTTTTGCCGCCAATGCACAGTCCTTGCATGTGTTGACCATATTTTCGATGTCCTGGTCCATTTTAGGCCAGTATAACGTATCTGCGCATTAGACTTTTCATCCTATTTATCCCCGGATGCCCAATGTGAAAATCCTTCAGAATTCTCTTCTGTAGGTTTTTTGGAATGATAACTCTCTCGCTGTATAGCAGTACCTTGTCACATAAGGAAAACTGTCTGATATGTGTTGGTCCTTCTCTAAAACTTTTGTTTTTGTTGCACTAATGAATTCATCATTGCGGGCTTCATGTTTTATTTCTTGTAGCGTCACAGGAAGTGCTACACAATAAAGTTTTTATTTCCCCCTCCGTTCGTAGTGAAGCGATCACAGAATCTTCTAAGGGTTCCCTATGTCTTGGAACCAGTCTAGAATGTCCGTCAGTGTGACAGATTTTTCCGAGGGAAGGTATTCCAACTTGAAGTTGTAACTTAGGAGAATTGTTCCCCACCTCAGCAGTCTGTTTGCCGTATAACTGGGTAATCCTTTTTTTGACCCGAAAATACTAAGTAGCAGTTTATGATCCGTTTGTAATGTGAAAAATCTTCCGTGTATGTAACGGTAAAATTTCGTGACTACAAAAATGATTGCTAATGCTTCTTTTTCTATTTGGGAATAGTTTTTTTTCCACTGGGAGCAGGGTCCTTGATGCATGAGCGATGGGCTTTTGCATTCTATCTGGCATTTTATGAAGGATGCATGCTCCTATTCCATGTGAGCTTGCGTCGCTAGCAGCAATGATCTCAAGGTTGGGGTTGTAGTGCGTAAGGAATAAATCTGATGTTAGGACTTTGATAGTTTTCTTGAATGCCTCCTGGCATTCGGGTGTCCATTCCCAAACCTTATCTTTTCTTAAAAGCTCGTTCAGCAGGGCACGGAGGTTATGCATGTTTGGGATAAAAGCTTGGTAGTAGTTCACTAACCCCAAAAAGCTCTGTAGCGCTGTGATGTTTTCAGGAGCCAGCATGTCCTTAATTGCAATGGCCCTTTCTGGGTCCGGTCTCCTACTGTCTTTGTCTATGATGTGACCCAAATATTTGATTTCTTTCATGAAGAAGTCACATTTGCCTTCCTTTATTTTGAAGCCATAGTCTTGTATTCGTGAAAATACTTTGTGGATGTGTTCCCGGTGTTGTTCCAAGCTTTTACTGTTTATCAAGATGTCGTCTAGGTAAGCCATTGAAAAGTCAAGTCCACCCAGCATGGTGTCCATAACCTGCTGAAAAATGGCTGGTGCGACTTTGACTCCAAATGCAAGCCTTTCAAATTTGTATAAGCCTCTATGTGTATTTATGCATAGTAATTTTGAGCTTCCTTCCTCAACGGGTATCTGGAGATAAGCTTCGCTGAGATCGATTTTTGAAAAGAACTTGCCTCCATTAAGTTTTGTAAAAACTTCTTCCAGGCTTGGAAGTGGGTAGTGATAATCTTTTAGTGCTGTGTTTAGTCCAGTAGAAAAATCTGCGCACACGCGGATTTCCTTAGATTTCTTCGCATACACTACTGGTGCTGCCCACTGGCTATATTCCACTTTAGATAAAATGCCAGTCTCTACAAGTCTGTCTAATTCCTTGTCTATTTCCTCTAACGAGGCGAAAGGCAGATTCCTTTTTTTTCTTAAATATTGGTTGAGTGTTCTCTTTTAGCTCAAATTTTGCTGACATCTTTTTGCATCTACCAAGGCCAGACGAAAAGACCTCGGGGAAGGTTTCTTTTAATTCATATTTTAGTTTATCTGACTTTCTATTTTCCGAAAAAATGTATTAATTGGAAAATCCCACAGATTGAACCGCTGCATCCAATCTGTGCCAAATAGATTGTCTGTGTTTTTTAACATGAACATTTTCAATTTTTTGGTTGTTCCGTTCAAAGTAACGTTGGCAATGTCAAAATCAAGTGAAGGTGATTGTATCGCATCGAGTGTAGGTCTGGACAATGCATCGGCAACAGTATTGTTCTGTCCTTTTAAGAATCGAATGTCCAACGTGAATTGACTGATGTAGTCAAAGTAACAGATGTCTCGAGGATTGAGTTTGTCAGACTTCGCGTGTAATGTGTAAGTCAGCGGCTTGTGATCGGTGAAAATAGTAATGTCCCGACCTTCTAGGATGTGTCTATAATGCCATATCACCAGGTAAACGGCAAGTAATTCCCTAGAAAAGGTACTGTACTTCTTCTGAGCAGAGTTCAATTTAAGTGAGAAAAACGACAAAGGTGTCTCGATACCATTCGTAATTTGGTGTAACACTGCACCAATTGTATCAGCTGATGCATCAGTAGTTAGGGTGAGTTTAGTATCCTCTGATGAGGTTATATATGTCAACTTAGCATAGTTCTGAAGTGCATCTTTCGCTTTTTGAAAAGAATTAAGTTCGTCTCAGGATAGAGATATCTGCGAATTTTTCTTTCTATGCTGGGATAAAATATTTGTTAGTGGTAATAGTATCGCCGCGCAATTTGGGATAAACTGTCGGTAATAGTTTATCATTCCCAAGAATCTCCGTAATTGTTATAGCATTGAAGATGGAGGATAATTCGCTATCGCAGTAATTTTCTGATCAAGGGGAGTCAATCCATGTTGGTCTAAAACATGTCCGAGAAAAGTTAAACTCGGAACTGCAAAAACACATTTAACAATGTTAATTTTTAATCTATAATGCTGTAACCTTCGGAGAATCACATGTAAATGCTCACAATGTTCTTTGTGTGCTTTACTTGCTATCAGCACGTCGTCAATATAAGCATACGCATAGGGCATTCCACATAGAACTTCATCAATCAATCTTTGAAAAGACTGCGCTGCGTTACACAGACCAAAGGGCATTCTTGTGAATTCGAAGAGGCCAAAAGGTGTTGTAATGGCTGTTTTTGGTATGTCAGCTTCCTCAATGGGGATTTGGTAATATGTTTTTTTTAAATCAAGCTTAGTGAATACCTTAGCGCCTTCCAACGAAAGGGCGAAATCCTTAATATGTGGGATTGGGTACTTGTCCATGACGGTCTGTCCATTTAACAATCTATAGTCGCCACACGGACGCCAACTGGCTGAGTTGGCTTTAGATACCATATGTAGGGGACTGGCATAAGGACTAGCTGAAGGTCGAATTACTCCCAATTGGAGCATGTTGTCAAATTCATCACGAGCTATTTGTAGTTTGCTCAGATGGAGTCGGCAAGGTTGTGAATGGACTGGAAGTCCTGTTGTTTTAAAAGCATGAGTGGCATGGTGCTTCACAGGTTTGGTATGGGCTGACGGTGAAATTAGTGATTGGTACTGATGTATTATCTATAACGGTAGTCAGACCGATTGTCGAATATTTAGAAACAAAACTGCAACGTTGTAAGTTAGTGTTGGTTAAGGTTCGTGACGCTAACTCGACAGACAGTTTATAGTGAGTTAAAAAATCTGCTCCTATGATTGGCATTTTGACATCTGCGACTGTAAGAGTCCAGGTGAAGTCACGTCTAAGGCCAATGTCCAGCGTTAATGTTTGCTGACCATACGTGGTGATTGAAGTACCATTAGCTGCTTCTAGTTTAAAAGACGTATGTTTGACCAGAGCTTGTCTATTACAATGTTTCAGGGGCAAAACACTTATTTGTGCACCAGTGTCGATCAGGAAATCCAAACTGCTTTTTTTATCATGGATATAGAAGAGGCAATTTGTTTTGAAATATCTGGCACCAGCGTCTCTACTGGGTGCCAGCGACTCCGTTTCCCGACTGTTTGTTCAAAGGTAATGTACATGGTGGTCAGCATTCATTCGCGCGTGTGCCAAAATTTTCATGATACCAGCAATTAGCATGTTGGTAGTAATGACTAGGGTGTCGGTAATTATGGCAAGATGTCGATCGTGAACCACGGTGTCTGTGTCGAGCAAAATTATTTCTCTGACTTTCATGTGGTTTCTTCTGTAGATCTTAAAGTTGTAAAGACATTTTTTTGAGTTCCAGTGACAATTTTTGTATTTGTTGATTGATGTCTGGAACAAGGCCATCTATGGTATACGTTGAGGAAATTTGTCGTACTGGGGCGGTATCAGCTACTTTGTTGGCTATGATCGCTAATTTTTGGATGTCGACTTAATCTGATAGTGCTGCTAAGATGCGTACCATTTCTTTCGAATCACCGATCATTACATTAGTTAGGAGATCTTGTATTTTCCTCTCTTCTGAGAATCCAGTTCTATGAAGAATAGCTTGTTTAAGGGTTTCATACAGCGTATCGGTCGGTAGAGAAGTTAGTATGTCAGCTACTTCGGCTGCTACCTCCGCAGGTAGTTTCTCCACTACGGATGCAAACTTTGACTGTTGGGAAGGTACATGGCTGGTTTGAAATATTGCTTCTAACTGTAGAAACCAAGTATGAACACTGGGATTGAATGCAGGCATCTCAAACCTGATTGCTGTTTCTGTAAGAGGGACTGGGTCTGCCATTTAGGTAGATGTGATTTGGAGGAAAAAATTTCAGTATATCTTTTCGTTTTCTTTTCTGGAAAATTGCTGGTGACCGTTATAACGTGGATATTAAAAAAGTGTTTTCATTCTTGCATAATGGCTGGGAAGTTAAGATCACAATGAAATTTCTTTGGTTTGAGTAAATGCTCCATAGAGTTGGATCTGTTCTCCAAATCAGGTAGATTATCAATTTTTAGCATTTCATTTTAATTTTCTCATGAAGATTTGTGTGGGAATACTTGAAAACAAAGAATTCCATGTCGTCATGTCATTCGTCTTGATTGTGTTCATATGAAGTTGGCTTCTTGATGTATTAGCATATTTAATAATTCTTAATATAAAGTTGTCATGGGTTAATTGTTAGTCATTCAGAGAGGATAGGAGAAAATATTTTCAGTGAGGATCAGAGTAGTTTGCTAAAATATTGTTTGCATATGGCAGGCGAGGCAGTGAGATGGACAGGTGATTGTTATGTTTCTAATTTTTTTTTTTTTTCAAAAGCTTTTCACCACAAGCAAGGTGGGAGTGCCATTACCATGCAAGGGCTTACAAAGAGTGAGAGTAAGAGTAAAGAGGGATGTTTGAGGAAAAGATAAAGAGAAGGACGGGGACCAAGGTATCAGAAAATGTCAATTGACATTATATTTGAACATGTGAAGATTATAGCTATCAGGGATGCAAGTTATGAAAATTAATTTCAGATGTGATTGTAGTTTTCAAAGGATGTATGTCAATTCATGTTTTCTTGTATATTGGATCAGAATTTATTTGTTCTATTATGACCTTATTGCAAATTGGGAAAATATTGTCACCGTCAGTTTTTGATTTGATCTTTTTTTTTCTCCTTCAATTGCCCCCATATTTGCTTTTTGTTTTGAAAGTATCCACCTGAACTTTTATTTCAATTCTATTAATGGTAGATCCACTATGCTATTGCAGAGAATGTTCTTAATTCCTTTCTCAGCTCTTAGTGCTGAAATTGCCATTTTTTCTAGAGGCTCACTAATTTAGGTATGAGTCTCGAAAAACCATCTGCTTGACCTAGCTTTTTTGATGGCAGTAATTCCATTTTAGAATTGTAATTCAACATAATTGTCCCCCCATCTTTGTAGTCAATTCACTGTATGTATCATGACACCCTTTCTGACCCAAAAATAGATAACAATGAATGTTGATCTGTGTGTTGGGTGAACCTTCTACCGTGGATGAATTTGTGAAAGTTATTTCCCAGAAAAAATTATTCCCAAGCCACTTTTTCTATCTGGCTATAATTCTTGTTAGGAAAGTCCTAGAAGCCCTAATCAATTTTGAATTGGCTCGTCATCTCTCATTGCAGGGCCTTTTCTCAGACATGCAATACGGCTTTCAATCATCTAAGTCAGCTGCTGATGTAATGGCGATATTTGCAGGAAAAGTTATGATGCTCTAGATAAAAACAGTGAAGCTCGAGGTGTCGCATTGGACATGTCGAAAGCCTTTGACAGAGTCTGGCATCTGGGTCTTCTCCATTAGCTGAAATGATTTTTCATCTTAAAAGGGCTAGTCCTCTTGAAATGTAGTTCACTGCATCCGTAACATGTTGGGTGTTAGTTCGCTTAACTTGAACGTTTCACATTCCCCATTTACGATACTATCAGAAGTGGTGTTTAATCTTCATATTCTTTATTTTACAATATTTAGGCATTGCCAAAGTGAATTGAACAATGAACTTCATTCACTGAAAATTTTACATTAAGATAATAGTTTCCTCAAGTGACAATTCATTCCATTTTTTCAGCAGGATGTAATTCATGTATTTTTTGTGGGCACTAACTTTCTTAGTAACTGGTGCACATTTTTCTCACTAGAACAGCTTATTAACAGTTTTTTATAGATTTCCTCATAGACTCTGTAGTATGCTGTAAATGTAATCTCTTCATCAGGATTATATTTAAATTTGCCAAATGCATTACTAATCACTCCTGTGATAAAAAAGTAGACATGTTTTCAATACTTTTACTCTTCATAAAACGTTCTAATATTTTTACTGTTGTTCTTGTTATCTCAACAATGGTTGCTGGAATTGTTGTTGCTGTTCTTGTTCTGGTTGTCATTGTTCTTGTTATTGTTTTATTAAATCCAATATTACTGCTTTCAAGTCCTGCATTTTTAATTGTTTGACTTGAAAAGTTACTTCCAATGTATATTTCTGATGATTTAATGTACTCTTGTTTCCAGCATAATTTTTTTTTCTACATACTGATTTCACAAGTTACAAAAATCTGAATGTTTGTCCACCACTATTATTATAAATAATGTATCATCCTCATCATCAACTGTTGTGATATTGATTCTGGCATGACACAACACTTAATTAAACAGACTCAGTCGTGATTATAGTAATCAATACTCTGCTAGACAAGTCACTGCAATACTATTACGTTTTTCCTCCTAGATCATTACCCAGGACGACTGTATTATCAATGGATCATTCCATTCATGATAGTAAGGCGGGTAACTTGATCTTACAACAACAGATATATATCATTACATTTATGATATTTGTTCCATTTGTATTGATGCCTTAATCTTCCTTATCAATGTTTCATGACAGGCAATATGTGGTTTGGTGATAATGTCTTTTGTCAGATACTTAAAATTAAGGAAATATTTAGTTTCATGTTGGAAACTAATGAAGATACATTACTGTTTTATTGTTTCATTCTTGATATTTAAGTTCACATTGGAGTTTCCTTTCATAATGGAAATGATTCAAGTGACTACAAAGTCATCATAGTGAAAAAAATTTATTTAGTTTAATTTTTGGAATATTATATGATATTTAAATATTATATATAAATCATGTTTATACTTTATTTCCAAGTTTATTTCTGAATTCATCAAATGAACTTTGATGCATTAAATTGATCTCTCATTTTCATTTGCTATCACTTACACTTCCTCTCAGTGTAGATTTAAATACTATTCATCTCTTTCTGCTTTCACTCACTCTTTCTCTCACACTGTCTGTCTGTCTCTCCTTTCTTATATACACACAGATACACATACACACATATATATACATAACTTGAAGTAGTGTGAAAGATTGATTGATTGTTACAAAAATGAGAGGCGTATATTCTTATTAGACTATTTATGTAAATCAGGAAGAGGGTTGATTCGAGAACTGATTGCTATGTGGAGACAGTGTTGGCCACCAGCACCTCAAAGGACAAGCCATTAATAGCTAGCTTCAGTGATGTACCTGTTAGGAATTATATTATAATAGAGAAAACCCTTCCAGTGATTCCATAGCTGGAGTGCTTGTATAGAAAATCTTTGTGCCACGCATTGTTGAAGACCTTTGAGATATCTTATGTTATTGTCCTTTTGCTATGTGTGACATTAAGAGCCTCACTAATTCTGTGTTTGATGGTAGTTAGTATGTCAGCAATGAATCGGGCTGATCAAAACTACTACTGCTTGTCGCCCAAGAGTTTTTTCCTATCCAGTTGCTCAGCGAGACTCGTGTTGATTACAGTCTCAAAAAGCTGACTGATGATACAGTGAATTCAAATGGGTGTATACTGAGAGGAGAAGGATCAGTCTTCAATGCCGGGAATATGCTTGCCACCTTCTACTGGCTCAGAAATGATTTCTCCTGCAAGCAGTGGTTAAATAACTTTGTTAGAATGAAGGATAATTCTTGGTTGATATTCTTCAGGATTACCACTGGAAGTTTGTCTTGGGTAGTGGCTTTTTTGGGGTTAAGCTTTTGATTATTCTACAGACTTCTCTTACTGAAGTGAATATATTGCTGAGATTCTGCTCAGTGAGACATGGGGCGATCAGGAGGGTGTAGCCTGTGTCATCTAATGTTGATTTTGAGGCAAAGATTGAAGCAAAGATCTTCACCTTATCTGTCAAGGAGTATACAACATCGGGGCCATTTATAATAATGGGCACAGCTACTTTTCTCTGTTGATAATTTCATTGATGACCTTCCAGAAATTGCCTGAACAGATCACATGTATCTGCACTTTGCATTTTCCAGGACTCTCTTATGGCGATAGGGGTGGGTTCTGAAAGGAGTAAGGGCCAGACTACACTACGTATTGAAATAGATTTTGAAGTAGTGTTTCCGAAGAGCTATGGCTGCAGGACATTCAGTGGAAAACCATTTGGCGATTCGAGCTGTATTTTTGGAGGCAGCATGTTTGAAGAAGGTTGGGTGAGGAGCTTCCGTCATACAGAACTGAAAGTTGTCCCAGTCTACCTGCACATAGTGAAAACTGTACTATGGAATGGTAAATTGAGGGATTGCATTGGTTTGGAGTCAATCTGGACACTAACTAGGGAATGATCTGATGTTCCAATGAGGTGCTAAAACTTTTGCTGAGCATTTATCCGCGAGGTATGTTAGAGAAGGTTCATGTACTGTCCCTTGGTATCCAGGAACTGCTTTGAGTCATCAATGATTATGAGAATTTATGTTTCGTTGTGTATAAGATGTGGTTTATTTGTTCTTCTATTTATCTACAGCAATATATATCCGTGAAGAAGAAATTACCTATGAGAACCTTGATAATGCTGATGTGCTGATTGAATCAGCAACAAATTATGATGGAATTAGAAACATATTTGTTGGCAATAAAATTTTTGAGTTTTCCAAACTGGATCAAACTCCATCTCTTAATCTGACTTTCATGAACTCCAAACTGAGTCATAAATTTTCAGATCACTGAAGGTGTCATTTTACTAATGTATGTTGCTGTTTTTGAAAACTCCATTTCAGAACTATATCTGAACAACAGCCTGGAATTATTTCCAAGAGAATCTGCTACTTGTACCCATTTACTGAATGTTCTAATATGATAGTAATAAACTTTTATTTTAATGGGAAGTGATGTGGTTGCCACTGACACAATGCCATTGAAATAACAAATCTTTATGAAAATCTTTTGAACTCTTGAAGATCAATATAGGTACATTTGTACCATTATTGCAAAACCCTCTAAATCTACTCAGTGTATAGCAACTTTTACAACAGGCATTAAGAATGAACTCAAAGTAGTTTCTGAAGATATCATGACTAACATATTAAGTTTAGGTGGAGCAAATGCAGTTAACGCCTTGTCATCTTACATTTGTGAAGCAAATGTTTGCATGCAGCTTAAACATATCGTGGATGATTTGTAAATACCATAAGTGAAAATCGTCATTGTCTTAAAAGAGATAGAGAGAGATATATATTTAGAGGTCATTGTGTAATATCTTCTTTTAGATGCGCTCATAGGCTAATTTGTCTGATTAAACCTGTACAGGGCAGAATATTGCTCTCAGCATTCTTGCTTGATTGAACATTGTGGTCATGTGTAGCCTTCTATTTTCCAGTAATCATTGACAAAGCAAAGTTGAGTAGAAACCACATATAAAACTATCTCTGATGCATTCTTCCCACTATGGAGATGCAGTTACTGCTTTAAGATGAAATCCTTGCTTAATTCATTTACAGCCTGAAAATATTCATCTATAGCCTTTTTTGTGTAACATGCTGATTGCATTTTCATATGTATTATATGCAAATATGTTGAAAGATTTATGTAGCTGAAGCCTGTCTAGATTATTGACTTGTAAATAAGGAAGATTAATGTGTGGAAAAACATGAAAATAAAGAATTCCATGTGTTCATTTCATTCCTCTTGCACCTGGTGATATGAAGTTGCCTTCTTGATGCATTACCATATTTAATAATTGTTAATGGAGAGCGCTTATCAGTTAATTGTGAAACTTGCAGAGATGACTGAAGAATATATTTTCAGTAATGATTGAAGTGGTGTACTCAAATGTTGTTTCCATTTGGCTGGAAAAGGTTGTGTGAATGTCTGCTTGATTATTATGAAAATGAATTTCAATTGTGGTTGTTCTTGCAAAAGTATTTATGACAATTTATGTTTTGTGGTTGTGTATAAGATGTGATTTATTTGTTCTTTTATTTATCCACAGCAATATGTATCCATGAAGAAGAAATTACTTATGAGAACCTTGACAATGCTAATGTGATGATTGAGCCAACAACAAATCTTGATGGAATTAGAAACATAGTTGTTGGCGATAAACTTTTCAAGTTTTCCAAACTGGATCAAACTCCAACTCTAAATGTGACCTTCATGAACCCCAAACGTCCACTTCGCATGCAGCTTGTGAACGCCACAAATGTAGCTCATTATAATATAACTCTTATTTATACAAATGGTAGTATTGATGTGTTTACGGTAAGTAAATTGCTTTTCACATGAAATCTAACTTGTTCTTTTGTATTGTATACTTATTTAAATTTTAATGATATCTTGCAACTTAAGGAAAGTTAAAATATGTCCTGAATTATTGGTAGAATAATAATGGTATATGAGAATATTACTTAATGTACGATAATGGACAGATTACCTGGTACTAAGTGCAGAAGTTTTTCATTAAATGTGGGAAAGTATGCCCAATAAGCTTGCTGGAATAGTGAGTGTTGTCAATTTTACACATATACCTGGCATTAATATTGTTTTTAGGCAATGAACCTCATTAATCATTATTGATTCTGTCCAGATTATATCAAATAAGAGTAAGTAAACTCATCTTTTTCTTTGACTTTAATATAGTATATCATGCCAAATACCCCAAAGATGTTACCACAATATCAAGAATTGAAAAACCTCATAATTACTATTAAGAAAGAAGATCCAAGTAAAAGTGTAGAAACAGAACTGAGTGTGGATCTTTGTAGTAAAATCAGTAAGTATATTTCTTGTGATATTCAAAATTAGCTTCCTTCAAGTATTTAGAAATTGATATTTATATGTAAAAATTGATTTCAAATAAATTGATCTATCTATATGTTTTACCAGGTACAAGTATTCCAACAACAATACCAACAACCATTGCAACAACCGTTCCTACAACTGTTCCAACCACTATAGCAACAACAATTCCAACAACGGTGCCTACAACTGTTCCAACCACTATACCAACAACCATTGCAACAACCATGCCTACAACTGTTCCAACCACTATACCTACAACAATTCCAACAACAGTTCCTACAACTGTTCCAACCACTATAGCAACAACAATTCCAACAACCATTCCTACAACTGTTCCAACCACGATAGCAACAACAATTCCAACAACTGTGCCTACAACTGTTCCAACCACTATACCAACAACAATTGCAACAACGGTGCCTACAACTGTTCCAACCACAATACCAACAACAATTGCAACAACAGTGCCTACAACTATTCCAACCACAATACCAACAACAATTCCAACAACAATATATACAACAAGTATGTTCTTATTAATCTGTCTTTTGTCATTATTTTTAAGATGTCTTTTTTATTGATGATTTGCTTGCTCTTCATTTTCTAGTGATTCAAAATAGCTTATATATACATGTCACCTGTAGAGGACTGAGCCCAGAGATCCTAACCAAGATGGTACTGTGGCAGCTGAAGAGCAATGGGACTTATTAAATTATCT
The DNA here is from genome assembly GCA_964036315.1 of Acanthosepion esculentum. Lineage (NCBI taxonomy): Eukaryota > Metazoa > Mollusca > Cephalopoda > Sepiida > Sepiidae > Acanthosepion > Acanthosepion esculentum. The sequence continues at coordinate 43,777,560 of OZ038490.1, forward strand.
CTCAGTTCTCTGTCTATATCTTTGAAATAAGGTATTATGATTACTTACATTATTTACACTATTCGGACTGTTATCGTCATCTTCATCGCCATATTAACAATGTTTCAGATGTTCTACACTTTGGCCTCCATACACAGACATCCTCATGGACACATGCCCCAGTGGATAAAGGCATTGCTTAGATACAGTGACCAAAGCCCCAAAGAATTTTGATTTCTATTCCAGGCTGCAGCAGTTGGGAACCAAAACTTGGAGAGTTGGGTTAAATGGAAATAACAGTCTTCTGGTAGAGGTATGGCACGTGGAACTAGAACAATCACAATTGGTGGAGGAAGTAAATGGTTTGGTCTACAATTTGAATCACCTGAAGAAGGCCGGAGCGTACAACACCCAAACGTTGTGAATATTCCAATGAAGATGAGGACAACAGTCCAAATAACGTAAACAATGAAAGTAATCTCTCAGGTCTTTTTGTATTAGACACGATAACCTTGCTGAATGGAGGGTAAGTGTCAAGCTAGCAGAAGGACAAACAAATGGGAATGTAGTATACACTTGTAAAATGCTCAGGAATATTGTTTTGTTTTGTTTTGTTTTTTAATCAAAAGTAGAAATTAGTCTTTTAATGTCTGTGTTTAACCTCTGAAAGTTTTTGGTAGCTTTAATAAGTTCAGTAGCACCAGAAACTCAAAATCTTGCTTTACACTCAGCACCTATGACACTTCTAATCTCATCAGCTGAGTTGGGTAAGTTTTTAGATTTCCCAAGAAGACATAAATCATGCCACACCACATAGGACATCGATCTCTGTGAAGGTTTGTAAGCTTCTGTTGATCTTGACTGATCATCCCACAGTTGGACTGAAAAAGCATTTCAGAGGAACATTATCTATACCACACTTACAAATCATATCAAAATCATAGCAATATAATTCCATATTCCAATGTAATATTATTTTATAACTTTTCATCTCATTTTTATGCTTTTTATCATACATGTAACACACTGACTGTAGATTTATCCTTATTGGAAAATGACTTCCTCTTAAATAAATAATGTGTCCAGTGTCTCACAGCTGCTATAATTGTTTAGGCTTCCTTTTCAATAACAGCACCACATGTTATACTGAATTCTGTAGTGAAATTAAAAAGAATGCAATTGGTTTAGCCGTCTGAAATAGGGCAACTGAAGTGGCATTTTTTGAAGCATTTCTTTCGACTTCAAGTTCATCTTTAAGTTGTATACCTTAATTGATGAATTTTACAATAGCATTTTCAATATCTTTTTTGGGTGCATTATAAGTTTTTATATAGGAAAGTCTATCATGTTTATTTCATGTGATTCCATCTATCAGGATATTGTCTAAATAAGCAAATGTCTCTCCCAAGGAATCCTCTGAAATAAATGATTCCATAATGCTCTGAAAAAATTCCAATGCTTTAGATCCTCCCAAGTGGACTTGAGAAAATTTGTAAAAGCCACTATTTGCTTCAAATGCTGAATAAGGTTTTTTCTTGTCTTTTGATGGGAATTTGTGTTCAATAGAAATCTATTGTGCTCATTTAGGTGAGTTACTGGACTCTATAATGTGCTCTTGTAATATTTCTATATTTCATCAATCTATGCCTATTGCATGCATATTAAGATGATTTTGCAGACACACACAGATACATTTACAGGTCATTCTGTAATATCTTGTTTTAGATGCGCTCATCAGCTATTGTGCCTGATTAAACCTGTGCAGGGCAGAATGTTGCTTTCTGCATTCTTGCTTCATTGAACATTGTGGCCATGTCTAGCCTTCTATTTTTCAATAATCATTGACAAAGCAAAGTTGAGTAGAAACTACATATAAAAGCACCTCTGATGCTTTCTTCCCACTACAGAAATGCAGTTACTGCTTTAAGATGAAATCCTTGCTTAATTCATTTACAGCCTGGAAATATCCATCTACAGTCTTTTGTGTCCAACAAAAAGTTCATTTCTTGCTTTGACATACTGCGAGTATAATGTGTTTATTGCATTTTCATACGTAGAATACTCAAATATGCCAAAAGGTTTAGGAATGTGAAGCCTGCTGAGGTTATCCACTTGTAAAGAAGCAAGATAATTTTCAAATTTGTGACAAAGTGTTTTCATTCTTGCATAATAACTGGGAAGTTAAGATCACAATGAAATTTGCTTGGTTTGAGTAAATGCTACATAGAGTTGGATCTGTTCTCCAAATCAGGTAGATTATCAATTTTTAGCATTTCATTTTAATTTTCTCATGAAGATTTGTGTGGGAATATTTGAAAACAAAGAATTCCATGTCGTCATGTCATTCGTCTTGATTGTGTTCATATGAAGTTGGCTTCTTGATGTATTAGCATATTTAATAATTCTTAATATAAAGTTGTCATGGGTTAATTGTTAGTCATTCAGAGAGGATAGGAGAAAATATTTTCAGTGAGGATCAGAGTAGTTTGCTAAAATATTGTTTGCATATGGCAGGCGAGGCAGTGAGATGGACAGGTGATTGTTATGTTTTTAATTTTTTTTTTTTTTCAAAAGCTTTTCACCACAAGCAAGGTGGGAGTGCCATTACCATGCAAGGGCTTACAAAGAGTGAGAGTAAGAGTAAAGAGGGATGTTTGAGGAAAAGATAACGAAATGGACGGGGACCAAGGTATCAGAAGATGTCAATTGACTTTATATTTGAACATTTGAACATTACAGCTATTAGGGATGCAGGTTATGAAATTTAATTGCAGATATGATTGTAGTTTTCAAAGGATGTATGTCAATTCATGTTTTCTTGTATATTGGGTCAGAATTTATTTGTTCTTTTATTTATCTACAGCAATATGTATCCATGAAGAAGAAATTACCTATGAGAACCTTGACAATGCTAATGTGATGATTGAGCCAACAACAAATCTTGATGGTATTAGAAACATAGTTGTTGGCGATAAACTTTTCAAGTTTTCCAAACTGGATCAAATTCCAACTCTAAATGTGACTTTCATGAACCCCAAACGTCCACTTCGCATGCAGCTTGTGAACGCCACAAATGTGGCTCATTATAATATAACTCTTATTTATACAAATGGTAGTATTGATGTGTTTACGGTAAGTAAATTACTTTTCACATGAAATCTAACTTGTTCTTTTGTATTGTATACTTATTTAAATTTTAATGATATCTTGCAACTTAAGGAAAGTTAAAATATATCCTTAACTATTGGTAGAAAAATAATGGTATATGAGAATATTACTTAATGTACGATAATGGACAGATTACCTGGTACTAAGTGCAGAAGTTTTTCAATAAATGTGGGAAAGTATGCCCAATAAGCTTGCTGGAATAGTGAGTATTGTCAATTTTACACATATACCTGGCATTAATATTGTTTTTAGGCAATGAACCTCATTAATGATTATTGATTCTGTCCGGATTATATCAAATAAGTGTAAGTAAACTTGTGTTTTTCTTTGACTTTAATATAGAATATCATGCCTAATACTCCAATGATGTTACCACAATATCAAGAATTGAAAAACCTCATAATTACTATTAAGAAAGAAGATCCAAGTAAAAGTGTAGAAACAGAACTGAGTGTGGAGCTTTGTAGTAAAGTCAGTAAGTATATTTCTAGTGACATTCAAAATTTGCTTCCTTCAAGTATTTAGAAATTGATATTCATAGGTAAAAATTGATTTCAAATAAATTGATCTATCTATATTATTTACCAGGTACAAGTATTCCGACAACAATACCAACTACCACTGCAACAACAGTGTCTACAACTGTTCCAACCACTATACCAACTACAATTCGAACAACAGTGTCTACAAGTATGGCACGCACAACTCCTCGAGCCACTACACCAACAACAATGCCAACAACTGTTCCAACCACTATACCAACGACAATTCCAACAAAAGTGTCTACAAGTTTGCCACGCCCAACTGTTCCAACCACTATGCCAACAACAATGCCAACAACTGTTCCAACCACTATACCAACAACAATTCCAACCCCATTCACCACAACTGGTTAATATTCTTTTCTTTTGCTATTGTTGTGATGTGAGTCCGACCAGAAACGACACTTAACTTGACTGAGTCAGTTGTGAATGTATATATTCAGTTTGCAACTAGACAACTCACTGCAATAGTATTATCTTCTTCCTCCTAGATAATTACTCAGGACTACTTATCATGAATGAATCAGTCCATTCATGATAGTAAAGAGAGTAACTGTCTCTTAGCACAAAACTCCCATTTTGAGACTTACTTTCTATTGAAGTTATACACTTTTGCTTTTTGAATTAAGATCCAACACTTCTGTAGGCTGCGTCTTCCATGTGTTTGTTGGGGCTATCTGAGGTACAGGTACACGGAAAACGTCAAAAAGAATCCGCATCGTCTCCTCATGTCAGATGCTCCATTCATCTGAGTGCCTTTTCCTTCTTTGATTTAGATGTCTCTTAAACCATGTAAACCGTTTTATCATGTAAAATAACTTTTCGATACGTCTCTCAATTACCCAATCTTTCCAGCATTCCCTCCCATTTTGGGAAGTTTGAAAGAATACATTATCACTGGCTTTGAAGTATATCTGAGTAATGGATCTTTTCTTGCTTTCAAACCTTATTTTCATTTGGCAGCAGTTTGTCAAACACCAACCTAATTTTTTTGGCAAATATTAGTTCTGATACCGTGTTAGGATTAGGTGTCACCTGATATACACATAAAAGCTGCTGTCATAATATATCCTTACCTTCACCTCTATTAGATCTTTTTAATGCCCTTTTGAATGTATCAATGAAGTGTTCTGCTTGCTCATTAGATCTTGGATGGTAGGTGGCAGTTTTGAGATATTATATCACAAAGGATTCACACAACGTACAAACTATTTACATGGATATTGCGTGGCATTGGCCAAAAAAATGGTATCCAGGATACCAGATCAAGCAAATAATTCATGCAAGAGGTTTATTGAAATTGTACATGTTGGATTCTTGCATTTTATAATTTCTGGCCATATGGAAAAACTCTTGACAACGATTATGTAGTAGACACCATTTACCGGACCCTTGAAATCAATCTGTAATCTCGACCACAGAGTGTCTGTCTTTGGCCAATGGTGATGGTTTGGCTGCCATGTCACAACTTGTGCATGCTTTTACCAATCTCTCTATGTCTTTGTCCATATTGGGCCAGTAGTCATATCTGTGCATGAGGGATTTCATTCTATAGATGCCTGGATGACCTGTATGAAATTCTTTCAACATGTTTTTCTGAAGAGATTCACGCATTACCACTCTTTCACCATACATTATGACCTCATTGCAAATTGGGAAAATATTGTCACCATCAGTTTTTGATTTGATCTTTTTTTTCTCCTTCAATTTCCACCATATTTGCTTTTTGTTTTGAAAGTATCCACCTGAGCTTTTATTTCAATTCTATTAATGGTAGATCCCATATGCTGTTGCAGAGAATGTTCTTAATTCTTTTCTCAGCTCTTAGTGCTGAAATTGCCATTTTTTCTAGAGATTCACTAATTTAGGTATGAGTCTCGAAAAACCATCTGCTTGACCTAGCTTTTTTGATGGCAGTAATTCCATTTTAGAATTGTAATTCAACATAATTTTCCCCCCATCTTTGTAGTCAATTCACTATATGTATCATGACACCCTTTCTGACCCAAAAATAGATAATGTTGATCTGTGAGTTGGGTGAACCTTCTACCGTGGATGAATTTGTGAAAGTTATTTCCCAGAAAAAATTATTCCCAGGCCACTTTTTCTATCTGGCTATAATTCTTGTTAGGAAAGTCCTAGAAGCCCTAATCAATTTTGAATTTGTTCGTCATCTCTCATTGCAGGGCCTTTTCTCAGACAAGCAATACAGCTTTCAATCATCTAAGTCAGCTGCTGATGTAATGATGATATTTGCAGGAAAAGTTATGATGCTCTAGATAAAAATAGTGAAGCTCGAGCTGTCGCATTGGACATGTCGAAAGCCTTTGACAGAGTCTGGCATCTGGGTCTTCTCCATCAGCTGAAATGATTTTTCATCTTAAAAGGGCTGTTCCTCTTGAAATGTAGTTCACTGCATCCGTAACATGTTGGGTGTTAGTTCGCTTAACTTGAACGTTTCACATTCCCCATTTACGATACTATCAGAAGTGGTGTTTAATCTTCATATTCTTTATTTTACAATATTTAGGCATTGCCAAAGTGAATTGAACAATGAACTTCATTCACTAAAAATTTTACATTAAGATAATAGTTTCCTCAAGTGACAATTCATTCCATTTTTTCAGCAGGATGTAATTCATGTATTTTTTGTGGGCACTAACTTTCTTAGTAACTGGTGCACATTTTTCTCACTAGAACAGCTTATTAACAGTTTTTTATAGATTTCCTCATAGACTCTGTAGTATGCTGTAAATGTAATCTCTTCATCAGGATTATATTTAAATTTGCCAAATGCATTTACTACTAACTCCTGTGATAAAAAAGTAGACATGTTTTCAATACTTTTACTCTTCATAAAACGTTCTAATATTTTTACTGTTGTTTTTGTTATCTCAACAATGGTTGCTGTTCTTGTTGTTGCTGTTCTTGTTCTGGTTGTCATTGTTCTTGTTATTGTTTTATTAAATGCAATATTACTGCTTTCAAGTCCTGCATTTTTAATTGTTTGACTTGAAAAGTTACTTCCAATGTATATTTCTGATGATTTAATGTACTCTTGTTTCCAGCATAATTTTCTTTTCTACATACTGATTTCACAAGTTACAAAAATCTGAATGTTTGTCCACCACTATTATTATAAATAATGTATCATCCTCATGATCAACTGTTGTGATATTGATTCTGGCATGACACAACACTTAATTAAACAGACTCAGTCATGATTATAGTAATCAATACTCTGCTAGACAAGTCACTGCAATACTATTGCGTCTTTCCTCCTAGATAATTACCCAGGACGACTATATTATCAGTGGATCATTCCATTCATGATAGTAAGGCGGGTAACTTGATCTTACAACAACAGATATATATCATTACATTTATGATAGTTGTTCCGTTTGTATTGATGACTTAATCTTCCTTATCAATGTTTCATGACAGGCAATATGTGGTTTGGTGATAATGTCTTTTGTCAGATACTTAAAATTAAGGAAATATTTAGTTTCATGTTGGAAACTAATGAAGATACATTACGGTGTTATTGTTTCATTCTTGATATTGAAGTTCACATTGAAGTTTCCTTTCATAATGGAAATGATTCAAGTGACTACAAAGTCATCATAGTGAAAAAAAATTATTTAGTTTAATTTTTGGAATATTATATGATATTTAAATATTATATATAAATCATGTTTATAATGAACAAACAAGAGGTGGGTAGGTTAAGAACTTGTTTATTACCGTGCTTACTACTGTGAACTACTACAAAAACAAAGATGGCGTCGCACACTGCATGCTGGGAAACATTACGGTTGTTAGTTGGTGCAAGGGAGATTACTCCGTCGTACATACTTTACACCCCTTCATCCATAGTTAAGGATTTCTTGCCAATTTATGTGACTTAATCCCTTAAATGTTTCGGTTGGGTTTTTATTCGGTTACTGCTTCTAACCGTTTCTCTTACTGGTGGCTCCTGCTGGGTATGCCTGGATCCATTTGTCATTTCTGTGTTGGGGATCTCGCTACCTGGACTACTAGCATCTGAGTTCAGTGGGATCCCCCAGTCTATGTCCAGATTTTTATTTCTTTTCTGTGAGCTTGTTCCTTCCATTTCCACATCTCTCTCTGAGTCTGGCTCTATCCGTTTTTTTACATGGTCCACATGTCGCCTTACCACTGTCCCCGACTCTAATTCAATTTCATATGACACAGGACCTGTCCGTCTCTTGACCACTCCCTTTTTCCATCTTGGTCCTGTGTAGAAATTTTTTGCGAAGACTAATTCCCCTTCTCTAAATTCTCGTATAGTCAGAGAGTTGTCATGATATTTTTTTTGGATTTTCTGGTGTTCTCTCATGCGCTCCCTCACTGTAGTCTTCTGCGGAATGATCCAATCCAAAACCGTCTTAATTTTCCGGTTCATTAGTAGTTCCGCCGGTGATATGCCGGTGACCGTTTGTGGTGTGGAGTTATAAGACAGCAAAAAACGGCTTAGTTTTGAACTTAAGGAGCCTTTCTCTTGACTCATTTTCTTCATCCCTTCCTTGATGATTTCTGATGATTTAATGTACTCTTGTTTCCAGCATAATTTTCTTTTCTACATACTGATTTCACAAGTTACAAAAATCTGAATGTTCGTCCACCACTATTATTATAAATAATGTATCATCCTCATGATCAACTGTTGTGATATTGATTCTGGCATGACACAACACTTAATTAAACAGACTCAGTCATGATTATATTAATCAATACTCTGCTAGACAAGTCACTGCAATACTATTACGTTTTTCCTCCTTGATAATTACCCAGGACGACTGTATCATCAATGGATCATTCCATTCATGATAATAAGGCGGGTAACTTGATCTTACTACAACAGATATATATCATTACATTTATGATATTTGTTCCATTTGTATTGATGCCTTAATCTTCCTTATCAATGTTTCATGACAGGCAATATGTGGTTTGGTGATAATGTCTTTTGTCAGATACTTAAAATTAAGGAAATATTTAGTTTTATGTTGGAAACTAATGAAGATACATTACTGTGTTATTGTTTCATTCTTGATATTTAAGTTCACATTGCCGTTTCCTTTCATAATGGAAATGATTCAAGTGACTACAAAGTCATCATAGTGAAAAAAATTTATTTAGTTTAATTTTTGGAATATTATATGATATTTAAATATTACATATAAATCATGTTTATACTTTATTTCCAATTTTATTTCTGAATTCATCAAATGTACTTTGATGCATTAAGTTGATCTCTCATTTTCATTTCCTATCACTTACACTTCCTCTCAATGTACATTTAAATACTATTTATTCATCTCTTTCTGGTTTCACTCTCTCTCTCTCTCACACTGTCTGTCTATCTCTCTTTTCTTATATACACACAGACACACATACACACATATATATACATAACTTGAAGCAGTGTGAAAGATTGATTGATTGTTACAAAAATGAGAGGCGTATATTCTTATTAGACCATTTATGTAAATCAGGAAGAGGGTTGATTCAAGAACTGATTGCTATGTGGAGACTGTGTTGGCCACCAGCGCCTCAAAGGACAGGCCATTAATACCTACCTTCAATGATGTACCTGTTAGGAATTATTTTATAATAGAGAAAACCATTTCAGTGATTCCATAGCTGGAGTGCTTGTATAGAAAATCTTTGTGCCACACATTGTTGAAGACCTTTGAGATATCTTATGTTATTGTCCTTTTGCTATGTGTGACATTAAGAGCCTCACTAATTCTGTGTTTGATGGTAGTTAGTATGTCAGCAGTGAATCTGGCTGATCAAAACGTCAACTGCTTGTCGCCCAAGAGTTTTTTCCTATCCAGTTGCTCAACGAGACTCGTGTTGATTACAGTCTCAAAAAGCTGACTGATGATACAGTGAATTCAAATGGGTGTATACTGAGAGGAGAAGGATCAGTCTTCAATGCCGGGAATATGCTTGCCACCTTCTAGTGGCTCAGAAATGATTTCTCCTGCAAGCAGTGGTTAAATAACTTTGTTAGAATGAAGGATAATTCTTGGTTGATATTCTTCAGGATTACCACTGGAAGTTTGTCTTGGGTAGTGGCTTTTTTGGGGTTAAGCTTTTGATAAGTCTACAGACTTCTCTTACTGAAGTGAATATATTGCTGAGATTCTGCTCAGTGAGACATGGGCAGATCAGGAGGGTGTTGCCTGTGTCATCTAATGTTGATTTTGAGGCAAAGATTGAAGCAAAGAGCTTCACCTTATCTGTCAAGCAGGATACAACATCGGGGCCATTTATAATAGTGGGTACAGCTACTTTTCTCTGTTGATAATTTCATTGATGACCTTCCAGAATTTGCAAGATCCAATTTGTCTCTTTTCATTCTTGGCCTGAACAGATCACATGTATCTGCACTTTGCATTTTCCAGGACTCTCTTACGGTGATTGGGGGCAGGTTCTGAAAGGAGTAAGGGCCAGTCTACACTACTTAGTGAAATAGATTTTGAAGTAGTGTTTCCCAAGAGCTATGGCTGCAGGATATTCAGGGGAAAATCAGGGCTGACTGTTTGTTTTTTGTTGGGAGATTTTTGTGGGTATAAAACTGTCCATTCCAGAAAGGATCTATCTGGAGATTAGAGCTACATTTTTGGAGGCAGCATCTTTGAAGAAGGTTGGGAGAGGAGCTTCTTTCATATAGAAGTGAAAGTTGTCCCAGTCTGCCTGTACATAGTAAAAACTGTACCATTGAATGGTAAATCGAGGGACGTCATTGGTTTGGAGTCAATCTGGACACTAACTAGGGAATAATCTGATATTCCAATGAGTAGCTAAAACTTTTGCTGAGCATTTATCCGGGAGGTATGTTAGATGAGGTTCATGTGCTGTCCCATGGTATCCTGGAACCCTTTTGATTCATCAATGAATATGAAAATTCATGTTTTGTAGTTGTGTATAAGATGTGGTTTATTTTTTCTTGTATTTATCTACAGCAATATGTATCCATGAAGAAGAAATTACCTATGAGAACCTTGACAATGCTAATGTGATGATTGACCCAACAACAAATCTTGATGGAATTAGAAACATAGTTGTTGGCGAGAAAGTTTTCAAGTTTTCCAAACTGGATCAAATTCCAACTCTAAATGTGACTTTCATGAACCCCAAACGTCCACTTCGCATGCAGCTTGTGAACGCCACAAATGTGGCTCATTATAATATAACTCTTATTTATACAAATGGTAGTATTGATGAGTTTACGGTAAGTAAATTACTTTTCACATGAAATCTAACTTGTTTTTTTGGCATTTTATACTAATTTAGATTTGAATGAAATCTTGCAACTTAAGGAAAGTGAAAATATATCCTGAATTATTGGTAGAATAATAATGGTATATGAGAATATTACTTAATGTACGATAATGGACAGATTACCTGGTACTAAGTGCAGAAGTTTTTCATTAAATGTGGGAAAGCATGCCCAATAAGCTTGCTGGAATAGTGAGTGTTGTCAATTTTACACATATACCTTGCATTAATATTGTTTTTAGGCAATGAACCTCATTAATCATTATTGATTCTGTCCAGATTATATCAAATAAGTGTAAGTAAACTCGTCTTTTTCTTTGACTTTAATATAGAATATCATGCCTAATACTCCAATGATGTTACCACAATATCAAGAATTGAAAAACCTCATAATTACTATTAAGAAAGCAGATCCAAGTAAAAGTGTAGAAACAGAACTGAGTGTGGATCTTTGTAGTAAAATCAGTAAGTATATTTCTTGTGATATTCAAAATTAGCTTCCTTCAAGTATTTAGAAATTGATATTTATATGTAAAAATTGATTTCAAATAAATTGATCTATCTATCTATATGTTTTACCAGGTACAAGTATTCCAACAACAATACCAACAACCATTGCAACAACCGTTCCTACAACTGTTCCAACCACTATAGCAACAACAATTCCAACAACGGTGCCTACAACTGTTCCAACCACTATACCAACAACCATTGCAACAACCGTGCCTACAACTGTTCCAACCACTATACCTACAACTGTTCCAACCACTATACCTACAACAATTCCAACAACAGTTCCTACAACTGTTCCAACCACTATAGCAACAACAATTCCAACAACCATTCCTACAACTGTTCCAACCACTATACCAACAACAATTGCAACAACAGTGCCTACAACTGTTCCAACCACTATACCGACAACAATTGCAACAACAGTGCCTACAACTGTTCCAACCACTATACCTACAACAATTCCAACAACCGTGCCTACAACTGTTCCAACCACTATACCTACAACAATTGCAACAACAGTGCCTACAACTGTTCCAACCACAATACCAACAACAATTCCAACAACAATATATACAACAAGTATGTTCTTATTAATCTGTTTTTGTCCTTATTTTTAAGATGTTTTTTTATTGATGATTTGCTTGCTCTTCATTTTCTAGTGATTCAAAATAGCTTATATATACATGTCACCTGTAGAGGACTGAGCCCAGAGATCCTAACCAAGATGGTACTGTGGCAGCTGAAGAGCAATGGGACTTATTAAATTATCTCTCAGTTCTCTGTCTATATCTTTGAAATAAGGTATTATGATTACTTACATTATTTACACTATTCGTCATCTTCATTGCCACATTCACAATGTTTCAGATGTTGTACACTTTGGCCTCCATACACAGACATCCTGATGGACACATGGTCCAGTGGATAAAGGCATTGCTTAGATACAGTGACCAAAGCCCCAAAGAATTTTGAGTTCTATTCCAGGCTGCAGCAGCTGGGAACCAAAACTTGGAGAGTTGGGTTAAATGGAAATAACAGTCTTCTGGTAGAGGTATGGCACGTGGAACTAGAACAATCACAATTGGTGGAGGAAGTAAATGGTTCAGTCTACAATTTGAATCACCTGAAGAAGGCCGGAGCGTACAACACCCAAACGTTTTGAATATTCCAATGAAGATGAGGACAACAGTCCAAATAACGTAAACAATGAAAGTAATCTCTCAGGTCTTTTTGTATTAGACACAATAACCGTGCTGAATGGAGGGTAAGTTTCAAGCCAGCCAAACGCCAAATAAATGGGAATCTAGTATACTCTTGTAAAATGCTCAGGAATATTGTTTTGTTTTGTTTTTTAATCAAAAGTAGAAATTAGTCTTTTAATATCTGAAAGTCTTGGGTAGCTTTAATAAGTTCAGCAGCACCAGCAACTCAAAATCTTGCTTTACACTCTGCACCTATGACACTTTTAATCTCATCAACTGAGTTGGGTAAGTTTTTAGATTTCCCAAGAAGACATAAATCATGCCACACCAGTAGGATATTAATCTATGTGAAGGTTTGTAAGCTTCTGTTGATCTTGACTGATCATCCCACAGTTGGACTGAAATAGCATTTCAGAGGAACATTAACTATACCACACTTACAAATCATATCAAAATCATAGCAATATAATTCCATATTCCAATATAATATTATTTTATAACTTTTCATCTCATTTTCATGCTGTTTATCATACATGTAACACACTGACTGTAGATTTATCCTTATTGGAAAATGACTTCCTCTTAAATAAATAATGTGTCCAGTGTCTCACAGCTGCTATAATTGTTTAGGCTTCCTTTTCAATAACAGCACCACATGTTATACTGAATTTTTTAGTGAAATTAAAAACAATGCAATTTGTTTAGGCGTCAGAATTAGGGCAACTGAAGTGGCATTTTTTGAAGCATTTGTTTCAACTTCAAGTCCATCTTTAAGTTGTATACCTTAATTGATGAGTTTTACAATAGCATTTTCAATATCTTTTTTGGGTGCATTATAAGTTTTTATATAGGAAAGTCTATCATGTTTATTTCATGTGATTCCATCTATCGGGATATTGTCTAAATAAGCAAATGTCTCTTCCAAGGAATCCTCTGAAATAAATGATTCCATAATGCTCTGAAAAGATTCCAATGCTTTAGATCCTCCCAAGTGGACTTGAGAAAATTTGTAAAAGCCACTATTTGCTTCAAATGCTGAATAAGGTTTTTTCTTGTCTTTTGATGGGAATTTGTGTTCAATAGAAATCTATTGTGCTCATTTAGGTGAGTTACTGGACTCTATAATGTGCTCTTGTAATATTTCTATATTTCATCAATCTATGCCTATTGCATGCATATTATGATGATTTTGCAGACACACACAGATACATTTACATGTCATTCTGTAATATCTTGCTTTAGATGCGCTCATCAGCTATTGTGCCTGATTAAACCTGTGCAGGGCTGAATGTTGCTTTCTGCATTCTTGCTTCATTGAACATTGTGGCCATGTCTAGCCTTCTATTTTTCAATAATCATTGACAAAGCAAAGTTGAGTAGAAACTTCATATGAAAGCACCTCTGATGCTTTCTTCCCACTACAGAAATGCACTTACTGCTTTAAGATGAAATCCTTGCTTAATTCATTTACAGCCTGGAAATATCCCTCTATAGTCTTTTTTGTCCAACAAAAAGTTCATTTCTTGCTTTGACATACTGCGAGTGTAATGTGTTTATTGCATTTTCATACGTAGAATACTCAAATATGCCAAAAGCTTTAGCAATGTGAAGCCTGCTGAGGTTATTGACTTGTAAAGAAGCAAGATAATTTTCAAATTTGTGAAAAAATGTGTTTTCATTCTTGCATAATAGCTGGGGAATTAAGATCACAATGAAATTTGCTTGGTTTGAGTAAATGCTACATGGAGTTGGATCTGTTCTCCAAATCAGGTAGATTATCAATTTTTTGCATTTCACTTTAATTTTCTCATGAAGATTTGTGTGGGAATACTTGAAAACAAAGAATTCCATGTCGTCATGTCATTCGTCTTGATTGTGTTCATATGAAGTTGGCTTCTTGATGTATTAGCATATTTAATAATTCTTAATATAAAGTTGTCATGGGTTAATTGTTAGTCATTCAGAGAGGATAGGAGAAAATATTTTCAGTGAGGATCAGAGGAGTTTGCTAAAATATTGTTTGCATATGGCAGGCGAGGCAGTGAGATGGACAGGTGATTGTTATGTTTCTAATTTTTTTTTTTTTTCAAAAGCTTTTCACCACAAGCAAGGTGGGAGTGCCATTACCATGCAAGGGCTTACAAAGAGTGAGAGTAAGAGTAAAGAGGGATGTTTGAGGAAAAGATAAAGAGAAGGACGGGGACCAAGGTATCAGAAGATGTCAATTGACATTATATTTGAACATGTGAAGATTATAGCTATCAGGGATGCAAGTTATGAAAATTAATTTCAGATGTGATTGTAGTTTTCAAAGGATGTATGTCAATTCATGTTTTCTTGTATATTGGATCAGAATTTATTTGTTCTATTATGACCTTATTGCAAATTGGGAAAATATTGTCACCGTCAGTTTTTGATTTGATCTTTTTTTTTCTCCTTCAATTGCCACCATATTTGCTTTTTGTTTTGAAAGTATCCACCTGAACTTTTATTTCAATTCTATTAATGGTAGATCTACTATGCTATTGCAGAGAATGTTCTTAATTCCTTTCTCAGCTCTTAGTGCTGAAATTGCCATTTTTTCTAGAGGCTCACTAATTTAGGTATGAGTCTCGAAAAACCATCTGCTTGACCTAGCTTTTTTGATGGCAGTAATTCCATTTTAGAATTGTAATTCAACATAATTGTCCCCCCATCTTTGTAGTCAATTCACTGTATGTATCATGACACCCTTTCTGACCCAAAAATAGATAACAATGAATGTTGATCTGTGAGTTGGGTGAACCTTCTACCGTGGATGAATTTGTGAAAGTTATTTCCCAGAAAAAATTATTCCCAAGCCACTTTTTCTATCTGGCTATAATTCTTGTTAGGAAAGTCCTAGAAGCCCTAATCAATTTTGAATTGGTTCGTCATCTCTCATTGCAGGGCCTTTTCTCAGACATGCAATACGGCTTTCAATCATCTAAGTCAGCTGCTGATGTAATGACGATATTTGCAGGAAAAGTTATGATGCTCTAGATAAAAACAGTGAAGCTCGAGGTGTCGCATTGGACATGTCGAAAGCCTTTGACAGAGTCTGGCATCTGGGTCTTCTCCATTAGCTGAAATGATTTTTCATCTTAAAAGGGCTGTTCCTCTTGAAATGTAGTTCACTGCATCCGTAACATGTTGGGTGTTAGTTCGCTTAACTTGAACGTTTCACATTCCCCATTTACGATACTATGAGAAGTGGTGTTTAATCTTCATATTCTTTATTTTACAATATTTAGGCATTGCCAAAGTGAATTGAACAATGAACTTCATTCACTGAAAATTTTACATTAAGATAATAGTTTCCTCAAGTGACAATTCATTCCATTTTTTCAGCAGGATGTAATTCATGTATTTTTTGTGGGCACTAACTTTCTTAGTAACTGGTGCACATTTTTCTCACTAGAACAGCTTATTAACAGTTTTTTATAGATTTCCTCATAGACTCTGTAGTATGCTGTAAATGTAATCTCTTCATCAGGATTATATTTAAATTTGCCAAATGCATTTACTACTAACTCCTGTGATAAAAAAGTAGACATGTTTTCAATACTTTTACTCTTCATAAAACGTTCTAATATTTTTACTGTTGTTCTTGTTATCTCAACAATGGTTGCTGGAATTGTTGTTGCTGTTCTTGTTCTGGTTGTCATTGTTCTTGTTATTGTTTTATTAAATCCAATATTACTGCTTTCAAGTCCTGCATTTTTAATTGTTTGACTTGAAAAGTTACTTCCAATGTATATTTCTGATGATGTAATGTACTCTTGTTTCCAGCATAATTTTTTTTTCTACATACTGATTTCACAAGTTACAAAAATCTGAATGTTTGTCCACCACTATTATTATAAATAATGTATCATCCTCATCATCAACTGTTGTGATATTGATTCTGGCATGACACAACACTTAATTAAACAGACTCAGTCATGATTATAGTAATCAATACTCTGCTAGACAAGTCACTGCAATACTATTATGTTTTTCCTCCTTGATAATTACCCAGGATGCCTGTATCATCAATGGATCATTCCATTCATGATAGTAAGGCGGGTAACTTGATCTTACAACAACAGATATATATCATTACATTTATGATATTTGTTCCGTTTGTATTGATGACTTAAACTTCCTTATCAATGTTTCATGACAGGCAATATGTGGTTTGGTGATAATGTCTTTTGTCAGATACTTAAAATTAAGGAAATATTTAGTTTCATGTTGGAAACTAATGAAGATACATTACGGTGTTATTGTTTCATTCTTGATATTTAAGTTCAGATTGGAGTTTCCTTTCATAATGGAAATGATTCAAGTGACTACAAAGTCATCATAGTGAAAAAAATTCATTTAGTTTAATTTTTGGAATATTATATGATATTTAAATATTATATATAAATCATGTTTATACTTTATTTTCAATTTTATTTCTGAATTCATCAAATGAACTTTGATGCATTAAATTGATCTCTCATTTTCATTTGCTATCACTTACACTTCCTCTCAGTGTAGATTTAAATACTATTCATCTCTTTCTGGTTTCACTCACTCTCTCTCTCTCTCACACTGTCTGTCTGTCTCTCCTTTCTTATATACACACAGACACACATACACACATATATATACATAACTTGAAGTAGTGTGAAAGATTGATTGATTGTTACAAAAATGAGAGGCGTATATTCTTATTAGACTATTTATGTAAATCAGGAAGAGGGTTGATTCGAGAACTGATTGCTATGTGGAGACAGTGTTGGCCACCAGCACCTCAAAGGACAAGCCATTAATAGCTAGCTTCAGTGATGTACCTGTTAGGAATTATATTATAATAGAGAAAACCCTTCCAGTGATTCCATAGCTGGAGTGCTTGTATAGAAAATCTTTGTGCCACGCATTGTTGAAGACCTTTGAGATATCTTATGTTATTGTCCTTTTGCTATGTGTGACATTAAGAGCCTCACTAATTCTGTATTTGATGGTAGTTAGTATGTCAGCAATGAATCGGGCTGATCAAAACTACTACTGCTTGTCGCCCAAGAGTTTTTTCCTATCCAGTTGCTCAGCGAGACTCGTGTTGATTACAGTCTCAAAAAGCTGACTGATGATACAGTGAATTCAAATGGGTTTATACTGAGAGGAGAAGGATCAGTCTTCAATGCCGGGAATATGCTTGCCACCTTCTACTGGCTCAGAAATGATTTCTCCTGCAAGCAGTGGTTAAATAACTTTGTTAGAATGAAGGATAATTCTTGGTTGATATTCTTCAGGATTACCACTGGAAGTTTGTCTTGGGTAGTGGCTTTTTTGGGGTTAAGCTTTTGATTATTCTACAGACTTCTCTTACTGAAGTGAATATATTGCTGAGATTCTGCTCAGTGAGACATGGGGCGATCAGGAGGGTGTAGCCTGTGTCATCTAATGTTGATTTTGAGGCAAAGATTGAAGCAAAGATCTTCACCTTATCTGTCAAGGAGTATACAACATCGGGGCCATTTATAATAATGGGCACAGCTACTTTTCTCTGTTGATAATTTCATTGATGACCTTCCAGAAATTGCCTGAACAGATCACATGTATCTGCACTTTGCATTTTCCAGGACTCTCTTATGGCGATAGGGGTGGGTTCTGAAAGGAGTAAGGGCCAGACTACACTACGTATTGAAATAGATTTTGAAGTAGTGTTTCCGAAGTGCTATGGCTGCAGGACATTCAGTGGAAAACCATTTGGCGATTCGAGCTGTATTTTTGGAGGCAGGATGTTTGAAGAAGGTTGGGTGAGGAGCTTCCGTCATACAGAACTGAAAGTTGTCCCAGTCTACCTGCACATAGTGAAAACTGTACTATGGAATGGTAAATTGAGGGATCGCATTGGTTTGGAGTCAATCTGGACACTAACTAGGGAATGATCTGATGTTCCAATGAGGTGCTAAAACTTTTGCTGAGCATTTATCCGGGAGGTATGTTAGAGAAGGTTCATGTACTGTCCCTTGGTATCCAGGAACTGCTTTGAGTCATCAATGATTATGAGAATTTATGTTTTGTTGTGTATAAGATGTGGTTTATTTGTTCTTCTATTTATCTACAGCAATATATATCCGTGAAGAAGAAATTACCTATGAGAACCTTGATAATGCTGATGTGCTGATTGAATCAGCAACAAATTATGATGGAATTAGAAACATATTTGTTGGCAATAAAATTTTTGAGTTTTCCAAACTGGATCAAACTCCATCTCTTAATCTGACTTTCATGAACTCCAAACTGAGTCATAAATTTTCAGATCACTGAAGGTGTCATTTTACTAATGTATGTTGCTGTTTTTGAAAACTCCATTTCAGAACTATATCTGAACAACAGCCTGGAATTATTTCCAAGAGAATCTGCTACTTGTACCCATTTACTGAATGTTCTAATATGATAGTAATAAACTTTTATTTTAATGGGAAGTGATGTGGTTGCCACTGACACAATGCCATTGAAATAACAAATCTTTATGAAAATCTTTTGAACTCTTGAAGATCAATATAGGTACATTTGTACCATTATTGCAAAACCCTCTAAATCTACTCAGTGTATAGCAACTTTTACAACAGGCATTAAGAATGAACTCAAAGTAGTTTCTGAAGATATCATGACTAACATATTAAGTTTAGGTGGAGCAAATGCAGTTAACGCCTTGTCATCTTACATTTGTGAAGCAAATGTTTGCATGCAGCTTAAACATATCGTGGATGATTTGTAAATACCATAAGTGAAAATCATCATTGTCTTAAAAGAGATAGAGAGAGATATATATTTAGAGGTGATTCTGTAATAACTTCTTTTAGATGCGCTCATAGGCTAATTTGTCTGATTAAACCTGTACAGGGCAGAATATTGCTCTCAGCATTCTTGCTTGATTGAACATTGTGGTCATGTGTAGCCTTCTATTTTCCAGTAATCATTGACAAAGCAAAGTTGAGTAGAAACCACATATAAAACTATCTCTGATGCATTCTTCCCACTATGGAGATGCAGTTACTGCTTTAAGATGAAATCCTTGCTTAATTCATTTACAGCCTGAAAATATTCATCTATAGCCTTTTTTGTGTAACATGCTGATTGCATTTTCATATGTATTATATGCAAATATGTTGAAAGATTTATGTAGCTGAAGCCTGTCTAGATTATTGACTTGTAAATAAGGAAGATTAATGTGTGGAAAAACATGAAAATAAAGAATTCCATGTGTTCATTTCATTCCTCTTGCACCTGGTGATATGAAGTTGCCTTCTTGATGCATTACCATATTTAATAATTGTTAATGGAGAGCGCTTATCAGTTAATTGTGAAACTTGCAGAGATGACTGAAGAATATATTTTCAGTAATGATTGAAGTGGTGTACTCAAATGTTGTTTCCATTTGGCTGGAAAAGGTAGTGTGAATGTCTGCTTGATTATTATGAAAATGAATTTCAATTGTGGTTGTTCTTGCAAAAGTATTTATGACAATTTATGTTTTGTGGTTGTGTATAAGATGTGATTTATTTGTTCTTTTATTTATCCACAGCAATATGTATCCATGAAGAAGAAATTACTTATGAGAACCTTGACAATGCTAATGTGATGATTGAGCCAACAACAAATCTTGATGGAATTAGAAACATAGTTGTTGGCGATAAACTTTTCAAGTTTTCCAAACTGGATCAAACTCCAACTCTAAATGTGACCTTCATGAACCCCAAACGTCCACTTCGCATGCAGCTTGTGAACGCCACAAATGTAGCTCATTACAATATAACTCTTATTTATACAAATGGTAGTATTGATGTGTTTACGGTAAGTAAATTGCTTTTCACATGAAATCTTTGGTATTGTATACTTATTTAGATTTGAATGATATCTTGCAACTTAAAGGAAAGTTAAAATATATCCTGAATTATTAGTAGAATAATAATGGTATATAAGAATATTACTTAATGTACGATAATGGACAGATTACCTGGTACTAAGTGCAGAAGTTTTTCATTAAATGTGGGAAAGTATGCCCAATAAGCTTGCTGGAATAGTGAGTGTTGTCAATTTTACACATATACCTGGCATTAATATTGTTTTTAGGCAATGAACCTCATTAATCATTATTGATTCTGTCCAGATTATATCAAATAAGAGTAAGTAAACTCATCTTTTTCTTTGACTTTAATATAGTATATCATGCCAAATACCCCAAAGATGTTACCACAATATCAAGAATTGAAAAACCTCATAATTACTATTAAGAAAGAAGATCCAAGTAAAAGTGTAGAAACAGAACTGAGTGTGGATCTTTGTAGTAAAATCAGTAAGTATATTTCTTGCGATATTCAAAATTTGCTTCCTTCAAGTATTTAGAAATTGATATTCATATGTAAAAATTATTTCAAATAAATTGATCTATCTATATGTTTTACCAGGTACAAGTATTCCAACAACAATACCAACAACCATTGCAACAACCGTGCCTACAACTGTTCCCACCACTATACCAACAACAATTCCAACAACAGTTCCTACCACTGTTCCAACCACTATACCAACAACAATTCCAACAACCGTGCCTACAACTGTTCCAACCACTATACCAACAACAATTCCAACAACCGTGCCTACAACTGTTCCAACCACTATACCAACAACAATTCCAACAACAGTTCCTACAACTGTTCCAACCACTATACCAACAACAATTCCAACAACAATATATACAACAAGTATGTTCTTATTAATCTCCACTCTTTTGTCCTTATTTTTAAGATGATTTTTTTATTGATTATTTGCTTGATCTTTATTTTCTAGAGTTTCACAATTGCTTATATATACATGTCACCTGTAGAGGACTGAGCCCAGAGATCCTAACCAAGATGGTACTGTGGCAGCTGAAGAGCAATGGGACTTATTAAATTATCTCTCAGTTCTCTGTCTATATCTTTGAAATAAGGTATTATGATTACTTACATTATTTACACTATTCGGACTGTTATCGTCATCTTCATCGCCATATTAACAATGTTTCAGATGTTCTACACTTTGGCCTCCATACACAGACATCCTCATGAACACGTGGCCCAGTGGATCAAGGCATTGCTTAGATACAGTGACCAAAGCTCCAAAAGTTTTGAGTTCAATACCAGGCTGCAGCAGTTGGGAACCAAAACTTGGAGAGCTGGGTTAAATGGAAATAACAGAGATATCTGGTAGAGATATGGCACCTGGAACTAGAACAATCGCTATTAGTGGAGGAAGTAAATGGTTTGGTCCGCCATTTGAATCACCTGAAGAAGGCTGGAGTGTACAACACCCAAATGTTGTGAATATGCCAATGAAGATGAGGACAACTGTCTGAACAATGTAAACAATGAAAGTAATCTCTCAGGTTTTTTTGTATTAGACACAATAACCTTGCTGAATGGAGGGTAAGTGTCAAGCTAGCAGATGGCCAAACAAATGGGAATGTAGTATACTCTTGTAAAATGGTCATGAATATTGTTTTGTTTTGTTTTTTAATCAAAAGTAGAAATTAGTCTTTTAATGTCTGTGTTTAACCTCTGAAAGCTTTGGGTAGCTTTAATAAGTTCAGCAGCACCAGCAACTCAAAATCTTGCTTTACACTCAGCACCTATGACACTTTTAATCTCAACAACTGAGTTGGGTAAGTTTTTAGATTTCCCAAGATGACCTAAATCATGCCACACCAGTAGGATATTAATCTATGTGAAGGTTTGTAAGCTTCTGTTGATCTTGACTGATCATCCCACAGTTGGACTGAAAAAGCATTTCAGAGGAACATTATCTATACCACACTTACAAATCATATCAAAATCATAGCAATATAATTCCATATTCCCATGTAATATTATTTTATAACTTTTCATCTCATTTTCATGCTGTTTATCATACATGTAACACACTGACTGTAGATTTATCCTTATTGGAAAATGACTTCCTCTTAAATAAATAATGTGTCCAGTGTCTCACAGCTGCTATAATTGTTTAGGCTTCCTTTTCAATAACAGCACCACATGTTATACTGAATTTTGTAGCGAAATTAAAAAGAATGCAATTGGTTTAGTGGTCTGAATTAGTGCAACTGAAATGGCATTTTTTGAAGCATTTCTTTCAACTTCAAATTCATCTTTATGTTGTATACCTTAATTGATGAGTTTTACAATAGCATTTTCAGTATCTTTTTTGGGTGCATGATAAGATTTTATATAGGAAAGTCTATCATGTTTATTTCATGATGTTGTGGACCCAGAATAGGTCCGAAAGAAAACTCCAACTCAGCAATTTAGTGAAAACATATTAAACAAACGAATGAATACAAAAGTGTTGCACGTCTGACTTTACGGCAAAGTACAATAGTCAACTCGTCAACTGTAGACAGCTCTCCTGAGAGGCATAATCTCCCCGTATATATAGTAATAGGATGAGTTCATTTAGTCCGTAAAGGTAGGTTCCATAACACCCCCATCCAAGCCTTTACCTCCACAGGTGTCTCAATATCGTCTCCTTTTTGGATTGATGACTAGAGGGCCCGTGGACTTCTGCTTTCTTTTAGATCGTCCACGGTTCTGGAGCTGCTTGGGGTATTTGAATGTTGAATGTGTTGTAAATGGTATCCATAACTACTTCTTCTTCCTGGGGAATACTGTTGCAGACATCCAACAGTCATTTCCTGATTTGATTCAAGTATTTCTTATGAGAGAAACGAGCACCTTGGTTTATGTAGACCATATTTCCAATCCCCTTTTCTATCATACCAGGTTCCCAGAAAGATGTACTATTTTTAAACATCTTGAAGAATACTTTTTCCCCTAGGCTGTATTTTTTCCTTGGTACAATAGAGGTTGGACCTTGTTTTGTTTGTTTGTTTGGGCAGCAATTTATCAAAAACGGATCTTACTTTACGCGCAAACATTATTTCTGCCGGAGATAGTGAAGCTGGCATGTTAACATTTGGCGTGATCCTGTAAACTTGTAAAAATTGCTGCAGAGCGTTTTCCTTTGGGGTGCTGCAAGCTTTTTTCAGGGCTCTTTTTAGGATGTCTTCGAAGCATTCTGCTTGACCATTCGACCTCTGGGGATATGGGGGGGTGCGTAATGTGTTTTATCTGAAAAATCTCACAGAACTCTTTAAAGTCGGTTGAAGTAAATTGACTTCCATTGTCAATGACGAAGCAATCTACTACCCCAAAACGAAGAATAAGTCATGAAGGTAGCTTATTGTTGCCTTCGTAGTTGGATTTTTACATCGGAACACTTCTGGCCTATTTTGAATAACTATCTACTACAATTAGATAATAGAACCCTCTAGTGGATCCGCAAAGTCCACATGGATCCTTGACCAAGGTCGGTTTGTCTTTGGCCATGGTTTATGTGTGATAGTTGTGTTTTTGCCGCCAATGCACAGTCCTTGCATGTGTTGACCATATTTTCGATGTCCTGGTCCATTTTAGGCCAGTATAACGTATCTGCGCATTAGACTTTTCATCCTATTTATCCCCGGATGCCCAATGTGAAAATCCTTCAGAATTCTCTTCTGTAGGTTTTTTGGAATGATAACTCTCTCGCTGTATAGCAGTACCTTGTCACATAAGGAAAACTGTCTGATATGTGTTGGTCCTTCTCTAAAACTTTTGTTTTTGTTGCACTAATGAATTCATCATTGCGGGCTTCATGTTTTATTTCTTGTAGCGTCACAGGAAGTGCTACACAATAAAGTTTTTATTTCCCCCTCCGTTCGTAGTGAAGCGATCACAGAATCTTCTAAGGGTTCCCTATGTCTTGGAACCAGTCTAGAATGTCCGTCAGTGTGACAGATTTTTCCGAGGGAAGGTATTCCAACTTGAAGTTGTAACTTAGGAGAATTGTTCCCCACCTCAGCAGTCTGTTTGCCGTATAACTGGGTAATCCTTTTTTTGACCCGAAAATACTAAGTAGCAGTTTATGATCCGTTTGTAATGTGAAAAATCTTCCGTGTATGTAACGGTAAAATTTCGTGACTACAAAAATGATTGCTAATGCTTCTTTTTCTATTTGGGAATAGTTTTTTTTCCACTGGGAGCAGGGTCCTTGATGCATGAGCGATGGGCTTTTGCATTCTATCTGGCATTTTATGAAGGATGCATGCTCCTATTCCATGTGAGCTTGCGTCGCTAGCAGCAATGATCTCAAGGTTGGGGTTGTAGTGCGTAAGGAATAAATCTGATGTTAGGACTTTGATAGTTTTCTTGAATGCCTCCTGGCATTCGGGTGTCCATTCCCAAACCTTATCTTTTCTTAAAAGCTCGTTCAGCAGGGCACGGAGGTTATGCATGTTTGGGATAAAAGCTTGGTAGTAGTTCACTAACCCCAAAAAGCTCTGTAGCGCTGTGATGTTTTCAGGAGCCAGCATGTCCTTAATTGCAATGGCCCTTTCTGGGTCCGGTCTCCTACTGTCTTTGTCTATGATGTGACCCAAATATTTGATTTCTTTCATGAAGAAGTCACATTTGCCTTCCTTTATTTTGAAGCCATAGTCTTGTATTCGTGAAAATACTTTGTGGATGTGTTCCCGGTGTTGTTCCAAGCTTTTACTGTTTATCAAGATGTCGTCTAGGTAAGCCATTGAAAAGTCAAGTCCACCCAGCATGGTGTCCATAACCTGCTGAAAAATGGCTGGTGCGACTTTGACTCCAAATGCAAGCCTTTCAAATTTGTATAAGCCTCTATGTGTATTTATGCATAGTAATTTTGAGCTTCCTTCCTCAACGGGTATCTGGAGATAAGCTTCGCTGAGATCGATTTTTGAAAAGAACTTGCCTCCATTAAGTTTTGTAAAAACTTCTTCCAGGCTTGGAAGTGGGTAGTGATAATCTTTTAGTGCTGTGTTTAGTCCAGTAGAAAAATCTGCGCACACGCGGATTTCCTTAGATTTCTTCGCATACACTACTGGTGCTGCCCACTGGCTATATTCCACTTTAGATAAAATGCCAGTCTCTACAAGTCTGTCTAATTCCTTGTCTATTTCCTCTAACGAGGCGAAAGGCAGATTCCTTTTTTTTCTTAAATATTGGTTGAGTGTTCTCTTTTAGCTCAAATTTTGCTGACATCTTTTTGCATCTACCAAGGCCAGACGAAAAGACCTCGGGGAAGGTTTCTTTTAATTCATATTTTAGTTTATCTGACTTTCTATTTTCCGAAAAAATGTATTAATTGGAAAATCCCACAGATTGAACCGCTGCATCCAATCTGTGCCAAATAGATTGTCTGTGTTTTTTAACATGAACATTTTC
Organism: Acanthosepion esculentum; assembly: GCA_964036315.1. Lineage (NCBI taxonomy): Eukaryota > Metazoa > Mollusca > Cephalopoda > Sepiida > Sepiidae > Acanthosepion > Acanthosepion esculentum. Next base: position 43,803,606 of record OZ038490.1, read on the forward strand.
AATTTTTTGGTTGTTCCGTTCAAAGTAACGTTGGCAATGTCAAAATCAAGTGAAGGTGATTGTATCGCATCGAGTGTAGGTCTGGACAATGCATCGGCAACAGTATTGTTCTGTCCTTTTAAGAATCGAATGTCCAACGTGAATTGACTGATGTAGTCAAAGTAACAGATGTCTCGAGGATTGAGTTTGTCAGACTTCGCGTGTAATGTGTAAGTCAGCGGCTTGTGATCGGTGAAAATAGTAATGTCCCGACCTTCTAGGATGTGTCTATAATGCCATATCACCAGGTAAACGGCAAGTAATTCCCTAGAAAAGGTACTGTACTTCTTCTGAGCAGAGTTCAATTTAAGTGAGAAAAACGACAAAGGTGTCTCGATACCATTCGTAATTTGGTGTAACACTGCACCAATTGTATCAGCTGATGCATCAGTAGTTAGGGTGAGTTTAGTATCCTCTGATGAGGTTATATATGTCAACTTAGCATAGTTCTGAAGTGCATCTTTCGCTTTTTGAAAAGAATTAAGTTCGTCTCAGGATAGAGATATCTGCGAATTTTTCTTTCTATGCTGGGATAAAATATTTGTTAGTGGTAATAGTATCGCCGCGCAATTTGGGATAAACTGTCGGTAATAGTTTATCATTCCCAAGAATCTCCGTAATTGTTATAGCATTGAAGATGGAGGATAATTCGCTATCGCAGTAATTTTCTGATCAAGGGGAGTCAATCCATGTTGGTCTAAAACATGTCCGAGAAAAGTTAAACTCGGAACTGCAAAAACACATTTAACAATGTTAATTTTTAATCTATAATGCTGTAACCTTCGGAGAATCACATGTAAATGCTCACAATGTTCTTTGTGTGCTTTACTTGCTATCAGCACGTCGTCAATATAAGCATACGCATAGGGCATTCCACATAGAACTTCATCAATCAATCTTTGAAAAGACTGCGCTGCGTTACACAGACCAAAGGGCATTCTTGTGAATTCGAAGAGGCCAAAAGGTGTTGTAATGGCTGTTTTTGGTATGTCAGCTTCCTCAATGGGGATTTGGTAATATGTTTTTTTTAAATCAAGCTTAGTGAATACCTTAGCGCCTTCCAACGAAAGGGCGAAATCCTTAATATGTGGGATTGGGTACTTGTCCATGACGGTCTGTCCATTTAACAATCTATAGTCGCCACACGGACGCCAACTGGCTGAGTTGGCTTTAGATACCATATGTAGGGGACTGGCATAAGGACTAGCTGAAGGTCGAATTACTCCCAATTGGAGCATGTTGTCAAATTCATCACGAGCTATTTGTAGTTTGCTCAGATGGAGTCGGCAAGGTTGTGAATGGACTGGAAGTCCTGTTGTTTTAAAAGCATGAGTGGCATGGTGCTTCACAGGTTTGGTATGGGCTGACGGTGAAATTAGTGATTGGTACTGATGTATTATCTATAACGGTAGTCAGACCGATTGTCGAATATTTAGAAACAAAACTGCAACGTTGTAAGTTAGTGTTGGTTAAGGTTCGTGACGCTAACTCGACAGACAGTTTATAGTGAGTTAAAAAATCTGCTCCTATGATTGGCATTTTGACATCTGCGACTGTAAGAGTCCAGGTGAAGTCACGTCTAAGGCCAATGTCCAGCGTTAATGTTTGCTGACCATACGTGGTGATTGAAGTACCATTAGCTGCTTCTAGTTTAAAAGACGTATGTTTGACCAGAGCTTGTCTATTACAATGTTTCAGGGGCAAAACACTTATTTGTGCACCAGTGTCGATCAGGAAATCCAAACTGCTTTTTTTATCATGGATATAGAAGAGGCAATTTGTTTTGAAATATCTGGCACCAGCGTCTCTACTGGGTGCCAGCGACTCCGTTTCCCGACTGTTTGTTCAAAGGTAATGTACATGGTGGTCAGCATTCATTCGCGCGTGTGCCAAAATTTTCATGATACCAGCAATTAGCATGTTGGTAGTAATGACTAGGGTGTCGGTAATTATGGCAAGATGTCGATCGTGAACCACGGTGTCTGTGTCGAGCAAAATTATTTCTCTGACTTTCATGTGGTTTCTTCTGTAGATCTTAAAGTTGTAAAGACATTTTTTTGAGTTCCAGTGACAATTTTTGTATTTGTTGATTGATGTCTGGCACAAGGCCATCTATGGTATACGTTGAGGAAATTTGTCGTACTGGGGCGGTATCAGCTACTTTGTTGGCTATGATCGCTAATTTTTGGATGTCGACTTAATCTGATAGTGCTGCTAAGATGCGTACCATTTCTTTCGAATCACCGATCATTACATTAGTTAGGAGATCTTGTATTTTCCTCTCTTCTGAGAATCCAGTTCTATGAAGAATAGCTTGTTTAAGGGTTTCATACAGCGTATCGGTCGGTAGAGAAGTTAGTATGTCAGCTACTTCGGCTGCTACCTCCGCAGGTAGTTTCTCCACTACGGATGCAAACTTTGACTGTTGGGAAGGTACATGGCTGGTTTGAAATATTGCTTCTAACTGTAGAAACCAAGTATGAACACTGGGATTGAATGCAGGCATCTCAAACCTGATTGCTGTTTCTGTAAGAGGGACTGGGTCTGCCATTTAGGTAGATGTGATTTGGAGGAAAAAATTTCAGTATATCTTTTCGTTTTCTTTTCTGGAAAATTGCTGGTGACCGTTATAATGTGGATATTAAAAAAGTGTTTTCATTCTTGCATAATGGCTGGGAAGTTAAGATCACAATGAAATTTCTTTGGTTTGAGTAAATGCTCCATAGAGTTGGATCTGTTCTCCAAATCAGGTAGATTATCAATTTTTAGCATTTCATTTTAATTTTCTCATGAAGATTTGTGTGGGAATACTTGAAAACAAAGAATTCCATGTCGTCATGTCATTCGTCTTGATTGTGTTCATATGAAGTTGGCTTCTTGATGTATTAGCATATTTAATAATTCTTAATATAAAGTTGTCATGGGTTAATTGTTAGTCATTCAGAGAGGATAGGAGAAAATATTTTCAGTGAGGATCAGAGTAGTTTGCTAAAATATTGTTTGCATATGGCAGGCGAGGCAGTGAGATGGACAGGTGATTGTTATGTTTCTAATTTTTTTTTTTTTTCAAAAGCTTTTCACCACAAGCAAGGTGGGAGTGCCATTACCATGCAAGGGCTTACAAAGAGTGAGAGTAAGAGTAAAGAGGGATGTTTGAGGAAAAGATAAAGAGAAGGACGGGGACCAAGGTATCAGAAAATGTCAATTGACATTATATTTGAACATGTGAAGATTATAGCTATCAGGGATGCAAGTTATGAAAATTAATTTCAGATGTGATTGTAGTTTTCAAAGGATGTATGTCAATTCATGTTTTCTTGTATATTGGATCAGAATTTATTTGTTCTATTATGACCTTATTGCAAATTGGGAAAATATTGTCACCGTCAGTTTTTGATTTGATCTTTTTTTTTCTCCTTCAATTGCCACCATATTTGCTTTTTGTTTTGAAAGTATCCACCTGAACTTTTATTTCAATTCTATTAATGGTAGATCCACTATGCTATTGCAGAGAATGTTCTTAATTCCTTTCTCAGCTCTTAGTGCTGAAATTGCCATTTTTTCTAGAGGCTCACTAATTTAGGTATGAGTCTCGAAAAACCATCTGCTTGACCTAGCTTTTTTGATGGCAGTAATTCCATTTTAGAATTGTAATTCAACATAATTGTCCCCCCATCTTTGTAGTCAATTCACTGTATGTATCATGACACCCTTTCTGACCCAAAAATAGATAACAATGAATGTTGATCTGTGTGTTGGGTGAACCTTCTACCGTGGATGAATTTGTGAAAGTTATTTCCCAGAAAAAATTATTCCCAAGCCACTTTTTCTATCTGGCTATAATTCTTGTTAGGAAAGTCCTAGAAGCCCTAATCAATTTTGAATTGGCTCGTCATCTCTCATTGCAGGGCCTTTTCTCAGACATGCAATACGGCTTTCAATCATCTAAGTCAGCTGCTGATGTAATGGCGATATTTGCAGGAAAAGTTATGATGCTCTAGATAAAAACAGTGAAGCTCGAGGTGTCGCATTGGACATGTCGAAAGCCTTTGACAGAGTCTGGCATCTGGGTCTTCTCCATTAGCTGAAATGATTTTTCATCTTAAAAGGGCTAGTCCTCTTGAAATGTAGTTCACTGCATCCGTAACATGTTGGGTGTTAGTTCGCTTAACTTGAACGTTTCACATTCCCCATTTACGATACTATCAGAAGTGGTGTTTAATCTTCATATTCTTTATTTTACAATATTTAGGCATTGCCAAAGTGAATTGAACAATGAACTTCATTCACTTAAAATTTTACATTAAGATAATAGTTTCCTCAAGTGACAATTCATTCCATTTTTTCAGCAGGATGTAATTCATGTATTTTTTGTGGGCACTAACTTTCTTAGTAACTGGTGCACATTTTTCTCACTAGAACAGCTTATTAACAGTTTTTTATAGATTTCCTCATAGACTCTGTAGTATGCTGTAAATGTAATCTCTTCATCAGGATTATATTTAAATTTGCCAAATGCATTACTAATCACTCCTGTGATAAAAAAGTAGACATGTTTTCAATACTTTTACTCTTCATAAAACGTTCTAATATTTTTACTGTTGTTCTTGTTATCTCAACAATGGTTGCTGGAATTGTTGTTGCTGTTCTTGTTCTGGTTGTCATTGTTCTTGTTATTGTTTTATTAAATCCAATATTACTGCTTTCAAGTCCTGCATTTTTAATTGTTTGACTTGAAAAGTTACTTCCAATGTATATTTCTGATGATTTAATGTACTCTTGTTTCCAGCATAATTTTTTTTTCTACATACTGATTTCACAAGTTACAAAAATCTGAATGTTTGTCCACCACTATTATTATAAATAATGTATCATCCTCATGATCAACTGTTGTGATATTGATTCTGGCATGACACAACACTTAATTAAACAGACTCAGTCGTGATTATAGTAATCAATACTCTGCTAGACAAGTCACTGCAATACTATTACGTTTTTCCTCCTAGATCATTACCCAGGACGACTGTATTATCAATGGATCATTCCATTCATGATAGTAAGGCGGGTAACTTGATCTTACAACAACAGATATATATCATTACATTTATGATATTTGTTCCATTTGTATTGATGCCTTAATCTTCCTTATCAATGTTTCATGACAGGCAATATGTGGTTTGGTGATAATGTCTTTTGTCAGATACTTAAAATTAAGGAAATATTTAGTTTCATGTTGGAAACTAATGAAGATACATTACTGTGTTATTGTTTCATTCTTGATATTTAAGTTCACATTGGAGTTTCCTTTCATAATGGAAATGATTCAAGTGACTACAAAGTCATCATAGTGAAAAAAATTTATTTAGTTTAATTTTTGGAATATTATATGATATTTAAATATTATATATAAATCATGTTTATACTTTATTTCCAAGTTTATTTCTGAATTCATCAAATGAACTTTGATGCATTAAATTGATCTCTCATTTTCATTTGCTATCACTTACACTTCCTCTCAGTGTAGATTTAAATACTATTCATCTCTTTCTGCTTTCACTCACTCTTTCTCTCACACTGTCTGTCTGTCTCTCCTTTCTTATATACACACAGATACACATACACACATATATATACATAACTTGAAGTAGTGTGAAAGATTGATTGATTGTTACAAAAATGAGAGGCGTATATTCTTATTAGACTATTTATGTAAATCAGGAAGAGGGTTGATTCGAGAACTGATTGCTATGTGGAGACAGTGTTGGCCACCAGCACCTCAAAGGACAAGCCATTAATAGCTAGCTTCAGTGATGTACCTGTTAGGAATTATATTATAATAGAGAAAACCCTTCCAGTGATTCCATAGCTGGAGTGCTTGTATAGAAAATCTTTGTGCCACGCATTGTTGAAGACCTTTGAGATATCTTATGTTATTGTCCTTTTGCTATGTGTGACATTAAGAGCCTCACTAATTCTGTGTTTGATGGTAGTTAGTATGTCAGCAATGAATCGGGCTGATCAAAACTACTACTGCTTGTCGCCCAAGAGTTTTTTCCTATCCAGTTGCTCAGCGAGACTCGTGTTGATTACAGTCTCAAAAAGCTGACTGATGATACAGTGAATTCAAATGGGTGTATACTGAGAGGAGAAGGATCAGTCTTCAATGCCGGGAATATGCTTGCCACCTTCTACTGGCTCAGAAATGATTTCTCCTGCAAGCAGTGGTTAAATAACTTTGTTAGAATGAAGGATAATTCTTGGTTGATATTCTTCAGGATTACCACTGGAAGTTTGTCTTGGGTAGTGGCTTTTTTGGGGTTAAGCTTTTGATTATTCTACAGACTTCTCTTACTGAAGTGAATATATTGCTGAGATTCTGCTCAGTGAGACATGGGGCGATCAGGAGGGTGTAGCCTGTGTCATCTAATGTTGATTTTGAGGCAAAGATTGAAGCAAAGATCTTCACCTTATCTGTCAAGGAGTATACAACATCGGGGCCATTTATAATAATGGGCACAGCTACTTTTCTCTGTTGATAATTTCATTGATGACCTTCCAGAAATTGCCTGAACAGATCACATGTATCTGCACTTTGCATTTTCCAGGACTCTCTTATGGCGATAGGGGTGGGTTCTGAAAGGAGTAAGGGCCAGACTACACTACGTATTGAAATAGATTTTGAAGTAGTGTTTCCGAAGAGCTATGGCTGCAGGACATTCAGTGGAAAACCATTTGGCGATTCGAGCTGTATTTTTGGAGGCAGCATGTTTGAAGAAGGTTGGGTGAGGAGCTTCCGTCATACAGAACTGAAAGTTGTCCCAGTCTACCTGCACATAGTGAAAACTGTACTATGGAATGGTAAATTGAGGGATCGCATTGGTTTGGAGTCAATCTGGACACTAACTAGGGAATGATCTGATGTTCCAATGAGGTGCTAAAACTTTTGCTGAGCATTTATCCGCGAGGTATGTTAGAGAAGGTTCATGTACTGTCCCTTGGTATCCAGGAACTGCTTTGAGTCATCAATGATTATGAGAATTTATGTTTCGTTGTGTATAAGATGTGGTTTATTTGTTCTTCTATTTATCTACAGCAATATATATCCGTGAAGAAGAAATTACCTATGAGAACCTTGATAATGCTGATGTGCTGATTGAATCAGCAACAAATTATGATGGAATTAGAAACATATTTGTTGGCAATAAAATTTTTGAGTTTTCCAAACTGGATCAAACTCCATCTCTTAATCTGACTTTCATGAACTCCAAACTGAGTCATAAATTTTCAGATCACTGAAGGTGTCATTTTACTAATGTATGTTGCTGTTTTTGAAAACTCCATTTCAGAACTATATCTGAACAACAGCCTGGAATTATTTCCAAGAGAATCTGCTACTTGTACCCATTTACTGAATGTTCTAATATGATAGTAATAAACTTTTATTTTAATGGGAAGTGATGTGGTTGCCACTGACACAATGCCATTGAAATAACAAATCTTTATGAAAATCTTTTGAACTCTTGAAGATCAATATAGGTACATTTGTACCATTATTGCAAAACCCTCTAAATCTACTCAGTGTATAGCAACTTTTACAACAGGCATTAAGAATGAACTCAAAGTAGTTTCTGAAGATATCATGACTAACATATTAAGTTTAGGTGGAGCAAATGCAGTTAACGCCTTGTCATCTTACATTTGTGAAGCAAATGTTTGCATGCAGCTTAAACATATCGTGGATGATTTGTAAATACCATAAGTGAAAATCATCATTGTCTTAAAAGAGATAGAGAGAGATATATATTTAGAGGTGATTCTGTAATAACTTCTTTTAGATGCGCTCATAGGCTAATTTGTCTGATTAAACCTGTACAGGGCAGAATATTGCTCTCAGCATTCTTGCTTGATTGAACATTGTGGTCATGTGTAGCCTTCTATTTTCCAGTAATCATTGACAAAGCAAAGTTGAGTAGAAACCACATATAAAACTATCTCTGATGCATTCTTCCCACTATGGAGATGCAGTTACTGCTTTAAGATGAAATCCTTGCTTAATTCATTTACAGCCTGAAAATATTCATCTATAGCCTTTTTTGTGTAACATGCTGATTGCATTTTCATATGTATTATATGCAAATATGTTGAAAGATTTATGTAGCTGAAGCCTGTCTAGATTATTGACTTGTAAATAAGGAAGATTAATGTGTGGAAAAACATGAAAATAAAGAATTCCATGTGTTCATTTCATTCCTCTTGCACCTGGTGATATGAAGTTGCCTTCTTGATGCATTACCATATTTAATAATTGTTAATGGAGAGCGCTTATCAGTTAATTGTGAAACGTGCAGAGATGACTGAAGAATATATTTTCAGTAATGATTGAAGTGGTGTACTCAAATGTTGTTTCCATTTGGCTGGAAAAGGTTGTGTGAATGTCTGCTTGATTATTATGAAAATGAATTTCAATTGTGGTTGTTCTTGCAAAAGTATTTATGACAATTTATGTTTTGTGGTTGTGTATAAGATGTGATTTATTTGTTCTTTTATTTATCCACAGCAATATGTATCCATGAAGAAGAAATTACTTATGAGAACCTTGACAATGCTAATGTGATGATTGAGCCAACAACAAATCTTGATGGAATTAGAAACATAGTTGTTGGCGATAAACTTTTCAAGTTTTCCAAACTGGATCAAACTCCAACTCTAAATGTGACCTTCATGAACCCCAAACGTCCACTTCGCATGCAGCTTGTGAACGCCACAAATGTAGCTCATTATAATATAACTCTTATTTATACAAATGGTAGTATTGATGTGTTTACGGTAAGTAAATTGCTTTTCACATGAAATCTAACTTGTTCTTTTGTATTGTATACTTATTTAAATTTTAATGATATCTTGCAACTTAAGGAAAGTTAAAATATGTCCTGAATTATTGGTAGAATAATAATGGTATATGAGAATATTACTTAATGTACGATAATGGACAGATTACCTGGTACTAAGTGCAGAAGTTTTTCATTAAATGTGGGAAAGTATGCCCAATAAGCTTGCTGGAATAGTGAGTGTTGTCAATTTTACACATATACCTGGCATTAATATTGTTTTTAGGCAATGAACCTCATTAATCATTATTGATTCTGTCCAGATTATATCAAATAAGAGTAAGTAAACTCATCTTTTTCTTTGACTTTAATATAGTATATCATGCCAAATACCCCAAAGATGTTACCACAATATCAAGAATTGAAAAACCTCATAATTACTATTAAGAAAGAAGATCCAAGTAAAAGTGTAGAAACAGAACTGAGTGTGGATCTTTGTAGTAAAATCAGTAAGTATATTTCTTGCGATATTCAAAATTTGCTTCCTTCAAGTATTTAGAAATTGATATTTATATGTAAAAATTGATTTCAAATAAATTGATCTATCTATATGTTTTACCAGGTACAAGTATTCCAACAACAATACCAACAACCATTGCAACAACCGTTCCTACAACTGTTCCAACCACTATAGCAACAACAATTCCAACAACGGTGCCTACAACTGTTCCAACCACTATACCAACAACCATTGCAACAACCATGCCTACAACTGTTCCAACCACTATACCTACAACAATTCCAACAACAGTTCCTACAACTGTTCCAACCACTATAGCAACAACAATTCCAACAACCATTCCTACAACTGTTCCAACCACGATAGCAACAACAATTCCAACAACTGTGCCTACAACTGTTCCAACCACTATACCAACAACAATTGCAACAACGGTGCCTACAACTGTTCCAACCACAATACCAACAACAATTGCAACAACAGTGCCTACAACTATTCCAACCACAATACCAACAACAATTCCAACAACAATATATACAACAAGTATGTTCTTATTAATCTGTCTTTTGTCATTATTTTTAAGATGTCTTTTTTATTGATGATTTGCTTGCTCTTCATTTTCTAGTGATTCAAAATAGCTTATATATACATGTCACCTGTAGAGGACTGAGCCCAGAGATCCTAACCAAGATGGTACTGTGGCAGCTGAAGAGCAATGGGACTTATTAAATTATCTCTCAGTTCTCTGTCTATATCTTTGAAATAAGGTATTATGATTACTTACATTATTTACACTATTCGGACTGTTATCGTCATCTTCATTGCCATATTAACAATGTTTCAGATGTTCTACACTTTGGCCTCCATACACAGACATCCTCATGGACACATGCCCCAGTGGATAAAGGCATTGCTTAGATACAGTGACCAAAGCCCCAAAGAATTTTGATTTTTATTCCAGGCTGCAGCAGTTGGGAACCAAAACTTGGAGAGTTGGGTTAAATGGAAATAACAGTCTTCTGGTAGAGGTATGGCACGTGGAACTAGAACAATCACAATTGGTGGAGGAAGTAAATGGTTTGGTCTACAATTTGAATCACCTGAAGAAGGCCGGAGCGTACAACACCCAAACGTTGTGAATATTCCAATGAAAATGAGGACAACAGTCCAAATAACGTAAACAATGAAAGTAATCTCTCAGGTCTTTTTGTATTAGACACGATAACCTTGCTGAATGGAGGGTAAGTGTCAAGCTAGCAGAAGGACAAACAAATGGGAATGTAGTATACACTTGTAAAATGCTCAGGAATATTGTTTTGTTTTGTTTTGTTTTTTAATCAAAAGTAGAAATTAGTCTTTTAATGTCTGTGTTTAACCTCTGAAAGTTTTTGGTAGCTTTAATAAGTTCAGTAGCACCAGAAACTCAAAATCTTGCTTTACACTCAGCACCTATGACACTTCTAATCTCATCAGCTGAGTTGGGTAAGTTTTTAGATTTCCCAAGAAGACATAAATCATGCCACACCACATAGGACATCGATCTCTGTGAAGGTTTGTAAGCTTCTGTTGATCTTGACTGATCATCCCACAGTTGGACTGAAAAAGCATTTCAGAGGAACATTATCTATACCACACTTACAAATCATATCAAAATCATAGCAATATAATTCCATATTCCAATGTAATATTATTTTATAACTTTTCATCTCATTTTTATGCTTTTTATCATACATGTAACACACTGACTGTAGATTTATCCTTATTGGAAAATGACTTCCTCTTAAATAAATAATGTGTCCAGTGTCTCACAGCTGCTATAATTGTTTAGGCTTCCTTTTCAATAACAGCACCACATGTTATACTGAATTCTGTAGTGAAATTAAAAAGAATGCAATTGGTTTAGCCGTCTGAAATAGGGCAACTGAAGTGGCATTTTTTGAAGCATTTCTTTCGACTTCAAGTTCATCTTTAAGTTGTATACCTTAATTGATGAATTTTACAATAGCATTTTCAATATCTTTTTTGGGTGCATTATAAGTTTTTATATAGGAAAGTCTATCATGTTTATTTCATGTGATTCCATCTATCAGGATATTGTCTAAATAAGCAAATGTCTCTCCCAAGGAATCCTCTGAAATAAATGATTCCATAATGCTCTGAAAAAATTCCAATGCTTTAGATCCTCCCAAGTGGACTTGAGAAAATTTGTAAAAGCCACTATTTGCTTCAAATGCTGAATAAGGTTTTTTCTTGTCTTTTGATGGGAATTTGTGTTCAATAGAAATCTATTGTGCTCATTTAGGTGAGTTACTGGACTCTATAATGTGCTCTTGTAATATTTCTATATTTCATCAATCTATGCCTATTGCATGCATATTAAGATGATTTTGCAGACACACACAGATACATTTACAGGTCATTCTGTAATATCTTGTTTTAGATGCGCTCATCAGCTATTGTGCCTGATTAAACCTGTGCAGGGCAGAATGTTGCTTTCTGCATTCTTGCTTCATTGAACATTGTGGCCATGTCTAGCCTTCTATTTTTCAATAATCATTGACAAAGCAAAGTTGAGTAGAAACTACATATAAAAGCACCTCTGATGCTTTCTTCCCACTACAGAAATGCAGTTACTGCTTTAAGATGAAATCCTTGCTTAATTCATTTACAGCCTGGAAATATCCATCTACAGTCTTTTGTGTCCAACAAAAAGTTCATTTCTTGCTTTGACATACTGCGAGTATAATGTGTTTATTGCATTTTCATACGTAGAATACTCAAATATGCCAAAAGGTTTAGGAATGTGAAGCCTGCTGAGGTTATCCACTTGTAAAGAAGCAAGATAATTTTCAAATTTGTGACAAAGTGTTTTCATTCTTGCATAATAACTGGGAAGTTAAGATCACAATGAAATTTGCTTGGTTTGAGTAAATGCTACATAGAGTTGGATCTGTTCTCCAAATCAGGTAGATTATCAATTTTTAGCATTTCATTTTAATTTTCTCATGAAGATTTGTGTGGGAATATTTGAAAACAAAGAATTCCATGTCGTCATGTCATTCGTCTTGATTGTGTTCATATGAAGTTGGCTTCTTGATGTATTAGCATATTTAATAATTCTTAATATAAAGTTGTCATGGGTTAATTGTTAGTCATTCAGAGAGGATAGGAGAAAATATTTTCAGTGAGGATCAGAGTAGTTTGCTAAAATATTGTTTGCATATGGCAGGCGAGGCAGTGAGATGGACAGGTGATTGTTATGTTTTTAATTTTTTTTTTTTTTCAAAAGCTTTTCACCACAAGCAAGGTGGGAGTGCCATTACCATGCAAGGGCTTACAAAGAGTGAGAGTAAGAGTAAAGAGGGATGTTTGAGGAAAAGATAACGAAATGGACGGGGACCAAGGTATCAGAAGATGTCAATTGACTTTATATTTGAACATTTGAACATTACAGCTATTAGGGATGCAGGTTATGAAATTTAATTGCAGATATGATTGTAGTTTTCAAAGGATGTATGTCAATTCATGTTTTCTTGTATATTGGGTCAGAATTTATTTGTTCTTTTATTTATCTACAGCAATATGTATCCATGAAGAAGAAATTACCTATGAGAACCTTGACAATGCTAATGTGATGATTGAGCCAACAACAAATCTTGATGGTATTAGAAACATAGTTGTTGGCGATAAACTTTTCAAGTTTTCCAAACTGGATCAAATTCCAACTCTAAATGTGACTTTCATGAACCCCAAACGTCCACTTCGCATGCAGCTTGTGAACGCCACAAATGTGGCTCATTATAATATAACTCTTATTTATACAAATGGTAGTATTGATGTGTTTACGGTAAGTAAATTACTTTTCACATGAAATCTAACTTGTTCTTTTGTATTGTATACTTATTTAAATTTTAATGATATCTTGCAACTTAAGGAAAGTTAAAATATATCCTTAACTATTGGTAGAAAAATAATGGTATATGAGAATATTACTTAATGTACGATAATGGACAGATTACCTGGTACTAAGTGCAGAAGTTTTTCAATAAATGTGGGAAAGTATGCCCAATAAGCTTGCTGGAATAGTGAGTATTGTCAATTTTACACATATACCTGGCATTAATATTGTTTTTAGGCAATGAACCTCATTAATGATTATTGATTCTGTCCGGATTATATCAAATAAGTGTAAGTAAACTTGTGTTTTTCTTTGACTTTAATATAGAATATCATGCCTAATACTCCAATGATGTTACCACAATATCAAGAATTGAAAAACCTCATAATTACTATTAAGAAAGAAGATCCAAGTAAAAGTGTAGAAACAGAACTGAGTGTGGAGCTTTGTAGTAAAGTCAGTAAGTATATTTCTAGTGACATTCAAAATTTGCTTCCTTCAAGTATTTAGAAATTGATATTCATAGGTAAAAATTGATTTCAAATAAATTGATCTATCTATATTATTTACCAGGTACAAGTATTCCGACAACAATACCAACTACCACTGCAACAACAGTGTCTACAACTGTTCCAACCACTATACCAACTACAATTCGAACAACAGTGTCTACAAGTATGGCACGCACAACTCCTCGAGCCACTACACCAACAACAATGCCAACAACTGTTCCAACCACTATACCAACGACAATTCCAACAAAAGTGTCTACAAGTTTGCCACGCCCAACTGTTCCAACCACTATGCCAACAACAATGCCAACAACTGTTCCAACCACTATACCAACAACAATTCCAACCCCATTCACCACAACTGGTTAATATTCTTTTCTTTTGCTATTGTTGTGATGTGAGTCCGACCAGAAACGACACTTAACTTGACTGAGTCAGTTGTGAATGTATATATTCAGTTTGCAACTAGACAACTCACTGCAATAGTATTATCTTCTTCCTCCTAGATAATTACTCAGGACTACTTATCATGAATGAATCAGTCCATTCATGATAGTAAAGAGAGTAACTGTCTCTTAGCACAAAACTCCCATTTTGAGACTTACTTTCTATTGAAGTTATACACTTTTGCTTTTTGAATTAAGATCCAACACTTCTGTAGGCTGCGTCTTCCATGTGTTTGTTGGGGCTATCTGAGGTACAGGTACACGGAAAACGTCAAAAAGAATCCGCATCGTCTCCTCATGTCAGATGCTCCATTCATCTGAGTGCCTTTTCCTTCTTTGATTTAGATGTCTCTTAAACCATGTAAACCGTTTTATCATGTAAAATAACTTTTCGATACGTCTCTCAATTACCCAATCTTTCCAGCATTCCCTCCCATTTTGGGAAGTTTGAAAGAATACATTATCACTGGCTTTGAAGTATATCTGAGTAATGGATCTTTTCTTGCTTTCAAACCTTATTTTCATTTGGCAGCAGTTTGTCAAACACCAACCTAATTTTTTTGGCAAATATTAGTTCTGATACCGTGTTAGGATTAGGTGTCACCTGATATACACATAAAAGCTGCTGTCATAATATATCCTTACCTTCACCTCTATTAGATCTTTTTAATGCCCTTTTGAATGTATCAATGAAGTGTTCTGCTTGCTCATTAGATCTTGGATGGTAGGTGGCAGTTTTGAGATATTATATCACAAAGGATTCACACAACGTACAAACTATTTACATGGATATTGCGTGGCATTGGCCAAAAAAATGGTATCCAGGATACCAGATCAAGCAAATAATTCATGCAAGAGGTTTATTGAAATTGTACATGTTGGATTCTTGCATTTTATAATTTCTGGCCATATGGAAAAACTCTTGACAACGATTATGTAGTAGACACCATTTACCGGACCCTTGAAATCAATCTGTAATCTCGACCACAGAGTGTCTGTCTTTGGCCAATGGTGATGGTTTGGCTGCCATGTCACAACTTGTGCATGCTTTTACCAATCTCTCTATGTCTTTGTCCATATTGGGCCAGTAGTCATATCTGTGCATGAGGGATTTCATTCTATAGATGCCTGGATGACCTGTATGAAATTCTTTCAACATGTTTTTCTGAAGAGATTCACGCATTACCACTCTTTCACCATACATTATGACCTCATTGCAAATTGGGAAAATATTGTCACCATCAGTTTTTGATTTGATCTTTTTTTTCTCCTTCAATTTCCACCATATTTGCTTTTTGTTTTGAAAGTATCCACCTGAGCTTTTATTTCAATTCTATTAATGGTAGATCCCATATGCTGTTGCAGAGAATGTTCTTAATTCTTTTCTCAGCTCTTAGTGCTGAAATTGCCATTTTTTCTAGAGATTCACTAATTTAGGTATGAGTCTCGAAAAACCATCTGCTTGACCTAGCTTTTTTGATGGCAGGAATTCCATTTTAGAATTGTAATTCAACATAATTTTCCCCCCATCTTTGTAGTCAATTCACTGTATGTATCATGACACCCTTTCTGACCCAAAAATAGATAATGTTGATCTGTGAGTTGGGTGAACCTTCTACCGTGGATGAATTTGTGAAAGTTATTTCCCAGAAAAAATTATTCCCAGGCCACTTTTTCTATCTGGCTATAATTCTTGTTAGGAAATTCCTAGAAGCCCTAATCAATTTTGAATTTGTTCGTCATCTCTCATTGCAGGGCCTTTTCTCAGACAAGCAATACAGCTTTCAATCATCTAAGTCAGCTGCTGATGTAATGATGATATTTACAGGAACAGTTATGATGCTCTAGATAAAAATAGTGAAGCTCGAGCTGTCGCATTGGACATGTCGAAAGCCTTTGACAGAGTCTGGCATCTGGGTCTTCTCCATCAGCTGAAATGATTTTTCATCTTAAAAGGGCTGTTCCTCTTGAAATGTAGTTCACTGCATCCGTAACATGTTGGGTGTTAGTTCGCTTAACTTGAACGTTTCACATTCCCCATTTACGATACTATCAGAAGTGGTGTTTAATCTTCATATTCTTTATTTTACAATATTTAGGCATTGCCAAAGTGAATTGAACAATGAACTTCATTCACTAAAAATTTTACATTAAGATAATAGTTTCCTCAAGTGACAATTCATTCCATTTTTTCAGCAGGATGTAATTCATGTATTTTTTGTGGGCACTAACTTTCTTAGTAACTGGTGCACATTTTTCTCACTAGAACAGCTTATTAACAGTTTTTTATAGATTTCCTCATAGACTCTGTAGTATGCTGTAAATGTAATCTCTTCATCAGGATTATATTTAAATTTGCCAAATGCATTTACTACTAACTCCTGTGATAAAAAAGTAGACATGTTTTCAATACTTTTACTCTTCATAAAACGTTCTAATATTTTTACTGTTGTTTTTGTTATCTCAACAATGGTTGCTGTTCTTGTTGTTGCTGTTCTTGTTCTGGTTGTCATTGTTCTTGTTATTGTTTTATTAAATGCAATATTACTGCTTTCAAGTCCTGCATTTTTAATTGTTTGACTTGAAAAGTTACTTCCAATGTATATTTCTGATGATTTAATGTACTCTTGTTTCCAGCATAATTTTCTTTTCTACATACTGATTTCACAAGTTACAAAAATCTGAATGTTTGTCCACCACTATTATTATAAATAATGTATCATCCTCATGATCAACTGTTGTGATATTGATTCTGGCATGACACAACACTTAATTAAACAGACTCAGTCATGATTATAGTAATCAATACTCTGCTAGACAAGTCACTGCAATACTATTGCGTCTTTCCTCCTAGATAATTACCCAGGACGACTATATTATCAGTGGATCATTCCATTCATGATAGTAAGGCGGGTAACTTGATCTTACAACAACAGATATATATCATTACATTTATGATAGTTGTTCCGTTTGTATTGATGACTTAATCTTCCTTATCAATGTTTCATGACAGGCAATATGTGGTTTGGTGATAATGTCTTTTGTCAGATACTTAAAATTAAGGAAATATTTAGTTTCATGTTGGAAACTAATGAAGATACATTACGGTGTTATTGTTTCATTCTTGATATTGAAGTTCACATTGAAGTTTCCTTTCATAATGGAAATGATTCAAGTGACTACAAAGTCATCATAGTGAAAAAAAATTATTTAGTTTAATTTTTGGAATATTATATGATATTTAAATATTATATATAAATCATGTTTATAATGAACAAACAAGAGGTGGGTAGGTTAAGAACTTGTTTATTACCGTGCTTACTACTGTGAACTACTACAAAAACAAAGATGGCGTCGCACACTGCATGCTGGGAAACATTACGGTTGTTAGTTGGTGCAAGGGAGATTACTCCGTCGTACATACTTTACACCCCTTCATCCATAGTTAAGGATTTCTTGCCAATTTATGTGACTTAATCCCTTAAATGTTTCGGTTGGGTTTTTATTCGGTTACTGCTTCTAACCGTTTCTCTTACTGGTGGCTCCTGCTGGGTATGCCTGGATCCATTTGTCATTTCTGTGTTGGGGATCTCGCTACCTGGACTACTAGCATCTGAGTTCAGTGGGATCCCCCAGTCTATGTCCAGATTTTTATTTCTTTTCTGTGAGCTTGTTCCTTCCATTTCCACATCTCTCTCTGAGTCTGGCTCTATCCGTTTTTTTACATGGTCCACATGTCGCCTTACCACTGTCCCCGACTCTAATTCAATTTCATATGACACAGGACCTGTCCGTCTCTTGACCACTCCCTTTTTCCATCTTGGTCCTGTGTAGAAATTTTTTGCGAAGACTAATTCCCCTTCTCTAAATTCTCGTATAGTCAGAGAGTTGTCATGATATTTTTTTTGGATTTTCTGGTGTTCTCTCATGCGCTCCCTCACTGTAGTCTTCTGCGGAATGATCCAATCCAAAACCGTCTTAATTTTCCGGTTCATTAGTAGTTCCGCCGGTGATATGCCGGTGACCGTTTGTGGTGTGGAGTTATAAGACAGCAAAAAACGGCTTAGTTTTGAACTTAAGGAGCCTTTCTCTTGACTCATTTTCTTCATCCCTTCCTTGATGATTTCTGATGATTTAATGTACTCTTGTTTCCAGCATAATTTTCTTTTCTACATACTGATTTCACAAGTTACAAAAATCTGAATGTTCGTCCACCACTATTATTATAAATAATGTATCATCCTCATGATCAACTGTTGTGATATTGATTCTGGCATGACACAACACTTAATTAAACAGACTCAGTCATGATTATATTAATCAATACTCTGCTAGACAAGTCACTGCAATACTATTACGTTTTTCCTCCTTGATAATTACCCAGGACGACTGTATCATCAATGGATCATTCCATTCATGATAATAAGGCGGGTAACTTGATCTTACTACAACAGATATATATCATTACATTTATGATATTTGTTCCATTTGTATTGATGCCTTAATCTTCCTTATCAATGTTTCATGACAGGCAATATGTGGTTTGGTGATAATGTCTTTTGTCAGATACTTAAAATTAAGGAAATATTTAGTTTTATGTTGGAAACTAATGAAGATACATTACTGTGTTATTGTTTCATTCTTGATATTTAAGTTCACATTGCCGTTTCCTTTCATAATGGAAATGATTCAAGTGACTACAAAGTCATCATAGTGAAAAAAATTTATTTAGTTTAATTTTTGGAATATTATATGATATTTAAATATTACATATAAATCATGTTTATACTTTATTTCCAATTTTATTTCTGAATTCATCAAATGTACTTTGATGCATTAAGTTGATCTCTCATTTTCATTTCCTATCACTTACACTTCCTCTCAATGTACATTTAAATACTATTTATTCATCTCTTTCTGGTTTCACTCTCTCTCTCTCTCACACTGTCTGTCTATCTCTCTTTTCTTATATACACACAGACACACATACACACATATATATACATAACTTGAAGCAGTGTGAAAGATTGATTGATTGTTACAAAAATGAGAGGCGTATATTCTTATTAGACCATTTATGTAAATCAGGAAGAGGGTTGATTCAAGAACTGATTGCTATGTGGAGACTGTGTTGGCCACCAGCGCCTCAAAGGACAGGCCATTAATACCTACCTTCAATGATGTACCTGTTAGGAATTATTTTATAATAGAGAAAACCATTTCAGTGATTCCATAGCTGGAGTGCTTGTATAGAAAATCTTTGTGCCACACATTGTTGAAGACCTTTGAGATATCTTATGTTATTGTCCTTTTGCTATGTGTGACATTAAGAGCCTCACTAATTCTGTGTTTGATGGTAGTTAGTATGTCAGCAGTGAATCTGGCTGATCAAAACGTCAACTGCTTGTCGCCCAAGAGTTTTTTCCTATCCAGTTGCTCAACGAGACTCGTGTTGATTACAGTCTCAAAAAGCTGACTGATGATACAGTGAATTCAAATGGGTGTATACTGAGAGGAGAAGGATCAGTCTTCAATGCCGGGAATATGCTGGCCACCTTCTAGTGGCTCAGAAATGATTTCTCCTGCAAGCAGTGGTTAAATAACTTTGTTAGAATGAAGGATAATTCTTGGTTGATATTCTTCAGGATTACCACTGGAAGTTTATCTTGGGTAGTGGCTTTTTTGGGGTTAAGCTTTTGATAAGTCTACAGACTTCTCTTACTGAAGTGAATATATTGCTGAGATTCTGCTCAGTGAGACATGGGCAGATCAGGAGGGTGTTGCCTGTGTCATCTAATGTTGATTTTGAGGCAAAGATTGAAGCAAAGAGCTTCACCTTATCTGTCAAGCAGGATACAACATCGGGGCCATTTATAATAGTGGGTACAGCTACTTTTCTCTGTTGATAATTTCATTGATGACCTTCCAGAATTTGCAAGATCCAATTTGTCTCTTTTCATTCTTGGCCTGAACAGATCACATGTATCTGCACTTTGCATTTTCCAGGACTCTCTTACGGTGATTGGGGGCAGGTTCTGAAAGGAGTAAGGGCCAGTCTACACTACTTAGTGAAATAGATTTTGAAGTAGTGTTTCCCAAGAGCTATGGCTGCAGGATATTCAGGGGAAAATCAGGGCTGACTGTTTGTTTTTTGTTGGGAGATTTTTGTGGGTATAAAACTGTCCATTCCAGAAAGGATCTATCTGGAGATTAGAGCTACATTTTTGGAGGCAGCATCTTTGAAGAAGGTTGGGAGAGGAGCTTCTTTCATATAGAAGTGAAAGTTGTCCCAGTCTGCCTGTACATAGTGAAAACTGTACCATTGAATGGTAAATCGAGGGACGTCATTGGTTTGGAGTCAATCTGGACACTAACTAGGGAATAATCTGATATTCCAATGAGTAGCTAAAACTTTTGCTGAGCATTTATCCGGGAGGTATGTTAGATGAGGTTCATGTGCTGTCCCATGGTATCCTGGAACCCTTTTGATTCATCAATGAATATGAAAATTCATGTTTTGTAGTTGTGTATAAGATGTGGTTTATTTTTTCTTGTATTTATCTACAGCAATATGTATCCATGAAGAAGAAATTACCTATGAGAACCTTGACAATGCTAATGTGATGATTGACCCAACAACAAATCTTGATGGAATTAGAAACATAGTTGTTGGCGAGAAAGTTTTCAAGTTTTCCAAACTGGATCAAATTCCAACTCTAAATGTGACCTTCATGAACCCCAAACGTCCACTTCGCATGCAGCTTGTGAACGCCACAAATGTGGCTCATTATAATATAACTCTTATTTATACAAATGGTAGTATTGATGTGTTTACGGTAAGTAAATTGCTTTTCACATGAAATCTAACTTGTTTTTTTGGCATTTTATACTTATTTCGATTTGAATGAAATCTTGCAACTTAAGGAAAGTTAAAATATATCCTGAATTATTGGTAGAAAAATAATGGTATATGAGAATATTAATTAATGTACAATAATGGACAGATTACCTGGTACTAAGTACAGAATTTTTTCAATAAATGTGGGAAAGCATGCCCAATAAGCTTGCTGGAATAATGAGTGTTGTCAATTTTACACATATACCTGACATTAATATTGTTTTTAGGCAATGAACCTCATTAATGATCATTGATTCTTTCCGAATTATATCAAATAAGTGTAAGTAAACTTGTGTTTTTCTTTGACTTTAATATAGAATATCATGCCTAATACTCCAATGATGTTACCACAATATCAAGAATTGAAAAACCTCATAATTACTATTAAGAAAGAAGATCCAAGTAAAAGTGTAAAAACAGAACTGAGTGTGGATCTTTGTAGTAAAATCAGTAAGTATATTTCTTGCGATATTCAAAATTTGCTTCCTTCAAGTATTTCCAAATTGATATTTATATGTAAAAATTGATTTCAAATAAATTGATCTATCTATATTATTTACCAGGTACAAGTATTCCAACAACAATACCAACAACCATTGCAACAACCGTGCCTACAACTGTTCCAACCACTATACCAACAACCATTGCAACAACCGTGCCTACAACTGTTCCAACCACTATAGCAACTACAATTCCAACAACAGTTCCTACAACTGTTCCAACCACTATAGCAACAACAATTCCAACAACCGTGCCTACAACTGTTCCAACCACTATACCAACAACCATTGCAACAACAGTGCCTACAACTGTTCCAACCACTATACCAACAACCATTGCAACAACGGTGCCTACAACTGTTCCAACCACTATAGCAACAACAATTCCAACAACTGTGCCTACAACTGTTCCAACCACTATAGCAACATCAATTCCAACAACCGTTCCTACAACTGTTCCAACCACTATACCAACAACCATTGCAACAACAGTGCCTACAACTGTTCCAACCACTATACCAACAACAATTCCAACAACTGTTCCTACAACTGTTCCAACCACTATAGCAACAACAATTCCAACAACCGTGCCTACAACTGTTCCAACCACTATACCAACAACCATTGCAACAACAGTGCCTACAACTGTTCCAACCACTATACCTACAACAATTGCAACAACAGTGCCTACAACTGTTCCAACCACAATACCAACAACAATTCCAACAACAATATATACAACAAGTATGTTCTTATTAATCTGTCTTTTGTCCTTATTTTTAAGATGTTTTTTTATTGATGATTTGCTTGCTCTTCATTTTCTAGTGATTCAAAATAGCTTATATATACATGTCACCTGTAGAGGACTGAGCCCAGAGAACCTAACCAAGATGGTACTGTGGCAGCTGAAGAGCAATGGGACTTATTAAATTATCTCTCAGTTCTCTGTCTATATCTTTGAAATAAGGTATTATGATTACTTACATTATTTACACTATTCGGACTGTTATCGTCATCTTCATTGCCACATTCACAATGTTTCAGATGTTGTACACTTTGGCCTCCATACACAGACATCCTCATGGACACATGGTCCAGTGGATAAAGGCATTGCTTAGATACAGTGACCAAAGCACCAAAGAATTTTGAGTTCTATTCCAGGCTGCAGCAGCTGGGAAGCAAAACTTGGAGAGCTGGGTTAAATGGAAATAACAGAGACTTCTGGTAGAGGTATGTCACGTGGAACTAGAACAATCACAATTGGTGGAGGAAGTAAATGGTTCGGTCTACAATTTGAATCACCTGAAGAAGGCCGGTGCGTACAACACCCAAACGTTTTGAATATTCCAATGAAGATGAGGACAACAGTCCAAATAACGTAAACAATGAAAGTAAACTCTCATGTCTTTTTGTATTAGACACAATAACCTTGCTGAATGGAGGGTAAGTTTCAAGCCAGCAGAACGCCAAATAAATGGGAATCTAGTATACTCTTGTAAAATGCTCAGGAATATTGTTTTTTTTTTCTTTTTTAATCAAAAGTAGAAATTAGTCTTTTAATATCTGAAAGTTTTGGGTAGATTTAATAAGTTCAGCAGCACCAGCAACTCAAAATCTTGCTTTACACTCTGTACCTATGACACTTTTAATCTCATCAACTGAGTTGGGTAAGTTTTTAGATTTCCCAAGATGACCTAAATCATGCCACACCAGTAGGATATTAATCTATGTGAAGGTTTGTAAGCTTCTGTTGATCTTGACTGATCATCCCACAGTTGGACTGAAAAAGCATTTCAGAGGAACATTATCTATACCACACTTACAAATCATATCAAAATCATAGCAATATAATTCCATATTCCAATATAATATTATTTTATAACTTTTCATCTTATTTTCATGCTGTTTATCATACATGTAACACACTGACTGTAGATTTATCCTTATTGGAAAATGACTTCCTCTTAAATGAATAATGTGTCCAGTGTCTCACAGCTGCTATAATTGTTTATGCTTCCTTTTCAATAACAGCACCACATGTTATACTGAATTTTGTAGAGAAATTAAAAAGAATGCAATTGGTTTAGCCGTCTGAATTAGGGCAACTGAAGTGGCATTTTTTGAAGCATTTCTTTCAACTTCAAATTCATCTTTATGTTGTATACCTTAATTGATGAGTTTTACAATAGCATTTTCAATATCTTTTTTGGGTGTATATTTTTTTTTTCTTGTATATTGGATCAGAATTTATTTGTTCTTTTACTTAACTACAGCAATATGTATCCATGAAGAAGGAATTACGTATGAGAACCTTGACAATGCTGATGTGAAGATTGACCCAACAACAAATCTTGATGGAATTAGAAACATAGTTGTTGGCGAGAAACTTTTCAAGTTTTCCAAACTGGATCAAATTCCAACTCTAAATGTGACTTTCATGGACCCCAAACGTCCACTTCGCATGCAGCTTGTGAACGCCACAAATGTGGCTCATTATAATATAACTCTTATTTATACAAATGGTAGTATTGATGAGTTTACGGTAAGTAAATTACTTTTCACATGAAATCTAACTTGTTCTTTTGTATTGTATACTTATTTAAATTTTAATGATATCTTGCAACTTAAGGAAAGTTAAAATATATCCTTAACTATTGGTAGAAAAATAATGGTATATGAGAATATTACTTAATGTACAATAATGGAGAGATTACCTGGTACTAAGTGCAGAATTTTTTCAATAAATGTGGGAAAGTATGCCCAATAAGCTTGCTGGAATAGTGAGTGTTGTCTATTTTACACATATACCTGACATTAATATTGTTTTTAGGCAATGAACCTCATTAATGATTATTGATTCTGTCCGGATTATATCAAATAAGTGTAAGTAAACTTGTGTTTTTCTTTGACTTTAATATAGAATATCATGCCTAATACTCCAATGATGTTACCACAATATCAAGAATTGAAAAACCTCATAATTACTATTAAGAAAGAAGATCCAAGTAAAAGTGTAAAAACAGAACTGAGTGTGGAGCTTTGTAGTAAAGTCAGTAAGTATATTTCTAGTGACATTCAAAATTTGCTTCCTTCAAGTATTTAGAAATTGATATTTATAGGTAAAAATTGATTTCAAATAAATTGATCTATCTATATTATTTACCAGGTACAAGTATTCCGACAACAATACCAACTACCACTGCAACAACTGTGTCTACAACTGTTCCAACCACTATACCAACTACAATTCGAACAACAGTGTCTACAAGTATGCCACCCATAACTGTCCCAACCACTATGCCAACAACCATTGCAACAACGGTGCCTACAACTGTTCCAACCACTATACCAACAACAATTCCAACAACAGTGTCTACAAGTATGCCACTCACAACTGTTCCAACCACTATGCCAACAACAGTGACAGCAGCTGTTCCAACCACTATACCAACAACAATTCCAACCACATTCACCACTACTGGTTAGTATTCTTTTCTTTTGATATTGTTGTGATGCGAGTCCGGCAAGAAATGACAGTTAACTTGCCTGAGTCAGTTATGAATGTATATATTCAGTTTGCAACTAGACAAGTCACTGCAATAGTATTATCTTCTTCCTCCTAGATAATTACTCAGGACTACTTATCATGAATGGATCAGTTTTTTATAGATTTCCTCATAGACTCTGTAGTATGCTGTAAATGTAATCTCTTCATCAGGATTATATTTAAATTTGCCAATTGCATTTATTACTAACTCCTGTGATAAAAAGTAGACATGTTTCCAATACTTTTACTCTTCATAAAACGTTCTAATATTTTTACTGTTGTTTTTGTTATCTCAACAATGGTTGCTGTTCTTGTTGTTGCTGTTCTTGTTCTGGTTGTCATTGTTCTTGTTATTGTTTTATTAAATCCAATATTACTGCTTTCAAGTCCTGCATTTTTAATTGTTTGACTTGAAAAGTTACTTACAATGTATATTTCAGATGATTTAATGTACTCTTGTTTCCAGCATAATTTTCTTTTCTACATACTGATTTCACAAGTTACAAAAATCTGAATGTTTGTCCACCACTATTATTATAAATAATGTATCATCCTCATGATCAACTGTTGAGATATTGATTCTGGCATGACACAACACTTAATTAAACAGACTCAGTCATGATTATATTAATCAATACTCTGCTAGACAAGTCACTGCAATACTATTACGTTTTTCCTCCTTGATAATTACCCAGGACGACTGTATCATCAATGGATCATTCCATTCATGATAATAAGGCGGGTAACTTGATCTTACTACAACAGATATATATCATTACATTTATGATATTTGTTCCATTTGTATTGATGCCTTAATCTTCCTTATCAATGTTTCATGACAGGCAATATGTGGTTTGGTGATAATGTCTTTTGTCAGATACTTAAAATTAAGGAAATATTTAGTTTTATGTTGGAAACTAATGAAGATACATTACTGTGTTATTGTTTCATTCTTGATATTTAAGTTCACATTGCCGTTTCCTTTCATAATGGAAATGATTCAAGTGACTACAAAGTCATCATAGTGAAAAAAATTTATTTAGTTTAATTTTTGGAATATTATATGATATTTAAATATTACATATAAATCATGTTTATACTTTATTTCCAATTTTATTTCTGAATTCATCAAATGTACTTTGATGCATTAAGTTGATCTCTCATTTTCATTTCCTATCACTTACACTTCCTCTCAATGTACATTTAAATACTATTTATTCATCTCTTTCTGGTTTCACTCTCTCTCTCTCTCACACTGTCTGTCTATCTCTCTTTTCTTATATACACACATACACACATATATATACATAACTTGAAGCAGTGTGAAAGATTGATTGATTGTTACAAAAATGAGAGGCGTATATTCTTATTAGACCATTTATGTAAATCAGGAAGAGGGTTGATTCAAGAACTGATTGCTATGTGGAGACTGTGTTGGCCACCAGCGCCTCAAAGGACAGGCCATTAATACCTACCTTCAATGATGTACCTGTTAGGAATTATTTTATAATAGAGAAAACCATTTCAGTGATTCCATAGCTGGAGTGCTTGTATAGAAAATCTTTGTGCCACACATTGTTGAAGACCTTTGAGATATCTTATGTTATTGTACTTTTGCTATGTGTGACATTAAGAGCCTCATTAATTCTGTGTTTGATGGTAGTTAGTATGTCAGCAGTGAATCTGGCTGATCAAAACGTCAACTGCTTGTCGCCCAAGAGTTTTTTCCTATCCAGTTGCTCAACGAGACTCGTGTTGATTACAGTCTCAAAAAGCTGACTGATGATACAGTGAATTCAAATGGGTGTATACTGAGAGGAGAAGGATCAGTCTTCAATGCCGGGAATATGCTTGCCACCTTCTAGTGGCTCAGAAATGATTTCTCCTGCAAGCAGTGGTTAAATAACTTTGTTAGAATGAAGGATAATTCTTGGTTGATATTCTTCAGGATTACCACTGGAAGTTTGTCTTGGGTAGTGGCTTTTTTGGGGTTAAGCTTTTGATAAGTCTACAGACTTCTCTTACTGAAGTGAATATATTGCTGAGATTCTGCTCAGTGAGACATGGGCAGATCAGGAGGGTGTTGCCTGTGTCATCTAATGTTGATTTTGAGGCAAAGATTGAAGCAAAGATCTTCACCTTATCTGTCAAGCAGGATACAACATCGGGGCCATTTATAATAGTGGGTACAGCTACTTTTCTCTGTTGATAATTTCACTGATGACCTTCCAGAATTTGCAAGATCCAATTTGTCTCTTTTCATTCTTGGCCTGAACAAATCACATGTATCTGCACTTTGCATTTTCCAGGACTCTCTTACGGTGATTGGGGGCAGGTTCTGAAAGGAGTAAGGGCCAGACTACACTACGTATTGAAATAGATTTTGATGTAGTGTTTCCCAAGAGCTATGGCTGCAGGATATTCAGGGGAAAATCAGGGCTGACTGTTTGTTTTTTGTTGGGAGATTTTTGTGGGTATAAAACTGTCCATTCCAGAAAGGATCTATCTGGAGATTAGAGCTACATTTTTGGAGGCAGCATCTTTGAAGAAGGTTGGGAGAGGAGCTTCTTTCATATAGAAGTGAAAGTTGTCCCAGTCTGCCTGTACATAGTGAAAACTGTACCATTGAATGGTAAATCGAGGGACGTCATTGGTTTGGAGTCAATCTGGACACTAACTAGGGAATAATCTGATATTCCAATGAGTAGCTAAAACTTTTGCTGAGCATTTATCCGGGAGGTATGTTAGAGAAGGGTCATGTGCTGTCCCATGGTATCCTGGAACCCTTTTGATTCATCAATGAATATGAAAATTCATGTTTTGTAGTTGTGTATAAGATGTGGTTTATTTTTTCTTGTATTTATCTACAGCAATATGTATCCATGAAGAAGAAATTACCTATGAGAACCTTGACAATGCTAATGTGATGATTGACCCAACAACAAATCTTGATGGAATTAGAAACATAGTTGTTGGCGAGAAAGTTTTCAAGTTTTCCAAACTGGATCAAATTCCAACTCTAAATGTGACCTTCATGAACCCCAAACGTCCACTTCGCATGCAGCTTGTGAACGCCACAAATGTAGCTCATTATAATATAACTCTTATTTATACAAATGGTAGTATTGATGTGTTTACGGTAAGTAAATTGCTTTTCACATGAAATCTAACTTGTTTTTTTGGCATTTTATACTTATTGAGATTTGAATGAAATCTTGCAACTTAAGGAAAGTTAAAATATATCCTGAATTATTGGTAGAAAAATAATGGTATATGAGAATATTAATTAATGTACAATAATGGACAGATTACCTGGTACTAAGTACAGAATTTTTTCAATAAATGTGGGAAAGCATGCCCAATAAGCTTGCTGGAATAATGAGTGTTGTCTATTTTACACATATACCTGACATTAATATTGTTTTTAGGCAATGAACCTCATTAATGATTATTGATTCTCTCCGAATTATATCAAATAAGTGTAAGTAAACTTGTGTTTTTCTTTGACTTTAATATAGAATATCATGCCTAATACTCCAATGATGTTACCACAATATCAAGAATTGAAAAACCTCATAATTACTATTAAGAAAGAAGATCCAAGTAAAAGTGTAAAAACAGAACTGAGTGTGGATCTTTGTAGTAAAATCAGTAAGTATATTTCTTGCGATATTCAAAATTTGCTTCCTTCAAGTATTTCCAAATTGATATTTATAGTTAAAAATTGATTTCAAATAAATTGATCTATCTATATTATTTACCAGGTACAAGTATTCCAACAACAATACCAACAACCATTGCAACAACCGTGCCTACAACTGTTCCAACCACTATAGCAACTACAATTCCAACAACAGTTCCTACAACTGTTCCAACCACTATAGCAACAACAATTCCAACAACCGTGCCTACAACTGTTCCAACCACTATACCAACAACCATTGCAACAACAGTGCCTACAACTGTTCCAACCACTATACCAACAACCATTGCAACAACGGTGCCTACAACTGTTCCAACCACTATAGCAACAACAATTCCAACAACTGTGCCCACAACTGTTCCAACCACTATAGCAACATCAATTCCAACAACCGTTCCTACAACTGTTCCAACCACTATACCAACAACCATTGCAACAACAGTGCCTACAACTGTTCCAACCACTATACCAACAACAATTCCAACAACTGTTCCTACAACTGTTCCAACCACTATAGCAACAACAATTCCAACAACCGTGCCTACAACTGTTCCAACCACTATACCAACAACCATTGCAACAACAGTGCCTACAACTGTTCCAACCACTATACCTACAACAATTGCAACAACAGTGCCTACAACTGTTCCAACCACAATACCAACAACAATTCCAACAACAATATATACAACAAGTATGTTCTTATTAATCTGTCTTTTGTCCTTATTTTTAAGATGTTTTTTTATTGATGATTTGCTTGCTCTTCATTTTCTAGTGATTCAAAATAGCTTATATATACATGTCACCTGTAGAGGACTGAGCCCAGAGAACCTAACCAAGATGGTACTGTGGCAGCTGAAGAGCAATGGGACTTATTAAATTATCTCTCAGTTCTCTGTCTATATCTTTGAAATAAGGTATTATGATTACTTACATTATTTACACTATTCGGACTGTTATCGTCATCTTCATTGCCACATTCACAATGTTTCAGATGTTGTACACTTTGGCCTCCATACACAGACATCCTCATGGACACATGGTCCAGTGGATAAAGGCATTGCTTAGATACAGTGACCAAAGCACCAAAGAATTTTGAGTTCTATTCCAGGCTGCAGCAGCTGGGAAGCAAAACTTGGAGAGCTGGGTTAAATGGAAATAACAGAGACTTCTGGTAGAGGTATGTCACGTGGAACTAGAACAATCACAATTGGTGGAGGAAGTAAATGGTTCGGTCTACAATTTGAATCACCTGAAGAAGGCCGGTGCGTACAACACCCAAACGTTTTGAATATTCCAATGAAGATGAGGACAACAGTCCAAATAACGTAAACAATGAAAGTAAACTCTCATGTCTTTTTGTATTAGACACAATAACCTTGCTGAATGGAGGGTAAGTTTCAAGCCAGCAGAACGCCAAATAAATGGGAATCTAGTATACTCTTGTAAAATGCTCAGGAATATTGTTTTTTTTTTCTTTTTTAATCAAAAGTAGAAATTAGTCTTTTAATATCTGAAAGTTTTGGGTAGATTTAATAAGTTCAGCAGCACCAGCAACTCAAAATCTTGCTTTACACTCTGTACCTATGACACTTTTAATCTCATCAACTGAGTTGGGTAAGTTTTTAGATTTCCCAAGATGACCTAAATCATGCCACACCACATAGGACATCGATCTCTGTGAAGGTTTGTAAGCTTCTGTTGATCTTGACTGATCATCCCACAGTTGGACTGAAAAAGCATTTCAGAGGAACATTATCTATACCACACTTACAAATCATATCACAAATCATAGCAATATAATTCCATATTCCAATATAATATTATTTTATAACTTTTCATCTCATTTTCATGCTGTTTATCATACATGTAACACACTGACTGTAGATTTATCCTTATTGGAAAATGACTTCCTCTTAAATGAATAATGTGTCCAGTGTCTCACAGCTGCTATAATTGTTTATGCTTCCTTTTCAATAACAGCACCACATGTTATACTGAATTTTGTAGAGAAATTAAAAAGAATGCAATTGGTTTAGCCGTCTGAATTAGGGCAACTGAAGTGGCATTTTTTGAAGCATTTCTTTCAACTTCAAATTCATCTTTATGTTGTATACCTTAATTGATGAGTTTTACAATAGCATTTTCAATATCTTTTTTGGGTGTATATTTTTTTTTTCTTGTATATTGGATCAGAATTTATTTGTTCTTTTACTTAACTACAGCAATATGTATCCATGAAGAAGGAATTACGTATGAGAACCTTGACAATGCTGATGTGAAGATTGACCCAACAACAAATCTTGATGGAATTAGAAACATAGTTGTTGGCGAGAAACTTTTCAAGTTTTCCAAACTGGATCAAATTCCAACTCTAAATGTGACTTTCATGGACCCCAAACGTCCACTTCGCATGCAGCTTGTGAACGCCACAAATGTGGCTCATTATAATATAACTCTTATTTATACAAATGGTAGTATTGATGAGTTTACGGTAAGTAAATTACTTTTCACATGAAATCTAACTTGTTCTTTTGTATTGTATACTTATTTAAATTTTAATGATATCTTGCAACTTAAGGAAAGTTAAAATATATCCTTAACTATTGGTAGAAAAATAATGGTATATGAGAATATTACTTAATGTACAATAATGGAGAGATTACCTGGTACTAAGTGCAGAATTTTTTCAATAAATGTGGGAAAGTATGCCCAATAAGCTTGCTGGAATAGTGAGTGTTGTCTATTTTACACATATACCTGACATTAATATTGTTTTTAGGCAATGAACCTCATTAATGATTATTGATTCTGTCCGGATTATATCAAATAAGTGTAAGTAAACTTGTGTTTTTCTTTGACTTTAATATAGAATATCATGCCTAATACTCCAATGATGTTACCACAATATCAAGAATTGAAAAACCTCATAATTACTATTAAGAAAGAAGATCCAAGTAAAAGTGTAGAAACAGAACTGAGTGTGGAGCTTTGTAGTAAAGTCAGTAAGTATATTTCTAGTGACATTCAAAATTTGCTTCCTTCAAGTATTTAGAAATTGATATTTATAGGTAAAAATTGATTTCAAATAAATTGATCTATCTATATTATTTACCAGGTACAAGTATTCCGACAACAAGACCAACTACCACTGCAACAACTGTGTCTACAACTGTTCCAACCACTATACCAACTACAATTCGAACAACAGTGTCTACAAGTATGCCACCCATAACTGTCCCAACCACTATGCCAACAACCATTGCAACAACGGTGCCTACAACTGTTCCAACCACTATACCAACAACAATTCCAACAACAGTGTCTACAAGTATGCCACTCACAACTGTTCCAACCACTATGCCAACAACAGTGACAGCAGCTGTTCCAACCACTATACCAACAACAATTCCAACCACATTCACCACTACTGGTTAGTATTCTTTTCTTTTGATATTGTTGTGATGCGAGTCCGGCAAGAAATGACAGTTAACTTGCCTGAGTCAGTTATGAATGTATATATTCAGTTTGCAACTAGACAAGTCACTGCAATAGTATTATCTTCTTCCTCCTAGATAATTACTCAGGACTACTTATCATGAATGGATCAGTTTTTTATAGATTTCCTCATAGACTCTGTAGTATGCTGTAAATGTAATCTCTTCATCAGGATTATATTTAAATTTGCCAATTGCATTTATTACTAACTCCTGTGATAAAAAGTAGACATGTTTTCAATACTTTTACTCTTCATAAAACGTTCTAATATTTTTACTGTTGTTTTTGTTATCTCAACAATGGTTGCTGTTCTTGTTGTTGCTGTTCTTGTTCTGGTTGTCATTGTTCTTGTTATTGTTTTATTAAATCCAATATTACTGCTTTCAAGTCCTGCATTTTTAATTGTTTGACTTGAAAAGTTACTTACAATGTATATTTCAGATGATTTAATGTACTCTTGTTTCCAGCATAATTTTCTTTTCTACATACTGATTTCACAAGTTACAAAAATCTGAATGTTTGTCCACCACTATTATTATAAATAATGTATCATCCTCATGATCAACTGTTGTGATATTGATTCTGGCATGACACAACACTTAATTAAACAGACTCAGTCATGATTATATTAATCAATACTCTGCTAGACAAGTCACTGCAATACTATTACATCTTTCCTCCTTGATAATTACCCAGGACGACTGTATCATCAATGGATCATTCCATTCATGATAATAAGGCGGGTAACTTGATCTTACTACAACAGATATATATCATTACATTTATGATATTTGTTCCATTTGTATTGATGCCTTAATCTTCCTTATCAATGTTTCATGACAGGCAATATGTGGTTTGGTGATAATGTCTTTTGTCAGATACTTAAAATTAAGGAAATATTTAGTTTTATGTTGGAAACTAATGAAGATACATTACTGTGTTATTGTTTCATTCTTGATATTTAAGTTCACATTGCCGTTTCCTTTCATAATGGAAAAGATTCAAGTGACTACAAAGTCATCATAGTGAAAAAAATTTATTTAGTTTAATTTTTGGAATATTATATGATATTTAAATATTACATATAAATCATGTTTATACTTTATTTCCAATTTTATTTCTGAATTCATCAAATGTACTTTGATGCATTAAGTTGATCTCTCATTTTCATTTCCTATCACTTACACTTCCTCTCAATGTACATTTAAATACTATTTATTCATCTCTTTCTGGTTTCACTCTCTCTCTCTCTCACACTGTCTGTCTATCTCTCTTTTCTTATATACACACAGACACACATACACACATATATATACATAACTTGAAGCAGTGTGAAAGATTGATTGATTGTTACAAAAATGAGAGGCGTATATTCTTATTAGACCATTTATGTAAATCAGGAAGAGGGTTGATTCAAGAACTGATTGCTATGTGGAGACTGTGTTGGCCACCAGCGCCTCAAAGGACAGGCCATTAATACCTACCTTCAATGATGTACCTGTTAGGAATTATTTTATAATAGAGAAAACCATTTCAGTGATTCCATAGCTGGAGTGCTTGTATAGAAAATCTTTGTGCCACACATTGTTGAAGACCTTTGAGATATCTTATGTTATTGTCCTTTTGCTATGTGTGACATTAAGAGCCTCACTAATTCTGTGTTTGATGGTAGTTAGTATGTCAGCAGTGAATCTGGCTGATCAAAACGTCAACTGCTTGTCACCCAAGAGTTTTTTCCTATCCAGTTGCTCAACGAGACTCGTGTTGATTACAGTCTCAAAAAGCTGACTGATGATACAGTGAATTCAAATGGGTGTATACTGAGAGGAGAAGGATCAGTCTTCAATGCCGGGAATATGCTTGCCACCTTCTAGTGGCTCAGAAATGATTTCTCCTGCAAGCAGTGGTTAAATAACTTTGTTAGAATGAAGGATACTTCTTGGTTGATATTCTTCAGGATTACCACTGGAAGTTTGTCTTGGGTAGTGGCTTTTTTGGGGTTAAGCTTTTGATAAGTCTAGAGACTTCTCTTACTGAAGTGAATATATTGCTGAGATTCTGCTCAGTGAGACATGGGCAGATCAGGAGGGTGTTGCCTGTGTCATCTAATGTTGATTTTGAGGCAAAGATTGAAGCAAAGATCTTCACCTTATCTGTCAAGCAGGATACAACATCGGGGCCATTTATAATAGTGGGTACAGCTACTTTTCTCTGTTGATAATTTCATTGATGACCTTCCAGAATTTGCAAGATCCAATTTGTCTCTTTTCATTCTTGGCCTGAACAAATCACATGTATCTGCACTTTGCATTTTCCAGGACTCTCTTACGGTGATTGGGGGCAGGTTCTGAAAGGAGTAAGGGCCAGTCTACACTACGTATTGAAATAGATTTTGAAGTAGTGTTTCCCAAGAGCTATGGCTGCAGGATATTCAGGGGAAAATCAGGGCTGACTGTTTGTTTTTTGTTGGGAGATTTTTGTGGGTATAAAACTGTCCATTCCAGAAAGGATCTATCTGGAGATTAGAGCTACATTTTTGGAGGCAGTATCTTTGAAGAAGGTTGGGAGAGGAGCTTCTTTCATATAGAAGTGAAAGTTGTCCCAGTCTGCCTGTACATAGTGAAAACTGTACCATTGAATGGTAAATCGAGGGACGTCATTAGTTTGGAGTCAATCTGGACACTAACTAGGGAATAATCTGATATTCCAATGAGTAGCTAAAACTTTTGCTGAGCATTTATCCGGGAGGTATGTTAGATGAGGTTCATGTGCTGTCCCATGGTATCCTGGAACCCTTTTGATTCATCAATGAATATGAAAATTCATGTTTTGTAGTTGTGTATAAGATGTGGTTTATTTTTTCTTGTATTTATCTACAGCAATATGTATCCATGAAGAAGAAATTACCTATGAGAACCTTGACAATGCTAATGTGATGATTGACCCAACAACAAATCTTGATGGAATTAGAAACATAGTTGTTGGCGAGAAACTTTTCAAATTTTCCAAACTGGATCAAATTCCAACTCTAAATGTGACTTTCATGAACCCCAAACGTCCACTTCGCATGCAGCTTGTGAACGCCACAAATGTGGCTCATTATAATATAACTCTTATTTATACAAATGGTAGTATTGATGTGTTTACGGTAAGTAAATTGCTTTTCACATGAAATCTAACTTGTTTTTTTGGTATTTTATACTTATTTAGATTTGAATGAAATCTTGCAACTTAAGGAAAGTTAAAATATATCCTGAATTATTGGTAGAAAAATAATGGTATATGAGAATATTAATTAATGTACAATAATGGACAGATTACCTGGTACTAAGTACAGAATTTTTTCAATAAATGTGGGAAAGCATGCCCAATAAGCTTGCTGGAATAATGAGTGTTGTCTATTTTACACATATATACCTGACATTAATATTGTTTTTAGGCAATGAACCTCATTAATGATCATTGATTCTCTCCGAAATATATCAAATAAGTGTAAGTAAACTTGTGTTTTTCTTTGACTTTAATATAGAATATCATGCCTAATACTCCAATGATGTTACCACAATATCAAGAATTGAAAAACCTCATAATTACTATTAAGAAAGAAGATCCAAGTAAAAGTGTAAAAACAGAACTGAGTGTGGATCTTTGTAGTAAAATCAGTAAGTATATTTCTTGCGATATTCAAAATTTGCTTCCTTCAAGTATTTCCAAATTGATATTTATATGTAAAAATTGATTTCTAATAAATTGATCTATCTATATTATTTACCAGGTACAAGTATTCCAACAACAATACCAACAACCATTGCAACAACCGTGCCTACAACTGTTCCAACCACTATAGCAACTACAATTCCAACAACAGTTCCTACAACTGTTCCAACCACTATAGCAACAACAATTCCAACAACCGTGCCTACAACTGTTCCAACCACTATACCAACAACCATTGCAACAACAGTGCCTACAACTGTTCCAACCACTATACCAACAACCATTGCAACAACAGTGCCTACAACTGTTCCAACCACTATAGCAACAACAATTCCAACAACTGTGCCTACAACTGTTCCAACCACTATTGCAACATCAATTCCAACAACCGTGCCTACAACTGTTCCAACCACTATACCAACAACCATTGCAACAACAGTGCCTACAACTGTTCCAACCACTATACCTACAACAATTGCAACAACAGTGCCTACAACTGTTCCAACCACAATACCAACAACAATTCCAACAACAATATATACAACAAGTATGTTCTTATTAATCTGTCTTTTGTCATTATTTTTAAGATGTCTTTTTTATTGATGATTTGCTTGCTCTTCATTTTCTAGTGATTCAAAATAGCTTATATATACATGTCACCTGTAGAGGACTGAGCCCAGAGAACCTAACCAAGATGGTACTGTGGCAGCTGAAGAGCAATGGGACTTATTAAATTATCTCTCAGTTCTCTGTCTATATCTTTGAAATAAGGTATTATGATTACTTACATTATTTACACTATTCGGACTGTTATCGTCATCTTCATTGCCACATTCACAATGTTTCAGATGTTGTACACTTTGGCCTCCATACACAGACATCCTCATGGACACATGGTCCAGTGGATAAAGGCATTGCTTAGATACAGTGACCAAAGCACCAAAGAATTTTGAGTTCTATTCCAGGCTGCAGCAGTTGGGAAGCAAAACTTGGAGAGCTGGGTTAAATGGAAATAACAGAGACTTCTGGTAGAGGTATGGCACATGGAACTAGAACAATCACAATTGGTGGAGGAAGTAAATGGTTCGGTCTACAATTTGAATCACCTGAAGAAGGCCGGAGCGTACAACACCCAAACGTTTTGAATATTCCAATGAAGATGAGGACAACAGTCCAAATAACGTAAACAATGAAAGTAAACTCTCATGTCTTTTTGTATTAGACACAATAACCTTGTTGAATGGAGGGTAAGTTTAGAGCCAGCAGAACGCCAAATAAATGGGAATCTAGTATACTCTTGTAAAATGCTCAGGAATATTGTTTTTTTTTCTTTTTTAATCAAAAGTAGAAATTAGTCTTTTAATATCTGAAAGTTTTGGGTAGCTTTAATAAGTTCAGCAGCACCAGCAACTCAAAATCTTGCTTTACACTCTGCACCTATGACACTTTTAATCTCATCAACTGAGTTGGGTAAGTTTTTAGATTTCCCAAGATGACCTAAATCATGCCACACCAGTAGGACATTAATCTATGTGAAGGTTTGTAAGCATCTGTTGATCTTGACTGATCATCCTACAGTTGGACTGAAATAGCATTTCAGA
Source organism: Acanthosepion esculentum (assembly GCA_964036315.1). Classification (NCBI taxonomy): domain Eukaryota; kingdom Metazoa; phylum Mollusca; class Cephalopoda; order Sepiida; family Sepiidae; genus Acanthosepion; species Acanthosepion esculentum. The sequence continues at coordinate 43,841,313 of OZ038490.1, forward strand.
GGTACATTAACTATACCACACTTACAAATCATATCAAAATCATAGCAATATAATTCCATATTCCAATGTAATATTATTTTATAACTTTTCATCTCATTTTCATGCTGTTTATCATACATGTAACACACTGACTGTAGATTTATCCTTATTGGAAAATGACTTCCTCTTAAATAAATAATGTGTCCAGTGTCTCACAGCTAGTAAAATTGTTTAGGCTTCCTTTTCAATAACAGCACCTCATGTTATACTGAATTTTGTAGTGAAATTAAAAAGAATGCAATTGGTTTAGCCGTCTGAATTAGGGCAACTGAAGTGGCATTTTTTGAAGCATTTCTTTCAACTTCAAATTCATCTTTAAGTTGTATACCTTAATTGATGAGTTTTACAATAGCATTTTCAATATCTTTTTTGGGTGCATTATAAGTTTTTATATAGGAAATTCTATCATGTTTATTTCATGTGATTCCATCTATCGGGATATTGTCTAAATAAGCAAATGTCTCTTCCAAGGAATCCTCTGAAATAAATGATTCCATAATGCTCTGAAAAAATTCCAATGCTTTAGATCCTCCCAAGTGGACTTGAGAAAATTTGTAAAAGCCACTATTTGCTTCAAATGCTGAATAAGGTTTTTTCTTGTCTTTTGATGGGAATTTGTGTTCAATAGAAATCTATTGTGCTCATTTAGGTGAGTTAATGGACTCTATAATGTGCTCTTGTAATATTTCTATATTTCATCAATCTATGCCTATTGCATGCATATTAAGATGATTTTGAAGACACACACAGATACATTTACAGGTCATTCTGTAATATCTTGTTTTAGATGCGCTCATCAGCTATTGTGCCTGATTAAACCTGTGCAGGGCAGAATGTTGCTTTCTGAATTCTTGCTTCATTGAACATTGTGGCCATGTCTAGCCTTCTATTTTTCAATAATCATTGACAAGCAAAGTTCAGTAGAAACTACATATAAAAGCACCTCTGATGCTTTCTTCCCACTACAGAAATGCAGTTACTGCTTTAAGATGAAATCCTTGCTTAATTCATTTACAGCCTGGAAATATCCCTCTATCGTCTTTTGTGTCCAACAAAAAGTTCATTTCTTGCTTTGACATACTGTGAGTGTAATGTGTTTATTGCATTTTCATATGTAGAATACTCAAATATGCCAAAAGCTTTAGGAATGTGAAGCCTGCTGAGGTTATTCACTTGTAAAGAAGCAAGATAATTTTCAAATTTGTGACAAAGTGTTTTCATTCTTGCATAATAGCTGGGGAGTTAAGATCACAATGAAATTTCTTTGGTTTGAGTAAATGCTCCATAGTGTTGGATCTGTTCTCCAAATCAGGTAGATTATCAATTTTTAGCATTTCATTTTAATTTTCTCATGAAGATTTGTGTGGGAATACTTGAAAACAAAGAATTCCATGTCGTCATGTCATTCGTCTTGATTGTGTTCATATGAAGTTGGCTTCTTGATGTATTAGCATATTTAATAATTCTTAATATAAAGTTGTCATGGGTTAATTGTTAGTCATTCAGAGAGGATAGGAGAAAATATTTTCAGTGAGGATCAGAGTAGTTTGCTAAAATATTGTTTGCATATGGCAGGCGAGGCAGTGAGATGGACAGGTGATTGTTATGTTTCTAATTTTTTTTTTTTTTCAAAAGCTTTTCACCACAAGCAAGGTGGGAGTGCCATTACCATGCAAGGGCTTACAAAGAGTGAGAGTAAGAGTAAAGAGGGATGTTTGAGGAAAAGATAAAGAGAAGGACGGGGACCAAGGTATCAGAAAATGTCAATTGACATTATATTTGAACATGTGAAGATTATAGCTATCAGGGATGCAAGTTATGAAAATTAATTTCAGATGTGATTGTAGTTTTCAAAGGATGTATGTCAATTCATGTTTTCTTGTATATTGGATCAGAATTTATTTGTTCTATTATGACCTTATTGCAAATTGGGAAAATATTGTCACCGTCAGTTTTTGATTTGATCTTTTTTTTTCTCCTTCAATTGCCACCATATTTGCTTTTTGTTTTGAAAGTATCCACCTGAACTTTTATTTCAATTCTATTAATGGTAGATCCACTATGCTATTGCAGAGAATGTTCTTAATTCCTTTCTCAGCTCTTAGTGCTGAAATTGCCATTTTTTCTAGAAGGTTCACTAATTTAGGTATGAGTCTCAAAAAACCATCTGCTTGACCGAGCTTTTTTGATGGCAATAATTCTATTTTAGAATTGTAATTCAACATATTTGTCCCCCTATCTTTGTAGTCAATTCACTGTATGTATCATGACACCCTTTCTGACCCCAAAATAGATAACAATGAATGTTGATCTGTGTGTTGGGTGAACCTTCTACCGTGGATGAATTTGTGAAAGTTATTTCCCAGAAAAAATTATTCCCAAGCCACTTTTTCTATCTGGCTATAATTCTTGTTAGGAAATTCCTAGAAGCCCTAATCAATTTTGAATTGGTTCGTCATCTCTCATTGCAGGGCCTTTTCTCAGACATGCAATATGGCTTTCAATCATCTAAGTCAGCTGCTGATGTAATGACGATATTTGCAGGAAAAGTTATGATGCTCTAGATAAAAACAGTGAAGCTCGAGGTGTCGCATTGGACATGTCGAAAGCCTTTGACAGAGTCTGGCATCTGGGTCTTCTCCATCAGCTGAAATGATTTTTCATCTTAAAAGGGCTGTTCCTCTTGAAATATAGTTCACTGCATCCGTAACATGTTGGGTGTTAGTTCGCTTAACTTGAACGTTTCACATTCCCCATTTACGATACTATGAGAAGTGGTGTTTAATCTTCATATTCTTTATTTTACAATATTTAGGCGTTGCCAAAGTGAATTGAACGATGAACTTCATTCACTGAAAATTTTACATTAAGATAATAGTTTCCTCAAGTGACAATTCATTCCATTTTTTCAGCAGGATGTAATTCATGTATTTTTTGTGGGCACTAACTTTCCTAGTAACTGGTGCACATTTTTCTCACTAGAACAGCTTATTAACAGTTTTTTATAGATTTCCTCATAGACTCTGTAGTATGCTGTAAATGTAATCTCTTCATCAGGATTATATTTAAATTTGCCAATTGCATTTACTACTAACTCCTGTGATAAAAAAGTAGACATGTTTTCAATACTTTTACTCTTCATAAAACGTTCTAATATTTTTTCTGTTGTTTTTGTTATCTCAACAATGGTTGCTGTTCTTGTTGTTGCTGTTCTTGTTCTGGTTGTCATTGTTCTTGTTATTGTTTTATTAAATCCAATATTACTGCTTTCAAGTCCTGCATTTTTAATTGTTTGACTTGAAAAGTTACTTCCAATGTATATTTCAGATGATTTAATGTACTCTTGTTTCCAGTATAATTTTCTTTTCTACATACTGATTTCACAAGTTACAAAAATCTGAATGTTTGTCCACCACTATTATTATAAATAATGTATCATCCTCATCATCAACTGTTGTGATATTGATTCTGGCATGACACAACACTTAATTAAACAGACTCAGTCATGATTATAGTAATCAATACTCTGCTAGACAAGTCACTGCAATACTATTACATCTTTCCTCCTAGATAATTACCCAGGACGACTATATTATCAGTGGATCATTCCATTCATGATAGTAAGGCGGGTAACTTGATCTTACAACAACAGATATATATCATTACATTTATGATATTTGTTCCGTTTGTATTGATGCCTTAATCTTCCTTATCAATGTTTTATGACAGGCAATATGTGGTTTGGTGATAATGTCTTTTGTCAGATACTTAAAATTAAGGAAATATTTAGTTTTATGTTAGAAACTAATGAAGATACATTACGGTGTTATTGTTTCATTCTTGATATTTAAGTTCAGATTGGAGTTTCCTTTCATAATGGAAATGATTCAAGTGACTACAAAATCATCATTGTGAAAAATATTTATTTAGTTTAATTTTGAGAATATTATATGATATTTATATATTATATATAAATCATGTTTATACTTTATTTCCAATTTTATTTCTGAATTCATCAAATGAATTTTGATGCATTAAATTGATCTCTCATTTTCATTTCCTATCACTTACACTTCCTCTCAGTGTAGATTTAAATACTATTTATTCATCTCTTTCTGGTTTCACTCTCTCTCTCTCACACCGTCTGTCTGTCTCTCTTTTCTTATATACACACAGACACACACACACACACACATATATATACATAACTTGAAGCTGTGTGAAAGATTGATTGATTGTTACAAAAATGAGAGGCGTATATTCTTATTAGACCATTTATGTAAATCAGGAAGAGGGTTGATTCAAGAACTGATTGCTATGTGGAGACTGTGTTGGCCACCAGCGCCTCAAAAGACATGCCATTAATAGCTAGCTTCAGTGATGTACCTGTTAGGAATTATGTTATAATAGAGAAAACCCTTCCAGTGATTCCATAGCTGGAGTGCTTGTATAGAAAATCTTTGTGCCACACATTGTTGAAGACCTTTGAGATATCTTATGTTATTGTCCTTTTGCTATGTGTGACATTAAGAGCCTCACTAATTCTGTGTTTGATGGTAGTTAGTATGTCAGCAGTGAATCTGGCTGATCAAAACTTCAACTGCTTGTCGCCCAAGAGTTTTTTCCTATCCAGTTGCTCAACGAGACTCGTGTTGATTACAGTCTCAAAAAGCTGACTGATGATACAGTGAATTCAAATGGGTGTATTCTGAGAGGAGAAGGATCAGTCTTGAATGCCGGGAATATGCTTGCCACCTTCTACTGGCTCAGAAATGATTTTGCCTGCAAGCAGTGGTTAAATAACTTTGTTAGAATGAAGGATAATTCTTGGTTGATATTCTTCAGGATTACTACTGGAAGTTTGTCTTGGGTAGTGGCTTTTTGGGGGTTAAGCTTTTGATAAGTCTAGAGACTTCTCTTACTGAAGTGAATATATTGCTGAGATACTGCTCAGTGAGACATGGGGAGATCAGGAGGGTGTAGCCTGTGTCATATAATGTTGATTTTGAGGCAAAGATTGAAGCAAGGAGCTTCACCTTATCTGTCAAGGAGTATACAACATCGGGGCCATTTATAATAATGGGCACAGCTACTTTTCTCTGCTGATAATTTCATTGATGACCTTCCAGAATTTGCAAGATCCAGTTTGTCTCTTTTCATCCTTGGCCTGAACAGATCACATGTATCTGCACTTTGCATTTTCGAGGACTCTCTTACGGCGATTGGGGCAGGTTCTGAAAGGAGTAAGGGCCAGACTAAACTACGTATTGAAATAGATTTTGAAGTAGAATTTCCGAAGAGCTATGGCTGCAGAATATTCAGGGGAAAACCACGGCTGACTGTTTGGTTTTTGTTGGGAGATTTTTGTGTTTATAAACTGTCCATTCCAGAAAGGATCCATTTGGAGATTAGAGCTGCATTAATGGGGGCAGCATGTTTCAAGAAGGTTGTGTGAGGATCTTCAGTCATATAGAACAGAAAGTTGTCCCAGACTGCCTGTATATAGTGAAAACTGTACCATGGAATGGTAAATCGAGAGATGTCATTGCTTTGGAGTCAATCTGGACACTAACTAGGGAATGATCTGATGTTCCAATGAGTTGCTAAAACTTTTGCTGAGCATTTATCCGTATGTTAGAATAACTTTGAGGAGGTTCATGTACTGTCCCTTTGTATCCAGGAATTGCTTTGATTCATCAATGATTATGAGAATTTATGTTTTGTTGTGTATAAGATGTGGTTTATTTGTTCTTCTATTTATCTACAGCAATATATATCCTTGAAGAAGAAATTACCTATGAGAACCTTGATAATGCTGATGTGCTGATTGAATCAGCAACAAATTATGATGGAATTAGAAACATATTTGTTGGCAATAAAATTTTTGAGTTTTCCAAACTGGATCAAACTCCATCTCTTAATCTGACTTTCATGAACTCCAAACTGAGTCATAAATTTTCAGATCACTGAAGGTGTCATTTTACTAATGTATGTTGCTGTTTTTGAAAACTCCATTTCAGAACTATATCTGAACAACAGCCTGGAATTATTTCCAAGAGAATCTGCTACTTGTACCCATTTACTGAATGTTCTAATATGATAGTAATAAACTTTTATTTTAATGGGAAGTGATGTGGTTGCCACTGACACAATGCCATTGAAATAACAAATCTTTATGAAAATCTTTTGAACTCTTGAAGATCAATATAGGTACATTTGTACCATTATTGCAAAACCCTCCAAATCTACTCAGTGTATAGCAACTTTTACAACAGGCATTAAGAATGAACTCAAAGTAGTTTCTGAAGATATCATGACTAACATATTAAGTTTAGGTGGAGCAAATGCAGTTAACGTCTTGTCATCTTACATTTGTGAAGCAAATGTTTGCATGCAGCTTAAACATATCGTGGATGATTTGTAAATACCATAAGTGAAAATCATCATTGTCTTAAAAGAGATAGAGAGAAATATATATTTAGAGGTCATTCTGTAATAACTTCTTTTAGATTCGCTCATAGGCTAATTTGTCTGATTAAACCTGTACAGGGCAGAATATTGCTCTCAGCATTCTTGCTTGATTGAATATTGTGGCCATGTCTAGCCTTCTATTTTCCAGTAATCATTGACAAAGCAAAGTTGAGTAGAAACCACATATAAAACTATCTCTGATACATTCTTCCTACTATAGAGATGCAGTTACTGCTTTAAGATGAAATCCTTGCTTAATTCATTTACTGCCTGAAAATATTCATCTATAGCCTTTTTTGTGTAACATGCTGATTGCATTTTCTTATGTATTATATGCAAATATGTTGAAAGATATATGTAGCTGAAGCCGGTCTAGATTATTGACTGGTAAATAAGGAAGTCAAGTTACAAAGTTGTGATAAATTCTTGTGTAATAGGTGGGGAGATAAGATCGCAATGACATTTCCTTGGCTTGAGTAAATGCTACATAGAGCTGGATTTGCTATCCAGACCAGGTAGATTATCCAAGTTTTGCATGAAAGTAATTTCTCATGAAGATTAATGTGTGGGAAAACATGAAAGTAAAGAATTCCATGTGTTCATTTCATTCCTCTTGCACCTGGGGATATGAAGTTGCCTTCTTGATGCATTACCATATTTAATAATTGTTAATGGAGAGTGCTTATCAGTTAATTGTGAAACTTGCAGTGATGACTGAAGAATATATTTTTAGTAATGATTGAAGTGGTGTACTCAAATGTTGTTTCCATTTGGCTGGCAACGTAGTGTGTATGTCTGCTTGATTATTATGAAAATGAATTTCAATTGTGGTTGTACTTGCAAAAATATTTATGACAATTTATGTTTTGTGGTTGTGTATAAGATGTGATTTATTTTTTCTTTTATTTATCCACAGCAATATGTATCCATGAAGAAGAAATTACTTATGAGAACCTTGACAATGCTAATGTGATGATTGACCCAACAACAAATCTTGATGGAATTAGAAACATAGTTGTTGGCGATAAACTTTTCAAGTTTTCCAAACTGGATCAAACTCCAACTCTAAATGTGACTTTCATGAACCCCAAACGTCCACTTCGCATGCAGCTTGTGAACGCCACAAATGTAGCTCATTATAATATAACTCTTATTTATACAAATGGTAGTATTGATGTGTTTACGGTAAGTAAATTGCTTTTCACATGAAATCTAACTTGTTTTTTTGGCATTTTATACTTATTTAGATTTGAATAAAATCTTGCAACTTAAGGAAAGTTAAAATATATCCTGAATTATTGGTAGAATAATAATGGTATATAAGAATATTACTTAATGTACGATAATGGACAGATTACCTGGTACTAAGTGCAGAAGTTTTTCATTAAATGTGGGAAAGTATGCCCAATAAGCTTGCTGGAATAGTGAGTGTTGTCAATTTTACACATATACCTGGCATTAATATTGTTTTTAGGCAATGAACCTCATTAATGATTATTGATTCTGTCCGGATTATATCAAATAAGTGTAAGTAAACTTGTGTTTTTCTTTGACTTTAATATAGAATATCATGCCAAATACCCCAAAGATGTTACCACAATATCAAGAATTGAAAAACCTCATAATTACTATTAAGAAAGAAGATCCAAGTAAAAGTGTAGAAACAGAACTGAGTGTGGATCTTTGTAGTAAAATCAGTAAGTATATTTCTTGTGATATTCAAAATTAGCTACCTTCAAGTATTTAGAAATTGATATTTATATGTAAAAATTGATTTCAAATTAATTGATCTATCTATATTATTTACCAGGTACAAGTATTCCATCAACAATTCCAGCAACCATTCCTACAACAATTGCAACAACAGTGCCTACAACTGTTCCAACCACAATACCAACAACAATTCCAACAACAATATATACAACAAGTATGTTCTTATTAATCTGTCTTTTGTCCTTATTTTTAAGATGATTTTTTTCATTGATGATTTGCTTGCTCTTCATTTTCTAGAGATTCAGGATTGCTTATATATACATGTCACCTGTACAGGACTGAGCCCAGAGATCCTAACCAAGATGGTACTGTGGCAGCTGAAGAGCAATGGGACTTATTAAATTATCTCTCAGTTCTCTGTCTGTATTTTGAAATAAGGTATTATGATTACTTACATTATTTACACTATTCGGACTGTTATCGTCATCTTCATTGCCACATTCACAATGTTTCAGATGTTGTACACTTTGGCCTCCATACACAGACATCCTCATGGACACATGGTCCAGTGGATAAAGGCATTGCTTAGATACAGTGACCAAAGCCCCAAAGAGCTTTGAGTTTTATTCCAGGCTTCAGAAGCTGGGAAACAAAAATTGGAGAACTGTGTTAAATGGAAATAACAGAGACTTCTGGTAGAGGTATGGCACATGGAACTAGAACAATCGCAATTAGTGGAAGAAGTAAATGGTTTGGTCTACAATTTGAATCACCTGAAAAATGCCGGAGTGTACAACACCCAAATGTTGTGAATATTCCAATGAAGATGAGGACAACAGTCCAAATAACGTAAACAATGAAAGTAATCTCTCAGGTCTTTTTGTATGAGACACAATAAGCTTGCTGAATGGAGGGTAAGTGTCAAGCTAGCAGAAGGCCAATCAAATGGGAATGTTGTATACTCTTGTAAAATGATCAGGAATATTGTTTTGTTTTTTAATCAAAAGTAGAAATTAGTCTTTTAATGTCTGTGTTTAACCTCTGTAAGTTTTGGGTAGCTTTAATAAGTTCAGCAGCATCAGCAACTCAAAATCTTGCTTTACACTCTGCACCTATGACACTTCTAATCTCATCAACTGAGTTGGGTAAGTTTTTAGATTTCCCAAGACGACCTAAATCATGCCACACCAGTAGGATATTAATCTATGTGAAGGTTTGTAAGCATCTGTTGATCTTGACTGATCATCCTACAGTTGGACTGAAATAGCATTTCAGAGGAACATTAACTATACCACACTTACAAATCATATAAAAATCATAGCAATATAATTCCATATTCCAATATAATATTATTTTATAACTTTTCATCTCATTTTCATGCTGTTTATCATACATGTAACACACTGACTGTAGATTTATCCTTATTGGAAAATGACTTCCTCTTAAATAAATAATGTGTCCAGTGTCTCACAGCTAGTAAAATTGTTTAGGCTTCCTTTTCAATAACAGCACCACATGTTATACTGAATTTTGTAGTGAAATTAAAAAGAATGCAATTGGTTTAGCCGTCTTAATTAGGGCAACTGAAGTGGCATTTTTTGAAGCATTTCTTTCAACTTCAAATTCATCTTTAAGTTGTATACCTTAATTGATGAGTTTTACAATAGCATTTTCAATATCTTTTTTGGGTGCATTATAAGTTTTTATATAGGAAAGTCTATCATGTTTATTTCATGTGATTCCATCTATCGGGATATTGTCTAAATAAGCAAATGTCTCTTCCAAGGAATCCTCTGAAATAAATGATTCCATAATACTCTGAAAAGATTCCAATGCTTTAGATCCTCCCAAGTGGACTTGAGAAAATTTGTAAAAGCCACTATTTGCTTCAAATGCTGAATAAGGTTTTTTCTTATCTTTTGATGGGAATTTGTGTTCAATAGAAATCTATTGTGCTCATTTAGGTGAGTTACTGGACTCTATAATGTCCTCCTTGTAGTATTTCTATATTTCATCAATCTATGCCTATTGCATGCATATTATGATGATTTTGCAGACACACACAGATACATTTACATGTCATTCTGTAATATCTTGTTTTAGATGCGCTCATCAGCTATTGTGCCTGATTAAACCTGTGCAGGGCAGAATGTTGCTTTCTGAATTCTTGCTTCATTGAACATTGTGGCCATGTCTAGCCTTCTATTTTTCAATAATCATTGACAAAGCAAAGTTGAGTAGAAACTATATATAAAAGCACCTCTGATGTTGTCTTCCCACTACAGAAATGCAGTTACTGCTTTAAGATGAAATCCTTGCTTAATTCATTTACAGCCTGGAAATATCCATCTACAGTATTTTGTGTCCAACAGAAAGTTCATTTGTTGCTTTGAAATACTGCGAGTGTAACGTTTTTATTGCATTTTCATATGTAGAATACTCAGATATGCTAAAAGGTTTAGGAATATGTAGCCTGCTGAGGTTATTCACTTGTAAAGAAGCAAGATAATTTTCAAAATTGTGACAAAGTGTTTTCATTCTTGCATAATAGCTGGGGAGTTAAGATCACAATGAAATTTCTTTAGTTTGAGTAAATGCTCCATAGTGTTGGATCTCTTCTCCAAATCAGGTAGATTATCAATTTTTAGCATTTCATTTTAATTTTCTCATGAAGATTTGTGTGGGAATACTTGAAAACAAAGAATTCCATGTCGTCATGTCATTCGTCTTGATTGTGTTCATATGAAGTTGGCTTCTTGATGTATTAGCATATTTAATAATTCTTAATATAAAGTTGTCATGGGTTAATTGTTAGTCATTCAGAGAGGATAGGAGAAAATATTTTCAGTGAGGATCAGAGGAGTTTGCTAAAATATTGTTTGCATATGGCAGGCGAGGCAGTGAGATGGACAGGTGATTGTTATGTTTTTAATTTTTTTTTTTTTTCAAAAGCACTTCACCACAAGCAAGGTGGGAGTGCCAGTAACATGCAAGGGCTTACAGAGAGTGAGAGTAAGAGTAAAGAGGGATGTTTGAGGAAAAGATAAAGAGAAGGACGGGGACCAAGGTATCAGAAGATGTCAATTGACATTATATTTGAACATTTGAAGATTATAGCTATTAGGGATGCAAGTTATGAAAATTAATTTCAGATGTGATTGTAGTTTTCAAAGGATGTATGTCAATTCATGTTTTCTTGTATATTGGATCGGAATTTATTTGTTCTATTATGACCTTATTGCAAATTGGGAAAATATTGTCACTGTCAGTTTTTGATTTGATCTTATTTTCTCCTTCAATTTCCACCATATCGTCTACCCCTGGCTCCACCCTCACAAATTCTGCATCCAACTGTTTTGGTATTCTGGAGAGTAAATCTGTACAGGTTTTATCTCTTCCAGCTAGGTACTCTATTTTCCAGTCGTATCTACTCAATTTCAGCACCCATTGTTGGATTTTTTTTATTTGTCCACTCAGCCTCCAGCAAATACTGGAGTGGCTTATGGTCAGTCTTCATAGTATGTACTGCCCTATTTAGATAGTAATCTAACTTCTACAAGGCATACATGATAGTGTATGCTTCTCTCTCTATCACCAGACATCTCTGTTGCGACTCTGAGAGCCCATTTGATAGGAAATGCACTGGTACTTCCTCCGGTATACCTGGCAATGGAACATCCCTGCCCATGCATAATTGGATAAGGATGGCTCCTATACACCACTCACTAGCATCCATGTGGTGGACCATTGGCTTGCTGAGATCCAGATATGTCAGTAAGGGAATGGTGGTCAACTGCTCCTTCTGGCAGTCAAATACTTTCTGACAGTCCTGTCCGTTTAAACCTAGCATACTTTTTAGTTAATGCTATCAGAAGTATATCCAATCTAGAAAATGCTGGAATAAATCACCTATAATAACCTATGGCCCCTATAAATCTTCTCACCTGTCTTACTGTCTTCAGCTCAGGCATTTCTCTTATTACCTCCACTTTGTCTAGGTCAAGCTTAATCACCCTTCCATTTATAATGAATCCCACGTATTTGGTTTTCTCTCTCAGAAACTGGCACTTTGATAATTTTAGCTTTAACCTGTGCCCTCTTAATCAACCCAATACCTGTCTCAAGTGGCCAAAATGTTGTTCTGGCATCTCCAAGAACACCAGAATGTCATCCAGATAGGCCATAGTGAAATCTTCGATTTCGATCAGCACTATGGACATTAGTTTCTGAAAAATGCCCAGGGCATTAGTCAAACCAAACTGCATGACCCCAAACTGGAATAGGCCTAGGTGACCTGCAAATGCAGCCTTCTCTCTATTAACCTCATCAAGGGCCACCTTCCAATATCCCAATCTTAGATCTATGTTGGAGAAGTACCTAGCCCTCCCCAACAGGGCCAGTATATCGTCTATCAGTGGTAGGGGCACTGCTAGGGGCTGTGGAATGGGGTTTAATCTCCTAAAATCGACATAAAACCTGTGCCCACCATCTTTCTTATCTACTACCACTATAGGAATGCTCCAAGGCGACTAAGATCTCTCAGTCATCTCTGCCTGTAACATATCTCAGACTGCTTCCTCTACTAGGGATCCCTTGTGGATGGCTGTTCAATAGGGTCTCAACCAGTTTCTTGTTTGACTTGACCACTATATCATGGCTGACTCTTAACAGACATCCCATTCTGGTACTAAACTTATCAAGGACTACTATCTCTTATCAAGGACTACTATCTCCACAGAGGTCAGGGGTCACATAAAAGTTTTGGACATTCCAGGTCCTTCCTATTTTAACGAGGATCTTCATTCCTTTTATCTGTTTGACTAATCTTTATATCAGGCCTTCCCATCCACCCATTATTTCTTAGGGCCTTATACCTTTCCTCCCTCATTAAGTAAACTGATTTCCCCATGTCTATCAAAGCCTTCATTGCTAACCCACCCACTACTGCCTCACAAGTGAGTTCTCCCTGGGTCAACAAGGGAATTCCCTCGCTGTCCTCCACTTGGAGTGACAACCCTCAGCCCACCCAGACATAGATGCCAGCAGTAATAGCCTTTCATTATTGTTATTGCAGGTGGGCCCCAACTGTCTTCTATGCTGGGGTACTCTGGGTGGGTTTTCTGGGATTTTTTCTTCCTATTTTTATATAGAAAGCTTCTTTTCAGGTGCCCTGATTCATTACAGAACCAACACCTTCTCTGGGGAGTTTATGGCAAAGTAACCAACCTGGTTACATGCCCTGCACCTCGTTCCTTTCCTTCCTGCATGGGCCACCCTCCCTTTTACTTCTGGGGTGGACCACCAATATTTCCTTGGTTTTGTTTTCCAGAGGTGAGTTTTTTGACAGGGGCCTGTGGGGTCTTCTTCCTCGTACCACACCACTTTGTCTCATGTCCACAATAACTGCACGTAGTGAATCTGGGTTCATAAAAATCTGGGGGTAGTCCCCCTTTTTTTGGACAGTATACTGCCCTATGGCCCTAATAATGACAAGTCCAACATATGAGCCCTAACTGCCCTGCTATGTGCTTAAAAAAACCATGTCTCCGCATCCACACCTTTCTATTGGGAACCTCTTGTATGACTGGATTGTCTCTCACCTCCCCTGAGAAGGCTAAGTGGCCATTTTCTCATCTCTAACTCCCAATTCTTCAGGTGTTTCATCTCTTATTTGTACTAATTTCATGAAGCTTCTCACGGCCTCAATTGCCATTGCTTCATTGGTGTATTCCTTCACTAGTAACTTTTTAAATTCTTTCCAGGTCAACTGGGGTCCTTTGCCAGGTGATTTGATATGAATTTTGATACCAGTCCTTCTACTGTGTTAAATGACACATAGACAGTTTCTTTCTCGGACAGCTCATATATGAGCTGCCCTTTTCTGATAGATGCTAGCCAGTCCTTTAACTACCCTGGGTTCCCCTAAAGACCGAAACTCTGGGTCCCTCCAGCAATCCTCTCAGGCCAGTATATATTGGTGCTCTACTTTGTCTTCAACCTCTACCCTTTCAGTTTCTTCTGACCTGTGGTCACTCATGATAACCCACTAGCAAACTGAATATTAACAAATCGGCAAATCAAAGTGGAAAAATCAAAATTAATAAAAAATTGTCTTGGTGAGATGCAACAACAAAATTCAAGGAATTTCAGGGAAAATCATAAAGTTGTTACCTGTTACTTGTTCAGGGGTCACTGTGTACTTGTCTTGTGGCCACTGTGAGTTTAACAAGAGAAAAAAAAATTGTGGAGTGTGTTTTTAGAGCTATATTGTCAAAATGACCAAAGCCCAATTGTTCTCATTCCTTTCTCATTTCTTTTCTTTGCTTGGTTGTCTGTTGTTCTTGGGTTGGTCAGAGTCAACCTGGGGTCATATCCCTTGGTCATTGGCACCATTTGTGAGCTTCTTCTCGGCTGGTCCATCTGATGTCCAATCCCCACAGTTGATCAATGAGTTGACTGTTCAAGCCTTGCCTTATCCCACATTATGTTTGTTTTTGATCATAAGGCTGGCAAAGATTGAATCATTGACAGGAATTGTTGTATTGGGTTGGTATAGGTAGATTGAAGTGATAAGTGAAAATAAAAATAACTTGAATAAAAATAAATGCTTTTATATACATTCTCTTGTACAGTGCTTAGTTAGTCTTGATGTTAGAATTTATCAATTCTTCCTGCAGAAAATTATCAACCCAACCTGCTTTGAATGTGAAACCTCAGCTGGTTTGGTTAAGTCTGGCACAAGGCTTCAGGCAGGCAGTCACATGATATCAGGCAACACAGTCATCTCTCATCTCAGTGTCTGTAATAACTGTGTCTCAGCTACTTCAATTTCTTGCATTTATTGATATTCGCCCCAAACTGGCATGGGGTCTGATGTGGTTAGTGGACTAAGTGTTTCCCCTATCTTCCAACAAGAGTCTTTTTGTTGTCTGGCTCTGGAAAATTAACAACTTCTCCAAATTTGGGAAGATCCCTTTTTTATGGGCAGCAATCACAGGTATCAATCTGCCCCAATAACTTCTTCCTTCTCATTTTGAAACCTTACACCAACACTTCCCAATGGGTGCAACTAAATTCAAGAGGAGTTATCTACAAAAATATAAAACTTCTACCAATAAAGACTCTCTGTAGTGATATAAAATTGGACCATAATTTTCTTTGGCAATATTCCTATATTGAAATAACATTTGGGGTTTTGAGCCATCATTAAAATGCAGCCTTAATAAAATTAACATGACTGTGGTATGATCTATCTCCTCCATTAATGGATCTGTCCTGAATACATATATTCAGGAAAACTCTGCTGATATACTGAGTATATTAAAGTTTGGAGTCAGGTGTCCCACTGCCTGGCTCTGCTTGTCAACCTCTCTGCCTTTGGGTAGAGAAAAACCCTAACGAGACTATGCCAAAGGACAAAGTCTTGTTTGGGGTGTGTAGACAACTTCCTGACTCTGTGTATATGGAGTCTATGGCGAATTTTTGCCCAGGCCGATGGGCTTGGAAAACCCATGTTAAAATGGCCTTGTGCCACATCCTACCTTGTAGAGAGCTCGAGTAAATACTAAGTATATTAAAGCTCAAAGGTGTCAGGTGGCCACCTCCTGGCTCTATTTGTCAACCTCTCTGCTCCGAGGCAGAGAGGAACCCAGACAAGTCTATGCTGAAGGGCAGAGTCTTATTCAGGGGAGATAGATAGCTACCTAATCCCCTTTAAACCAGCCTTGTGCCACATCCTGCTTTGTGGGGACCTTGGATAAATACTGAGTATATTAAAGCTCAGCTTGTGAGACTCCCTGCTTTCGAGTAAAGAGGAACTCAGACGAGGCTATGTCTATGGGCAGAATCTCGTCTAGGGAAAAATAGACAACCACCTGATCCCATATATGTGGGGTCTATGGGGAATTTTTACCCAAGTATATGCATTTGGAAAGTCACATGTTAAAACCACCATTGTGCCACATCCTGCCTTGTGGGGAGCTTGGGTAAATACAGAGTATATTAAAGCTTACTAATAAGTAATGCATATTGTCTAGAACAAGTTTCCTATGATTTAATATATTCTTGTTATTAACCATTTTGTAAATGGCTAATTTTCTCTGTCCAGAGAAACTTATTATTACCCCAACATGTCTGACACTGAACTGGAATATCATCACTGAAGAATAACTTTCATGAGAAACTTCTTGAGTATGTACTGTAACCAAAGTTCTTATAATTTACACTATCTCACCAAATATGCCTCATCACAAGTTTATGAGTATTTTGCAGACACATCTTCCTACAGAGAGGCTTTAACAATACTGGATAATAAAAATTCACATATTAAATCTAACAGCTATGAGAATGCCATACCCAGCTCTTTTTACAGACAACAATCTCATTCATTTTCAATCTGAAAACAACAAACAAAATTAAAAATGAGCAGATAGCCAAGTGGAAAATGGAACTCTCATGTTACTCATTCTGATAAAGAAAATGCAGCTGTAGAAGACCTTTCTCATGTATGTAGCTTGGCTGCTTGCAAAGAAACTTGGCTGCTTGTTAAAGAAACTACATAGAGAATTGTGTCACTCAGGTGTTACACTCATGGTCTGCATGATGAAAATCAAAAACCTTCCCTATTAAGTAGAGGATGTGAAAGAAATCACCAAGTTGTGTAAAACTTGCATGGAAAATAAACCTAGGTTTTACGATCCTAACACCAGCAAGGTCATAAAAGCCATGCAAACCTATGAAAAATTTGCATTGGATTTTGAAGGACCACTTCCATCAAAAACTCCTAACAAATATATGTTGAAAATAATTGACAAATATTCATGGTTTCCTTTTGCAATACCCTGCCCCAATGTATCCTCTGCAACAGTCATATAAGTGCTTTACTCAGTCTTTGCCATCTTCGGGCTACTTGCATATATTCATTTGGAAAAAGGGTTTCATTTATGTCTGAACCCATATGACAGTTCCTACAAGAGCAAGGAATACCTGTAAGTAGAATAACCCCACATAACCCTCAAGGTAATGCCCAATGTAAGAGGTATAATGGAGTAATTTTGAAAATTGTTTAACTAGGAGTTGCTGATAAAGGAGTAGCATAGCTTTAGAGAATTAGGAACTACTCCCACAGACCCTGCATGTAATTAAAATGCTGTTATGCACCAAGTGGATCAAGTGGAGCTTCTATATATATGACCTTTGAAACTGGAGGTCACCTGTATCAGTTTCACCGGATCAAATTGGAGTAGCCTTTTTCCAAAGAATTGTCAATGAAATAATTGAGAAAGAGAAACTAAAAAACACCATCGCCTACATTGATAACATGACAGTATGCCGACAAGGCCTGTATGAACATGATAAAAACCTAAAACAATTCATGATAGCTGTGAAAAAATGCAGTTTGATGCTGAACCAGGATAAACGTGTCTTCAACAGGACAAAATGAAATTGCTTTGCTATATTGTTAGTAAGAATTATATGAATCTAAACCCAGAACATTTAAGACCACTCTTGAAACTACTGATTCCTGATAACTTATCCTCACTAAGACAGGCACTGGGAATGTTTTCCCACAAAGCCCATTGGATTCTGTCATTTTCAGATAAAGTCCAACCTCTCACAAAGATTTCTACTTTTCTCTTCCCCCTCACGTGATCAGAGCATTCAAGGAATTAAAAGAAAGCATTAAAAACACTGCTCTTACTTCTATGACCTGTAGTGTTCTTCTCTAGAATGCTTTCTCTAGTATTGTATGTAAATTAGATAGACAAGTATAAATAGAGAACAACTGGCAAACATAAAAGGACTATGCCTAGCAAACCCAGTTGCCATTCAGGACATGGAGAACTGTACTAAAACCACTACTACACAGAGAGATATGCAAAACATAACACTTTCACAATCAGAACAGTAACATTCAGTCATAGAAAAGGAAGCATACGCCATGGTAGAATCTGTAAGAAAATGGCGACCTTACCTATTAGGCTGCCATTTCAAAATAATAACAGATCAGAAATCAGTCGTGTGTATGTTAAAAAAAAGTTACAAGTAAAGTGAAAAATGAGAAAATAGCCTGGTGGCAGGAGGAATTTGTCTGTTTCTCATTTGATGTCATATACTGCCCCAGGAAACAAAACACAGTGGTTGACATACTTTCAAGGATGTGCAGTGTGATAACCTACAAAGAGCTGCACAAAGATCTATGCCACTCAGGCGTAACAACATTTAACTTGAATTAGAAACTTACCTTATAAGGAACTGTTGGATATGTGCTGAACTAAAACCAAAATTTTGTAGACTTAACATGGTTACGGTAGTAAAAGCCATGCAACCATATAAGGGGCTTTTCCTGGATCTCAAGAGGCCACTCCCATTTAAAACTAAAACAAATATCTATTAACTATAATAGAAGAATTCTTGCACTTCCCATTCACAATTCCCTATCCTGATGTAACTGCGCAGACAATAATCCAGGCTCTCTGTTCCCTCTTCTCTCTCTTCGTGTTACCTGCCTTTATTCACTCAGGCAGAGGGTGTGCCTTTCTGTCTGATTAAGTCAGACAGTTTTTGCATGAACAAAGAATAGCCACTAGTAGGACTGCCTCATATAACCTGCAGCTATGTGAGAGATATAATGGTGTTATTTGAAAAACTATACAATTAGCAGCAAGCAACCATGGGTACTCCATTGAATGTTTGGAAAGTCTGATACCAACTGACTTACATATATATGCAGGACAATGAATGCCACAAAAGATTCTTTTTGTTTCCAACAGTATGCTCTATGAGCACTTCACTGCACTGTCACATATACCAGAATAAACAAGAACCACTAACAGATAAAGTGGAATGGATAGAAGCTAATCCTCAATATACCTTAATATGTTATCCTGATGAAAGGTAAGATATTGTCTCTCTTAGAGACCTCACCCCAGCAGAAAGTGGAAGTGAACAAGACACCTCCCAAGAGCCTTGGATGCCAACCCCTGATGCTAAGTGACGATTCTGTGTACTACTTATAATCTTCTAGCCCTAAAAGACCTGTATGAGTAAAACAATAATGAAGACTGTAATAATAATGAACTATCCCACCCTACCCATTTCAATACTAAGCACCCTTTATAAAAGGCTGTTTAATTACTAACGATTCAGTTTTGCTGAATAAAGCTTCTAATGTTAATATTTGGAGTTATCCATTCATTACAGGAAGTAACAGACTCCTGCAGTTAAGTAATTTCACAACATTGATCCCCACTTTTAAATTATTTATTAGTCCAAATGAATAGGTGGATGAACAATACTTGTAGATCTTGTAAAGTCTAGAAAAGGAAGTGGTGTTGCATCAGTTGTTTCTTCAGAAGGCACTGAAGTTTTCTGTATAGCTGGTCACATTGGCATAGATGCAGGTGCAATGAGGGCAATCGAATAAGACTTGAAGTGGTTGATTAATCCTGCCCATTATTCATAGCTAACTCTGTCATGGCCAGATGTTTTCATGACACTGTAGGCTTTTTTAAATCTGTAAAGGTATTGTCCTGTGAGGATATTTTTTTAGGTAATGCTCACTAAAATTCAAAGCCCAACATCCACTAAAAGTAGAAGGTTACTGAATGAGGTTGTTGCATGAGAAGTATGAGGAGGAGGTAAAAATGTAGTTTAACAGGATATGTAGGAGAAACAAACCTAGACTTGAAGAGGTTAAGATTGTAGTAATTGGGAAAGTTTCCTCTTGGGAGTCTGTTCTACACAATAGCTGTTCTTGGGATTTAGCTGCCTGGAAATTTCTTCTTACTAATGAAATATGAAGCTAATGAGTACATTTTGTCCCAGCATTCATGAAATAGGTATGGTAGCACTAGTAACAAAACATCTTAATTTACACTTATCACAAACTCTACAGGATCCTGTGACACATTTAAACTCATCCACTAACTATTGTAAGTTTTTAGATTTCATAAATGGTCAAAAACTTGTCTCACTGACACTTGCCACAACAGTGTTTGCAACTGTTCCAGCTACAATACCAATAACTCCAACCACATCCATGACAACTTGTTAATATTCTTTAGTTTTCCTTTGATATATATCATTATTTTTATGAGTATTTAGCATTTTTTATTTTTGTATAGATGATTTTATCTTATTTGTCATTGTTACATTAAAGAGAAAATTTAATTCTCTTTGGAACATTTTTATTTAGGAAACTTTTTCTCATGACAATTTCCACTTTCATATACTTAAAAAAGAAGAAAATATTTGATTTTCTGTTGAAAATTAATGATTCATTGTGATGTTGTTCTGTTTCATTGTTAATGTTTTAGTTCATATTTTAAATTCCTTTAGTTGCTCAAATTTAAAAAAATTTAATACAAACTCATACCAATGTAGAAAATATTTGCATATCCTATATTTAAAATTTTTACAGTATTAATTGTTATTTAAGTATAAAGATAAAGACTTGTCTATATTTTATTTACAATTTTATTTTATGCTTTTATCATCAGAATTGATCGGTGACATTTAATTATATATGCTTATGAATATGTATATGGGTGTGTTTCATATGTAAGAATCATAGATACTAGGATATATATATTTTTGATTTTTGCATTAACGTAAATATATATGTGTGAGGAAGTGAATGACAATATGGAAACATTCTTAATTAACACCTTTTGTCCTAAGACTAATAATGTTTTTATTAATTGAGTTATTCTCATATCTACTATCTATTTTTCTCATGTTGTCTGCCTGTTGTGGGCGTTGTTACCTCGCCCAGGCCGCATTTCTCACCCAATTTTGATGCGGTTTCCACCACAAGTGTGCAAATGGCTGCTGTAAGGACATGACAGAGCCTGATTTTTGAGTTCAGACTCAGGTTCTGAAAAAATCGATAATCGAAAAAATCGATAATTGAAAAAATCGATAATCAAAAAAATCAGCTTACAGTAAGAATGCTATTCTTTTAAAAATGTATAAAAAATCATAGAATTATCTGATTTCAAGAAAATTGTCAACTTTTATTGTTTAATAAATTAATTTTATGCTGAATATAATTAAGTTTTTGGAAGCTTTGTGTTAGTATATTTTTCATATCAGTTATACCTCCCGTACTTCACTTATAGCAATATCATATAAGTATATTTTTCAGGTTCCTAATTTTTATATTTTTATGCTAATATAGGCTTAAATTTTTTTTATTATCAACTGGCAACACATCAAAAACATTGTTTGAAAGTATTGTAAAAAAATTAATAAAACCCCAAAAGCATTTTTTAGTATGTCACTAAAAAATGCTATTCTTTTAAAAATGTAATCATAATCTTTGATTTTGGTGGAGTATAAATATCATTGATTTTTTTTGCATCAATAAAAATCTTTTAGCTATTTACCAATGATAAAATGAATACTTATTTACCTCAATAATAGATTGACTTTGTGATAAGATTTAGTAATTATTTTGAATTGAGAGATTTTGACTGTGCAAAAACCATATTTGTGAGCTAAATGCAACAAAAATGATTTACAAGATTTGGTCAATAAATTACAAAATGAAGAAATAAAAATGATTTCTGAAGATCAAGATTGTGTAAAAATGTACTTACAAATTGAAAATAATAAATTTACAAATTGAAATAACATTTAGAATGTGGGCAATCATGATAGTCCACAACTTCATATCTCTTGTAACTCTGAGCAATGTTTGTCTTTTTGCTATCTCTCCTAATCCTTGTTCTACCAACCATTTACACAAGCCCATTAGGTAGGTTATTCATTACTTTCCTCTGTCCCTCTTGACTTCCACATGTTCAGTGAGTGTTAAATTTTCCAAGCTCGCTTTCCTCATTATGTGTCCTAGAAATTTTGTCTCTTTCTCATTTTTAGTATAAGTTCCCTTTTTGTTTTCATTCTATGTTGTTGCTCATATGTTCAGTCCATGGTGTTCTCAGCATCCTTCTGTATAACCACATTTCTGTTGCCTCAAGTCTCTTCTTTATCTGTGAGGAGATTGTTTAGCATCCACTGCCATATAGTAGAATGCTGGATCAATCCATAATAGGGACTTCAATTTGAAAGCAGTTATGGCTGAACAGTATAAGATCTATTTAGGAGGCCTTTATTAATGATATAAGTTCAAACACCATCAGACAGACTGCTTGAACACAAATCATTAAGTGAGGATTATGTATTTATCCAGGATAGAGCTCAAAACATTGACCAAAAGAGCTCTAATCTTTATAATGAAAGTGTTCTGGAATTACTAACAACCAGTGCAGTAGCCAAAACACTCTCAAAGCATACTTCACAGATATTATCAAACTCTGTTGAAGTGATGGCTTCTGCTGCTGCAAAACCAAAACAAACCTGCTAGTTTTGTTGAAATAATCACCACCTAAGAAGTTGGTATCTGGCTACAGATGTTGTGCATCCTAAATGCAAAAAAGGGCATTTTGTAAAAAATTTTCTAAGTCTCTTAAAGAGTGTAAGGCAGTGGTTACAAAACATGGAAATATATGTAAATTGACAAAGACTATATAAAACACAATGTAGATCACCTTGTTAATGAGATAATAGTGCCAATTAATTAAACTTTGTGATTGCAGGTACTTGTAAAGGATAATGTCAAACATTGCATGGTAGTTGATTATACAGGCAAATAACAAGTACACTGAACTGGATGCCTACAACTACCTAAAATAGAAGAAATAATTAATGTATATTATCAAATTCTTTTATTTAAAGCAGATTGCCCTGACACAGCATTTGAAGGTAACTGAAGGTTTTATCAATTTACTTAAATGCCCTTTGGTATGATGAATGGAGTACCTTGTTTCCAGGAGAAGATGGATGAATTTATTAATAAACATACACTTCCTGACTGTTTTGCATATCTTCATAATGTTACAATTTGTGTTAACAATCTAGAAGAGCACAACAATTTAAATCTCTTCCTTGAAGCTGCTAACTTAACATTCAATAAAGACAATAAACACCTGTTGGACTACTGTATTTCCCATGGGTTGCTGCATTCAGATTTTGAATGCTTCTGCCTGCTTTTGGTTTTGCCTGTTACTAGTATTGTTAGTTTGAAATTATAGCATTTACCCATAGAATCATGGGAAAGTGTTCTTCCAGATGTTCTACAGTCAATTCAATCTTTACTGTGCACCTTTACTAAATGTACTCCACATGAGCAATTATTTAACTTCCAGTGGAAATTAACATCGAGACAGTCAATACCATCATGGCAAAGTATTCCTGGTCCTGTTTTAATGAAAAGAAATATACATAAAATTAAATATAAACCGATCATTGAAGAGGTAGATCTAATTGAGGCTGGTACTCAGTATCCACATGTTTGTTTTCCAGATGACAGAGAAACAATAGTATTGACTAAACAACTTATACCAGATGTCAACAGTCCTTCCACCAACTTTAGAAATCAATGTGGATAAAGTGAATCAGCCACATATCCCAGAAACAGCAGACAAAGAAATTGTTAGGGATGATGATCATGCTGTAACACCTCCAGCAGTTGAATATCAGATCAGAACAAGTAAAGTACCAGTATAGCTGGACTTATAGTTAACCATATGACCAAGGAATTGGTTTACATTGGATCAATTAGGCTTGGGGTGAATGTGGTGAAATGAAGGTTGAGGTTCAGAACACTCTCTGAGTTTGTATTATAAAACTTATTTGGGGGTCACCAAACTGAGTTGATTCTCTATGTGATTAAACTTGCTGTAGTCCTTTTTGGCACTTGTTTCAAACTATTAAACACACATGCAATGGCTTAACACTTGATTAAATACTATGGACTTTGGTCCAGTAAAATTGTTATTGTGGTAACATCTCAAATATAATAATTCACAGCATCAATATATTATATATTTATAATAAAGTAAACTTGCTAATTAACACTCATTTTATTTTAAAAGAAAATAATTTATGTATTCCACAATTTATCTTAAAAAATAAACAATATGTGTTTTAATAAATATAGATAATTCATAATAATATAATAAAAATTATAATAATATAATAAACTAAGAATTATGTTATTCTTTGATTTGATTATATATATATATATATATATATATATATATATATATATATATATATATATATATATATATGTACGCTGCACTGAAAGCATTTGTCTATTTGAAAGTAATTTTACCAAAAAATATAACATTTTTATTTTCTATATGGTACAGATATAGAACAAATTATTGTGTAATTGGACTTATCAAAAAATTTCAATGAGAATAATTGTTTTTACATATTTACTAATAAAGATAAAGATAATGTATGAGCTAATTTACTCTTCTGTAATCATAATCTTTGGTATTGCTCTCTATTGAGGGGTCTCTCCTTTTTACACAAATGGACTCACCTGAGGTATACATATACTACTACTAGTGAATACCCGGACAGTATGTAACAGAGGAGGGTAGCACAAGAGTCACAGTTAGTGAGCACATAGACTCAGTAAGGAGTCATAACGTGATACTCCAGTACCAAGACTGTATATATATTATTGCTACTAACCCGCATTCCCAGTATGTATTATTACATTAGTACATTTATTTTCCTTATCTATTCCTGGCGTTTGTTATTCATTGATATCGGATTTCATCCCAGAATCCATAACAAATTGGCGATGAGTATATTGAACTCACACGGGAAAGAAAGAAAAAAGAAAAATTCCCCCTCGTTGACAACAAATTGGCGACGAGGTTTTCAAACTCACACGGGAAGAAAAAAGAAAAATTCTCCCTTGCTGACCACAACAACTTGGTAATGAGAAATTGGGACCTACACAGAAAGAAAAAATTTCTCTCTTCTCACCACAACAGCTTGGGCGACAAGAATTTGCACTTCTTGGAGACTCAAAAGAAAAATTGCCGTTTTTTGCCAGTGTCCACAACTACTTGGCAACAAAAGATTTACAAGGACTAAAATATGGAAAAGTGAGTTTTTTGTAAGACTGTTATCATGGAGGATTTTAAAAATATTTTAGTAGAACTTGTAAAATACCAAAATGAACAGCAATTACAACTCAAGGAAAGAATGGAAGAAAAATGGCAAAAACAATTACTACAAACACAGGAACTAATATTAAAGGTAGCGGGTAACAAACAACAAAATATTGAAAAAGAGGCAACTTTTTCCCAAGACGCAGTTTGGAATACGATAGAAACTTTCAAATACTCTCTAGAAGAGGTTAAAAAATTTGTGAATTATTTTAGATGCCACAAAGGCATCTTTAACATCGATTGTCAAAACTGGACAGAAGCAAAGAAGCTACGTCTGTTGCTCAGAAAATTAGAAACTACGGAATAGACAAAATTTGTGGATTACATTTTGCCAAAAAAGATGAACAAATTAATGTTAGACAAAGCAGGTACATGTCTTACAGAGCTTTTCAATCCAAAAACGTCACTCTTTCACAAGAGGTGGAAATGTCTTAACCTGGTAAAGGGTGAAAATGAGGACTATTCCACGTTTGCCGCAATCGTGAATAAACATTGCGACGACTTCAAATTGGCAGAATTAACATCGGACAATTTCAAGTGTTTCATCTTTGTTCAAGGGTTGGTCTCAGCAAAAGATAGTGAAATGCGCAAAAGAATGCTTTCAAAACTACAAAATGAACCTGGACTAACACTACAACAATTATCAGAAGATTGCCAAAAATGCCTGAGTATAAAGAAAGACTCAAAGAACATTGAGGAGTCAGGAGTATCACATATACATAAGTTAAACAAAAGTTTACGTTCTTCACCCTCCCCGGAAAGAAAACAAAAATTCTATAATAAGGGAAAAAGTACAGCATATAGGGCAAATTATGACAAAAATCGAAACAAATATAAGCCCCCCTCCCCATCTGCATGTTATCGATGTGGAGGACTACACTGGAATAAGGATTGCCGTTTTAAATATAAAAACTGTCTTGTGTGTGGAAAAATGGGGCACAAGGCATCCCAATGTTGGAACAGAAAAGCTACTAGTAGGATAAGAGCTACTAGGATGCATGATGAAGACAATACCAACATAAGGAAATATGTGGAACTTGAGATCTTAAATAAAAAGATAAAATTGCAACTAGTCTCGGGTTCCGATCTAACGATAATTAACCTACAGACATGGAAAAAGCTTAACAAACAAACCATGTTACATACACAAAAACTTTTTAAGTTCGTGACAGGAAAGCATATAAAATTCGAAGTAGAAATAATCGTAAATGTTAAATTTCATGGGAAAACAAAAAACTCAAGAGATATGTAATGAAAGATACAGAAAATCTAGTGGGTACAGACTGTATGCAAAAGTTCGATGTATGGAATTCACCTATCAGCTCGTTTTGTAAGGGTGCAGCTAGAATTGAATTGAAAGAAAATATCCAACCAGTATGTAAAGAGAAGCGAAACGTGCCATTTGCTACCACAGATGAAAACAGTAAAGAGTTATACAAGGCAGTAAAGGAACTACCTGTGACCTTGCGAGAGATAATAATTTAAATTTAACTAAAATTCATATTATTTAAAATGTTAAAATTGATGCATATAATTTTTTTCAGGTACAAGTATTCTTACAACTACTCCAATCACTACACCAACAACAGTTCCAACCACAGTACATTCAACTGTTTCAACCACCATACTAACAACAGGTATATTGTCTTTTTTCTCTTGGTTTTTGTTCTTATTTTTAAGAACTGTTTTAAACTGTTTTTATCTCTGTAATTAACTTCCTTTTCATTATCACTTTAAAGATAGCATTCAATTCTCTTTGAGAAGAAAATATTTTCATTGTAAATTACTTGTTACTTTTTTGTACTTTTAAGTACTGAATTTCAGACACTACTTTAAAATTACAATGCTTGCTTAAATCATTCAGAGCATGGAAAATATTTGTTTATGGGATTTCCTGTTGATAGTGAACAGCTCAGTAGAGTCACACAAAAAACTTTTGTTTATTGGCTTCACATGCTTTGACTGTAACCTGCTGATAGCATTTTCTTAAGTAGTACACTCAGTTATGGTATTATATATTTTAGGCAACATCAAATCTGTAAGAAACTGTAGCCTGTCTTGATTAATATCTGGTAAGGGAAAAATTTGGAAAGTTGTAAATAAGTATTTTCATTCTTGTATTGTAGTTGGAAAGTTATAATCACAATCAAATCTCTCTGGCTTGAGTAAATGCTCCATGGGGCTGAACTACCATAGTGCATTGTTCTGGTCAATGTTTTGGCCATTTTAAAGTAAACCTGATTAGTTAGATGCTGAAATGTTATGTTCAATAAATTGAAATGATTATACAGCAGCAGCAGCATGATGATGATGATGCAGCAGCATCATAATAAAAGCAACAACAATAATAATATTCCTGGAAAATTGCAGAAAAGAAGGTAGAATTCTCAGCACAGTTTGGATAGCTTACCATAAAGCTTTTGGTAATATGTCACACTCTTGGATCCTTAAGGTTTTGGAACTGTACAAAGTCTCCACAGTGAGAGTAAATTCCCTTAAATATAACATGGACTGTGGAAAACCACATTATACCTAAATCACTTCAAAAGCATTGCTACTTCCAATCACCTGAATATCTGATGAGGAATCTTTCAAGGAGATTCTCTGCAATCCCTTCTGTTTTGTCTGTCCTTAAGCCCCCTTTCACATGAACTAAACAGTAATAACTATGGATATGAAGTAAAAAAGAAAGTATTTAATCACCTACTATACATGGATGATCTCAAACTCTTTGCCAAAGACAACAATGAATTGAAGGGATATATCAATAAAGCATCATCAACATAGTGGAAATATATTAATTCTTTAGGTAAAATATTTGGGATAGGACCAGTTTCTTTAAATTCTAATACAAGACAAGCTAAAACACTGCTATGAAGTAATCAATAATCTGGATTTCTGTTTAAAAATATTATTGAAAATGAAATAAAATGCTTTGTAATGATTTGGTAAATGTTTGCACTTTTGACATTTTTAGGAAAATGTTAATTTTAGGATTTATTAGTTTAAATTATATTTTGTCATTCTTGTAATATTTTCCAATGGGGGTATTTTGGTATGACAGACAAGGAGAACTACTTTTCCTGTCTCCCATTCTAAACTCAACTCTCCCTTAAATCACTATTCAGCCATCACCTGCAATAACATATATCGATCTAATGAATTCACCCTCTTATATTTCTACACTTTCATAATTCTCATGAAAGAAAAACTCTTAAGAACACTAGAAAAACTGAATAAAAAATGTTATAGAATTTTCCTTATTCAAAACATTAAATGAAACGTATTAAAGGAAGATTTCTGCTCAAATACACAACATTTAAATTGAATATAATATATGCTGAATCAGTTGTTTATATTTTGAACAAAGATCACATATTTTGATTTATACTTTAATGATATACAAATATATAATGCATATGAATGTGTATATGTGTGTGATTGGGTGTATGTAAATGAAGGTGTACTAAAAACTTTTCAGACCAAAACAAGGAGTAGGATTTTGAATAAATTCTGATCTATGGTAAATTGTCAGATTTTGTGAACTGAGTCTGTTTGAAACTTTTAAGTATTACCTGCACGCACGCACGCACGCACACACACACACACACACACACACACACACACACAATGTGATGGATAAATTGTCACCTAAATTACACAAAAATTAAAATAACGCTGACATCTCATTTTAATAGATATATTTAGGAAAATTATGCAAAAATATCTTGAAATACTAGAGAGTAAATGTATTCAATAAAATCATGATTGGCTTCAACCACAGCCTCCAGACAACTTTGGAATCTCCTGTAACTCTTCTGGATGGTCTCTTTGTTTAAGTTTGTGAATGCTGCTATAATCCTTACCTTCAGTTCATCTTTGGTATGGCAAGTAGTTTTTTTGGTTTCTTGCTCAGCTATGCCACACACATAATAATCAAGGGAATTGCAGTCTGGGGAGTTAGGTGGCCAGATGTAAGGGGTGATGTGGTTGCAAAAATTGTTTGACAGCCATGACTAGGTTCTCCTGCTTGTGTGGCATAGTGCAGAGTCCTGTTGCCAAACATATGGTCTTCCACCAGCCATCCTTTTGACCCAGAGCAGCACAACCTCCTCAAGGCAATTTATGTAAGCCTCCGTGTTGAGTTTGAGGCCCTCACCAACAAGTTTGGGAGTTCTTTTCTTATTAGAATGATCAGTGAGTTTTCTGAGCTGATGTACCTTTGTAATCACCATTAGGCTCATCAATCTCTTTCCAAATCCTCTGCACTGTCCTCAGATTGACACCAAAGACCCTGAAATGTTAGTGTTGGAGGTTCCGGTGTGAATGCCAAGCAGTACAGTATGCCCTTTTCAAATTTCTGGCAGAGTGAATTGTTTTATGGTGATCTTTTACTCAAAGGTGGTGCCCAACTGACCCTACTATACTGTGCAGTTGACAAAATCAAAAATAAACAATGCACATGCACAAAGTTAAAAAATATAAAATTATGACAATTTACCCATCGCACACTTTAAACATATATATATATATATATATATATATGTAATATTTTAATTAAAAAATAATATCCCATTCTCAATAACAGTGCCAACAACAGTACCAACCACAGTGCCAGCAACAATTCCAACCACAGTGCCTACCACAGTTCCAACTACATCTACAGGTTAATTATCTTTTTCTTATATTTTCCTGATTTTATTTATTAATTTTAAGAACTGTATGAAATATTTTTTTTTATTTTGTGTTCACAAATTTAATTACTTCATCATCTTTCATTAGTGTAAATCCTCAATTCTTAAAATCTTCAATGAGTTTGAAGTATTGTCATTTATTGTTTATAAAGCAGAATGACTCACCAGCAGTACTAATGCCTGTTATTCCACCGAGAACTGAGTCTCTACTTTATGATATACATATAACTCTGACCATGGTTTCCACATACATATCCAAACTTGATCCCCACACAATATGTGAACTTGATGATATCCCTTCAATTGTCCTAAAGAAATGTGTTCTATCTAAACTTTACATTAGATGCCTTGCTGCTTCTTGCTTTCCAGCTTGTTAGATATCTTCTTCTGTAGTTCCTGTTTTTAAGAACTCTGCTGAATTGCCTGATCCTTAAAAGTATCTACCTATTAGTGTTTTTCCTCTTTTTAGCAAAGTATTTCTTTTATGTGCCATGTCCCTTCAAGGCATAGAGATCATGCTTCTCCATTTCCTACTGTCCCTTGTAGCTCTCAATAAGCTTTGGCTTTTTGTTATTTCTCCCAGACCTGTTCTGCCATCTATTTGCTTAAGCCTGTTAAGTATATCACACATTGCTTTCCCTTTTCCCTCTTTCTCTCTATCTGCCCTATGAGTATCAGATTTTCCAAGCCCTCTGTTCTCATTACATGTCTCAGAAATTTTGTCTGCCTCTTCCTGATGTAAAGTATGATTCCTTTTGTTTGCAAAGCCTCCACAGTGCTCACATGTTTGATCTATTGTATCCTTAGCATCCTTCTGTAGAACCACACCACTGTTGTCTCAAATCTCTTCTTCAACTTTGAGGAAACCGCCCAACATTTGCAGTTGTAAAGTAGGACAGATATCAAGTAGCAATTCAGTAGTCATTTCTTTGTTACTAATGAAACATTCCTGTCTTGTAATACACTGCCTAACTTTTGGAATGTGTCTTTAGCCATCCCAATACATCTTCGGATCTCAGCATCACACTTACCGTCCTCTGTCAGAACACTTCTAAGATATTTTAATTTCCACACTTGCTTGATTTTAGTGCCCCTCATCTGTAAATCACATTTTGGGCTCATCTTTTTGCTGATGACCATGCATTGTATTCTTCTAGTTTATGCTTAGTCCCTTCTCGCTTTCCTTTGCTACCATCTGTAGGTTTTATTGTTTCTTTTCCATGTCTGCTATCAGCACAGTATCATCTACATATCTCATGTTGTTAAGATTGTGGCTGCCAATGATGAATCCTGGTAGGCTTTCCAGTTCTCTCAGAATTGCCTCACTGTTTAGGTTGAATAGGTCTGATGAAAAGTCACATCCTTGCTTTAGGCCCCTTTCTATTTTTGTATATCTGCTGAACTCATTTTTTATCTTTATGCAAGTGGTTTGTTGCCAGTAGAGATTTTGATTATTCTAATGTCTTTCTCGAATATGTCAGTGTTACTGAGCAGCTCTAACAGATTTTTGTGGTGTACTTTGTTGAACACCTTTGCGTAGTCCATAAAACACAGTACACATTCTTCTGCATTTTTGTAGCTTATTCTGATAACATTCTGAGCATGAATATCATGTTCCTTGATCTAGTGTCTTTAATGAACTTATATTGTTCTTGTTCTATCTCTGGCCTGATTCTGCTGCACACTCTAATCATCAGAATATGGATAATTAGTTTTCTTATGTGGCTCAATAGGCTGATTGTTCACTGGAGTTCTCATTCATTTGCACCTAGTTTCTTAATCACTGCTATGAAAATAGATCTGCTTAGATCTTCCAGTATATCCCCACTGTTGTAGATATCATTTACTTGTCTATGCCAAAATCATCTAAAACTATCAGCATCTCTTACTATTCTGTTTGGCCCTGTCACCTTGTTTCTATTCAGTTTGGCCAGTGCCACTTCTACTTCAGTTTTTAGAATTTCAGGCCTGTCGATAATTCTATGTTTTGCTGGTCTTTCTCTTTTGTCATGGAAGAGTTCTCCAATATATTCATTCGAGTGCTGAAGAATTTTTTCTTTCTCTAATATGAGCATTCCATCCTTGGATTTTATGCAGCCTGTTGATAAGCAAGTCTTTTGTCCTGTTAGGTAGCTTATTTGTTTATGGATATCTCCTTTGTCTGTGGTAGTCAATCTCTCTATTTCTGCACATTTTTTGTTTAGCCACTCTTCTTTAGCCTGTCTGCATTTGGTCCTTATGTCATTGTATAGTTTTCTGTATTCCGTTCTGTATCTTGGCAGAGTTTTCTGTCTCATTCGCATTATGTTGAGAATCTCATCAGTGATCCATTCATTTTTTCTTATTTGTCCATCCCCCTTTGGGATGATATGATTTGCTGATGTTACTAAAGCTTCTCTTAGTGTGTCCCATTTCAAGTTTCCATTTTGTCCCTTGTATTTACTCTTCATACTGTCTATATATTTATCCTTCAGTTTTGGGTCACTCAGTAGTTTGTTGTATTGCAATTTAGGTGCTGCATTAGGCTTCTTCAGTTTCCGTAGTTTCACTCTTAGTTTACATATGACAGGTCGATGGTCTCTTTCGCAGTCAACCCTTAGGTAGGTTTTGCAGTTAACCATAGCGTTCCTGAATCTTTTGTTGATAGTTATGTAGTCAATTTGTTTTTTAGTTTCTCCTCTTGGGCCTCTCCATATCCATAATCATCTTGGATGTTCTTGGAACCATGTATTGGCTATTACCTGGTCATTGGCTGTGCACCATTGGACCCATTTTTCTCCACATTCGTCCTAGTCTGAAATTGACAGTTATCTCACCTAGTCTCTCCTTGCCTACTGTGGCATTCAGGTCTCCGATGATAATTATGACTTCTTATGATTTGCAATGAGCATTAGAGACTCTAATTAACTTCAAATTGTTTAACCATCTCCAATTTAGTCTTTTCTCGTAAATAAACAATGTAGAAATCACTTGATTAGATTAATCACTAATGTTTTAATGGTTATTATTGAAGGTCTCTCAAGCTTTCGATAAGAATGGTAAAGCTTGACCTGTGTCTTTAGTTATCTCAAACATGTATGATTGTTTTTGGCATGCTGCTCTTCTTCAAAGCTGTTTCCAAGACAGTCAGTCTAAGGGGCTGGGGAAAACTGGCATATAGCAGTGCTGGTCTGAAATAAATTATACCCACATGAGGTCATTTTGGGGTTTTTGGTGTATAATATATATATATATATATATATATATATATATATATATATATATATATATATCACAGCTGTTTAAAACGCTTGTTTTTGTCATGTAGGAAAATCCAATATAGCGCGTAAAGGAAATATTCGGCGAAAAATCCCGTTCGTCAGTAACGTTTTTAACACCTCATAGAATGTAAAGTTCTCAATGCAAACCTGTGATGAAATGTTTTCCTGAATCCTTGATGACTTGGCTGTCCGAAAATAACAACATTAAGATGAAATAAGGGAAACTGACCGTGAAAAACACAATTATGCGCAACAGGGTTTTGATCAATTAGTAAATTTCTGGACCTTTTAGGGCTATGTTATAGGGTCCAGACGGCTAATTTTTACACATGGAATTATTCACTGATAATAAATCTTCGATTTGGCTGTGAAAAATGTCACTCGGCAGTTAGCAATAAAAAATTATTGTCAATTTTGTATGAAAAATCACTTTTTCTTATTTAAGAAATGTTTTTTTCACTTCAAAACAATTTTTTTTCAAACTTCAATCCTTTGTCTTTATGTTGGTGTAAATATCATTGAATAAAATGAACTACTATATGACCCGGCGATGGGAAATACGAAAGGTATATAGCGAAAAAAACAGTATCGTCTGCTAGTGTTTTTGTCACCCGGGATGGTGCCTCGAAATAAAAGTGAAGTTGTAATTCATTTTTTAAAAATAAAACTGGGGATAAAAAAAAAAATAAAATAAAATGAAATAAAAAAATAAAACGAAAACGTTACTTTTTTTTTTCTAAATCAGGAAAAACTTTAAAAACTTTTTACGATATTAAAAAAAAGATAACTTGCTTTTGTTTATCTTTATCCAGCTATTTTAGAATTAATGAAAGAATGATAGGTATAAAAAAAATCCCAGGCCTATTATAAGAAAAAAAACAAAACAATGCTTCACTTATTTATTTTTTTTTTTACTAACAGTTCAACACACACGGTGACATACATGAAAAATCAAAACAAAAGAAGTCTGGACTTTCTCATCGTACCTTTTTTTCCACACTTTTGATACCAAACAATCTGGACTTTAGTGATGAAAAAACAAGCTTAATTTGCCATTATTGTGGAAAATCTTTGTTTAAAACTAGAAAAAATGCAAAATTTTCACTATTTTTTCACATTTTACCTGCTGAAAATATTTTTTTACCCAATTACACCAGACAATTTTACATTTAAATGAAAGAACATACTGTTGCTTTCAGAAAGTACCCACTTTCATGAAATTATGATTGACATTTCACCAGATAATGGACTAAAATACTGAAAAATTGAAACTTTTGCCTTAATTTTGACCCCCTGAGAATTTTGTTTTGCTTTAAACTCTAAATTTAATGGCTGAAATTGTTTAGTTATATATATGCTTTCTGATTTTCAAAAAAAAAAAACTTAATTTCCCATTATTGTGGAAAATTTCTGTTTAGAACTAGAAAAAATGCAAAATTTTCACTATTTTTTCACATTTTACCCCCTGAAAATATTTTTTTACCCAATTACACCAGACAATTTTACATTTAAATGAAAGAACATACTGTTGCTTTCAGAAAGTACCCACTTTCATGAAATTATGATTGACATTTCACCAGATAATGGACTAAAAGACTGAAAAATTGAAACTTTTGAAGATTTTGCCTTATTTTTGACCCCCTGAGAATTTTGTTTTGCTTCAAACTCTCAATTTAATGGCTGAAATTGTTTAGTTATATATATGCTTTCTGATTTTCAAAAAAAAAAAAAAGCTTAATTTCCCATTATTGTGGAAAATCTTTGTTTAAAACTAGAAAAAATGCAAAATTTTCACTATTTTTTCACATTTTACCTGCTGAAAATATTTTTTTACCCAATTACACCAGACAATTTTACATTTAAATGAAAGAACATACTGTTGCTTTCAGAAAGTACCCACTTTCATGAAATTATGATTGACATTTCACCAGATAATGGACTAAAAGACTGAAAAATTGAAACTTTTGCCTTATTTTTGACCCCCTGAGAATTTTGTTTTGCTTCAAACTCTCAATTTAATGGCTGAAATTGTTTAGTTATATATATGCTTTCTGATTTTCAAAAAAAAAGCTTAATTTCCCATTAATGTGGAAAATTTCTGTTTAGAACTAGAAAAAATGCAAAATTTTCACTATTTTTTCACATTTTACCCCCTGAAAATATATCTTTTTACCCAATTAAACAAACCAATTTTATTTTGAAATAAAAGAACATACTATTTGCTTTCAGATACTACCTAGTTTTATGGTGTTCAGATCAAAAGTTTCTTTGATATTTTATTCAGATGATGAGAAAACTGTCATTTTTCTATGTTTTCCTTGTTTTACCACTATAAAAGTATGAAAATCCTTCTTTTCAGAGAAAATAGGCTGTGACAAAATGACTTTTGCTATTTTTGTGATGATTTATACTTGGGAGAGAGAAAATTCTTAACATAGCAGACCTGAATAGATGTTATTTAAGCTTAGTAGGACTATAGGACACCTCAAACAACTGTGATATATATATATATATATATATATATATATATATATATATATATATATATATATATATATATAAATAGATAGGTTAATAAAACAAAGAAAGGGTACCAATATAATCAGTACAATAAACAGTTATTAAATATTAATTATTAACCATATGATAGAAATGAAGCACAAAAAGCAGAATTTTCAGATATGCCTGTGTCCTTCATCAACAGAGTGAGAAATAAACAGAGAAATGGGAATTACTCGCCGACAGATGTTTTTGTAGATGGCATATTTTCTGGTGGAAATCATATTATTAGCAGAAAATTCAATCTCTGTCTGATTGCTTGTTGTGCGAAACTTTTTTATAAAAATAAACTTATATTTAAAATTTTGATTGGTGTAAAAGCATTAGGCAGATCTATTATTATTAGTGGGGGAGTAAGATTGTAAAATTGAGAAGGAAAAATGAAATATATAGTAATAAAATATTATTAAATAAAATGAAATGGGAAGAAAAAAGGGAAGGAACAATAAAATGGATTAAAACTTTGGACAAAAATTTGGAAATCTGTTGTTAACAAAAAAAGGTGGGTACAGAAAATCAAATAATATAAAAAATAATAAAGGAAAAACAGAGAGGAAAAGCATATACATAAATATATGCACATGTGTACATAAGTACACATAACAGTGTGTAAATATACAGTAGCCACCACACAAACATGTTAATCTCAATACATGTAAAGATATAAATACATATATAAGATTAATATGTATTTACACTAACCTTCAACACTTGTTACATAAGCTTATATGTAAAGGGGCTATAGTTATAGAACCAAAAATGGTATAAAAGAGGGTGACTGGAAAGTAACCCTAGGTATACATGGCAATACGTCAATTAATGAATAGTACGTAATGAGGGAAATTATAGGTGGCAGAACATAAAAATATAGTAGGTAGGAGATGGCTGTTAAAAATATAGTAAGTAGGTGATGACTGTTAAAAATATAGTAAGTAGGTGATGGCTGTTAAAGTTTGGTGTTAAAATGTGGGTGGAGGGTCTACTCATCTGAGGAGTGGTGTTGCTGATAATGGGTTTCTTTAAGGAAATTTTCTCTCTGTTTAGTTCATCTATGTGAGAATTTATTTTTAGGATATACTATCTGCATCTATCCACCTACCTACCAAACACAGACACTAAAAGCATGCACCTGACATTGATACTATGACCAGGTTGGTTGCAGTGTACAGAAATCAGGAAATTGTTGTTGTTGTTGTCTCTGATGTTTTTCTTGTAGTTATTGAATTGTAAATGGGGCTCTGTTCTGGCTTCTCCCACATAATTCCCTTTCTTATATTTCTGGCAGAAAAGTAAACATACAAGATTTGAACTGTCACAGGTTAGATCAGGTGATCTTAATATCATGTGAGTACCAGGGGGTGTATAAATGTTGTGAGCAATGATGTGTTTGTAGACCAGGCACCAGGGTTTGTTACAGATGATATTTTCTTGGTGAGGTGATGTGTTACAGATTTTTGATAAAGTTAAAAGCCTGAGGAGGCTGTGGGGCTGTTGCCTCATGTGTAGGTGATTATCGCTAAATAAATTACTAATAGTATTGCCTAGTTTTAAATATTGGAAATCTTTAGTTAAAGTGTAGGAAAGTTTGTGGATGTTATAAATAAAATAAAAGATCATGGGGATTCTGGAATTCTTCTTTTTAGTTAAATAGTTGATGAGAGCATTTCTGTTATGTTTGGAAGCTTTAATGATAGATTTTTTTATTATTTTGAATGGGTAATTCCTATTAAGAAAGTGACTGTAAAGTTGTCATATGTGTAAGTTGTAATCTTCCTTGTGAGAACAGATGTGTTTATACATAAGCATTGGCTGTAGATTATAGATTTTTTTAGGTTGGTGGGGTGGCAGGTATTGAAATTAAGGTAGCAATGACCATAAGTAGGTTTGGTGTATAGTGTAGTGGAGATGTGATTGTTATTGAGATGTACCAGTGTATCTAGAAATGGAAAGGAAGTGGTGGAATATTCCATAGTAAATTTAATAGTGTGGTGGAAATTATTAAGGTGTTTTCTAAGATCTAAGAGATTGTTCTCTCCGTGTGTCGATATGAAGAAGATTTCATTGAAAAAAAGAATTATAATACTAAAATCATTGGTCATTTATTTTCTATGCAGACTTACATATATGAAAAGCAATATCTTACTGTTTTCATATGTTAGTGCTGGTGATGGTGGTGATGATGATGCCTCACTCTTTCAGATTAAGTGGTATCCAATGTCACCCTAGCTATGCAAGATTAGCATGAAAGCACTAACAGAAATGTATACATACACACCATACATACATTCATACATACATATATATATATATATATATATATATATATATATATATATATATATATATATAAAGGTGAACATAGAAGTCAACACATAGAGGCGACAGTTTGTTTCATGCTAAATGCAATTGTCAGGCCTTTTCGTACCTTCAGGCGATCTGGGCTAATTAATTTCTAAATGCTTTATTATATAAAAATAAATAAATACACAATGCGAAGTATAATAGAAGGAGAGCATACAAACAAGGATATTGAAACTATATCAGAATTTTATTGAGCACTTTTCAATACTACTGTTTCCTGGTTTAATTAAATTCTGACAATATTTTTTTATAATTATATATATATATATATATATATATATATATATATATATATTGATAACTTAATATTCATTATCAGTGTTCTATTACAGAGAATATTTTTATTCTCTTTCAGTGGAAGATTGTTTATTTGTGTATATTTTTCACCTTTAAACTCTTTTTATGTTGTTTGGTGATAATGTCTTTTATCACATTCTTAAAGTTAAGGAAATATTTAGTTTTACGTTGAAAAATAATGACAATTCATTAATGTATTCTGTTTTATCCAAAATAAGATAATTGAAAGCATATCTTAACACAATGCCTAAAATTGTTCCAACCACTATACCAACAACAATTCCAACTGCAACTTTTATGATCCATATTAGCAAATTTTAATTTTGTATTGACTCAATCTTCCTTAACATTGATACATTAAAGACATTAATTTTATTCTCTTTCACTTCAAATTTTTTATATGTGAATAGTTTCTTAAATTAATATTTTATATTCTATGTGATCTATAGCGCACCCTACATGATTTCCACTTTGAAACACTTTTATATTGTTGATGGATAATGACTTTTGTCACATACTGAAAATTAATGATATATTTATATTGAAAATTAATGAAGATACATTATGGTTTTGTTTCATTCTTGATGTTTATGTTCAGAGTTGAAATATCTTTGCTTATTGAAATTATTCAAGTAATTATAAACTTTTCAGAGAGTAGAAAATGTATTTCATTTAAATTTTTAGCATATTATATGACATTAAATTATAATATTTGATGCATTATGCATTTCTCTTTTTCTTATACACACACTCTTCCTCTCCCTGTAAATATAAACCCTATTCATCCATATATATATATATATATATATATATATATATATATATATATATATATATATATATATATATATATATATATATATATATCAGTTTTGTAGTGCGTATTCAATTTATGTAACGTAAATCATTCAAACGAAAAACAAATACTGAAGCTAGTTATATGGCGAGAATCACTCTCACAAACAATATTTAATAATAAATTACAACCAACTTCGAATCTGTTAATGAATGGTGTGATCCTTGTTCATAAATTCCAGGTTTATCTGGTCTTATTTACCAGATAAACCTGGAATTTATGAACAAGGATCACACCATTCATTAACAGATTCGAAGTTGGTTGTAATTTATTATTAAATATTGTTTGTGAGAGTGATTCTCGCCATATAACTAGCTTCAGTA
This sequence comes from Acanthosepion esculentum, assembly GCA_964036315.1. Taxonomy (NCBI): domain Eukaryota; kingdom Metazoa; phylum Mollusca; class Cephalopoda; order Sepiida; family Sepiidae; genus Acanthosepion; species Acanthosepion esculentum. The sequence continues at coordinate 43,880,925 of OZ038490.1, forward strand.
TTTGTTTTTCGTTTGAATGATTTACGTTACATATATATATATATATATATATATATATATATATAATTCCATCACATCAATTCACACCTCTTGATTGTGTTGATATAATGTTGCCTTCTTGATGTCTTACAATATTTAGTAATTCTTAATGGTGAGTGATTATTAGTCAACTGTTAGATATGACGTAAAAAGCTTGTTCATATTTTATTTACAATTTATTTCTAAGTTCTCAAATGAATTTAGAACTATGATGCTGATCTCCCTTTTTCTCTCTCTCTCTCTTTTACTCTTCCCCTCACTATAAATATAAATCCTATTTATCCACCTCTCTCTCTATATGTGTGTGTGTGTGTATGTGTGTAATTCTATGATTCCTCTTGAACATGTTAATATGAAGTTGCCTTGTTCATGTCTAACAATATTTAATAATTCTTAATGGTAAGTGGTTATTGGTTGTTAGACATGCAGAGAGTATTGAAGATTATATTTTCAGTAAGAACTGATGTATTCTACTAAAATATTGTTTGCATTTGGCTGGCAGGGCAGTGTGAAGTACTGTTTTTTTTTATGGAAATGAATTTCAATTGTGGTTGTACTTGCAAAGATATTTATGACAATTTATGTTTTGTGGTTGTGTATAAGATGTGATTTATTTTTTCTTTTATTTATCCACAGCAATATGTATCCATGAAGAAGAAATTACTTATGAGAACCTTGACAATGCTAATGTGATGATTGAGCCAACAACAAATCTTGATGGAATTAGAAACATAGTTGTTGGCGATAAACTTTTCAAGTTTTCCAAACTGGATCAAACTCCAACTCTAAATGTGACCTTCATGAACCCCAAACGTCCACTTCGCATGCAGCTTGTGAATGCCACAAATGTTGCGCATTATAATATAACTCTTACTTATGCAGATGATAGTTTTCATGTGTTTACGGTAAGTAAATTGCTTTTCACATGAAAGATAACTTGTTCTTTAACATTGTATCCTTACTTACATTTAAACGATGTTTTGCAACTAAAGCAAATTGAAAATATATCTTTAATTATTATTAGTAGAACAGGTAAATGAGAATACATGACTGTTTATGTATTCCAACATGCAGAATGTTTTTATTCAAGTGTGGAAAATTATGCCCAATGTGTCATGCTTGTAAAATAACCACAACGGCAATGGTAGAAGTATTTCTCAATTACTTTATTCTTGTACCAATGAGATACTAATACAAAAATATATCTGGCCACACAGTTGTTTATATAGCACCGGACGAGGTAACATGTCTGCCTGTGAAAGTCCCCCATTATCTATTGAGACCTTTCATTTATACTCAGTTGAAGGTTTCTTCCAGTATATCTGTGCAATTGTACTTGCACATGTAGTGATAGAGATTAAGGTGCCTGTGTGTTATAACTTGGGTGTTGACTTTGGGCTGCTGTCATCTGATATTGGTATTGTCCAATATTACTTTGTATTGGGCTTACCAAATTGTCTATGTCATCAATTTCAATTTCTTCTGGCTCATGAGTTGCAATATTTGGTCTGTGTTGTTACGCTGGGTGATAAAAGATTATAATCTGTGTAGAAAATAGAAAATTCACCAGTTTGCTGCCAAATCCCAGGATCTGCTAAGGTATTATACAGTTCTGGCCTAGATGTGGTTAATCTATTTTCTGTGTTTCTCAGTTCACCAATTTCTCTCAACTCTTTACATAGTATTTGTCTTGTAGTACAAGGAACTGGTATTTGATAACACATCTGTACAACATCATAGCAGGAGAAAAATCGAAAATCCTGGAAGGTAGTGTTGTGTTGAGTCCACAACACATGGACTGCATGATCATGACACAGCCAACCACAGCTGTTTGTGTTGTCTGCAAGTACACATATAGCCATTTTGACAGCCCGTTCTGCCCAGTTATTGTTTTGTGGGAGTTAGCTGACAAAGTATGCTTCCATATTTCCCAATTCTTAAGGAATTAGTTATATTCTTGAAAGTCAAAAGGTGGTCACCCATTGAAAGAAAGTTCTTCAGGTTCACCATGTGTGCAGAACCTAGTTCTCAGGGTGTTGTATACTGCCCAGACCTTCCCAAGTGACATTAAGACCACTTCTACCCAACCAGTGTACTGATCTGCATATATAATATACTTTCTACCATGTAAGTCAAAAAGTCGATCACATTTTGTTGGAGTGGGAATTCAGGGTTTGACAGCAGCATCAAAGGCTCCTTAGGCTGTGACAGTACGATAGTGTTACATATGGCTCTGGTCTGTTACATGCTTCCATCCAAACCAGGTCAAAATAGGCAGTCTTGGATTTGCTAGAATGCCATTGATGCTCTGGTATGCAGAATGTAGGCATTCATGTACTTCCATATGAAGTTGCCGAGGTATAAGGATTTTATTCTCCTTGATCGGTACACCTTTGACGCAGGACAATTCCTAGCACATGGGCCAAAACTGAGAGATCACCAATATGGGGTCATGATGTGATTTGGGGAAACCAGTCTATATATATATATATATATATCCCATCAGATATATATATCCCTGTTTCATGTGATAGCCGTCTGTGAAAGGTCATGCTTGTATGTGGATGTGATTGCAGCATTGATTGCACTGTTAATTGGTTTGACTGTATCAGTTGTAGTCACCTCATAGAAGGACTGTCAACACCTATCTTGTATGTATGCAGATGATATTTGGGGATGTTCTGTCAAGTCCTCTGATGGGATACATACTGGATATCTGTAGGTGCAGTCGGGTGCAGTATTACGTTTTCCAGGGAGTTGTTTATTGCTGAATTTTTACATTAGTGAGTGTTCCTTGAAATTAATGAGACATGGGGTCTTTTTGTTCTCAAGGGCCTGATCTGAAAAAACTTTTAGGAGTGGTTGATGGTCAATAGTCACTAGCAAATCTGTGTATCTAAATATAAACATCTGACATGATTGTAGCCATAGACAAGAGCCAGGGTTTCACCTTCGACTGGCGAATAGCAGCATTCTGCATCACTGGTAAAGTGAGATCCAGGCAAAATAATTTCCAGTAACTATCACTGCAATTTGGGTTTACTTCACAAAGAGAAATATAATGGTTTTGAAAAAGAAATTAACTGATTCCAGTTTTATTGTAATATGTTGAAAGGCATGTCGTCCTGTTGATCTTGAACGTCTTAACTCCATCCTCAATTTGCTGCACGATTACTCATTTCACACTTCTCAAAAAGTTGGTCAAAAGTTTTTGGTTCTTCAAGCACATTAATTCCTGAAATGGAGCCCTCACCTCAGCTTGTGAGTATGCATAAGATACCTGATTCACCGGTTCAAACCGGCACCTGACACCTGTGATATTTGTGATTGTAGAAAAGTGCCGGTGGACCACAGTCATTTTCTTTGTTGGTTTCACACCATCAGCCATTATTAAGAACCCAGCCAGCTCCACCTTATTGTAAAATAGAATTTGTCAGGGTTAAAGACAACCTCATTTTCCCACAGTGGGTTATATATTCTATTGTGTGCCAGAACAAAGACTCTATAAAATCATCCTAAAAGTGGCTATCATCTATGCAATGGGTTATTCAAACCATGTCCACTTTAATATTGTTAAACCAATGGGTATATCTGTCTCCAGATGCATTAAATCCCTAGGGAGTATGAAGATACCTGGACCAGCCCCATTCTGTGATAAATGTAGTGACATTGTGTGGCTTCGGGAAGTGGTAAGTTGTGGTACCCGTTCCATGCATTCAGAACTGTTTTCTTTGTTTCCCGCATTCAGTTATTTTAAGTTCATCATGCATCATCAGGGTCATTTTGGGGTGCAACTACCATCCTAGAACACCAGATTGTAGGAGTACCCACTGATGCTGGTTCAGTTATAACCAATGCAATGTCTTGACCGAGGTTGTGTTTCACTCTCTTCTCTCATGTTTATTGCTGATAGCATTGCATCAAAGACAAAGGTAATGTCCAATGGCTTTCCTGTCATAGTCTGTGAGGGTTGGTGTTGGCATGTATTAAATGCACAGGATTTGAAATGGTCATGTATCAATCATTCCAGTAGGAGCCTGTTGGTTTCCATCAGGAGGAATGGCATAGCACTAGGCATCACTGGAATGGGTTTTCTGCGTGGGCATATACAGCAAATTTGAGCCATGATATCTGGGCTGGAAAATCAGGTGGCAACAGATGTGGGTCCTTCAGGGCAGATTCTGATAAGTGTAAACAAAATGTGTTGTTTGATGCATACACCATCAGTCATGTCTCCTTTCAGCCAATTCTTGTATGTAAGAACAACATGTCCTTTATATGAAGTTGATTATCTGTTATACCACATTTGAGTTTGAGCCCCTGTATTGGAGAACATGTGGCTAATTGGATCAGTCTGGATGTATCCAAATGAAGCATTTCTTTGATGCATTATAGTTCCTTCTATTATTAGCGATGGCAGTGGATCTGGGATACCTCCTTCAAATCACTTTCCATTCTGTGCAAGATGAGGACATCACCGGTCAGTATCAAACTGGTTTTATGACTCCCTAACCCTATGCCAGTATAGAGGATGGGGGAAATATTCAGACTGGTGTTTGAGAAAGTTAATGAATCATGCCAGGTCCCACACCTTGTTGATCCAATTTCTTGTGGTTCCAATTTCAATTTTAGTAGATTTATGGCATACACTTTTAATGTGACATCTTATCCTGCAATTATGACAGACCTGTGTAGCTGCTGGGCAATCTCTCCTACTAATTGATCCAACTGGGTGGAATGTCTTCCTGAAACCCACACAAGGATACTTATTCAGCAAAGAAGTGTGTACATTAGTTCTTTAGGGTTGTTGAAGTGCATGGCACTCGTGGCCAGACACCTGTAGCTAGGTTGAGATTGACGAGCTAACAATATTTAGTAACTGTACAGCTGACTTGTCCATCGTTTCCAAGCTGATGAGTCAGTTGAACATTTGCTCAAGTGTGTTGGGAGAATCAACTGTAAATGAGCAAAATTTGGCTTGAGCTTGTAGCCTTGCTAAAAAATGAGTAATTGACTCATCTTCCACCTAACATATAGAATGAAATGTCTGCCAGTGAACTTCCTTTTGTAGGTACTTTACTACAATGAATCTGATGTGTGACAAAAACCTTTCCTCTGTAGTCAAATTTAAGGTAAAAAAGGAGCCTGTAGACTTTTGGTGAGCATGTCATTCTCAATTCATTGCGTATTTCGACTGGGTTGGTAAATTTATATATCTCCTTATACTGAGTAGTAGTGAGAGAAAATAAAATAAAACAGTCAACTTAAAGCAGCAACTGCAAAGATTTCTTCTGTATCTCGACTGCAACACTTGTAGCCAAATCACAGTTCAAACGAGAGTCTGTTGTAACAGTCCAACAAGCAAAGTAGAAATGACAAAATTGGGTTACACGTCCAACGTTCACTTCTCACTAGCAAAAACGCGTGTTCCTCCTGTTAGCTCAGAAAATCTTCTGATTTATAAGTGAAAAACAACGGCTTCTGTTCACCAAGAGATTTTTTCTGATTGGTCACGTTATTCAGGGGATGGAAGAAAATTAGCATAGATTCTAGTCATTGAAGTAGATTTTTGCTAACTACTTTTTGGTAATTTTTCTTCGGCAGATCGCACACAAAACACAAACTTTTTTCCGAAGTAACTGATTATCTCTTTCACTACAACCATCAAGGAATAATTCCCAGTTATTGTTCATTGCATTGGATGGTCTGTTTTTTTTTTGTTTTGTAAATTTGTGTCGTGTTAGGGGTTCTCTCTCTGACGCATGATAGTTTCCTTTTGTAATTCTATAATTTGTTGCATGAATGAAGCAATCGAATCAAAGGTTCTATCTGGTGCAGATGCTATATCTTATTTTGTTAAGGTTGCTCCACATATTCACCAAATCCTTTTCACAGTGCTATGTAAAATAACCACAATGACAATTGTTATGTTGATCAAACTTAGTAACAGTAGATATTCTACGTACATTTACTCAATGTTGCCACTGAGCTATAGTTATAGCTCTCTTCATGCTAATTACCTATATGCTAAACCAATCCCATTACATCTCCCTGAATCTTTTGGGTTTCACACCCTGCATGGATCTATGGATTCTCCAACATTCCCTTCTCTTCTTACCGGTTTCACGAGTATTTCTTGTTATGGGGGACCTTGGTCTAGTTCTTTTCTTCTCAGTGTCCAATGTTTCATACTCTGAGTCGTCTGAAGAACTTTGATTGTCCATTGATTCATCTGCTTTGCTTTCTTGTTTATCTACATAGTCATTCAAACTAGCTTTGCTTTGTACTTCCTCATAATTTTAGCTAGCTCTTAACTGGTCTGGCCACACCTAAACATATATCGTCCTGATAAATTATCATAATTTCTACTCTCCCAGCTAACAAATTTTCCATAGCTCTTTGAAAAATCAAGCTGGCTGTCTTAATACCACATGTTAAGTGGACCCTCTAAGTAAGCCTATGGGGGAGTTTATTGTTGTGATTTCCTTAAATTCATCATCTATTTGAATTTAGTGGTATGCATATTTTAAATGAATTTTCATTTGTATTCCTGCCAGAGGATGTAATATGTTTTCTATGTTTGGAATAGGGTAGGAATCTGAACAAATCTTACGAATTATGCCTACTTTGTAATCTCCACAAATTCTAAAATCACCACTAGGTGATGTCCATTTTCTGCCTCCAGGTTCTATATATTTAAGAATTATTTCTTCCACTTTTTGCAGCTTATCAACTACCATTGGCTTTATATGAATAGGAAGCCTATGGTTTTCAAAATATGATGGATTGATACTTCTTTTTAACTTAAGGCTCACATTATAGTTTTTCAATCTCCCAGTTTTCCCATATAGCATTAAGTAAACATGTGCTATTGATATTTATCAAATCTGTTCCTACTAAACTGTGATTTTTTATACAGTCTACAACCACAATAGTGACAATTCTGAATCTATTTTTTGTTTCAAAAATGCCTTGAAGTGACCCTAATATTCTTACACAGATTTCATCAAACTGTCTTAATTTTACTAAGCTTTTCTTTAATTTTGTTTTGATAATTGTTCCCAAAAATTCTTTGGAATAAAGGTCAGTTTGCTTCTAGTGTCAATTTGTATTTTTAAGTCTGCAGTGTTTAATTTAATATTCGTAAATGTGTTCTTTATGTTTCTCCCTTCTACTGAACAAAATGTTTGTTTGACTTTTTACATTGTCGTGTATTATTTTGACAGTTTTTACATTGGTATCTTGCATACGACTTGAAAAGGATTTTCCTGTTTGCACTTATTACATGTCTGTCCCCATGCTAGACATTTCTCTCTCTTTGATTCATGTTTATAGTTGCAATATCTGCATTTTATCATTGTTCTTTTTATTGCACATGTGTCTATAAGCTCAGGATGGTTTTCATTTGTATTAAATTTAATCAATTAACTCCTCTTGTTGTATGAAGTCAATACAAGCTTCTAAAGTCATTTGGTTTGTCTGTAAATGCTCTAAAGTTTTTACTCTAGAAGAGGTATTATATAGTTCTTCTACCAATCAGAGTTGAATTAATTCTTCCTCTGTGCTTATTCCTTGTTGTCCTAGTTCATGAAATTCAAAATATCTGCTGGTATATCATAACCTTAGATATTTCCTTACAGGCTCCCCAAATTCTTATTTCAATGCTAAGAATTTGGTTTGTTCAGCTATGACCAATCTTTTCTTTGGCGGAATAAACCGAGTAAGTCATTAATGAAATCTGCCTAGTGGCAAACACCTGAAAGACAGAAAGAAACACAGATCTATTTTAGACCACTGCAGACAGTGGTCTAAAATAGATCTGTGTTTCTTTCTGTCTTTCAGGTGTTTGGTCATCTTGTAACTTCTTTATTCTGCTATGTGCCTCAAAGCATTTTATCCAAATTTTTATGTTTTCAAATTCTTCTGTGTTCAGCAGAGCTCCATTAGGCAACACCATTTTGTTATGATAATCAAACTTATTATCAGTAGATATTCTAAGTAAACTGACTCAATGTTGCCCCTGAGCTATAGTTATAGCTCTCTTTATGCTAATTACCTATTAGCTAAACCAATCCCATTACAGCAATGGTAGTAGTAATTCTCAATTACTTGATTCTTGTACCAACAAGATACAAATACAAAAATATATCAGGTCCCTGGCCACTCAACTGTTTATATAACAGTGGATGAGGTAACTTAAGTCTGCCTGTGGAAGTCAATAATTATCTAACAAGACATTCCATTTCTACTCTACAATACTCTGCTTCAACTTGGATCTTGTTTCTGATTCACAACACATCTGAAACTGTTTGCCACATGTGAATGCTATGAAAGCAAAGTTCAAAATAAAAATATTGCTTTCTGCAAAGGTACTCTGATGATTGCATCCAGCTCACAAAAAATATTCCCCCAAAATGTAAAATACATTTTAATATTCAAGCCAATCACAAATGTTGCCACTAAATTAAAAATATGACAAAATATGTAATAGTGTATTTATCCACTCAGACTACATAGAAATATCCACTCATGATACTCAAATCATTAGGCTTGTAGATACTGTAGTCAGCTGACACAAGCTTCAATATCAGACCTTACTGGCTACCCAGCCTCTAGGTAATTTTCATCAGACATAAACTGACATTCAGCCTTGATCCTTTATACAGGCAATACCAAGAATTTTCTTTAAAGATATTTTCTTTGCATTTCTTTCTGCTTCACTGACAGTACATTGTTGTTTTTGTTTTTTGGCAACATTATGCTCAATATAACATATGGAATAAAGATTGTTCACTATTTTACATAGGTATCTGATGTTGCTAACTTTGTTTTTAGGTAAGAACATGATTAAAGGTTATTGAGTCTGATTCAATTATATTAAATAAAGGTGAATAAATTTGTGTTTTGCTTTGACTTTATTATAGAATGTTATGCCAAATACCCCAAAGATGTTATTACAAGATAAAGAATTGAGAAACCTCATAATTACTATTAAGAAAGAAGATCCAAATAAAAGTGTAGAAACAGAACTGAGTGTGGAGCTTTGTAGTAAAATCAGTAAGTATCTTTCTTGTGATATTCAAAATTGGATTTCAATATTTAGAAATTGATATGTATAAGTAAATAACGTTATTTAATTCATTTGTCTCACTTTGATATTTATCAGGCACAAGTATTCCAACCACAGTACCAACAACAATTCGAACCACTGTAGCCACAACTGTTCCGACTACTGTACCAACAACAGTGCCTACAACTGTTCCAACCACAGTACCTACAACTGTTCCAACTACAATACCAACAACAATTGCAACAACAGTGCCTACAACTGTTCCAACTACTATACCAACAACAATTGCTACCACCATACCAACAACTGTTCCAAGCACAGTGCCAACAACAATTGCCACCACAGTGCCTACTACCTTTCCAACCACTATTCCAACAACAATATATACAACAAGTATATCATTATTCTTTGTTTTTTCCTTAGTTTAAAGAACAATTTTAAATTCTCTTGAACATTCTTGCTTCATTATTATTAATTTGTTTTATTAGTTATTAGTGTAAATGAATAGATGGATGAACAGTACTTCAAGATCTCTTCATACCTGGTCAAGAAAATGATCATTTGATTCTTTGAAAGGCACTAGATTTTTATTTAAAGATATGATTATATCAGCATATATATAGCTGCAGTAGGGGGAACTAAATGAGACCAAGTGATTGATTATCCTGCTCATACCTTATATATACCTCTATAATAGCCACATGTTTCCAGACACTGTAGTTTCCTTTTCATCTGAAAAATCAATGGAAGTTTATTGAGAATTTGCTTGTAGTTATTGCTTTTCATCTTCTTGAGTCAGAATTGCTTGAATGCACATATCACCTCTGCTGAACTGAGCCATGAGTATATAACTAAGATGGTACTATGGCAGCTGAAGAGCTATTGGAATTGTTAAAATATCTCTCTGGTCGGTTTGTATTAGTTGCAATAATATTACTGAATAGAGCACTGTGGTTACTGTCAGATTAGCAGATGAGAAAACAAATTGAAACATAGAATACTCTTCTAAAATCCTCAAGAAAGATTGTTTTTTTTTCAACACTAGAAATCTGACTTTTGTGTTTAACCTCTGAATAATAAATAAGTTCAGCAGCACTAGCAACACAAAATCTTGGTTTACACTCAACACTTTTGACATTTATAATCTTATCAACTGAGAAGGGTAAATTTTCAGATTTCCTAAAATGGTCAAAAACATGTCACACCAGTAGGACATCAAACTAAATGAAGATCTGAAAGCACTTGTTGATCTTGATACATTATCCCATAGTAAGATTGAGATTGAGAAAATTATTATTAGGTTTTTCAAACTGTGGGTCCTAACCATTCAATGGGTTGCAAGCTAAATAAAATAATTCTCAACAAAAAAGAAAGAAAGAAAAAATATGCAAGTGAGAGCAAATGCAGAATATAAACAATTAATTGTTGCACTGCACTCATAAATTGTTACTTGTTTTTCACTGTGGTAAGCTTGTATTATATTTTTTTAAAAATATAATTATATCAGTGTGATACATATTTTGTAATGGACAGTTGTTAAGATTTCTACAATTACACAAGTTGGTATCATTATTATTTGCTGCTTTGGAATGGCAATTTTTTTTACTTAGGTTTAAATGTTGATTTAAAATTTTATCATTGTGTTTTTTAATAATTTTTTCAAAATTATCTGTACAACTATAGCTTAATTTAAATGTATTTTTATTAAAATCTTACTAAGAGGATAATTTCTGGGGAAGTGTTTCTCAATTAAATTGAGAAACTTCTATTTAACTTAGTACTAACCATTTGGTTAAATGGGGGTGTATACTAAATGATTTTTCTGTTTCTATTTTTTCTTACTATCACTGTTATGTTTAATATATTTAAATTATTAATTATAATCTATTATAATAGAAATATTATAATAATATTTTGCTCTACTTTGTATTGAACACTTATTTAAAAAGTAAATGTTACGAACTGTAGATTGTCAATTTATACGGCCATTTAGCTCCTTGAGAGATTTTTGTCTTAGAGAAATTCCCTGGAACCTGTCAATACTAAAAATTTTGATAAAAATATGAATCGTAACATTTGTTTGATAAAAGAAATGAATCGTAAAGTTTGTTTGTATTTATATTCTGGAGATCCTTAGTAGGATTTTGGGACCTAAACTAGTAGGTCTATATAGAGATGCTAGACTCATTTATGTTCCCAATAGTAATGGTCCTCTTACTGTTAAGATACAGAAAAAATCATTAGAGCATTTAAGCTACTGGGGTTTAAGATAGAGTTTACTTCCAGTATAAAAATAGTTGATTATATAGACATCACACTTATCCTGAATACTAATACATTTAAACATTACCATAAGGAACATGAATCTCCTAACTATAGTAACATTAACTCTAACCACCCCTACATTATCTTCAAGCAGTTACCCATTACTGTTTGTTCTAGAATTAATAAACTATCATCTAAAAAGGATATATTTAATAAGAACAAGGTATTGTATGAAAATGCTCTCCAGAAAAGCAGATTTGTTAATAATGTATCTTACTTAAACCCTATAAATAACAATGGTGAGGGTAAGAGGAGTAGTATACACAAAAATAGAAAAAGAAATATTATCTGGTTCAACCCCACTTCGGTAGGTTATCCAGAATTAATATTGGACAGGTTTTCTTGAAACTTATAAATAAACATTTTCAGAATAACAACCCTTTACTTACAATCTTTAATAGAAAAACTATTAAAATAAGTTATTGATGTACAAACATGTTTAAAATAATTGACTCCCACAACAAATTAGTTCTTAACAAATTCAATGTTGTCAACAAGATATCTAGTATATACCTCTCTTGTAATTGTAAAAATAGCAATCTTTGCCAAGTCAAAGGAAAATGAAGAGCATCTAATGTTATTTATCAAGTCACCATTTACTCCAAAGAGAATAGATCAAACCACCATGTTTTTTATTGGGATTTCTGCAGTAGAATGGAAACAAAGACTATATAACCATAGACACTCTTTTTCCAACCCAAGACCACTCTCTCCAAAAAATTTTGGGAATTGAGGGAGAAAGACTTGAGCCCTCAAATTGACTGGGAATTCATAGGTTTTGCTCAGACTACTAGTAGCTTTAAGGGTAGATGTAATTTATGTTTGGAGGAGAAAATTAGAATTATTAAATTTAACAATCAAAACATTTTACTAAATAAAACGAATGAACTGGTTTACAAGTGTTGTCATAGAAGTAAATTCCAACTGATATAATATTTTTTCAACCTCGCACTTTCTATATTCACTTATCTTCTATATGTGATTTTTTTCCCTTGATTAATTCTTTTATTTAACTCTCTTCCTATTGGTTTCTTTATATATGATACTTTGGTTTATGTTAGGTATATGTAATTCTCTTATTTTCCTTTGTTTTTCCTTTGTTTCACTGCTACTTATATCTCATCAAATTTATTTATATCTGAAGTTTTTTGCAATTGAGATCTCTCCTTTTCTGTTTATTCTATTTTTATGTTATATCATTTACTTATGTATAACCGATATGATACGTGTTTGATTTATTTCATAATATAGATTGTATATTATTATTACCCCCACTTGATAAGGTTTATTTTAAAAGTTATTTTTCTATATTTTCCCCATTTAATTAAAAATGTTTTTTAAAGAGTTATTTTTCTATATCTCATACACTTTTTAAAGAGTTATTTTTCTATATTTCATATCCTATAAGATCTTTTTTAATTTTTATTTTTATTTATTTTTTCTCTATATATAATTTATTTTTTTATTCTTCTTTCTTTTTTTAAAATCTCATATGTTATGTGCATTCAAGTAGATTGATGATTTAAATTTGCTTTTATTTACTTGTTTCATGGTTAGCTGATTTTTGTATTTTTAAATTTTTTCCTTATTTATTTGCTATTGATATTTTTGGTGATTTGGCTGTTGTTCTGACATAAATTTAAGAATGGATTAGTTTTTAACTTGTACCTGTAATACATGTAACTTGTGCTATTTGAAGATTTCAGAATCAACCCTAATGATGGTTCATTATATCATTCAAAAAAAAAGAAAAATGATGAAGGAACAGGATGACCCTGGACATTAACAGATACAACTTGTTATCTGAAGAAGAAGCTGAATTGCTGCATCTTAGTTTTTCCTTCACACTTAAGAATGATTTTCAGAAAACAAAATTTGTGCTCATTTTGAGTTAAGAACAAATAAGAATTTCCACTAGTGTGTAAAAAGTTTATTTTTTTACTATTGCCTTTTACAACTACTTACTTGTGTGAACTGGAATGTTCTACATTAACTCAATTTAAGGTAAAGAAGAGAAATGGGCTAAAAACTACACCTGATGTGTGTTCCCAATTGGAATCAGCTGTTTATGAACAAACAAGCACATACATTTCATTAAATAACATTTATGAGAATGAAAATTCTTTGAAGATCAACATATATTCATTGGTAACATTATCAAAAAACCCTCCACATCTACTCAGTTTACAGAAACTCTTACAACAGCCATTAACAATGAACCCAGAGTAGAGTGTCTGAAAATACCATTGCTAAAATATTATCTTTAGTTGTGGCAAATGCATTCGTTGAATCTTTATATAACTCAACTGTGGGTAACGTCTTGTCTTCTTACATTTTTGTAACACATCCTTGCATGCAGCTTAAACATTGTGGATGATTTGAAACCTCTTGAAATGGAAACTGTTCTTCTGGTAAGATAGACATGCGTTTACAGGCCATACTGTAATATTTTGTTTTAGATGTACTCAAAGCTATTGTGTCATATTAAACCTGTACAGGTCTGAATTTTGCTTTCAGCATTCTTGCTTCATTGAACATCATGGCCACGTCTTGCCAGTAGTCATTGATATATCAAAGTTGAGTAGAAATCACATATAAAAGCATCTCTGATGTACTCTCCACTGAGATCTCCTACTGATGCAGTTACTGCTTTAAAATTCAATCCTTGTTTGAATCATTCACAGTTTAGAAATATTCATCTATAGTCTTTTGTGTCTATTGAAAGTGGATGCTGCCAAGCATTGCCACTCCAAAAGTTCATTTGTTGGTTTGACATACTGCAAGTATAAAATGCTGACTGCAATTTCATAGGCAGTGTGAAAATAATGAACCTCTCCCTCCGACCCATTTCAATACTAACTACCCTGTATAAAAATTTATTTAATTGCTAATGATTCAGTTTTGCTGTATAAGGCTTCTTAGCTTTGTATTCAGCATTGTTTATTCATTACAATTTATTCAGCAAAACTTGCAAGTCCAACATTTCAAATTAATAACAGATCAAAGATCAGTGGTGTTTATGTTCAACAATAAAGTAACATGTAAAGTGAAAAATAAGTAAAATATTGCAGTGATGGATGGAACTTGCCGGGTTCAATGTCACATATTGCTCCAGAAAACAAAATGTCATGGTTGAGACACTGTTGAGGGACAGTCAAGCAGGTGCTATCAACCCCGCAAACAGAAAAATTTATGTAGGATAATACGATCGAAGCAAGGATAACAAAAGTGAGGGTTTTAAAATCTAAGCCAAATTTTATTCAACAATTTGGCAAAAGTATGTACAGGTATTTTTTTTTAGTAATCCGATATGAAGTCGGGGAGTGCCAATCGAAAGATTGTCTTGTTTCAGGGCAGCAGACCAGAGGCAGACAAGGGAGTGCTGAGGCAACCTGTTTGTCCTTAGGGTGACGGTCACCAGGGATGCAGCTTGGTAGTATCCAGAAGGACTATCGCATAGGTATGTAGCTAGGCAGTCCTCAGAAGGACTATCGCATAAACATGTGGTCAGGTAGTCCTTAAAAGGACTATCGCATAAGAATGTAGCTTGTTAGCCCTGAAAAGGGCTATTGCATAAGAATGTACCTTGTTAGCCCTGAAAAGGTCTATCGCATAAGAATGTAGCTGTTAGCCCTGAAAAGGGCTATCGCATAAGAATTGGTCTGGGCTGCTGCTGCTGGGTTCGGCAACCAGGACTGGGAGCAGCTGGCTGATTGCTGCTGCTGCTGGGCTTTGGTCAGGTCAGCTGCTGCTGCTGGGCTCAGCCTGGCTGATTGCTGCTGCTGCTGGGCTTTGGTCTGGTCAGCTGCTGCTGCTGGGCTTGGCCTGGCTGATTGCTGCTGCTGGGCTGACTGCTTGTGGTCAGCGGAGGGGGGAGCGTGTCGCTCTGAACCCGGAGCCAAGATATTTGGTGGAAAAAAATCGGCAGTGTTTATGACGGCCGCAGTCAGCATCGTGGCTTAGTTAACAATGTCTTTTGGTTATTGACTAAAAATTACCTTCTACTTTTGAATGTACACATGGGTTTCATTTAGGCCCCATGTGTATATGAATTAGTTTCTGGTCATTATTTTTAGTTGTGTATGTTATGTTTCGTTTTGTTTTTGTATTTTTGTGTTTTGATGTCTGAAAACGCTGAGTCACCGGAACTTAATGGCGTTCGTTCCGTTTTCCGTGGTGACGCATTCAGACGTTTGAGTAGCCGGCAGTAACTTCCGGCCGGGTGCGATAACACTTTCAATAATGTGTTAACCTGCAAAGAAGGATCATTTGAACTACACAAAGATCTATGTCACCCAGGCGTAACAAAAATGCTACATTTGACTTGAATTAGAAACTTGCCTGGAAGATGTAAAAGAAAGTATAAAGAAATGTGCTAAAGTAAAATCAAAATTTTATAGACCCAAAACAGGAATGGTAGTAAAAGCCATGCAACTGTATGAGAGGTTTGCCCTAGATTTAAAGTGACCACTCTCATCTAAAAATAAAACAAATATTTATTAACCATAATAGATGAATACTTGTACTTCCGATTTGGTATTCCCTGTCCTCGTATAACTGCAAAAACCACAATCCAGGCTCTCTGTTACCTCTTCTCCATCTTTAGGTTACCCGCCTATGTTCAGTTAGACCGAGGGACCACCTTTATTATTATAGGCAGTTTCTACATGAACAAGTAATAGCTACTAGTAGGTCAACCCCATAACCTGCAAAGTAACTGTCAATGTGAAAGATATAACAGCATGAGTTGAAAAACCTAATATTGACATACCATGAGATCAGTACTATGTTTGGCAGCAAACATCACTCCACATGAAAGATTCATTTTGTTTCCAAGAAGATGCTCCACAGACACTTCATTGCCATTGTAGCTGTCCCAACTAGGGACAGTGCTATTAAAATGCCATGTACACCAGAATAAACAAGAATCACTAATAGACAGAGTAGTTCTGATAGAAGCTATTCCTCAGTATACCTTGATACACCATGCTGACAGAAGGCAAGATACGTTCTCCCTAAGAGACCTCACTCCAGCAGGAGGTAAACTAGAATCCTCCCAACAGCCCAGGATGCCAACCCCTGACACTAACTGACAACTCCAGGGACTACTTTCAATCTCCTAGTCAAAGATTCTTGTGGTATGATTTGAGTACAGAAAAGCAATCAATGCTACAATAACAGGTCTATCCTACCACTGAAAATACCAACACTGAGGGTGAACTAAACTACCAGTGAAGAAGGCTGAAATGTAACAAAGTGGGGCACTGAATCTCAGAAAAATAACAGGTCTCCTCTGAATCAAAGTAAGAAAACTCAGAAGATAATGACAACATCGAACCATCACAAAGACCAAAAAGGTATAGAGGATTTTCTTCCATACACATAAAGCAAAAACCAGGGGAGAATGTCATAATAATGAACCTATACCATCCTAGCCATTTCAATACTAACCACCCTGTATAAAATACCGTTTAATTACTAAAGATTCAGTTTTTCTGAATAAATCTTCTTGGTTTATATTACATGTTTATTCATTGCAAGCAGTATACTCAAATATGCTGAAAGTTTTAGGAACGTAAAACCTGTATAAGTTATTGACTAGTAAAGAAGAAAGTAAAATTTGAAAGATGTGATAAAATGTTTCCATTTTTGTATAGTAGCTGGGGAGTTAGGATCACAATGAAATTTCCTTAGCTTCAGTAAATTTTCCAAGCTAGATTTCTTGTCCCCATCAAATATATATTATCAATGTTTTAATTTTAGTTTCCTCATGAAGATTAATGTGTGGGAATACTTGAAAATAAAGAATTCCATGTTATCATTTCACTCCTCTTGAACATGTTCATAGGAAGTTGCCTTCTTTATGTATTACCACATTTAATAATTCTTAATGGAGAGTGGTTATCAGTTAATTGTTAGATATGCAGTGTGGATGGAAGAATATATTTTTGGTAAGGATTGAAGTAGTTTGCTAAAATATTGTTTACATTTGGCAGGCGAGGCAGTGTGAAGGACTGGTTGATTGTTATGGAAATAAATTTCAAATGTTGTATTTCTGAAAGGATGTATGACAATTTATATTTTGCTGTATATAAGATTACATTTGTTTGTTTTTTTACTTATCTGCAGCAATATGTATCCATGAAGAAGAAATTACGTATGAGAACCTTGACAATGCTGATGTGAAGATTGACCCAACAACAAATCTTGATGGAATTAGAAACATAGTTGTTGGCGATAAACTTTTCAAGTTTTCCAAACTGGATCAAACTCCAACTCTAAATGTGACTTTCATGGACCCCAAACGTCCACTTCGCATGCAGCTTGTGAACGCCACAAATGTAGCTCATTATAATATAACTCTTATTTATACAAATGGTAGTATTGATGTGTTTACGGTAAGTAAATTGCTTTTCACATGAAATCTAACTTGTTCTTTGGTATTGTATACTTATTTAAATTTGAATGATATCTTGCAAATTAAAATATATCCTGAATTATTAGTAGAATAATAATGGTATATGAGAATATTACTTAGTGTACAATAATGGGCATATTATCTATTTCAAAATGCAGATGTTTTTTATTAAAATATAGGAAAGCATGACCAATAATATCTATGGAATAAAGAGTGTTATCTAATTTACTGATATACCTGATATTATTGTTGTTTTTAGGCAATGACCCCATTCACTGGTCAACACCAAATTTATTGTCTAAATATTTTTAGCTGATTTAGGTCAATTTTGATGTGCTGAATCCAAAAATTACATTGGTTTTGCTCAATTAGGTCAACTTTTTGAGTTATGGCTACATGCTGTTTCTCAGGTTTTTCTTTATGTTGTCATGTCCATTAAGATATCTAAATATGCAACATATTTCACACAATAAAACTAATTATTATGTTAATTATACATTTATCAATTTTAACCCATCAGAAGAATTTTCAGCCTAATATAGCTTCATAAATATTAAAACACACTTCAAAATATTTATAAACTAATAACAAGCAAGAAAGTGTTTACATCTCAAAACATCAATTATACTGTACAATACAAAACCATAGAATATTAATCAGAAAACTTGTTTTATTAGTCATCATAATTTATGTCTACTGCCAAAATATTGCACAGATGTAGTAGTAAGCATACCACGTCACTTTTTAGGGCTAATTAGAAATTTTGTTTTTTTAAAAAAAACTTTTCACCCCAAGCCAGGTAGGAGTGTCACTTGCATGCAAGGGGTTACAGAGAGTGAGAGCAAGGGTAAAGAGACATGAAAGAGGAAAGGATGAAGAGAAGGATGGGGAATAGATCAAGGCATCAAGAGATGTTGATTGACATTGCATTTGAATAGTTGGAGATTATAGCTATCAGGGAAGTAAGTGAGAGGAAGAGAGTTCCACAGATGGGACATGTGAGACATGAAGCTATTGGAGTAGAAGAGATGGCTACATTTAACCATTTTGACAGTGAAAGGGTGGGACTGAGATGCCAACCTAGTGGCACATTTAAATTCATGCAGTTTGGAAACTAGTGAAAATAGCTCGTCAAAGTAGTTACTGTGAGAGTATTTGTAGAAAAAGGGTGGCGACTGTAAATGAGATGCCAGATCAGGGCTAATCACATTGCATATCTGTCTTTGGATTTTGTCGAGGACCCTAATTTGAAAAGCAGGGGCTCCAGACCATATATCACAGCAATATGTGAATGGTTGATTTATAGATTTGAAGAATGGACTTGGGTGAGAAAAACTTTCTGGCGTGACATAGAGAACCAATTTTCCTTGCGGTAGATGAAGCTATTGATTCAATGTAATTGTTCCATCTCAGGTCAGCAGACAGTTTGAGATGAAGACGTTGCAAAGAGGTGCTCTCATGGAGTTGAGCATCAGACATTCTAATGGGAGGCAGGGAGGGTTGTCTATGGTGGGTAATAGAGAGCAGTTTCATTTTTGAGGCATTAAAGTTAACCAGCCATTTCCTGTCCCAGTCAACAACTGATTGGAGGTGCTTTTCAAGACCAACTGCCAGGTTAGTTTTGTCAGCGATACCATATTTGCTATTGAGGCAGGAGTAAATATTGGTGTCATCTGCATAGATGTCTACTTGGGAACTGATGACATCAGGAAGATCGTTAATGAAGTTAAGGAACAGTGTAAGACTCAGGATAGAGCCTTATGGAACATCTGTGTTTGTGAGAAAAGAACTGGAGGAGAATCTGTTAAAGATGACCTTCATTATACAGTTTGACAGGAATGATTGCATTAAGTCAAATAATCATCCAGAAATACTGTATCCCTGAAGCTTACGAAGGAGGCCGGCATGCCAAATTCTTTCAAACACTTTAGAGATATCTAAAGCCACGGCACATGCATCTCCATTATTGTGAAGTGCTTGGTAAACAAATTCAGCTATGGCCGTGAGTACATCAGCTGTAGACCAGGCAAAGTGGAAACCATATTGCTTGTCAGAGAGCAAATCATGGGATATAAGGTGCTTAACCACTCTGGTGTTGATTAAAACTTCAAAGATTTTGCTGGAGAGTGGTAGGAGACTGATAGGACGGTAGTTAGATGGGTCAGAAGGGTTACCAGAGTTCTTAAAGACAGGTACAATAAATGAAGACTTCCAACAGGATGGAAAGAAGGAGTCGTTGAGGCAGTAGTTGTATAGTTTGGAGAGGACAGGAGCCAGTTCAGGAGAACATTTCTTCAGGACAGTGGCTGGTATTCTGTCCCCACCACTAGCCTTATGGAGGTCTAATTTAGGGATGATGCCCAATACCAACGATGGGGTTATGTGCAACTTGCTCAGCAGAGCCTGAGTTCTAGTGGGGAAATCGGGTGTGGGTAAACTGGACGAGTTGAGTGTTGAATTGAATGAGAATTTATGAGGAAAGCACTCAGCCTCATCAGCTGAGGAAATCAGGGCCTCAAATTGGTTGAACAAAGGAGGTATTGTGAGTTTGCTGTTGTTTAGTATACTCTTGCAGAGACGACAATAATCTTTGGATCCGAATTTGTGAAATGCAATACGTTGTTTCATTCTATCAGCAAATAGTGACTTTGCTTCATTGAGGACACTTTTGTACTCATTATGGGCTGATACAAAGAAACGTGTGTGTGCAATCTGACATGTTACTACAGTACAGGCAGAAGAAGTGATTCCTATGGGCAATTGCAGCTGAGCAAGCAGCAGAGAACCAAGGGGATGAGTGTGATTTAACCTTATATTTCCTTGCAGGGATGAAAGCCTTAATTCCAGTTTTTACCCAGGAGGAGACTTCAGAAGTGCAGGAATAACAGTATAAAAATCAGAATGTTTGATCTCAGCTAAGAGCCATGTCACACTAACTGCTGATATTAAATATCTCATCACACACTATCAAGAAATGACTTTGCAGCTTGATGACCAGGATCAACCTTGGTATGTAACATATGTACTGATTATCTGCATTGGTGAACCAAGGGCAAGAAGAGTTGACTGAAATTTGGAGGGAGCCAACAAACCATAGCATTGACTGCTGTTTCTGTGTTAGTGACGTGACTGGGATCAATAGAAAGAACTGGAGCTGGCTCAAGTATGCTGATTTTCAGTCAGCACGTCGTCCTGTACCTCATTGTGATGAAATGCCAATACCTGTCTTTGGAGAACTTCCAGACATTAGTGAAAAAGATTTCTCAAGTGGTCAAGAAGAAGAAGAAGAAGAAAAAGAAGTGTTTTTTGACAATGATGCTCCACATCCTTTTTCCCAAAAGGAACTAAATGATCTCATTCACAATCTCAGCTAGTAAAAGTCCTCTGCTAAACTGTTGGCACCTAGATTGAAGGGAAAAAAAACTCCTCTCTGACATTGCTCACATCACCATCTACCTGCAACAGGCATCAAGAGTAACTCCATTTTTTTTTAAAACAATTTTTTTTCTCTTAAAAACTTATTTTGCTTGAGAAATATTAACAAAATTCAACCAATAATGTCACAAAAATGTAATCAGTTTAGTCATAAGATCGGATTTTTAAAAACTCAACATGTCTGTAATGAAAATTTATTATATAATATTGATTTCAAGAAGTTATTGCCTATTGTTAACATTTTGTGTGGCTTTCTCTTTCTTCAATGTTCCTGGGTTGAGATGCATACAAATACTTCACCATCATTCCATCTAGTTAGGTTACCACAACTCAAGATCACACAGATTCTTCTCATGAATTCTATTCATTAGTTTTGTCAACCTTTTGATCCACTGAAAATTTGGCCACTGACTTAAATTCTTATATATATATATATTATTATATATATACATAGAAACATTATACATCTTGAGATAACAATCAGTGCATCAATTTGGGTACTTATAAAATTTACATTTACTTAAAATTGTTATGAACAAAAACATGACCTGATTGAGAGAAACGGATCTCATTTTCGGATTCAGCAGTGACAAATTCTCCTAAATCATTCAGAGAAATACAGACAACTTAAAAAAATGTTTTTTTGTTGCCTAGTGTTATTATGGATTCTGCCTCAATTATATTAAATAAGTTTGAATAAATTTTAGTTATGCTTTGGTTTAATTATAGAATGTCATGCCAAATACCCCAATGATGTTACCACAATATAACGAATTGAAAAACCTCATAATTACTATTAAGAAAGAAGATCCAAATAAAAGTGTAGAAACAGAACTGAGTGTGGAGCTTTGTAGTAAAATCAGTAAGTATATTTCTTGTGATATTCAAAATTTGCTTCCTTCAAGTATTTAGAAATTGATATTTATAGGTAAAAATTGATTTCAAATAAATTGATCTATCTATATTATTTACCAGGTACAAGTATTCCAACAACAGTACCAACAACAATTGCAACAACAGTGCCTACAACTGTTCCAACCACTATACCAACAACAATTCCAACCACAACTGGTTAATATTCTTATTTTTCCTATGATATATATCATTAATTTTATTATATGTATTTAGCTTTTGTTACATTTATAGTGATGACTTAATCTTCCTTATTATTGTTAAAGAAAATACTTTTATTCTCTTTTACTCCAACAATTTTATTTATGCATGGTTTTTAAATTAATCTTTTATATTCTATGTGATCTATAGCTCATCCTCTATGATGTCAACATTTACATGTTGTTCAGTCATGATGTCTTTTGTTACATACTTAAATTGAAGTAAATGTTTGGTTTTATTTTGAATATTAATGAAGATACCTTGTAATGTCTTTCTTCTTCATTCTTGACATTCAGTTCATCATTGAAACTCATTTTCTCATTGAAAAATTATGTAATAATTTTATATAATATAAATATCCTTTTCATATTTTATTCAGCATTTAATTTTTGAATAGATTTCAGTAGAATGAATTGAGAGCATTGATACATTAAGCTGGCGCTCTTTCACTCTCACTCTTTCTTTGTCTCTGTCTCTGTCTTCCTGAATGTATGTATTTTCCCTTAATAAAAAAAAATTGTTTTTTAGTTTCATGTTTTCCACTGACATGAAGTGGAATGATTATACTGTATCAGTTGCTCAGTCTACTGTTGGAAAAATTGCTTCACTGTGTTGTGCCAAACAATTTTTCTCAGCAAAATCCATCTTGCATGTTTATAAATCCAGCATTTGTCCCTGCATTGAATATTTTTGCACTGACCGGTCTAGTGCTCCTGCTATATATCTAGTTCCTTGACAAAATCCAAAGAAAGATCTGTTATCTCGACTTTCCTACCACTGTTCCTTCGGTCTTTTCTATAAATAATTTAATTTCCTCCTTGGTACCTCGACTGTGTGAATTTAAGTGTGTTATTAGATTGGCAACTAGGTCTCATCATTTTATTATTGAAATAGCCAAATGTAACTGTAAGTTCTATTTTAATAGTTTCTTTTTTTGTACTTCATGCCTGTGAGAATCTCATTAGGTTTCATGTTCTTGCCTTCTATATTCTTCAAAAATTTAAATGTACAGTGTATCACTATCTTATGTCTTCCTGTTCTTTTATTATCCTTTCTACCCACTAATATCTTCTCAATCTCTTTCACTTCCATTAACCGCTTACATCTTATTTCATTATTGCCTTGCCTGGGATAAAATGATTTCAAACAAAAGTTGATTTAATCTTCCATAACCATAAATAATCTGTATTTTGAATTTCATCTTTATCATGTAGGTCTACCTGTGTCAATAAGCTGAAACTGATGAATAGCTGATGTTGCTTTAATGATGATTCTTCACTTTTCATGAACCTTTTATGCACTTCGATGTGGTGTAATAGTTAGCCAGCCTGTCCTGCTAGAACAGTTATGACTGAGTTGTGCTGTGCCCCCCATAATTTTGGTCTTTTGTGCCACTCTTCATGAACCTTTTTATATTCAAGTGTTATGATGATGTATAAATGATCCTTAGGGAAGAGATGTCAGAAATTATTAGCAAGATATCCAGAAATGTTTGATCATTATTTGTTCTACATTTGCCAGGTGGTTGAAGGATTGTTTTGATTGTCATCAAAATATCTTGGAAATTTTATTGTACACTTTTTAATGCTTTAAAAATACTTCCATTTTGTTATGTATAAGCTGAGAATTATTATATCTTTTATTTATCTACAGTGACATGTATCCAGGAAGAAAAAATTACCAATGAGAACCTTAACAATAGTAATGTACAGATTGTTTCTTCAACAAATCTTGATGGAATTACAAACATAATTGTTGGCAATGATGTCTTCAAGTTTAGCAAAAATGACAATCAACCATCCCTAAATGTGACTTTCAATGACTTCCCAGTGCCACATAAGATACAAATTGTAAATTCAAAAAATGTAGCTCATTATAATATAACTGTTACTTATGTGAATCATCTATCTGAAGTGTTTGCTGTAAGTAAACTAATTTTGTATAAAATATTGCTACTTTATCATTGTGTCTTTAAATGCATTTGAGTGTAATTTTAAAACCTACATTAATTGAAATTGTGTCTCTTACACATCATGACATGTAATTATTGCAAAAGTTTTACATGAAAAAAATGACAATGTATGTCCAATCAATCATATTAGATAGATAATAGTATATTTGCTATTTTTCATTTTTTTAAATTTAAATTATATATAATAATTATTATATTTTTATGAGCATTTAATACATTGTTTTTTCTGAACAACTTGTTAATTGATGTGAATAATTTGTACTGTATTTATATTTTAATGTTATTTTGTTTCCCTTACTTTTTTAGCTATTGATCCAGTATAGTCAATGTCTTCCTCTATTATTTATCTTCCAAACATACTTAAAAAAATGTTCTTATATATATGTGATGATAATTTTGTACTTTTATTCTTTTTTTATTTATTGATTGCTTTCTATTATTTATCATTTAAACAGAAATTGTTATAATAGTAAAAACAATAAATGGTACATTTGATTACAAATCATTTACTTCATCCAGTGTAAAATATACAGTAGCGAGCATAAAGATCAGAACGATGTTCAGAAAAGGTCTAAATGTGAAATAACATTTTATTTTGAAGTTTCATAGAACATTTTATCATAGAAAAATAAGGATATAAAGGTAAATTATATAATTGCAAAATATAAAGCTCAATAAACTTATTTTGATAAAGTCATAAGAATAATTGTATAACATTCGAAAAAAAATAGATGATCAAAAACATCAGAACGATTTAATAAATCCATAAAATTTAATAATTATTTTGCATTATCAAAAATTTTTTAGGGTAAGAATATAAAATCGGGCATTTTACTAAATTACACCGGCTCTTCATTGGCTCTTGCATTGTAAACATGGCGAAAAAATCTGTGACGTCATTGGAACTTAGAAAACTGATAGTCAAGTTATGTAATGAAGATAAAACTCTCGATTGGGGATATTTTAAAGACTATGGGGAAATCTAAAAGTGTTATTCATAGTATTTTAAGAAAACTTGAGGAAACTGGGTCATGTGAAGCCAAGAAACCACCTGGCAAGCCTAGGAAAGCTACTGCAAGAGAAGACAGATGGATTGGTAATGAATCAAAAAAGGATCAGTTTGCAACAGCAACCACTATCTCTAAAAGAGCTAATACTAACCTTGGCATTAAAATATCAAGGCACACTATTTCCCGAAGACTTAATGAAATAAATTTGAACAGTCAAGTAGCCTCTACGAAGCTTTACATTTCTAAAAAGAACCAAATGAGCTGACTGAAATTTGCCACTGAACATGTCATATGGACAGAAGAACAGTGGGATTGTGTTCATTTCAGTGATGAGTCAAAGTTTAACCTGTTCGATTGTGACGGGAGAAGGTTCGTTCAAAGCAGTCCTAAGGAACGATATTCACCTCAGTGCACTAAAAGCAGTGTTAAATTTGGAGGAGGAAGTGTGATGGTGTTTGGAATGATTTTAGCTGTGGTACGGGACCTCTTGTTAGGCTACACAGTAAAATTAATGCAACTGCATACAAAGAAATATTGAAGAAACATGTACTTAATTTGAGAACTGCAATTAATCAACCAGCTGTATTTATGCAAGATAATGCGCTGTGTCACACAGCGAAGTCTGTTAAGAGATTTCTTTCTGAGGAGGATTTTACTGTTATGGCGTGGCCTGCTCAAAGCCCAGACCTGAATCCTATTGAGAATGTTTGGAAATTATTAAATGAAAAAGCTAAGGAAAAGATTCCAGCAAACGTCAAAGAACTATGGACTAATTTGAAAGGAGAATGG
Source organism: Acanthosepion esculentum (assembly GCA_964036315.1). Classification (NCBI taxonomy): domain Eukaryota; kingdom Metazoa; phylum Mollusca; class Cephalopoda; order Sepiida; family Sepiidae; genus Acanthosepion; species Acanthosepion esculentum. The sequence continues at coordinate 43,907,096 of OZ038490.1, forward strand.
AAGAAAATATTCAGTATTTACATTAGTCGGACTAATGTCCTCATCTTTGTCGCCATTTTTGTCACAACGTTTCGGCCGTTGTACACTCCGGCCTTCTTCAGGTGGTTGGAATTTTGAACCGAACCCTTTATTTCGATCACTGGGGTAGACTGTTCTAGTTCCACGAGCCATGTTTGATGGATGTCAGTTATCAGTTATCTCCTGCTAATTTTCCCTCTGAAAGTTCTCCACTGCCTGAACCGGGTATTGAACTCACACTCTTTGGGACTGTCACTGGATCTAACCAACGCCTTTATCCACTGTACCATGTGTCCTCAAGGACACATGGTACAGTGGATAAAGGCTGACATCCATCAAACATGGCTCGTGGAACTAGAACAGTCTACCCCAGTGATCGAAATAAAGGGTTCGGTTCGAAATTCCAACCACCTGAAGAAGGCCGGAGTGTACAACGGCCGAAACATTGTGACAAAAATGGCGACAAAGATGAGGACAATAGTCCGACTAATGTACATACTGTACATAATACCTCATCTCAGAAATATAGACAGACTCTGAAGAAAATATTCGTTAATGAATACAAGACATTAATTTGCTCATGTAGCAAAAGATGTCAAGCTGTTATTGCAAGTAAAAGTCTACACATCGAGTACTAATGAATTATGAACGTTATTTTCATTTGGATATGATGTATCCATTATAATAGCATGATTTTGTTAATCGTTCTGATGTTTTTGATCATCTATTTTTTTCGAATGTTATATAATTATTCTTATAACTTTATCAAAATAAGTTTATTGATCTTTATATTTTGCAATTATATAATTTACCTTTATATCCTTATTTTTACTTCCTAAAATGTTCTTTGAAGCTTTAAAATAAAAAGTTATTTCATATTTAGACTTTTTCTGAACATCGTTCTGATCTTTACGCTTGCTACTGTATATGTGTGTTTATGTGTTTGTGTATGTAAAGAAGGTTTTAGAATTTCAACTTTTATTTCTTTTCACTTATTTTATAGGCAATTTTCCCCGTATTATTTATCATTCAATTAGTTTTGACAACAGCAATAATAAAAATGGTTTTATATAGTGTTGTGTTCTAGTTTGTAAAGTAGTAGAAATTGTTCTCCCATGCCAAGTGACAACTGACTTATTAGCAGTCGTTTGACTTTATGCAAAAGAGGGTTTCTTCATTTTACCTATCTCATCTCCCTTACTGAAACCTTTGTTGATTTTTGACTTCATCTGTCTATAGTAGGAGATCCTATATCTCTCACTTGAGCTTTTGTTTGCTCCCAAGAAACTTTGTCCTCTCTGCAATAACCAGCATTTTTTTGCTGCAATTTTTTTATAATATCTGAATGTTTTGAAAATGTTAAATCCTTTTTCATACACCATGATGGAGATGTTTCTAATGGCCTCACAAGCTGCTGAAACCAAAACAAGATCTATAATTTCTTTCTCCCCTCCTACAAAATCCACTCTGTTCTAAAGCTGTTAGAGATCCTATCAGTGATGCCATGTTGTGTTGTCTTTCAGTCTGTAACGTAGTAGTAATAGTTCTTCTGCGCCAACTGACAATTGACTTATTTGTTGTCATTTGACTTTATGCAAAATAGGGTAAGTCCATGCATATCTCAGTACATATATATTTGACAATAATCTCATACTATTTATTAGATATATAGTTATTCTTTTCATATTTATTGATTTCTATTACTCATCATTTAAACAGAAATTGTGATAATAATAAGTGATCCATTTGATAACATAGTCTTTATTCCAATGTCCAATGTAAAGTATATGTATGAGTGCTCATGTGTATGTATTTAAACTTTAAAATTTTATTAATTTTAACTAGATTAAGGGATCTAATTTTATGTTTGGCTTCAACTCAGAGGATAACCGTAAGAGGGTTTTTAATAATTTAGTAATTTCCCCTTGGCCTGGAATATTGTGTCTCGATAAAAGTGCCGAGCCTCTTGTGCTGTTAATAGAAGTAGATAGCTTCACCTATTATCCAGCCTGTACTCCTTCCATGTTTATTGAACAGGTGTAGAGGTTCATCCCTTGATTCCTCTTTAGGGTATGCTTAACAAGTTCTTTCTTCCATAGCCATAATGATTTAACTGACTAAAATTTTTGATGAACTAACTGATCAGTGGCTGCAATTTTTAATTATGAGGGTACCAAGTTGATAGTTTTCTGGTTGCTGCTTGACTGGTAGTAAGGAACCCAAACTCTTTGGTAGCACTTGAAAAGGCTGCTTGGATCAACAGTCTCTTGATAATGGGGTATTTATAAAGCCATGTTATGCATAGTGTTCCTGAATGTATTTCTGGTGGGCAACCCTTACATCACATTATGCTTCAATTTTAGCCACCCTGTATTGCCATCAACGATAGATAATTTAATAAAGATGTTAATTATTTTGGCCTTCTTAAAATAAAATATTTCTTGTGGCAGACAAAATGAAAAGAAATATGTGCAAACCAGTAAAAAAAATCGACTACCCCATTCAAACCTTGCTTCTGCAATATTTGTGGCATTTGTTCCAATTTCTGTAGTGTAGAATTTTTCTCATTAAATGTTCTTAAGATATCTTCACATTTTGCAAAACTAATTTAAATTCTTCTATCACTACTAATGAATTCTCTGTTCCAGCCTACATTCATCTTTTTCAAAAAGATACTTATGCATGGCCTTGATGTTTATATTTAGGAAAATCTCCCAATTGTCACTTGAGTCTCCAGATGAGTCTTTCACGTGCTTTTGGCTTTATTGCTCTCCTTCTTTGCAGGACTGTAATATATTAAACAAAATTTCTGATAAAAGACTCATTCTCTCTTTTTACATGCATTTGTGAACATTTTTGTGTTTGGTGATGTTATGTTGTATATTTCTCTCTGTTTAGCATCAATCGTAGCACAGTTCTCCACATTACGTTTAGTAAACGGGTTCACTGATGATTGCCCTTTGTTCACTCTCTGCTCTCTATTTATGTTGTCATTCTCATTTGCATATGATACTACAGGTGATTTTAATGCTCATCACATCAAGTGGTTTAATCATTCTAATATTCCTGATCTTGATTTTAATATTCAGGCATTCACTTTTTCCAGTACTCAATCTCTCAGTCAAATAGTAGATTTCCCTATTTGTTTCCCTAATAAATCTGATGAACATTCTTTATTTGACTTGTTCCTTACCTCCTCTTCTAGCTCTTGTCAGATATCACAACTCTGTTCACTTGGCAATTTGGCTCATGCTGTATTATCTGTTGATATTTCTTTTGATCTATACATATATAAAAGGCAGAATGTGTGTTTTTATGTGTTCATTTATATGTTTGATCAGATCTCCTACATTTTTCAACCAATTTCAACCAAATTTGACATAGTTACAGCTAATGGTCCTGCGGAGGATTTGACAGCGCCAAAAACTGATTTAAAATCAATATTTAAATCAACATTGTTGATTTTTCATTTTTGATTGGACACACACGTGTGTAATTATGTGTGTTCACTGCTCACAAACAGATATGGACACTTTACATGTCAGAATTAATAGCGGTAGCATAATTAGAAAAAAGTTGGATGTAAGTGCTTTTATGGGAATAAGAAAAGACAAGAATGGCCATATTTTGGTTTTGGATGCAAAAGTTATTACCATGAAGGATTTCTGTCGCAGCTGAACTTTGCACTCCAAAAGCCAATAGGATTAGTGTTATTAGTCATGCATGGCTCATGCAATGCGTAATGCTTGCTGCTGATTGGCCAGTTCATGCCTCGAGGTCATGTGAGATCATGTGTAAAAGGGTGGGGGTGTCACATGTGCGCACATCAAGCATCTCAAATGGGGTAGAGGTTTCAGGTAGCCTACTTTTATTTCAGGATTTAACTCTCATACCATGGTTTTTAGAAATGATCTTACAATGTTTCAATGCAGGCATTACTTTCCATGTTTTCTGTATTTGCACAGTAAAGTAAACGTCAAGGCCATTTTAAAAGGGATTTACAGAGCTACATGTCAAATTTTACCAGAAAAATCAGTAAAAACAAGGTGAAACTGATGCTTTTTTTGGGTTTGTAGCCCATTTAGCCTACTAAAGCATAGAATGGAATTCAGTGAGCAATCACTAACACATTTTATGCCACTTCCCACCACTACTTTTAAGCCAAATGTACAGAATCGGCTCCCCCCAATTGTCTAATTTGTTCAATTTTTCACATTTGATTGCATTTTTTCATTCAAAGGGACACTGTGGAACTGTTATGTCTTTTCATGCCATTTACATGTAGCAAAAGGCACCTACTCACTATAATTTTACTACTGCGCATCACTGCCCAAAAAAGTTCTCGCACATTTTCATCTAAATTTGTGCTACTTAAATGCCTTCATCATCCATCAGTAACAAAATTAACATTGCTTCAAATTTTGGTTGTAAGAAGTGTAAAAATGCTTGTATTTTCAACTTTTGATCAATAAAACTACCTCATATCTCCTGGTGGCTCAAAATTTTCAAAGAAAAATGAAGCTTGAAAATCCCATTTTCTGACTGGCTGACTTTGAGAGATTGCGCTACATCGGTGATGATGTAAATCAAAAAGGCACTGCCTATTTTGGGATAAGGAACTACATAGCTTTCATATTTATCAATAAAAAACCTGATACAATAAAATCGCCAGTTTACTATTTTGAAATGTCATCTGCCACTGTTCACTGCATTGACTAACTCAGCTGGAGGTTAATCAATCACGTCAATTGTTCAAGGTTGCTGTGAGCTCATTGGCACAGTTGCAAGCGTTTAACCTTGGGCCTATCCAGTCATATGTGCGAACAGTTCTCTTATACACATGTGTGCACGTGCGTACATACGTCACCTTAGTATGTGCTCTCAAGGTCAACCGACCAACCCCCTCTTTATACCATAATTCACACACGTGTTCTCACTTCTGCGATTACTGTCCCACACTTGGCTCACTTCATTCAAGTTGTTGATTCCGTATCCTAACTGTTTTTTTTACTTCTTAGTTATAACTACATCTGTTTCCACATTTATTGAATTTACTTCCCAAATTATCTACTACCATTTTAGCTTTAGCTGAGTTTTTTAAACTTCACTTTTTTGTCTTCAATCTCCTTTTGATACAGTTACATACATTTTGGGGATCCCTCTAACCTGCCTACGTTTAGACTACATGTATTTTTTGCACTCAAAAAACCTTTATTACTTTGCCTTTTTAAAATTGGTTAAAATGTCACCTAAGAGAAGAAAACTTTTGCTGCCCGCGTCTCCATGGAAAGTACCACTGAACGGATTGAAAGGCTGGCATCAGTAGCATCAGTTATGTCATCACAACATGCTAGACTTTCAACTGAAGAGCGTTTAGTACAGAATTCACAAGACACAATACGTGTTCCTAGGGCCAGGGCTTCTGAGTCTCCAACACAGACAATCCTTCTACGTTTAAGGAATGTCAGTGCTACAGCATGTTCTAGAGTTTTAGAAAGCCCTGAAGAAACCACTTCGCGTCATCTAGGAATGCTAGGGCTGCAGCATTTTCCAGGGTTTCGGAACAACCTCAACAAACCACTATTTGTCGTTTAAGAAATGCCAGCGCTACTGCGTCTGCCAGAGCTTTAAAAAGGCCTGTGCAGACCGCTAATCGTCAGTTGAGGAATTCCAGATCTACTATGTCTGCTGAGCTTCAGAAAGCCCTGGGGTATGGTGAGCACAGATCAACAAAAATGGCCAAATCGCAAGGACAGATACTCAGCGTCGCGGGTCTGCATTTAGGTGAACAGTGTTTCGCCCATGGACAGCTTTACGTAGGCTGCTCCCGAGTCAGGAGTAAGGATAACGTTTACATTTACTCTCCAACAAAGCTAAAAATATTACCTACACAGAAGTTCTATAGCCCATGGTCGGTCACGTTTAAATGCAATGTACACATCTTTATGTCAGCTGCATTGTAGGTTCCTTCATTTTTGAACCCGGTTTATTTAAAGGTCGTTGTAGTATCCACTTGCCATTACTAAGACATTTCAATAAAAGTTGTCTTGCTCACCAGATTCTCCCTTATCACTTAAACCCCACCATAGCTGCATTCACACTTACATGTTGACTATGTAACCATATTCAGTTGCAACACAAAACCGATACGTGGGAAGGTGGATTCATTTAATTGTCAGAGAAGTCGAGTGCATACATGAAATTCAGGCCTCAGCACCTTTGGTATGTTTCTCCCCTTACCATAAGGGCTGCTTTAGGTAACACTACATGCACTTCATGCTTGCCTCAACTGGCTATTAAAAACTACAAAAATGTTTGTGCCACTTACAAGTACTCGCCCCGGCACCTTACCATACTTCTGTTATGTGGTTTGGTTTGTGGTAGTGGCAGCGCCAGCTTTTGGGAAAAAGATGCGTCTACCTTTCACGCTATTGCATTTTACTATGTTGCAACTGACACAGGGCTTGATGTAATGTCTTACACTCAGAGATAATAAAACCCTGCAATTGGAATACAAAGCCATCTGCCACAACTCACCAAAAACTTCCTAAGGCCCATGTTCGTATTGAACTTGACAACTTTTAATTGGAGGTGTCTTAGTAATGGCAAATGGCTGATGCTACCATTGGCTGTCCATTGCTTCCTTTTAAGCATTACAATTTTTTTTTCCATTGTGTTGATGAATACCGACAACTTATGTACATTACGTTTTTTACGTGGGTGGCCATCAGTCCTACTAGACTTCATCCTTACATGTGTGTACAAAATGAGTATGGCAGTTATGACCTTCCATTCAGAGGAAGGTTACTCCCGGGCAATGCCAGGCTTTACACTAGTTATCTATTAAAAAATAACTTTTATTCACAAGACTTCTTTCTGCTACAAGATTCCATGATTTTATTCAAGACACCTCTTGGATTGATGTTCTTAACCTTCCTATTGAGAATTGTGCCACAGATGTTTCTTATTGGGTTAGAGCCAGTGTTGATGCTTTTGTACCTTCCTTGTAAATACCACATGAAAACAATCTTCTCCTTAGTTCAAACTGGTCTGTTCAGCCACTATAGCCCACAGGAGTTATTTTTTCCAGGTGTACCAAAAATGATAATTTGGATCTCAATAGATACCCACTTTTGTCTGCTTGCAACAATTGTAAACATATCATCAAAGATACTATGTCTTCATTTGCTGATAGAATGAGGCAAGTTTGATTCTTGTGACAAATGACAGTTTTTAATTTTGTAATAGTGTGTTAAATAAGATTAAGTTTTCTATTCCTCCTCTCTTCACTCAATTTGAAGTGTTGCCATCTTCTGCTGATGAAACAGAATGTTTTGCTTGTAAATTCTACTTAAAATCTACTCTTGACTCATCTGTAGTACCTTTGCCTGACTTTCCATATAGAACTGAATCTTTATTAAGTGATATCCATATAACTCTGTCCATGGTTTCTACTATCATCTCTGAACTGGATCCCCACAAAGCATGCAAACTTGATGGTATCCCTGCAATTGTCCTTAAGAATTGCTCCTGAACTGGCCCCTGTTCTCTCTAAACTTTACAATAAGTGCCTTGCAGCTTCTTGCTTTCCTAATTGTTGAAAATGCTGTTGTGTAGTTCCAGTTGTTAAGAACTCAGGTGAATCGACTGATCCATCTATCAGCCTATTAGCCATCTACCACTTTTTACAGACTCTAATTAATTCTGAATTTGTTAAGCATCTTGCCTCATAGGATTTTCTTTCAGATAAGTAATATGGCTTTTGCTTCTCTAGGTCAACTGCTGATGTATCAGGTCATCCCATAAGTTCTGTCCGAATTTTGAATTTTGAAACAAGTAACCAAATGTTATATTTAATTACAGATTCAATCAACAATGTATTTTCCCTGATTATCTATGACTCCCTTCCATCTATTAACAAGCTTACTAATTCCATTACTGTAAAATTCTTTTGGCTTTGATTCGAATAACTCACAAATGTCAGTTTTAACCTCTTCCTGTGTTACAAAAGCTGTTTCTTCCAAATGATTCTGTAAGCTACAAAACAAATGGTAGTCTGAAGGAGCAAGGTCAGGAGAATAAGGTGGATGAGGAATTTTTTCCCAACCAAGTTCTTTGATCTTTTGTGACATGATTCTTGCTGTGTGTGATCGCGCATTGTCCTGATGAAACATCACCTGTTTTCGATTCACTAGAGCAGGTCTTTTTTTCCTCAAAATTTGGTTCAAACGCTCTAATTGCTGACAGTATATTTGAGCATTAATTGTTGCATTAGGTGGTAAGAATTCAAAGTGGATTATTCCTTGGCAATTCCACCAGATTGAAAGAAGAACCTTTTGCCCATGAAGTTCCCTTCTCGGCTGTGGCTGGGGTCTTTCCCCGTTACCAAGACACTGTCTACGACGCTTAACATTTCGATAAAAGATCCATTTTTTTGTCACCAGTCACAAGTCTATCCAAAAAAGGTGAAACAAGTTGGCGAGAATGGAGAGAAGAGCAGATGTCAACTCGGGATTTGAGGTTGTTTTCAGACAATTCATGAGGCACCCATTTTCCAAGTTTAGGAAACTTTTCCAAGTTGTTGAAGATGACAATGAACAGTTGTATGGTTTGCAGTGAGAACCACTGTCAATTCCTCAACTGATAAAGCAGGATTTTCTTCAAGGGCTGCTTCAAGAAGCTTTTCATCAAACTCAACTGGACGTCCGGTTTGATCTTCATCTTCAAGGGTGAAATCGCCACCTCTGAATATTGCAAACCATCTTCTGCAAGTTCTTTCATTCACACATTTCTCTCCATAAACTGAGTGAATGTTTCTAGCCATTTCGGCTGCTAAGTTTCCTTTCTTGAACTCATATAGCATTATGTGTTTCAAATGATTCTTGGGTACTTCCATGTTAGCAGGGTTTTAATCAAACAAAATATAATTTTATTGTTCTCTGAAATAAAATTTGATCAGTTTAAATGCATCTAAATATAAAAATAATGTTTAGCTCCATTAGAAATTATAAAATACTCTTTAAATTTTGTTCATTTTAACAAAAAGTTAAAATTCGGACAGAACTTATGGGATGACCTAATATTAACAATTATTGCTGAAAGAGTCTCTCAAGCTTGATCTATCAAGAATGGTGAAGAATGGCTGTTACTTTGGATACCTCAAAAGCATTTGAAAGGGTTTAGCAAACTGGTCTTCATCACAAGTTGAAAGGTTATAGCATATCTAGTCAAATTTTAAAACTGATACAGTCTTTCTTATCAAATTGTGATATTAAAGTTGTCTTGAAAGTTCACTCTTCTAAATCTTCTTGCATTAATGCAGGTGTTCTCCAGGGCTCCATCCTTGGACATACATTGTTCCTAATTTTTATCAATCGCTGCTCTGATGTCATCATTTCTCAACTCAGTATCTATCCTGATGACACAACTATTTACTCCTGATTTAATAGTAAGTTAGTAATTGATAAGATAAAAAATAACCTACAATCTGTTATTAACTGAGGCAAGAAACGGTTTCTTAATTTTAATGCCTCCAAAATAAAACTACTCTCTTTTATTTGTCAGAGAGAATTCATTTTGCTTTTCATCTGCATGGCTGATGCTAACCTCCAGGAGTGGTGCTTATTGCACCTTTTCACTGATATGAAGTGAAGTGATTATATTGAGCCAGTTACTAGGTCTACTGCTAGGAAAGTTGGTTCAGTGTGTTGTACTAGGAATTTTTCTCACCAGAATCTATCTTATATATTGATAAGTCTACCATTTGTTCTTGCTGCAACATCTGGTCTCGTGTTCCTGCTATATATTTAAATATTCTTGATAAAATCCAAAGAAGAATCTGCAATGTTATTGGTCCTGACTTTGCATCTCTGCTTCAGTCACTTTCCCACTGTTGTAATGTAACTTCCCTGTGCCTTTGCTATAAATACTTTCATGATAATTCTTATGAACTTTCCTCCATGACATCTACACTTTATGAATTTAAGCGCATTACTAGATTGGCAACAAGGTCTCATCAATTTACAGTTGAAATGTTTACATATAAACATAAGTTCTATGCTAATAGTTTCTTCTCTCACACTTTTCACTTATGGAACTAGCGTTTGGCTTCTTGCTTATCAGTCAACTTTGATCTTCAAAAATTTTATATGAAATATCAATCGTTATCTTTTGTTTACTTAATTCTTGTTATTTTATTGTTCTCTTCCCATACTAGTGTTTTTTATGTTCTGTAACACAATAACACATTACATTTTATTGACTTTATTGCCTTGCTTGTGTGAAATGATTAAAAAATAAAAAATGTTTATTTTCATTTATGATTTGCAAGAATTATTATTGAGTATAACACAATTATATTATATATATATGAATGAATTTTTGTTATGCTTTAATTTAATTTTAGAATGTTAACCCTAATTCACCAGTAATGATGCCACAAGGAAAACAATTGAAATCACTTCATATTATTATTAAGAAAACAAATCCAAAGGAAAGTGCAATAATAGAACTTAGTGTGATAGTTTGTCAAGGTAAATATATTTTTCCTAATAATTAAAATCAGATTTATAATATCAGCTTTTAACATTAATTTTAAAATATGGAATATAATATTCATTTTAGATAGAAGTTTGCCTTTAGTATATTTGGGTATAAAATCATATCATTTGATGTAAATTTTTATTAGAGACCTGTGTAAAAACTCATTTATACATATCCTCCACTTTTCAGCTACGACAGTGACTGGAAAATTTTCTGGAGTAATTATGATTTCTGAAAATTTTTCCAGAAGATGTATCAGGAGCTGTTCCAGCTACTAAATATATGTCTGTACCTATATTCTGTACCTACCACTACTCCCATATTAATCCACTGTACTATTCCTTCTAATTTGAAGAAGTAAATTATTCTTGAAACTACCTATCCTTACTTATTAATTAATTTGACTACTTTTGTTAGTCATTCTATATAGATAGATTAAATATTTCAAAATACATTTTCTGTTTTCAGCGGAAACATTGCATTATTTATTTTAGAATATATATTTTGTTTGTGAGAATAGTCTGTTTTGTTTGCATGATATAATTTAGGAAAATATGATTTTATTATGTATATTCTCATGATAAATTAAAAAATTTGTAATATTGTAGTATTTATGATGTGCATACAATATAAATGAGTATTAATTCATTTGAGTACACATATTCTCTTGATCAATTTAATCATTTGAAAATTAAAAAAAAATATTGTTTGAGATTTGAAGATAATATTTTAGCTTTCATCAATGTCAAATGTGCATTTTAGATTAACATAAAAAATGTCTTCATTTATTTTGTTAGCCCCATTGCCAACAGTGGGAAATGAAACGATACTAACAGGTATGTCAATTTTATGAATGATCTTTTAAGACTGCTATTGCCATAGTGATTTTCTCTGAAGAATTTATGTGAAATGTTTATATAATACTTCCTTATTAAATTTATTCATTATACTTAATTATTGGTATTTACTAAGCTTAGCAAAAATTGAAAAATTAAATATTGCCAATCCGTAGATTGGCATGCTTGTTTGCTTGCCTTGGAATTCAGTAAATAAAATCCTATTTTTTTACCATTGAGGTCAGTTCGAAATATCAAGTACATCAGCCACTGTACAGGTTCTTGTATGCCTAATTCTTATAGAGAAATGGCAAAATGGAAAACTAGTTCCAACAAATGAAATCAACACTACAGTACTTATATATATAGTAATGTGTGTGTGTAATAATTACCTATGTAAGAGCTTTCTTTTTGCATTTCATGTAATAAAAGAAATAAGAAAATTGTTTGTAGAATGAATCAGCTAAAATGTAGTCAGAACAAAACAGCATAAAGATTAGTTTAATTGACCAAATAGATCTTGGATTGATAGTAACTCTCATCAAAACCATAAAATGAAGTTTAATTCATATATTTAAAAAAATGTCTATTTCTTCCTCTGATCTTTCAAACACTGTTAGTTCTTTTTTATAGCACACACACACACACACACACACACACACATATATTAAACGTGCTAAAAATTAAAACTACTACATTACCCACTAAAACTATTTGCATTATATTAAATAATACCAGCAGACAGTATATTACATCTGATGCTTGCATCTATCAGGTACCATGCAGAGACTGCAACTTGATTTATGTAGGCGAGACAGGGAGGTCCTTGAAATCTCGCATTTCCGAACATAAACGAGATATTCGCCTCGGTAATTTAAATAGTGCTTTATTTGTACACATAGCCAAATCTGATCACAATTTTGATTTCGACTCTGTGAAGATTTTAAAATATATCCACAATAAAAACCTTAGGCAGATTTACGAGGCTGGCATGATAGCCACCTCACACACAATAAACACCAGACAGGGTTTCTTTAATATATCAACTTTTCTAGCAAGATTAATGCTTGACAAACATACCGATAAGCTATAGTTTTAAATAGGTCCCCCCCCCCTTTCCACTTAGGATAAAATCTCTTCCCTGGGAGCAGGTTTTCGCAGTGCCGCCCACGCGGTGCCAGCATATACGACTCCAAGAAAGAATACTCTGACTTTAGAATTTCAGTTTTTCTGTTTCTGACTAGTCCTGTATATATTGTCTCTTCATCTAACTTAAATCTAATATAAATATGTCTCCATTAACCATGTCCTGAAGAAGGTCTATTTGACCGAAACGTCTGACGTCGACAGAATAACAAAAACAAAATAAAAAAACAGTAAACTCACATATTCGGATTTTGCTTTGTCTTTTCCACATTTTCATCATACCGTCGGATCTACATCCACATATTTGCTTACATATATATATATATATATATATATATATATATATATATACACATGCATATGCATGCACACACAGAAATTCATACATATATATGTATATATATATGCTGGTGTCTGGCTGTCAGTTCCTAGCAACTGAGCTGCTTGACCCTCATGCGTTGAATATGATGGGAGAGTCCACACACTCTCTCTCACACACACACACATATATATATATATATATAACCAAACCATTGAAAAGAGATTTTTGTTAGTTTCATTAATAGGTCCCATGTAAAACTGATACATGCATATAGACATTTTTACTAAAAGTGTGCAAATCTTTTATATATTTATTTTCTATTATGAAACTGAAATGAGTGTTTTTAACAGTATCAAATTAATCAGTTAATTTGTTGGATTAATTGTATTATAATTAACATAAACATTATGAAATTATGTAAAATAAATTGTCTGCTTGTTTAATTTTTATTATTAATAATAAAATCCTTACAAAAACATGTCCACTTAACAGTTGCTCTACAGTTGCTCTTATTTTTAAGCATGTTATCCTTTATTTTAATCCATTTTTTCAATTAAAAATACTGCCTTGAAGGCCGAAATGAAAATTGAAATAAAAGTAATTTTTTTTTATTTAGATAGCTTTACATTTTTATTTTAGATAAACATTTTTTAAGTCTCTTAATCAATACTTCAATTAATGTTTCTGGGTTTTTAAGAAAATAAAATAAACATTTCTGCTTTGAAACTTGCAGATATATTGATTATTAAAATTCTAAATAAAGTTTAAAATATGATAATAGGATGTTTAATTTCTCTAATTTGAATATATTTATCAGTTATATATTATTTTATATTCACTTATATATGATTAGTTTAATTATAACTACTCTAAGAGAGTCATTAGGTAAATGAAGGTGTACTAAAAACTTTTCAGACCAAAACAAGGAGTAGGGTTTTGAATAAATTCTGATATTTGGTAATTTTGTCAGATTTTGTGAACTGAATCTGTTTGAAACTTTTAAGTCTCACTTGTGCACACACACACTCATTCATCTAATGCACTCACGCGTATGCACACAAACACACACACACACAGAGGGTGCAATGGATAAATTGTTGTCTAAATTACACAAAAATTAAAATAACACTCACATCTCATTTTAACAGATATATTTAGAAAAATCACACAAAAATATCTTGAAATACTAGAGAGTAAATTTATTCAATAAAATCACCATTGTCTTCAACCACGGCTTCCAGATTTCTTCAGAATCTCCTGCATCTCTTCTGGATGGTCTCATTGTTTAAGTTGGTAAATGCTGTCATAATCCTTACCTTCAGTTCATCTTTGGTATGGTAAGGAGTTTTGTTGGTCTCTCGCTCAACTGCGGCCTGCACCTAATAATCAAGGGGATTACAGTCTAGGGAGGTAGGTGGACAAATGTAAGGAGTGATGTGGTTGCAAAAATTGTATGACAGCCATGACTAGGTTCTCCTGCTTGTGTGCTATGGTGCAGAGTCCTGTTATCAGACATAGGGTTTTACAGCTGCTACCCTCTTGATCCAGGACAGTACTACTTCCTCAATGCACTTTATGTAGGCATCCATGTTATGTGTGAAGCCCTCACCAACAAGTGTGGAAATCATTTTCTTATCAGAATGATCAGAGTGAGTTTTCTGAGCTGCTGTATCTTTGTAATAACCATTAGACTCATCCAACTCTTTCCAGATCCTGTATTCAGATTGACACCCAAACACCCTGAAATGTGTGTATTGGAGATTCTTACATGAATGCCAAGCAGTACAGCATGGCATTTCCAAATTTCTGGTGTAGTGAATTAGTCATGGTCCTCTTTTTCTCACTGACAGTACTCAACTGAATACTGTGCTTTGACAAAATCAAAAACAAACAATGTGCATGCTTAAAATAAAAAATATAATATGGCGACAATTTAACCATCGCACCGTGGAGACATTGATTTATAATATTTTAATGCAAAAATATTTCAAAATAATTGCAACCCATTGTCAACAACAGTGCCAACAACAATTCGAACCACAGTGCCAACAACAGTGCCAACAACAATTCGAACCACAGTGCCTACAACATTGCCAACAACAGTGCCAACAACAATTCCAACCACAGTGTCTACACCACCAACTACAACCACAGTGTCTACAACACCAACTACAACTACAGTTCCAACTGCAACATCTACAGGTTAATTTTCTTTAATTTTTTCATGATATTAATTATAACTTTTAAGTGTTATAAGAAACTGTTTTTTTGATATTTTGTGTTCACAAATTAAATTACTTTATCATCTTTCATTAGAGTAAGTGCTCAATCCCTAATCTTTTCAATTATTTTGAAGTGTTGTCATTTACTGTTGATAAAACAGAATGCTCTGGTTGCAAATTCTTTTCCAATTCTACTCCTGACTCACCAGGAGTACCAATGCCTGTTTTTCCACCAAGAACTGAGTATGATATACATATAACTCTGACCATGGTTTCTGCTAACATATCCAAACTTGATCCCCATAAAGCATGTTAACTTGATGATATCCCTTCAGTTGTCCTCAAGAAATGTACTCCTGAATTGACTCCTGTTCTATCTAAACTTTGCAATAAATGTCTTGCTACTTCTTGCTTTCCAGCTTGTTAGATATCCTGTTCTGTAGTTCCTGTTTTTAAGAACTCTGCTGAATTGTCTGATCTTTCAAAGTATCTACCTGTTAGTGTTCTTCCTTTTTTTAGCAAAGTAGAGACTCTAATTAACTCCAAATTGGTTAAGCATCTCACTTGCAGGCTCTCCTTTTAGACAAACAATATAGAATTCATTTCTTTAGGTTAGTCACCAATGTGTTAATGGTTATTATTGAAAAAGTCTGTCAAGCTTTAAATAAGAATGGTGAAGCTTGACCTGTGGCTTTAGATATCTCAAAGGTATTTGATTGTACTTGGCATGCTGCTTTTCTTCAAAAGCTGAAGGGCTATGGTGTCTCTGGTGGAACTGCTTTGATGGTGCTATCCCTGAACTTACTTTTTTGCTCTCCTGTAAACTACAATCTTGAAATCATCACCCTCTTCTATCTTTCTGAATCCTATTCTTTTTTAATCCTTTCTCCACAGTTTCTTTCACTCTCAGTAAACCGTTGCGAATTAGTGACTTTAACACCCTACTTTGGGTGAAATGGTTTTATAAAATTAAATTCATTTTCATATAAAGTTATTTTCTAAGAGAATTAGTGAATTACATTTTACACTTTTCCTGCAATATGACTTGTTCAATGACTTCTTCCATTTCATTGTTTCTAACTTGTCTTGCCATGATATTTTTTATCTATATCTGTGAATAGAATAAAAATTAATGAAGATAAAACTTTATTGTTGATGATCTTGTGTTATTTGTACTTTTTGCATCTCTCATTTTTTAAAAGGAATGATTTAAATGTGCTATTTAAATGTGTAAACTTATTGCCTACAATTTAAAAAAAACTTTTCTTTGTAGCTAGCTATTGAGAGTCATTAGATAGCATTAAAATATGTATACACTCATACGTTACTTAATTCAGTACACTTGAATAAATATTTTTTATATAAATTATGTGGCATCAATTTAATGGAGGTAGACATTTAAACATGGTTATGACAAGCTGCTGAATTTCATCTTGTTGTTTTGTTTTCTAGTCTGTAACATAAAAGTTTCACCTCTATGTCAAGTGACAACTGACTTATTAGTAGTCGCTAAATTCTATGCAAAATAATGCAAGTTCATTTTGCCTATGCCACTATACTTCCCGGAAATGAAGAGCTTTTATGCCATTTGTTGGTTTTGACTTCTCCAAACTATAGTACGAGACATTATCTCTCTCTTGAGGTGTGTACCTGGTTCATTTTTTTTGGTGATTTAGGTTTGGAATCCTCTTCATTCTGATTTTCCAACTCCATGTCAGATTTGTGCAATCTAGCCTCCATAGTTTCTTTTCTACTGTGTTCACTTTCTCCATCAAACGTACTCATTCTTTCCTCCCTTTAAAGTTCCTCCTTCTAATCCATCTTCTTTGTTGTCAATTTGAGATATTATTTGATCAGAGTTAGCCAATAGATTTTATCCATTTGCTGCTATTATAAGTGTATTATGTTTCTTTTGGACAATAAATTTAAGTTTTTCAGGACTTGATTCTCTATCATTTTTGTATCACATTTTTTTATTTGTCATTGTTATAGAAGATCTAATTTGGTTTCCTATCAATTCAGAGGGACTTTGCATTTTACCAGCATGTGGAATAGTTCTATAACTCAGTAATAGTCTCAGTAGGTAACTATCTATAGTGTTTTTGGAGAAGAAAATGTGTTCTACCTCATTTTTTGAAATCTGCACCATTCATTCTGCAATTCCATTTCAATCCACCACATTTCCAATTTAACTATCTGTGTTGCTTTTATTCTACAATGAACATCATCATGTACACTTTTTATTACGTCTTTCCTGAGTCTCTCTGATGGTATTGAAACAGCTCCATTGCATATATGATGCTGCAACATTCGCCTAGCCTATCTGTTTGATGTTCAATCCCCCACAGCAGATCAAGTGGTGTATGCAATTCCTTTGCCTCCCTTGGTGTTATAGCTAGTCCTTTTACTTTGGTTTTCACTTCAACCAATCCAATCTTTAGACTGCATGGACAAGCAGGTGTTCCTTAGCTCCAATCATTAATTTTAATTATGTTCAAAGTTTTCGTCAATGGAGTTCCTCAAAACCTTCTGCCTTCCCAATTGAACACTCACCAGCCACTCCCTTCACAGCCTTCTCTTGTAGCATTTCAGCTCTTATCTAAAGAAATTTCACTGCTATCGTGATTTACACCTTCCCTTTTTTTTTTCTTTTTTTTTTGACAAGTGATAAAAAAGCAGTTCTCCAACTTTACCTTTGTATCCAGAACACCTTAAATTTTATCTCTCAACTGACTTTTTCTTACAGGATTATAGTCTGTTGATAATTCCATAACCTGGATTTTAAATAGTAATTATCAACAATGTTTCCATTTTGGTTCTGATCTAAAGAAATTTCACTGCTCCAGCAATCCGCACCTTTCCCTCTTCTGTTGACAAGTGATAAAAAAGAACAATTCTCTAACTCTGCTTTGTTTCCAGAACACTCTAAATTTTATCTCACAACCAATTGTTTTTCCACCTGGTTATGGCCTGCAGACAATTTCTTAACCTGTATTTTAAAAACAATAATGTCTCCATTTCATAGTTGTCAACTTGGCCCATATGTTTTTTTGCAGGAAAATCAGATGTTTCTGTCCTTCCCCTCTGCCTTTATCCAAGGAAGAAAAACCAAACTGTCTGAATTTAATAAATCTTGCCTCATCTCTTGGTATCGTTATTGAGCTATCTTTTCAACCCTTAAAGTGTCACATCTCTCTCTTAGTATAGCTATTAAACAACCTCAATAACAATATTAATGCAGAAAAAAGTGTAATTGTCAAAAAGACATTAACTGTCCAATAACCCTTAAATATATGTATCAAGGCATCATCTACAAGGCTAGCATTAAACATAGTAGCAAGACAAAATTTTATTTTGGTTCCATAGCTAGCCACTGGAAAACCTGGCAATATCACCATGAAATGACTCTTAACAATAAGCAATATGCAAAGGCCATGGCACCCTCAAAATTTTACTAGGATATTGTCACAAATGAGTATACACCTGTAGTAAATTGGAATTTCATTGCCAACTCTACACCCTTTTTCCAGCCACCGCAATTGATGGAACTTGTGTTTGCTGGAAAAAAGATTCATCCTCAAAAATATTAATGACCAAAATGTACTTAATAAAGGAAATGAACTCATGTTAACTTGTAATCGCAGAAAAAAATCTGTTAAAGTATTTTAATTCTGGAGAAATAAATTATCCAAATAGCACATGCCTTTTACATATTTTAATTTATGTATTGTTTACCCCACCTCAAACATTTTAACGTTTATTAATACTTAACAAGTTACTGTCATTGCTCTTTTAAACTTTTAGCTTGCGTCTTTATTATTCTATTTCATTTTTTCCTTTTACAATAACCCACTACCTACACTACAGTTTGTATTTATATCCCAATAATATATTAGGTTTATATTAACGTTGAGCTTTGAATCTCCATTTAATTTAGCGTTCCAGTATATTTTAAAAAACAATCATAATAGTTTGGGCCTGATGAGTTGGTAAAACCATAAAACTTTAAGTTGCACTATGAATGTAGGTATAGGTATATTTATTAATATGTATATCTATATCTATATCTATCTATCTATCTATCTATCTATCTATATATATATATATATATATATATATATATATATATGTATATATAATTCCATGACATCATTTCACTCCACTTCAAAGTTTAGTTATAAAGTTGCCTTCTTGATTTATTACTATATTTAATAATTATTAATGTCATGTGATGATTATTTAAGTCAAGACATGCAGATTTGACTGAAGATTATATTTTAGCAAGGATTGAAGGCTGCTAAAATATTATTTGCATTTGGCTGGCGAGGCAGTGTGAAAGACTGGTTGATTGTTATCAAAATGAATTTCAAATGCAGATTTTTTAAATTTTCTTTACAGTAAAGTTCACCCTGTACAAGGCACGAGGGTCTCTCAAGGTAGAGTATTATGTTAAGGGGAAAACTAAAGATCGAATGCAGAAGGAATGTGGATGGTGTCCTACTATGCTAGTGACATGGCAGGTCTTAATGATGAAGGTCAAACCTGGTGGAACCAGGAGATACAGTTCATCTGAGCTCTTTTAATGGTAGTAGTGATAGTGTCCTATCACTACTACCATGGAAACTATACTCTCAGGTAGACCATTTATGTAAATCAAAAAGAAACTTGGTCTGATAACTGATCCCTTAGTGCGGTTTACATTGGCCACTTGGGCATCAAAAGACTGGATGTTAATAACTACCTTCAGGGATTTACCTGTGAGGAAGGATTCTATAATAGAGAAAACCTTACCAGTGATTCCATAGCTGGAGATCTTGTGTAGCTAATCTTTGTGCCATACATTATCGAAGGCCTTTGATATATTTAATGCTATAGTTCTTTTGCTATGTGTGCCTCACTAATTCTGTGTATAATGGGAGTTAGGATATCAGCAGTGGATCAGGCTGATCAAAAATTCTACTGCTTGTCACGCAAGAGGTTGTTCCTATCCTTCTTGTTGACTTTTTAATTACTGCCTCAAAAAGCTTACTGATGATACTGAGAAGTCTAATGGGTCTATACTGGGAAGAGGAGGATCAATTGCCAGTGTTCGTGAATGCTGGGAATATGCTTGCCACCTTCTGCTGGCTCAGAAATGATTTCCCCTTCAAGCAGCAGCATTAAATAACTCTGCTCGAATCAAGGATAATTCTTGGTTGATATTCTTCAGGATGACCACTGGAATTTTGTCTTGGGCAGTGGCTTTCACAGGTTTAGGCATTTCATAAGTCTACAGATGCGTCTTACTAAAATAATTAGATTACTAAGATTATGCTCAGTGACATAAGGGAAGATGGGGAGGAGATGGCCTGTGTTATCTAATGTTCATTTTGAGGCAAAGAGCTTCACATTGTCTGTCAATTAGGATATGACAATCGAGCCATTTATGAACACAGCTGCATTGCTCTGTTCACTATTGGTTACCTTCCAAAATTTGCAAAATCCAACTTGTCTCTTTTCAACCATGACCTGAAGAGATCACATGTATCTGAATTTTTCAAAACTCTCTTACAGCAATTGTGAGCAGTTCTGAAAGAAGTAAGGACCAGATTACACTGCTTGTTGCAATAGGTTTGGAAGTAGTTTTTTGGGGCAGCATGTTTGAAGAAGGGTGGAAGGGGAGCTTCTCTCATATAGGTGTCCCAATCTGTCTATACATAGTGAAAAAACATACTATGGAATGGTAAATTGGGGATATCATTGATTTGGAGTCAGTCTGGACACTAACTAGGGAATGATCTGATGTTCCAATGAAGGCTAGAAATTTTACTGAGCATTTATCAGGGAAGTATGTTAGAAAAAGCTTTAGGAAGTTCACCTACTGTCTCATGGTATCTGGGATTCTGGTTGGTATTCAATGATTGTGACAAATTATGTTTTGTTGTGTAAAAGATTAGATTCATTTGTTTTCTTTTTTTTATCTACAGCAATATGTATCCATGAAGAAGAAATTACCTATGAGAACCTTGACAATGACTATGTGCTGATTGAATCAGCAACAAATTATCATGGAATTAGAAACATATTTGTTGGCAATAAAATTTCTAAATTTGACTTTCATGAACTCCAAACTAATGTATGTTTCTGTTTTTGAAAACTCCATTTCAGAACTATATCTGAACAACAGCCTGGAATTATTTCCAAGAGAATCTGCTACTTGTAACCATTTACTGAATGTTCTAATATGATAACAATAAACTTTTATTTTAATGGGAAGTGATGTGGTTGCCACTGACACTATGCCATTGAAATAACAAATCTTTATGAAAATCTTTTGAACCCTTGAAGATCAATATAGGTACATTTGTACCATTATTGCAAAACCCTCTAAATCTACTCAGGGTATAGCAACTTTTACAACATGCATTAAGAATGAACTCAAAGTAGTTTCTGAAAATATCATGACTAAAATATTAAGTTTAGGTGGAGCAAAGGCAGTTAACGTCTTGTCATCTTACCCTTTTGAAGCAAATGTTTGCATGCAGCTTAAACATATCGTGGATGATTTGTAAATACCATAAGTGAAAATCGTCATTGTCTTAAAAGAGATAGAGAGAGATATATATTTAGAGGTCATTGTGTAATATCTTCTTTTAGATGCGCTCATAGGCTAATTTGTCTGATTAAACCTGTACAGGGCAGAATATTGCTCTCAGCATTCTTGCTTGATTGAACATTGTGGTCATGTGTAGCCTTCTATTTTCCAGTAATCATTGACAAAGCAAAGTTGAGTAGAAACCACATATAAAACTATCTCTGATGCATTCTTCCCACTATGGAGATGCAGTTACTGCTTTAAGATGAAATCCTTGCTTAATTCATTTACAGCCTGAAAATATTCATCTATAGCCTTTTTTGTGTAACATGCTGATTGCATTTTCATATGTATTATATGCAAATATGTTGAAAGATTTATGTAGCTGAAGCCTGTCTAGATTATTGACTTGTAAATAAGGAAGATTAATGTGTGGAAAAACATGAAAATAAAGAATTCCATGTGTTCATTTCATTCCTCTTGCACCTGGTGATATGAAGTTGCCTTCTTGATGCATTACCATATTTAATAATTGTTAATGGAGAGCACTTATCAGTTAATTGTGAAACTTGCAGAGATAACTGAAGAATATATTTTTAGTAATGATTGAAGTGGTGTACTCAAATGTTGTTTCCATTTGGCTGGCAAGGTAGTGTGAATGTCTGCTTGATTATTATGAAAATGAATTTCAATTGTGGTTGTACTTGCAAAAGTATTTATGACAATTTATGTTTTGTGGTTGTGTATAAGATGTGATTTATTTTTTCTTTAATTTATCCACAGCAATATGTATCCATGAAGAAGAAATTACTTATGAGAACCTTGACAATGCTAATGTGATGATTGACCCAACAACAAATCTTGATGAAATTAGAAACATAGTTGTTGGCGATAAACTTTTCAAGTTTTCCAAACTGGATCAAACTCCAACTCTAAACGTGACTTTCATGAACCCCAAACGTCCACTTCGCATGCAGCTTGTGAACGCCACAAATGTTGCGCGTTATAATATAACTCTTACTTATGTAGATGATAGTTTTCATGTGTTTACGGTAAGTAAATTGCTTTTCACATGAAATATAGCTTGTCCTTCAACATTATATCCTTATTTATATGTGAATGATGTTTTGCAACATAACAACATAAGCAAATTGAAAATACATTTTGATCTATTATTAGTAGAATAGGTAAATGAGAATATTACTTAATATACAATCAGGGACAGATTATCTGTTTCAAAATGCAGAATGTTTTTATTAAAATATTGGAAAGAATGCCTATTAATATCTATGGAATAACGAGTGTTGTCTATTTTACACATATACATGACGTTAGTATTGTTTTTAGCCAATGACCCTGATTAATTATTATTGATTCTGCCAGAATTATTTTAAATAAGTCTGAATAAATTTTTGTTTTGCTTTGACTTAATTGTAGAATCTCATGCCAAATACCCCAATATTGTTACCACAAGGTAAAGCATTGAAAAACCTCATAATTACTATTAAGAAAGAAGATCCAAGTAAACGCGTAGAAACAGAACTGAGCGTTGAGCTTTGTAGTAAAATTAGTAAGTATATTTCTTGTGATATTCAAAATTACCTTCCACTATTTAGAAATTGATATTAATATGTGAAAATTGATTTCAAATAAATTGATTTATCTATATTATTCACCAGGTACAAGTATCCCAACCACTGTACCAACAACTATTCCAACCACAATACCAACAACGGTTCCAACCACTATACCATCAACAATTCCAACCAAATTGACGACAACTGGTTAATATTCTTTTGATTTCCTTTGATATATACCATTACAGAGAATATTTTTATTCTCTTTTTCTGGAACATTTTTATTTGTGCGTTGATTCTTAAATTAAGGTTTTATATACTATATATAATTCCATCTCATAATTTCACTCCTCTGGAACATGTTCATGTGAAGTTTACTTCTTGGTGTCTTTGGAACAGAGAGAATTTGGGAAACATACACACACACACACGCACACATTTTTTTATTGAAATTGGAGTGAATCTAGGTAGCAAAATTAGATCAGAACAATTTTGTTTACTGATGGGAATCTGATCTAGCCCATTTGGAATTGGGTCATTAGGAAGACAATGAAGGATGATCAAAATAATTTTTATCGGTTAAAATTTGAAATACAGTTTACTAAAGCTATGAAGAACTTTGAAATTCACATGATTTTGGGTTGAAGGCAGCACTCATGACAATCGTGTGCGGGCCAAGGTGTGACACTAACTAGATGGTTAGGGTGGTCGTAGTTGATGTCTTGGTTGCAGCACCAATTGTGTGACACCCACAGCCACTCGAGCGTTGATCACTGCCCCAATGTGTGACACTGACCTCCCTGTGTCTGGTTAGATTCGGTATCAACTTTGTCGTTCTCAGCTCGCCTCCAACGTCTGGTCACCGAAGTGACTGCTTTGATCTCTAGTCTAACCAACCCACGTTGTGATTTGATCTTAGGTAGACGAAATCAATCAGGCATCGGGCTGTAGTGCAAGCTGAATCCATGGTGAAGGTGTTATCGCACAAGTGTATGTAAAAGAAAAATGATACAAACTCAAGAGGTTCAATGTGTTGAGAAATAACAATTATCTTTATGACTGTCTGTTGAATACAGGAGTGCGTCTCTCTCTCTCCCAGCCCGCTTCTATGGATTCGTGACACTTTTTTGCTTTTTTTTAAGTGAGTTCTGATATCTTAAGTTGTTTTTCAATAAACTGCTTTTGGTATCTAAGTTGATATTCAGTAAAACTTGCTTCTGGTTAAAAAAAATCTAAGTTGATCTTCTATAAAACTTGCTTTTGGTTAAAAATCTAAGTCGATCTTGGTGGGAAGTCTAAAGTCGAAAAGATGTGGAATCTTGTGGCCAGCTTCCGCGAGGCATGGTCTCCAACTCAACTGGAACTGAACTGAACTGAACTGCAATCTTCTGGAACTCTTCACTGAACACCTGGGGACGTTCGTTTATATGGATGTCGACAAAGACCCGGTGTGGGTCCGGACATGGTTTCGGTTCTTCGATAATTCCAAATCCCCAATAAGGATTCTCTTTGTCTTTGGACAGGAAGATTTATCACTTCCCATTACTTTCTGTTTTTGAGGGATTCTCCCCATTTTGTGAGGGGAGATCCGAGGAGAATTATCCTCATAAACTCTTCCTTTCTCATATTGGTATGTCATACCAACCTCTTCGTGGGCGTCAACAGGTTTCTCCTTCTTTCTCATACAATCACCTCCGCCTATCACCCATCATACCACTTAGCCAATGATCTCTTGGCGGTGTGTGTGTGGCTGGACTGGCATTAGTTTACATTTTCGCCCGAGAAAAAAAAATTATCTTCCTTTTTCTTTCTTTCTTTTCTCTCGGCCAGAATTTTTATGAAGTCCACATTGTCATAATTACAAATTCTTTTTATCATATCTTATCCTGAGCCACCCAAAATGCACTTTGCAGAATCTACATCAACTCATTAATGATCGCAGTCAACTTTTTAACTGGGTGGTTGGTTTCATTTGAAGACCAAATCCTTTGTCTTTCACGTGTGTTATTGTCCAGATGCCCATTTCTGGCGACAGAAAGTCTTGTCGTGAACAGTTTGAACAGGCAAAAACAATGATTCCTTTTTTCATATCAAGATCTGTTTTCATACGGCCGGCTTCTTTGTCGGTGTCCAACATAACCCAATTTCGACCACCTCCGCCCTATGCAGCTGACGAAAATCAAAATTTCTATTATTGCTACGTGTGTGGTGAAATTGTTATTCTTTTACCCGTGTTTAGTCTCTTATCATCACATTAATTAATTCTGACAGAACCGACCTGCTTCTCTTATGAATTTTCCGTCTTCTGTGAAAAGAAAATATCTTTCTTTGTAACTGAAATAAAATCTTTTAACCATTTTTCTTTTGTTAAAAATAAAATGTCGCTCAGTATATCTTTCAAGCTAGCTCTTTCTCACCTTAAGTATTTCCCGTTTTTAATTTCTATGATTAATTAAATAGCCATTCACCATAGCTAAATAGTATCACAAAGGGTCGATCTATGATCAGCCAGGTTTATCTATATAAACGCGCACAAACAGTGTTATTGTTTCATTCTTGATATTTAAGTTCAGATTGGAGTTTCCTTTCATAATGGAAATGATTCAAGTGACTACAAAGTCATCATAGTGAAAAAGATTTATTTAGTTTAATTTTTGGAATATTATATGATATTTAAATATTACATATAAATCATGTTTATACTTTATTTCCAATTTTCTTTCTGAATTCATCAAATGAACTCTGATGCATTAAACTGATCTCTCCTTTTCATTTGCTATCACTTACACTTCCTCTCAGTGTAGACTTAAATACTATTTATTCATCTCTTTCTGGTTTCAATCTCTCTCTCTCTCTAACACACTGTCTGTCTGTCTCTCTTTCTTTATATACACACAGATACAGACACACACACACACATATATATACATAACTTGAAGGAGTGTTAAAGATTGATTGATTGTTACAAAAATGAGAGGTGTATATTCTTATTAGACCATTTATGTAAATAAGGAAGAGGGTTGATTCAAGAAATGATTGCTATGTGGAGACTGTTTTGGCCACCAGCACCTCAAAGGACCAGCCATTAATAACTACCTTCAGTGATGTACCTGTTAGGAATTATTTTATAATAGAGAAAACCCTTCCAGTGATTCCATAGCTGGAGTGCTTGTGTAGAAAATCTTTGTGCCACACATTGTTGAAGACCTTTGAGATATCTTATGTTATTGTCCTTTTGTTTTGTGTGACATTAAGAGCCTCACTAATTCTGTTTTGATGGTAGTTAGTATGTCAGCAGTGAATCTGGCTGATCAAAACGTCAACTGCTTGTCGCCCATGAGTTTTTTCCTATCCAGTTGCTCAACGAGACTCGTGTTGATTACAGTCTCAAAAAGCTGACTGATGATACAGTGAATTCAAATGGGTGTATACTGAGAGGAGAAGGATCAGTCTTCAATGCCGGGAATATGCTTGCCACCTTCTACTGGATCAGAAATGATTTCTCCTGCAAGCAGTGGTTAAATAACTTTGTTAGAATGAAGGATAATTCTTGGTTGATATTCTTCAGGATTACCACTGGAAGTTTGTCTTGGGTAGTGGCTTTTTTGGGGTTAAGCTTTTGATAAGTCTACAGACTTCTCTTACTGAAGTGAATATATTGCTGAGATTCTGCTCAGTGAGACATGGGCAGATCAGGAGGGTGTTGCCTGTGTCATCTAATGTTGATTTTGAGGCAAAGATTGAAGCAAAGATCTTCACCTTATCTGTCAAGGAGGATACAACATCGGGGCCATTTATAATAGTGGGTACAGCTACTTTTCTCTGTTGATAATTTCATTGATGACCTTCCAGAATTTGCAAGATCCAATATGTCTCTTTTCATCCTTGGCCTGAACAAATCACATGTATCTGCACTTTGCATTTTCCAGGACTCTCTTACGGTGATTGGGGGCAGGTTCTGAAAGGAGTAAGGGCCAGTCTACACTACGTATTGAAATAGATTTTGAAATAGTGTTTCCCAAGAGCTATGGCTGCAGGATATTCAGGGGAAAATCAGGGCTGACTGTTTGGTTTTTGTTGGGAGATTTTTGTGGGTATAAAACTGTCCATTCCAGAAAGGATCTATCTGGAGAATAGAGCTACATTTTTGGAGGCAGCATCTTTGAAGAAGGTTGGGAGAGGAGCTTCTTTCATATAGAACTGAAAGTTGTCCCAGTCTGCCTGTACATAGTGAAAACTGTACCATTGAATGGTAAATCGAGGGACGTCATTGGTTTGGAGTCAATCTGGACACTAACTAGGGAATAATCTGATATTCCAATGAGTAGCTAAAACTTTTGCTGAGCATTTATCCGGGAGGTATGTTAGATGAGGTTCATGTGCTGTCCCATGGTATCCTGGAACCCTTTTGATTCATCAATGAATATGAAAATTCATGTTTTGTAGTTGTGTATAAGATGTGGTTTATTTTTTCTTGTATTTATCTACAGCAATATGTATCCATGAAGAAGAAATTACCTATGAGAACCTTGACAATGCTAATGTGATGATTGACCCAACAACAAATCTTGATGGAATTAGAAACATAGTTGTTGGCGAGAAACTTTTCAAGTTTTCCAAACTGGATCAAATTCCAACTCTAAATGTGACCTTCATGAACCCCAAACGTCCACTTCGCATGCAGCTTGTGAACGCCACAAATGTAGCTCATTATAATATAACTCTTATTTATACAAATGGTAGTATTGATGTGTTTACGGTAAGTAAATTGCTTTTCACATGAAATCTAACTTGTTTTTTTTCGCATTTTATACTTATTTAGATTTGAATGAAATCTTGCAACTTAAGGAAAGTTAAAATATATCCTGAATTATTGGTAGAAAAATAATGGTATATGAGAATATTAATTAATGTACAATAATGGACAGATTACCTGGTACTAAGTACAGAATTTTTTCAATAAATGTGGGAAAGCATGCCCAATAAGCTTGCTGGAATAATGAGTGTTGTCTATTTTACACATATATACCTGACATTAATATTGTTTTTAGGCAATGAACCTCATTAATGATCATTGATTCTGTCCGAATTATATCAAATAAGTGTAAGTAAACTTTTGTTTTTCTTTGACTTTAATATAGAATATCATGCCTAATACTCCAATGATGTTACCACAATATCAAGAATTGAAAAACCTCATAATTACTATTAAGAAAGAAGATCCAAGTAAAAGTGTAAAAACAGAACTGAGTGTGGATCTTTGTAGTAAAATCAGTAAGTATATCTCTTGCGATATTCAAAATTTGCTTCCTTCAAGTATTTCCAAATTGATATTTATATGTAAAAATTGATTTCAAATAAATTGATCTATCTATATTATTTACCAGGTACAAGTATTCCAACAACAATACCAACAACCATTGCAACAACCGTGCCTACAACTGTTCCAACCACTATACCAACAACCATTGCAACAACGGTGCCTACAACTGTTCCAACCACTATAGCAACTACAATTCCAACAACAGTTCCTACAACTGTTCCAACCACTATAGCAACAACAATTCCAACAACCGTGCCTACAACTGTTCCAACCACTATACCAACAACCATTGCAACAACAGTGCCTACAACTGTTCCAACCACTATACCAACAACCATTGCAACAACGGTGCCTACAACTGTTCCAACCACTATAGCAACAACAATTCCAACAACTGTGCCTACAACTGTTCCAACCACTATAGCAACATCAATTCCAACAACCGTTCCTACAACTGTTCCAACCACTATACCAACAACCATTGCAACAACAGTGCCTACAACTGTTCCAACCACTATAGCAACAACAATTCCAACAACTGTTCCTACAACTGTTCCAACCACTATAGCAACAACAATTCCAACAACCGTGCCTACAACTGTTCCAACCACTATACCAACAACCATTGCAACAACAGTGCCTACAACTGTTCCAACCACTATACCTACAACAATTGCAACAACAGTGCCTACAACTGTTCCAACCACAATACCAACAACAATTCCAACAACAATATATACAACAAGTATGTTCTTATTAATCTGTCTTTTGTCCTTATTTTTAAGATGTTTTTTATTGATGATTTGCTTGCTCTTCATTTTCTAGTGATTCAAAATAGCTTATATATACATGTCACCTGTAGAGGACTGAGCCCAGAGAACCTAACCAAGATGGTACTGTGGCAGCTGAAGAGCAATGGGACTTATTAAATTATCTCTCAGTTCTCTGTCTATATCTTTGAAATAAGGTATTATGATTACTTACATTATTTACACTATTCGGACTGTTATCGTCATCTTCATTTCCACATTCACAATGTTTCAGATGTTCTACACTTTGGCCTCCATACACAGACATCCTCATGGACACATGGTCCAGTGGATAAAGGCATTGCTTAGATACAGTGACCAAAGCACCAAAGAATTTTGAGTTCTATTTCAGGCTGCAGCAGCTGGGAACCAAAACTTGAAGAGCTGGGTTAAATGGAAATAACAGAGACTTCTGGTAGAGGTATGACACGTGGAACTAGAACAATCACAATTGGTGGAGGAAGTAAATGGTTTGGTATACAATTTGAATCACCTGAAGAAGGCCAGAGCATACAACACCCAAACGTTTTGAATATTCCAATGAAGATGAGGACAACAGTCCATATAACGTAAACAATGAAAGTAATCTCTCATGTCTTTTTGTATTAGACACAATAACCTTGCTGAATGGAGGGTAAGTTTCAAGCCAGCAGAACGCCAAATAAATGGGAATGTAGTATACTCTTGTAAAATGCTCAGGAATATTGTTTTGTTTTGTTTTTTAATCAAAAGTAGAAATTAGTCTTTTAATATCTGAAAGTCTTGGGTAGCTTTAATAAGTTCAGCAGCACCAGCAACTCAAAATCTTGCTTTACACTCTGCACCTATGACACTTTTAATCTCATCAACTGAGTTGGGTAAGTTTTTAGATTTCCCAAGAAGACATAAATCATGCCACACCACATAGGACATCGATCTCTGTGAAGGTTTGTAAGCTTCTGTTGATCTTGACTGATCATCCCACAGTTGGACTGAAAAAGCATTTCAGAGGAACATTATCTATACCACACTTACAAATCATATCAAAATCATAGCAATATAATTCCATATTCCAATGTAATATTATTTTATAACTTTTCATCTCATTTTCATGCTGTTTATCATACATGTAACACACTGACTGTAGATTTATCCTTATTGGAAAATGACTTCCTCTTAAATAAATAATGTGTCCAGTGTCTCACAGCTGCTATAATTGTTTAGGCTTCCTTTTCAATAACAGCACCACATGTTATACTGAATTTTGTAGTGAAATTAAAAAGAATGCAATTGGTTTAGCCGTCTGAATTAGGGCAACTGAAGTGGCATTTTTTGAAGCATTTCTTTCAACTTCAAATTCATCTTTATGTTGTATACCTTAATTGATGAGTTTTACAATAGCATTTTCAATATCTTTTTTGGGTGTATATTTTTTTTTTCTTGTATATTGGATCAGAATTTATTTGTTCTTTTACTTAACTACAGCAATATGTATCCATGAAGAAGGAATTACGTATGAGAACCTTGACAATGCTGATGTGAAGATTGACCCAACAACAAATCTTGATGGAATTAGAAACATAGTTGTTGGCGATAAACTTTTCAAGTTTTCCAAACTGGATCAAACTCCAACTCTAAATGTGACTTTCATGGACCCCAAACGTCCACTTCGCATGCAGCTTGTGAACGCCACAAATGTAGCTCATTATAATATAACTCTTATTTATACAAATGGTAGTATTGATGTGTTTACGGTAAGTAAATTACTTTTCACATGAAATCTAACTTGTTCTTTTGTATTGTATACTTATTTAGATTTTAATGATATCTTGCAACTTAAGGAAAGTTAAAATATATCCTGAATTATTGGTAGAATAATAATGGTATATGAGAATATTAATTAATGTACAATAATGGACAGATTACCTGGTACTAAGTGCAGAATTTTTTCAATAAATGTGGGAAAGTATGCCCAATAAGCTTGCTGGAATAGTGAGTGTTGTCTATTTTACACATATACCTGACATTAATATTGTTTTTAGGCAATGAACCTCATTAATGATTATTGATTCTGTCCGGATTATATCAAATAAGTGTAAGTAAACTTGTGTTTTTCTTTGACTTTAATATAGAATATCATGCCTAATACTCCAATGATGTTACCACAATATCAAGAATTGAAAAACCTCATAATTACTATTAAGAAAGAAGATCCAAGTAAAAGTGTAGAAACAGAACTGAGTGTGGAGCTTTGTAGTAAAATCAGTAAGTATATTTCTAGTGACATTCAAAATTTGCTTCCTTCAAGTATTTAGAAATTGATATTTATAGGTAAAAATTGATTTCAAATAAATTGATCTATCTATATTATTTACCAGGTACAAGTATTCCGACAACAATACCAACTACCACTGCAACAACAGTGTCTACAACTGTTCCAACGACTATACCAACTACAATTCCAACAACAGTGTCTACAAGTATGCCACCCACAACTGTCCCAACCACTACACCAACAACAATGCCAACAACAGTTCCAACGACTATACCAACAACAATTCCAACAAAAGTGTCTACAAGTATGCCACCCACAACTGTCCCAACCACTATGCCAACAACAATGCCAACAACAGTTCCAACGACTATACCAACAACAATTCCAACAACAGTGTCTACAAGTATGCCACTCACAACTGTTCCAACCACTATGCCAACAACAGTGACAGCAGCTGTTCCAACCACTATACCAACAACAATTCCAACCACATTCACCACTACTAGTTAGTATTCTTTTCTTTTGATATTGTTGTGATGTGAGTCCGGCAAGAAATGACAGTTAACTTGCCTGAGTCAGTTATGAATGTATATATTCAGTTTGCAACAAGACAAGTCACTGCAATAGTATTATCTTCTTCCTCCTAGATAATTACTCAGGACTACTTATCATGAATGGATCAGTTTTTTATAGATTTCCTCATAGACTCTGTAGTATGCTGTAAATGTAATCTCTTCATCAGGATTATATTTAAATTTGCCAATTGCATTTACTACTAACTCCTGTGATAAAAAAGTAGACATGTTTTCAATACTTTTACTCTTCATAAAACGTTCTAATATTTTTACTGTTGTTTTTGTTATCTCAACAATGGTTGCTGTTCTTGTTGTTGCTGTTCTTGTTCTGGTTGTCATTGTTCTTGTTATTGTTTTATTAAATCCAATATTACTGCTTTCAAGTCCTGCATTTTTAATTGTTTGACTTGAAAATTTACTTCCAATGTATATTTCTGATGATTTAATGTACTCTTGTTTCCAGCATAATTTTCTTTTCTACATACTGATTTCACAAGTTACAAAAATCTGAATGTTTATCCACCACTATTATTATAAATAATGTATCATCCTCATCATCAACTGTTGTGATATTGATTCTGGCATGACACAACACTTAATTAAACAGACTCAGTCGTGATTATAGTAATCAATACTCTGCTAGACAAGTCACTGCAATACTATTACCTTTTTCCTCCTAGATCATTACCCAGGACGACTGTATTATCAATGGATCATTCCATTCATGATAGTAAGGCGGGTAACTTGATCTTACAACAACAGATATATATCATTACCTTTATGATATTTGTTCCATTTGTATTGATGCCTTAATCTTCCTTATCAATGTTTCATGACAGGCAATATGTGGTTTGGTGATAATGTCTTTTGTCAGATACTTAAAATTAAGGAAATATTTAGTTTTATGTTGGAAACTAATGAAGATACATTACGGTGTTATTGTTTCATTCTTGATATTTAAGTTCACATTGGAGTTTCCTTTCATAATGGAAATGATTCAAGTGACTACAAAGTCATCATAGTGAAAAAAATTTATTTAGTTTAATTTTTGGAATATTATATGATATATAAATATTACATATAAATCATGTTTATACTTTATTTCCAATTTTATTTCTGAATTCATCAAATGTACTTTGATGCATTAAGTTGATCTCTCATTTTCATTTACTATCACTTACACTTCCTCTAAATGTACATTTAAATACTATTTATTCATCTATTTCTGGTTTCACTCTCTCTCTCTCTCACACTGTCTGTCTATCTCTCTTTTCTTATATACACACAGACACACATACACACATATATATACATAACTTGAAGCAGTGTGAAAGATTGATTGATTGTTACAAAAATGAGAGGCGTATATTCTTATTAGACCATTTATGTAAATCAGGAAGAGGGTTGATTCAAGAACTGATTGCTATGTGGAGACTGTGTTGGCCACCAGCGCCTCAAAGGACCGGCCATTAATACCTACCTTCAATGATGTAACTGTTAGGAATTATTTTATAATAGAGAAACCCATTTCAGTGATTCCATAGCTGGAGTGCTTGTGTAGAAAATCTTTGTGCCACACATTGTTGAAGACCTTTGAGATATCTTATGTTATTGTCCTTTTGCTATGTGTGACATTAAGAGCCTCACTAATTCTGTGTTTGATGGTAGTTAGTATGTCAGCAATGAATCTGGCTGATCAAAACTTCAACTGCTTGTCGCCCAAGAGTTTTTTCCTATCCAGTTGCTCAGCGAGACTCGTGTTGATTACAGTCTCAAAAAGCTGACTGATGATACAGTGAATTCAAATGGGTGTATACTGAGAGGAGAAGGATCAGTCTTCAATGCCGGGAATATGCTTGCCACCTTCTAGTGGCTCAGAAATGATTTCTCCTGCAAGCAGTGGTTAAATAACTTTGTTAGAATGAAGGATAATTCTTGGTTGATATTCTTCAGGATTACCACTGGAAGTTTGTCTTGGGTAGTGGCTTTTTTGGGGTTAAGCTTTTGATTATTCTACAGACTTCTCTTACTGAAGTGAATATATTGCTGAGATTCTGCTCAGTGAGACATGGGCAGATCAGGAGGGTGTTGCCTGTGTCATCTAATGTTGATTTTGAGGCAAAGCTTGAAGCAAAGATCTTCACCTTATCTGTCAAGGAGGATACAACATCGGGGCCATTTATAATAATGGGCACAGCTACTTTTCTCTGTTGATAATTTCATTGATGACCTTCCAGAATTTGCAAGATCCAATATGTCTCTTTTCATCCTTGGCCTGAACAGATCACATGTATCTGCACTTTGCATTTTCCAGGACTCTCTTACGGTGATTGGGGGCATGTTCTGAAAGAAGTAAGGGCCAGTCTACACTACGTATTGAAATAGATTTTGAAGTAGTGTTTCCCAAGAGCTATGGCTGCAGGATATTCTGGGGAAAATCAGGGCTGACTGTTTGGTTTTTGTTGGGAGATTTTTGTGGGTATAAAACTGTCCATTCCAGAAAGGATCTATCTGGAGATTAGAGCTACATTTTTGGAGGCAGCATCTTTGAAGAAGGTTGGGAGAGGAGCTTCTTTCATATAGAACTGAAAGTTGTCCCAGTCTGCCTGTACATAGTGAAAACTGTACCATTGAATGGTAAATCGAGGGACGTCATTGGTTTGGAGTCAATCTGGACACTAACTAGGGAATAATCTGATATTCCAATGAGTAGCTAAAACTTTTGCTGAGCATTTATCCGGGAGGTATGTTAGATGAGGTTCATGTGCTGTCCCATGGTATCCTGGAACCCTTTTGATTCATCAATGAATATGAAAATTCATGTTTTGTAGTTGTGTATAAGATGTGGTTTATTTTTTCTTGTATTTATCTACAGCAATATGTATCCATGAAGAAGAAATTACCTATGAGAACCTTGACAATGCTAATGTGATGATTGACCCAACAACAAATCTTGATGGAATTAGAAACATAGTTGTTGGCGAGAAACTTTTCAAATTTTCCAAACTGGATCAAATTCCAACTCTAAATGTGACTTTCATGAACCCCAAACGTCCACTTCGCATGCAGCTTGTGAATGCCACAAATGTAGCTCATTATAATATAACTCTTATTTATACAAATGGTAGTATTGATGAGTTTACGGTAAGTAAATTACTTTTCACATGAAATCTAACTTGTTCTTTTGTATTGTATACTTATTTAAATTTTAATGATATCTTGCAACTTAAGGAAAGTTAAAATATATCCTGAATTATTGGTAGAAAAATAATGGTATACGAGAGTATTAATTAATGTACAATAATGGACAGATTACCTGGTACTAAGTGCAGAATTTTTTTAATAAATGTGGGAAAGCATGCCCAATAAGCTTGCTGGAATAATGAGTATTGTCTATTTTACACATATACCTGACATTAATATTGTTTTTAGGCAATGAACCTCATTAATGATCATTGATTCTGTCCGGATTATATCAAATAAGTGTAAGTAAACTTTTGTTTTTCTTTGACTTTAATATAGAATATCATGCCTAATACTCCAATGATGTTACCACAATATCAAGAATTGAAAAACCTCATAATTACTATTAAGAAAGAAGATCCAAGTAAAAGTGTAAAAACAGAACTGAGTGTGGATCTTTGTAGTAAAATCAGTAAGTATATCTCTTGCGATATTCAAAATTTGCTTCCTTCAAGTATTTCCCAATTGATATTTATATGTAAAAATTGATTTCAAATAAATTGATCTATCTATATTATTTACCAGGTACAAGTATTCCAACAACAATACCAACAACCATTGCAACAACCGTGCCTACAACTGTTCCAACCACTATAGCAACAACAATTCCAACAACAGTTCCTACAACTGTTCCAACCACTATAGCAACAACAATTCCAACAACCGTGCCTACAACTGTTCCAACCACTATACCAACAACCATTGCAACAACAGTGCCTACAACTGTTCCAACCACTATAGCAACAACAATTCCAACAACTGTGCCTACAACTGTTCCAACCACTATACCAACAACCATTGCAACAACAGTGCCTACAACTGTTCCAACCACTATACCTACAACAATTGCAACAACAGTGCCTACAACTGTTCCAACCACAATACCAACAACAATTCCAACAACAATATATACAACAAGTATGTTCTTATTAATCTGTCTTTTGTCCTTATTTTTAAGATGATTTTTTTTATTGATGATTTGCTTGCTCTTCATTTTCTAGAGATTCAAAATAGCTTATATATACATGTCACCTGTAGAGGACTGAGCCCAGAGAACCTAACGAAGATGGTACTGTGGCAGCTGAAGAGCAATGGGACTTATTAAATTATCTCTCAGTTCTCTGTCTATATCTTTGAAATAAGGTATTATGATTACTTACATTATTTACACTATTCGGACTGTTATCGTCATCTTCATTGCCACATTCACAATGTTTCAGATGTTCTACACTTTGGCCTCCATATACAGACATCCTCATGGACACGTGGTCCAGTGGATAAAGGCATTGCTTAGATACAGTGACAAAAGCACCAAAGAATTTTAAGTTCTATTCCAGGCTGCAGCAGCTGGGAACCAAAACTTGGAAAGCTGGGTTAAATGGAAATAACAGAGACTTCTGGTAGAGGTATGACACGTGGAACTAGAACAATCACAATTGGTGGAGGAAGTAAATGGTTTGGTATACAATTTGAATCACCTGAAGAAGGCCAGAGCATACAACACCCAAACGTTTTGAATATTCCAATGAAGATGAGGACAACAGTCCATATAACGTAAACAATGAAAGTAATCTCTCATGTCTTTTTGTATTAGACACAATAACCTTGCTGAATGGAGGGTAAGTTTCAAGCCAGCAGAACGCCAAATAAATGGGAATGTAGTATACTCTTGTAAAATGCTCAGGAATATTGTTTTGTTTTGTTTTTTAATCAAAAGTAGAAATTAGTCTTTTAATATCTGAAAGTCTTGGGTAGCTTTAATAAGTTCAGCAGCACCAGCAACTCAAAATCTTGCTTTACACTCTGCACCTATGACACTTTTAATCTCATCAACTGAGTTGGGTAAGTTTTTAGATTTCCCAAGAAGACATAAATCATGCCACACCACATAGGACATCGATCTCTGTGAAGGTTTGTAAGCTTCTGTTGATCTTGACTGATCATCCCACAGTTGGACTGAAAAAGCATTTCAGAGGAACATTATCTATACCACACTTACAAATCATATCAAAATCATAGCAATATAATTCCATATTCCAATGTAATATTATTTTATAACTTTTCATCTCATTTTCATGCTGTTTATCATACATGTAACACACTGACTGTAGATTTATCCTTATTGGAAAATGACTTCCTCTTAAATAAATAATGTGTCCAGTGTCTCACAGCTGCTATAATTGTTTAGGCTTCCTTTTCAATAACAGCACCACATGTTATACTGAATTTTGTAGTGAAATTAAAAAGAATGCAATTGGTTTAGCCGTCTGAATTAGGGCAACTGAAGTGGCATTTTTTGAAGCATTTCTTTCAACTTCAAATTCATCTTTATGTTGTATACCTTAATTGATGAGTTTTACAATAGCATTTTCAATATCTTTTTTGGGTGTATATTTTTTTTTTCTTGTATATTGGATCAGAATTTATTTGTTCTTTTACTTAACTACAGCAATATGTATCCATGAAGAAGGAATTACGTATGAGAACCTTGACAATGCTGATGTGAAGATTGACCCAACAACAAATCTTGATGGAATTAGAAATATAGTTGTTGGCGATAAACTTTTCAAGTTTTCCAAACTGGATCAAATTCCAACTCTAAATGTGACTTTCATGGACCCCAAACGTCCACTTCGCATGCAGCTTGTGAACGCCACAAATGTGGCTCATTATAATATAACTCTTATTTATACAAATGGTAGTATTGATGTGTTTACGGTAAGTAAATTACTTTTCACATAAAATCTAACTTGTTCTTTTGTATTGTATACTTATTTAAACTTTAATGATATCTTGTAACTTAAGGAAAGTTAAAATATATCCTTAACTATTGGTAGAAAAATAATGGTATATGAGAATATTACTTAATGTACAATAATGGACAGATTACCTGGTACTAAGTGCAGAATTTTTTCAATAAATGTGGGAAAGTATGCCCAATAAGCTTGCTGGAATAGTGAGTGTTGTCTATTTTACACATATACCTGACATTAATATTGTTTTTAGGCAATGAACCTCATTAATGATTATTGATTCTGTCCGGATTATATCAAATAAGTGTAAGTAAACTTGTGTTTTTCTTTGACTTTAATATAGAATATCATGCCTAATACTCCAATGATGTTACCACAATATCAAGAATTGAAAAACCTCATAATTACTATTAAGAAAGAAGATCCAAGTAAAAGTGTAGAAACAGAACTGAGTGTGGAGCTTTGTAGTAAAATCAGTAAGTATATTTCTAGTGACATTCAAAATTTGCTTCCTTCAAGTATTTAGAAATTGATATTTATAGGTAAAAATTGATTTCAAATAAATTGATCTATCTATATTATTTACCAGGTACAAGTATTCCGACAACAATACCAACTACCACTGCAACAACAGTGTCTACAACTGTTCCAACGACTATACCAACTACAATTCCAACAACATTGTCTACAAGTATGCCACCCACAACTATCCCAACCACTACACCAACAACAATGCCAACAACAGTTCCAACGACTATACCAACAACAATTCCAACAAAAGTGTCTACAAGTATGCCACCCACAACTGTCCCAACCACTATGCCAACAACAATGCCAACAACAGTTCCAACGACTATACCAACAACAATTCCAACAACAGTGTCTACAAGTATGCCACTCACAACTGTTCCAACCACTATGCCAACAACAGTGACAGCAGCTGTTCCAACCACTATACCAACAACAATTCCAACCACATTCACCACTACTAGTTAGTATTCTTTTCTTTTGATATTGTTGTGATGTGAGTCCGGCAAGAAATGACAGTTAACTTGCCTGAGTCAGTTATGAATGTATATATTCAGTTTGCAACAAGACAAGTCACTGCAATAGTATTATCTTCTTCCTCCTAGATAATTACTCAGGACTACTTATCATGAATGGATCAGTTTTTTATAGATTTCCTCATAGACTCTGTAGTATGCTGTAAATGTAATCTCTTCATCAGGATTATATTTAAATTTGCCAATTGCATTTACTACTAACTCCTGTGATAAAAAAGTAGACATGTTTTCAATACTTTTACTCTTCATAAAACGTTCTAATATTTTTACTGTTGTTTTTGTTATCTCAACAATGGTTGCTGTTCTTGTTGTTGCTGTTCTTGTTCTGGTTGTCATTGTTCTTGTTATTGTTTTATTAAATCCAATATTACTGCTTTCAAGTCCTGCATTTTTAATTGTTTGTCTTGAAAAGTTACTTCCAATGTATATTTCTGATGATTTAATGTACTCTTGTTTCCAGCATAATTTTCTTTTCTACATACTGATTTCACAAGTTACAAAAATCTGAATGTTTGTCCACCACTATTATTATAAATAATGTATCATCCTCATCATCAACTGTTGTGATATTGATTCTGGCATGACACAACATTTAATCAAACAGACTCAGTCATGATTATAGTAATCAATACTCTGCTAGACAAGTCACTGCAATACTATTACGTTTTTCCTCCTTGATAATTACCCAGGACGACTGTATTATCAGTGGATCATTCCATTCATGATAGTAAGGCGGGTAACTTGATCTTACAACAACAGATATATATCATTACATTTATGATATTTGTTCCATTTGTATTGATGCCTTAATCTTCCTTTTCAATGTTTCATGACAGGCAATATGTGGTTTGGTGATAATGTCTTTTGTCAGATACTTAAAATTAAGGAAATATTTAGTTTTATGTTGGAAACTAATGAAGATACATTACGGTGTTATTGTTTCATTCTTGATATTTAAGTTTACATTGGAGTTTCCTTTCATAATGGAAATGATTCAAGTGACTACAAAGTCATCATAGTGAAAAGAATTTATTTAGTTTAATTTTTGGAATATTATATGATATTTAAATATTACATATAAATCATGTTTATACTTTATTTCCAATTTTATTTCTGAATTCATCAAATGTACTTTGATGCATTAAGTTGATCTCTCATTTTCATTTCCTATCACTTACACTTCCTCTCAATGTACATTTAAATACTATTTATTCATCTATTTCTGGTTTCACTCTCTCTCTCTCTCACACTGTCTGTCTATCTCTCTTTTCTTATATACACACAGACACACATACACACATATATATACATAACTTGAAGCAGTGTGAAAGATTGATTGATTGTTACAAAAATGAGAGGCGTATATTCTTATTAGACCATTTATGTAAATCAGGAAGAGGGTTGATTCAAGAACTGATTGCTATGTGGAGACTGTGTTGGCCACCAGCGCCTCAAAGGACCGGCCATTAATAACTACCTTCAATGATGTACCTGTTAGGAATTATTTTATAATAGAGAAAACCATTTCAGTGATTCCATAGCTGGAGTGCTTGTGTAGAAAATCTTTGTGCCACACATTGTTGAAGACCTTTGAGATATCTTATGTTATTGTCCTTTTGCTATGTGTGACATTAAGAGCCTCACTAATTCTGTGTTTGATGGTAGTTAGTATGTCAGCAATGAATCTGGCTGATCAAAACGTCAACTGCTTGTCGCCCAAGAGTTTTTTCCTATCCAGTTGCTCAACGAGACTCTTATTGATTACAGTCTCAAAAAGCTGACTGATGATACAGTGAATTCAAATGGGTGTATACTGAGAGGAGAAGGATCAGTCTTCAATGCCGGGAATATGCTTGCCACCTTCTAGTGGCTCAGAAATGATTTCTCCTGCAAGCAGTGGTTAAATAACTTTGTTAGAATGAAGGATAATTCTTGGTTGATATTCTTCAGGATTACCACTGGAAGTTTGTCTTGGGTAGTGGCTTTTTTGGGGTTAAGCTTTTGATTATTCTACAGACTTCTCTTACTGAAGTGAATATATTGCTGAGATTCTGCTCAGTGAGACATGGGCAGATCAGGAGGGTGTTGCCTGTGTCATCTAATGTTGATTTTGAGGCAAAGCTTGAAGCAAAGATCTTCACCTTATCTGTCAAGGAGGATACAACATCGGGGCCATTTATAATAATGGGCACAGCTACTTTTCTCTGTTGATAATTTCATTGATGACCTTCCAGAATTTGCAAGATCCAATATGTCTCTTTTCATCCTTGGCCTGAACAGATCCCATGTATCTGCACTTTGCATTTTCCAGGACTCTCTTACGGTGATTGGGGGCAGGTTCTGAAAGAAGTAAGGGCCAGACTACACTACGTATTGAAATAGATTTTGAAGTAGTGTTTCCCAAGAGCTATGGCTGCAGGATATTCAGGGGAAAATCAGGGCTGACTGTTTGTTTTTTGTTGGGAGATTTTTGTGGGTATAAAACTGTCCATTCCAGAAAGGATCTATCTGGAGAATAGAGCTACATTTTTGGAGGCAGCATCTTTGAAGAAGGTTGAGAGAGGAGCTTCTTTCATATAGAACTGAAAGTTGTCCCAGTCTGCCTGTACATAGTGAAAACTGTACCATTGAATGGTAAATCGAGGGACGTCATTGGTTTGGAGTCAATCTGGACACTAACTAGGGAATAATCTGATATTCCAATGAGTAGCTAAAACTTTTGCTGAGCATTTATCCGGGAGGTATGTTAGATGAGGTTCATGTGCTGTCCCATGGTATCCTGGAACCCTTTTGATTCATCAATGAATATGAAAATTCATGTTTTGTAGTTGTGTATAAGATGTGGTTTATTTTTTCTTGTATTTATCTACAGCAATATGTATCCATGAAGAAGAAATTACCTATGAGAACCTTGACAATGCTAATGTGATGATTGACCCAACAACAAATCTTGATGGAATTAGAAACATAGTTGTTGGCGAGAAACTTTTCAAATTTTCCAAACTGGATCAAATTCCAACTCTAAATGTGACTTTCATGAACCCCAAACGTCCACTTCGCATGCAGCTTGTGAATGCCACAAATGTAGCTCATTATAATATAACTCTTATTTATACAAATGGTAGTATTGATGAGTTTACGGTAAGTAAATTACTTTTCACATGAAATCTAACTTGTTCTTTTGTATTGTATACTTATTTAAATTTTAATGATATCTTGCAACTTAAGGAAAGTTAAAATATATCCTGAATTATTGGTAGAAAAATAATGGTATACGAGAGTATTAATTAATGTACAATAATGGACAGATTACCTGGTACTAAGTGCAGAATTTTTTTAATAAATGTGGGAAAGCATGCCCAATAAGCTTGCTGGAACAATGAGTATTGTCTATTTTACACATATACCTGACATTAATATTGTTTTTAGGCAATGAACCTCATTAATGATCATTGATTCTGTCCGGATTATATCAAATAAGTGTAAGTAAACTTGTGTTTTTCTTTGACTTTAATATAGAATATCATGCCTAATACTCCAATGATGTTACCACAATATCAAGAATTGAAAAACCTCATAATTACTATTAAGAAAGAAGATCCAAGTAAAAGTGTAAAAACAGAACTGAGTGTGGATCTTTGTAGTAAAATCAGTAAGTATATCTCTTGCGATATTCAAAATTTGCTTCCTTCAAGTATTTCCAAATTGATATTTATATGTAAAAATTGATTTCAAATAAATTGATCTATCTATATTATTTACCAGGTACAAGTATTCCAACAACAATACCAACAACCATTGCAACAACCGTGCCTACAACTGTTCCAACCACTATACCAACAACCATTGCAACAACCGTGCCTACAACTGTTCCAACCACTATAGCAACAACAATTCCAACAACAGTTCCTACAACTGTTCCAACCACTATAGCAACAACAATTCCAACAACCGTGCCTACAACTGTTCCAACCACTATACCAACAACCATTGCAACAACAGTGCCTACAACTGTTCCAACCACTATAGCAACAACAATTCCAACAACTGTGCCTACAACTGTTCCAACCACTATACCAACAACCATTGCAACAACAGTGCCTACAACTGTTCCAACCACTATAGCAACAACAATTCCAACAACAGTTCCTACAACTGTTCCAACCACTATAGCAACAACAATTCCAACAACCGTGCCTACAACTGTTCCAACCACTATACCAACAACCATTGCAACAACAGTGCCTACAACTGTTCCAACCACTATAGCAACAACAATTCCAACAACTGTGCCTACAACTGTTCCAACCACTATACCAACAACCATTGCAACAACAGTGCCTACAACTGTTCCAACCACTATACCTACAACAATTGCAACAACAGTGCCTACAACTGTTCCAACCACAATACCAACAACAATTCCAACAACAATATATACAACAAGTATGTTCTTATTAATCTGTCTTTTGTCCTTATTTTTAAGATGATTTTTTTTATTGATGATTTGCTTGCTCTTCATTTTCTAGAGATTCAAAATAGCTTATATATACATGTCACCTGTAGAGGACTGAGCCCAGAGAACCTAACGAAGATGGTACTGTGGCAGCTGAAGAGCAATGGGACTTATTAAATTATCTCTCAGTTCTCTGTCTATATCTTTGAAATAACGTATTATGATTACTTACATTATTTACACTATTCGGACTGTTATCGTCATCTTCATTTCCACATTCACAATGTTTCAGATGTTCTACACTTTGGCCTCCATATACAGACATCCTCATGGACACGTGGTCCAGTGGATAAAGGCATTGCTTAGA
Source organism: Acanthosepion esculentum (assembly GCA_964036315.1). Lineage (NCBI taxonomy): Eukaryota > Metazoa > Mollusca > Cephalopoda > Sepiida > Sepiidae > Acanthosepion > Acanthosepion esculentum. The sequence goes on from OZ038490.1 coordinate 43,951,177, forward strand.
TACAGTGACAAAAGCACCAAAGAATTTTAAGTTCTATTCCAGGCTGCAGCAGCTGGGAACCAAAACTTGGAAAGCTGGGTTAAATGGAAATAACAGAGACTTCTGGTAGAGGTATGACACGTGGAACTAGAACAATCACAATTGGTGGAGGAAGTAAATGGTTTGGTATACAATTTGAATCACCTGAAGAAGGCCAGAGCATACAACACCCAAACGTTTTGAATATTCCAATGAAGATGAGGACAACAGTCCATATAACGTAAACAATGAAAGTAATCTCTCATGTCTTTTTGTATTAGACACAATAACCTTGCTGAATGGAGGGTAAGTTTCAAGCCAGCAGAACGCCAAATAAATGGGAATGTAGTATACTCTTGTAAAATGCTCAGGAATATTGTTTTGTTTTCTTTTTTAATCAAAAGTAGAAATTAGTCTTTTAATATCTGAAAGTCTTGGGTAGCTTTAATAAGTTCAGCAGCACCAGCAACTCAAAATCTTGCTTTACACTCTGCACCTATGACACTTTTAATCTCATCAACTGAGTTGGGTAAGTTTTTAGATTTCCCAAGAAGACATAAATCATGCCACACCACATAGGACATCGATCTCTGTGAAGGTTTGTAAGCTTCTGTTGATCTTGACTGATCATCCCACAGTTGGACTGAAAAAGCATTTCAGAGGAACATTATCTATACCACACTTACAAATCATATCAAAATCATAGCAATATAATTCCATATTCCAATGTAATATTATTTTATAACTTTTCATCTCATTTTCATGCTGTTTATCATACATGTAACACACTGACTGTAGATTTATCCTTATTGGAAAATGACTTCCTCTTAAATAAATAATGTGTCCAGTGTCTCACAGCTGCTATAATTGTTTAGGCTTCCTTTTCAATAACAGCACCACATGTTATACTGAATTTTGTAGTGAAATTAAAAAGAATGCAATTGGTTTAGCCGTCTGAATTAGGGCAACTGAAGTGGCATTTTTTGAAGCATTTCTTTCAACTTCAAATTCATCTTTATGTTGTATACCTTAATTGATGAGTTTTACAATAGCATTTTCAATATCTTTTTTGGGTGTATATTTTTTTTTTCTTGTATATTGGATCAGAATTTATTTGTTCTTTTACTTAACTACAGCAATATGTATCCATGAAGAAGGAATTACGTATGAGAACCTTGACAATGCTGATGTGAAGATTGACCCAACAACAAATCTTGATGGAATTAGAAATATAGTTGTTGGCGATAAACTTTTCAAGTTTTCCAAACTGGATCAAATTCCAACTCTAAATGTGACTTTCATGGACCCCAAACGTCCACTTCGCATGCAGCTTGTGAACGCCACAAATGTAGCTCATTATAATATAACTCTTATTTATACAAATGGTAGTATTGATGTGTTTACGGTAAGTAAATTACTTTTCACATAAAATCTAACTTGTTCTTTTGTATTGTATACTTATTTAAACTTTAATGATATCTTGTAACTTAAGGAAAGTTAAAATATATCCTTAACTATTGGTAGAAAAATAATGGTATATGAGAATATTACTTAATGTACAATAATGGACAGATTACCTGGTACTAAGTGCAGAATTTTTTCAATAAATGTGGGAAAGTATGCCCAATAAGCTTGCTGGAATAGTGAGTGTTGTCTATTTTACACATATACCTGACATTAATATTGTTTTTAGGCAATGAACCTCATTAATGATTATTGATTCTGTCCGGATTATATCAAATAAGTGTAAGTAAACTTGTGTTTTTCTTTGACTTTAATATAGAATATCATGCCTAATACTCCAATGATGTTACCACAATATCAAGAATTGAAAAACCTCATAATTACTATTAAGAAAGAAGATCCAAGTAAAAGTGTAGAAACAGAACTGAGTGTGGAGCTTTGTAGTAAAATCAGTAAGTATATTTCTAGTGACATTCAAAATTTGCTTCCTTCAAGTATTTAGAAATTGATATTTATAGGTAAAAATTGATTTCAAATAAATTGATCTATCTATATTATTTACCAGGTACAAGTATTCCGACAACAATACCAACTACCACTGCAACAACAGTGTCTACAACTGTTCCAACGACTATACCAACTACAATTCCAACAACATTGTCTACAAGTATGCCACCCACAACTATCCCAACCACTACACCAACAACAATGCCAACAACAGTTCCAACGACTATACCAACAACAATTCCAACAAAAGTGTCTACAAGTATGCCACCCACAACTGTCCCAACCACTATGCCAACAACAATGCCAACAACAGTTCCAACGACTATACCAACAACAATTCCAACAACAGTGTCTACAAGTATGCCACTCACAACTGTTCCAACCACTATGCCAACAACAGTGACAGCAGCTATTCCAACCACTATACCAACAACAATTCCAACCACATTCACCACTACTAGTTAGTATTCTTTTCTTTTGATATTGTTGTGATGTGAGTCCGGCAAGAAATGACAGTTAACTTGCCTGAGTCAGTTATGAATGTATATATTCAGTTTGCAACAAGACAAGTCACTGCAATAGTATTATCTTCTTCCTCCTAGATAATTACTCAGGACTACTTATCATGAATGGATCAGTTTTTTATAGATTTCCTCATAGACTCTGTAGTATGCTGTAAATGTAATCTCTTCATCAGGATTATATTTAAATTTGCCAATTGCATTTACTACTAACTCCTGTGATAAAAAAGTAGACATGTTTTCAATACTTTTACTCTTCATAAAACGTTCTAATATTTTTACTGTTGTTTTTGTTATCTCAACAATGGTTGCTGTTCTTGTTGTTGCTGTTCTTGTTCTGGTTGTCATTGTTCTTGTTGTTGTTTTATTAAATCCAATATTACTGCTTTCAAGTCCTGCATTTTTAATTGTTTGACTTGAAAAGTTACTTACAATGTATATTTCTGATGATTTAATGTACTCTTGTTTCCAGCATAATTTTCTTTTCTACATACTGATTTCACAAGTTACAAAAATCTGAATGTTTGTCCACCACTATTATTATAAATAATCATCATCATCAACTGTTGTGATATTGATTCTGGCATGACACAACATTTAATCAAACAGACTCAGTCATGATTATAGTAATCAATACTCTGCTAGACAAGTCACTGCAATACTATTACGTTTTTCCTCCTTGATAATTACCCAGGACGACTGTATCATCAATGGATCATTCCATTCATGATAATAAGGCGGGTAACTTGATCTTACTACAACAGATATATATCATTACATTTATGATATTTGTTCCATTTGTATTGATGCCTTAATCTTCCTTATCAATGTTTCATGACAGGCAATATGTGGTTTGGTGATAATGTCTTTTGTCAGATACTTAAAATTAAGGAAATATTTAGTTTTATGTTGGAAACTAATGAAGATACATTACGGTGTTATTGTTTGATTCTTGATATTTAAGTTCACATTGGAGTTTCCTTTCATAATGGAAATGATTCAAGTGACTACAAAGTCATCATAGTGAAAAAAATTTATTTAGTTTAATTTTTGGAATATTATATGATATTTAAATATTACATATAAATCATGTTTATACTTTATTTCCAATTTTATTTCTGAATTCATCAAATGTACTTTGATGCATTAAGTTGATCTCTCATTTTCATTTCCTATCACTTACACTTCCTCTCAATGTACATTTAAATACTATTTATTCATCTATTTCTGGTTTCATTCTCTCTCTCTCACACTGTCTGTCTATCTCTCTTTTCTTATATACACACAGACACACATACACACATATATATACATAACTTGAAGCAGTGTGAAAGATTGATTGATTGTTACAAAAATGAGAGGCGTATATTCTTATTAGACCATTTATGTAAATCAGGAAGAGGGTTGATTCAAGAACTGATTGCTATGTGGAGACTGTGTTGGCCACCAGCACCTCAAAGGACCGGCCATTAATACCTACCTTCAATGATGTAACTGTTAGGAATTATTTTATAATAGAGAAACCCATTTCAGTGATTCCATAGCTGGAGTGCTTGTGTAGAAAATCTTTGTGCCACACATTGTTGAAGGCCTTTGAGATACCTTATGTTATTGTCCTTTTGCTATGTGTGACATTAAGAGCCTCACTAATTCTGTGTTTGATGGTAGTTAGTATGTCAGCAGTGAATCTGGCTGATCAAAACTTCAACTGCTTGTCACCCAAGAGTTTTTTCCTATCCAGTTGCTCAACGAGACTCGTGTTGATTACAGTCTCAAAAAGCTGACTGATGATACAGTGAATTCAAATGGGTGTATACTGAGAGGAGAAGGATCAGTCTTCAATGCCGGGAATATGCTTGCCACCTTCTAGTGGCTCAGAAATGATTTCTCCTGCAAGCAGTGGTTAAATAACTTTGTTAGAATGAAGGATAATTCTTGGTTGATATTCTTCAGGATTACCACTGGAAGTTTGTCTTGGGTAGTGGCTTTTTTGGGGTTAAGCTTTTGATTATTCTACAGACTTCTCTTACTGAAGTGAATATATTGCTGAGATTCTGCTCAGTGAGACATGGGCAGATCAGGAGGGTGTTGCCTGTGTCATCTAATGTTGATTTTGAGGCAAAGCTTGAAGCAAAGATCTTCACCTTATCTGTCAAGGAGGATACAACATCGGGGCCATTTATAATAATGGGCACAGCTACTTTTCTCTGTTGATAATTTCATTGATGACCTTCCAGAATTTGCAAGATCCAATATGTCTCTTTTCATCCTTGGCCTGAACAGATCCCATGTATCTGCACTTTGCATTTTCCAGGACTCTCTTACGGTGATTGGGGGCAGGTTCTGAAAGAAGTAAGGGCCAGACTACACTACGTATTGAAATAGATTTTGAAGTAGTGTTTCCCAAGAGCTATGGCTGCAGGATATTCCGGGGAAAATCAGGGCTGACTGTTTGGTTTTTGTTGGGAGATTTTTGTGGGTATAAAACTGTCCATTCCAGAAAGGATCTATCTGGAGAATAGAGCTACATTTTTGGAGGCAGCATCTTTGAAGAAGGTTGGGAGAGGAGCTTCTTTCATATAGAAGTGAAAGTTGTCCCAGTCTGCCTGTACATAGTGAAAACTGTACCATTGAATGGTAAATCGAGGGACGTCATTGGTTTGGAGTCAATCTGGACACTAACTAGGGAATAATCTGATATTCCAATGAGTAGCTAAAACTTTTGCTGAGCATTTATCCGGGAGGTATGTTAGATGAGGTTCATGTGCTGTCCCATGGTATCCTGGAACCCTTTTGATTCATCAATGAATATGAAAATTCATGTTTTGTAGTTGTGTATAAGATGTGGTTTATTTTTTCTTGTATTTATCTACAGCAATATGTATCCATGAAGAAGAAATTACCTATGAGAACCTTGACAATGCTAATGTGATGATTGACCCAACAACAAATCTTGATGGAATTAGAAACATAGTTGTTGGCGAGAAAGTTTTCAAGTTTTCCAAACTGGATCAAATTCCAACTCTAAATGTGACTTTCATGAACCCCAAACGTCCACTTCGCATGCAGCTTGTGAACGCCACAAATGTGGCTCATTATAATATAACTCTTATTTATACAAATGGTAGTATTGATGAGTTTACGGTAAGTAAATTACTTTTCACATGAAATCTAACTTGTTCTTTGGCATTGTATACTTATTTAGATTTGAATGAAATCTTGCAACTTAAGGAAAGTTAAAATATATCCTGAATTATTGGTAGAAAAATAATGGTATACGAGAGTATTAATTAATGTACAATAATGGACAGATTACCTGGTACTAAGTGCAGAATTTTTTTAATAAATGTGGGAAAGCATGCCCAATAAGCTTGCTGGAATAATGAGTATTGTCTATTTTACACATATACCTGACATTAATATTGTTTTTAGGCAATGAACCTCATTAATGATCATTGATTCTGTCCGGATTATATCAAATAAGTGTAAGTAAACTTGTGTTTTTCTTTGACTTTAATATAGAATATCATGCCTAATACTCCAATGATGTTACCACAATATCAAGAATTGAAAAACCTCATAATTACTATTAAGAAAGAAGATCCAAGTAAAAGTGTAAAAACAGAACTGAGTGTGGATCTTTGTAGTAAAATCAGTAAGTATATCTCTTGCGATATTCAAAATTTGCTTCCTTCAAGTATTTCCAAATTGATATTTATATGTAAAAATTGATTTCAAATAAATTGATCTATCTATATTATTTACCAGGTACAAGTATTCCAACAACAATACCAACAACCATTGCAACAACCGTGCCTACAACTGTTCCAACCACTATACCAACAACCATTGCAACAACCGTGCCTACAACTGTTCCAACCACTATAGCAACAACAATTCCAACAACAGTTCCTACAACTGTTCCAACCACTATAGCAACAACAATTCCAACAACCGTGCCTACAACTGTTCCAACCACTATACCAACAACCATTGCAACAACAGTGCCTACAACTGTTCCAACCACTATAGCAACAACAATTCCAACAACTGTGCCTACAACTGTTCCAACCACTATACCAACAACCATTGCAACAACAGTGCCTACAACTGTTCCAACCACTATACCTACAACAATTGCAACAACAGTGCCTACAACTGTTCCAACCACAATACCAACAACAATTCCAACAACAATATATACAACAAGTATGTTCTTATTAATCTGTCTTTTGTCCTTATTTTTAAGATGATTTTTTTTATTGATGATTTGCTTGCTCTTCATTTTCTAGAGATTCAAAATAGCTTATATATACATGTCACCTGTAGAGGACTGAGCCCAGAGAACCTAACGAAGATGGTACTGTGGCAGCTGAAGAGCAATGGGACTTATTAAATTATCTCTCAGTTCTCTGTCTATATCTTTGAAATAAGGTATTATGATTACTTACATTATTTACACTATTCGGACTGTTATCGTCATCTTCATTGCCACATTCACAATGTTTCAGATGTTCTACACTTTGGCCTCCATATACAGACATCCTCATGGACACATGGTCCAGTGGATAAAGGCATTGCTTAGATACAGTGACAAAAGCACCAAAGAATTTTAAGTTCTATTCCAGGCTGCAGCAGCTGGGAACCAAAACTTGGAAAGCTGGGTTAAATGGAAATAACAGAGACTTCTGGTAGAGGTATGACACGTGGAACTAGAACAATCACAATTGGTGGAGGAAGTAAATGGTTTGGTATACAATTTGAATCACCTGAAGAAGGCCAGAGCATACAACACCCAAACGTTTTGAATATTCCAATGAAGATGAGGACAACAGTCCATATAACGTAAACAATGAAAGTAATCTCTCATGTCTTTTTGTATTAGACACAATAACCTTGCTGAATGGAGGGTAAGTTTCAAGCCAGCAGAACGCCAAATAAATGGGAATGTAGTATACTCTTGTAAAATGCTCAGGAATATTGTTTTGTTTTGTTTTTTAATCAAAAGTAGAAATTAGTCTTTTAATATCTGAAAGTCTTGGGTAGCTTTAATAAGTTCAGCAGCACCAGCAACTCAAAATCTTGCTTTACACTCTGCACCTATGACACTTTTAATCTCATCAACTGAGTTGGGTAAGTTTTTAGATTTCCCAAGAAGACATAAATCATGCCACACCACATAGGACATCGATCTCTGTGAAGGTTTGTAAGCTTCTGTTGATCTTGACTGATCATCCCACAGTTGGACTGAAAAAGCATTTCAGAGGAACATTATCTATACCACACTTACAAATCATATCAAAATCATAGCAATATAATTCCATATTCCAATGTAATATTATTTTATAACTTTTCATCTCATTTTCATGCTGTTTATCATACATGTAACACACTGACTGTAGATTTATCCTTATTGGAAAATGACTTCCTCTTAAATAAATAATGTGTCCAGTGTCTCACAGCTGCTATAATTGTTTAGGCTTCCTTTTCAATAACAGCACCACATGTTATACTGAATTTTGTAGTGAAATTAAAAAGAATGCAATTGGTTTAGCCGTCTGAATTAGGGCAACTGAAGTGGCATTTTTTGAAGCATTTCTTTCAACTTCAAATTCATCTTTATGTTGTATACCTTAATTGATGAGTTTTACAATAGCATTTTCAATATCTTTTTTGGGTGTATATTTTTTTTTTCTTGTATATTGGATCAGAATTTATTTGTTCTTTTACTTAACTACAGCAATATGTATCCATGAAGAAGGAATTACGTATGAGAACCTTGACAATGCTGATGTGAAGATTGACCCAACAACAAATCTTGATGGAATTAGAAATATAGTTGTTGGCGATAAACTTTTCAAGTTTTCCAAACTGGATCAAATTCCAACTCTAAATGTGACTTTCATGGACCCCAAACGTCCACTTCGCATGCAGCTTGTGAACGCCACAAATGTAGCTCATTATAATATAACTCTTATTTATACAAATGGTAGTATTGATGTGTTTACGGTAAGTAAATTACTTTTCACATAAAATCTAACTTGTTCTTTTGTATTGTATACTTATTTAAACTTTAATGATATCTTGTAACTTAAGGAAAGTTAAAATATATCCTTAACTATTGGTAGAAAAATAATGGTATATGAGAATATTACTTAATGTACAATAATGGACAGATTACCTGGTACTAAGTGCAGAATTTTTTCAATAAATGTGGGAAAGTATGCCCAATAAGCTTGCTGGAATAGTGAGTGTTGTCTATTTTACACATATACCTGACATTAATATTGTTTTTAGGCAATGAACCTCATTAATGATTATTGATTCTGTCCGGATTATATCAAATAAGTGTAAGTAAACTTGTGTTTTTCTTTGACTTTAATATAGAATATCATGCCTAATACTCCAATGATGTTACCACAATATCAAGAATTGAAAAACCTCATAATTACTATTAAGAAAGAAGATCCAAGTAAAAGTGTAGAAACAGAACTGAGTGTGGAGCTTTGTAGTAAAATCAGTAAGTATATTTCTAGTGACATTCAAAATTTGCTTCCTTCAAGTATTTAGAAATTGATATTTATAGGTAAAAATTGATTTCAAATAAATTGATCTATGTATATTATTTACCAGGTACAAGTATTCCGACAACAATACCAACTACCACTGCAACAACAGTGTCTACAACTGTTCCAACGACTATACCAACTACAATTCCAACAACATTGTCTACAAGTATGCCACCCACAACTATCCCAACCACTACACCAACAACAATGCCAACAACAGTTCCAACGACTATACCAACAACAATTCCAACAAAAGTGTCTACAAGTATGCCACCCACAACTGTCCCAACCACTATGCCAACAACAATGCCAACAACAGTTCCAACGACTATACCAACAACAATTCCAACAACAGTGTCTACAAGTATGCCACTCACAACTGTTCCAACCACTATGCCAACAACAGTGACAGCAGCTATTCCAACCACTATACCAACAACAATTCCAACCACATTCACCACTACTAGTTAGTATTCTTTTCTTTTGATATTGTTGTGATGTGAGTCCGGCAAGAAATGACAGTTAACTTGCCTGAGTCAGTTATGAATGTATATATTCAGTTTGCAACAAGACAAGTCACTGCAATAGTATTATCTTCTTCCTCCTAGATAATTACTCAGGACTACTTATCATGAATGGATCAGTTTTTTATAGATTTCCTCATAGACTCTGTAGTATGCTGTAAATGTAATCTCTTCATCAGGATTATATTTAAATTTGCCAATTGCATTTACTACTAACTCCTGTGATAAAAAAGTAGACATGTTTTCAATACTTTTACTCTTCATAAAACGTTCTAATATTTTTACTGTTGTTTTTGTTATCTCAACAATGGTTGCTGTTCTTGTTGTTGCTGTTCTTGTTCTGGTTGTCATTGTTCTTGTTATTGTTTTATTAAATCCAATATTACTGCTTTCAAGTCCTGCATTTTTAATTGTTTGACTTGAAAAGTTACTTACAATGTATATTTCTGATGATTTAATGTACTCTTGTTTCCAGCATAATTTTCTTTTCTACATACTGATTTCACAAGTTACAAAAATCTGAATGTTTGTCCACCACTATTATTAAAAATAATCATCATCATCAACTGTTGTGATATTGATTCTGGCATGACACAACATTTAATCAAACAGACTCAGTCATGATTATAGTAATCAATACTCTGCTAGACAAGTCACTGCAATACTATTACGTTTTTCCTCCTTGATAATTACCCAGGACGACTGTATCATCAATGGATCATTCCATTCATGATAATAAGGCGGGTAACTTGATCTTACTACAACAGATATATATCATTACATTTATGATATTTGTTCCATTTGTATTGATGCCTTAATCTTCCTTATCAATGTTTCATGACAGGCAATATGTGGTTTGGTGATAATGTCTTTTGTCAGATACTTAAAATTAAGGAAATATTTAGTTTTATGTTGGAAACTAATGAAGATACATTACGGTGTTATTGTTTCATTCTTGATATTTAAGTTCACATTGGAGTTTCCTTTCATAATGGAAATGATTCAAGTGACTACAAAGTCATCATAGTGAAAAAAATTTATTTAGTTTAATTTTTGGAATATTATATGATATTTAAATATTACATATAAATCATGTTTATACTTTATTTCCAATTTTATTTCTGAATTCATCAAATGTACTTTGATGCATTAAGTTGATCTCTCATTTTCATTTCCTATCACTTACACTTCCTCTCAATGTACATTTAAATACTATTTATTCATCTATTTCTGGTTTCATTCTCTCTCTCTCACACTGTCTGTCTATCTCTCTTTTCTTATATACACACAGACACACATACACACATATATATACATAACTTGAAGCAGTGTGAAAGATTGATTGATTGTTACAAAAATGAGAGGCGTATATTCTTATTAGACCATTTATGTAAATCAGGAAGAGGGTTGATTCAAGAACTGATTGCTATGTGGAGACTGTGTTGGCCACCAGCGCCTCAAAGGACCGGCCATTAATACCTAGCTTCAATGTTGTAACTGTTAGGAATTATTTTATAATAGAGAAACCCATTTCAGTGATTCCATAGCTGGAGTGCTTGTGTAGAAAATCTTTGTGCCACACATTGTTGAAGGCCTTTGAGATATCTTATGTTATTGTCCTTTTGCTATGTGTGACATTAAGAGCCTCACTAATTCTGTGTTTGATGGTAGTTAGTATGTCAGCAGTGAATCTGGCTGATCAAAACTTCAACTGCTTGTCACCCAAGAGTTTTTTCCTATCCAGTTGCTCAACGAGACTCGTGTTGATTACAGTCTCAAAAAGCTGACTGATGATACAGTGAATTCAAATGGGTGTATACTGAGAGGAGAAGGATCAGTCTTCAATGCCGGGAATATGCTTGCCACCTTCTAGTGGCTCAGAAATGATTTCTCCTGCAAGCAGTGGTTAAATAACTTTGTTAGAATGAAGGATAATTCTTGGTTGATATTCTTCAGGATTACCACTGGAAGTTTGTCTTGGGTAGTGGCTTTTTTGGGGTTAAGCTTTTGATTATTCTACAGACTTCTCTTACTGAAGTGAATATATTGCTGAGATTCTGCTCAGTGAGACATGGGCAGATCAGGAGGGTGTTGCCTGTGTCATCTAATGTTGATTTTGAGGCAAAGCTTGAAGCAAAGATCTTCACCTTATCTGTCAAGGAGGATACAACATCGGGGCCATTTATAATAATGGGCACAGCTACTTTTCTCTGTTGATAATTTCATTGATGACCTTCCAGAATTTGCAAGATCCAATATGTCTCTTTTCATCCTTGGCCTGAACAGATCCCATGTATCTGCACTTTGCATTTTCCAGGACTCTCTTACGGTGATTGGGGGCAGGTTCTGAAAGAAGTAAGGGCCAGACTACACTACGTATTGAAATAGATTTTGAAGTAGTGTTTCCCAAGAGCTATGGCTGCAGGATATTCCGGGGAAAATCAGGGCTGACTGTTTGGTTTTTGTTGGGAGATTTTTGTGGGTATAAAACTGTCCATTCCAGAAAGGATCTATCTGGAGAATAGAGCTACATTTTTGGAGGCAGAATCTTTGAAGAAGGTTGGGAGAGGAGCTTCTTTCATATAGAACTGAAAGTTGTCCCAGTCTGCCTGTACATAGTGAAAACTGTACCATTGAATGGTAAATCGAGGGACGTCATTGGTTTGGAGTCAATCTGGACACTAACTAGGGAATAATCTGATATTCCAATGAGTAGCTAAAACTTTTGCTGAGCATTTATCCGGGAGGTATGTTAGATGAGGTTCATGTGCTGTCCCATGGTATCCTGGAACCCTTTTGATTCATCAATGAATATGAAAATTCATGTTTTGTAGTTGTGTATAAGATGTGGTTTATTTTTTCTTGTATTTATCTACAGCAATATGTATCCATGAAGAAGAAATTACCTATGAGAACCTTGACAATGCTAATGTGATGATTGACCCAACAACAAATCTTGATGGAATTAGAAACATAGTTGTTGGCGAGAAAGTTTTCAAGTTTTCCAAACTGGATCAAATTCCAACTCTAAATGTGACTTTCATGAACCCCAAACGTCCACTTCGCATGCAGCTTGTGAACGCCACAAATGTGGCTCATTATAATATAACTCTTATTTATACAAATGGTAGTATTGATGAGTTTACGGTAAGTAAATTACTTTTCACATGAAATCTAACTTGTTCTTTGGCATTGTATACTTATTTAGATTTGAATGAAATCTTGCAACTTAAGGAAAGTTAAAATATATCCTGAATTATTGGTAGAAAAATAATGGTATACGAGAGTATTAATTAATGTACAATAATGGACAGATTACCTGGTACTAAGTGCAGAATTTTTTTAATAAATGTGGGAAAGCATGCCCAATAAGCTTGCTGGAATAATGAGTATTGTCTATTTTACACATATACCTGACATTAATATTGTTTTTAGGCAATGAACCTCATTAATGATCATTGATTCTGTCCGGATTATATCAAATAAGTGTAAGTAAACTTTTGTTTTTCTTTGACTTTAATATAGAATATCATGCCTAATACTCCAATGATGTTACCACAATATCAAGAATTGAAAAACCTCATAATTACTATTAAGAAAGAAGATCCAAGTAAAAGTGTAAAAACAGAACTGAGTGTGGATCTTTGTAGTAAAATCAGTAAGTATATCTCTTGCGATATTCAAAATTTGCTTCCTTCAAGTATTTCCAAATTGATATTTATATGTAAAAATTGATTTCAAATAAATTGATCTATCTATATTATTTACCAGGTACAAGTATTCCAACAACAATACCAACAACCATTGCAACAACCGTGCCTACAACTGTTCCAACCACTATACCAACAACCATTGCAACAACCGTGCCTACAACTGTTCCAACCACTATAGCAACAACAATTCCAACAACAGTTCCTACAACTGTTCCAACCACTATAGCAACAACAATTCCAACAACCGTGCCTACAACTGTTCCAACCACTATACCAACAACCATTGCAACAACAGTGCCTACAACTGTTCCAACCACTATAGCAACAACAATTCCAACAACTGTGCCTACAACTGTTCCAACCACTATACCAACAACCATTGCAACAACAGTGCCTACAACTGTTCCAACCACAATACCAACAACAATTCCAACAACAATATATACAACAAGTATGTTCTTATTAATCTGTCTTTTGTCCTTATTTTTAAGATGATTTTTTTTATTGATGATTTGCTTGCTCTTCATTTTCTAGAGATTCAAAATAGCTTATATATACATGTCACCTGTAGAGGACTGAGCCCAGAGAACCTAACGAAGATGGTACTGTGGCAGCTGAAGAGCAATGGGACTTATTAAATTATCTCTCAGTTCTCTGTCTATATCTTTGAAATAAGGTATTATGATTACTTACATTATTTACACTATTCGGACTGTTATCGTCATCTTCATTGCCACATTCACAATGTTTCAGATGTTCTACACTTTGGCCTCCATATACAGACATCCTCATGGACACATGGTCCAGTGGATAAAGGCATTGCTTAGATACAGTGACAAAAGCACCAAAGAATTTTAAGTTCTATTCCAGGCTGCAGCAGCTGGGAACCAAAACTTGGAAAGCTGGGTTAAATGGAAATAACAGAGACTTCTGGTAGAGGTATGACACGTGGAACTAGAACAATCACAATTGGTGGAGGAAGTAAATGGTTTGGTATACAATTTGAATCACCTGAAGAAGGCCAGAGCATACAACACCCAAACGTTTTGAATATTCCAATGAAGATGAGGACAACAGTCCATATAACGTAAACAATGAAAGTAATCTCTCATGTCTTTTTGTATTAGACACAATAACCTTGCTGAATGGAGGGTAAGTTTCAAGCCAGCAGAACGCCAAATAAATGGGAATGTAGTATACTCTTGTAAAATGCTCAGGAATATTGTTTTGTTTTGTTTTTTAATCAAAAGTAGAAATTAGTCTTTTAATATCTGAAAGTCTTGGGTAGCTTTAATAAGTTCAGCAGCACCAGCAACTCAAAATCTTGCTTTACACTCTGCACCTATGACACTTTTAATCTCATCAACTGAGTTGGGTAAGTTTTTAGATTTCCCAAGAAGACATAAATCATGCCACACCACATAGGACATCGATCTCTGTGAAGGTTTGTAAGCTTCTGTTGATCTTGACTGATCATCCCACAGTTGGACTGAAAAAGCATTTCAGAGGAACATTATCTATACCACACTTACAAATCATATCAAAATCATAGCAATATAATTCCATATTCCAATGTAATATTATTTTATAACTTTTCATCTCATTTTCATGCTGTTTATCATACATGTAACACACTGACTGTAGATTTATCCTTATTGGAAAATGACTTCCTCTTAAATAAATAATGTGTCCAGTGTCTCACAGCTGCTATAATTGTTTAGGCTTCCTTTTCAATAACAGCACCACATGTTATACTGAATTTTGTAGTGAAATTAAAAAGAATGCAATTGGTTTAGCCGTCTGAATTAGGGCAACTGAAGTGGCATTTTTTGAAGCATTTCTTTCAACTTCAAATTCATCTTTATGTTGTATACCTTAATTGATGAGTTTTACAATAGCATTTTCAATATCTTTTTTGGGTGTATATTTTTTTTTTCTTGTATATTGGATCAGAATTTATTTGTTCTTTTACTTAACTACAGCAATATGTATCCATGAAGAAGGAATTACGTATGAGAACCTTGACAATGCTGATGTGAAGATTGACCCAACAACAAATCTTGATGGAATTAGAAATATAGTTGTTGGCGATAAACTTTTCAAGTTTTCCAAACTGGATCAAATTCCAACTCTAAATGTGACTTTCATGGACCCCAAACGTCCACTTCGCATGCAGCTTGTGAACGCCACAAATGTAGCTCATTATAATATAACTCTTATTTATACAAATGGTAGTATTGATGTGTTTACGGTAAGTAAATTACTTTTCACATAAAATCTAACTTGTTCTTTTGTATTGTATACTTATTTAAACTTTAATGATATCTTGTAACTTAAGGAAAGTTAAAATATATCCTTAACTATTGGTAGAAAAATAATGGTATATGAGAATATTACTTAATGTACAATAATGGACAGATTACCTGGTACTAAGTGCAGAATTTTTTCAATAAATGTGGGAAAGTATGCCCAATAAGCTTGCTGGAATAGTGAGTGTTGTCTATTTTACACATATACCTGACATTAATATTGTTTTTAGGCAATGAACCTCATTAATGATTATTGATTCTGTCCGGATTATATCAAATAAGTGTAAGTAAACTTGTGTTTTTCTTTGACTTTAATATAGAATATCATGCCTAATACTCCAATGATGTTACCACAATATCAAGAATTGAAAAACCTCATAATTACTATTAAGAAAGAAGATCCAAGTAAAAGTGTAGAAACAGAACTGAGTGTGGAGCTTTGTAGTAAAATCAGTAAGTATATTTCTAGTGACATTCAAAATTTGCTTCCTTCAAGTATTTAGAAATTGATATTTATAGGTAAAAATTGATTTCAAATAAATTGATCTATGTATATTATTTACCAGGTACAAGTATTCCGACAACAATACCAACTACCACTGCAACAACAGTGTCTACAACTGTTCCAACGACTATACCAACTACAATTCCAACAACATTGTCTACAAGTATGCCACCCACAACTATCCCAACCACTACACCAACAACAATGCCAACAACAGTTCCAACGACTATACCAACAACAATTCCAACAAAAGTGTCTACAAGTATGCCACCCACAACTGTCCCAACCACTATGCCAACAACAATGCCAACAACAGTTCCAACGACTATACCAACAACAATTCCAACAACAGTGTCTACAAGTATGCCACTCACAACTGTTCCAACCACTATGCCAACAACAGTGACAGCAGCTATTCCAACCACTATACCAACAACAATTCCAACCACATTCACCACTACTAGTTAGTATTCTTTTCTTTTGATATTGTTGTGATGTGAGTCCGGCAAGAAATGACAGTTAACTTGCCTGAGTCAGTTATGAATGTATATATTCAGTTTGCAACAAGACAAGTCACTGCAATAGTATTATCTTCTTCCTCCTAGATAATTACTCAGGACTACTTATCATGAATGGATCAGTTTTTTATAGATTTCCTCATAGACTCTGTAGTATGCTGTAAATGTAATCTCTTCATCAGGATTATATTTAAATTTGCCAATTGCATTTACTACTAACTCCTGTGATAAAAAAGTAGACATGTTTTCAATACTTTTACTCTTCATAAAACGTTCTAATATTTTTACTGTTGTTTTTGTTATCTCAACAATGGTTGCTGTTCTTGTTGTTGCTGTTCTTGTTCTGGTTGTCATTGTTCTTGTTATTGTTTTATTAAATCCAATATTACTGCTTTCAAGTCCTGCATTTTTAATTGTTTGACTTGAAAAGTTACTTACAATGTATATTTCTGATGATTTAATGTACTCTTGTTTCCAGCATAATTTTCTTTTCTACATACTGATTTCACAAGTTACAAAAATCTGAATGTTTGTCCACCACTATTATTATAAATAATCATCATCATCAACTGTTGTGATATTGATTCTGGCATGACACAACATTTAATCAAACAGACTCAGTCATGATTATAGTAATCAATACTCTGCTAGACAAGTCACTGCAATACTATTACGTTTTTCCTCCTTGATAATTACCCAGGACGACTGTATCATCAATGGATCATTCCATTCATGATAATAAGGCGGGTAACTTGATCTTACTACAACAGATATATATCATTACATTTATGATATTTGTTCCATTTGTATTGATGCCTTAATCTTCCTTATCAATGTTTCATGACAGGCAATATGTGGTTTGGTGATAATGTCTTTTGTCAGATACTTAAAATTAAGGAAATATTTAGTTTTATGTTGGAAACTAATGAAGATACATTACGGTGTTATTGTTTCATTCTTGATATTTAAGTTCACATTGGAGTTTCCTTTCATAATGGAAATGATTCAAGTGACTACAAAGTCATCATAGTGAAAAAAATTTATTTAGTTTAATTTTTGGAATATTATATGATATTTAAATATTACATATAAATCATGTTTATACTTTATTTCCAATTTTATTTCTGAATTCATCAAATGTACTTTGATGCATTAAGTTGATCTCTCATTTTCATTTCCTATCACTTACACTTCCTCTCAATGTACATTTAAATACTATTTATTCATCTATTTCTGGTTTCATTCTCTCTCTCTCACAATGTCTGTCTATCTCTCTTTTCTTATATACACACAGACACACATACACACATATATATACATAACTTGAAGCAGTGTGAAAGATTGATTGATTGTTACAAAAATGAGAGGCGTATATTCTTATTAGACCATTTATGTAAATCAGGAAGAGGGTTGATTCAAGAACTGATTGCTATGTGGAGACTGTGTTGGCCACCAGCGCCTCAAAGGACCGGCCATTAATACCTACCTTCAATGTTGTAACTGTTAGGAATTATTTTATAATAGAGAAACCCATTTCAGTGATTCCATAGCTGGAGTGCTTGTGTAGAAAATCTTTGTGCCACACATTGTTGAAGGCCTTTGAGATATCTTATGTTATTGTCCTTTTGCTATGTGTGACATTAAGAGCCTCACTAATTCTGTGTTTGATGGTAGTTAGTATGTCAGCAGTGAATCTGGCTGATCAAAACTTCAACTGCTTGTCACCCAAGAGTTTTTTCCTATCCAGTTGCTCAACGAGACTCGTGTTGATTACAGTCTCAAAAAGCTGACTGATGATACAGTGAATTCAAATGGGTGTATACTGAGAGGAGAAGGATCAGTCTTCAATGCCGGGAATATGCTTGCCACCTTCTAGTGGCTCAGAAATGATTTCTCCTGCAAGCAGTGGTTAAATAACTTTGTTAGAATGAAGGATAATTCTTGGTTGATATTCTTCAGGATTACCACTGGAAGTTTGTCTTGGGTAGTGGCTTTTTTGGGGTTAAGCTTTTGATTATTCTACAGACTTCTCTTACTGAAGTGAATATATTGCTGAGATTCTGCTCAGTGAGACATGGGCAGATCAGGAGGGTGTTGCCTGTGTCATCTAATGTTGATTTTGAGGCAAAGCTTGAAGCAAAGATCTTCACCTTATCTGTCAAGGAGGATACAACATCGGGGCCATTTATAATAATGGGCACAGCTACTTTTCTCTGTTGATAATTTCATTGATGACCTTCCAGAATTTGCAAGATCCAATATGTCTCTTTTCATCCTTGGCCTGAACAGATCCCATGTATCTGCACTTTGCATTTTCCAGGACTCTCTTACGGTGATTGGGGGCAGGTTCTGAAAGAAGTAAGGGCCAGACTACACTACGTATTGAAATAGATTTTGAAGTAGTGTTTCCCAAGAGCTATGGCTGCAGGATATTCCGGGGAAAATCAGGGCTGACTGTTTGGTTTTTGTTGGGAGATTTTTGTGGGTATAAAACTGTCCATTCCAGAAAGGATCTATCTGGAGAATAGAGCTACATTTTTGGAGGCAGCATCTTTGAAGAAGGTTGAGAGAGGAGCTTCTTTCATATAGAACTGAAAGTTGTCCCAGTCTGCCTGTACATAGTGAAAACTGTACCATTGAATGGTAAATCGAGGGACGTCATTGGTTTGGAGTCAATCTGGACACTAACTAGGGAATAATCTGATATTCCAATGAGTAGCTAAAACTTTTGCTGAGCATTTATCCGGGAGGTATGTTAGATGAGGTTCATGTGCTGTCCCATGGTATCCTGGAACCCTTTTGATTCATCAATGAATATGAAAATTCATGTTTTGTAGTTGTGTATATGATGTGGTTTATTTTTTCTTGTATTTATCTACAGCAATATGTATCCATGAAGAAGAAATTACCTATGAGAACCTTGACAATGCTAATGTGATGATTGACCCAACAACAAATCTTGATGGAATTAGAAACATAGTTGTTGGCGAGAAAGTTTTCAAGTTTTCCAAACTGGATCAAATTCCAACTCTAAATGTGACTTTCATGAACCCCAAACGTCCACTTCGCATGCAGCTTGTGAACGCCACAAATGTGGCTCATTATAATATAACTCTTATTTATACAAATGGTAGTATTGATGAGTTTACGGTAAGTAAATTACTTTTCACATGAAATCTAACTTGTTCTTTGGCATTGTATACTTATTTAGATTTGAATGAAATCTTGCAACTTAAGGAAAGTTAAAATATATCCTGAATTATTGGTAGAAAATTAATGGTATACGAGAGTATTAATTAATGTACAATAATGGACAGATTACCTGGTACTAAGTGCAGAATTTTTTTAATAAATGTGGGAAAGCATGCCCAATAAGCTTGCTGGAATAATGAGTATTGTCTATTTTACACATATACCTGACATTAATATTGTTTTTAGGCAATGAACCTCATTAATGATCATTGTTTCTCTTTCCGGATTATATCAAATAAGTGTAAGTAAACTTTTGTTTTTCTTTGACTTTAATATAGAATATCATGCCTAATACTCCAATGATGTTACCACAATATCAAGAATTGAAAAACCTCATAATTACTATTAAGAAAGAAGATCCAAGTAAAAGTGTAAAAACAGAACTGAGTGTGGATCTTTGTAGTAAAATCAGTAAGTATATCTCTTGCGATATTCAAAATTTGCTTCCTTCAAGTATTTCCAAATTGATATTTATATGTAAAAATTGATTTCAAATAAATTGATCTATCTATATTATTTACCAGGTACAAGTATTCCAACAACAATACCAACAACCATTGCAACAACCGTGCCTACAACTGTTCCAACCACTATACCAACAACCATTGCAACAACCGTGCCTACAACTGTTCCAACCACTATAGCAACAACAATTCCAACAACAGTTCCTACAACTGTTCCAACCACTATAGCAACAACAATTCCAACAACCGTGCCTACAACTGTTCCAACCACTATACCAACAACCATTGCAACAACAGTGCCTACAACTGTTCCAACCACTATAGCAACAACAATTCCAACAACTGTGCCTACAACTGTTCCAACCACTATACCAACAACCATTGCAACAACAGTGCCTACAACTGTTCCAACCACTATACCTACAACAATTGCAACAACAGTGCCTACAACTGTTCCAACCACAATACCAACAACAATTCCAACAACAATATATACAACAAGTATGTTCTTATTAATCTGTCTTTTGTCCTTATTTTTAAGATGATTTTTTTTATTGATGATTTGCTTGCTCTTCATTTTCTAGAGATTCAAAATAGCTTATATATACATGTCACCTGTAGAGGACTGAGCCCAGAGAACCTAACGAAGATGGTACTGTGGCAGCTGAAGAGCAATGGGACTTATTAAATTATCTCTCAGTTCTCTGTCTATATCTTTGAAATAAGGTATTATGATTACTTACATTATTTACACTATTCGGACTGTTATCGTCATCTTCATTGCCACATTCACAATGTTTCAGATGTTCTACACTTTGGCCTCCATATACAGACATCCTCATGGACACATGGTCCAGTGGATAAAGGCATTGCTTAGATACAGTGACAAAAGCACCAAAGAATTTTAAGTTCTATTCCAGGCTGCAGCAGCTGGGAACCAAAACTTGGAAAGCTGGGTTAAATGGAAATAACAGAGACTTCTGGTAGAGGTATGACACGTGGAACTAGAACAATCACAATTGGTGGAGGAAGTAAATGGTTTGGTATACAATTTGAATCACCTGAAGAAGGCCAGAGCATACAACACCCAAACGTTTTGAATATTCCAATGAAGATGAGGACAACAGTCCATATAACGTAAACAATGAAAGTAATCTCTCATGTCTTTTTGTATTAGACACAATAACCTTGCTGAATGGAGGGTAAGTTTCAAGCCAGCAGAACGCCAAATAAATGGGAATGTAGTATACTCTTGTAAAATGCTCAGGAATATTGTTTTGTTTTGTTTTTTAATCAAAAGTAGAAATTAGTCTTTTAATATCTGAAAGTCTTGGGTAGCTTTAATAAGTTCAGCAGCACCAGCAACTCAAAATCTTGCTTTACACTCTGCACCTATGACACTTTTAATCTCATCAACTGAGTTGGGTAAGTTTTTAGATTTCCCAAGAAGACATAAATCATGCCACACCACATAGGACATCGATCTCTGTGAAGGTTTGTAAGCTTCTGTTGATCTTGACTGATCATCCCACAGTTGGACTGAAAAAGCATTTCAGAGGAACATTATCTATACCACACTTACAAATCATATCAAAATCATAGCAATATAATTCCATATTCCAATGTAATATTA
The DNA here is from genome assembly GCA_964036315.1 of Acanthosepion esculentum. NCBI lineage: Eukaryota > Metazoa > Mollusca > Cephalopoda > Sepiida > Sepiidae > Acanthosepion > Acanthosepion esculentum. Next base: position 43,973,174 of record OZ038490.1, read on the forward strand.
TTTTATAACTTTTCATCTCATTTTCATGCTGTTTATCATACATGTAACACACTGACTGTAGATTTATCCTTATTGGAAAATGACTTCCTCTTAAATAAATAATGTGTCCAGTGTCTCACAGCTGCTATAATTGTTTAGGCTTCCTTTTCAATAACAGCACCACATGTTATACTGAATTTTGTAGTGAAATTAAAAAGAATGCAATTGGTTTAGCCGTCTGAATTAGGGCAACTGAAGTGGCATTTTTTGAAGCATTTCTTTCAACTTCAAATTCATCTTTATGTTGTATACCTTAATTGATGAGTTTTACAATAGCATTTTCAATATCTTTTTTGGGTGTATATTTTTTTTTTCTTGTATATTGGATCAGAATTTATTTGTTCTTTTACTTAACTACAGCAATATGTATCCATGAAGAAGGAATTACGTATGAGAACCTTGACAATGCTGATGTGAAGATTGACCCAACAACAAATCTTGATGGAATTAGAAATATAGTTGTTGGCGATAAACTTTTCAAGTTTTCCAAACTGGATCAAATTCCAACTCTAAATGTGACTTTCATGGACCCCAAACGTCCACTTCGCATGCAGCTTGTGAACGCCACAAATGTAGCTCATTATAATATAACTCTTATTTATACAAATGGTAGTATTGATGTGTTTACGGTAAGTAAATTACTTTTCACATAAAATCTAACTTGTTCTTTTGTATTGTATACTTATTTAAACTTTAATGATATCTTGTAACTTAAGGAAAGTTAAAATATATCCTTAACTATTGGTAGAAAAATAATGGTATATGAGAATATTACTTAATGTACAATAATGGACAGATTACCTGGTACTAAGTGCAGAATTTTTTCAATAAATGTGGGAAAGTATGCCCAATAAGCTTGCTGGAATAGTGAGTGTTGTCTATTTTACACATATACCTGACATTAATATTGTTTTTAGGCAATGAACCTCATTAATGATTATTGATTCTGTCCGGATTATATCAAATAAGTGTAAGTAAACTTGTGTTTTTCTTTGACTTTAATATAGAATATCATGCCTAATACTCCAATGATGTTACCACAATATCAAGAATTGAAAAACCTCATAATTACTATTAAGAAAGAAGATCCAAGTAAAAGTGTAGAAACAGAACTGAGTGTGGAGCTTTGTAGTAAAATCAGTAAGTATATTTCTAGTGACATTCAAAATTTGCTTCCTTCAAGTATTTAGAAATTGATATTTATAGGTAAAAATTGATTTCAAATAAATTGATCTATGTATATTATTTACCAGGTACAAGTATTCCGACAACAATACCAACTACCACTGCAACAACAGTGTCTACAACTGTTCCAACGACTATACCAACTACAATTCCAACAACATTGTCTACAAGTATGCCACCCACAACTATCCCAACCACTACACCAACAACAATGCCAACAACAGTTCCAACGACTATACCAACAACAATTCCAACAAAAGTGTCTACAAGTATGCCACCCACAACTGTCCCAACCACTATGCCAACAACAATGCCAACAACAGTTCCAACGACTATACCAACAACAATTCCAACAACAGTGTCTACAAGTATGCCACTCACAACTGTTCCAACCACTATGCCAACAACAGTGACAGCAGCTATTCCAACCACTATACCAACAACAATTCCAACCACATTCACCACTACTAGTTAGTATTCTTTTCTTTTGATATTGTTGTGATGTGAGTCCGGCAAGAAATGACAGTTAACTTGCCTGAGTCAGTTATGAATGTATATATTCAGTTTGCAACAAGACAAGTCACTGCAATAGTATTATCTTCTTCCTCCTAGATAATTACTCAGGACTACTTATCATGAATGGATCAGTTTTTTATAGATTTCCTCATAGACTCTGTAGTATGCTGTAAATGTAATCTCTTCATCAGGATTATATTTAAATTTGCCAATTGCATTTACTACTAACTCCTGTGATAAAAAAGTAGACATGTTTTCAATACTTTTACTCTTCATAAAACGTTCTAATATTTTTACTGTTGTTTTTGTTATCTCAACAATGGTTGCTGTTCTTGTTGTTGCTGTTCTTGTTCTGGTTGTCATTGTTCTTGTTATTGTTTTATTAAATCCAATATTACTGCTTTCAAGTCCTGCATTTTTAATTGTTTGACTTGAAAAGTTACTTACAATGTATATTTCTGATGATTTAATGTACTCTTGTTTCCAGCATAATTTTCTTTTCTACATACTGATTTCACAAGTTACAAAAATCTGAATGTTTGTCCACCACTATTATTATAAATAATCATCATCATCAACTGTTGTGATATTGATTCTGGCATGACACAACATTTAATCAAACAGACTCAGTCATGATTATAGTAATCAATACTCTGCTAGACAAGTCACTGCAATACTATTACGTTTTTCCTCCTTGATAATTACCCAGGACGACTGTATCATCAATGGATCATTCCATTCATGATAATAAGGCGGGTAACTTGATCTTACTACAACAGATATATATCATTACATTTATGATATTTGTTCCATTTGTATTGATGCCTTAATCTTCCTTATCAATGTTTCATGACAGGCAATATGTGGTTTGGTGATAATGTCTTTTGTCAGATACTTAAAATTAAGGAAATATTTAGTTTTATGTTGGAAACTAATGAAGATACATTACGGTGTTATTGTTTCATTCTTGATATTTAAGTTCACATTGGAGTTTCCTTTCATAATGGAAATGATTCAAGTGACTACAAAGTCATCATAGTGAAAAAAATTTATTTAGTTTAATTTTTGGAATATTATATGATATTTAAATATTACATATAAATCATGTTTATACTTTATTTCCAATTTTATTTCTGAATTCATCAAATGTACTTTGATGCATTAAGTTGATCTCTCATTTTCATTTCCTATCACTTACACTTCCTCTCAATGTACATTTAAATACTATTTATTCATCTATTTCTGGTTTCACTCTCTCTCTCTCTCACACTGTCTGTCTATCTCTCTTTTCTTATATACACACAGACACACATACACACATATATATACATAACTTGAAGCAGTGTGAAAGATTGATTGATTGTTACAAAAATGAGAGGCGTATATTCTTATTAGACCATTTATGTAAATCAGGAAGAGGGTTGATTCAAGAACTGATTGCTATGTGGAGACTGTGTTGGCCACCAGCGCCTCAAAGGACAGGCCATTAATACCTACCTTCAATGATGTAACTGTTAGGAATTATTTTATAATAGAGAAAACCATTTCAGTGATTCCATAGCTGGAGTGCTTGTGTAGAAAATCTTTGTGCCACACATTGTTGAAGACCTTTGAGATATCTTATGTTATTGTCCTTTTGCTATGTGTGACATTAAGAGCCTCACTAATTCTGTGTTTGATGGTAGTTAGTATGTCAGCAGTGAATCTGGCTGATCAAAACTTCAACTGCTTGTCGCCCAAGAGTTTTTTCCTATCCAGTTGCTCAACGAGACTCGTGTTGATTACAGTCTCAAAAAGCTGACTGATGATACAGTGAATTCAAATGGGTGTATACTGAGAGGAGAAGGATCAGTCTTCAATGCCGGGAATATGCTTGCCACCTTCTACTGGCTCAGAAATGATTTCTCCTGCAAGCAGTGGTTAAATAACTTTGTTAGAATGAAGGATAATTCTTGGTTGATATTCTTCAGGATTACCACTGGAAGTTTGTCTTGGGTAGTGGCTTTTTTGGGGTTAAGCTTTTAATAAGTCTACAGACTTCTCTTACTGAAGTGAATATATTGCTGAGATTCTGCTCAGTGAGACATGGGCAGATCAGGAGGATGTAGTGTGTGTCATCTAATGTTGATTTTGAGGCAAAGATTGAAGCAAAGATCTTCACCTTATCTGTCAAGGAGGATACAACATCGGGGCCATTTATAATAATGGGCACAGCTACTTTTCTCTGTTGATAATTTCATTGATGACCTTCCAGAATTTGCAAGATCCAATATGTCTCTTTTCATCCTTGGCCTGAACAGATCACATGTATCTGCACTTTGCATTTTCCAGGACTCTCTTACAGTGATTGGGGGCAGGTTCTGAAAGAAGTAAGGGCCAGACTACACTACTTAGTGAAATAGATTTTGAAGTAGTGTTTCCCAAGAGCTATGGCTGCAGGATATTCCGGGGAAAATCAGGGCTGACTGTTTGGTTTTTGTTGGGAGATTTTTGTGGGTATAAAACTGTCCATTCCAGAAAGGATCTATCTGGAGAATAGAGCTACATTTTTGGAGGCAGCATCTTTGAAGAAGGTTGGGAGAGGAGCTTCTTTCATATAGAACTGAAAGTTGTCCCAGTCTGCCTGTACATAGTGAAAACTGTACCATTGAATGGTAAATCGAGGGACGTCATTGGTTTGGAGTCAATCTGGACACTAACTAGGGAATAATCTGATATTCCAATGAGTAGCTAAAACTTTTGCTGAGCATTTATCCGGGAGGTATGTTAGATGAGGTTCATGTGCTGTCCCATGGTATCCTGGAACCCTTTTGATTCATCAATGAATATGAAAATTCATGTTTTGTAGTTGTGTATAAGATGTGGTTTATTTTTTCTTGTATTTATCTACAGCAATATGTATCCATGAAGAAGAAATTACCTATGAGAACCTTGACAATGCTAATGTGATGATTGACCCAACAACAAATCTTGATGGAATTAGAAACATAGTTGTTGGCGAGAAAGTTTTCAAGTTTTCCAAACTGGATCAAATTCCAACTCTAAATGTGACTTTCATGAACCCCAAACGTCCACTTCGCATGCAGCTTGTGAACGCCACAAATGTAGCTCATTATAATATAACTCTTATTTATACAAATGGTAGTATTGATGAGTTTACGGTAAGTAAATTACTTTTCACATGAAATCTAACTTGTTCTTTTGTATTGTATACTTATTTAAATTTTAATGATATCTTGCAACTTAAGGAAAGTTAAAATATATCCTGAATTATTGGTAGAAAAATAATGGTATACGAGAGTATTAATTAATGTACAATAATGGACAGATTACCTGGTACTAAGTGCAGAATTTTTTTAATAAATGTGGGAAAGTATGCCCAATAAGCTTGCTGGAATAGTGAGTGTTGTCTATTTTACACATATACCTGACATTAATATTGTTTTTAGGCAATGAACCTCATTAATGATCATTGATTCTGTCCGGATTATATCAAATAACTGTAAGTAAACTTGTGTTTTTCTTTGACTTTAATATAGAATATCATGCCTAATACTCCAATGATGTTACCACAATATCAAGAATTGAAAAACCTCATAATTACTATTAAGAAAGAAGATCCAAGTAAAAGTGTAAAAACAGAACTGAGTGTGGATCTTTGTAGTAAAATCAGTAAGTATATTTCTTGCGATATTCAAAATTTGCTTCCTTCAAGTATTTAGAAATTGATATTTATATGTAAAAATTGATTTCAAATAAATTGATCTATCTATATTATTTACCAGGTACAAGTATTCCAACAACAATTCCAACAACCATTGCAACAACTGTGCCTACAACTGTTCCAACAACTATAGCAACAACAATTCCAACAACCGTGCCTACAACTGTTCCAACCACTATAGCAACAACAATTCCAACAACCGTGCCTACAACTGTTCCAACCACTATACCAACAACCATTGCAACAACCGTGCCTACAACTGTTCCAACCACTATACCAACAACCATTGCAACAACAGTGCCTACAACTGTTCCAACCACTATAGCAACAACAATTCCAACAACCGTGCCTACAACTGTTCCAACCACTATAGCAACAACAATTCCAACAACCGTGCCTACAACTGTTCCAACCACTATACCAACAACCATTGCAACAACGGTGCCTACAACTGTTCCAACCACTATACCAACAACAATTCCAACAACCGTGCCTACAACTGTTCCAACCACTATAGCAACAACAATTCCAACAACCGTGCCTACAACTGTTCCAACCACTATACCAACAACCATTGCAACTACCGTGCCTACAACTGTTCCAACCACTATACCAACAACCATTGCAACAACAGTGCCTACAACTGTTCCAACCACTATACCAACAACCATTGCAACAACAGTTCCTACAACTGTTCCAACCACTATAGCAACAACAATTCCAACAACTGTGCCTACAACTGTTCCAACCACTATACCAACAACCATTGCAACAACAGTGCCTACAACTGTTCCAACCACTATAGCAACAACAATTCCAACAACCGTGCCTACAACTGTTCCAACCACTATACCAACAACCATTGCAACAACAGTGCCTACAACTGTTCCAACCACTATACCAACAACAATTCCAACAACCGTGCCTACAACTGTTCCAACCACCATAGCAACAACCATTGCAACAACAGTGCCTACAACTGTTCCAACCACTATACCAACAACAATTCCAACAACAGTTCCTACAACTGTTCCAACCACTATACCAACAACAATTGCTACAACTGTTCCAACCACTATAGCAACAACAATTCCAACAACCGTGCCTACAACTGTTCCAACCACTATACCAACAACCATTGCAACAACAGTGCCTACAACTGTTCCAACCACTATACCAACAACAATTCCAACAACAGTTCCTACAACTGTTCCAACCACTATAGCAACAACAATTCCAACAACCGTGCCTACAACTGTTCCAACCACTATACCAACAACCATTGCAACAACAGTGCCTACAACTGTTCCAACCACTATACCAACAACAATTCCTACAACTGTTCCAACCACTATACCAACAACAATTCCAACAACAGTTCCTACAACTGTTCCAACCACAGTTCCTACAACTGTTCCAACCACTATAGCAACAACAATTCCAACAACCGTGCCTACAACTGTTCCAACCACTATACCAACAACCATTGCAACAACAGTGCCTACAACTGTTCCAACCACTATACCAACAACAATTCCAACAACAGTTCCTACAACTATTCCAACCACTATAGCAACAACAATTCCAACAACCGTGCCTACAACTTTTCCAACCACTATACCAACAACCATTGCAACAACAGTGCCTACAACTGTTCCAACCACAATACCAACAACAATTCCAACAACAATATATACAACAAGTATGTTCTTATTAATCTGTCTTTTGTCCTTATTTTTAAGATTATTTTTTTTATTGATGATTTGCTTGCTTGTCATTTTCTAGAGATTCAAAATAGCTTATATATACATGTCACCTGTAGAGGACTGAGCCCAGAGAACCTAACCAAGATGGTACTGTGGCAGCTGAAGAGCAATGGGACTTATTAAATTATCTCTCAGTTCTCTGTCTATATCTTTGAAATAAGGTATTATGATTACTTACATTATTTACACTATTCGGACTGTTATCGTCATCTTCATTTCCACATTCACAATGTTTCAGATGTTCTACACTTTGGCCTCCATACACAGACATCCTCATGGACACATGGTCCAGTGGATAAAGGCATTGCTTAGATACAGTGACCAAAGCACCAAAGAATTTTGAGTTCTATTTCAGGCTGCAGCAGCTGGGAACCAAAACTTGAAGAGCTGGGTTAAATGGAAATAACAGAGACTTCTGGTAGAGGTATGGCTCGTGGAACTAGAACAATCACAATTGGTGGAGGAAGTAAATGGTTCGGTCTACAATTTGAATCACCTGAAGAAGGCTGGAGCGTACAACACCCAAACGTTTTGAATATTCCAATGAAGATGAGGACAACAGTCCATATAACGTAAACAATGAAAGTAATCTCTCATGTCTTTTTGTATTAGACACAATAACCTTGCTGAATGGAGGGAAAGTTTCAAGCCAGCAGAACGCCAAATAAATGGGAATCTAGTATACTCTTGTAAAATGCTCAGGAATATTGTATTGTTTTGTTTTTTAATCAAATGTAGAAATTAGTCTTTTAATATCTGAAAGTTTTGGGTAGCTTTAATAAGTTCAGCAGCACCAGCAACTCAAAATCTTGCTTTACACTCTGCACCTATGACACTTTTAATCTCATCAACTGAGTTGGGTAAGTTTTTAGATTTCCCAAGAAGACATAAATCATGCCACACCACATAGGACATCGATCTCTGTGAAGGTTTGTAAGCTTCTGTTGATCTTGACTGATCATCCCACAGTTGGACTGAAATAGCATTTCAGAGAAACATTAACTATACCACACTTACAAATCATATCAAAATCATAGCAATATAATTCCATATTCCAATATAATATTATTTTATAACTTTTCATCTCATTTTCATGCTGTTTATCATACATGTAACACACTGACTGTAGATTTATCCTTATTGGAAAATGACTTCCTCTTAAATAAATAATGTGTCCAGTGTCTCACAGCTGCTATAATTGTTTAGGCTTCCTTTTCAATAACAGCACCACATGTTATACTGAATTTTGTAGTGAAATTAAAAAGAATGCAATTGGTTTAGCCGTCTGAATTAGGGCAACTGAAGTGGCATTTTTTGAAGCATTTCTTTCAACTTCAAATTCATCTTTATGTTGTATACCTTAATTGATGAGTTTTACAATAGCATTTTCAATATCTTTTTTGGGTGTATATTTTTTTTTCTTGTATATTGGATCAGAATTTATTTGTTCTTTTACTTAACTACAGCAATATGTATCCATGAAGAAGGAATTACGTATGAGAACCTTGACAATGCTGATGTGAAGATTGACCCAACAACAAATCTTGATGGAATTAGAAACATAGTTGTTGGCGAGAAAGTTTTCAAGTTTTCCAAACTGGATCAAATTCCAACTCTAAATGTGACTTTCATGGACCCCAAACGTCCACTTCGCATGCAGCTTGTGAACGCCACAAATGTGGCTCATTATAATATAACTCTTATTTATACAAATGGTAGTATTGATGTGTTTACGGTAAGTAAATTACTTTTCACATGAAATCTAACTTGTTCTTTTGTATTGTATACTTATTTTAATTTTAATGATATCTTGCAACTTAAGGAAAGTTAAAATATATCCTTAACTATTGGTAGAAAAATAATGGTATATGAGAATATTACTTAATGTACGATAATGGACAGATTACCTGGTACTAAGTGCAGAAGTTTTTCAATAAATGTGGGAAAGTATGCCCAATAAGCTTGCTGGAATAGTGAGTATTGTCAATTTTACACATATACCTGGCATTAATATTGTTTTTAGGCAATGAACCTCATTAATGATTATTGATTCTGTCCGGATTATATCAAATAAGTGTAAGTAAACTTGTGTTTTTCTTTGACTTTAATATAGAATATCATGCCTAATACTCCAATGATGTTACCACAATATCAAGAATTGAAAAACCTCATAATTACTATTAAGAAAGAAGATCCAAGTAAAAGTGTAGAAACAGAACTGAGTGTGGAGCTTTGTAGTAAAGTCAGTAAGTATATTTCTAGTGACATTCAAAATTTGCTTCCTTCAAGTATTTAGAAATTGATATTCATAGGTAAAAATTGATTTCAAATAAATTGATCTATCTATATTATTTACCAGGTACAAGTATTCCGACAACAATACCAACTACCACTGCAACAACAGTGTCTACAACTGTTCCAACCACTATACCAACTACAATTCGAACAACAGTGTCTACAAGTATGGCACGCACAACTCCTCGAGCCACTACACCAACAACAATGCCAACAACTGTTCCAACCACTATACCAACGACAATTCCAACAAAAGTGTCTACAAGTTTGCCACGCCCAACTGTTCCAACCACTATGCCAACAACAATGCCAACAACTGTTCCAACCACTATACCAACAACAATTCCAACCCCATTCACCACAACTGGTTAATATTCTTTTCTTTTGCTATTGTTGTGATGTGAGTCCGACCAGAAACGACACTTAACTTGACTGAGTCAGTTGTGAATGTATATATTCAGTTTGCAACTAGACAACTCACTGCAATAGTATTATCTTCTTCCTCCTAGATAATTACTCAGGACTACTTATCATGAATGAATCAGTCCATTCATGATAGTAAAGAGAGTAACTGTCTCTTAGCACAAAATCTCCCATTTTGAGACTTACTTTCTATTGAAGTTATACACTTTTGCTTTTTGAATTAAGATCCAACACTTCTGTAGGCTGCGTCTTCCATGTGTTTGTTGGGGCTATCTGAGGTACAGGTACACGGAAAACGTCATAAAGAATCCGCATCGTCTCCTCATGTCAGATGCTCCATTCATCTGAGTGCCTTTTCCTCCTTTAATCTAGATGTCTCTTAAACCATGTAAACCGTTTTATCATGTAAAATAACTTTTCGATACATCTCTCAATTACCCAATCTTTCCAGCATTCCCTCCCATTTTTGGAAGTTTGAAAGAATACATTATCACTGGCTTTGAAGTATATCTGAGTAATGGATCTTTTCTTGCTTTCAAACCTTATTTTCATTTGGCAGCAGTTTGTCAAACATCAACCTAATTTTTTGGGCAAATATTAGTTCTGATACCGTGTTAGGATTAGGTGTCACCTGATAAACACATAAAATCTGAATGTTCTTAATTCCTTTCTCAGCTCTTAGTGCTGAAATTGCCATTTTTTTCTAGAGGTTCACTAATTTAGGTATGAGTCTCGAAAAACCATCTGCTTGACCTAGCTTTTTTGATGGCAGTAATTCCATTTTAGAATTGTAATTCAACATAATTGTCCCCCCAACTTTGCAGTCAATTCACTGTATGTATCATGACACCCTTTCTGACCCCAAAATAGATAACAATGAATGTCGATCTGTGAGTTGGGTGAACCTTCTACCGTGGATGAATTTGTGAAAGTTATTTCCCAGAAAAAATTATTCCCAAGCCACTTTTTCCCTCTGGCTATAATTCTTGTTAGGAAAGTCCTAGAAGCCCTAATCAATTTTGAATTGGTTCGTCATCTCTCATTGCAGGGCCTTTTCTCAGACATGCAATACGGCTTTCAATCATCTAACTCAGCTGCTGATGTAATGATGATATTTGCAGGAAAAGTTATGATGCTCTAGATAAAAATAGTGAAGCTCGAGCTGTCGCATTGGACATGTCGAAAGCCTTTGACAGAGTCTGGCATCTGGGTCTTCTCCATCAGCTGAAATGATTTTTCATCTTAAAAGGGCTGTTCCTCTTGAAATGTAGTTCACTGCATCCGTAACATGTTGGGTGTTAGTTCGCTTAACTTGAACGTTTCACATTCCCCATTTACGATACTATGAGAAGTGGTGTTTAATCTTCATATTCTTTATTTTACAATATTTAGGCATTGCCAAAGTGAATTGAACAATGAACTTCATTCACTGAAAATTTTACATTAAGATAATAGTTTCCTCAAGTGACAAATCATTCCATTTTTTCAGCAGGATGTAATTCATGTATTTTTTGTGGGCACTAACTTTCTTAGTAACTGGTGCACATTTTTCTCACTAGAACAGCTTATTAACAGTTTTTTATAGATTTCCTCATAGACTCTGTAGTATGCTGTAAATGTAATCTCTTCATCAGGATTATATTTAAATTTGCCAATTGCATTTACTACTAACTCCTGTGATAAAAAAGTAGACATGTTTTCAATACTTTTACTCTTCATAAAACGTTCTAATATTTTTACTGTTGTTTTTGTTATCTCAACAATGGTTGCTGTTCTTGTTGTTGCTGTTCTTGTTCTGGTTGTCATTGTTCTTGTTATTGTTTTATTAAATCCAATATTACTGCTTTCAAGTCCTGCATTTTTAATTGTTTGACTTGAAAAGTTACTTCCAATGTATATTTCTGATGATTTAATGTACTCTTGTTTCCAGCATAATTTTCTTTTCTACATACTGATTTCACAAGTTACAAAAATCTGAATGTTTGTCCACCACTATTATTATAAATAATGTATCATCCTCATCATCAACTGTTGTGATATTGATTCTGGCATGACACAACATTTAATTAAACAGACTCAGTCATGATTATAGTAATCAATACTCTGCTAGACAAGTCACTGCAATACTATTACGTTTTTCCTCCTTGATAATTACCCAGGACGACTGTATTATCAGTGGATCATTCCATTCATGATAGTAAGGCGGGTAACTTGATCTTACAACAACAGATATATATCATTACATTTATGATATTTGTTCCATTTGTATTGATGCCTTAATCTTCCTTTTCAATGTTTCATGACAGGCAATATGTGGTTTGGTGATAATGTCTTTTGTCAGATACTTAAAATTAAGGAAATATTTAGTTTTATGTTGGAAACTAATGAAGATACATTACGGTGTTATTGTTTCATTCTTGATATTTAAGTTTACATTGGAGTTTCCTTTCATAGTGGAAATGATTCAAGTGACTACAAAGTCATCATAGTGAAAAAAATTTATTTAGTTTAATTTTTGGAATATTATATGATATTTAAATATTACATATAAATCATGTTTATACTTTATTTCCAATTTTATTTCTGAATTCATCAAATGTACTTTGATGCATTAAGTTGATCTCTCATTTTCATTTCCTATCACTTACACTTCCTCTCAATGTACATTTAAATACTATTTATTCATCTATTTCTGGTTTCACTCTCTCTCTCTCTCACACTGTCTGTCTATCTCTCTTTTCTTATATACACACAGACACACATACACACATATATATACATAACTTGAAGCAGTGTGAAAGATTGATTGATTGTTACAAAAATGAGAGGCGTATATTCTTATTAGACCATTTATGTAAATCAGGAAGAGGGTTGATTCAAGAACTGATTGCTATGTGGAGACTGTGTTGGCCACCAGCGCCTCAAAGGACCGGCCATTAATAACTACCTTCAATGATGTACCTGTTAGGAATTATTTTATAATAGAGAAAACCATTTCAGTGATTCCATAGCTGGAGTGCTTGTGTAGAAAATCTTTGTGCCACACATTGTTGAAGACCTTTGAGATATCTTATGTTATTGTCCTTTTGCTATGTGTGACATTAAGAGCCTCACTAATTCTGTGTTTGATGGTAGTTAGTATGTCAGCAGTGAATCTGGCTGATCAAAACTTCAACTGCTTGTCACCCAAGAGTTTTTTCCTATCCAGTTGCTCAACGAGACTTGTGTTGATTACAGTCTCAAAAAGCTGACTGATGATACAGTGAATTCAAATGGGTGTATACTGAGAGGAGAAGGATCAGTCTTCAATGCCGGGAATATGCTTGCCACCTTCTAGTGGCTCAGAAATGATTTCTCCTGCAAGCAGTGGTTAAATAACTTTGTTAGAATGAAGGATAATTCTTGGTTGATATTCTTCAGGATTACCACTGGAAGTTTGTCTTGGGTAGTGGCTTTTTTGGGGTTAAGCTTTTGATTATTCTACAGACTTCTCTTACTGAAGTGAATATATTGCTGAGATTCTGCTCAGTGAGACATGGGCAGATCAGGAGGGTGTTGCCTGTGTCATCTAATGTTGATTTTGAGGCAAAGATCTTCACCTTATCTGTCAAGGAGGATACAACATCGGGGCCATTTATAATAATGGGCACAGCTACTTTTCTCTGTTGATAATTTCATTGATGACCTTCCAGAATTTGCAAGATCCAATATGTCTCTTTTCATCCTTGGCCTGAACAGATCACATGTATCTGCACTTTGCATTTTCCAGGACTCTCTTACGGTGATTGGGGGCAGGTTCTGAAAGGAGTAAGTGCCAGTCTACACTACGTATTGAAATAGATTTTGAAGTAGTGTTTCCCAAGAGCTATGGCTGCAGGATATTCCGGGGAAAATCAGGGCTGACTGTTTGGTTTTTGTTGGGAGATTTTTGTGGGTATAAAACTGTCCATTCCAGAAAGGATCTATCTGGAGATTAGAGCTACATTTTTGGAGGCAGCATCTTTGAAGAAGGTTGGGAGAGGAGCTTCTTTCATATAGAACTGAAAGTTGTCCCAGTCTGCCTGTACATAGTGAAAACTGTACCATTGAATGGTAAATCAAGGGACGTCATTGGTTTGGAGTCAATCTGGACACTAACTAGGGAATAATCTGATATTCCAATGAGTAGCTAAAACTTTTGCTGAGCATTTATCCGGGAGGTATGTTAGATGAGGTTCATGTGCTGTCCCATGGTATCCTGGAACCCTTTTGATTCATCAATGAATATGAAAATTCATGTTTTGTAGTTGTGTATAAGATGTGGTTTATTTTTTCTTGTATTTATCTACAGCAATATGTATCCATGAAGAAGAAATTACCTATGAGAACCTTGACAATGCTAATGTGATGATTGACCCATCAACAAATCTTGATGGAATTAGAAACATAGTTGTTGGCGAGAAACTTTTCAAATTTTCCAAACTGGATCAAATTCCAACTCTAAATGTGACTTTCATGAACCCCAAACGTCCACTTCGCATGCAGCTTGTGAACGCCACAAATGTGGCTCATTATAATATAACTCTTATTTATACAAATGGTAGTATTGATGAGTTTACGGTAAGTAAATTACTTTTCACATGAAATCTAACTTGTTCTTTTGTATTGTATACTTATTTAAATTTTAATGATATCTTGCAACTTAAGGAAAGTTAAAATATATCCTTAACTATTGGTAGAAAAATAATGGTATATGAGAATATTACTTAATGTACAATAATGGACAGATTACCTGGTACTAAGTGCAGAATTTTTTCAATAAATGTGGGAAAGCATGCCCAATAAGCTTGCTGGAATAGTGCGTGTTGTCTATTTTATACATATACCTGACATTAATATTGTTTTTAGGCAATGAACCTCATTAATGATCATTGATTCTGTCCGGATTATATCAAATAAGTGTAAGTAAACTTTTGTTTTTCTTTGACTTTAATATAGAATATCATGCCTAATACTCCAATGATGTTACCACAATATCAAGAATTGAAAAACCTCATAATTACTATTAAGAAAGAAGATCCAAGTAAAAGTGTAAAAACAGAACTGAGTGTGGATGTTTGTAGTAAAATCAGTAAGTATATTTCTTGCGATATTCAAAATTTGCTTCCTTCAAGTATTTCCAAATTGATATTTATATGTAAAAATTGATTTCAAATAAATTGATCTATCTATATTATTTACCAGGTACAAGTATTCCAACAACAATTCCAACAACCATTGCAACAACCGTGCCTACAACTGTTCCAACCACTATACCAACAACAATTCCAACAACTGTTCCTACAACTGTTCCAACCACTATAGCAACAACAATTCCAACAACCGTGCCTACAACTGTTCCAACCACTATACCAACAACCATTGCAACAACAGTGCCTACAACTGTTCCAACCACTATACCTACAACAATTGCAACAACAGTGCCTACAACTGTTCCAACCACAATACCAACAACAATTCCAACAACAATATATACAACAAGTATGTTCTTATTAATCTGTCTTTTGTCCTTATTTTTAAGATGATTTTTTTTATTGATGATTTGCTTGCTCTTCATTTTCTAGAGATTCAAAATAGCTTATATATACATGTCACCTGTAGAGGACTGAGCCCAGAGAACCTAACGAAGATGGTACTGTGGCAGCTGAAGAGCAATGGAACTTATTAAATTATCTCTCAGTTCTCTGTCTATATCTTTGAAATAAGGTATTATGATTACTTACATTATTTACACTATTCGGACTGTTATCGTCATCTTCATTTCCACATTCACAATGTTTCAGATGTTCTACACTTTGGCCTCCATACACAGACATCCTCATGGACACATGGTCCAGTGGATAAAGGCATTGCTTAGATACAGTGACCAAAGCACCAAAGAATTTTGAGTTCTATTCCAGGCTGCAGCAGCTGGGAACCAAAACTTGAAGAGCTGGGTTAAATGGAAATAACAGAGACTTCTGGTAGAGGTATGGCACGTGGAACTAGAACAATCACAATTGGTGGAGGAAGTAAATGGTTCGGTCTACAATTTGAATCACCTGAAGAAGGCTGGAGCGTACAACACCCAAACGTTTTGAATATTCCAATGAAGATGAGGACAACAGTCCATATAACGTAAACAATGAAAGTAATCTCTCATGTCTTTTTGTATTAGACACAATAACCTTGCTGAATGGAGGGAAAGTTTCAAGCCAGCAGAACGCCAAATAAATGGGAATCTAGTATACTCTTGTAAAATGCTCAGGAATATTGTTTTTTTTTCTTTTTTAATCAAAAGTAGAAATTAGTCTTTTAATATCTGAAAGTCTTGGGTAGCTTTAATAAGTTCAGCAGCACCAGCAACTCAAAATCTTGCTTTACACTCTGCACCTATGACACTTTTAATCTCACATTTTTCTCACTAGAACGGCTTATTAACAGTTTTTTATAGATTTCCTCATAGACTCTGTAGTATGCTGTAAATGTAATCTCTTCATCAGGATTATATTTAAATTTGCCAAATGCATTTACTACTAACTCCTGTGATAAAAAAGTAGACATGTTTTCAATACTTTTACTCTTCATAAAACGTTCTAATATTTTTACTGTTGTTCTTGTTATCTCAACAATGGTTGCTGTTCTTGTTGTTGCTGTTCTTGTTGTTGCTGTTCTTGTTCTGGTTGTCATTGTTCTTGTTATTGTTTTATTAAATCCAATATTACTGCTTTCAAGTCCTGCATTTTTAATTGTTTAACAGTGGTTAAATAACGTTGTTAGAATGAAGGATAATTCTTGGTTGATATTCTTCAGGATTACCACTGGAAGTTTTTCTTGGGTAGTGGCTTTTTTGGGGTTAAGCTTTTGATTATTCTACAGACTTCTCTGACTGAAGTGAATATATTGCTGAGATTCTGCTCAGTGAGACATGGGCAGATCAGGAGGATGTAGTGTGTGTCATCTAATGTTGATTTTGAGGCAAAGATTGAAGCAAAGATCTTCACCTTATCTGTCAAGGAGGATACAACATCAGGGCCATTTATAATAATGGGCACAGCTACTTTTCTCTGTTGATAATTTCATTGATGACCTTCCAGAATTTGCAAGATCCAATATGTCTCTTTTCATCCTTGGCCTGAACAGATCACATGTATCTGCACTTTGCATTTTCCAGGACTCTCTTACGGTGATTGGGGGCAGGTTCTGAAAGAAGTAAGGGCCAGACTACACTACTTAGTGAAATAGATTTTGAAGTAGTGTTTCCCAAGAGCTATGGCTGAAGGATATTCAGGGGTAAATCAGGGCTGACTGTTTGGTTTTTGTTGGGAGATTTTTGTGGGTATAAAACTGTCCATTCCAGAAAGGATCTATCTGGAGATTAGAGCTACATTTTTGGAGGCAGCATCTTTGAAGAAGGTTGGGAGAGGAGCTTCTTTCATATAGAACTGAAAGTTGTCCCAGTCTGCCTGTACATAGTGAAAACTGTACCATTGAATGGTAAATCGAGGGACGTCATTGGTTTGGAGTCAATCTGGACACTAACTAGGGAATAATCTGATATTCCAATGAGTAGCTAAAACTTTTGCTGAGCATTTATCCGGGAGGTATGTTAGATGAGGTTCATGTGCTGTCCCATGGTATCCTGGAACCCTTTTGATTCATCAATGAATATGAAAATTCATGTTTTGTAGTTGTGTATAAGATGTGGTTTATTTTTTCTTGTATTTATCTACAGCAATATGTATCCATGAAGAAGAAATTACCTATGAGAACCTTGACAATGCTAATGTGATGATTGACCCAACAACAAATCTTGATGGAATTAGAAACATAGTTGTTGGCGAGAAAGTTTTCAAGTTTTCCAAACTGGATCAAATTCCAACTCTAAATGTGACTTTCATGAACCCCAAACGTCCACTTCGCATGCAGCTTGTGAACGCCACAAATGTAGCTCATTATAATATAACTCTTATTTATACAAATGGTAGTATTGATGAGTTTACGGTAAGTAAATTACTTTTCACATGAAATCTAACTTGTTCTTTGGCATTGTATACTTATTTAGATTTGAATGAAATCTTGCAACTTAAGGAAAGTTAAAATATATCCTGAATTATTGGTAGAAAAATAATGGTATATGAGAATATTAATTAATGTACAATAATGGACAGTTTACTGGTACTAAGTGCAGAATTTTTTCAATAAATGTGGGAAAGCATGCCCAATAAGCTTGCTGGAATAATGAGTGTTGTCTATTTTACACATATACCTGACATTAATATTGTTTTTAGGCAATGAACCTCATTAATGATCATTGATTCTGTCCAGATTATATCAAATAACTGTAAGTAAACTTGTGTTTTTCTTTGACTTTAATATAGAATATCATGCCTAATACTCCAATGATGTTACCACAATATCAAGAATTGAAAAACCTCATAATTACTATTAAGAAAGAAGATCCAAGTAAAAGTGTAGAAACAGAACTGAGTGTGGATCTTTGTAGTAAAATCAGTAAGTATATTTCTAGTGACATTCAAAATTAGCTTCCTTCAAGTATTTAGAAATTGATATTTATATGTAAAAATTGATTTCAAATAAATTGATCTATCTATATTATTTACAAGGTACAAGTATTCCAACAACAATACCAACAACCATTGCAACAACGGTGCCTACAACTGTTCCAACCACTATAGCAACAACAATTCCAACAACAGTTCCTACAACTGTTCCAACCACTATAGCAACAACAATTCCAACAACCGTGCCTACAACTGTTCCAACCACTATACCAACAACCATTGCAACAACAGTGCCTACAACTGTTCCAACCACTATACCAACAACAATTCCAACAACTGTTCCTACAACTGTTCCAACCACTATAGCAACAACAATTCCAACAACCGTGCCTACAACTGTTCCAACCACTATACCAACAACCATTGCAACAACAGTGCCTACAACTGTTCCAACCACTATACCTACAACAATTGCAACAACAGTGCCTACAACTGTTCCAACCACAATACCAACAACAATTCCAACAACAATATATACAACAAGTATGTTCTTATTAATCTGTCTTTTGTCCTTATTTTTAAGATGATTTTTTTTATTGATGATTTGCTTGCTCTTCATTTTCTAGAGATTCAAAATAGCTTATATATACATGTCACCTGTAGAGGACTGAGCCCAGAGAACCTAACGAAGATGGTACTGTGGCAGCTGAAGAGCAATGGGACTTATTAAATTATCTCTCAGTTCTCTGTCTATATCTTTGAAATAAGGTATTATGATTACTTACATTATTTACACTATTCGGACTGTTATCGTCATCTTCATTGCCACATTCACAATGTTTCAGATGTTCTACACTTTGGCCTCCATATACAGACATCCTCATGGACACATGGTCCAGTGGATAAAGGCATTGCTTAGATACAGTGACAAAAGCACCAAAGAATTTTAAGTTCTATTCCAGGCTGCAGCAGCTGGGAACCAAAACTTGGAAAGCTGGGTTAAATGGAAATAACAGAGACTTCTGGTAGAGGTATGACACGTGGAACTAGAACAATCACAATTGGTGGAGGAAGTAAATGGTTTGGTATACAATTTGAATCACCTGAAGAAGGCCAGAGCATACAACACCCAAACGTTTTGAATATTCCAATGAAGATGAGGACAACAGTCCATATAACGTAAACAATGAAAGTAATCTCTCATGTCTTTTTGTATTAGACACAATAACCTTGCTGAATGGAGGGTAAGTTTCAAGCCAGCAGAACGCCAAATAAATGGGAATCTAGTATACTCTTGTAAAATGCTCAGGAATATTGTTTTTTTTTCTTTTTTAATCAAAAGTAGAAATTAGTCTTTTAATATCTGAAAGTTTTGGGTAGCTTTAATAAGTTCAGCAGCACCAGCAACTCAAAATCTTGCTTTACACTCTGCACCTATGACACTTTTAATCTCATCAACTGAGTTGGGTAAGTTTTTAGATTTCCCAAGAAGACATAAATCATGCCACACCACATAGGACATTGATCTCTGTGAAGGTTTGTAAGCTTCTGTTGATCTTGACTGATCATCCCACAGTTGGAGTGAAAAAGCATTTCAGAGGAACATTAACTATACCACACTTACAAATCATATCAAAATCATAGCAATATAATTCCATATTCCAATGTAATATTATTTTATAACTTTTCATCTCATTTTCATGCTGTTTATCATACATGTAACACACTGACTCTAGATTTATCCTTATTGGAAAATGACTTCCTCTTAAATAAATAATGTGTCCAGTGTCTCACAGCTGCTATAATTGTTTATGCTTCCTTTTCAATAACAGCACCACATGTTATACTGAATTTTGTAGAGAAATTAAAAAGAATGCAATTGGTTTAGCCGTCTGAATTAGGGCAACTGAAGTGGCATTTTTTGAAGCATTTCTTTCAACTTCAAATTCATCTTTATGTTGTATACCTTAATTGATGAGTTTTACAATAGCATTTTCAATATCTTTTTTGGGTGTATATTTTTTTTTTCTTGTATATTGGATCAGAATTTATTTGTTCTTTTACTTAACTACAGCAATATGTATCCATGAAGAAGGAATTACGTATGAGAACCTTGACAATGCTGATGTGAAGATTGACCCAACAACAAATCTTGATGGAATTAGAAACATAGTTGTTGGCGAGAAAGTTTTCAAGTTTTCCAAACTGGATCAAATTCCAACTCTAAATGTGACTTTCATGGACCCCAAACGTCCACTTCGCATGCAGCTTGTGAACGCCACAAATGTAGCTCATTATAATATAACTCTTATTTATACAAATGGTAGTATTGATGTGTTTACGGTAAGTAAATTACTTTTCACATGAAATCTAACTTGTTCTTTTGTATTGTATACTTATTTTAATTTTAATGATATCTTGCAACTTAAGGAAAGTTAAAATATATCCTTAACTATTGGTAGAAAAATAATGGTATATGAGAATATTACTTAATGTACGATAATGGACAGATTACCTGGTACTAAGTGCAGAAGTTTTTCAATAAATGTGGGAAAGTATGCCCAATAAGCTTGCTGGAATAGTGGGTATTGTCAATTTTACACATATACCTGGCATTAATATTGTTTTTAGGCAATGAACCTCATTAATGATTATTGATTCTGTCCGGATTATATCAAATAACTGTAAGTAAACTTGTGTTTTTCTTTGACTTTAATATAGAATATCATGCCTAATACTCCAATGATGTTACCACAATATCAAGAATTGAAAAACCTCATAATTACTATTAAGAAAGAAGATCCAAGTAAAAGTGTAGAAACAGAACTGAGTGTGGAGCTTTGTAGTAAAGTCAGTAAGTATATTTCTAGTGACATTCAAAATTTGCTTCCTTCAAGTATTTAGAAATTGATATTCATAGGTAAAAATTGATTTCAAATAAATTGATCTATCTATATTATTTACCAGGTACAAGTATTCCGACAACAATACCAACTACCACTGCAACAACAGTGTCTACAACTGTTCCAACCACTATACCAACTACAATTCGAACAACAGTGTCTACAAGTATGGCACGCACAACTCCTCGAGCCACTACACCAACAACAATGCCAACAACTGTTCCAACCACTATACCAACGACAATTCCAACAAAAGTGTCTACAAGTTTGCCACGCCCAACTGTTCCAACCACTATGCCAACAACAGTGATAACAACTGTTCCAATCACTATACCAACAACAATTCCAACCACATTCACCACAACTGGTTAATATTCTTTTCTTTTGCTATTGTTGTGATGTGAGTCCGACCAGAAATGACACTTAACTTGACTGAGTCAGTTGTGAATGTATATATTCAGTTTGCAACTAGACAACTCACTGCAATAGTATTATCTTCTTCCTCCTAGATAATTACTCAGGACTACTTATCATGAATGGATCAGTCCATTCATGATATTAAAGAGAGTAACTGTCTCTTAGCACAAAATCTCCCATTTTGAGACTTACTTTCTATTGAAGTTATACACTTTTGCTTTTTGAATTAAGATCCAACACTTCTGTAGGCTGCGTCTTCCATGTGTTTGTTGGGGCTATCTGAGGTACAGGTACACGGAAAACGTCATAAAGAATCCACATCGTCTCCTCATGTCAGATGCTCCATTCATCTGAGTGCCTTTTCCTTCTTTGATTTAGATGTCTCTTAAACCATGTAAACCGTTTTATCATGTAAAATAACTTTTCGATAGGTCTCTCAATTACCCAATCTTTCCAGCATTCCCTCCCATTTTTGGAAGTTTGAAAGAATACATTATCACTGGCTTTGAAGTATATCTGAGTAATGGATCTTTTCTTGCTTTCAAACATTATTTTCATTTGGCAGCAGTTTGTCAAACATCAACCTAATTTTTTGGGCAAATATTAGTTCTGATACCGTGTTAGGATTAGGTGTCACCTGATATACACATAAAATCTGAATGTTCTTAATTCCTTTCTCAGCTCTTAGTGCTGAAATTGCCATTTTTTTCTAGAGGTTCACTAATTTAGGTATGAGTCTCGAAAAACCATCTGCTTGACCTAGCTTTTTTGATGGCAGTAATTCCATTTTAGAATTGTAATTCAACATAATTGTCCCCCCAACTTTGCAGTCAATTCACTGTATGTATCATGACACCCTTTCTGACCCCAAAATAGATAACAATGAATGTCGATCTGTGAGTTGGGTGAACCTTCTACCGTGGATGAATTTGTGAAAGTTATTTCCCAGAAAAAATTATTCCCAAGCCACTTTTTCCCTCTGACTATAATTCTTGTTAGGAAAGTCCTAGAAGCCCTAATCAATTTTGAATTGGTTCGTCATCTCTCATTGCAGGGCCTTTTCTCAGACATGCAATACGGCTTTCAATCATCTAACTCAGCTGCTGATGTAATGATGATATTTGCAGGAAAAGTTATGATGCTCTAGATAAAAATAGTGAAGCTCGAGCTGTCGCATTGGACATGTCGAAAGCCTTTGACAGAGTCTGGCATCTGGGTCTTCTCCATCAGCTGAAATGATTTTTCATCTTAAAAGGGCTGTTCCTCTTGAAATGTAGTTCACTGCATCCGTAACATGTTGGGTGTTAGTTCGCTTAACTTGAACGTTTCACATTCCCCATTTACGATACTATGAGAAGTGGTGTTTAATCTTCATATTCTTTATTTTACAATATTTAGGCATTGCCAAAGTGAATTGAACAATGAACTTCATTCACTGAAAATTTTACATTAAGATAATAGTTTCCTCAAGTGACAAATCATTCCATTTTTTCAGCAGGATGTAATTCATGTATTTTTTGTGGGCACTAACTTTCTTAGTAACTAGTGCACATTTTTCTCACTAGAACAGCTTATTAACAGTTTTTTATAGATTTCCTCATAGACTCTGTAGTATGCTGTAAATGTAATCTCTTCATCAGGATTATATTTAAATTTGCCAAATGCATTTACTACTAACTCCTGTGATAAAAAAGTAGATATGTTTTCAATACTTTTACTCTTCATAAAACGTTCTAATATTTTTACTGTTGTTCTTGTTATCTCAACAATGGTTGCTGTTCTTGTTGTTGCTGTTCTTGTTCTGGTTGTCATTGTTCTTGTTATTGTTTTATTAAATCCAATATTACTGCTTTCAAGTCCTGCATTTTTAATTGTTTAACAGTGGTTAAATAACTTTGTTAGAATGAAGGATAATTCTTGGTTGATATTCTTCAGGATTACCACTGGAAGTTTTTCTTGGGTAGTGGCTTTTTTGGGGTTAAGCTTTTGATTATTCTACAGACTTCTCTGACTGAAGTGAATATATTGCTGAGATTCTGCTCAGTGAGACATGGGCAGATCAGGAGGATGTAGTGTGTGTCATCTAATGTTGATTTTGAGGCAAAGATTGAAGCAAAGATCTTCACCTTATCTGTCAAGGAGGATACAACATCAGGGCCATTTATAATAATGGGCACAGCTACTTTTCTCTGTTGATAATTTCATTGATGACCTTCCAGAATTTGCAAGATCCAATATGTCTCTTTTCATCCTTGGCCTGAACAGATCACATGTATCTGCACTTTGCATTTTCCAGGACTCTCTTACGGTGATTGGGGGCAGGTTCTGAAAGAAGTAAGGGCCAGACTACACTAATTAGTGAAGTAGATTTTGAAGTAGTGTTTCCCAAGAGCTATGGCTGCAGGATATTCAGGGGAAAATCAGGGCTGACTGTTTGGTTTTTGTTGGGAGATTTTTGTGGGTATATAACTGTCCATTCCAGAAAGGATCTATCGGGAGATTAGAGCTACATTTTTGGAGGCAGCATCTTTGAAGAAGGTTGGGAGAGGAGCTTCTTTCATATAGAAGTGAAAGTTGTCCCAGTGTGCCTGTACATAGTGAAAACTGTACCATTGAATGGTAAATCGAGGGACGTCATTGGTTTGGAGTCAATCTGGACACTAACTAGGGAATAATCTGATATTCCAATGAGTAGCTAAAACTTTTGCTGAGCATTTATCCGGGAGGTATGTTAGATGAGGTTCATGTACTGTCCCATGGTATCCTGGAACCCTTTTGATTCATCAATGAATATGAAAATTCATGTTTTGTAGTTGTGTATAAGATGTGGTTTATTTTTTCTTGTATTTATCTACAGCAATATGTATCCATGAAGAAGAAATTACCTATGAGAACCTTGACAATGCTAATGTGATGATTGACCCAACAACAAATCTTGATGGAATTAGAAACATAGTTGTTGGCGAGAAAGTTTTCAAGTTTTCCAAACTGGATCAAATTCCAACTCTAAATGTGACTTTCATGAACCCCAAACGTCCACTTCGCATGCAGCTTGTGAACGCCACAAATGTAGCTCATTATAATATAACTCTTATTTATACAAATGGTAGTATTGATGAGTTTACGGTAAGTAAATTACTTTTCACATGAAATCTAACTTGTTCTTTGGCATTGTATACTTATTTAGATTTGAATGAAATCTTGCAACTTAAGGAAAGTTAAAATATATCCTGAATTATTGGTAGAAAAATAATGGTATATGAGAATATTAATTAATGTACAATAATGGACAGTTTACTGGTACTAAGTGCAGAATTTTTTCAATAAATGTGGGAAAGCATGCCCAATAAGCTTGCTGGAATAATGAGTGTTGTCTATTTTACACATATACCTGACATTAATATTGTTGTTAGGCAATGAACCTCATTAATGATCATTGATTCTGTCCAGATTATATCAAATAACTGTAAGTAAACTTGTGTTTTTCTTTGACTTTAATATAGAATATCATGCCTAATACTCCAATGATGTTACCACAATATCAAGAATTGAAAAACCTCATAATTACTATTAAGAAAGAAGATCCAAGTAAAAGTGTAGAAACAGAACTGAGTGTGGATCTTTGTAGTAAAATCAGTAAGTATATCTCTTGCGATATTCAAAATTTGCTTCCAGAAGTATTTCCAAATTGATATTTATATGTAAAAATTGATTTCAAATAAATTGATCTATCTATATTATTTACCAGGTACAAGTATTCCAACAACAATACCAACAACCATTGCAACAACCGTGCCTACAACTGTTCCAACCACTATACCAACAACCATTGCAACAACCGTGGCTACAACTGTTCCAACCACTATAGCAACTACAATTCCAACAACAGTTCCTACAACTGTCCCAACCACTATAGCAACAACAATTCCAACAACAGTGCCTACAACTGTTCCAACCACTATACCAACAACCATTGCAACAACAGTGCCTACAACTGTTCCAACCACTATACCAACAACCATTGCAACAACGGTGCCTACAACTGTTCCAACCACTATAGCAACAACAATTCCAACAACTGTGCCTACAACTGTTCCAACCACTATAGCAACATCAATTCCAACAACCGTGCCTACAACTGTTCCAACCACTATACCAACAACCATTGCAACAACAGTGCCTACAACTGTTCCAACCACTATACCAACAACAATTCCAACAACTGTTCCTACAACTGTTCCAACCACTATAGCAACAACAATTCCAACAACCGTGCCTACAACTGTTCCAACCACTATACCAACAACCATTGCAACAACAGTGCCTACAACTGTTCCAACCACTATACCTACAACAATTGCAACAACAGTGCCTACAACTGTTCCAACCACAATACCAACAACAATTCCAACAACAATATATACAACAAGTATGTTCTTATTAATCTGTCTTTTGTCCTTATTTTTAAGATGTTTTTTTATTGATGATTTGCTTGCTCTTCATTTTCTAGTGATTCAAAATAGCTTATATATACATGTCACCTGTAGAGGACTGAACCCAGAGAACCTAACCAAGATGGTACTGTGGCAGCAGAAGAGCAATGGGACTTATTAAATTATCTCTCAGTTCTCTGTCTATATCTTTGAAATAAGGTATTATGATTACTTACATTATTTACACTATTTGGACTGTTATCGTCATCTTCATTTCCACATTCACAATGTTTCAGATGTTCTACACTTTGGCCTCCATATACAGACATCCTCATGGACACATGGTCCAGTGGATAAAGGCATTGCTTAGATACAGTGACCAAAGCACCAAAGAATTTTGAGTTCTATTCCAGGCTGCAGCTGCTGGGAACCAAAACTTGGAGAGCTGGGTTAAATGGAAATAACAGAGACTTCTGTTAGAAGTATGGCACGTGGAACTAGAACAATCACAATTGGTGGAGGAAGTAAATGGTTCGGTCTACAATTTGAATCACCTGAAGAAGGCCAGAGCATACAACACCCAAACGTTTTGAATATTCCAATGAAGATGAGGACAACAGTCCATATAACGTAAACAATGAAAGTAATCTCTCATGTCTTTTTGTATTAGACACAATAACCTTGCTGAATGGAGGGAAAGTTTCAAGCCAGCAGAACGCCAAATAAATGGGAATCTAGTATACTCTTGTAAAATGCTCAGGAATTTTGTTTTGTTTTGTTTTTTAATCAAAAGTAGAAATTAGTCTTTTAATATCTGAAAGTCTTGGGTAGCTTTAATAAGTTCAGCAGCACCAGCAACTCAAAATCTTGCTTTACACTCTGCACCTATGACACTTTTAATCTCATCAACTGAGTTGGGTAAGTTTTTAGATTTCCCAAGAAGACATAAATCATGCCACACCACATAGGACATCGATCTCTGTGAAGGTTTGTAAGCTTCTGTTGATCTTGACTGATCATCCCACAGTTGGAGTGAAAAAGCATTTCAGAGGAACATTAACTATACCACACTTACAAATCATATCAAAATCATAGCAATATAATTCCATATTCCAATGTAATATTATTTTATAACTTTTCATCTCATTTTCATGCTGTTTATCATACATGTAACACACTGACTCTAGATTTATCCTTATTGGAAAATGACTTCCTCTTAAATAAATAATGTGTCCAGTGTCTCACAGCTGCTATAATTGTTTAGGCTTCCTTTTCAATAACAGCACCACATGTTATACTGAATTTTGTAGTGAAATTAAAAAGAATGCAATTGGTTTAGCCGTCTGAATTAGGGCAACTGAAGTGGCATTTTTTGAAGCATTTCTTTCAACTTCAAATTCATCTTTATGTTGTATACCTTAATTGATGTGTTTTATAATATCATTTTCAATATCTTTTTTGGGTGCATTATAAGTTTTTCTATAGGAAAGTCTATCATGTTTATTTCATGTCTTTCCATCTATCGGGATATTGTCTAAATAAGCAAATGTCTCTTCCAAGGAATCCTCTGAAATAAATGATTCCATAATGCTCTGAAAAAATTCCAATGCTTTAGATCCTCCCAAGTGGACTTGAGAAAATTTGTAAAAGCCACTATTTGCTTCAAATGCTGAATAAGGTTTTTTCTTGTCTTTTGATGGGAATTTGTGTTCAATAGAAATCTATTGTGCTCATTTAGGTGAGTTACTGGACTCTATAATGTGCTCTTGTAATATTTCTATATTTCATCAATCTATGCCTATTGCATGCATATTAAGATGATTTTGCAGACACACACAGATACATTTACAGGTCATTCTGTAATATCTTGTTTTAGATGCGCTCATCAGCTATTGTGCCTGATTAAACCTGTGCAGGGCAGAATGTTGCTTTCTGCATTCTTGCTTCATTGAACATTGTGGCCATGTCTAGCCTTCTATTTTTCAATAATCATTGACAAAGCAAAGTTGAGTAGAAACTTCATATGAAAGCACCTCTGATGCTTTCTTCCCACTACAGAAATGCAGTTACTGCTTTAAGATGAAATCCTTGCTTAATTCATTTACAGCCTGGAAATATCCCTCTATAGTCTTTTTTGTCCAACAAAAAGTTCATTTCTTGCTTTGACATACTGCGAGTGTAATGTGTTTATTGCATTTTCATATGTAGAATACTCAAATATGCCAAAAGCTTTAGGAATGTGAAGCCTGCTGAGGTTATTGACTTGTAAAGAAGCAAGATAATTTTCAAATTTGTGACAAAGTGTTTTCATTCTTGCATAATAAGAGTTAAGATCACAATGAAATTTCCTTGGTTTGAGTAAATGCTACATAGTGTTGGATCTCTTCTCCAAATCAGGTAGATTATCATTTTTTTGCATTTCACTTTAATTTTCTCATGAAGATTTGTGTGGGAATATTTGAAAACAAAGAATTCCATGTCGTCATGTCATTCGTCTCGATTGTGTTCATATGAAGTTGGCTTCTTGATGTATTAGCATATTTAATAATTCTTAATATAAAGTTGTCATGGGTTAATTGTTAGTCATTCAGAGAGGATAGGAGAAAATATTTTCAGTGAGGATCAGAGGAGTTTGCTAAAATATTGTTTGCATATGGCAGGCGAGGCAGTGAGATGGACAGGTGATTGTTATGTTTCTAATTTTTTTTTTTTTTCAAAAGCTTTTCACCACAAGCAAGGTGGGAGTGCCATTACCATGCAAGGGCTTACAAAGAGTGAGAGTAAGAGTAAAGAGGGATGTTTGAGGAAAAGATAAAGAGAAGGACGGGGACCAAGGTATCAGAAAATGTCAATTGACATTATATTTGAACATTTGAAGATTATAGCTATTAGGGATGCAAGTTATGAAAATTAATTTCAGATGTGATTGTAGTTTTCAAAGGATGTATGCCAATTCATGTTTTCTTGTATATTGGATCGGAATTTATTTGTTCTTTTACTTAACTACAGCAATATGTATCCATGAAGAAGGAATTACGTATGAGAACCTTGACAATGCTAATGTGATGATTGACCCAACAACAAATCTTGATGGAATTAGAAACATAGTTGTTGGCGAGAAAGTTTTCAAGTTTTCCAAACTGGATCAAATTCCAACTCTAAATGTGACTTTCATGGACCCCAAACGTCCACTTCGCATGCAGCTTGTGAACGCCACAAATGTGGCTCATTATAATATAACTCTTATTTATACAAATGGTAGTATTGATGAGTTTACGGTAAGTAAATTACTTTTCACATGAAATCTAACTTGTTCTTTTGTATTTACTTATTTAAATTTTAATGATATCTTGCAACTTAAGGAAAGTTAAAATATATCCTTAACTATTGGTAGAAAAATAATGGTATATGAGAATATTACTTAATGTACAATAATGGACAGATTACCTGGTACTAAGTGCAGAATTTTTTCAATAAATGTGGGAAAGCATGACCAATAAGCTTGCTGGAATAGTGAGTGTTGTCTATTTTACACATATACCTGGCATTAATATTGTTTTTAGGCAATGAACCTCATTAATGATTATTGATTCTGTCCAGATTATATCAAATAAGTGTAAGTAAACTCGTCTTTTTCTTTGACTTTAATATAGAATATCATGCCAAATACTCCAATGATGTTACCACAATATCAAGAATTGAAAAACCTCATAATTACTATTAAGAAAGAAGATCCAAGTAAAAGTGTAAAAACAGAACTGAGTGTGGAGCTTTGTAGTAAAATCAGTAAGTATATTTCTAGTGACATTCAAAATTAGCTTCCTTCAAGTATTTAGAAATTGATATTTATAGGTAAAAATTGATTTCAAATAAATTGATCTATCTATATTATTTACCAGGTACAAGTATTCCGACAACAATACCAACTACCACTGCAACAACAGTGTCTACAACTGTTCCAACCACTATACCAACAACAATTCCAACAACAGTGTCTACAAGTATGCCACCCACAACTCTTCGAACCACTACATCAACAACAATGCCAACAACTGTTCCAACCACTATACCAACAACAATTCCAACCACATTCACCGCAACTGGTTAATATTCTTTTCTTTTCTTTTCTTTTGATATTGTTGTGATGTGAGTCCGACCAGAAACGATACTTAACTTGACTGAATCAGTTGTGAATGTATATATTCATATTGCAACTAGACAACTCACTGCAATATTATTATCTTCTTCCTCCTAGATAATTACTCAGGACTACTTATCATGAATGAATCAGTCCATTCATCATAGTAAAGAGAGTAACTGTCTCTTAGCACAAAATCTCCCATTTTGAGACTTACTTTCTATTGAAGTTATACACTTTTGCTTTTTGAATTAAGATCCAACACTTCTGTAGGCTGCCTCTGTACTATTCCTTCTAATTTGAAGAAGTAAATTATTCTTGAAACTACCTATTCTTACTTATTAATTAATTTGACTACTTTTGTTAGTCATTCTTTATAGATAGATTAAATATTTCAAAATACATTTTCTGTTTTCAGAGGAAACATTGCATTATTTATTTTAGAATATATATTTTGTTTGTGAGAATAGTCTGTTTTGTTTGCATGATATAATTTAGGAAAATATGATTATATTATGTATATTCTCATGATAAATTAGAAAATTTGTAACATTGTATAATTTATGATGTTCATACAATATAAATGAGTATTAATTCATTTCAGAAAACATATTCTCTTGATCAATTTAATCATTTGAAAATTAAAAAAAAATATTGTTTGAGATTTGAAGATAATATTTTAGCTTTCATCAATGTCAAATGTGCATTTTAGATTAACATAAAAAATGTCTTTATTTATTCTGTTAGCCCCATTGCCAACAGTGGGAAATGAAACGATACTAACAGGTATGTCAATTTTATGAATGATCTTTTAAGACTGCTATTGCCATAGTGATTTTCTCTGAAGAATTTATGTGAAATGTTTATATAATACTTCCTTATTAAATTTATTCATTATACTTAATTATTGGTATTTACTAAGCTTAGAAAAATTGAAAAATTATATATTGCCAATCCTTAGATTGGCATGCTTGTTTGCTTGCCTTGGAATTCAGTAAATAAAATCTTATTTTTTTACCATTGAGGTCAGTTCGAAATATCAAGTACATCAGCCACTGTACAGGTTCTTGTATGCCTAATTCTTATAGAGAAATGGCAAAATGGAAAATTAGTTCCAACAAATGAAATCAACACTACAGTACTTATATATATAGTAATGTGTGTGTGTAATAATTACCTATGTAAGAGCTTTCTTTTTGCATTTCATGTAATAAAAGAAATAAGAAAATTGTTTGTAGAATGAATCAGCTAAAATGTTGTAGTCAGAACAAAACAGCATAAAGATTAGTTTAATTGACCAAATAGATCTTGGATTGATAGTAACTCTCATCAAAACCATAAAATGAAGTTTAATTCATATATTTTAAAAAATGTCTTTCTTCCTCTGATCTTTCAAACACTGTTAATTTATTTCTTTTTTATAGCCATGTATGTGTGCATAGGCACACACACACACACACATATATATGCATGCACATACAGAAATATATATATATATATATATATATATATATATATATATATATATATATATATATATATATATATATATATATATATATATATATATATGCTTGTGTCTGGCTGTCGGTTTCTAGGAACTGACCTGCTTGACCGTTGTACATTGAATACGATGGGAGAGTCCACCATATATATATATATATATATATATATAACCAAACCATATGCAAAAAGATTTTGGGTAGTTTCATTAATAAGTCCCATGTAAAACTGATACATGCATGTAGGCATTTTCAATAAAAGTGTGCAAATCTTTTAGGCATTTTCAGTAAAAGTGTGCAATTCTTTTATATATTTACTTTCAATTATGAAAAAGAAGAAATAACATCATTTAATATTAACCAGAGGAAGAAAACAGAAAAGTTGTTTCATTAAAAAAAGAATGATAATACTAAAATTATTGGTCATTTATTTTCTGTGCAGACATACATATATGAAAAGCACTATTTTTCTGTTTTCACAGATCAGATTAAATCTCTGAGAAAATTAACTGAAATGAGTGTTTTTAACAGTATCAAATTAATCAGTTAATTTGTTGGATTAATTCTATTATAATTAACATAAACATTATGAAATTATGTAAAGTAAGTTGTCTGCTTGTTTAATTTTTATTATTAATAATAAAATCCTTACAAAAACATTTCCACTTAAAAGTTGCTCTACAGACACTATAATTGCAAAACTTCTCTATGAAGTCCGAGCTATTCCCATATGTACAGATCTTTTTCATAGGGAGGGAATGATAATGATAAAAACTTTAAAATATTTTTCATAAATGAATATTTACCAAATATTTAAAATATATTTACACACCAATCAAAAAAAAACAGTGTTAGTATAAGAAACTATATCGTATGAAAGGTGGTTGGAAAAATGGTTAACTAAGAGAAAAAAAAATCAAGACTGAATATTAAATGCATCACTTGCTCTAACATCCTTTTATACAAGCATGCACACATTTAAATACAATAACAATTACAAACATAACTGAAATTGAAAGGCATCCCACACCTACCAGAGGACTGTAATCATTTATCATGTAAAAGAGGAAGGGATGGAGAATTAAACTTAAGAAAAAGGGACAAAACTAAACAAGCCAATGAACAGACATACTCAACCTAAGTTAATAACAAATGACAAAGTATAATAAAACTATCCTATTCTAACCTACTCAGGAGAGGCTGCCATTGATTAATTCAAAGGTTCAGAATCTTTACGCCCTAACTGGCACCCAAATAAAACTATAATAATTTAGTACCTTTCAAGTAACACAAACATACAACTTTCAGCCACCTCTTTCCAAATTCCAATGAAGAGAGTCATTTCATTTTCATTTTAATCTTGACTATAAGCTGATGCTTAAAGAACAAGATCAGTTGGGAAGAGAAATACTTCTGACCTTCATGGAATTCCTTCTAATGAATTGTCCATAATGGGAGTTGCATAATGCCAGGTATGCACAAGAACACAGTGTTCATTCTTTTCCATTGGTAGTACTATATTTCTACTCGAAATTCTGGTCTCAAGGACAAAATACTTTCTGCAAAGCATACAAACCATGTAGATTAGAACTATGAGGCTGTCATGGAAGGAAGCATGTCCAATGGACTCCTCACAATTATCACATTGCATGCATTCCGAAGACACCTCAACCTAGATGTCTAAATCTGCTTTGTCAAACCAACCTTGTCTATTAGATCATCACAAACAGCCTTTGACCTAAGATAATATAATGTTTTCTGTGACAATGGCTAGATGTCAAAGAGGCCAACCTTAGCCTGTAAGAGCAATTTTAGAATGCAATGACATTTGTGCTAATAAAAGCATTCATCTTGGAGAAAACTATGGCATCCCTCTTGTCCAAGTGCACACTTCTCAAAGCCAGTCAAGCTTTCTTGGCTTCTTCAAAAATTCTCTGTTTTTATCCTCTTGAGTGCACATTAGCTCAAAGAAACTATGTAGAGTGTATGTTGACGAATCTCAACACTCAGCATATCTTCAGATGAGCGGAAATAGCAAATCTCCCAATGCAACTCTGGAGCCTTGTTGCGCCATAAGATGTTGAACAAAACCCAAACTGACTTATATAGTTTGGTACACATGAGTGGATGAAAACAGAGATTTGGTAATGGATGATGGTATGTATATATATAAATAATTGTTGGATTTTGTCCATTTCATAATGTGTGTGTGTGTATGTGTGTGTGTGAAGCATGGACTTCTCCTTACAGAAAGATTACTCTGAGCCCACGGATGACATGTGACCACAGTCTTTAGAATTTCTGATCAATTCTTCTCTAGCTGGAGGTTGGGACCAAGCCAGTTGTTGGCCACTATACAATGTCTTTACATTAATCATTAATATGCCCAATAATTTAATTCATATTTGTAGAAAACTAGTAGAAAAAAATTATGTATTTTCTTGGTTTATTCTTAATTTATTTATTCTTATTCTTAGTCAATATCCATTTGTTAATAATTGTTAATTTAATAATGGTTGTAATTATTTTAATCTTTGTTTACAAAAGAATATTTTTAAGCATGTTATCCTTTATTTTAATTCATTTTTTCAATTAAAAATACTGCCTTGAAGGCCAAAATTAAAATTGAAGTAAAAGTAATTTTTTTTTATTTAGATAGCTTTACATTTTTATTTTAGATAAACATTTTTTAAGTCTCTTAATCAATACTTCAATTAATGTTTCTGGGTTTTTAAGAAAATAAAATAAACATTTCTGCTTTGAAACTTGCAGATATATTGATTATTAAAATTCTAAATAAAGTTTAAAATATGATAATAGGATGTTTAATTTCTCTAATTTGAATATATTTATCAGTTATATATTATTTTATATTCATTTATATATGATTAGTTTAATTATAACTACTCTAAGAGAGTCATTAGGAAAATAAATAACTGATAAATTCTTAAATATATTTACATTTTGTTCATCTGGCAATGAGACAAATCTCTTTCAATATAGATTTTGATAAGAACCATTTCTATATAAAATAAACAAACAAAAATAAATAAATTTAGAAAAAATATGTTTAAGAACACCATCCTTACTCTGTTGTTAAATAGAATATTATTCCCTCCACCTGGGCAAGCTCTTCTAGTTTGAAATATAATTCAAGAAATCTTATGTGAAAATAAATTTCTGTGAAAATGAGGAAAATCCTCTAAGACAACACAGTAATTATTAAATAAACAATTTCAGACCACTAATGTTTATCAATTTCATTGCCCTATACAAGACTGTGATTCTTGTAATAAAGAAGAAAGTAATGCGAATGCATATATTGGCCAGGCAACAACCTTGTTAGAAAGAAGACTGATTAGAATTTAATTTGTGAACCACTACTACAATGTTTTACAAGTTCATTTTATAGGCTCTTTTCTGATCTTTACCCTGACTTTCACTCTTGCTTCTAAAACTGGTTCACAAAGCCTTGATCCTCTTCAGAGATAAGAATATATTTTATGATGAATGAGAGAGCTGGAAAATATAAAAAGGAATTTGACAACCGCTGCCTTGACCATGGTACCATAAAGTCAGGGATAACGCTCATAATTTGTCGGACCCATGTTTCTAAAATAGCTTCCAAACTTTTGATTCATACAGAGAAAAAAATATATTTTCTGATGAATGAGAGAGCTGGGAAAGTGTATAAACAATTTTTTGGGGAAAAGTTCCCAATATTTCTGAACCTTCTAATCTAGATAAATACGGAGAATATGTGCCCTCCCCCCAGTACTGCATTCATTATAACTTGTTGCTTGGCATGGAATAGGTAAGCCGTATATTTTCGACAGTGTCTTGTGAAAATTGTAGTCGTCAAGCGAGCATTTTCTCTGTTCGTTGATTCCGTCTTTCTTGTGTATGTATATGTAATTTTTAATTTATTTCAATTATTTTTTTTTTATTTGTATTTTTGTTTTTGTATTTTTGCTTTTTCTTAAATGTCACTCTTGGACCCCCTAACATATCTTATTTTAGAACTAACTATTCTAACCTAACTCGTAATATTACTTTTTTTTTTTAAATATAGGTCAATGGGACTTTAACTAAGTTAAAACTTACTGTTAATGTATACAATACAATGTCATTCCTATCCCCCCTGCGCCTATCCCTACTAAATCTCCCTCTATTGTTTTGTTGTCATCGTTGTATATGTTATATGTAATAGGTGTAGGTAGGCTTTCCTACTGCCCGGTCTACACTCCTCCCCCCTCTATTAGACACGATTAGAGGCTCAAACCTTGTTTTGTGTTTAGGAAGGGGTTCCCGGATCTCTCTCTCTGGCATCTGTACTGGAGCTGCTGTGTTTCTCCCGTGATGCGTGCAGTCTGTGGCATTGCCTGTTCATTCTGAGGGTACATGGTTGACAGTTCCCTGGTTGCTGTTTCCGACTGGTAGTTAGGAGCCCTAACTCTTGTGTAGCGTCTTGAGCGGCCGCTCTGATCAACAGTTGCATAATATCGGGGTGTCTGTAGTGCCATGTCGCGCATGGATAGGTGTCCCTGCAGTCATCTCCGGTGGGCAACCCTGAGGCCACATTATGATTCAGGCTGTGCCAAAACCCCTCTCTGCCCGCGTCATGGGTGATAACCGTCGGCTTCCTTTAACTCAGGCCTTCTCTTTTTCCAACACCAATTATCCACATGAATTACAAAAACCAGAAATATAAACCTAAACCAGCCTTCCAAAAATCACCCAAACCTTTAAATATCTCCTTCTCCAACATCCGTGGCATTAGAACCAACTTCTGCAGCGTTGAATCTTTCCTCATTGCTAAGTGCCCGGATATACTGGCCCTGTGTGAGACCAATCTTGACTCCTCTATCCCTTCCTCTGATCTCTTGATCCCTGGATACCTTCCTCTCCTCAGAAAAGACTCTCCAACCCACATGCATGGCCTGGGTGTCTACATCAAGGACCATCTCCCTCTGGCTAGAGAGTGCTCTCTCGAATCGGCGGATCATTGGTACTTGTGTCTCCGGCTATCTTTTCTCAATGCGGAAAGCTATCTTTT
Source organism: Acanthosepion esculentum (assembly GCA_964036315.1). Classification (NCBI taxonomy): domain Eukaryota; kingdom Metazoa; phylum Mollusca; class Cephalopoda; order Sepiida; family Sepiidae; genus Acanthosepion; species Acanthosepion esculentum. The sequence continues at coordinate 44,010,114 of OZ038490.1, forward strand.
CTTCCTCTACCGCTCTCCATCCTCTCAGGACTGTGGAATACTCGATGTCATTTCTGACAGCATAGATAGGGCCCTCTCTGTCCATCCGTTCGCTCACATATTTGTGTTTGGCGATTTTAACGCCCATCACAACCAGTGGCTTAAGAATGCTACTACCGACCTCGCAGGCATTCATACTCTCAACTTTTCAGTCTCTCAATCCCTCACACAGATAATCGATTTCCCCACGTGTTTTGCTTACAACCATGACTGTAAGGCCTCACTCCTCGACCTGTGTTTTACCTTCATCCCCGAGTCTTGTAGTGCCACGCAGTTTCTGTCCTATCGGTAACTCCGATCATGCTGTAGTGTCTGTTAGCATCTCCTTCAGCCACACCCCCTGCAAGGAGCCTCCTACCACCAGAACCACATTCTGCTACCAACGGGCTGACTGGGACTCGTTTCGTGACTTCCTCCACGATGTCCCCTGTGATGCTGTATTTAAGTTCCCCATTCAAGATTGTGCTTCAGAGGTCTCTTCCTGGGTTAAAGCTGGAATCAACGCTTTCATCCCCTCCAGGAAATTCAAGGTCAAGCTGTGCCCCTCCCCTTGGTTCAGAGCTGCTTGCTCAGCTGCCATTGCCCATAGGAACCACTTCTTCCACCGTTTTCGTAGTGATATATCTGACTTCAATAGACGTCTATTCACTTCTGCCCATAACGAGTGTAAGCGTATCCTCAACAAAACTAAGTCATTATTTGCTGTTCGGATGAAGAAATGTATTGCATCTCGCAAATTCAGTTCCAAAGATTATTGGCGCTTCTGCAAAAGCATTCTGAACAATAGTAAACCCTCCATTCCTCCCCTGTTCAATCAGTTTGAGGTCCTAACCACCTCTGCCGACAAAGCTGAATGCTTTGCTCGGAAGTTTTCTTCCAATTCAATGTTAGACTCTTCCGGGGTACCCATGCCCGATTTCCCTCCCAGAACCGAGGCCCTTTTGAGCAGATTGCACATATCCCCGTCATTGGTATTGGGCATTATTTCTAACTTAGATCACCACAAGGCTACTGGTGGTGATGGGATACCAGCCATTGTCCTGAAGAAATGTGCGCCTGAACTGGCACCTGCCCTCTCTAAATTATACAACTGCTGCCTCAAGGAGTCTTGCTTTCCTGGCTGCTGGAAGTCCTCAACCATTTTTCCTGTCTTTAAGAACTCTGGTGACCCCTCCGACCCTTCTAATTACCGTCCTATCAGTCTCCTACCCCTCTTCGGCAAAGTCTTCGAAGCCATTATCAACACCGATGTGATTAATCATCTGTTATCCCATGATCTGCTCTCAGACAAGCAATATGGTTTCCGCTTTGCCCGATCTACAGTCGATGTGCTTATGGCCATCACTGAATTTGTCTTCCAAGCTATTCATAATAACGGGGAAGCTCGTGCCGTGGCCTTTGACATCTCCAAAGCGTTTGATAGAGTTTGGCATGCCAGCCTTCTTCACAAGCTCCAAGGTTATGGCATCACAGGTCAATTGTTTGACCTAATACAATCATTCCTGTCAAACCGTGAATTGAAGGTCGTTCTCAATGGACTCATCTCCCGCTATTCCACTAATGCAGGTGTTCCTCAAGGCTCCATCCTAGGCCCTACTCTGTTCCTCATATTCATAAATGTCCTTCCTGACGCCATTGATTCCCAAGTCGGCATATGCGGATGACACCACAATTTACTCCTGCCTCAAACACAAATCCAGTGATGCTGACAAAATTAACCTGGCATCTCGGATAGAAAAGGACTTCCAATTGGTTGTGAATTGGGACAAGAAATGGACGGTTAACTTTAACGCCTCTAAAACTAAACTACTCTCTATTAACCACCACAAGGATCCATCCCTGCATCCCATTAGGATGTCTGAAGACCAACTTCTTGAGAGCTCCTCTCTGCGGCTGCTTGGTCTCATGCTGTCCGCTGATCTGAGATGGAACAAATACATTGAGTCAATTGCATCATCCACCGCATGGAAAGTTGGCTCCCTGTGCCGAACCAGGAAATTTTTCTCCCCGGAATCTATCCTCCAAATCTATAAATCGACCATTCGCCCTTGCATGGAGTATTGCTGCCATATATGGTCTGGAGCCCCTGCTGTTTGCCTCAGGGTTCTTGATAAGATCTAGAGACGGATATGCAATGTAATTGGCCATGATCTGTCATCTCGTCTGCAGTCTCTCTCTCACTGATGCGACGTTGCCTCGCTCTGTCTTTTTTACAAATACTTTCACGGTAATTGCTCCGAGGAGCTGCTTTCGCTGGTTCCTAGGCCTCATGAATTTAAACGTCCCACGAGGCTGGCATCCCGTTCCCACCCCTTCACCATTGAAACTGTTAGATGTAGACGTCTCTTCTACTCCAATAGCTTCATGTCTCGCACCTCTCGCCTGTGGAACTCCCTTCCTTATTCCTGTTTCCCTGACAAATACAATCTCCAACTATTTAAGTGTAACGTCAATTGACATCTCCAGCTCCCTTGATCTATCCTCTTCCCTTCTCCACATCCTTTCACCTTTCATTCCTATCTGCTGTCGCTCCAAATCTTCTGTAACCCCCTAGCCTTGATCGATCCACTATCTTTCTCCACATCCTCTCCTTTACCACTCCTATCTGCTCTTCCTCCAAACCTTCTGTAACCCCCTGCGTACTTGTGGCTTCCAGCCTTGCTTGGGGTGATATGCTTAAAGAAAAAAAAAAAAATGTGCATCTTTGGCAGTGAGTATTTGACATCATCTGTTTTAACAGATTAGAAAAAGTGACACCAGTCATCTTCAGAATATGTTTCAAGGAAGAAATCTACATGCTGGGCTCTAAATACAGAATGTCAGCCCTCTACTAAAACTACTTGAGATCTGTTTCCTAGGACCTTGGCCACTACCATGAACTCTCTCAACTACAAACTACAGATCTTCCAATTGTTTCCCCCTCAACAAGAGCTCTGAAGAAATCTTATGTGTGTGTTAAGCCCTTAAGAACAATTTACTTGCTTAAAGAACTTTTAGGCGCTCAGAGAAATATTTTAAGCAAGCCTTTACATGCACTATTTTTCTTCCTTTAAGTTAAAGGAATTTTCTTTTCCCTTTCTTTCTTTTATATTTTGTATATATCCCATTACCTTTTTTTTTGTGTATATAAATAAACATTTTCTTTTTCTATTGTTACATCCAGAGCAGGAGTTTTAGTCTTTATTCTTCTGCCTGAAAGAGAGAATTATCTGTTCTAAATTTTCAAGCCATTGTTGTTTTTATCTATTCTGTCACCTTTAACCATAACCCTTTCATGTGGGAAAGCTGGCACAAATTTCCCACAGACTGTCAACCTACTTAAGTGATCTTTGTTTGATAAGGAAGCACTTAATCACTCATGCACAATTCCCTGCTCTTATCAGACTTATCAGCACTTTTTATAAAGCAGTTTAAACCACCCCTGAATGTCAATTGCTTTGAAACAATCCAGAATGTCTTAGCAGTGTTTTAAAGGCACCCTACATGGAATTAATACTATTCACATTCAACATGGCTTAGAACTACTTCTACATAACACAGGTCATAAATACAGAAGAATATGCTTACAATGAACCCTTGAAAATGGCTAATGAATGGACAGTTTTTATACCGCCATTTTTCTCCCATACAATCTGTGGGAACCAAACCTGCCCTAGAATGGTTCATGGACAGATCAAGATCAAGAGTGCTTTGATACCACTGTTATATACTTGTATACCTGTATAGGTTTCCTATGGTGCAATAGAATTCCTGAAAATGCTGCCCTGTGGTGGGACTTTCTTTTTCCATCATCAATGGGTCACTGACCACTAGTCAGAAACAGTCATTCACCTAATGACTCTGCACAGACCAAATTGAAATGTAGAACATCACTCCAGCAATGAAAATAAGATGAACTTTTTCAAAACAATCACAGCTGGGTAAATTTTGAGAAGGCACAAACCTGTTATGAATTCATTTCTTTGCAGTTGTGTATGCCTGGGAACCTCTAGGTCCAAGGTTCTAATCCTCTCAGGACCCTAATTCATCCCTATTTTTACATCTTTCTTGTTCTCAATATATCAAAGCTCACTTCCACATCTTCCCCAAGACTTTGTCTTCCATTCTCAACTCAATTTTACCTTAAATCACCATTCAGCCATGACCTGCAATAACATATATCAATCCAATGAATTTTCCCTCTTATATTTCTACACTTTCATAATTCTCATGAAAGAAAAACTCTTAAGAACACTAGAAAAACTGAATAAAAAATGTTATAGAATTTTCCTTATTCAAAACATTAAATGAAACGTATTAAAGGAAGATTTCTGCTCAAATACACAACATTTAAATTGAATATAATATATGCTGAATCAGTTGTTTATATCTTGAACAAAGATCACATATTTTGATTTATACTTTAATGATATACAAATATATAATGCATATGAATGTGTATATGTGTGTGATTGGGTGTATGTAAATGAAGGTGTACTAAAAACTTTTCAGACCAAAACAAGGAGTAGGATTTTGAAAAAATTCTGATATTTGATAATTTTGTCAGATTTTGTGAACTGAATCTGTTTGAAACTTTTAAGTACCACCTGTGTGCACACACACACACACACACACACACACACACTCAGAGGATGCGATGGATAAATTGTCGTTTAAATTACACAAAAAAATTAAAATAACACTGACATTTCATTTTAATAGATATATTTAGGAAAATTACACAAAAATATCTTGAAATACTAGAGAGTAAATTTAATCAATAAAATCACCATTGGCTTCAACCACAGATTCCAGATGACTTCGGAATCTCCTGCATCTCTTCTATATGGTCTCATTGTTTAAGTTGGTAAATGCTGTCATAATCCTTACCTTCAGTTCATCTTTGGTGTTTCAAGGAGTTTTGTTGGTCTCTCACTCAACTGTGCCTCGTTCCTAATAATCAAGGGAGTTGCAGTCTGGAGAGGTAGGTGAGCAAATGCAAGGAGTGATGTGGTTGCAGAAATTGTCTGACAGCCATGACTAGGCTCTCCTGCTTGTGTGGTATGGTGCAAAGTCCTGTTACCAGACATAGGGTTTTCCAGCTGCTACCCTCTTTATCCAGGGCAGTACTACCTCCTCAACGCACTTTATGTAGGCCTCCATGTTATGTGTGAAGCCCTCACCAACAAGTTTGGAAATCATTTTCTTATCAGAATGATCAAAGTGAGTTTTCTGAGCTGCTGTATCTTCATAATCACCATTAGACTCATCCAACTCTCTCCAAATCCTCTGCAATGTACTCAGATTGACACCCAAACACTCTGAAACGTATGTATTGGAGATTCTTGCATGAATGCCAAGCAGTATAGCATGCCGTTTCCAAATTTCTGGTGTAGTGAATTGTGTCATGGTGCTCTTTTTCTCAATAACACTGTCCAACTGAATACTGTGCTTTGACAAAATTGAAAATAATGTGCATGCGTGAAATAAAAAATATAAAATGGCGACAATTTAACCATCGCACCCTGGAGACATTGATTTATAATATTTTAATGCAAAAATATTTTAAAATAACTGCAATCCATTGTCAACAACAGTGCCAACAACAATTCGAACCACAGTGCCTACAACAATTCCAACCACAGTGCCTACAACACCAACTACAACTACAGTTCCAACTGCAACATCTACAGGTTAATTTTCTTTAATTTTTTCCTGATATTAATTATAACTTTTAAGTGTTATAAGAAACTGTTTTTTTGATATTTTGTGTTCACAAATTAAATTACTTTATCATCTTTCATTAGAGTAAGTGCTCAATCCCTAATCTTTTCAATTATTTTGAAGTGTTGTCATTTACTGTTGATAAAACAGAATGCTCTGGTTGCAAATTCTTTTCCAATTCTACTCCTGACTCACCAGGAGTACCAATGCCTGTTTTTCCACCAAGAACTGAGTATGATATACATATAACTCTGACCATGGTTTCTGCTAACATATCCAAACTTGATCCCCATAAAGCATGTTAACTTGATGATATCCCTTCAGTTGTCCTCAAGAAATGTACTCCTGAATTGACTCCTTTTAGACAAACAATATAAAATTCATTTCTTTAGGTCAATTACCAATGTGACAATGGTTATTATTGAAAGAGTCTGTCAAGCTTTAGATAAGAATGGTGAAGCTTGGACCATGGCTTTAGATATCTCAAAGGTGTTTGATAATATCTGGCATGCTACTCTCCTTCAAAAGCTGAAAGGCTATGGTGTCCCTGGTGGAATTACTTTGATCCAATCTTTCTGAACAAATCTTGTAATGAAATCCATTTGGAACAGCCACTCTTCTACATCTTTTTGCATTAATTTAGATATTTCCCAGGGTGCTATCCTTGGACCTACTTTCTTGCTTTCCTGTAAATTACAATCTTGAAAAATTTAATTGCAACATCAATCACCATCTTCTGTCTTTCTCCACAGTTTCTTTCACTCTCAGTAAACCGTTGCAAATTAGTGGCTTTAACACCCTACTTTGGGTGAAATTTGTTTAAAAAAAATTAAATTCATTTTCATATCAAGATATTTTCTAAGAGAATTAGTGAATTACATTTTACACTTTTCCTGCAATATGACTTGTTCAGTGACTTCTTCCATTTGATTATTTCTAACTTGTCTTGCCATGATATTTTTTATCTATATCTGTGAATAGAATAAAAATTAATGAAGATAAAACTTCATTGTTGATGATCTTGTGTTATTTGTACTTTTTGCATCTCTCATTTTTGAAAAGGAATGATTTAAATGTGCTATTTAAATGTGTAAACTTATTGCCTACAATTTCTTTTTTTAATTTTTCTTAGTAGATAGCTGTTGAGTCATTAGATTGCATTAAAATATGTATACACTCATACGTTACTTAATTCAGTACACTTGAATAAATATCTTTTATGTAAATTATGTGGCATCAATTTAATGGAGGTAAACATTTAAACATGGTTATGACAAACTGCTGAATTTTTGTTATGTTGTTTTCTAGTCTGTAACATAAAAGTTGCACCTTGATGCTGAGTGACAACTGACTTATTAGTAGTCACTAAATTCTATGCAAAATAATGAAAGTTCATTTTGCCTATGCCCGGAAATGAAGAGTTTTTATGCCATTTGTTGGTTTTGACTTCTCCAAATTATAGTACGAGACATTATTTCTCTCTTGAGGTGTGTACCTGGTTCATTTCTTTTTTGGTGATTTAGGTTTGGAATCCTCTTCATTCTGATTTTCCAACTCCATGTCAGATTTGTGCAATCTAGCCTCCATAGTTTCTTTTCTACTGTGTTCACTTTCTCCATCAGAAGTACTCATTCTTTCCTCCCTTTAAAGTTCCTCCTTCTATTCCATCTCCTTTTTGTCAATTTGAGATATTATTTGATCAGAGTTAGCCAATAGATTTTATCCATTTGCTGCTATTATAAGTGTATTATGTTTCTTTTGGACAATAAATTTAAGTTTTTCAGGACTTGATTCTCTATCATTTTTGTATCACATTTTTTTATTTGTTGAATAAGTCATTGTTATAGGAGATCTAATTTGGTTTCCTATCAATTCAGAGGGACTTTCCATTTTACCAGCATGTGGAATAGTTCTACAACTTAGTAATAATCTCAGTAGGTAACTATCTATAGTGTTTTTAGAAAAGAAAATGCCTTCCATGCCATTTTTGACATCTGCACAATTCATTCTGCAATTCCATTTGATTGCATGTAGTATGGTGATGTTTTATAAAGTTAGCATCTAATTTGTTTCATCACAAATTTTGGTGCATTGACAGAGACTAACATTTTTGCTCCTCCCCCAATTCTGGGAAATATTACTGTTAATATTTGTTTTGCTATGGCTGCTTTCCTGTCCTGAACTCTGAACACTTCAGGCCACCCAGTGAATGAGGCAACCAAAATTTAAAAAAAAACAGTCCTATATGAACATGGGTTCATGTCTCATTTTTCTTTAAGCATTGGTTTTGAGCATTCTTATATGTGATTTTGTACATCATGCAAATATTCAGTCCACCACATTTCCAATTTTAAATATCTATGTTGCTTTTATTCTACAATGAACATCATCATGTACACTTTTTATTACATCTTTCCTGAGTCTCTCTGATGGTATTGAAACAGCTCCATTGCATATATGATGCTGCAACATTCGCCTAGCCTATCTGTTTGATGTTCAATCCCCCACAGCAGATCAAGGGGTGTATGCAATTCCTTTGCCTCCCTTGGTGTTATAGCTAGTCCTTTCACTTTGGTTGTCACTTCAACCAATCCAATCTTTATACTGCATGGGCATGCAGGTGTTCCTTAGCTCCAATCATTAATTTTAATTATTTTCAAAGTTTTCGTCAATGGAATTCCTTAAACCCTTCTGTCTTCCCAATCGAACACTCACCAGCTGTTCCCTTGACAGCCTTCTCTTGTAGCATTTCGGCTCTTATCTAAAGAAATTTCACTACTATAGCGTTTTACACCTTCCCTTCTTTTTTTTTGACAAGTGATAAAAAAGCAGTTCTCCAGCTTTATTTTTATTTCCAGAACACCTTAAATTTTATCTCTCAACTGACTTTTTCTTACAGGATTATAGTCTGTAGATAATTCCATAACCTGAATTTTAAATAGTAATTATCAACAATGTTTACAATTTACTCCTGCCTCAAACACAAATCTAGTGATACTGACAAAGTTAACCTGGCAGTTCGATTAGAAAAGGACCTGTCATCTCGTCTGCAGTCGCTCTCTCACAGTGTGACGTTGCCTCGCTCTGTCTTTTTTATAAATACTTTTACGGTAATTGCTCCGAGGAGCTGCTTTTGCTGGTTCCTAGGCCTTATGAATTTAAACGTCCTACGAAGCTGGCATCCAGTTCCCACCCCTTCACCATTGAAACTGTTAGATGCAGACGTCTCTTCTACTCCAATAGCTTCATGTCTCGCACTTCTCGCCTGTGGAACTCCCTTCCTTATTCCTGTTTCCCTGACAAATACAATCTCCAACTATTTAAGTGTAACGTCAATCAACATCTCCAGTTGCCTTGATCTATCCACTTCCCTTCTCCACATCCTTTCACCTTTCATTCCTATCTGCTCTCGCTCCAAATCTTCTGTAACCCCCTAGCCTTGATCGATCCACTATCTTTCTCCGCATCCTCTCCTTTACCACTCCTATCTGCTCTTCCTCCAAACCTTCTGTAACCCCTTGCGTGCTAGTGGCTTCCAGCTTTGCTTGGGGTGATAAGCTTAAAAAAAAAAAATAAAACTACATTCAGGAATCTACTTGTTAGGAAGGATTTTATAATAGAGAAAACCCTTCCAGTTATTTCATAGCTGGAGAGGCTGTGTAGCAAATCTTTGTGCCACACATTGTTGAAGGCCTTCGAGATATCTAATATCTAATATCTAATGCTATGCTCCTTTCACTATGTGTGTTGTGAAGGACCTCACTAATTCTGTGTAATGGGAGTTAGGATGTCAGCAGTGGATTAGGCTGATCAAAACTTCAATTACTTGTCGCACAAGAGGTTGTTCCTATCCAGGTGCTCAATGACTTTTTCATGATTAAGGCTTCAAAAAGCTTACTAGGGAGAGGATGAATTACCCGCATTCGGGAAAACTGTGAATATGCTTGCCATATTCCAGAAGATTGGAAAAGATTTCTCATTCAAGCAGCAGTTGAATTACATTGCTAGAATCAGGGATGATTGGTTGATATTCTTCAGGACAACCACTGGAATTTTGTCTAGGTCAGTGGCTTTTTTAGGGTTAGGCTTTTGATAAGTCTACAGACTTCTCTTACTGAAATGAGTATATTACTGAGATTGTGCTGTGTGACTTAGGAAGTTGGGGAGAGTATGGCCTTTATCATCTAATGTTCAGTTTAAGGCAAAGGTTGAGGTGAAAAGCTGTGCCTGTCGAGGAGGATATGACTTTGAGGCCATTTATAATAGTAGGCACAGCCTCTATTGCCTCTGTTCATAATTTCATTGGTGATCATCCACATATCACGAGATCCAATTTGTTTCTTTTCAACCTTGGCCTGGACAGTTCATGTGTATCTGCACTTTGTGTTTTCCAGGAATCTCTTACAGTGAATATGGGCAGTTCTGAAAGAAGTAACGGCCAGACTATACTACTTGTAATAGATTTTGTAGTTGTGCTCTTCATGAGCTATTGATGCAGTGCATTCAGGGGTTAACCACGGCTGGCTGACTGGTTTTTGATGGAAGTTTTTTGTGGGTATAAAACTCTCCATCCCAAAAAGGATCCATTCGGAGATTAGGTTGGGAGAGGAGCTTCCGTCATATAGAACTGAAAGGTGTCCAAGTCTACTTGTGCATAGTTAAAAACCATTCTATGGAATGGTAAACCAGGGGATTTCATTAGTTTGGAGTCATCTGGACACTAACTAGGGAATGATCTGATGCTCTAATGAGTGATAAAATTTTGCTGAGCATTTGTCAGGGAAGTATGTTAGAAAAAGTTTGAGGAGCTTCATCTGCTGTCCCGTAGCATCTCAGGTTGGTTCTTCAATGATTATGGTAATTTATATTTGTTGTTGTATATAAGATGTGATCTATTTGTTCTTTTATTATCTACAGCAATATGTATCCATGAAGAAGAAATTACCTATGAGAACCTTTTTTTAAAACATTTCACCCCAAACAGCGTGGGAGTGTGAGTAGCATGCAAGGAGTTACAGACAGTGAGAGTAAGAGTAAACATAAGTTTTCGAAGAAAGGATAAAGAGAAGTACATGGATCAAGATCAAGGCATCAGAAGATGTCGATTGAATATTTGAAGATTATAGCTATCAGGGAAGCAAGTTATGAAAATTAATTCCAGATGTGTCTTTTGAAAAGATGTATGACAATTCATGTTTTCTTGTATATAAGATGAGACTTTATTTGTTCTTTTCCTTATCTACAGCAATATGTATCCATGAAGAAGAAATTACTTATGAGAACCTTGACAATGCTAATGTGATGATTGACCCAACAACAAATCTTGATGGAATTAGAAACATAGTTGTTGGCGATAAACTTTTCAAGTTTTCCAAACTGGATCAAACTCCAACTCTAAATGTGACCTTCATGAACCCCAAACGTCCACTTCGCATGCAGCTTGTGAACGCCACAAATGTAGCTCATTATAATATAACTCTTATTTATACAAATGGTAGTATTGATGAGTTTACGGTAAGTAAATTGCTTTTCACATGAAATCTTTGGTATTGTATACTTATTTAGATTTGAATGATATCTTGCAACTTAAAGGAAAGTTAAAATATATCCTGAATTATTAGTAGAATAATAATGGTATATGAGAATATTACTTAGTGTACAATAATAGACAGATTACCTGGTACTAAGTGCAGGAGGTTTTCATTAAATGTGGGAAAGCATGCACAATAAAATTGATGGAATAGTGAATGTTGTCTATTTTACATGTATACATGACATTAATATTGTTTTCAGGCAATGAACCTCATTAATGATTATTGATTTTGTCCGGATTATATCAAATAAGTGTAAGTAAATTTGTGTTTTTCTTTGAATTTATTATAGAATGTCACGCCTAATACCCCTAAATTGTTACCACAAGGTAAAGAATTGAGAAACCTCATAATTACTATTAAGAAAGAAGATCCAAATAAAAGTGTAGAAACAGAACTGAGTGTGGAGCTTTGTAGTAAAATCAGTAAGTATGTTTCTTGTGATATTTAAAATGACCATCCTTCAAATATTTAGAAATTGATATTTAAATGCAAAAATTGATTTCAAATAAATATATATATATTTTATTCATCAGGTACAAGTATTCCAACAACAGTACCAACAACCATTGCTACCACAGTTCCTACAACTATTCCAACAACTATAGCAACAACAATTCCAACAACCATGCCTACAACTGTTCCAACCACTATACCAACAACAATTCCAACAACCGTGCCTACAACTGTTCCAACCACTATACCAACAACAATTCCAACAACGGTGCCTACAACTGTACCAACTACTATACCAACAACAATTCCAACAACAATATATACAACAAGTAAGTTGTTATTATCCTCCTGCTTTTGTCCTTACTTTTAAGAATAATTTTAAAATTGTTTGATACATTCTAGCTTTCTTATTATTAATATTTTTATTTGTTATTAGAATAAATGAATATATGGATGAACAGTACCTCTATATCTCTCCACATGTAGTCAAGGATGTGGGATTGCAACACCAACTTTTTTGGATGGCAATGATTTGTTCTGTACAGATGAGAATATCTGCATATATGTAGGTGCAACGAGGGCCATCAAATGAGGCTTGAAGTTGTTGAATATCCTGCTCATTATTTACAAGTAACTTTGTAGTTGCCAGATGTTTTCTAGACACTGTAGTCTCCTCTTCATCTGAAAAAACAATGGTAGTTTATTGATGATTTTCTTGAACTTCATTTTCTAGAGATTCAGGATTGCTTATATATACATGTCACCTGTACAGGACTGAGCCCAGAGATCCTAACCAAGATGGTATTGTGGCAGCTGAAGAACAATGGGAGTTATTAAATTATCTCTCAGTTCTCTGTCTATATCTTTGAGATGAGGTATTATGATTACTTACATTATTTACATTTTTTGGATTGTTATCATCAACTTCATTGCCATATTCACAACGTTTTGGATCTTGTATGATTTGGCCTCTATACACAGATGTCCGCATGGACACATGGTCCAATGGATAAAGGCATTGGTTAGATCCAGTGACTAGGCCCAATGAGCTGTGAGTTCAGTATCAGGCTACAACAGTGTTGACCCGAAACTTGGAGAGTTGAGTTAAAGGGAAATAACTGAGATTTCCTTAAGTGGTATTGTACGTGAAATCTACCTTGGTGGTTGAAATAAATGCTTCAGTCCATAATTCGAGTCACCTGAAGAAGCCCGGAGCTTACAAAAGCCGAAATGTTGTGAATATGGCAATGAAGATGAGGATAACAGTCCTAAACAATGAAAGTAATTTCTCAGTTCATTTTTTATTAGCCACAATAACCTTGCCAAATTGAGTGTAAGTGTTAAGTTAGCAGAAGGCTAAACAAATAGGAACCTAGTATATTCTTGTAAAATGCTCAGGAATATTGTTTTGTATTTTTTTTAATGAAATGTAGAAATAGTTTTTTTAATGTCTTTGAAAGTTTTGGGTAGCTTTAATAAGTTCAGCAGCACCAGCAACTCAAAATCTTGCTTTACACTCAGCACCTATGACACTTCTAATCTCATCAACTGAGTTGGGTAAGTTTTTAGATTTCCCAAGATGGCCTAAAACATGCCACACCAGAAGGACATTGATTTATGTGAAGGTCTGAAAGCATCTGTTGATCTTGACTGATCATCCCACAGTTGGACTGAGATAGCGTGACCAGAGGAACATTATCTATACCACACTTACAAATCATACTGAAATCATAGGAAGATAATTCCATATTCCAATGTAATATTATTTTATAACTTTTTATCTTGTTTTTATGCAAGTACACTGACTGTGGATTCGTCTTTATTGGAAAATGCCTTCCTCTTACATAATGTGTCCAGTGTCTCACAGCTGCTATAATTTTTTGGGCTTCCTTTTCAATAACAGCAGCACATGTTTTACTGAATTTTGTAGTGAAGTTAAGAAGAATGCAATTGGTTTATCCGTCTGAAGTAGGGCAATTGAAATGACATTTTTTGAAGCATTTGTTTCAACTTCAAATTCATCTTTAAGTTGTATATCTTAATTGATGACTTATACATAGCATTTTCAATATGTTGTTTGATTGAATGATAATTTTTATATAGGAAAATCTATCATATTCATTTCCTGTTCATCTTCAATGCCACTTCTTTAGATTCACCTAAGTGCCCTTGAGAAAATTTGTAAAAGCCACTATTTGCTTCAAATACTGAATAACGTTTTTTCATGTCTTTTGTTGGGAATTTGTGTTCAATAGAAATCTATTGTGCTCATTTAGGTGAGTTACCAGACTCTATGATGTCCTCCTTGTAGTATTTCTATATTTCATCAATCTATGCCTATTGCATGCATATTAAGATGATTTTGCAGACACACACAGATACATTTACAGGTCATTCTGTAATATCTTGTTTTAGATGCACTCATTGGCTATTGTGCCTGATTAAACCTGTGCAGGGCAGAATGTTGCTTTCTGCATTCTTGCTTCATTGAGCATTGTGGCCATGTCTAGCCTTCTATTTTTCAATAATCATTGACAAAGCAAAGTTGAGTAGAAACTACATATAAAAGCACCTCTGATGCTTTCTTCCCACTACAGAAATGCAGTTACTGCTTTAAGATGAAATCCTTGCTTAATTCATTTACAGCCTGGAAATATCCATCTATAGTCTTTTTTGTACAACAAAAAGCGGCCCGGTCGGTGAGGCATCAGAATACACCGACTGCCCCCCTGCAGAGGGTAAAAGTCCCTCAATGGGGCCACCTGTTGGCCGTGGGTGGCGACCCGTAATGTCTGGGGACGGGATCCTGGTGGTTGAGCAGGTTGTAACCCAGGTGTAAAGCGGTCACAATCCTGTAACACACCACTTTGGCCCTTATCTGGGCTAGACGGGCGGTTGGAAGGGCCCGATCCGATCAATCGGCTGGTCATGTCAAGCCCCATCATATATAATCCAACCCAAACCTATAACTGACACTCCTCTTCCCAACCAAAACTAACACTTAACCCTAAATATGTGATGGAAGGCGGTGGCTGAGGGTCAATCAATTTGGGAGAAAAAAAGGATCTGACACACTTGCTAAACCTTCACAGCCATAATACTTGGAAAACGGAAACAAAGGAACATGCGTGCTCAAAGACTCCTCCCAAAAAGAGTATATCATTCACGTAGCCCCGACATGGCAAGGCGAATGAGTTTCCCCCTTGACATGTCCCAATACTGGACTCCGCAGTGGGTAGGGAGCGAGAATGATGAACAAAAATAAAAACAATCAATGGAAAAAAAGAAATCTTCCAAGAGACTACATGTGGATAACGACTCAGAAACAGAAAATGAAAGTGAAAACTTTCCACGGTTTATTGTACTCGAAGCAATAAGCCAAAAATCATTATCAGAAATTTCTCCGTTTAAAATACAAAAAGCAATATCAAATATCATAATACCAAAAAATGTAAATAAATTACAAAATGGAACAATACTAGTGGAAGTGGAAAAAAAAATATATGTGGACACATTATAAGACAAAAAAAACTACAAGAGATAGAAATAAAAACCTACCCACACCAAACCCTAAATTTCTCAAAGGGAGTAGTAAAAAGTAAGGAGCTCTCCCTGTGCACTCTAGAGGAAATAAAAATAGAACTCCAAACTCAAGGAGTTACAAATGTTAAAAGAATAATAATAAAAAAAAATGAAGCAGAGATACAAACTAATACCTACATTATAACTTTCAACTCCCCCCAAATTCCAACATCAATAAAAATTGGATATGAAAGTATAAAAGTAGAACAATACGTACCAAACCCTCTACAATGCTATAAATGCCACAAATTTGGGCATCACAGAGATTCCTGTAGAAATAAAAAAATATGTGGGAAATGTAGTGAGAAAGAACCAGAACATAAAGAAGAGAACTGCCCAAATGAGAGCCTATGCTCAAACTGTTTGGGAAACCACTCTGCCCTCTCAAAACAATGCAGTATATATAAACAGGAGAAAGAAATAATTAGAATAAAATACAAAAAAAATATATCTTACATAGAAGCACGAAAGGAAGTTATAAATAATATAAAAGAAAACACCTATGCTTTCATGGCACAAAAAGCAAATAAAATAAACAATGAAGATAAAATAAAAGGTTCAATTGAAATAACAAATTTATGCAAGGAATTAAAAGCTTTCCTTGAAGAATTAAAAACCTTTTTAACCGAACTTAAATCGGATCAAAATAAAACACAACAACCCAGATCAAATGGAATAAACCCAGAAGGAGGCAAAAAACTTTGGAAAGAAAACACAGAACAAAACTCCAGCGAACCCTCTTTTTTCCAAACCCAAACTAAGAAAATGAAAAATAAACAAAAAGAAAAAAAGTGACAACAGAGCAAGAAAGCACTCGATCAAGATCTAACTCAAAATTGAGAATCAGTATATCAAAGGAAAATAAATTTGAGCCTATGGAATATATAGAAATAGAAGAGAAAGATAATAAACAAAATTCAAAACAAAATCAAAAATCTGATCGAAGGACACCACAAGCAGTCGAAGACAAAGCTTCTAAAAACTCAAGAGATGGAAAAAAATTGGAGAGGACAAATGATACAAACCTAGTAGGTAACTTTACTCCTAAAAAATGAAATTATAATCATGGCACATAAGATCCTGCAATGGAACTGTCATGGAATAAAATCTAATTACAATGACCTACTCATACTTATGTCACTACTGTATCCAGCCGTCATCTGCTTACAGGAAACTTTTTGACAAGAAAATACCAACTTAAAAATTAAAAATTATAAACAATACCACTATAACCACAATACAGGACATAGAGCTAATGGAGGAGTGTCAATATTGATCAGAAATGACATACCACAAAGTAAAGTACACATTAAAACTAAATTACAAGCAATAGCAACACAAGTGACACTAGATAAGACCATCACAATTCTTTCCATTTATATACCCCCACAGGAACCAATAAATACAATAGAAATAAACAACTTGATGGAGCAACTTCCTAAACCCAGAATCTTACTAGGAGACTTTAACAGTCATAATCCTATATGGAATAGCAAAAAGCTAGATACTAAAGGTAAAATATTAGAAGAAATAATTAACACCCATAACTTATGTCTATTAAAATCATAAATCCTCAACCTACCTTAATCCCTCCAATGGAACAGAATCATCAATAGACATAAGTATAAGCGATCCAGAAATTTGTATGGATTATACATGGAGAACACATAGTGACACATGTGGCAGTGATCATTACCCGATCATACTGGAAAATCAAAAGCCTGCCAAGGAAGAAAAGATAGGCCCCGTCAGATGGAAACTGAAAAGAGCCAACTGGGAGGGTTTCAAAAACAAATGTAAACAAGTACTGATACAGTCAAAGGACACAGACAACTCGATAGAATACTTTACCAAAACATTAATAACCATTGCCTCAGAAAATATACCAAAAAAGCAAAATAATTATAAAAAAACTAAACCCTGGTTTGACAAAAACTGCCAAAAAGCAGTCAGAAACCAGGAAGCAGCATTGCGAAAATTCAAAAAGGAACCCACAACCCAAAATTTGATTGAAATGAAAAAACTCAAAGCAGTAGCACGGAAAACTGTAAAAGAAGCCAAAAGGGAATGTTGGAAAAAATATGTAAGCAGCCTAAATACACATTCTAAAACCAAGACAATATGGGAAATGATGAGGAAAATAGCTGGAAAAAATCAAATACACCCAATAATACATCTTAAAAAGGACAACACTAAAGCAACTAGCAAAAGAGAGATAGCAAACCTACTAGCAGAGACATTTGCAGAAAACTCTAAAATGAGCAAAACTCAAAACCTACAAAAGTGTAAACAAAAAGATATAAACAACCAATTAAATTTTTCATCTAAAAATACAGAAGCCTACAACAATCTATTCACCGAAGCAGAACTAATAGAAGCCATAAAAAAATCCCATAATACAGCAGTAGGCCCATACCAAATCCACTATAAATTTATTAAACAACTACCACAAGAATCGCTGAAATACCATTTGAATATTTTTAACAATATTTGGACTACTGGGAAATTTCCCAAAATATGGAGAGAATCGGTAATTATTCCCATACTCAAAGAAGGAAAAGAGGGAAACAACCCACAAAGTTACCGACCAATAGCATTAACAAGCTGTCTATGTAAGACAATGGAGCGAATGGTCAACGCCAGATTGAGTTGGTTTCTAGAAGAAGGAAAACACATATCAGAATATCAATGTGGATATAATAAAGGAAAAAGTACAATAGATCACATAATAAGACTAGAAACAGCCATAAGAGAGGCCAATTTAAACAAACAACATCTAATAGCCATATTTTTTGATATAGAAAAAGCATTTGATCAAACCTGGAAACATGGTATAATGAAAGATTTGCATAAACTAGGATTAAGAGGTCAACTACCAAACTTTGTAAAAGTATTTTTAACAGATAGACTCTTCCAAGTACAAATAGATACTACACGTTCTGATTATCAAAAGCAAGAAGAGGGAGTACCACAGGGAAGTGTACTCTCCCCTACACTTTTCAAAATAAAAATAAATGACATAATAAAAAACATCAAATCAGGAATACACTGTAGCCTTTATGTTGATGATTTTACAATATATTACAGATCAAGAAACCTCAACACAGCAGAAAGACAACTTCAACAATGCTTACATCAAATAAACAAATGGACACTCGAAAACGGTTTTAAAATATCAAAAACAAAGACAAAATCTGTACACTTCTGCCAAATGAAAAAATTGCACAATAACCTAACTCTAAAACTAGGAAATGAAGAAATACCAGTAGTTCAGCAATATAAATTTCTAGGAATGATCTTTGACAGCAAACTGACCTTCAGACCACATATCAATTACCTAAAAACAAAATGTTTTAAAGCTCTCCAACTAATGCGAACAGTAGCCCATACAGAATGGGGAGCTAGCAAAGAAACCCTTCTTAAACTTTATAGAAGGTTGATCCGCTCCAAACTGGACTATGGCAGCATGGTCTACCAATCAGCTAGAAAGTCTTATCTAAAAACAATAAACACAATACACCATGAAGGCCTTCGGATAGCTCTAGGAGCCTATCCCACCTCACCTATAGAGAGTCTACATGTAGAGGCAAACGAACCCCCATTACAACTAAGAATGGAGAAACTAGCTACTCAATACTATCTAAAACTCTCTTCCTGTCCTTCTAACCCCACACACGATTGTGTACTTACACCAAATCACAAAGAGAAATTTAATCTTAACACAAATAAAATCAAAACATTGGGACTCCGGATGGAAGGAATCATCCAAGAAAATAATATATCATCTAATCAAATACTTAAAACCAACCAATCAAATATACCACCATGGATAATCAAAAATCCAAACATAATATTAAGTTTAAACAAATTATCAAAATCAAAAACACACCCCACAACATACATTGAAAAATTCTCAAAAATAAAATAAAAATATCAAAACTATGAAAGTATTTACACAGATGGCTCAAAAGACGATGAAAAAACAGGCAGCGCAGCAATAACAAAAAAAACAATTATCAAAAAACGCTTGCCAAATGAAGCATCAATTTTCAGTGCAGAAGCCTACGCAATAAAACTAGCACTGAATTTCATATCAAAAAACAAAGGAGAAAACTATATTATTTTCTCAGATTCATTATCTGTATTAACATCCCTAAAAGGGAAAAGACTGGAAAATCCATTAATACAAAGTCTTCTATATGAACTACATTCAATGGAAAAAAGCAAAAATATCATCTTCTGCTGGATTCCTAGCCATGTCGGCATCCAAGGAGGAGATAAGGCAGATAATGCTGCTAAATCATCTTTAAAAATGACAATTGAAGAAAATCTTCAAATTCCATATACAGACTTAAAATCTAAAATAAATAAATTAATAAGAAACAAATGGCAAAATTCATGGAAAAACCAAACCGGAAATAAATTATTTCAAATTAAACCTAAAATAGGAAAATGGGGAAATGATCTTGGAAATACTCGGAAAAAACAAGTTGTCATAACCAGAACACATATAGGACACACATATTTAACTCATTCTTATATATTAAAAAAGACAAATCCACCAAAATGTAGATGTGGAAGCCTAATCACAATAAGACATATTCTAATGGAATGCAAAATCATAACTAGAATAAGACAGAAATATCTCAATGGAAAAGATTTAAAAGAAATATTCAAAAATACAGACACAGAAAAGATATACAGTTTTCTCAAGGAAATAAAAATCCTCAATAAAATATAACCCTTTCAAATAGTGTATATATATGTGCTTATAGACATATATATGCATCTATGAATGTAAGCATTAAAATACACAATCAGAAACAGTCACAAAAAGCAATCCCAAAAAACACAGAAAATTATGAAACCCAACAGCCTTTCAACCTTTTATACAAAATAACCAACTTAAGCTCATAAATTAATAAGGCTTCGGCATAAATTGACCCAAATAGGAGTTGACATGCCGTTAAATCCAACATCCATCCATCCAACAAAAAGTTCATTTCTTGCTCTGACATACTGCGAGTGTAATGTGTTTATTGCATTTTCATACGTAGAATACGCAAATATTCCGAAAGCTTTAGGAATGTGAAGCCTGCTGAGGTTATTGACTTGTAAAGAAGCAAGATAATCTTCAAAATTGTGACAAAGTGTTTTCATTCTTGCATAATAACTGGGAAGTTAAGATCACAATGAAATTTCCTTGGTTTGAGTAAATGCTACATAGTGTTGGATCTCTTCTCCAAATTAGGTAGATTATCAATTTTTTGCATTTCACTTTAATTTTCTCATGAAGATTTGTGTGGGAATACTTGAAAACAAAGAATTCCATGTCGTCATGTCATTCGTCTTGATTGTGTTCATATGAAGTTGGCTTCTTGATGTATTAGCATATTTAATAATTCTTAATATAAAGTTGTCATGGGTTAATTGTTAGTCATTCAGAGAGGATAGGAGAAAATATTTTCAGTGAGGATCAGAGGAGTTTGCTAAAATATTGTTTGCATATGGCAGGCGAGGCAGTGAGATGGACAGGTGATTGTCATGTTTTTAATTTTTTTTTTTTTCAAAAGCATTTCACCACAAGCAAGGTGGGAGTGCCATTACCATGCAAGGGCTTACAAAGAGTGAGAGTAAGAGTAAAGAGGGATGTTTGAGGAAAAGATAAAGAGAAGGACGGGGACCAAGGTATCAGAAGATGTCAATTGACATTATATTTGAACATGTGAAGATTATAGCTATCAGGGATGCAAGTTATGAAAATTAATTTCAGATGTGATTGTAGTTTTCAAAGGATGTATGTCAATTCATGTTTTCTTGTATATTGGATCTGAATTTATTTGTTCTTTTACTTAACTACAGCAATATGTATCCATGAAGAAGGAATTACGTATGAGAACCTTGACAATGCTAATGTGATGATTGAGCCAACAACAAATCTTGATGGAATTAGAAACATAGTTGTTGGCGAGAAAGTTTTCAAGTTTTCCAAACTGGATCAAATTCCAACTCTAAATGTGACTTTCATGAACCCCAAACGTCCACTTCGCATGCAGCTTGTGAACGCCACAAATGTAGCTCATTATAATATAACTCTTATTTATACAAATGGTAGTATTGATGTGTTTACGGTAAGTAAATTACTTTTCACATGAAATCTAACTTGTTCTTTTGTATTGTATACTTATTTAAATTTTAATGATATCTTGTAACTTAAGGAAAGTTAAAATATATCCTTAACTATTGGTAGAAAAATAATGGTATATGAGAATATTACTTAATGTACAATAATGGACAGATTACCTGGTACTAAGTGCAGAATTTTTTCAATAAATGTGGGAAAGTATGCCCAATAAGCTTGCTGGAATAGTGAGTGTTGTCTATTTTACACATATACCTGACATTAATATTGTTTTTAGGCAATGAACCTCATTAATGATTATTGATTCTGTCCAGATAATATCAAATAAGTGTAAGTAAACTTGTGTTTTTCTTTGACTTTAATATAGAATATCATGCCTAATACTCCAATGATGTTACCACAATATCAAGAATTGAAAAACCTCATAATTACTATTAAGAAAGAAGATCCAAGTAAAAGTGTAAAAACAGAACTGAGTGTGGAGCTTTGTAGTAAAATCAGTAAGTATATTTCTAGTGACATTCAAAATTTGCTTCCTTCAAGTATTTAGAAATTGATATTTATATATAAAAATTGATTTCAAATAAATTTATTTATCTATATTATTCATCAGATACAAGTATTCCAACTACAGTACCAAGAACAATTTAAACTTTAATGTTCAATATTTATTTCGTAATACATTCTTTAAATATAATTGATGTTTAGGAAATATTTAGTATTTAGATTTGTATTTTTATAATGCGCAGAAATGCAGAAATGTTAACATATTAATATATATCATAATTATCATGTTTTAACTGCATTAACTATGATTTTTGTATCACTTACATATCTGCTGCATATTACTGATGAGACGTACATGAAACATTTTGCAGAAGGAATGGAGGGAACACTAAGTTCATGGCATTACCTCTTCTCTGCTCTAATTCTGCATTTAGATTCAGTAATGCAGATTTACATGAAATACCTAATGGCACAATGTCTCTCTATCAGTAGTCACTGCTCTCATTTACTATAGTCAATTTTGCAAGAGACAAGAGTTCTTTTTATGGAATCTCTTTTGTAGAATTTCTTTGTTTATTGACCAGAGGCTAGTTAACTAGACTTTATGCCCAATATGTGACCTGACCAGTAGCTTTTTCATAGCATTTTCTCAATGTTGAAGACTTCAGTATTTTTAATGAAATCACTTCACTGCATTTCAAGAATGACATGAAGCCATTACTGGCAAAAACAATCATGGAAGCTATGTGGTATCAGTAGATGACCTAAGATTTAGCTCCGTTGCTGTGAATGTACAGTTTGACAGCTTTGTTGACCTTTAATTTGGTATCTTTCCTTATGTTCTTATTGATACAGATGTGCTTTGATAGACAACTGAGGTCTTGGCTGAATTTTGCTCATCTGTTACCAATTTCTTTATTTTCTTTGACAACTGCCCATATGACACATCATTGGAAAGTAAACTCATGGAGCATATCCAGCTGAGTTGGAGTGCAGGTCACTAAAAATTAATTTCTTCAAACTGATTTCCATACCAAAACGTTTTGATTCAACTACAAAACAGGATATAGCTTATTGTAAGGCTGGCTCAAACATCATCATCTGTGAATAGGAGTTCCCTCACCAGCCTTTTTGTAGTCCTAATGTTCAATAGGTGTTGCTTCAGATCGAACAGATGGCCATTGAAAGTGTACAGATGTACATTTTGTTTCTTTATAATTCATCTATTAAATCTTTTTCAGCATCATGTTTAAAAATATTGATAACAATGTGGGAACCAAAGTTTTGTGATGTTTCTGAGAAGTTTCTGCCCATTTTGATTCAGCAAAATCATGCTTCATGCAACTGAACTGATTAACTATATTGAGAAAATAAAGTACTCAGCCCAACCTGATGTTTCTCAATATCTGACCAAATATCATATTTTGTTTTTGGAAAGGCTTTATCATAAGGCTGATTAACTTTCAGTACCTCTTTTCACACACACACACACACATACACACACACACACACACACACACACACACACACACATACACACACACACACACACACATACACACACACACATGGTGCTAAAAATTGTCTAGCCTGAGCAAGAAGGTGTAAGTATTCATAGAAATAAGTATATATATATATATATATATATATATATATATATATATATATATATGGACAGATATATATATGTCTGTGTGTAATTTTTTTTAGGAACAAGTATTACTCCAACTGTACAGACCACAGTACCTACAACTGTTCCAACAACAGTACCAACAACAATTCCAACAACAATACCAACAACAGGTTAATTTTCTTGTATTTTATTTTGATTTTAATTATTACTTTTCAAAACAATGAAATCTTTGTGCATATTTAACATTTAACTTCAATGTAAAATTTATTTGAAAGAAATATCTGTAATTGTGAGAGACAAAGATTTCCTTAGAACAAGTGGAAATTATTTTTTTATATATTTCTTGACTTCAACCTCATGCTTGTTGATATCATCTCTTGAGTTGATTCTTTTAACTAGACTGGTGATTATGTTTTTATGTACTTCAGTGAAGAGTCTTTAATATTATGATAAAAAATGATTGCGGATTAAACTTGATTGTTTTTGCAATGTTTCTGAGATAATAACTTAGTTCTTATTTTAAATTTATTTGTTGCTTTTAATTTTAAAAATGAATAGAACTATGTTGAAATTTAATCTATTTATTTTAATGTTTTGAATATGAGATTTGGCTCTGAACCTTTGTTGCTTAGACATATTTATGTTTCTAACACTCATGTGTTTTCTAGATTATATGAATAGATAAAATTGTGATGTATCATTTACTTTGAAATATCATTATACATTTCCTTCCACACATATCTAGCTAATGACAATTAATATCACATTGAAATAACATTTCTTGTATGTTTACCAAAATTAAGTGACACCAAGCCTAGTCTGTACTTTGGCTCAGAATTGGAGATCAAAGAGCTGAGTTCCATTTCCAGTAAGGTTTTTAATATTTGCTTATGTGCAAATTTGGAAAGGCACAAATACACCTCTTCTCCCCATAGTAGGACTTGTATCAGTAAATCATTATTATTTCGCAAAAAATTCTTATAGTTTAAAAATATTTTCTGGCTTTAAATAACTTGCAAAAAGTTGGTAAACCATCAAAAACAAATTATCAATCCACACACATTTATAACATATATTTTACTAAGCTCAGTTTCATCCATAATAATATGGTAATAATAGAAATCAATCTATTTCTATCATTAAGTGTGTCTGATAAGATAACTTGAAAAGGCTCATGACAAGGTTCTATATATTAGGTCTTATAATGGTAATGTTATACGTTAACAGGAAAACTACGTCATTGAGAAAATTGAAAGATTTTACAATTAGCTTTATAGAACATTGTTGGTGTAAAGTAGATGCTCATATTTCCTATTGAAAATGTTTGATTTTTTTGAGCATATTTCATTTACATATCTATATTTGCAGATAGTTAATTGGCATGAACATATTTTCTGTGAGAAAAGTAATTTCGTAAAGAATGTTTTTAAACTGTCTTCAGTTCATGTGAATACAGCAGGTGTAGACACACATACTAGCTAAGTTGTACCAATTTTTGCCAGGGCTGCAAAGTGAAGAGACATTTCACATTGTCCTGACCAATGGCAATAGCATTTTGATTGGCGAATTCTGGATGCTTTTCATTGTTTTCTGCTTTTAATTACTCTAAATGGGAGCAGCAATTGTCTAAATTCAACATATGATCTTGTAGAAAGAGTGCATAATTCACAGTGCTCTTTCAATTCCACCAGATAGATAGCCTCACCATCTTTGGATACAAACTGCCTTTTGAAGTGTTAATAATAACTCAATTCATTTTCCCTATGAATTTTTTCACTCCACATTGTTGTAGACAATCCATTTCTTATTGCCTGTGATAATTCTTGTAAGAAAATGTGTTGTTTTTGTTGCATTTGAGCAGAGAATCACAAACAGAAATGTAATCCATTAATTTTTTCCATTAAAGCATAAAGAGTTCAAGCTCAACAGTAATTCATGTAACCAAATATTTTCAAATGCTTTAATAAATAATTTTGTCAGGGATATTTTTTCAACTGCATCAGAAAATAGCCCATTTGTCGTGGCCGATTCAACATAGGAATTTTTCAGCAGAGGGATGATTAGGCATCAGATTACTACTTTGACGGTATAGTCAAATTTGATCTCTCTCTCTCTCTCTCTCCTCCTCGTCACATATAGTGTAGTCAAAATAGTGCCTTGGCATTATATGCTTGAGTAGTTGGAGGTATTTTTATATTATATTTCCTTCAGTGCAGCTTCATATTTTTCAGTTGCCAAAGCTCTTTTATTCCAAATGAAAGCAAATATTTTATCAAAACATGGAAGAAACAAAAGTGATACACAATGGATACCTTTTTTATTTTTTACACAACAAGCAAGAGAGATCCTGAATTAAAGTTTTGACGATGTGAACAGAAAAATTGATGTAATGTGAGATTACATATGAAGGATGGAAAAGTAATTTGTTAGTTGAATGAACACACTCATGAACCATCTGCTGCAAAAATAGATGTTGACAAGATAAAAACAACTGTTAAGAAAAGAAGTGCTCAAGCTCTTGAGGGATAAATGAATGTTTGGTTGGTGCTTCTCAAGCTACATTAGCCTTAGCTCCAGACTTGAAGAAATAATTTCTAACATTAAATAGTTTTACTAAGTTTTTTAATTTTTTTGAAATACAATATTTTTAATTTAAGTTTTTAATTTACATTATTCCATTAGTGCTTTAATAGGACCCTTAATTCCCTAGATGAATAAAAGGTCATATTGAAAGTTGGGTGTTTTCAATGCCTTTATCATTTTTGGGTGTGGTTGTCTCCAGTCAAAGATGTCAAAACAGTGTGACACCTAAACGGCTGTGCTGAATAGTTCAATTATTTTTCTGATGCCAAATCCACAATGCCAAATGGGTTATGCTTAAATGTACCAAACTCCTTATGTCCACTACCATCCACTTTGAATATTTTTATTAAATCTCTGTAAAATGTTCCTTGTCACACTTACTTTGCTCTTTTGTTTCACCACTTGAATATTTTTGTCTGTAGAATTGGGGAAATTTTATGAAACATTTGACTTCATATTCCCTGATATTATCAGTGCTATGTAATTTAGCATTAGAATAGATGCTTGTGATTTTTTATACAGAGACTTATAAGATTATCGTCTTGAATATCTAGCATGAATTAACATCCAATATTAAGAGAATTAAGAGAAAATTTATGAACATTAATAGTCTTGGGGAGAGGATAAATAAAACACAGTAAACATCATCATCCCATATACAAGTGAGTGGTGAAAAAATTGCAACCAGATTCATTTCTCAAAATCTGACCAAACATCAAAGTTTTTGGAATGGCTTCTTAGTCTGACCAAGATCATTTCATTACTCCCTTATATTGCCTATGTTATGCATTTGTTATACATCAAACACTTGCAAATTAATTCTGATTCTCTTGATTTTTATGTTTTACTTATAAAATATTTTCTATGTGAAGTAGTAACATTTTTATTTGTAGAAATTATTTTTACAGTGAATTGTTGCTAAAATCTCATAATAATCCCTCTGATATTGTTTCTTTTCAATATCTCATTTGTAATGATTAGTTTATACATTTTCTAAATGTCTACAGACATTGCTTAGTGTAATATAAGTTTGTTTTCCTACTTTTTTATGGCATTTATATATTAATATTCTTGCTTGAAGCTGAATTCAGCATGTCAAGTGACAAATAATTTTCTTAACTTGTTTTCCCTTTTCTTGGGTGCTTTTTGATATGTAGCTTTCTTTTCTGTTATCTATTTTTTCTGAGTTTGTGTTTTTAACAATTTTATGATTTTACCTTGTCAAGAATTCTGCTAGTTTGCACAACATTTTCATTTCTGTTTCCACCATCTGCATCAATATTTGACAGACTTTTTTATTTTGTTTTATTAAGATATTTTTCTTTTGTGAACTAAAGTTTTAAATTGTTTTTTAAATCCAGGAATTTGTGATTTTTACTCTGTGTTCTTGAAGTCAACTTTTGAATGTCAAATATGTGCCTGTTTTGTCAGTAGCAACTTTTGAGAATTTATTGCATTTCTACTAAGCAAGCAGCTCTAAATAGTTACAACTATCCCTTCTACAATATCCAACTTTTGTAGCAACTTTTATTCCAATAGGTATGTCTGTAAAGTTTCAACATCTCCACTAGTGACAGTTTTAAGAACTGCTCTATGCCTTACATCTGCAACTATTTCAACCACTTTACCTGCTACTATAGCAAAATTCAATTACTTTTATAATTTTTTTCTTTGCTCTCAGTGCATGTTTCTTTTTTTTCTTTTTCTTTTAATAATTCTACATTTCTAGCAATTTTATTTCAGGTAAATGATTTTAATTCTATCTATGGGCAAACATATCATATATTAGACAATCCTAATGTGGGATATGACAGTGGAAACTGGACTTGCCTCATCATCAATATGGACATATCTTTTTCAATATGGCCACATTTTATTGACTCCTATCAAACAGAAACAATAAAAATTACCCTTGGTGGTCAAGGGAATGTAATCTAGATTCCTCCTGCCACTTGCAGGAAAAGGATGCCATTCAAATATCCTTAATGTTCATTGCTGATATATAACACTCTTACCAGCTTTCTTTAATGTCACAGATATAATCTTCAAAGTCAATGTGTTGAATTCCATTGACTTTCATGAATGTTTGAAACTTCTGGGTAGTAAAGTATGGACTCAACAATACAGGTAGTCCATGTGGTGCCAAATTTCCTCAGAGCTTGTCAGTTATGGCTGAAGCAGTAAATGTTTCCTGAAAACATGTGTCCTAAAAAGGAACCAGTTAAATTTATAGGAATTCTGTCCCAAGGTTGACAAGAATACTCTCAACAATAAATAAGAGCTTTACTTGAATGGACATGATCATGCATGCAGATCCTCTCAATATTGATATCCACCTTTGGCCACTACATTTAACTCTTAGCAAGTGCCTTCCTGCAAACAATATCAATGTGTGTCTGGTGAAGTTGTTAAAACACCTTCAGTTTTAACTTATGCACCAAAGTATTGCACCATACTCTCAACTTCATTCCTCCCACTTTTTGAAATAGGGTTTCAAATTTTCAACCAAAGTATAATTCTTCCAGCCACTTATAGTGTATTTATTTACATCTTTTTTGTTTCTGATCTTGGCATTGCTACAGTCAGTGAAGTGTCAAGCAGATCTATCATGTGTATCCTGTTCAAAAAAGTGGAAAAATCTTGCTCTCATGTGTTTAGTGGAAGATAACTTAAACAGTCTGCATTCCCATTGAAAGACCTAGCTTGGTACTCTATACGATGCTAGGAAAAGATCTCAGCATTGTACCCTGTCAGCAGCAAAAAGAGGAATGTGTGAGCTAACATTGCTCCCAGTTCATATGGAGAAGCATCCAGATGCACTCGAATTGATTTGTAAAGTTCAAAATGAATTAGAATTTGGTGTCATGAATGATTTAAGTGAATCACATGTGAATGAACAAAAAATATCCCTTCTATAAAATTCTCTGAAATTTAGGTTATGAAATTCATTTTTCCTACAAATGGTAGAAGCCATTTCTCTCATTTTAAAAGAATATTGCTTTATAACAAGTGATTGAAGAACATTCAAAACTGTGAGAAATACATATTGGTGAGTGAGTTTATTGGTAGTTTTGTTGTTCTGTAAGCAATCCTTTTGTTCCAGATGAACTTTGTAGGTATTATGTATTATAAAATTGCTTATGCTGACTCATTTTTATTGTGTTTTCAGCTATAGATATAACTTCAGTAACAGAATAAAATACTTTGTTTCTTTTTAAGATATAACCTATTAGTGATAGCACCAGAATATTTTACTAAAATTTATTTTTAATTCTAAATATCTCAGTGATATATATTTCCAAGGAATCATTAAAAGTAGAACAATAATATCAGTATAGGTGTTAAAAGAATAAAATATCTTCCACTGTTTAAATTATTTTAAATAATGATATTCTTATGCATATTATATTGACATCCTTACTCATATCTATATGTATTTTCTAGACCAATGTTTCTCAAATTTATTCTAATCATGGCCCCTTTCAGTCCAATGCGAGTTCTTTATGGCTACTCATGCCAACTTGAGTTCTTATCCCCCTCTTCCCTCCTGCCATTACAAAATGGAGACTCTCAATAAATCTCGTTTACAAATATCCGGCAAAATGATACTTAAACTAAAATTCAAATGTAAGCTGAATTATTACAAATGTTTCTTCCAAGAAGTTTTTATACAATTTTTAAATACCTTAAAATTTTTTTATTAAATTTGTAAATATTATAAAAGTAATAAAGGGCTACATTAAAAGCCTTGGTGGGTTGGATGTGGCCCATGGACCATAATTTGCTCACTCCTGTTTTAGATAATATTAATTCAAACATTCATATGAGGCTATTCATTTTCTTGGATGTTACATTTTATAAATACATGTATTTTCATAAAAATACATGTATCTACATCTTTAACTATTTTGATTTCAGATAAGCCTATTTCTGGTAGAACTTAAAAAATAAACAAAGTGTATCTACTATCTATATTTCTCATGTTGTCTGTCTGTGTGTCTCTTACGGGCATTGTTACCTTGCCCAGGCCGCATTTCTCACCTGATTTTGATGCGGTTTTCACCACAAGTTTGCAAATGGGATGCCATAAGGACATGACAGAGCCCGATTTTTGAGTTCGAACTCAAGTTCTGAAAAGATCGATAATCAAAAAAATCTGCTTATAGAAGGAATGATCGCATTTCAACCAAATTTGAAACCCTCTTAGAGTCTACCATTAGAAGTGTTGTCCAGAAGTTTCATGACTATGGACCCCTAAACAGCGTG
The DNA here is from genome assembly GCA_964036315.1 of Acanthosepion esculentum. Lineage (NCBI taxonomy): Eukaryota > Metazoa > Mollusca > Cephalopoda > Sepiida > Sepiidae > Acanthosepion > Acanthosepion esculentum. The sequence continues at coordinate 44,040,616 of OZ038490.1, forward strand.
TAAAATCGCTAAAACCCCAAAACCGATACGCCCAGATTGCGCCTGAACTGCATGTTGGTTTTTAGCAAAAACCAACTGGATTTATTATGAGGTCATTGAGAATCACCATGTGAAGTTTCAACTCTGAGTGCTCCCCAAACAGAATGCAAATTGACAATTGGTTAACCCTTAAAATTGTTTTTCCAGTTGGGTATTTCCTAAATGCAGATTAATTTAAGGTCATGCTATGTGCAGGAAGAAACAGGTCAGTGCGTGCAGTGGAGTGGAAGAAAACATTTAACCTCAAATTCTGGAATGGGTGCAGGGCCATTGAAATTCAGCTTTTTTATCCCTGCTACCAGGTCTGACTCTGAGCCACAAATGACATATTTGACTTTGTCAACACTTTTGCTTTAATCATTGCATCTTACCAAAATAAGCGCTTCCTTTATTCGCGTCTTTACTGAAAAAAAAACCACATAAGTGCTGAGTGAAAATGGTTCCGCCCTCAGTCCATTTTCCAATTCTTTAAACCTTATCCCCGCATCCCAGACCTGACAAGGAGTTTTTGCGCTAAAACAGCAGGGCTTCCTTCCAATCCATTTCAAAGCTAATGCCGGCAAACGGTTAGCGGCTTTTCACTATCGCACAAACCAAACAAGGAAATGCTTCATTGCAGCTCCTTGCATTCTCATCACTGGTATCACATGAGTTACAGTGAAGCTGCATATGTAGCAGGCAGCTGGACCCCGTTTATGGTCAAGCCTTGTGCTTGCCAAATCCTGCGCACATGCGTGAATGCGTGCTAGCATCTTCCATTTTGCATGAGCTCATTCATTGGTCTAAGTCATGGCCATTGTCCAGGCTACACCAATCAATGACAAGTCACGCTCCCTTTAAATACCTTCAGCACAGGTGCATCCGCACTCATGTCTTGATTTGATCACCATTAACGCATCTGTCTTTGGATTAATTGACAGTTTTCTGCTACCGCAAGTTACCTATTTGCTTAAACGTTTGCATTACCCATTTTATCTCTACATGCTGCATTTACTGCACAGCCCAGTTCATCTTAGCATTCCATACCTATTTCTTTTTCGTAGTTCAGTTTTGCTATTAGACAGTTAACTGCTGTCGCGAGTTACTTCTCTTCTGCCTTTACTACGCGGCCCAGTACACCTCAGTGCTTCACTACTTTTTAACCTTCAACTCTTCAATGTCTCTGCTTTGCACTCTTCTGCATGCCGTGGCGATGACCAACCCGGCAGCTCTGCAAAGGCGAAGCAACCTTAGCAGGCGTTCTAAAAAGCCTCACCGGCTATGGGGAAACGGGAGCAGGATTCCAATGAGTGCACTTCCTTGGGGGAGAAGCGGCTGGCATCTACTTCAACCTCTGCTTTGCACTCTTCTTAGTGCCATGGCAATGACCGACCTGGCAGCTTTGCTAAGCGTGCCAAAATACCATTGCGAGGCAACCTTAGCAGGCGTACTAAAATATCCTTTGTGGCAAAGAGAAAGTGGGAGGAGGAAACCGAGGTAGAAGCCTCTTTGAGACTTTCCAGTCAATCTCTTCCAGGCAGTATGTTTTGTCACATGAAACGCTTGGTGAGCGTAACTACCGTTTGTACTGCAAATCAGTTTACACATATTCGTTGAAAAGTAAGAGGAAACTACCTAAATGTACGATTTTTGAATCATGGGCAACACCGGGCCATGCTGCTAGTATAAAATAATTTTCTTGGAGATTATGTAGATCTCACCATACTGAACAATATTACATTCTCATTTGGTTTCTCACTAAATACAAAACTTGTATCTAATTAAAAATATTAGTTATTCTTTCCAGAAAAGTTATATATTATTACAAAAAAACAGTAGCATTTATTTACTCATTTAAATAAATTATGAAATATGTTTATAATTTTATCTCCAGAATATATTGATTGGACATATTTAAAAAAACAAAACAAAAGTAAATATATGATGTAAAAATCTGTATATAACCTGTAACTAATAGATAAATTAAATTTGATTTTGTCACTGTTTTAGCATTTATTCGTACCATTCTCACAAGCAAATTAATTTCAGCTCAAGCCTAAGGTAATTAATAACAACTTAGTTAAAATGTATTGAAATAAAGTAAAATGGAACAAAAATAATGAAAGAATATGAGAAGAAATGAACTTAAAAGCTAATGAAACATAATTGTTTAATGAATTTTAATTAACCTTGTTACCTAAAGAAAAAGTTTGGTAAGGTGTTATGGTGAAAGACACCTAGTCTATAGAGAATAGACTCTCCCATCTATTATAAGTAGGAGTCAGTAGTAGTTGAAGGGAAAAAGTAGTCAGCGACCACAACTCGATTACTCTGCGTAATACTCATTATTATAAGTTCCTAACGTTTTTGTACGTTGAACCTATTTAGGACGAATTTAGTCCAAATACAGTTTCCACTGAGGAAATAACTCCACAACAACTTTTGGCGACGAGGATTTGCACTCATACAGAGGAAGAGAAAAAAAAAATTTTGTTTGCCAATATAACTTTGACAGTGAGGATTTGCACTTATACGGAGGAAGGAAAAAAAAAGTCTGTTCGCCACAGTGGTTTTGGCAACGAAATTCACACTAATAGGGAGGAAGAAAAATTTTGTTCACCACAAATAACGTGGGTGACAAAGTCTCGGAGTTACACTTTAAAAAAACAAAAACTTGGAAAAGTTTTTCACAATCCAAGATATCAATTTACTGACAGAAAAATCTGTCGTATTCTTAACTGAGAAAAAGAAATATTTTTCTTGATAAGACAATTTGATAAAATAGGGCACGAATTGCCAATTCGTTGAACCTCCTCTACAGTATTTAGGCATTGTGTAAACTTTTTGAAAAAAAAAAAATGGAGGAATGCAAAAGTCTATTCCAGGATTTTTTAAAGTCCCAGTTGGAACAACAAACGAAAATATTAGAAAAAGAAATAACATTCCAGATGCAGTTACAGGAGGAAACTTTCAATAGACAGATGCAATTCCAACAAAAAATGGAACAGATGCATGGGGAGTTTCAAAGCAAAATTCTGGAAATAACTGAGAACAGGAAAGAGAAAAGTCTACAAAATGATTCTTTCCCAGACAATACAATATGGAATTCAATTGAAATATTCACGTACAGTCCAGATGAAGAGATAACTTTTGAAGAATATTATAAAAAATATACGGACGTGTATAACAAGGACTGCCACTTGTGGTCTGAAGGAAAGAAGGTTAGGCTTCTTTTAAGCAAATTAGGAACTGCTGAGCATAACAAATTGGTAAACTACATTTTACCGAAAAAAACTAACGAGTTGACATTTACCGAGGTGGTAAATATATTAAGTGAGTTATTTAGTCAAAAGACATCTTTGTTCCACAAGAGGTGGAAATGTTTGAATTTGATGAAAGATGATGAACAAGACTACATAACGTACGCAGCCAATGTGAATAAGCATTGTGAAGAATTCAAGCTAGCAGAGTTAAGCGCAGACAATTTTAAGTGCTTGGTGTTTGTTCAAGGTCTGGTAGCAGAAAATGACGCAGAGTTGAGAAAATTAGTACTGGCAAAATTGGAAAGCAATCCAAGTATTATGGTACAGAATTTGGCAGAAGACTGCACAAGATATGTTAGTGTAAAAAAGACACAAAAAAGATAGAACAGTCTGGCATTTTGCATGTAAGAAAAATACGCTACAAAAAAGAAAGTCGGTCGAAGAAAAAGAATTATAAAATTGCAGATTATCAAGCAAAAAGTAAAATACCAGAGAAAAAAAAAAAAACGCCCGAAGCCATGTTTTGCTTGCGGTGAACTACACTGGTACAGATATTGCAATTTTATGAATAAAAGATGTTTCAACTATGGAAGAGTTGGGCATAGAAGCACACATTGCCGTTCAAAAAATAAAGGCAATAAAATAAGAAAACTAAAGTCCAACGAGGTAAACGATGGAATAACTAGAAAATTTGTTACCCTCGAAATAAATAATAAAAAAATAAAAATGCAACTTGACACTGGTTCGGATCTCTCTATCATAAATTTGCATACGCGGAAGAAGTTGGGGAAACCAACTTTAATGAAGACAAAGAAAATCACGAAGTCAGTGATAGAAGAAAAAATACAATTTATTGGAGAACTTGTTACAAACGTCACGTTAAATAAAAAAATGCGTAAAGTTAAACTATTTGTCATGGAAAATAACACGAACTTACTTGGTACAAATTGGATAACAGAATTTCAATTATGGGATCTACTGATAAATTCTTTCTGTTACAAGGTAGAAAGTTTAAACTCCGAAGCCCAAAAATTAATAAAGAAACTTAAGGAAACATTTCCTACTGTTTTTTCTCCAGGGTTGGGAACATGTACCAAGATGGAGGCAAAATTCTTTCTAAAAGAAAATGCTCAGGCGGTATTCAAAAAGAAAAGGAATGTTCTGTTTGCCTCAATGGAACAGATGGATAAAGAATTGGACAGATTAGAGGAATCTGGTGTACTCAAAAATGTTGACTGTACTGATTGGGCAGCTCCAATGGTATACGTGAAAAAAAAGTCTAAAGACATTCATGTTTGTGCTGATTTTTCGACGGGGTTAAACGCGGCACTTAAAGACTATAATTATCCTCTACCAACAGTGGAAGAAATATTTGTGAAGCTTAATGGAGGCACTGTATTTTTTAAGATAGACCTTAGCGATGCATATCTGCAAATACCGGTAGAAGAAGAAAACTACACATCGGGGTCTGTATAAATTTAACAGACTACCATTTGGGATTAAGGTCGCCCCCACCACTTTCCAACAAGTAATGGATTCGATGTTGGGTGGTCTGGATTTTGCTGTAGCGTATCTGGACGACATCCTCGTGAGAAGTACAAGTATAGCAGAACATGTGAAACATGTAAGTGCAGTAGTTTCCAGAATAGAGGATTTTGGATTTAAACTCAAGGAAAGTAAATACGAGTTTTTTATGGAAAAAGGGAAATATCTGGGGCAGATCATCAATAAGAATGGTAGAAGGCCAGACCCAGAGTGAGCAGTGGCTATAAAAGACATGCCAGCTCCGAATGATATTACCACATTACAAAGATTTTTGGGATTAGCTAATTATTACCAAATATACATCCCTAAAATGTATGATCTGCGGGAACCATTAAATGAACTATTAAAGAAAGGAAAACCCTAGAAGTGAACTAATGAATGCCAGAAAGCATTTGAAAAGATAAAGGAAGTGTTAACCTCAGAATTATTTTTAACCCATTACAATCCGGATTTAGAAATCATAGTAGCTTGCGACGCAAGTGCGTATGGAATAGGAGCGTGCATTTTACACAAAATGACAGATGGTCAAGTAAAACCAATTGCTCATGCTTCTAGAATACTACTTCCGACTGAGAAGAATTACTCTCAGATAGAGAAAGAGGTGCTAGGAATGATATTTGCTGTAGTGAAATTTCACCGTTTTCTCCACGGTCGACATTTTAAGCTACAAACCGATCATAACCCTCTAATTTTGATTTTTGGACTGAAAAAGGGATTGCCGAAGCATTCAGCAAACCAACTACAAAGATGGGCTACAATATTGCTAAATTATAACTTCAGCATGGAGTACATACCATCGAATAAATTTAGCTATGCTGATGGGCTGTCCAGGTTAATTCCTAAAAGGAGCGAACCATTAGAAGACATGGTAATTGCCTCACTGAAGTCAGAAGAAGAGCTGAAATTTACTGTGTGTAATGCAGTTCGGGAACTTCCAGTAACTCTAGAAAAAATAAAAGAAGAAGCCACCAGGGACGAGTATATCTTGAAAGTAAAAGAAAAAATATCCAAGAGGGACCAGTACACAACAAATGTGTTTTCGCTTTGCGATACAGTATTGTTATATAGAGAATGTGTGGTGATTCCATACACACTCCAAAAACAAATCTTAAAGGATTTCCATACTGGTCATCCAGACAGTACTAGGATGAAGAGCCTAATGCAAAGTTTTGTTTATTGGCTGAATATGGACAGGGACTTTGAGAACGCAGTGGCAAAATGTAAAGGCTGTGCTTTGGCTGCAAAGGCACCCCCAGTAAAATTTAATCCCTGGCTAAAAACAGACCTACCATGGTCTAGGTTGCATGTGGATTTTGCAGGTCCACTGAATGGATACCATTACATCATAGTAGTGGATAGTTTCTCAAAATGGCCTGAGATACAAAGGATAAGAAAACCGACAACGCAAAGTATGAAAAACTTCCAGCTGGAATTGTTCGCAAGGTTTGGTGTAGTAGACACAATTGTGACGGACAACGGAAGTCAATTTATGTTGAAACAATTCAAAGATTTCTGCAAAGAATACAATGTCGAACATGTTACCACAGCTCCATATCACCCAAGATCAAATGGGTTAGCTGAAAAATTTGTGGACACCCTAAAAAGAGCTCTAAAGAAAGCTAGGGAAATACCTGCAGATGAAGCCTTATAGAAATTTCTACAGGTATACAGACTTGCCCCAAATAACACAACACCAGCCGAGGTGATGTTTGCACGATGTTACCTGAGGTATGCCGATCCAAGAGAAAAAGAAAGGCAACTGATCATTTAAAAATGGATCTAAAACGTAGGAGATACGCTACAATGTTGCTAAAAAAATGAAGTTTTTTTTGTTTTGTTTTTTTTTCTCCTTTTTTTTTATTTTATTTTATTTTTTTTTTACAGAAAAGTAAAAAAATAAAATAAAATAAAAAAATTAAGAAAACTTTTACTCCTATGGAGTAAAGTTTTAGGAAGGGGGTGTTATGATGAAAGACACCTAGTCTATAGAGAATAGACTCTCCCATCTATTATAAGTAGGAGTCAGTAGTAGTTGAAGGGAAAAAGTAGTCAGCGACCACAACTCGATTACTCTGCGTAATACTCATTATTATAAGTTCCTAACGTTTTTGTATGTTGAACCTATTTCGGACGAATTTAGTCCAAATACAGTTTCCACTGAGGAAATAACTCCACAACATAAGGTAAGCATTCAAATATCTGGAAGTACTCAAAATTGTGAATGGGGTTTGGAGTTTTGATCCTTGTTTTCTTGTTAATTGACCAAATCACCAATAATTCAGATGACTATGGTAAGTGAAAAAACTATCATCAAAATTAAATTACAAAAACAAAAAATTTGTTATCACTCAGTATTATTACAAGCAATTTCATAATCTACTTGTATAAATCACTCATGATCCATGATAGAGAAATCTGATTTATATATATATATCATTTTTGAGAGATACAATTTAAGGAATAGGTAAGGCACTATAAGTAGTTAAAACCCTAAAACTGCTATCATTAGTTTGTTGATGGTGTTAGACATAGTAATAATATTACAAACAAAATTGATTCTGTATTTGCTCAGCTATAAAACAGTTTTCCTCCACAAAAATATATCAAAGTATTTTATTGGCTAATATGTCAATGTGATAGAAAGGAGACTATACATAGAAACCCAGGTGAAAAAATAAATGTAAGAAGAAATATACTAAATACTATTTTTCTAAATAATGCTACAGTAAAAACATATTATTAGCCGACACATTTCGTCCAATGTGGACATTTTCAAGGCAAAAATAAAATGAATTTATTAAAACAAAGTAACTATTAACAACAAAACAAAATCTCCTTAGCAACTAGAAGAATTTAGAAAATACTATTGTATTCATATTGTCAACTGAAAATTACTTCAAGTATTATCATGTGGAAATATTGTTCTTATGCTGATGGATTCAACCATTTTCTTTTGATTTTGTTTTTGCCTTGAAAAAGTTCACATTGGACAAAACATGTTGGCTAATACAATTTTCCTATTATCTTTTACTTTTATACATATATATATATATATATATATATATATTATATCATATAGGTTGGCACATATAAATAAATAAATATTAAATAAAAATAATGCTTTTAATAATTGCATATATTGTAGTTAGATTAATATTATGATAATAATAATGATGATGATATTAGTAAATATAATGATACTTATATGATTTTATGATGATTATTATGCGATTAATAATAATTATAATCATGAAATAAAAATGATTCGAATACTGTGAACCACAATTTATAATGCATTTAAAATTAGACAAATTTCACAAGTGAGTTTGATTTTCATTGTTTATTTCATAATGTTAAATAATATTTATTCTTCATTTTTATTTCCGAATTAACATAAGTACAACTAAGTTTTATATCTTTGAACTTAAATTGAGTGGCAATTATTTTTCTGCTACCATGGATTATTTCATAAAACCTAATGCTGAATAACTTGTATTTTATAATTTTTCAGATTTTTATCAAAAATATGTATCTTTGAATATATATATATATATATATATATATTAAGACATTTTTATGTTTAACATTCTTTTTATAGATACAAGTATTTAAATAAATGCTCTGTTTATAATAAACAGTATTAAATGACATTTACCGGCCTGAATGTCCAAGAAATTTTCATAGAAAATATTCGTTCTCCGAAAATTTCTCGCACATTCAGGTCGGTAAATGTCATTTAATACTGTTTATTATAAACAGACTATTTAATTAAATATTTGTATCTATAAAAAGAATGTTAAACATAAAAATGTCTTAAAATAATTGTCGGATCTTGTCCATTTCATAATATATATATATATATATATATATATATATATATATATATATATATCAAAGGAAAAGATCAGTACATCATTAAAGAGTTCGGTAATAATTTATTTCAGACAGACAACTGCCTCATCAGACCGGGAGTTATAAAATGGTTTAAATCATCCAGACAAATTATGAAAAATTACAAGAGGCAATGAATAAAAGATTTGACCCCAAAAAAGCCTTGAAGAGATAAGAAGAAGCAGGTAGGGGGGAAGAAAAAAACAAAGTGTCAACACAATGAGCAGGGCTGGAAGAAAGAATACAAATTTATGGCCAGTGAAAGACATTGAAAATAAATCAAATTTATATCATCTAATTTAAAAAATTCATCATCATATATATATATATATATATATATATATATATATATATATATATATAATAAAAAGGCTTAAACACTAATATTCCATGGTCATAATTTATTCCATTGGAATTGTAAATACCATCCAATTCATCAGACCTTCAAATTAAGAAAAAAAAACTCTGCAAGTTGTTTTTTCTGGGTTTTTTGGGCTATTTTTCTTTTCTCCGTTTTCTTTTTTCTGTTTTTTCTATTTTCTTTTTGAATTTGTAGGCCTGATGATATGTATGTATGTATGTGTATGTATGTATGTATGTATATATATTTATATATTTTAGATATATGATTGCATATGTATGTGTATATTTACCACTAATATTATCTTTATATATGTATATATATATATAAATAAAGTGAAAAAGTAAAATATGCATTGCATATACACTCATATCTATACACATATACACATGTGCATACACACATACATACAAACAAACATATACATATAAACACATACATATACACATACATAAATACACACATATCATATATAATAATAATAACTCAACAGGAATTAAAAGTCACAATGATAATTTCAACATCTCTATAGGTGCCTTTGATGCCACTCAAATTGCTGACTTAGTAGGCATCTACATTTTAAACAGTAGGATTATTGACCCTAAATCATATTGCTCTGTATTTTGCTACATTGAGCTCACTTCATAGATCAATTTTTTTCATATTTTATATTAAAAAAACCTATTTGGATTATCCTTGCCACTTGTGGATTTGATATTATATATATATATATATATATATATATATATATATATATATATATATATATATATATATACCGTAGTCAAAAAGTTTGGGTCCACCCTGCATTTCTTTAACAAATACCTTAGAATGAAATATTGTAAAAAGATAAAAATTTCAGTATATACAGTGTATTTGCTTTTATTTTCAGTCTTTTTCTGTTTTGGATTTGTCTCTCCACAACACATTTTGTTAAATTATGAATATTTTGTATGAGAAACGTTTTATTTTGTTATCACCATTAGACTTTTTGATGTTACCAAAATTTTCAGTTAAGTTAAATATTAATACAGGTTCTAAATGTTTTCTCAGGAGTGTCTGATGTAAAAAATCATATATAGCTGCCTCTGTTTGAAGACAAAAAAGATTGTACCATTATAACAGTATTTTCATAGTATTTTTAAATTTGTTTTGTAATTTGCACATAATACCAAAATCAAAGCAGCAAAGCATGGAGGTGAGGACATAAATTGAAATTGTATTCAAAGAAGGCTACTCTCAAAGACAAATTGTCAAGTTAAAGATTTCAAAATATGGAAATATTTATTACAAAGGCAGTTAAAATCTGGTGCAAAAGTTGATAGAAAAAGAGTTGGAGCACAAAAAGTGACAACTGCTGCTGAAGATTATTGAGAGCAAAAGAAAGAGAAGGAAAGGTGCTCAAGAGTTGACAACTGAACTTGATTCCTCTTGAAAGTAACCAGTGTCACTCTCAACTGTGAAAAATCAACTTTGATCTACAGGACTCAGTGGGTATATTGCCATCAAAAAATGGGAAGATGAATAAGCAGAAACGACTGTTGTGGGTAAAATTGCAAAAGAAATGACAATGAAAGGGTGTCAAAATGTATTGTGGGCTGATGAGTCCAATTTGAACTTTTTGGCAGTAAGAGGAGAATGCATGTGAGAAGAAAGCCAGCAGAATGACTGAAGCAGGGTGGTGAGTTTGTTATTTTGTGGGATGTTTGGGTGAGAGGGAGTTGGAGATTTGATTCAGGTTAAGAGAATCATGAAAAAAGAACAATATAATTTTGATTTTGCAATTATATGCTATACCATCTGGTTTACATATAACTGGTAAGAATTCACTTTTCAACGTGACAATGGTCCAAAACAAATTATATCAAAACTATCTCAAATCAAAACAAAAAAGCAACATAATTTTGGAAATTATGACTTGGCTGCCTCAGTCTCCTGACCTCTCTCCCATTGAATTATTATGGGATGAATTGAATAGAGTTTGAAGAGAATGCCCAAAGAATGAGAGTGAGCTTTTTCAGTGCTTGAAGAATGCTTGGGAAGGTCTCCCATCTATTGTTTTTCCAAAACTGTTGGAAAGAATGCCAAGAATTTGTAAAGCAGTAATTAAGACAGGTGGTGATTTTATTAACAAAAACAAAATATGATTCTGCTGTATGATAAATTTTTATGGTTAAGTGCTTATTTTTGTCAAAATAAGAAAAAAATTCTGCAGTTACTGAAATTTAATCTTTTACTTTAAAAAATACAAATATATATATATATATATATATATATATATATATATATATATATATATATATGGGATAACCATATATAAATTTTCATATTTCATATATAACATATAGAACAATTTTGAAGGGAAGATGTATGACAAAGTGGAAAAAGTTTTTATGTGATGCATTTCATCCTTTAGGATTTCATTAGACTAAGTTTGTTTCAGTTGATAGACTACACATGTGCATGAATGAGAGATGCTGGAAATTTTAAATTTAAAAATATTTTTATATGTGTTTTGGGTATATAATCTAGCTGATTTTATTTAGATTCTTTTTGTTTCCATCACTTTTATTATTAAACATTCCACACTGGGATAATAAAATAATGAAATGTAAGAACCTGAATGCAAATTTGATGTAGATGATGTGGCAATTAAAGCACTGTGTAAACATTTTTGTTTTAGTGAATTGTTTTCTCTTCTATTTAGAGTAACATTTTTATGTCAAAATTGAGGATTATATACCCAAAACATATCAACAGAAAAAAACTTAGTTTGATGAAGTCCTAAAAGATGAAATACATCACACAAAAACTTTTTCCACTTACCTAATATATATGTATATAGATTTTTATTTATCAAGTCTGCTGTGTGGTTGAGTCAGGGACCATATATTTTCTTTTAATGAGATTTCTTGAATATTCAGGCCAGTAGATGAAAATAAATAAATATACTGTTTAATAAGTAAATAAAGTGTCTACTCAAATAGGAGTATCTACTAAAAATAAATTGGTCGGATTAATAAGTAAAAATCTATTACCTTAGAAAATTACTTTGTTTAAATTTGGATATTAAACTGAGCATATATGAAAATTTTAAGGAATTTAATGCAAGGAGGATTTTGCTTCAGGGGATGTTTCAGACTTTGTCTGATTGGCAGGGCTGCTCTATGGTCTAGTTGGTAATAGCACATCAGATCTAATGATGATTTCTTTCTCCCCAGAGGGACGCATGTTTAAATCCTGCCAGAAAGCGCATATTTTCTTTAGTGAGATTTCTTGAATATTGAGGCTGGTAGACGAAAATAAATAAATATACTATTTAATGAATAGATGGATAAATGATATGTGTACCCACTAAACATAGCATTTAAATTGATATATATATATATATATATATATATATATATATATATATATATACCCAAGTTTAGGATTGGTATATACGGAGTGAAATCCAATAACCAACAATTAATATTCTTTAAAGAGTGCTCAATACAGAGTAGAGCAGATATAATTATTTATTTGAATATTACAACATAAATATGTTATAAAATCACGACAAAAGTAGCCATTTTGTTTCAACACTTCTTGTGTCTTGTCAAGTGATAATATAGAATATAGAATAAATGGTTTTAAAAGTTTCAAATTAATCAACGATCCTTAGCTAAGAGTAAACGCCGTTACATAAGCTAAAGAAGCCTATATTTTATTAAAAGATCACAAACCCGATTTCAGATCTAAGCCATCAACTAGGATTATAAACCCAACTAGACCAGAAATCGGCAGGATTAGTAAGAACATCTTAGAAAGAACCAACCACTCCATAAAGAAAACCCTCGGACTACTACAATGGATTAACACTGCGGATGTCATCAACTGGTTTACCAACATTGGATTTAAGGATAAATGTACCTTCATACAGTTCGACATTACAGACTATTATCCATCTATATCCAAAAATCTGTTCACTTGTGCCCTGGATTTCGCTCGGGAATACTCCAACATTTCTGAAAGAGAAGTGAATACCATCATGGAGTGCCGAAATTCGGTTCTAATCTACAAAGATGAACAGTGGACCAAAAAGTCCTGTAACAAAAAATTTGACATTTCAATGGTTTCTCTGGATTCTGCTGAAGCTTCTGATCTTGTTGGATTATTTCTTTTGTATAATTTAAGTGCATTTGATTGCCTAGATTCTGATAGTGTAGGATTATATAGGGACGACGGGTTATTAGTAGTTAGGAATTCCACTAAAATTAAAGTAGATCGTATTAGAAAAATGATACATAAGGTATTTAAGGATCTAGGTCTCAGAGTAATAGTTTCCACTAATGTTAAACAAGTAGACTTCCTAGACGTCACCCTAGACCTCACTAGCAACACATACCAACCATATGTAAAAGTTAATTCCAATCAAATATACGTTCATCCAAATTCTAACCACCCCCCTGCAATCATCAAACACATACCCTATTCTATTGAATGTAGGATCAGTAACAACTCTTCAAACAGTGATATTTTTAATAAGCATAGAGACCTTTACAATTCCGCACTTAAAAATAGTGGATATAAAAATATTAATATTAAATATAAAAGCCCTATAAATAGCAACAATAATGGTAGAAAGAGATCTAGAAAAATCATATGGTATACTCCCCCTTTTAACATTATGGTTAAAACTAAATTGGGGCACCTGTTTCTAAACCTCATTAAAAAACATTTCCCCAAATCTGGAACCAACTCACTCAGTAAAATATTTAACTCTAATACTCTTAAGTTAAGCTATAGTTGTGCTGATAGCCTAGAAAAAATAATTAAAAAACATAACAATAGTATATTCAGCAAGTATATAAATTCGGAGAGCCTGACAACCCACAAGGTTGCACAAAGCAACATTAAGCAAAATGACACAAATAATAAATCATGTAACTGCAGGAATCCCAATAATTGTCCACTAAATAATAACTGTTTAACTAGCTCTGTAGTTTATCTCAGTACTATATCAACACTAGAAAATCCAAATATAAAGAAATTCTACATAGGTTGCACCATGAGACCATTCAAGGAACGCTGGCGGGGTCATCTGCAATCTTTTAATAATAGTAACTATAAATATATGACTTCATTATCCAAATACTTTTGGAGTCTAAAAGAGAAAAATAAAACACCTAAGGTTAAATGGAAATTAATTAGAAAGGCCCGGACATGTAACTCACTATATGCCCCGTGTTACTTATGCCTTAACGAGAAACTTGAAATAATTAGATTTAAAAATAAGACTGATCTTTTAAATCAAAGATATGAACTAACAGTTAACTGTAAGCATCGTCTTAAATTTAACTTAGTATAGAAATCATATACTTTCTATGATAATGATAAATTAAACTTAATAGACTATTACCTTTTTAGCATGATAGTCGCCTTATCGATATGAATGTGTACTGGGTACTTACAAAGTATCATATGTGTCTGTATTTAGATGTATATATTTGTATGTTATGTAGAGTTATTTCTACTGTAGGATATGTATATGTGTATATAGGGGTATATATATGTATTTTTTTTTTTTTTTTATGAAGGTATATGGTTGTGTATATTGGCTTCTATCATAGGTTAACCTGTTTATGTGTATGAGTAAGGGAGTAAATTCTGGTAAGTGTCTACCACTAAATGTGTGAGTATATGTATGGGTATATGGAGATATTTATGTGTACTTGTGTGAGTGTAGATATGTGTATGCATATTGCATATGTATGTATATGTATGTGTGAGTGTGCATATCTGTATGTATATGTAGTATGTATGTTTCTATGTGTATGTATAGGTTTATATATGCATATATATGTATATATATGTATGTTTAAATATGTATATGTTTATGTATATGTGTATGTATATAGGTGTATATTTATATGTATGTGTGGGTGTTTATATGGTTGCGCTCGACTGTTTGTGTATTGTTTATCTGGATGTGTCGATATGGGTATTTATATATGATTAGATATTTATATATATATGTTGGTGTGTCATTGTATGTGTATTTGTATGTAGGCTTTAGTGTCTTGGAGTGTATCATAGATACAAACTAAAATCTACTTTTGCTGATAAAGTACCTTTAATTGCTTACAGACCGTTGTTCTTTTCTTAAATTATGATTAACTTTTAATATATTTTATCATAATGTTGTTGGAATATTATTAGAATATAAGTTGGTCTATGTATGCTTATTTCTTTTTCCTTTTTTATGCATGTGTCTATATGTTTATGTATATATGTATATGTGTTTGTATATGTATGTGTGTGTGCGTATATGTGTATGTGTGTGTATGTATGTGTGTATATGTGTTTATATATATATAGATATATATATATATATATGTATATGTATATATGCGTATATATATTTGTGAATATGTATGTTTGTATGTGTGTATGTATGTATGTATATGTATGTCTGTAGATATATATGTGTATATATCTATGTGGAGTTGCGTATGTATGTGTGTATATATATGTACTAGCGGATGTGTATATGCATTTTTATACTCATGTCGTTTTAATTTACATTTGTTTAATTTTTCATGTATACACTTGTATTTGTAGGTGTCTATATATATATTTAGCTTATATGCATATATGCATGCGTGCTTATGTATGTACATCTAGATGTGTATGTATGTATGTGTGTGCTTGTATGTAGTTGCATCTTTATATGTATTTCTTCACTTGCCTTATTTACTTTTCTGCGTCGACGTATGGGTCAATATATTTATATGTGCTTATCTATGTGTATGTTTATGTATGTAGGTCTGTATATGCGTACCTATTATCCTTATATGTGTCTATGCGGGTGCATGTATTAATTTATATGCGGATGTGCGAGTGTTCAATTATATGTGGAGGTGGTTATTTACTTTTGTCTGTAAATGTGTCGAAAACTATATGTTTTCAAAAATGTATATATGTATATATATGTGTATGTGTGTGTATATGTATATATATATATGTATATATGTATATATATATATATATATATATATATATATATATATATATATATATATATATGTGTATATTTATATATAGTTATTTGTTTAAATTTTATCTATGTATATTTGACCGGTTTAGCTATTTTTCAAGTTTAAATTCGTTTAATAACATATTAAGCCACGAATAGCTTCGACATTTGACCGTCTAGATCATATTGAATGTAGATGTATGTGCCTGTGTGTATCGATGTGTTTGTGTAAGTATAGTGCATTTGCCTATGTGTGGTTTGCTTTTTTGTATGTGTGTGTATATATCTAAATACGTCCGAGCGCTTAACATGCCGTTGTTCGAATGATTTCACGTGAGAGGCGACTAACATGTTGAAATGAAACGAAAAATGTATACATCTCTGTCTGGGATTATGAATACAACTTTCAACTTAATTTCAATGAAAATATAAATTAAATAGCATATATATCTTTTATTTTTATTTTTATATTTTTTCTCCTTGGTAATTCTACAATTTAAAACTTAATAGAGATCTGATTTAGATTTCTAAATAGGTAATTTTAATTTTTTAATTTTTTACTTTTAATTTTAATTTCAAATTTTATAAATCTTTTAATATCTAGATAACCTTGCTTAGTTGTCAAATTTTTCGAATCATCCTATACTTGTTTTTTGATTGGCCACTCTAGCTTATGTAACGGCGTTTACTCTTAGCTAAGGATCGTTGATTAATTTGAAACTTTTAAAACCATTTATTCTATATTCTATATTATCACTTGACAAGACACAAGAAGTGTTGAAACAAAATGGCTACTTTTGTCGTGATTTTATAACATATTTATGTTGTAATATTCAAATAAATAATTATATATATATATATATATATATATATATATATATACATACATATACCTATATATATATATATATATATATATATATATATATATAATTATATATATATATATATATATATGTTTATATATATATATATAGGTATATGTATGTATATGTACATGTTAAGAGATGTTTCCTTCTATAAGAAAGGTGCTTTTTAAAAGTTTTTAATATCCCTAAATCTGTGACTATATACATATATGTGCATGTGTGTGTATATATATATATATATATATATATATATATATATATATATATATGCAAGAGGAAAAACCTTTTATGCAAACACATTTCATTCCATGGAGAACTTTATCAAGATTTTTGTAGATATTCTATTGAATTACCAGTGTTTATACACAGTAGCAACAACATTGAGAAAAAATAAATAAATATTTTATCTCCATGTTACTTCCGTGTATAAATAAAAGTTACTAAATAAAATTTATAAACTTTCCCTAATAAATTTCCTCCAAGAACAAAACGTGGTGGCATAAAATGTTTTGTTTTTGCCTAATCTTTTATTCATATTTTCTGTACAGATATATTTATTGCATGTATGTATGTGTGCATGTGTGTGAAATGAAAATGTTCTCTTATGCAAGAAAACTACTTTTTTAACTTTATTTTATTTTATTTTACCTATAGCTCCATGTAACAATAAGGAAGGGATCACAACTGAAATTATCAATAATGTTACTGTCTTCATTAATACATCAAGTAATGCAGGGAATATTACAGACATTGTTCCTGGTGATGTTGAGTTTAGTTTCTTGCCAGAAGACCTTAACCCATCCATAAATATTGAGATACTTCAACCTAAAATTTTGTTTAGCTTGGATCTTCTAAATTCTATTAATATAAGGAGTGTTAATGTCAGTGTAACTTTTATAAATAAGACAGAAATTTTGGAGGTGAGTTTCTTGCTTATATTTTTCCTACTGATTTCAAAATGTTATATAATAAAAGATCAATGATTACTTTTTGCACTAAAAGAGTTAGCTCAAATTAGAAATCTGATTTCCCTCTTGATTCAATAATGAAAGAATTGTGCATTTATAATTAATATCATTTAAAAAATTAAGCAATTTTGCTGAAATAAAACATGTTTATTGATTAACAAGAAAGATCTGTTTGAAATTATTTAATTTCAAATAGTTACTATTGATATTTGATGCTGCTATATAATGACTTTAAATGCTTTCTTTCATGTTGAATTGTAATTTTTTGTTTTCTATCTTTCACTTTCTTGATTCGTACATTTGTGTGTGCATATGTGTGAGTATTTATGAGTGTGCAACATGACTAAAATACTTTTGTGCTTCACCTTTCTTTTGTGATATTAATAATTTTAACTTTGAGAACTTGGGAATAAGGAAAGTATTTTTGCCTATGTTCACTGATTCTTTTTATTTGATAATAGAATGTTCAACCTGATCAGCCAATAATATTTACACAAAATTCATCAGTGACAAAAGTTGAAGTAAATATTCAAAAGATTGAGGCAAAAGATCCTGCTAAAACCGACCTAAGCATTAAATTTTGTGGTGCATTAAGTAAGTATTTATCTCAAATGTTAACCTTACTAGGTTCAAAGTCTTACTTTTACTATGTAAGTAGTTGATCAATTTGATTAGAGGCCTGAAGAACTAGCCTCTGTAATCATTCCAAAGTGTGTTTTAAATACCTCTGTAATCATGTATAAATATCATCCATCATAAATGACTGTTTTTGTCAATGTTTATGTTGTGATTTCCTAGCTTGAATTAAAAAAGTGTGATTTTTTTTTTGCTCTAAATACCTAGTATTCCCATCTATTTAGAATTATGATTTTTACTGTTATTCCTTATATTTTTAAAGCAGATATTTTTCATAAAATGAAATGAGACAGTTATATTTTTTGTATTTTCCAGTTTGTCCAAGTTTGATTCAACAGAGCAAAGTTTTCAGAAATCATTTACTTAAATTTCTCATGTAAATGTGTTTTTTAAATACTGTAATATTTGGATTTAAGGTATTTTAGAAATACCCTTTTTTGATAAATTTTATTTTATTTCTATAAGTATGAAAAACAAACATTTTGATCAGATTATGATACAAAACAAATACAAATTTAAGTAAGCATGATAATCGTCTGTAGATATTTGTAAAAGTGTAGCAATTAATTATTTTTACTGTTCTTGAAGTAGTTGACATGGAGTTAAATTATTAAGGTATGTGATCATAGATACAATTAGAGATAATTAGTTAAGTAAAATCAATGAGGAATTTTTATATTTTTTCAATTTCTGATATGTGATAAAATTATTGCTAGATGTTTTGTATCTTAATATATATTCTTGAATGATCATCATTATAATTTAACTGTTGATTTTATATATCAATGATATTTCCATCCATGATTTACTTATTGCAATTACATTATTTATAAAGAAAGTTTACCAAAGTTGATGAAGAATTTTGGAAAATTTTCTATACTGATGACTGGTATATTTCATTCATGCTTGAATATTTCCATGTCACATATAGTTACAATACTGCTTAAAAATCCTTCTTTTTTAAACATATCAAAATTTCATGATTTCATATAAAATCATACTTTCATTTGGATAATACTTGTTGATCATACCTGTGCTACATTTGTCAAAGGGTGAATCTTTAAATGCAATCATCACATCAAATCTCTTATTTTTGTTTGCACCCAATGTACTATTAATAGAAAAATGTTGCTTATTACTGCCATGTAATAAAGGAGTAGCATGTGAAATATTTTGAAAGTTTGAAATAAAATCTAATTCTCATTTTTTATTAGTATTATTCAGATTAGATCTAAAAGAAATTGAAATGAGATACAGTACAATATTTCATAATAAAAAGACATAATTTTTGGTTGGATGGAATAGGAATGGGAGGACATCACCTCTCTTATTCTGAATGGTAAAACGACGCAAACAAAACTCAATTTCTACTTGAAATTTAAAAGAACAAACACTTATTATGTATTAATCTTGTGATCACAAAAATTAAAAAAAAAAAACTAATTCCCGTGATTCCATAGAAAAAAGGTAACCACCCTACTGGTGGGAAATTTAGAGACTTTTTCTTTTCATTGGCCTCTCACAAAGACAGGGTGTAGTTTTGAGCTGCTCAAAGAATGAAGACCACAGATAAGTTTACACAAATATCAGGTTCTCATGTTTAATATTACCTTTTAATGATTGACTTATCACTTGTAAATAATTTATTCATTCACCATGACAAACACAAAAATCAGAAACATTTACTAACAACCACATTCCAAGAACTTTCATATATTTACTAAACTAGTACAACCAAATCATTCTGATAATAAATCCTGCTATATAGGTATAAATGTCTCACTTTGTTATGATGCATATATGTATATTTTATCAACCAAAAAACAGGTGTGAAACAAAGCCCATCATAACAATTGCAAACCATATTAAAACAATAAAACAAATTTTTGTGCAAGCTCATCTTGTGAAATATTATATTAGTAATTGATTACTATTCTTGGTCCTTTATTCTGCCTTTTGGGTGAAATTTTTGTGTCAGTTCATTGTGGCTGAAATATTTGGTTCTTGTTTGAAGTTTTAACCTACTTGGAAATCGGAAATCGTCTTTTGATTTATTATTCCCTTCTGCCTTGAAATCTGATTACATACTGCACTTACTTGCTGGCCAGTGTATTTATGTAGGAAAATAAGAAGCTCCAGATAGGCCTTAGCTTCAAAATTTATGAGAGCATACACCCACACTTTTGATTGGACAATAAATAAAATAGTACATTTTTTTTTTTTTAATTCAAAACAATCACCCTAGACAGAAATAATTTTGGCAATGCTTTAACTGCCAATTCTAAAACTAAGGATTTTTATAAACACAATGTAATATTTTTTATAAAGCATCTGGCTTTCTTTAAAATACATTTCTCTAAAAAGTATGTGATATAGACAAACTTAGGTGATTATAACATTTATTTTTTACACTTTTAATTAATTACTAATTTTAATTATTTTACACTACTAACTGATAAAATTTTTTATATAATTAAATTTTTCTTGGTTTATTATATCTGAAGAAATACATGATTTATTAAAGTCTGTATTATTTCCCATAGACTTGAATAATATAAATTTAATTACATAAAGTACATTTATTTTATCTTTTTTTAGTATGGTTTATCTGTTTTTAAGATATAAATAAATTTTGAATAATTTTTATAAAATTGTTTAATAAAATCATTAGTCATTTGATTTAATTAAGTTGTAACCAACCTACCAAGTTGGACAACCACTTTGATTGTTGACACATGTAGCAAAACACCTATCACTTCTTAACTTACACACCGCACTCTCCTGGCTTTGAGTTCACTCTTTTTTTTCTCAGTCACAAGTCACTAGCTTCACTAGTTTGGTTGTGTAATACCAACCTTACAGTCAGCTGGCTTTCTTTTCCCGCCTCAGCTGGAGTTAGTGTGTTATCTGGATAGTGTTGATTCAGGTTTCCCAAAATCTTATGCACTTGGAATTGATGGCAAAGTCTAGTGTGAACCCCTTATACATATTGTGTACCATAGACAAGATTGTATAATTCCTGTCAAAGACCCCCTCCACAGTCATAGTAAACTTTTGTCTCTTTTGTCTGGGCACTCATAAGAACTCAGGCTGGAAAAAGAGCTCCTTCAATGAAGCACAACACTAAATAAATGTCAGTATTAGCTACTGTAATTCAAAATACTCTACTGCAGGAATAGTGATTTGGAGATTTTAGTTGCAATAGTCAAAATGATAGCCAGTCAATTCTTCCATTTTGTGTGTGCCTGTGTTTTTACACTGGCCCAGAATTTGCAGGCGTGTTCTTTAGCAATGACTATCTTACAAGAAATTCCAGGCCATACTGAGCCACCAAAATGCAGGTGTATCCCTCAAGTCTGATGCCTGCTCCATACTTGGGAAAAATGTGACTCCCACGTGAAATCTCTGTATAGAGAAATATTCCCCAATAATGATTGATGACTTCCTTTATCTACATAGCCGACAGAAAATGACAATTCAAAATGCCCAAATTTCATGATATCCATATTCAACTTACAATCTGGTTTGTCTCACTCATGCCAAAAATCCAAAATAATGTCACCCATAAAAATTTTAGACATATGTCACAGAAAGAAAAAGAAACAGGCCCATCCCTAATCTTAGGTGTTATGGTATTTCCCTTTTATATCTGAAGTCTTGATAATCTTTTTGTAAATATATTTTTTCTGGGTGGTCAACATGACCATTCTCATAGACCAGATGTTCACTGGTTCCTTGTCCAGAATAATTTAGATACTATTTTCCGTGACCCATACATTTTCTCTACTGATAAAGTATTGTAAACAATGTCTGTTTTTCTAGTTTCTCAGGACCCAAGCAATTTGGACGATACATTAATCATCTCTTTCTTATTGGTGGGAAGTGGTTTTGTTCAATCTTACTGAATCCTATCTAGTTAAATTTGGGTTCAATTCTCCTTGGAACTGTTCTTAATTTCATTTTATTATTTTGAAACATAATTTTTGACACATTTCATTTTTAATTTTCTTCTCAACTATTCAGTCCACTGTCTTGAGAATTTCAACAATTATCATTCAATTGGTAGTCTCTCTAAATCACCATCCTGTAATTTCATGCATTTAAAAGTTTAAATAGGTCAGTACCCACTTATAAATTATTTACAAAATGAAAAAACTATTTTTCATTTTAATATTACACTTCAAATCTTATATAATCCTATTTCAGTTTGAATATAAATTCTAAACCACTTCTTTTTTTCAGTTAGTGTCAATATGAATAACACAATTATTACAAGAATTTGTAGTAATCAAAATAAGTGGTAATCTAAAGCTGAAAGTTCAAGTGACTACAGAAGGTGTAGTAAAACATACTAGCTAAGTTGTACCAATTTTTGCCAGGGCTGCAAAGTGAAGAGACATTTCACATTGTCCTGACCAATGGCAACAGCATTTTGATTGGTGAATTCTGGATGCTTTTCATTGTTTTCTGCTTTTAATTACTCTAAATGGGAGCAGCAATTGTCTAAATTCAACATATGATCTTGTAGAAAGAGTGCATAATTCACAGTGCTCTTTCAATTCCACCAGATAGATAGCCTCACCATCTTTGGATACAAACTGCCTTTTGAAGTGTTAATAATAACTCAATTCATTTTCCCTATGAATTTTTTCACTCCACATTGTTGTAGACAATCCATTTCTTATTGCCTGTGATAATTCTTGTAAGAAAATGTGTTGTTTTTGTTGCATTTGAGCAGAGAATCACAAACAGAAATGTAATCCATTAATTTTTTCCATTAAAGCATAAAGAGTTCAAGCTCAACAGTAATTCATGTAACCAAATATTTTCAAATGCTTTAATAAATAATTTTGTCAGGGATATTTTTTCAACTGCATTAGAAAATAGCCCATTTGTCGTGGCCGATTCAACATAGGAATTTTTCAGCAGAGGGATGATTAGGCATCAGATTACTACTTTGACGGCATAGTCAAATTTGATCTCTCTCTCTCTCTCTCTCTCTCTCTCTCTCTCTCTCTCTCTCTCTCTCTCTCTCTCTCTCTCTCTCTCCTCCTCGTCACATATAGTGTAGTCAAAATAGTGCTTTGGCATTATATGCTTGAGTAGTTGGAGGTATTTTTATATTATATTTCCTTCAGTGCAGCTTCATATTTTTCAGTTGCCAAAGCTCTTTTATTCCAAATGAAAGCAAATATTTTATCAAAACATGGAAGAAACAAAAGTGATACACAATGGATACCTTTTTTATTTTTTACACAACAAGCAAGAGAGATCCTGAATTAAAGTTTTGACGATGTGAACAGAAAAATTGATGTAATGTGAGATTACATATGAAGGATGGAAAAGTAATTTGTTAGTTGAATGAACACACTCATGAACCATCTGCTGCAAAAATAGATGTTGACAAGATAAAAACAACTGTTAAGAAAAGAAGTGCTCAAGCTCTTGAGGGATAAATGAATGTTTGGTTGGTGCTTCTCAAGCTACATTAGCCTTAGCTCCAGACTTGAAGAAATAATTTCTAACATTAAATAGTTTTACTAAGTTTTTTAATTTTTTTGAAATACAATATTTTTAATTTAAGTTTTTAATTTACATTATTCCATTAGTGCTTTAATAGGACCCTTAATTCCCTAGATGAATAAAAGGTCATATTGAAAGTTGGGTGTTTTCAATGCCTTTATCATTTTTGGGTGTGGTTGTCTCCAGTCAAAGATGTCAAAACAGTGTGACACCTAAACGGCTGTGCTGAATAGTTCAATTATTTTTCTGATGCCAAATCCACAATGCCAAATGGGTTATGCTTAAATGTACCAAACTCCTTATGTCCACTACCATCCACTTTGAATATTTTTATTAAATCTCTGTAAAATGTTCCTTGTCACACTTACTTTGCTCTTTTGTTTCACCACTTGAATATTTTTGTCTGTAGAATTGGGGAAATTTTATGAAACATTTGACTTCATATTCCCTGATATTATCAGTGCTATGTAATTTAGCATTAGAATAGATGCTTGTGATTTTTTATACAGAGACTTATAAGATTATCGTCTTGAATATCTAGCATGAATTAACATCCAATATTAAGAGAATTAAGAGAAAATTTATGAACATTAATAGTCTTGGGGAGAGGATAAATAAAACACAGTAAACATCATCATCCCATATACAAGTGAGTGGTGAAAAAATTGCAACCAGATTCATTTCTCAAAATCTGACCAAACATCAAAGTTTTTGGAATGGCTTCTTAGTCTGACCAAGATCATTTCATTACTCCCTTATATTGCCTATGTTATGCATTTGTTATACATCAAACACTTGCAAATTAATTCTGATTCTCTTGATTTTTATGTTTTACTTATAAAATATTTTCTATGTGAAGTAGTAACATTTTTATTTGTAGAAATTATTTTTACAGTGAATTGTTGCTAAAATCTCATAATAATCCCTCTGATATTGTTTCTTTTCAATATCTCATTTGTAATGATTAGTTTATACATTTTCTAAATGTCTACAGACATTGCTTAGTGTAATATAAGTTTGTTTTCCTACTTTTTTATGGCATTTATATATTAATATTCTTGCTTGAAGCTGAATTCAGCATGTCAAGTGACAAATAATTTTCTTAACTTGTTTTCCCTTTTCTTGGGTGCTTTTTGATATGTAGCTTTCTTTTCTGTTATCTATTTTTTCTGAGTTTGTGTTTTTAACAATTTTATGATTTTACCTTGTCAAGAATTCTGCTAGTTTGCACAACATTTTCATTTCTGTTTCCACCATCTGCATCAATATTTGACAGACTTTTTTATTTTGTTTTATTAAGATATTTTTCTTTTGTGAACTAAAGTTTTAAATTGTTTTTTAAATCCAGGAATTTGTGATTTTTACTCTGTGTTCTTGAAGTCAACTTTTGAATGTCAAATATGTGCCTGTTTTGTCAGTAGCAACTTTTGAGAATTTATTGCATTTCTACTAAGCAAGCAGCTCTAAATAGTTACAACTATCCCTTCTACAATATCCAACTTTTGTAGCAACTTTTATTCCAATAGGTATGTCTGTAAAGTTTCAACATCTCCACTAGTGACAGTTTTAAGAACTGCTCTATGCCTTACATCTGCAACTATTTCAACCACTTTACCTGCTACTATAGCAAAATTCAATTACTTTTATAATTTTTTTCTTTGCTCTCAGTGCATGTTTCTTTTTTTTCTTTTTCTTTTAATAATTCTACATTTCTAGCAATTTTATTTCAGGTAAATGATTTTAATTCTATCTATGGGCAAACATATCATATATTAGACAATCCTAATGTGGGATATGACAGTGGAAACTGGACTTGCCTCATCATCAATATGGACATATCTTTTTCAATATGGCCACATTTTATTGACTCCTATCAAACAGAAACAAGAAAAATTACCCTTAGTGGTCAAGGGAATGTAATCTAGATTCCTCCTGCCACTTGCAGGAAAAGCATGCCATTTAAATATCCTTAATGTTCATTGCTGATATATAACACTCCTACCATCTTTCCTTAATGTCACAGATATAATCTTCAAACTCAATTTATGGTCTGTGTATGCAACTAGATATGTGAAGTTGAGGTGTTGTGGTTATCTCTGTCTCTACAGTTGTTTTCATTGTATCATCCACTGAAATATCGGCTGGCATTGTACCCCCTTCAGGACTTTAATGAGTGATAGGTACTTGTAGATTTCTCATAGTGCTGTCTGCCAGAACATCAGGTGCCCCTGCCTTCCTAGATGGAAGTTTCAAAAGCTGATTCATGTGATTTCCTACCAAATCTTCTACTTCCACTTCATAATTCATGATCCCAACTGATTCATAGTGATGCTTTCAGTCCACCTGTATCCAGATCCAAAATTCTGTGCTAAAACACAATCACCAACTTTAAATTCTGGATTGATTTATTCCCCAGTTCATATCACTTTTATAACTGAACATTTGTGTTCAGTTTCATTAATTGAAAAGATCTTTACTTTCATTTGAACATCAATTCTACTGGAGGAGTCTCTGTTGTACTATGTGGTGTTGTCATAAAAGTAAATAAAAATCTTGCATTCAAGAGTTGCTTTTCCATATTTGTCTTTGTCTTTTTAAGTGCCTCCTTGAATGTACATACAGTCCACTCAGCCTGCCCATTTGATGATGGGTAGCAATGAGCTGTAAACATGTGCCAAATTCCATTGACTTTCATGAATGTTTGAAACTCCTGGGTAGTAAAGTATGGACTCAACAATACAGGTGGTCCATGTGGTGCCAAATTTCCCCAGAGCTTGTCAGTTGTGGCTGAAGCAGTAAATGTTTCCTGAAAACATGTGTCCCAAAAATGAACCAGTTAAATTTATAGGAATTCTGTCCCAAGGTTGACAAGAATACTCTCAACAATAAATAAGAGCTTTACTTGAATGGACATGATTATGCATGCAGATCCTCTCAATATTGATATCCACTACATTTAACTCTTAGCAAGTGCCTTCCTGCAAACAATATCAATGTGTGTCTGGTGAAGTTGTTAAAACACCTTCAGTTTTAACTTATGCACCAAAGTATTGCACCATACTCTCAACTTCATTCCTCCCACTTTTTGAAATAGGGTTTCAAATTTTCAACCAAAGTATAATTCCTCCAGCCTCTTATAGTGTATTTATTTAGATCTTTTTTGTTTCTGATCTTGGCATTGCCACAGTCAGTGAAGTGTCAAGTAGATCTATCATGTGTATCCTGTTCAAGAAAGTGGAAAAATCTTGCTCTCATGTGTTTAGTGGAAGATGACTAAAACAGTTTGCATTCCCATTGAAAGACCTAGCTTGGTACTCTATACGATGCTAGGAAAAGATCTCAGCATTGTACCCTGTCAGCAGCAAAAAGAGGAATGTATGAGCTAACATTGCTCCTAGTTCATATGGAGAAGCATCCGCATGTACTTGAATTGATTTGTAAAGTTCAAAATGAATTAGAATTGATTAAAAATACAATATTGTTTTGTCTCTTTGAAAGATTTCCTTTGATCATCTCCCCACACCCAAACTCTACCTTTCCTCAGTAAACAATAAAGTATCTCCAGTATGCTGGATAGATTTGGTAAATGATTATTAATGACATATAATAGCTCAAAGTCTTGAGGTATACTCTCAACTCTGTAACATACTTAGGTATAGAACCCTCTTTCATGGTAACCACTTTCTATGGGAGTGAAGAAGTATGCCTTTATTGTTGATTTTGAAACCAAGATATGTTACCACTGGATTGAGAAAGGTGCTTTTTGTTCTTTACAGCTTCAATGTTGTCTTAACTAATGCAGCAAACATCTTCCATAGGTTTTAAGATGACTGACATAATCATAATCCAAAACTAGTATATCATCTACCCATACTTTGTAGAAAAGAATATACTTCACTCTTTTTATCATCTCTTATTAAAAAATTCTGGTTGCACTATTCACTCCAAACTGCAATCTTGTAGGCCAGTACAATCCACAATAACTGTTGTGTTCTGTTATCCAATTCCAGTTGCTGGTAAGCACAGCTTAAGTCTAGCTTGCTCAATGTTTTACCAGTTTTTAATGTGGCAAATAATTCTTCTGTTTGCAGTATTGAGTAATTGTCACAAGGTGCAGCTGAATTTATAGTCTGTTTGTAATCATGTAATTTCCACATATTCTGATACTTCCATTGTTATTCTTGGTCACAGACACAATGTGTGCTGCCCATGGAGAATACTCAACCCTTTTAAAAATTCCTGTCCAGTTCTTTTTCTGTTTCTTTTATAGAATAGGATACTGGACTAGCCCTGAAAAATCTTATTATTTTCACATTAAAATTTTTCAGAAATCCATCTCTTCATTGAATAATTAAATCTTTCAAGTAAATTTCAATTTGAATTCAATAAGTAAATCTTTTAATTTCTTCTTCCACCAATGGTAACATGGTTGTCCAATATTTGCAACCAGTTTTTGTCTAGTAGTGATGGCACATTGCCTACCACCACTAACAGTGGTAAACAATTCTATGTTCCTTTGTATGATAACTTCTGCTAATCTGGTGCATGTTCTCAACTTTACCAAACTCTCTTTCAAATCTTGAAACACTTCTTTGTACTATTTAAAACTTATTACAGAGCATGATACATCAATGTAAAATTCCACCAGTAACTTCCTATTTACTAACAATTCTACTTTATTGGCAGTGAATTGAAAACATGAATAGTATTAAGATCCAACAGTTCCATGCTTAAATCATTCTCCTCCATGTTGTTCACTGTCCTCTTTCTATTAAGCACTGTTGCACAAAAGGGCCTGCCATCATCTTGTCTACATTTCTAATTAGTATGCCCTATCTACTTGTATTTAAAACATCATTTATAAGCTAGGTGGATAGTGCTCCCACAACAATTGCATTCATGTCACTCTGGTAACCTGTGAATGAGTGTTTCAGATTCATTTATGGATATTCCTTGAATATCCTGAATCCCTTTTGAAAACTTTATAAGAATCCATGAATACAGCTATTTCAAGATTCTTTTCCAATGTTAACTTTTTTTCACTTAGTAGCTGCTCATAAATCTCCTCATGCTTTACCCCTACAACAATCTGATCTTGTATGTGCTCAGTCACTTTATCTCCAAAATTACTGTGTTCAAACATTTTCTTTACTGTGGTGCCATATTCTGTGATAGACTGCCCATCCTTTTTGTACTTTGTGTTGAGCAAAAAATATTCATTAATTGCATTAAGTGCTGGGTTATTATGTCTTTCCATTAACATACATGATCGTTCAAAAGTCTTCTCCTCTTACCTGTTATCAATAAGACATCTAAGTATTGCATAATGTTTGGAGCCAATTGCAGAAAAACAAAATTGCTTCTTTTCGTCTGACACGTCATTAGTTGTGAAGAAAAAATTTACACTTTCAAAATAGTGCATCTATTCCTTCTCTTCACTGGCCCATTTCTTCTTCACTTCTGAGAATGCCATGCCGACAACAACCTATAAAAATTTTACTATCCACTGTCATTCAATAATGTTCACCAACAAGCTACAATTTAACTGCTGAGTAGAACTATTATTTGTCAATCATAATTCACTTCACTCATTGTCAAATCACTATGTAGACAATCCTAATGCAGGAAATAACAACATAGACTGGACTTGCATTAGCATCAACATGGATATAACTTCTCAATATGGTTACACTTTGTTGAATGTTGTCAAACAAAAACAAGAAAAACTACCCTTCATGGTCAGGGGAAGAGAATCCAAATTTCTCTTACCATCTACAGGAAAGGAATATTATTATAACATCCTTAATGTCCATTGCCAATATATAAGTAAATTAATTGATAGATTCTCTAATTGAATAAGTTATTTCATTTCAAGAATGACTTGATTGAATTGCATGTGGATGAAGAGAAATACAACATCAATGCCATAATATTCTCTGAAATATATTGTTTTCTGACAACTTCTCTCATTTTAATTTATATTATAAAAAATTTAATAGATTACAATTTTAGCATTTATTCATGTCATTCTCATAAGCAGATTACCTTCAGCTCAAGCCTAAGGTATATAATAACAACTACATTAAAATGTATTGAAATAAAGTGAAATGAGACAAAAATAATGTTATATAATATTTATTCTTTATTTTTATTTCTGAATTAACATAAGTACAACTAAGTTTTATATCTTTGAACTTAAATTGCATGGCAATTATTATTCTGCTACCGTGGATTATTTCGTAAAACCTAATACTGAATAATTTGTATTTTATAATTTTTCAGATTCTTTTCAAAAATACCTTTCAATCTTTGAATATGTATGTATGTATGTATGTATGTATGTATGTATGTGCTTGTGTGTGTGTGCTTGTGTGTGTATGTGTGTGTGTGTCCATAAAAAGATGTTCACTTTTATGAGAAAGCTGCTTTTTTTAACTTTATTTTATTTTATTTGACCTATAGCTCCATGTAACAATAAGGAAGGGATCACGCCTGAAAATATCAATAATGTTACTGTCTTCATTAACACATCAAGTAATGCAGGGAATATTACAGACATTGTTCCTGGTGATGCTGCATTTAGTTTCTTGCCTGAAGACCTTAACCCATCCATAAATATTGAGATACTTCAACATAAAATTTTGTTTAGCTTGGATCTTCTAAATTCTACTAATATAAAGAATTTCAATGTCAGTGTATTTTATATAAATAAGACAGTCAAATTTTTGCAGGTGAGTTTCGTGCTTATATATTTTTCCTACTGATTCCATAATGTTATCTTGTAAAAGATCAGTGATTAAATTTTGTAGTAAAAGATTTAACTCAAATTAAAAATCCTGAAATCTGTTGATTTTTCACTTGATGGAATAATGAAAGAATTGTGCATTTATAATTAATATCATTTAAAAAATTAAGCAATTTTGCTGAAATAAAACATGCTTATTGATTAACAAGAAAGATCTGTTTGAAATTATTTAATTTCAAATAGTTACTATTGATATTTGATGCTGCTATATAATGACTTTAAATGCTTTCTTTCATGTTGAATTGTAATTTTTTGTTTTCTATCTTTCACTTTCTTGATTCGTACATTTGTGTGTGCATATGTGTGAGTATTTATGAGTGTGCAACATGACTAAAATACTTTTGTGCTTCACCTTTCTTTTGTGATATTAATAATTTTAACTTTGAGAACTTGGGAATAAGGAAAGTATTTTTGCCTATGTTCACTGATTCTTTTTATTTGATAATAGAATGTTCAACCTGATCAGCCAATAATATTTACACAAAATTCATCAGTGACAAAAGTTGAAGTAAATATTCAAAAGATTGAGGCAAAAGATCCTGCTAAAACCGACCTAAGCATTAAATTTTGTGGTGCATTAAGTAAGTATTTATCTCAAATGTTAACCTTACTAGGTTCAAAGTCTTACTTTTACTATGTAAGTAGTTGATCAATTTGATTAGAGGCCTGAAGAACTAGCCTCTGTAATCATTCCAAAGTGTGTTTTAAATACCTCTGTAATCATGTATAAATATCATCCATCATAAATGACTGTTTTTGTCAATGTTTATGTTGTGATTTCCTAGCTTGAATTAAAAAAGTGTGATTTTTTTTTTGCTCTAAATACCTAGTATTCCCATCTATTTAGAATTATGATTTTTACTGTTATTCCTTATATTTTTAAAGCAGATATTTTTCATAAAATGAAATGAGACAGTTATATTTTTTGTATTTTCCAGTTTGTCCAAGTTTGATTCAACAGAGCAAAGTTTTCAGAAATCATTTACTTAAATTTCTCATGTAAATGTGTTTTTTAAATACTGTAATATTTGGATTTAAGGTATTTTAGAAATACCCTTTTTTGATAAATTTTATTTTATTTCTATAAGTATGAAAAACAAACATTTTGATCAGATTATGATACAAAACAAATACAAATTTAAGTAAGCATGATAATCGTCTGTAGATATTTGTAAAAGTGTAGCAATTAATTATTTTTACTGTTCTTGAAGTAGTTGACATGGAGTTAAATTATTAAGGTATGTGATCATAGATACAATTAGAGATAATTAGTTAAGTAAAATCAATGAGGAATTTTTATATTTTTTCAATTTCTGATATGTGATAAAATTATTGCTAGATGTTTTGTATCTTAATATATATTCTTGAATGATCATCATTATAATTTAACTGTTGATTTTATATATCAATGATATTTCCATCCATGATTTACTTATTGCAATTACATTATTTATAAAGAAAGTTTACCAAAGTTGATGAAGAATTTTGGAAAATTTTCTATACTGATGACTGGTATATTTCATTCATGCTTGAATATTTCCATGTCACATATAGTTACAATACTGCTTAAAAATCCTTCTTTTTTAAACATATCAAAATTTCATGATTTCATATAAAATCATACTTTCATTTGGATAATACTTGTTGATCATACCTGTGCTACATTTGTCAAAGGGTGAATCTTTAAATGCAATCATCACATCAAATCTCTTATTTTTGTTTGCACCCAATGTACTATTAATAGAAAAATGTTGCTTATTACTGCCATGTAATAAAGGAGTAGCATGTGAAATATTTTGAAAGTTTGAAATAAAATCTAATTCTCATTTTTTATTAGTATTATTCAGATTACATCTAAAAGAAATTGAAATGAGATACAATATATTTTATAATTGAAATTTCCTTGGTTTAATATATTTAAAAAAATACATGATTTATTAAAAGTTTGTATTATTTAACACAGTGGTGTATAATATAAATTTAATTATATAAAGTACATGTATTTTATCTTTTTTTAGTATGGTTTTTCTGTTTCTATGATATAAATAATTTTTTTTATAAATTCATTTTTATTATAATCACATTTTTTTAATTATCAGGTTTTATTAATTATTAGATTGAAGATTATTTTTAGAATAGTATAATATTATTTTGGAATGAAAAAATATTAAAAAAAAATTTGTTACATAAGTAAAGTAAAATATATTTGTGAAAAAAATTATAGACATATTTTTGACACTTGAACATTACAAAGTATGTTCATGTTGAAAGCAACTGATTAAAATGAACGTTAAATATAACAAAGAAGTATATTATACTTTAAAAAAAAAATTATGCTCTGTTCATAACAAACAGTATAAACTACATTTAACAGCCTGAATGTATGAGAAATTTCATAGAAATTTCATAAACATTTGTATCTATAAAAATAACGTATAAGCAGAAAATATATTAAAATAATTGTCAGACTTAGTCCATTTCATAATATATGATGTCATTTGTTTATATTAAGTTATGCTTCAAGCAGATATGAGCATTCAAGAAAAATCACGAGAAATTTGTTTAAAAAACAGTAATTTGACTTTGCTAACCAAACACTTCTTCTGTAGCTAAATGGTACAGCACATCAGGCTATATGATGGTTCCATTTAGGATACAGGTTCAATTCCTGTTGGAGGACACATATTTTCTTTGAAATTTCTTGTACATTCAGGCCAGTAAATGTAGTTTTTTACTGTCTATTATAAACAAAGTATTTACTTAAATATTTGTATCTATTAAAATAACATATAAACAGAAAATATATAAAGAGCTGCATATATAATGATGGCTGATAGAAAATATTTTCTATAAGTATTTCATCTGAGAAAAATGGTGCATTCAGTTTCCAAAAAATCTCTTCAATTTCATGCATAAATGTTCCCAATTTCTTCATCTCTAATCACTTCAATCCTATTTATATCTATTCTCATATTTTATTTTACAATGAAATGAATGCTTAATTTCTATAACAAATATTTAAATATATACACACATCCCATTAGAGTATAAACCTATGTGACCATACATTTCTACTATATGGTAATAAAGAACTGAATATTTTGTTTATTTTTCTTACTTTAATATGCACACACATGAAGACACCACCATACTCTTCCCCACAATACACACAGGTCTACTTGATATAGTGTAGTTGAGTTGCATATTTCTTGCTGATACTTGTGGTTTGTGTTTGAACCCTAGTAACAAGCAACATTTCTAATGCAAATTTTTCAAGCAAGCATGCCTTTCCATAAAATATGATTTTAAAGGTAGATAGATATTTAATCATTTTTCAAAATTTTCTTGTGATATGAATTAAGAAATGATGTTTATATATATATATATATATATATATATATATATATATATATATATATATATATATATATATATATATATTCATTAGTAATTATAATTGATAATATTCTCTGAGTGTTTTTATGCTGAGCTTTGTTTTTGGTTGATATTGCTTGTCTTCATTAGTGATTGTTGAACAAGGAAATGTAAAATTTTTAAAATGATCTCATTTTTTATTCAGTCTCTATGAAGGCACTTTCTTTCTTCTTCTCTTTCCATTGGTTTCTTTCTTTTTATATATATAGAGGGTGTGGTGGGTAAATTGTCAACATTTTATGTTTTTAATTTTGCACATGTGTGTTGTTTGATTTTGATTTTATTGACTGCACAGTATAGTAGAGTCAGTTGGGCACTGTCTGTGAGAAAAAGAGCACCATGACACAATACTCTGCTAGAAATTTGGAAACAGCATGTTGTACTGCTTGGTATTTGCCCCGGAAGCTGCTCCAATACAAACATTTCAGTGTGTTTTGAGTGTCAATCTAAAGACAGTACAGAGGATTCAGAAAGAGCTGGAGGTGTCTAATGGCAATTACTAAGGTGTTTGAAGTGATCACTAGTTATGGTGATGTTATGCCTACATTCATCTTCCTACAGGGCCTCAGACTCAACACAGAGGCCTACATCAAGTGCCTTGAGGAGGTAGTACTGCTCTGGGTCAAGAGGGTGGCTGCTGGAACATCCTATGTCTGGCAACTGGAGTCTTCACCATGCCACACAAGCAAGTGAAACCAATTATGGCTGTCAGACAATTTCTGCACCCACACCACCCCTAACATCTAGCCACCTAACTCCCCAGACAGCAAGCCCCTTAATTATTGTGTGTGGAGCATAGTTGAGTGAGAAACCAAAAAAACTCCTTGTAACACCAAAGATGAACAGAAGGCAAGGATTATGGCAGTATTCACCAACTTAAACAAGGAGACCATCCAGAAAAGTTGCAGAAGATTCAGAAGTTGTCTGGAGTCCATGGTTGAAGCCAATGGTGACTTTATTGAATAAATTTACTCTTTAGAATTTCAAGATATTTTTGTGTAATTTTGGTAAATATATCTGTTAAAATGAGATGTCAGTTTTATTTTCAATTTTACCTAATTTAGATGACAATTTATCCATCGCACTCTGTATATCATTTGAATTTATGATTGTGTTTGTGTGTGATATTACGAAATGTTTAATGATTTTTAAATATTTTATGAATTGGTATTAATGAATAATATAGCTACTACTTCCATAATTCAAAGTTAAAATTTGTTCATCTATATATTTCCTTGACAAAATATTTGCATATGTGTACAGGTTATTGATGCTATGTTTTATTAGGCTGATATAAAAATTCCCATGTGCTGGCTTTTGCAGAATGTTAGGGAAATCTTAGGAATTTCTTTTAAGTTTACTCTGCTCTTTACTGATTGTATATAAATAATATTTAAGAATTATTTGCACAAAGCTACTATTTTCTTTTGCTGAGAGTTATAGCTCAATATAAAATAGTACTGTTTATTTTTCACGTTTAATTTAGAAAAAAAATCACTGAAATGTAGGAAAGGAATCACTAAACTTATTGTAATCCTACATTTAGTGCAAACAAATGTTGGAAATTATTTGCAAAGTTTAAAAAAGCACATTCTCAGTTAATGAACAAAGAATAATCTGGAAACTATCAGAACTTGAAGGTTGATGTATTGAAGGAGCTTTTGAAGGATGGTGCAACGGAAACAGCACATGAATTTGAAGCAGAATCAGAGATAACTCGGTTAGCTGACAAGTGGTAGGAAATTTTCAGAATCTAAGAAATTTGGTTCCATGTAAACTTACAGAAAGAAACATCAATAATGATTAAATACTTGCCTCACACTTCTTGATACACTAAAAGTACATTTTGAACAAAATAGTAATTGGCAATGAAAACAAGTTTATTGCAAAAATTGAAAATTATATTTTATTCCAGGACAACTTTCAACATTTCAATTTAAATGGGATCTACTGAAGTAGAATCACCTTCTCTGTGTTTGCCACTTTATTAAAATTTTCTAGAACCTGAATATAATGTTACTATACAATCTACATTGAGGAATTAGCTTGTTCGAATGATACATATGAAAAAAAAACAACTTTTTGGGGTCCAGTATGTTAACCTATGATTTTGCTGCTTGACATATCTCATCCTCATAAAGTACATAAAACAGTAAATTATCATGTAATCATGTAGATAAAAGTTTTTCTTCATGTGGCATATTCTTCACACCTGTGACCTTCAAACTACTCCTTGTTTCATTATATTCACTCAGTTGTCTGAGTTTCAAGTTATCAAAAAATTCCTTGAATTTACTGATTCAAAAGCAGAATTGTTCTTTTATGATAACCTACTGCAATTATTTGAAAGGTGATATAATATAACAGAAAAATAATTTGATGATTGCATAATGATACTATGAATTTGTATAAATAAAAGATTCCAATGTACCAGCAATTAGTTTTCTGATCATTCACTGCACTTAAGAAATTTATATTCCAATCTCCAAAACAAATGAACTCTCATATAGCCCTTTTTAATGTTTGTTTCATTAACATTAATCTATTGTGTAACTTACTTTCCTAAATTTTGGGAAAATAGTTCTACTACAATTTACAAGAAAAAACCATAGCAGCTTAATTAGAGCTGAAATCATTTTATAAAAACAAGTTGTCATTAGAAATGAAAATACTAGTCAGTCAGGAAATAAGGCAATAAGAATAGTCATTTGCAGTGAAAACATATTGTACATGATTTTTTTTAATCATTTCACCCCAAGCAAGGCAATAAAAGACATTAATATGGAAGGGCTTAGTGAGAGTGAAAGAAACAGAAACGACAATAATAGAATGGAATTCAAGAGATATAAGATAATGATTGACATTGCCTTTTTAATTTTTGAAGATCATAGTTGATAAGAAAGCAGGAAACCAGAAGAGGGTTCCACAAGTGAGAAGTGCAGGAAAAGAAGATATTAGCATAGAACTTACAGTTACAACTAGCTATTTCAACAGTGATTTTATGAGTCCTAGATACCAGTCTAATACTGTGCTTAAATTTGTGAAGCCAGGAGAATTATTGTGAAAATACTGATAGAAAAGACACAGAAAATCTACATTACAACAAGGGGAAAGTGACTGAAATTGGGATGCCAGGTCATTACTGATAACATTGCAGATTCTTCTTTGGATTTTGTCAAAAATCTCTAGATATATAGCAGAAGCACCTAACCAGATGTGCCAGCAATATTTGATGCACTGATAAATGATAGAGTTATAAAGGTGCAAGATACATTCTGTTGAGAAAAATTACCTAGCACAACATAGTGAAGTGATTTTTCTTAGGAGCAGACTTAGCACTTGATTGAATAAAATCATTCTACTCCAATTAAGTGGAAAATGTGAGACTAAGAAAGTACAATGAGTTGCTCTCCTGGGGGTTAGCATCAACCATGGATAAAATATGAAAAAGGATATTCAATATGATTAAGAGAGAGCAATTTTGTTTTGGAAGCATTAAAATTAACAAACCATTTTCGTCTTTGTTAACAACAGATTAAAGGTAATTTTAGAGATCTGCCAATTTGATTTTATTGAACCTTTCAGGCTTACTATTAAGATAGAAATGAATAGTTGTGTTATCAGCAAAGAAACCTTTCGAGAATTGATGACATAAGGAAAGTCATTGATGAAAATAAATAGGTCCAAGAATAGAATCCTGGAGGACATCCACATTAATGCAAAATAATATGAAAGGAGTAGCCATTCCAGACACCTGTCATTGCATAATTTGATAAAGAAGATTTAATCAAATCAAAAAATTAACAAGAAACACCATAATCCTTCAACTTGTGAAGACCAGCATGATAAACACTGCCAAACATCTTCAAGATATCTAAAACAACAGCTCGAGCTTTGCCATTCTTATTTAAGGCTTGACAGATTCTTTCAGCAGTAAGGAAATATTAACCAAATCAGCTTTGCACTTGTAGAAGGAATTTTATAAGAGATCACTTTCCCAGAATACATTTCATAAACAAATCTACAATAAGAAGGTTTTAAAATATCAATGTTCTGTAACAAAAATATCATCCTCATTATTATCAAAATCCCAAAGTTCGTCATCACTAATGATGTCCTCAAATAATACATTATGCTCAGTGCTATCAAGTGCATTAGTAATCCCATTCTTCTTAAAGGTCTTCAGAATAATTTCAGTTTTTACATTTTCTAAAGATTTTTCACCCACTCATACACCCTCTTGAATAGGAGACATTTTATTATTCTTGTTGGTATTAGGTTATGGTATAAATCTCCTGTCAGTTTCTTTCAGTATTCTTGCATGCTATTTTAATATGGCTTACTTATGCAAACATTTAAATGCTGAAATTAGTTTTGTCAAACCACCAGGAATGACTCTATCTGGAATTTTATTTCTTCTGTTTTCTTTTTCCTATTTTCAATTCTGTGTGCTGGGAACTGATCCTAGACCAGAAATATAGAAGTATTTTTCTTTCATCTGAGTTTTTCTTCCAAATATTAAAAATGGAATCAAAGAAAACAGTGAGTTGGGATGTATGATGTATTAGTTGATTATCATCAAAATGTCTTTGAAAATCAGTTGTAATGTTTAATAAAGACTTCCATTTTGTTATATATCAAATGAGAATTATTAGTACTTTTATTTATCTGCAGGGATGTGTATCCATGAAGAAGAAATTACAATTGAGAACCTTAAGAATAGTAATGTGCTCATTCAGCCATCAACAAATTCTGATGGAATTAAAGACATAGCTGTTGGCAATAAAGTTTTCAAGTTTTCCAAAAGGGATGAAAATCCATCTGTAAATGTGACTTTTGCTATTACCAAAATTCCACTGTATTTAAACCTTGTGAATGCAACAAATGTAGATCATTATAATATAAAAGTTATTTATAAGGATGGTACATTTTCTGTGATTATGGTAAGTAAACAGCTTTTCAAATTAAATTAAACTTTTTTAAAATTGTAACATTAAATCTATTTTGGTGTTGTTTTGTAAATAAATTGAAAGCTTCATGATTTAGTTACTTGCTTATTAATAAAATATATAAAAACAGAATCTCTCATGACATGTAAATTAGAATTATGTTGAATTTGTTTTTAACTTTAAATGTCTACTTTAGCAAATGTTCTGCAAGAATATTTTCTGACTCAATTATGTTAAATATGTTTGAATTAATTTGTGATGCCTTGATTTTATTACAGAATCTTAATCCAAACTATCCAGTAATGCTACCACAAAAAGATGAAATGAAAAAGGTTGAAATTACTATTAAGAAAAAAAATCCAAAGAAAACAGTGGAAATAGAACTTAGTGTGAAACGTTGTGCTAAGATCAGTAAGTATATTTCATGTAGCACTCAAACTTAGATTACTTATATTAATCTTTATATGTAGTGTAGAAGAATGAATATAATATACACCTTAGATGTTATTAATGTTTTTGAAATACTTTATCTTTCATAGAATGTTACATATTCTGTTTTATATTTTTCTAACAAATATACATACACAACAACATGTTTGTTTATGTATGTTTATATAGTGAGTGAAAATGAAATTGCCTTGCAACACAATGAAGGACTGTTGATTTTGTCCTGGATATGATATGTGTATGTTAATGGGTAGTAGAAATTCTTATAAAATGTCTTTGGTCATCTTCTGACACAGTTTATACAAGTGAAGAGTTTGCTTGTAAGGTTAAGACAGTAATCCATACTTCAATAAGATCCAGTCGGTGAAAGAGTACAGTGCAAGCAGGTGTCATGTCAGAGAGATATATGCATACCTCTAGCTAAATTTTCACTTACACCATAACACCATCATGCACATCTCCAATGGTGTTGCAAAAGGCTCACCTGAGGGACAGAATAGCACTCTGTAGTGTTCAGTAATGAGACCAGTTTATGATGTCAGACAACTTATAGCCAGTTGACCATCTTCCAGACTGTATTCATACACAACAAGCAGACCTAATCTTTGGCTTAATGGTGTTCCAAGTCTCACTTGTCTTTGGGATTTGCGGAGAGAATATGGAACTGATCATTCTTCAGCCTTTTCTTTTACCATTCTTGCGGCAGAAAAGCTCTGTGCTTTTCTTCTTTTGTTCACATGATGTTATACTATACTCAACTTGCATTACAAGATGTTTAACAACTTCTCTGGTCAGCACAATCACCAGACATGTTCTCTTATTGAATATGTGTAGAACATGATGGAAGATGTCTGACTTGTTCAGTTAGCCTACCTATAACTTTTGGCATGGAATAATGCATTGCATAAAGTTTATGGCCATCTGTATGTTATACACAAGTTAGAATACAGACCTATGTTAGTACCCAAGGAGGATATAATGGGTATTATATTATATACAGTGGTTTGAGTAATGTTGATAGATACTTGTTTTTGAACCTGTGAATATATTGATCTGTATATGTGATCCTTTACTACAATCCAGCTAAATTACCTTTATATTTAATCTTGACTCAAAAACAAATACATATATTTATAGTATTGCCAATTTATTTCCTGTGAATATATATATATATATATATATAATATTATTATTATTATTACTATTATTTAAAAATATGTATTCATCATGACACAGAAATTACCATGTTTCGGAACTAAAAACTAAACTTTTTAAATTAGAATTAAAGTTTTTGTTCCATTCTCAATTGATGTTGAAAAACTTTAAAAAAATGATTTACCTTTTTTAAGCTAAATAGTATTATATAGTTTAAGTTGGAGGAGGATAGGGATTACAAAATTGTAAAAGGGTGTTGCCTTTTTTTGACAAATCAGGATACAAGTCTTAATTTAAGATGGCAAAGTGTAAATATCGGTTAAGGATTAGGTGTGGGTTTGTAATTTCTGCCTGTAAATACTGGCTTCCTTGTATGAGAATGTTTCATCCTGTGTGTATTTTTTTATTTTATTTAGGGGTATGCATAAGATACATTATAATACATTGGCATTTTTATTTATTTTTTATAAAATACATTGGGATTGTCTTAAAAGCGCTCCAAATCTGATTCAGTCATATTTTATATATTTATACTTTTATTTATAAAGATCTAAATTATTATATTTATTAGTATACTAAATATGGTATTGTTAAAATTAAGATTTAAAAACTTGGAATTTAATTATGCATTTTCTTTCTTATTTATGATCAAATAATAGATATATAATTATGAAATTTTCTTAATTAATTATGTTTTAAAGTAAACATAATGCAGTGTCTACAAAAAACAGTTATTTCTTTTCTTTGATTTAATAATAAATCTTTATTTTTAGAAACTTAATAAGATATAACTTTTCATGTAGGCACAAAGGGCATGGGTCATTTAAAGACCTACAAGTTCTCGGTTTTTTATTAATTTCCATTTTGCTGTGGGTGTTTTATTTGTTTCTTTTCAATGCCAAAAATATTTGAATAGGGATGTTTGGTTATGATACACATTATTTTTGAAGGAAGACAGATGTTGACTCAACCTTAATTTAAATTTATTTTTTTGTGCTACCAATATAAAACATTTTAATATTAAGATTCTCAATAGATAAGATAGTACATAGGTAAACTATAGATTCTGTGAGATATTTATTATTCAATGGACAATTTATAGGAATCCTACAGTTACATAATTTTTTTTTACTATTAGTTATTCTTATTTCTGGATCACTATTTTAATATAATAAAATTTTAAATAAATACTTTAACCAGAATAAAAAAAAATAGTGATATGTGTGTGTGTGTGTGTGTACACATATATATATATATAGAGAGAGATAGATAGATGTATGTATAAATGTATGTATATATGTATGTATGTATGTATTAATTTCCATATTTTGGTGTTAAAGGTGTATATGAAGTGTCCACACTTCATGTTAATGTAACAGAGCAGTAGTCCTGATTGAATCATAATAATGTATGAAATGTTGTTTAGTAAATTGAGGTATTTAGTTAGTTAAGAATTCTAAGTGAAGGAGTGAATCTCCAAACTGGAAAGAAGTATAGAAGATTAGTTGACTAGACTGGAACCTGATGAAAGAAGGTTTAGTTTAAAAATATTAACCAGAACCTATAAAATGCTTATGAGAAAGGTATCTGAACCCAAAATAAACTTAGTAAGATTTATTAAATTCATATTGATTGAATTTTCCTTACCCTGCTTCACAACCATAATGAAGATGTGGTGATTAGATTAATGATTTATTGATTAACAAGATTAATTTGTTTACAGAAGTTCTGCAAAATCCTGCTGGGTGGGTCTGGGGACTATTTAGAATCTGGCAGAATGTACTTTTAAATGGGCCATCTGCTTTTCTAATAAGAAAGTTTTTGTTGGAAGATAACATCAACCAATGTAATTCCCCTGGACAAATGTCTATGTAAGTGTGGGCCCACCTCAGAGATTTGCTTCTTTTCTCTTTTCAAGCTGAAGGAATCTTCAACACAGAAGCATCTACTAGCTGTTAACTAGTCTTATTACTTCAAGAATCTTAGTACAAACTAACCAGAGTGATAGTAATCTTTGATAATCTATGGTATTAAACTGTTGATAATTTTTACAATAGTATTTATTCCTTCTATCTATAATTTTCTGCCTTTCTAGAAAGGCTTCAGATCAAGAAAACCCACCGTTTGCTAGAATGAACAGAAGGATTTTTCAATAATCATATTCTAAAAACATTAAATTACTAGATGACTGGCAACCTGGACAGGTAAAAATAGTGAACTGACAAAACTGCAAAACATTATACCTCAATTGATAATACCTTGCTGTGTTGTATTTGATGCCAGTGACTATAAGAGATGTATTTAACTCTGTAACCAATCAATTAGTTCTTGCTGAAGCTCTGAACTTTGGATTTTCTTCAGAAATTATCAAGCCTGAAAGAAATGTAATTCTGTTTGTTTTGAATCTTTGTGAAGATTTTGAATTTTTAGTTTTGAATGTTTGGGATATCATTTGAACATAATGTTTAGATGCATTTTAGAATGCTTATTCCAGAATCATAAGTGATTTTATTTATTGGTCATCCTGACTTAATATAGATAGCTTATAAATTTGCAATCTTTGTTTATAATTTGTTTTCCATCTTTAATACCAAAGCACAGAAAATAATCTGTCAAAAAGAAAAATTCATAAAAATATAATAGATATAATTTGTCTGTTAATTGAAAAAAAAACTTGTTTGAATGAACATTTGCTAACTAGATACACCCAACATCCATTATATATATGTGTGTGTGTAGTTGTGTGTGTGTGTGTGTGTGTGTGTGTGTGTGTGTGTAATGGATTTAACAACATTTACTAACTTTCTTTTATTATTATTAAGCATTAAATTTCATTACTTAGCATCCTTCTTAGTTTACCTTGACTTTCAGGTAGCCTGAAGTATATTTATGAGTGTTCTTAAATTTAACAAATACTTGCAAGATAAAATCCATCAAGGAATGAAATGCATCAGCAACAATAAATTTTCCTTTTGTTTTTATTCATTTTGAATTTGTAGGTCTGACGAATTGGATTGTATTCCAATGTAATAAATTATGACCATGGATTACAACATTTCGGCCATTGTATGCTCTGGCCTTCTTCAGGTGGTTGGAATGTCGAACTCAACCCTTTATTTTGATCACTGGGGTAGACTGTTCTAGTTCCACATGCCATGTTTAATGGATGTCAGTTATCAGTTATATCCTGTTAATTTCCCTCTGAAAGTTCTCCACTGTACTGAACTCACACTCTTTGGGTCCTGTTACTGGATCTAACCAATGCCTTTATCCACATGACACATGGCACAGTGGATAAAAGATTTAGTTAGATCCAGTGACAGGACCCAAAGAGTGTGAGTTCAATACTCAGTTAAAGCAGTGGAGAACTTTCAGATGGAAATTAACAGGAGATAACTGATAACTGACATCCATTAAACGTAGCACGTGGAACTAGAACAGTCTACACCAGTGATCAAAATAAAGGGTTGAGTTCAACATTCCAACGACCTGAAGAAGGCCAGA
The DNA here is from genome assembly GCA_964036315.1 of Acanthosepion esculentum. Taxonomy (NCBI): domain Eukaryota; kingdom Metazoa; phylum Mollusca; class Cephalopoda; order Sepiida; family Sepiidae; genus Acanthosepion; species Acanthosepion esculentum. Next base: position 44,085,003 of record OZ038490.1, read on the forward strand.
GCGTACAACAGCCAAAACGTTGTAATAAATATGGCGACGAAGATGAGGACAATAGTCCGAATAATGTAAATAATTTCTTCTGAGCAGTTATGGCTTTCACTGTAAAATAAGATACTGTTTAAATAAGTTTTCCTTTCTTTAAATTGTTAATGTTTTGTGCATTGTTTTTTTTTTTTGCAATGATTTTTGCCTTTGTACTTTCTTCCTTTTTGAAAGTACAAATATTGTGAGTATAACAAGATGAGAATATCAGTTCATATATAAAAGCATATAATACTGATAATTCTTCATTTAAAAATTCTGACAGAGATAAAATACATTGTATGATTTAGTTTATATCAGTAGTGTCATTGTTTTATTGTTAAAAGAATTAGATATACCAGATATCTAACTGATCCTGGTATGTTCCTGCGCACAATAAATGAAAGAATTTTTCTGCTTATTTTTACATAAATTATTCATGTAATCCAATACTTATGTAAATAGTTAAGTAAACATTTCTTTATTGTTTAATATTAAAATGAAGTTATAATTGAGTTCAATCCTTTACACAAAGATGTCTGTTAGTGATATAATAGAAGAGTTTTACAGGAAGTTACTTAGTACTAAGTAGATCTTTTTCCTGTGTGCTAGCAATCCATTTTCAGAACATTCACTATATTTAAGAAATTTTTATTGCCAATTTCAAAAGCAATTGAATTCTCACATAGAATTTTTAAAAATTTGCTTCATTATCTTTAGCATTTACCTATTCTTGCCTGCTATCAGCATGACTGATGCTAAACTCAAGGAGAGCAACACTCTATGCCTTCTTGGCCTCACATTTTCCACTGACATGAAGTGGATTGACTATATCAAATCAATTGCTACATTTACTGCAAGGAAAATTGTTTCAATGTGTCATGCCAGAAAACTTTTCTCATCAGAATCCATCTGGCACATCTATAGATCTACCATTCATTTATGCATTGAATACTGCTGCCATATCTGGTCTGGTGCTCCTGCTGTACATGTCAAGATTCTTAACAAAATCCAAAGAAGAGTCTGTAATGTAATTGATCCTAACCTGGCATCTTGACTTCAGTCATTTTCTCACTGACATGACGTGGCTTCTCTCTGTTTTTTCTACAAATATTTTTATAGCAAATGCTCTGATGAGTTTTTCCCTCGTGCCCTAAATACATGAATTTAATCTTGCTACTACATTGACAACTAGGACTCAAGATTTTAATGTTGAACTAGCTAGATGCAACTGCCACTTCAATCTTCAATAATTTAAATGCAACGTCAATTGCCATCTTCTATCTTCTTGAACCCTGTTACATTTTTCCCCTTTCCTCAATCATCCCCATTATCAGTTTTCTCTTTCATTTTCCCTCCCTGCAATCCCTTGCATTCTAGTGGCATTATCACCTTTCTTGGGGTGAAATGACTAAAAAAAAAAGATGCTTCAGGTGCTCAGTGAGTTAGGTGAAAGTCATTGTGAGAGAGCAGTTGTGAAAGACAAATGTTAAGGTCCAAATAACCAGAAGATTTTGCTAGAATATCAATCAGATACATATACATTTAATGGAACATGTCCAATCCATACCAAGAGCAGAATATTATAACCTTTCCCATATACATAATGTGAATTATAACTAAGCTGTAATGTTGAAGATGTATTAAGTATATTCTGCTGGAGGTGCTATCATTTATTCCCAAATATTATTATGGTAAGAGTTTGATGAAAGGAATGTAGCTCTCAGGCTAAGTTGTATTATGAAACTAAAAGAGTTTGAAGATATAATGGATGTTAGCAATTTTTGTATTCTTTGTATTATGAGTCTTCTTAGTTCATTTTTGCCTTTCTGAAATTACAAAGAAACACATAGAAGGAAAAATATAAAACAGGTATAATTTTAGGCCAATTGTATTTACTCATTATTTGTATTTTACTCATGAATTTACTCATTACTGAATTTGTGTGTCGGGCTTTAGATAAGAATGGCAAGGCTTGAGTTGTGGATTTAGATATCTCAAAGTCATTTGACAAGGTTTGACATGCTGCCTTCTCCACAAGCCCAAGGGCTATGGTGTCTTTCACTGAATATTTGACTTAATCTAATTGTTCTTATCAAATTGCTTAATGAAGTTTGTGTTGAATGGACATGCTTCTAGATCATTTCAAATTAATACAGGTGTCCTTCAGGGCTTTATTCTTGGACCTACATTTTACTTATCTTCAACAATGACCTTCGCAATGTCATCTATTCCCAACTAAGTATTTATGCTGATAATACAACTATTTACTCCTGTCTTAATAGTAAGTCTGATAGGTCTAACAGAGTAAAACTGGCAGCTGCTCTTGAAAACGACCTCCAATCATTTGTTAAATGGAGCAAGACATGACTTATAAATTTGAATGCCTCCAGAATGAAACTGATATCCTTTAATCATCATAGAGAACCATTTTTGCCATCTATCAGCATAGCTGATGCTAACCTCTAGGAGAGAAACTCATTGCACCTTCATGGTTTCACATTTTCTATTGACATGAAATGGAATGATTATATTGAATCAATTAAAGGTTGGTTGTGCCAATTTTTCTCATTAGAATTCATCTTGCACATTTATAAATGCATCATTTGTTTATGCATTGAATGTTTCTGCCATATCTGGTCCGGTGCTCCAGCTATATGTTTCAAGATTCTCAAAAAAGTTGAAAGGAGTGTCCATAATATTATTGGTCCTAACCTGGAATCTTGACTTCAGTCATTTTCCCAGCACAGTGACATGGCCTTCCTCTGTCTTTTCTGTACATATTTTCACGGTAGTTTTTTTCTAATGATCCACGGTCCATAGTACATCGACTGTATGAATTGAGTCATACTACTAGAATAGCTACTAGGTTTCATCATTTTAAAGTTGAACTAGCTAGATGTAACCATAACTTCTATTCTAATATTTTCTTTTCTCACACTTTTCTCTGATTTTTTGATACCCTGCCACCTACTTCTTCTACAATGTTCCATGTCCCCACAGGACATCGGTAATCATGACTCTCCACAATTTCATGTCCTTTGTAGCTCTTAATAAATTTTGTCTTTTTTTTATTCTAAACTCTGCTCTGCCATCCATTTACACATGCTCACTAGGTAGGTTATGCATTGTTTTCCTCTGTCTCTCTTGTTTTCAATTAGTCATGTGGGTATCAAATTTTTCAAGCCCTCTTTCTTTATTATCTACCCTAAAAAATTTTACTATCTCTTTTTAATGTTAAGTGTAAGTGTCCTTTTTGTTTCCATTTTCTCTAAAACTTAATTGTTGCTCTGATATTCAGTCTATGGTATTCTCAGCATCTTTCTGTTGAACCACATTTCTGTTGCTTCAAGTCCCTTCATCATCTGTGAGGAGATTGTCCAGCATTCACTGCCATATAGGAAGACTGATATTACATAAGAGTTCAGTACTATTTTCATTATTTGTAACAAAATTTTCCTGTTTCTTACAACTTTTCTTAGCTTTTAAAAGGCATCATTTGACATGTGAATGTGTCTTCAAATTTCAGTGTTGCACTTTCTCTCCTCTGTTAAAACACTTCCTAGATATTTAAATTGTACTTGTTTGATTTGGGTATCTCCAATTTGTAATTTGCATGTTGGGCTGTTCCTTTTGCTAACAACCATGCAATTGATGTTTAATCCTTTTTTCTTGATTTCATTCTCTACCATCTGTAAGAGTTCTTGTACTTTTCTTTCTGTGTCTGCCTTCAACATTGTGTCATCTGCATATCTAATGTTGCTAAGATTGTGGCCACCAATAATAAATCCTGTTTAGTATGTACAGCATTAGGTTATTTAAAAGCAATAAAATCTTGGTGATCTGAATTATGAATTCAAAATCCCATCTGAAGAAACATGTATGACAGGACTGTTATTTTATACCCAATTTATCTGACAAATATATCAATTACTGATCATTTATTGTTTAAGGTTCCAAAAAAATGAGTTAATTGGTCATTACTAAATTATTGTTAAGCATGTTGTACAAAGACACATACATTTGATATATGCAGCAAAAATTCCAATGATTGAACTAGACTGGAAATCTGGAATAGAAGTTTGAAGTATTATTATTATTATTATTATTGACATTGTGTCATACTAAATGTGTTCCTATTATTCAATATTCTATTCTTATGTTGACAGCTCCACCTAAAACAACAACTGTTTCTGTTCCAACAACAGAAGGTAAAGTTTGTCTTATTTCTTATATTTTTCATAAAATGACTTTTGAAATAATTTTGCTTACATCTTTGTGGCAGTATATAATTAAATGATTATCTCAGTACAATTGCAAAGAAAAGAGAAGTTAAGATATTGTTTGACTTTCTGTTTTTGCAATGAGGCATACAATTCAACAAAATAATGATCAGGAACTATGATAACATTAAACATAAGCCAATTCTGCCACAGATTGTTATATCTGATTTCATTGTTTTAATAACTTTCTTGTGCATTTGAAAAATATCAAAAATATAAATAATTTAAAAAAATAAGATATAAAGTTCCATATTGATGTTTAAGTAATATTAAATTTGGTTTTAATATTGATGCTGTATTGTTCAAATTTCCCTATAAAATAGTATATCACTCTAATTAATTATTAATCCTAGTGTATGTGACAAGAACTTTCTTAAATAATATCTAGAGAGAAGACAAAGGGTAAGAATTAATTTAGGTAACAACTCTTATAATGCTAACATTCTTGCTGTTTATCTGTTTCTCCCACCAACTTTGAGACTACCAATATTCTGTAATGGAAAGAGAGACAGATGAATAATTGTTGTATCACATTGTCGTACCAAGTATGTTGGATTTGGAGAATATTCTTCTACTATATATAGTACATTAATTCCTTATTGTGTAACATATGTACATTTAACAAACATTATCAGGTAGTTTTATTAATAATTATAAATTCTTACATATAAATGATACTTAAAGCAAATGATGAGTTCATTTTGGCATTTAAGTCTCTGTATATATTTGTATATAATTATGGATATATATTTGCATATTTGTAAAAATTATATTTTGGATATCAAATTATCTTTAATACATCAAGTGAACTGGAAATTATTTTTATGCAAGATGAAAAATGTTATAAAATATTTTATGATAATTGTCTACAAATAAGTTTTTTTAATAAAAAATCCTTTATTTGAATCTATCCACTATATTAATATTGTATTGATCATTAAATGATTTCTGTAAACTTAAAAATAAAAATGTCTGAAATTAACCATATCAGTGAATGGAGGTATGGTGGTTTCTTAAACATGAGAAGTCTACTTCAATATTAAATACATTTATTTATGTAATTCAGATTCTGTAATTTCAGGCTTCATTAAAATGAATAACTTTGAATTTCAATATATATATATATATATATATATATATATATATATATATATATATATATATATATATATATATATATATTATTTACATTATTCAGACTATTGTCCTCATCTTTATCACCATATTTATTACAACGTTTTGGCCGTTGTATGCGCCGGCCTTCTTCAGGTGGTTGGAATGTTGAACTGAGCCCTTTATTTTTCTCACTGGGGTAGACTGTTCTAGTTCCACGTGCCATGTTTTAATAGATGTCAGTTATCAGTTATCTCCTGTTAATTCCCCTCTCCAAGTTCTCCACTGCCTTAACCAGGTATTGAACTCACACTCTTTGAGTCTTGTCACTGGATCTAACTAATGCCTTTATCCACTGTGCTGTGGAAATAATCAAAGATGCTCCCATCCTATCCAACCAGATGGGATCACACATGTATTGACAGGATGAGGGCTTAGCATTGGGCTCACCATTATCGCCAGCAATGGTGAATATTTACATGGAATAGTTTGAGGAAATGGCATTAGAATCTACATCTCTAAAGCCAACTCTATGGTTAAGGTACATAGTCTCCAAATCCAACATACTTAGTAAGACAATGTCATACTCTGGTCACACCAGGAAGTTGTTCAGGTTCTACTGGACCATGTGAACTCAATAACACTTCGATACAGTTCACGATGGAGGAAGAGAGTAACAACACACTCCCATTCCTGGATGTTCTAATATCCCAAACAGAGCATGGGTTCAAGACATCTGTAAACTGACATTCACCAGACAGTACCTCAATTTAAACTCCCAGCATCCATACAGCGTAAAGAAAGGGATCGTCTGCTGCTTGCAACACTGAACAAAAGTCATAAGTGGTGACCCAGAGACATTAGATAAAGAATTGGTCAGTATAACTATTACCCTACAATGTAACAACTACCCTGGGTACGTAGCAGCAGCCCCAAAAAACTGGGATAGGCGGGTACAAGAGGAGGACAACAACACTCAGAAAACAGTCTGCCTGCCTTATGTGAAGGGGTTATCAGAGAAAATAAAAAGGATCTGCAGTCCATATAACATCAGGACAACCTTCAAAAGCTGGACAACACTTTGCAGATATCTCTCCCGAGTAAGACGCCCCCCCATAGAGGAGAACATGACTAAAGGCTGTGTGTATGCTATCCCGTGTAGCTGCAGAAAGAAATATAAAGGAGAGACAGTCTGCCCCATTAACGTAAGGCTTCAAGAACACCAGAAAGCTGTGACATGAGGGGAAGTGGAAAAATCAGGCGTGGCTGACCACATATGGAGAGAAAAGGGAGATCACCGCTCTCTGTGGGATCAGATTGAGATCATAGACAAAGAACACCATTGGAAAATTTGTAAACTTAAGGAATCAGCACATATACTAGGCCACAAAAATTTCCTGAGCCAACCAAGCATAGAAATTAATACAATATGGGAGCCAGTAATAAGGAGTGCCAGAGAAAAGTGATAATAACAACAAAAATTGCAATATGAGCTCTGGTAAAAACATAAATGATAATAGCAAAAATTGCAATATGAGCACTGGTAAAAAAAAGGGTACTGAATACATTAGGTTTATAATACCCAGAAATTCATACACAGATGTTCTCAAGGACACATGGCACAGTGGATAACGGCATTAGTGAGGTCCAGTGACAGGACACAAAGAGTGAGTTCAATACTTGGTTAAGACAGTAGAGAGGAATTAACTGATAACTGACATCCATTAAACATGGATGTCAGTTATCCCAGTGAGTGAAATAAAGGGTTCAGTTTGACATTTCAACCAGAGGCTGAAACATTGTAATAAATATGGCGACAAATATGAGGACAATAGTCCAAATAATGTACATAATGCCTCATCTTAGCAATACAGACATATATATATATATATATATATATATATATATATATATATATATAGTCCATTAGTAATTCTTAAACTCTACTTAAAATAATTAGTTAAACAAACAATAATAAGTTACATGTGAAAAACTACTTTTTTTTTAAAGAATTAATTTTTAAACGTATTTAAATAAAAATAATATTTCAAATCTAAAATATAGAGTTAGTAGCATTAAGATGTTCCTTGTATTTTTATAGGAATACAACTTTTAGAACTTACAGTATAAAATTAATTTTGTACACAAAAAGCAATGGGGAAAAATGTCTATTTACATTCAGTATCTCATGTTAACTATTTTGCATTACTTTGTGGAAATCAGTTTGAATTATGGCTAAAAAAATGGAAAATCTTGCCAAAATTAAAATGTTCTCAAAACAGAAAATGAAAAGATTATTTATGAATGCAATATCAATATTCTGTTTTCCTACATAAACATATTTTATCTATTACTTATAATAATTATTTATTATATACAGCACCATGTATCTCAATAAGAAATCTGACAATCAAAGATATTTTGCATATGGCTACAAGTGTTGCGGAAGATCCTGCAAACAGTTTGCTACTAAGAAAATCAATGAAAATTGTAAAGGATTCAGAAGTCTATCTGAAATACCACTTTGTTAATCCTATCTACATCCATTCTGTGGGAATAGATAATTATAAGAATATCGCAAAATATGAAGTGTTAAATTTGAATTTGGTAAGTTTACTTTTTATTTATTAGAATACTAACTATACCTTTGAAAAACAGTAAGAAGAAAATTCTGTTTATAATTATTTTAACTCCTGGTATGTTGGTTACTTTTTATGCTATACATATACAAATACTTAATTTCTTTTTCACTTATATCTTCATTTATAATTTTATTTACATGTGCTATTTACAAATTACATAATCATTGTTTATCATGTGTTGTTTCCAGTCCCCACACATGTTCCTGTGGCCCTAGTTCAAACTTACTTTATGTGGTTAGTATGGGTGGTTGTTTAATTTAACAATATAATATCCCTCTTTCTTTGATAGAAAAATTGCTTTTTTTATTGAAATTGCACAGGTGGTAAAATGTAAGTTCTCTATCTTGTAAATCTCACTGAAGATGTTTCTGGTGATGCAACTTTGTGAAGATTTTTGTTGTGTGTGCTGTGGTGGTTGGCTGTTATTTATTGTTGGTTAACTAGATCTTGTGGTCTCTTTGGTCATAGCTACTTTGTTTATTAATGTTGGCTCATCCACAGATGTAGGTGTGGGTATGGTTCTTTGTCTAGTGTGTTCCAGAGTTGGATGAATGTAGATTCTGTTTTACCTCAGTTGTTTTCCTGCCTCCATCATGATGGCATAAGATCTGAGTGTCTTAGCCTTGTCAGTAATTTTTGCTGGACTCATTTCATTTCCAGATCTTTGATGTGCACATTCTACTTCTGGATATTTCTGTTAGGGTGTGTGTCTCTCTCATAATATCATTTTCCTTCTTTCTGGGCATCAGCGAGTTTATTTCTGGTTTACTCCTGATCAGATAGAGGATTGATTTACCTTGGCACAATTGTTTTATATTTCCTTGCATTTAGCAACTCCACTGGTAACTTCATGTCTGCTTTGGCTGATGTTGCTTTTAATGGGAACCATGCGAAATATGTCTTCCCTTGTTTCTTGGAATTTGATGAGAGTTTTCTTTATTGTTTGTACATATCTTTCAATGAGTCCATAGTCTTTGGGGTAATGTGAGGATGATGTCATAACTGTGAATCTATAGTTTTGTGGTAGTTCACTGATTATGCATGTTATGAATTGGGTACCATTGTCATATAAGCTTGTCAAGTATACTGGATTGAATGAGTTCATGTATTGGATTATGCCAAATATCTGTGCAGATCTATCTTGTCTTTTAGTGATTTAATTTTGGTTATGGCTGTGACTTTTTCTGGGTTTGGCTCTATTTGTTATAGTGAAAGAGACCTTGTCTAGATAATAGACTATCCCACCTATTATAAGTAGGAGTCAGTAGGTAGTCAAGGAGGAGTAAGTGTTCAGCGACCACAACTCGATTACTCTGCATAACACTTTATTACAAGTTCCTAACGTTTCTGTACATTTAACCTATTTAGGACACATTTAGTCCGACTACAAGTTCTATTGTGGAAATAACTCCACAACACTATTTAAGTGGGCTTGTATATAATAACAAAGAACTAGCAATCTTCCACTTTGATGACATGTTTCTCAACATTCGATTTCTGCTCTCCTCATATTTTACATTGCCTCGTGAAGGTGGAGGCCATGGTCTGCTTTGTCTTTGCGATAGATTTGTATGCCATCTGTAATTCCCATAGCACCTCAACATTTTCTATAAGTTTCATCTATCTTTTTTTGGAAGATGTCTTGACTATTTTTAAGGCCAAAAGGCAATCACAGGAATTTGTATCAGATGAATGGGGTGTTAAATTTGGCAAGGAGAGTAGATTCCTTACCATTCCAATATCCATTCTTAGCCTCAAGCTTGCAAAACATTTTAGATCCTGTTTGCTCTGGTGTGATATCCTCTAGTGTTGGTGTTGGGTAATTTCTCCTTTTTCTGGCTTGGTTTAAGTCCCTTGGGTCCAGCCAAATCCTTAGCCATCCATTCGGTTTTCTTTGATAACAAAAGATTTTACCCTGTCCCTTGGTCCTCGCTTTTTCAATTATTTTCTTTGTCTCCATTACCTCCTCCAAGTTTTCTTTCCAGCTTTTTCTTGAGTTCTATTGGGATTTTTCTTGGAGCTTTGACCACAGGTCTGATTGTTGGATCTATGAATAAATGATACTCAAAGTTTTTGACACATCCACCTGTCATTAAAGCAATCTGTATACACTTATATTGGCTTTGCTTTGTTATTGATATGGGCTTATGTTCAAGTGGAGTGTTACCATTGATTCTCTTAGATTAGTTTATTTCATAGTTCCCTTATATCAGCTTTTGTTTCTCACAGCTGTTCAACTCAATAAATGCAGGTTCCTTTGAGTCAATTATATAGAATATACATCTGATTAGCTTTCACTTGTGTGATCCAAGCACTTTAATTTCCATTCCACCATATGCCTTTAATGTTGTGTTTGTAACTTCCAGTATACCTACTCTAGGCTAACTGTTTTCAATGTTTTCTGAAAATATCTGTTGGTATCTCCTTAGTGGGAGTACATTACTTTGTTCTTTGGTGTCCAGTTTAGCCTTCAGGCTGATGGTTGTGAGTTTGTTATTCAGTCAGTTCCTTATCTGTATCATTATTTGCAGCTCTTTCCTATCTATAGTTTTATCCTTTGACATTTGATGTAGTTGTATTGTCTCTATGTCTAGTCTGTTATTTTCATCACTCTCATGATCATTAATACAGTGGATTTGTTTGTTTAGAATAATGTTTTTTCTTGGGTTTCTGCAATTTGCTTTTGTTTCTGCATATTTTCTCCTAATGATTTTCTTTACATCAAGCTCTACACTGTGATCCAAAAGCTAGACATTTCTTATAGTCATTGTATTCATGTATTCTATCGCATGACTCAAAGAGAGATTCTTTGCCACTGGGAAATGTTTATGAACATAGACACCAAGGCCATGCATGTGGATACTAGAGTCCTTTCAAAAGAGCGGAAGATAACCAGGAACAAAGAATTCAGTAGTAGAGATTGAAGAGTTTAGATTCATTTCACACAAATCTAGGGTATCTGGAGAATGTTCCAAGAGAAATTATTCTGCACTGCAGAAATTGATACAAATACTATGAATGTTGGAGAAAAAAGGTTGATGGGTTTAAGTGCTTTTGCAAACCGGTTTAGTTTTATTTTGTTTGTCATGATATAGTTTTAAGGTGAAAAAGGCCAAGAATAATAGCTGCCAGTCATCAAAGGAAAATTCAACATAACATTGCACGAACCCCGATATAATGTGACTGTTGATTAGAGCAACCTCTCTAAGTGCTACCTAAGAGTTTGAACTCCTTACTAAAAGTCAGAATGCAGCAGCCAGAAAACTGCCAACTCAGTACCATCAGTATGAAGAGTTGTAGCCATTAGCAAGTCATATCACCAAAAGGTCATGATAGCAACCCTTAGAAGAAGGAACCAGAAACTGCATACTCTGGAAAAAGGAATAAACCTCTAATCCTGTTCAAAAGTTGTGGAAGGAGTATTGATTGGAAAATAGGCAGACGTATCTAATTCTATCGAGAAAAAAAATTAAAAAAACAAGTAAATATAATGAATAAGTAAAGAAGAGAAATATAATATAGATGAGCAAATATTAATATCAGATTAATTTAAGAGAGGAAATATATGAGAACAATTGCAGGAAAGTATGTCCTTTGTGAAAATTAACAGCACATAAAATATTAAAGGACATTACTAATATTGATATGGACAGAAAACTTGATGGGTTAAAATCTTTTATAAGAAAAATTTATATGTTCTCTATGAAAAATTATGTTATTGTACAGGAGAAAGTTTATGTAATACTTTCATTCAATGCTATTTAATATACGGGAAGTTATTAGATGCTATTTATAGTGCAGCTTTCCTTATTTACTTGCAAATAATTATAATATAAATTCTATAAATATGAAGTATCTTTGCATTGAGTTTCATAGTCAGATCATATCAGCAAAGGAGTTAAGAAATGTTTACTGTTTATTTATACTAATGATTCTAAGACAAGTTTTTGTTTTATATGATCATTTAAAATATAATTGAACAATGTGTAGATAAAAAATATATTTTTTAATATCATAATTTTTAAAACACAAATTAAAATTTATATTATCACTAATATAATTTTTTTCAAAATAGGAAAAATAAACTTATATGGATTTTAAATGTTTTATTTCTTACCAGAGGAAATAAAAGATTAACAGGGGATTTGATACAAATTAACAAGGAAACTTTTTAAGTTATTTTTTTTACTGTAGAGTTAAAAATCTGTTTTGTTGATTTTTTTATTGTTATGCTGCCAATGAAAGCAGCATTCCATAAGGAATGTATTGTTCTGAGAACATCCATACAAATTCCCTCTGTTGAAGCATCTGAATGAAGGTGATTGCAGGTGTGCAGTGAATCATTTGCTTTCTCTTTCAACTTACTGATTTTTCAACATACATTAGTCATGTAAAAAAAATAAAGTCTTTAAATTTTCATTTGTATAATTGAGAAAAAATTTATAAACCATTTTATTGACAAAATATTTTATTTTTTTAATATCCATATTGATGCATAAAATATTTATTTTTCCACATGTTTAAATTGGAAACTTTATATTGAATGTTAAAACTCAAATTGAAAGCTTGCAAAGATTTTTGCATTATTAATTTAACTTGTTTTTTTTAAAATTGTTTCTGCAGTCTTTCTTTTTTAAGACAATTTTAATTTTACTATGGTCATTAATTTTTTTATATTTAGTGTAATTTGTTTTTTTAAGTGGATAGATTTTGTGTCCATACTTAAATAATAATTTCCTTATTTATGTGTATTTCATTGTAACTATTACTTTTCAGTACCTCTCCTGATATTCATATTCAAAATTCATTGCTTTAAAAATATATAAATAAAAATATTTGAAAACTTATAAAATATATCAAAAAATGAAAAATGTGTGATTCTAATAAGATTTAAATCTAAGAGCTTAACTTGCCATAAAAGAGATAACTTTATTGTGAAATATAAAATAGTATCAATGATTTAAATCTCAATTGGAGAATGGTAATATTATTTCTGTGTGAAATTTAATATCTGATATTGGGTTTGCATTTTATTCATTAATAAACATTAAATTTAATATTTTTCTTTTTGTTTATAACATTTAGACCAGGTTACCAAATGAAACAATTGTTTTCAGTTCAGCAAAATCAATGGAAAATATTGAATTTAAGTTCTTTACTTCGAAATTACCTGCAGAAATACATACAGCAATCAGAGTTTGTGAAAAATGTAAGTATTCTGTGAACATATACTTCCTTCAAATTAATATTGCTTGTTGTTTTCATTGTTTATATGGTATTCAGATAGTATAATATGTAGATGATTAGAATTTCACATCTGTATTTACAATAATGGATGAAAATGGTATTAACAAGAAATGATTAGGAAACTTGAGCAATGAAAACTGCTTATAAATTTGAATTCAGTAGTTGCATTTTTTGAATATGTTTATGTTCTGATAAGATCAGATCTTTGTTCTTAAAAGATTTTTAGTTTGTAAGATATATAAAAAATTGTGTGAAAAGGAAATATTTTAAAATATATTGTAAAGAATTAAAAATATTTTGTTTGGTATTATGTGATATGCAGATATTACCAATAATCATCTCCCTCTCTCTCTCTCTCTCTCTCTCTCTCTCTCTCTATATATATATATATATATATATATATGTGTGTGTGTGTGTGTGTGTGTGTGTGTGTGTGTGTGTGTGCTTATTGGTAATATCTGCATATCACGTAATATCAATATCTATCTATCTATCATCTATATATATATATACATATATACACACAAACATTTTCATTTTTGCTGAATGCTAGGTTGAAATTAACACTAACCATATTTTTATATAAGTCAAATTTTAGGTTTTGATTTGTTTTATTCATTGTAATGTCTAATGATAATTTTTCAAAAAAGGTTTGCTATCAGTTTCATTAATATTTTCTTAATAATTTATATACAAGCAATGACTACTTAGTTTGCTAGAGTAAATTGTTATACAGTGCATATTGATTTGAACTAAGAACATTATTAAGATTGCTTGTTAAAAAAATTAAGAATAAAATTTTATGTTAAAGTGAAATATTAAAGTTTTGCTTCTTATGCTCTAAAAGTTAAATTAATAAGTATTTAATAAATATATTTTCATTTATTGGAGTTTTTAATCTCATAGTAATTACTGACATTATCAGCATTTTGTGAGAATGTATTTTTTTACCATTTATAATTCCAACTTTGATTTTAAATTAGAGAAACTAAAATCATATATTTTAAAAAATTTTATGATTAACAATTTTTTAAATATTTAAAATTTTCTAAATGGAAACAAAAATGACACTTCTGCTTAGAATAAGTGACAGTTGAAATTTCTAAAGGGCTTAGATAATTTGGGACTCACAGGACATATTGGTGGTAAGAAGGACAGAAGAAAGCAGCAAATGATCTACTTTGGAATAAGGATTAGGAGGGATAGCAAAAAGACAAACTTTATTAAGAACTACAAAGGGCAAGAAGTTGTGGAGAGCTATGATTGCCCACATCCTGGAGGGATTTGACATATAGAAGATTAAGAATAATATTTTTGTAAAGATCGTCACTGTTTTAAGTATGCCAAGTACAAATGTTACCATCCTCAGTAGTATCTGTTCTCTGGCAACTTTTCATTTTCTTTCAATTGCATTTTCAATTTCAAATTGGTTTGCTGGAGCAGTAATATGAACCATCTGACAAATTCTATATTCTTTGTTTATAAAAACTACATCTGGTCTCCTGGTTTCATTTAAGAAATCCAGTTCTACTTCAAAGTCCTATAAATTTTTTATTTATTCTATTCTCTAGGATTGTGCATATACCATTCGTTTTATGGTCAAATCCTAGTCTTTTGCACAATGTTCAATGGACCATTTTTCCATCCAGTCATGTATGAATGAATAATTCATTGTATCAATGTTTAAGTCTCCCAACAGTTAAAGTTTGTAATATATAAATGGAAAATAATATTGCAACACTCTGAGTGTATATTTCAATTTACTCAAAATTAAAGGTACAGATAATATAGCTGGATTACAGAAAATGATCATATATAGAGATCAATATGTGTACAGATTTAAAAATAAAGAGTGTATCAATGGCACATACCCTATATTAATACACTGTATATCCTTGAGTGGGAACACAGTCCTGTACTCTTGCTTGCATATGATCATATCTGGTATCGTTGAAAAAACTAACCTGGCTGTTGATCTCAAAAAGGACTTCCAATCTGTGGTTGGCTGGAGCAGGAAATGGCTTGTAAACTTTAATGCTTCCAAAACGAAACTGCTCTCATTTACTCAGCACAGAGAACCCTCCCTGCCTCCCACCAGAATGGTGGCTTCCCAACTCCTTGAGAGTGCCTCATTACGTCTGTTTGGTCTCAGGCTGTCCACTGACATGATGTGGAATAAGTACATTGAATCAATAGCTTCATCTACTGCAAGGAAAGTTGCTTCTCTGTGTCATGCCAGAAAGTTTTTCTCATCTGAATCCACCCTTTAAATTTATAAATCAACCATCTGTCCTTGCATGGAATATTGCTGCCATATATGATCTAGTGATCCCACTGTACATCTTGAAGTCCTCAACAAAATCCAGAGATGAATATGCAAGATGATAGGTATCTAGTCTACAATCACTATCCCACAGATGTGGTGTGGCCACCCTTTGTCCCTTCTAAGAGTTTTTTCACAGCAACTGTTCCGACAAGCTACTTTCGCTGGTTCCCAGACTGCATGAATTTAAGCGAGCTACCAAGCTGGCATCTCTGTCCCACCCTTTCACTGTCAAAACAGCTAAATGTAACCATCTCTTCTATTCAAACAGCTTCTTCTCCCGCACTTCCCATCTGTGGAACTCCCTTCCCCTTACTTGCTTCCCCAATGACTATAATCTTCATATATGCAAGTGTAATGTCAATCGACATTTGACACCCTGAGCTTGTTCCCCATCATTCTCTGTATCCTTTCCCCAAACATGCCTCTTTACTCTTGTTCTCAATCCTCTGTAACCCCTTGCATGCTAGTAGCACTTCCGCCTTGCTTGGAGTGAATTGCTTTAAAAATAAAAAAGATGGTGAATACCAACAAGAACAATATATTTCAAATATCTTGCACCTGACAATGCAATAAATCAATTGTAATGAATCAAGTGTTTCCTGTCATCTACCATACATATTCAATGGGGAACAGATCTGGTGATTGTATCAGTTGTCAAACATCTTGTTGGATAACATTTCTTTTTACTAATATTCACCATAGACGAGACCCAAGGGACACTCAAAGTAGAGGATTACTGAAGGTGGTGTTGCATGAACAGTAAGGTTAAGGTACACAGTTTATGAGGATATGTGTTAAAGATCTCGGCCAACCCTAAACATGAAAAGGTTAAGATTGTAGAAAGAATCCTCCTGAGATTCTGTTCCACAAAATTGGGAAGAAGTCATCTGAGTGGAACTTACTCCTTACTAAAGGAATACGAAGGGCATGAGGGTGGTTCTCCTCAATGTATGTGGCATGGCAAGTCTTAGCTGAGAAGGTTAGAGTTAGGGGAACTGCAACGTGTCTGAATATTTTCCATGGCAATAGCAGTAGAGTAGTAAGAGGCTTGAAACATTCTGTTTATGGGAAAGGAATTGTAAGGTGGAAAAGAATTCATCACCCACAAGACTACATAGATGCTTTTGGGCTCTATCAAAACTGCAAAGTAAAAACTGAGCAGCACCAGGCCAGATATGGCAGCAGTATTCCGTTTTTGGCATGATCTGGCTCTTGTAAAGGTAGAGTATGGCAGGAGGAGTCAAATAATTTCTGAAGCAGTAGAATGAACAGGTCATTACTGAATATTATACATTTTTGGAAGAAGATCAGGCAGAGAATCTTCTGACATTCTTTTGTATTATTTACAGTCAGATGATTTTCTTCATTTTTGTTATTATTTTCACGTTTCAGCCATTGAAAACTGGGCATAAACTTGACACCTTCCATAGCCTTGTGAAGGTTTTCTCCTTTAGACAACAGTTGAACAATTTTGCTAAGGTTGGAGATAACTTAGGGCTAACAACCACTGTGATCATGGACAGCAAGTAGGCAGGAATTATCCTGCTGTAGCAGAACATTAACTTCCTATTAAACAAATAATAGCAGAACAAGTTAAACAATGTTCTGACTGTACATAATGCAAATGTGAATGAGAGTTGTAACTTATGGCACAGCCTCACTATGATTTTAATAGTCAGGCCTGTGTGCTGTGGATGAATAAATTCTGGAAGTAATGCATACAATCATTACTTAAATTAAGTCTGAACTTACTATCATGACTGAAAACAAGTGTCATTTAATACCTGAGGCGACCATTTTGTGATAGCACTGGGGATTTTGTTGAGTAAGTGAAAGCCTAGTTAGAGGCATGTGTGTTGCTGCAAGTAACTGATTCACAATATTTCATGTTGATAGTTCTGAAGCTGCATTTGTCCTGATCTGTGCTGTGGGTACTGTGCAGCCTGCAATCCTTATAATGTATTGATCTTGGCAAGTGTTTGTACAATGTAGCCATCAAGAATCTAGTCTATGGATATAAGAATATTCATTTAACCATCGTTGTCAACATTGTATCAACACCAACACATCACATCTAACATGCACAGCAATTCTCCAAAATGGCTATCTAGGCTTTTGCAGACCCATTATCTGACACATCTTAAACAGCTCTGATTAACCAAAAAGCTTATGTGTGTCTGCGGCATGATACCTGCTTGCACTGGACTCCTTCATTACACTGAACCTTATTGCAACATGTCACTGTCTAAAGCTCAAACATTGATCAGTATAAGAAGTGTTACTCACACTGTAAATATGTATAAAAAATGTTATTCTGTTATTTCCTATACATAACTTCACTTGTTAACCTATTATTTTGAATTTTTATATTTCTAGGTACAAATAAAGTTATATATGATAATTATTAAACTAAAAACTAACCTATATTATAAAGGTTTGATTCTGCATCCATTACATGATTTAGATGTGATTGTTCCATTTAATGTATACAAAAGCACATTCACACAATTTGAATTTGAAATAAGACATTGAAATAATACATTTCACTCTTGTGTGCAATGTCTACCCTGGGCTGAGCAGCAAAATCATAAAGTTGGACACAAAAAAAAACTTATCAAGTGTTTCCCATCATATCTCATACATGTTCAGTTTAGTGATTGTACTTTCCTTAGAAGTTATTAAACATTCAAAATATAAAAAGTTACAGTGTCTCCAGACACATTTTTGAGCAGATCCAGTCTTTCCTATCAGATTATGAATGAAAGTTATCCTGAACAGCCACTCATCTAGATCCTTTTGCATTAATGCAAGTACACCCCCAGGGTTTCATCCTTGGTCCTACACTGTTTTTAATTTTCATTAATGACTTTCCCAATGATATCAGCTCCTAACTTAGCATCTATGCTGATGACACAATAAATTACTCCTGCCTTGATATTAAGACTGATCAGTCCGACAAGGTCAAAATTGCAGCCAATGTTCAAAAGGACCTCAAGTCCTTCATTAACTGAGGCAAAAGATGGCTTGTCAATTTTAATGCCTCCAGAACTAAACTTCTCTCTATTAATCATCTGCAAGACCCCTCTCTGCCTTCCATCAGCATGGTTGATGCTAACCTACAGGAAAGTGACTTGTTATACCTTCTTGGGCTAACATTATCAGCTGACATGAAGTGGAAAGACTATATTGAATCCATTACTAAGTCAGCTGCCAGTAAGTTCAGTTTTTTGTTTCCAGAATCTATCTTACATATCTATAAGTCTACCATTCATTCATAGTTAGAATATTGCTGCTACATATGGTCCCGTAGCCCTGCTATTTATCTTGAGCTCCTTGATGAAGAATCAGCAAAAATGTAATTGGTGAAAATATGCGATCTCATCTTGGAATTCCCAATATTGTTTTAGAGATGCTGGACAGTACTTTCTTGTACTTAGCCAGCCATTCAATGCAACATTGCATGATGTTAACAGAGTAACACTTTGCTGTTTGAAATTGTCTTAGCTTTTCTGGCATCATTGGTAGTGAGCTGATGATGTTCATATCCAGCAATACAGTTGATTTTCATGCTCCTTCAAGGAAAGTGTATATGCTATAAGTAGATCTTTTGCAGGTTTGTATGTAACCTTTCGATCATATCTATGGAGGTGCAGGATCATTTTTTTAGTGAGGAGTGACATGTTTTGCAAAAACTGAAACTATTTGCTTGTGATCAGTTTCTGCTAGTACAGTTTTACCATATACATCATCATCAAAAATTCTGCATTCAAACACCACAGTTAATAGTTCTTTCTCTTGGGAGTAACCATTTTTCTGTTTTAGAGTCAATGCCTGTGATGCATATGCAACAGGATGCTAATTTTGCAGAATGCATGCTCCAAGTCCATCTTTTGAGCTGTCAATTGATAATGTGATCAGTTCTTTTACAGTGTAATATTTTAGAACTGGAGCACTTGTTATTAGCTCTTTCAGTTTGTTGAAGCTTTTGCATTCCATGAAAATGGAACATCATCTTTACTCAGTTCATGTAATGATGCATAAATATCTGATAAATGTAGGATGAATTTGTTGACATAAGTGTTCATTTTCAAAAATCTCACTATTTCTTGCTTGTTTCTGGTTTGTGGCACATTGACCACTGCATGTACACGTTCTGGGTTTGGTTTAATATCATGATGAGTGGGTAAGTGACCAACATAGCTGACTTTATCCTTACCAATTTCTACTTTGTCAGGATTTAATTTAAGACCTGCTTGAGAACTCAGTGGAGCACGTCTTGAAGTTCCATCATCAACTGTGGTTGTTGGCTGATGTTCACACATAAGGTCTATCGGATTGATACAAATTTTTAGTTTGTCATCTTTTGTACAGTGACCATAAAGTTGATTGATACAATTGGTTCCCACTGTTTGATTATGACACTAAACTGCTTCATGCAGTCAAGCTCTGCTTTCACCTTGTCTCTGATTGCATAAGCAATCCTTCATGGGGATTGTATTATGAGTGTAGCATCTGATTTTAGTTTAATAGAATATTGTCCTGGTAGCTTCCCAAGGCCTGGGCATAACTGTGTATAGTCTAGTGATAGGTTCACAGAATTTAGCTCCAGTCTTTTCAGCAATTCCAAATCTAAACATGCATCTTTTCCTGGGATGGCATTTCAATTTTACCTGCGCTTTGGGTTGGATGATGTTTGGCTGTAACTTTTTAGTTGGATGTTTGTCATCTGTAATGGATTGGTGTAAAATGTACACAGTATGTTTGTGGTTATTATATCGGCCTGTGCTGCAGTGTCCAGTTTAAGTTTAATAGTTGTAGTGTTGTTTACCTTGATCTCTTGTGTCCAGTCAGATTTCATTGTGTTTGTTTCTAACGTGATGCCACTGAGAAATAAACATTGATAAGAAAATGAGTCAGCACTTTCATTAGTGTTTATGTCCAACACATATTGACATTTAGAATGGCACATGCTAGATGGTTGGGTCTGTGGCATTTTGCACATGTCCTACTGTAAGCAGGGCATTGTTTCATGTGGTACTGTTTTCCCCATTTACCACACAAAATGTGATATTTTGGACTGGTGTTCTGATATTGTAATTGCCTTTTTTGGTTTTTGGTCTCTTGCTCTGTGTTACTGATGAAATATACATTTCTCTGTTTATGTTTTTTACTTGGGACATACTGATTTCAATTGATTGGTCTATTGCTGTTTTTAGCATTAATTCAGGTTCTGGAAGTAGTAACTCTCATTTATTTTTGTTTTGGATTTTACATACAATCCTGTCTTTTACTAAGTTGTCTTGGAGATTGCCAAATTTATAATCTTTAGCTTTTAGTTTTATATCAGTCAGGAATGAGTCAAATTTTTCTGACAGTAACTGGTTTCTACTGAAAAATAAGTATTTGACATATGTTATATTTTTTTCTTGATTGGCAGTATCCCCAGAATTTATTTTTTACACATTGTATTTTATTTTTTAAAAACTCAAATGAATTGAAAATTTTTGAGCTTGTGATTCAGCTGTGTGTGCTAAAGCTGCGATCTGTATCAGTTTGTCTTTTGCTACCAGCAGCAAATGAATAAAAAATCTTTTGTTGCTCCCATTCTTTGTAATGTTTGTCCAAGTTTCCTTCAAAGTTTAAGTTTTTTTGATGGTTTCAAACTCAATTTTGTTTTTCTTTGATCCATTTTTACTCTTTTGAAGTTTTTTCAGGGTATATATGTGAGTGTTTGTTGCATTCATATTGCTTCTATTAGCAATGCAACTTTGTCTCAGCCCTAGGAATACTTCAATTGTTTTTGTTGTTATTTCCAATATTGGCCTGTTTCAGCCCTTTTGTATTTTTTCTTTTTCTTCGGGGTAGGTTGTATTATTCTGACATCATGTTATGACATGACGTTTACATGTCTAAAAAAATAAGTTGAACACAGTTAACATTTGAATCTGCCAAGCACTATTACAAACAGTGAGATGACTGACCCAAAGCAAATCTTTATTATGATTCAAATTGGCTAATAAAGGAATAAGCTAAGGAAGATAATGTGGTTTGTATTTACTAAATACATCACACCAGGTACCAGTTATCTGTGTTAAAAACAATGAAAAAACTTGTGGTTGTGGCTTTAATGGCAAGACCACAAAACAAGATAACTTGTCATCAGTGTTATAATAAAAACTGCCAAGCACAAGTTACTTCAAAGTTGACAGTCAATGTGTTAATTATATTATAAACTACAAATATTTTCTTGTTCTAATTTCATATAGAATCAATATAATCCTTTTAACAATTAATTTGAATACTCATAAACTATTTATTCTATGAATAGAAGAACCTTAATAATAATTTAAGATTTTCAAAAAGGATAGAAAATTTTGAAAATTAAGTGAAACTTTTAAAATATACTGCATAAATGTTTTTCTAACTGATATTCATTTCATTTGGAATGACTATATAACAGTTGATAATACTTTGTGTTTTCAAGGTATGAAAACAAATCCAATAATTTTTTGTGTTTGAACATACATAAATTTAACTATATTGATTAGATTGAATTTTTATTGAAACTTGTATTTCATTTGACATTGTTAATACAAGACTACTTGTATGAGGGAGTGTTAGAAAGTTTTCAGCCCAATTAAGTGATTTAAAAAAATTCATATTTAGTCATTTGGCTATATATTTTGGGAAGTGTTTCAAGTCAAGAACTTTTCAACAACCACTTATAATAATAATAAAATTATAGTATAAAACAATTGTAACTATACCAATTAATTTTTAATATTGAATATTGAATGAAAAAATAGATAATATAAAATGTCTTTTTTCATTTGGAAATTATAACTTTCTATTTTTGCTTTTCTTTTATTTATGTAGTTATTCCTGTACCTTGTGAGTATATTTTCTATTTTTCATATCTTTTATACATATATATATAACTCTTATTTAAAATTTCTTTACATACAAGGTTAATTTTTCATATTTTTGTAGTAATAGTGTTTAAGTACCCCTGATTTAACAGTGGTTTTATCTTAATTGATTTGTGTATGCTTTTGACATAAGTATTTTAGGACTCTACTTAATTTTATAATGTTATTTTAGCATGAGGATAGATAAAAAAAAATCAGTAACTTGACAGAGTTATTAACAGAATTGTGCTCTTAAATTTTCACTATATAATGTTCAATCTCTGTGATTAATGGGAAAGTGTTGGATTAAATGACAAGATAGAAGATTATGGCAAAAAATAAATATTTGTTGGATAAAATAAAAACTTTTTATCATTAAGCTATGAACTTAATACCTTGGAATTAAAAATTGTTATCCATTTATTACTGATGAAACCTCTGTTCATTTGGAGAGTATGGAAAGTTTTTCCTATTCAAAAGTAATTTTAATAAAAAAAACTTTTTGAGGTGAAAATGATCTTTCCTGTTCAAATTCATTTTACTTACAGAACTTGTTTTAAAAACTAGAATGA
Organism: Acanthosepion esculentum; assembly: GCA_964036315.1. Classification (NCBI taxonomy): domain Eukaryota; kingdom Metazoa; phylum Mollusca; class Cephalopoda; order Sepiida; family Sepiidae; genus Acanthosepion; species Acanthosepion esculentum. Next base: position 44,108,115 of record OZ038490.1, read on the forward strand.
AAATACTGTTTTCAGAACTTGCATATTTACATCACAATAAAAATAGTATAATTAAGTCTGATATATCATCTATGTGAGTTTGTATTCATATATAAAAAGAATCAAAATTTAACATAATTAAATTGACTGTCAGATGAATTCTATTAAGGTTTTGCCTAAATCTTAAATTTTTTTAAAAATATTTTAGGTGTTACTGAAAATCTCCTGGAAACATATTTTGACAAAATGCAGATAGATGCCTCAAGTAATAATGAAAACATTGATCTTTTGGAAACTGGTGGTGAGGACTTTTCTTTTCTGCCAGGAGATCGGAATCATTTCATTACCATGAAGCTAAATGATACGCGGCAAATTGTTTCAGTGAGAATAACCCATCATAAAGGATTTATTAATTATAACTTAACAATGATGGAAGGAACTGTACAAAAATTTAGTTCTGTTGTAAGTTGGATCATTTAATACTCATTTCTTGGATATTACATGAATTTCTATAAATTCCATGCATCTATTTTACAAGTATTTTAAAAATATACCCTGCCTTAAATTTTGTTGTATTATAAATCATCTTAATACAATTTATTACTAAATGTAAACACTGTGTTGTGTTAAAGGGACAGAATTTTAAATTCATTTTCCTTAATATTAAACACCATTTCAATTAATCTGTAAGATATTCTCTTATTTCAATCTAAACTTGTCTTAATCATAAGCTTCAAGGAATTATCAAATTATTATTTACTCCTTTATTGTTTTTTGCTTGTTAAAAATCTAAAAGATTTGGGAAAATTACATTTAAATATTATATATTTATAACTGTTATTACTTCTCTTGTGTGAAATAGCCTTGTTGTATTTTTCAGAATATTTCGCCTTCAGATGAAGTTAAAATCCATCCTCCTGTCTCTGTTGATGCCCTACATTTTAGATTTGCCTATATAAACGAACCAGTAGAAGTAGAAATAGCTGTAACTGCTTGTATAAAAAGTGAGTATATTTATTTAATTCTAAATGTATATCAATATGAAAAATTAGGTAAAGCCTTTTCTGTAATTAAAAATATTTTATAGCCTAATTTAGTTAAGATCCAAGTAGATGCAGCCATATGTTTTTGCACTTTTGTCCAGTAATTTTTAGATATGTATTAATTATTTTTTACTTTTATGAGGAAAGTTATTGAAAACTATGATTTATTAAATTTACAGAGACAAGATATTTTTAAAAGCACTATCAAACCATATATACTCTTACCAAAATGTCATTTGAATGAGAAAGAAAGAAACTTCTTCAGCTGTTGCCAAAAAAACTATGATCTGGAATTGGAATGAAGGCAGTGATGGCACCTACCCTGAATACATCATAAAAATTCATAATGTGGAATTAGTAAATATTAAACTCTTCAGATACCTTTATGCATGGACCCTTTAAGATTTAAAATTTAAACAAATTAAGTATAGGAGAAAAGAAAATTGAAGATAGAATAGGCTGCACAAATTTTGCCCAACAATGCCAATTGCTAAAAAAGCAAAACATGAAAACTTGAGTCATGTACTTAAAAAGCCTCATCAGTTCAAGACTCTTATATGGATGTCATGCATGGTGCCAAAACCATTGAGAAATATCTAAACTATCCACTGAGTGAGTGAAGCCTGAGAGTCTTGACAAAGACCATCCTTCTTTGAATATTGTACAAAAAAAGAACTACCAAATAACAGAAGCCCCATCACTTGAGGCCTGCTAACAACAGCAACAACCAAAATGGATTGCACATGTAACTCAAAGAGAAAATAATGACATAATCAAAATGTTGACATTCCATACTACTTCAAATACAGAAAAGAGCGATAACAGCTACTGGACTTGAGAAACCTGTTTTCCTGAAAAATTGTTTTGAGAGAAAGATTTTATAAATTTCAGCTGAAAGTAGTACTGGCTGTTGGTCAGTGGGTTTCAAATGTTTATAGGGAAATGGTTAATATTACCATTGTTATCATCCACTAAACTTCCATATTTGTCACTTGCTTACTCCTAGTTCCTACCCAGTGGTGGGTGGCTTTTGAGCTATAATTGCTGCAACACTAACTGCTCATCCTTTCAATAGTTAACACCTTTACAGTTGTTATTAGTTCACTTACTTCTATATTTTTTTATGCTAGGCAATTGCTGAAAATAGAATGACATCCAAATTGGGAATCCAGTCATATAGGCTACTTAACAATTTTTCAACCCTTGTCCTACAAAACCCAATAACCCTACTAATCACCTGATATTATTTTTGCATACATTGACTGACTCACCTATTTTGTTAATACTACACAAAGCTCATCAGTAAACACTTTTCAGCATCACTTCAATCATTTTATGATCCACCTGATCCTCTTGGTTCATTTCCATGTATAGGGTTAGTACATCTTCTTCCAAAAATAATTGTATGTAATTTGCTAGGTCATGAATCTGCTGCAACCTAGCAACCAACATGTTTTGTAATCCATGCCACTATATCTCCTTGTCCATTGACTGCTTTGACCATGTCATTGGAAAATCATAATTTGCTTTTCCTTGTATCATGTATGCCACCCAATGCTGAAATAGCTTATGATTTGATTGAATAAAAAAGAAAAGAATGAAAAGGAAAAAAGTTATCAACACTCATCCATGTTCCTGTAATGCAACCCAGTTCCCCCTTTCCCCTAATCAATTTCCTCTTACACTGTCTTCAGTTTCTTTCATTTTCTCCTTCTACAATGATCTGTTGGCAGTAAAGAAGGAAAGTTTAAATTGCATTTTTCTCTTTCTTCTCTTTCTCACTTTCTTCACACCACAACAAAATAGTTTGTAATTAGTACTGACCTTTTATGTTTTATTCTTTACTATGTAGATGCCACCCTATTTGTCTATGAGGTGTTAAGCCATAATAGATTTGAGCCTTTTGAAAAAATGAAAAATCAACATTTAATTGCTATTATTTTTCTTTAAGAAAACTCAATGAAAATTTTAGTAGATAAATATATATACATGATGCTAAAATGATATTGAAAATGTTACTTGTAATGTTATTGCTAAAAGTTCACAAGTTGTTTGATTAAATGATTTTACTTAAGAAAACTTTTGAAAAATTTCTTAAATGAATTACTTCTTTTTCCTTTTATGCTCCATGTCCTTTCAGGACATAGGTGATCATGGCTCTCCACTAATCCCTTGTAGCTCTCAATATGTTTTGTCCTTTTGCTACTTCTCCCAAACCCTGTTCCATCATCCACTTGCTTAAGCCTGCTAGGTATGTCACATGTTGATTTCCTTTGTCTATCTTTTCCTCTATCTGCCCTGTGAGTATCAGATTCTCCAAGCTCTCCTTTCTCATTACATCTCCCAGAAATTCCAGCTGCCTCTTCCTGATGTTAAGTATAAGCTTCCTTCTTATTTGCATCCTCTCCAAAACCTCATGGTTGCTCACATGTTTGGTCCATGGTATCCTTAGCATCCTTCTGTAGAACTATAATTCTGTTGCTTCAAGTCTCTTCTTCATCTTTGAAAAGACCATCCAACATTTGCTGCTATAAAAGAGGACAGATATCACATAGCAGTTCAGTTCTCTTTTCTTTGTTACCAACAAAATCTTCCTGTCTCATAATACTCTGCCTAGCTCTTGGAATGCGTCATTGGCCATCCCAATATGTCATTGGATGTCAGCGTCACCCTTACTGTCCTCTGTCAGAACACTTCCCAGGTATTTAAATTTATGCACATGCTTGATTTTAGTGTCCCCAACGTGTAAATCACATTTCAGGCTCATCTATTTACTGATGACCATGCATTCTGTCTTCTTGTAATTTATGCTTAGTCCTTTCTTCTCACTCTCTTTTGCTCTCTTTTGTAGGAGGTTTTGTAATGTTCTTTTTATCAGCACTGTTTCATCTGCATATCTTATGTTGCTAAGATTGTAGCCGCCAATGATGAATCCTGGTAGAATTCCCAGTTCTTTCAAAATTACCTTGCTGTATAGGTTGAATAAGTCCAGTGAGAAGACACATCCTTGCCTTACACCCCTTTCTATTTTTGTATATCTGCTGAACTCATTAACTATCTGCATGCAGACCATTTGCTGCTAGTATAGGTTCTGGATTATTCTGATATCTTTCCCAAATATATCAAGGTTGCTGAGCAGTTCCAACAGATCTTTGTGGCGTATTTTGTCGAACGCCTTTGCGTAGTTTAGAAAACACAGGTGCACATCCTTCTGCATTTGTATTGCTCTTTCTGATAACATTCTTAGCATGAATATCGCATTCCTTGTTCAGGTGTCTTTAACGAACCTGCACTGTTCTTGTCCTATCTCTGGCCTGATTCTGCTGCGTGTTCTATTCATCATAATATGAATGATGAGTTTTGTTATGTGGCTCATTAGGCTGATTGTTTGGTAGAGTTCACATTTGTTTGCACCTGGTTTCTTAGGCAGTGCTATGAAAATAGATCTACTGAGATCTTCTGGTATATCACCACTGTTGTAGATACAATTTCTTAAATGAATTTCGCTTAGAACCATTGTTATATTTAAAATGGCATATATTAAAGGCCCATTGATAATATTAAACATTTTATGGTATATTTTCAATATACACTATTTAGTTTAAGGGTAATTTATTTACCTGTAATATATAATGAGAAAAAAATTTGAATGTAAATTATCAGAGATTAAACAGACAAAATTATGCCATTTTCAAATGGCATAATTTTGTCTGATTAATCACTAAGTAATATTAATATTTTCTAAAACTTTTTATCACTTCCAAGGGAATATAACTGGTACATTTGCTTACTATAAAATACCATGAAATTATATACAGTGAAGTTTATTAATAACACATTTTATTAAGTGCTCCTTATACCTCTCCAGAAAGTACCTAACTCCACCTGCCATGCTCCCTCTTTACTAGAGGCAGATCAGACCATAAATAGTGTATTACTGCAATATCTGAGCTGGAGCTGCTTTTTCCAACCTTGACATACTCCCAAACTCTCATGGGAGTTTAATTGTTTTCCACCCTACAACCCCTTTCCCACAGACAAAAAGTCACATCAATATTTCCATGGAAAATGTTCTTTCCCCAGTTCCACCAGTTCAGACCTTTACAGCTTAGGTCTGCTGTCCATGTACATAGGGATGAACCAGCTTCATTCCCGTTGTATTCCCTTGATAAGAAGCCATCTCTATTTCGATAGTTTCTTCCCAAAAGCCACTATTGTATGGAACAGACTCCTAAGAGGATGCTTCCTCAATCACTATAACCATAACCTCTTCAAGTCTAAGGTCAACAATTACTTATCCTACATATCCACATAATTTGTTTATTTCCTCTTCTTATGTCTATACAACAACCTCATTTAGTAACCCTCTACTTTGAGTGGCTCTTGTGCCTTGGTTGGGTGAAGATTTAGTAAATAAAAATATAAACAAACAAACAAACCAAGTCTAATATCTTTAAAAATACACTAATTTTCCTTTTATTTACTAACTGACCATTTTCCCTGATATGTATGTTCATGTTTATGGTAAATATAAAATAATTTATGAATTAGTCAATATTTCTTCAATTTATATGCTTTTTGATAACTTTCCATGATGAAGTTATTTGATTTTTATGAATATTTTTATAATATTTTATATTTTCCTTTATTTATGAATTCATGTTAATTTTATATTTGAACATTATTGTTTGGTCATTTCTTCAAACAGTAAATATATGTGAAATGCCATGATATAATTATCCTTAATTCTTTGGAACTTTTTCCATTTTGTTTTGTTTACTTTTTTTAATGACTGTTTATGATATGATTATAAATCTTAATTGAGAGAAATTTTATCATTACAGTAATTAACTTGGTTAAATTTTTGGTATCCTTAACGTATAATTTGTTATGCTTATATAATTTCATGATACATTGATGATCCAAAACATAATTAATTATATACTGGTCCATCATGTGTTCAAAAACAGCTTTTACTTGATTAAACATGGATTCTATATTGCATCTAAAGATTTCATCTGGAATTTGTTGAACTGGTGCCAGTGAGAGACTGCGTAGTGTGCAGTGATTTAATTTTGCCATGTGCTGGGAAGAGTTGAAAAAAAACTTCTGAGTTGGAGTTGTACCTCATATTTTCTTGTGTGGTTCACAAAACACTTCTTTGTGATTTTGGTGGGATTTTGAAGAAAATGAGCTGTGTTCTCTGCATTTGTGAAAGTAGGAACTTTTTTAGTTGTTGTTGTTTCAAGCTTTGCCAGAAGAAATTTGGTATATTTTTTGTTTGATGAAAAGTCCTAAATGGTCAGTCAAGTTGTGTTTTCCTGTATTGAAATGTGTATGATGAAAATTTCCACATGTCAGTTGTGTTTTCATTGTTAAAAACTACTACAGAAACTCATTACATGTAGAAAACTTTGTGTTTATTTTAGCCTGTTTTAATATTTTTGTCAACAGGTAAAATTTTGAATTACTGAAATGTTTCTTCAAGTTCCAGTCTCCTGGATTCATGAATTTTCTTCAGCTTGCATTTAAGTTTGCCAGTGAGAGAAGGAGAGTAGTAATCATCGTTGAATTTTGATATGTCTACTGGCAGTAGAATTAAAAGAAATGGTCCATTATCAATTTTTGATAACAGTAGTTGTAGATGTAGAAGAAGGTAATTGCCTGTTAACTGAGCCAAAAGGGTTATGTAACAGCAATCTGTAATTTCTTTCTGCATATTGAATTCGCTGAAAGTTTGTTGATTTGGAGTTCCATCTTGTAAAGAAGTTACTTTGTTTTGCGATTTGCATGTTTGTATCATATCGATTTAGTCACCAATTTATTGTGGTTACTACTTCTAGCTGTTATGCTACTTAATCAAAATCTCTTTCTGATTCACAAATACATTCCCTGGGAGCCAAATTCTCATTATGACAACTGGTGTCAGGAACATGCAGCAAGGGAAATGGATATCAGTGTGTCATAACTAGTGGATATGACTAATGTCAGCAGCAAGCAGCAAAGGATTAGCAAACTAAGAAAATGAACCAAACAACAATGAAAAAAAAAACTACAGTGCCTCATCGGATGTCTTGTTTGGATGCAGCAATTCCTTGCAACCCATCTAGATGAATGAATATGACCTGACTTATTATTCATTCTGTACATGAACTCAACAGGGCCAGCAAACTATTTGTCTGCACTGAAGAGGAAATAAAGCTTTAAAAAGTCAAGAAGCACCTCTCTTCACCAACAATTATCTCATTCCCAACTTTGCTAAACTCTTCACTTCCCACTGAATACATATGAATCAGAATGAGATCTGAGGAAGTTATTACGCTACTTAATCAAGATCTCTTTCTGATTCACAAATATATTTCACCAGACATGTTGGCTTGATGTGAATGCTAAGAAAGCAAAACATAAAGTAAAAAAGTGTAGGGGCTCCAAGCATCACACCCAGTCAAGAAAACAAATCCCACAAAAACCCCAAATGCAATAGCCAATCACAAATATTCCTGCAAAAAAAGGATGTCCTTGGAAGCCTGTACCTGTTGAAACAAAGATATAAAGATGGCACTACTCATCAACATCAGGCAGTTCAGCTTCAACACTTCAGCCTCGTGAGATGACCACCACCATCAAACACATCACTAGTGTTGATTTCAACTCTGAAGAAAGGTGCATGTCAAACCCCACCAACAACATCCTCTTGTCTTCATTAATCTGCACCAGGCCTCCCTCCTGACACCAATTGTAACTTCAGCCAACTAACCCAAGAAATTGGTCAACTTCCGGTCTTACTGACAACAACCTTACATCTAATTGCTTTCCTTATCAATGGCAACTAAGGAAATACATATGAAAAAGTTTTGCCCCCTTTCACACAAATATATACATATTTAGAATTTTGACCAATATACATTGTTGAACTCTTCTTAATCTTTGTTTGTTCCTTACCTTTAAAACCAAATGCTTATTATAACACAGCTCAAATAAAAGCAATGACAACCAAAATAGACTGTCTTATGATAAAAAATAAGTATGTAATTAAATAATAATATCTGTGTATTGTATGTGCAATTTCTTAGATTTATCAATTTAAATATTTATAATAAAAATGTATTTTTTAATTGTAAATTTTTAAAATTATGCTTATATTAAAACCATTATTAATAACTTTTCTTTTATCCAAGCTCCTTGCATTAAACTGGACTATAACAGTAGCCAAATCACAATGTCTGCAAGTTCAACTTTAGCTGATAAGAAACCAAGAGATGCACTTTTACATTCTAAGAGTTCATGGTCTCCAAGTCAGCAAAATGCATCTATGTTATCTGCATTTGTGGCCAGTGATGGTATTGATTCAATTATCCAGAAAGTTTCTTTTAATATTACAAATGTTCAGAAAGTACTAATTCAACTTTTGACATTGGAAGGATGTAATGAATATAGCAATGTAAGTGTTATGCCGGTTTTATTCATTAACTTTTTTTATTCTCTAAATAATTCAAGTATGAGCCACTTTCTGGGTAGATACTTGTAAACTCAGGTATAAACCTGAACAATGTCTATCTTCCTGATGTGTAGAAATAGATTCAACCATATGACATATGTAGAATTTAATATACATTATATAATGTAGAAACTATGGTATATGAACAAGGTTTTACACCATTTGACTATGGAATGATTGTTGGGGCTAAAAAAAATGAGACACTCTATCTTCAAGGTGGCAACTGCTCTATTTTTTTCTCAGGCAATAGTATACTGGGAAAACAGTAGACACCCACAAGTGATGCAAAAATGGGATTGCTGAAAACTGGCAAGGATGGCAAACAGCTAAGGGCAAAATTACATGAACTCCCATTCCAACTCCACACTGGTACTATTCAGGCTATCTGTTAACACACTGAATAGCATACAAACATTCCATAGGGTTTTGTAGTCATCAATCTACAAGGATATAATTATTGACAATATAGCATTGGTACTGTTCCTCACCTGGATCATAAAACATTACCATTGAACCTAATTAGAAGAATCACATTTCTGGTTCTTTTGGACAAACCAACAAGCTTGTGTGTGGAGGCTGTTTGTAGACTATTGTGAAAGCTGGTTGGGTAATAGCGTAGGGTATGTTCTGTTCAAATTCACACGGGCAACTAGTAAAATTGGAGTCTGACAGGTGTAACATACACAGATCTTGCTGCAGACTATTTTCACCTTCTTATGCTCTGTGGTGATGGTTTGTTCAAGCAAAATAATACCTCCCTTTCCCCTCATGATGTGCCAGCGACATGAAAATGGTTCTATTGGCCCTTCATATTCACCAATCCCAGTAAGTTTATAGAGGATGTTGTAAGCCTTATTAAATTCTCAGTAAATATTTATGGACGGCTCTGTATATATCCATGCAAACTCTAGCAACTCATAGAATTCATGCTATGTTATGTAGTCATTTTTCATGAAGTGAAAAACCTAAATGACTTAAGCAAGATCACATTAAAATTATAGTGAGATTAGGATCAACAAAGCATTAAAATGAATAAATATTAAACATGATGATAGATGATTAATAATTTTCTTCGCCTAAGAATTATGCCCAACTTTTTAGAATGAACATTTCTTTTTTTGTTGTTTATTTTAGTTAAAATAATCTAATTTAGGATGAAGTTTTTATTTACATTTATACATGTACAAGCAGATTGCTTACAAGTGACTTTTGTATAATCTTCAAGAAGATAATTTATTTATCACAGGTGATAGAACCAAGTCAAGGACTAAAAACGTCTGTTATATTACAATTTTCAAAAGACATTAAAGCAAGTATAGTGGTTCTGAAGATACTACCTACTAGCAACATTCCAATTGTTGAAGATTTTGATGTAACCATTTGTCCTGCCAAAACAAGTGAGTCAATAACAATATGATAGAAAAATTCAACTTACAACTGTATATTTTGCTTCTTTGGTTGTAATGAAAGCAAAAATAAATGCTAATAATTTTACTTAATTTTACTTCGTTTCAAATTTATATGCAATTTGATTTCATCCAAAATGAATTTATTAAATATCTATAACATTTAATTTCGTTTTTAACAAAAACAATATTGAGGTAAATTATTTATAAAACTTAAATAATTTAACTTATTTTTTTCAAATTTTGAAAATAAACATGAATTAATGAAAAGAATGTAAAATCTTCCATTGATAGTATGAAAGAAAATAAACACATATTGTGCATTATATATAACTTTAGTAATTTTTATACTTTTATAAATGACTTCATAAAAGAAGCAAATAATTGTGTAAGATGATATAAAGTTTATAATAAAATTGAAATGTAATTGTTGTTATGTTATATCAAATATTCATGAGAATATATACTTATTGTTTCAGCCACAACCCCTGTTACTGGTGAGTCCTCTGTGATTTGTCTTGTAATTTATGCATAATTATGATAAAATAATATTCTCTTTTAGCTTTTTTGATCATGTTATGAAATTGGTTATAAAAATAAAGTGTTATTTGTATATGTTATATAATTTTGGTATCTAAAAATATATACAAGAACAATTTTACTTTAAAAAGATATGTTTGTTATGAATTTGATTTTATTTATTTGAAATCAGTTTTTGATTGAAAACTAACTTGAATTTTCTATTAACTGAACATTAAATATTTTTAGAAAAATGCATAAATTTCAGCAATTAATAATGATAGGTAGGTGTATGTCCTTTTAATTTTATTATTAAAAAAAGATTTTTCTTTTTATTCTTTCTCATTCACTTGAGTAGCCTCTCTCCAAATTTTACTTTGTGTTAAATAACTGCCTTGAGTAGAAAAATAAAAACTAAATCAGCTCTGTTTAATTACAGGATAATGATTTTAATTTATTTTTATTTTTTTATTTTTCTCAGCTGTAACAACAACAAAACAACCAGGCCAGTATTACCATTTTCATAACCACATTATATATTACAAATCGAAATATCTACATTTTAATTATTACAAGATGACTTTATACTTCATTTAACTTAAAATTTTAAGTGTTTACTATTTGGTATTTTAATATACGTGCATTCTATATCTTGTATTATATACAAATTATATATATTTTCCCAGTGAGAGAATGTTTTGAAGATTGAAATTATGTAAAATTAAACTAAGTTAACCAGCATTAAAATGATTAATATTTTCTATAATCCTATGCTTATTTAGGATGAAAATCAAGAAGATTATGAGAAAAATAAAATGTTATACTTTAATAAAAATCATCAAGTTTATATATTGACAATTTATATATAATAATTTATGAACACATGAAGGTGTTGTTTGGTTGGAATTTACTTTTTATGAAAGTGGTGGTAGTAAGATCTCCTTCACTATTTTATCAGAGGTCAAACTGAATTCAGCCATTTTGGTTGAGGCTGGTTTGAAGTAACCATACTGATCGAGTATGGTCAGATTATCAGATGATTGTATTATAGTTGGCTTATAACATACTGCTGTGAATGTCTGCTTATAGACACTGGGTTGTTGACTTTTGATAATTTAATACCAGATTACTGAATTTGTCTACCAAGCTATTCATAATAACAGTGAAGCTTGTGCCATGGCCCTAGACATCTCCAAAGCATGCCGGCCTTCTTCGCAAGCTCCAGGGTTATGGTATTACAGGTCGATTGTTTGACCTAATACAATCATTCCTGTCAAACCGTGAATTGAAGGTCGTTCTCAATGGATTCATCTCCAGCTCCTATCCCATTAACACAGGTGTTCCTCAAGGCTCCATCCTAGGCCCTAATCTGTTCCTCATATTCATAAACGACCTTCCTGACGCCATAGATTCTCAAGTGGGCATCTATGCGGACGACACCACAATTTACTCCTGCCTCAAACACAAATCTAGTGATGCTGACAAAGTTAACTTGGCAGTTCGATTAGAAAAGGACCTCCAATCGGTTGTGAACTGGGGCAAGAAATGGATGGTTAACTTTAATGCCTCTAAAACAAAACTGCTCTCTATTAACCACCACAGGGATCCATCCCTGCATCCCATTAGAATGTCTGAAGACCAACTTCTTGAGAGCTCCTCTCTGAGGCTGCTCGATCTCACGCTGTCCGCTGATCTGAGATGGAACAAATACATCGAGTCAATTGCATCATCCACTGCAAGGAAAGTTGGCTCCCTGTGCCGAGCCAGGAAATTTTTCTCCCCGGAATCGATCCTCCAAATCTATAAATTGACCATTCGCCCTTCCATGGAGTATGGCTGCCATATATGGTCTGGAGCCCCTGCTGTTTGCCTCAGGGTTCTTGATAAGATCCAGAGACGGATATGCAATGTAATTGGCCCTGATCTGTCATCTTGCCTGCAGTCGCTCTCTCACAGACGCGACGTTGCCTCGCTCTGTCTTTTTTACAAGTACTTTCACAGTAATTGCTCCGAGGAGCTGCTTTCGCTGGTTCCTAGGCCTCATGAATTTAAACGTCCTACGAGGCTGGCATCCCGTTCCCACCCCTTCACCATTGAAACTGTTAGATGTAGACGTCTCTTCTACTCCAATAGCTTCATGTCTCGCACATCTCGCCTGTGGAACTCCCTTCCTTATTCCTGTTTCCCTGACAAATACAATCTCCAACTATTTAAGTGTAACGTCAATCGACATCTCCAGTTGCCTTGATCTATCCACTTCTCTTCTCCACATCCTTTCACCTTTCATTCCTATCTGCTCTCACTCCAAATCTTCTGTAACCCCCTTGCCTTGATCGATCCACTATCTTTCTCCACATCCTCTCCTTTACTACTCCTATCTGCTCTTTGAATTGTTTCACTTTTTTGTACAATTAGTGAAGAATGTGCATGGAGTGAGAAAAGCTCTTAGCCTCAGGGATCATTTTTATTGCTGGTTTAATTTTGTGTGAGTTAGAAGAGGCTCAAGAAAGAGTTCTGGATGAGCTCTTCAGCAGTGCTTCTGACTGGACAGAAAATATGATGTTTCTATCCCATTTTTTCACTACTGGAAACTACTGTTTCAATCCCAAGTAAAAACTCTTCCAGTCTTTGAAGAGTGGCGACTGTTATTATAAAGACTAAAGATTATTAGTTCCGTACAGGAATGTGCACTTTATGCTTTAATTAATAGAAAAATAAATAATTTTATGCATATATTTGGCAGAACTTGTCTCAATTTATTTTTTATCAATATCTTTAGTAGAGTTCACTGTGATTGGGCATATTCAGATAATATTTTTTATTTTACTTTGTTTTTAATTTTTCTTCTTTAATATTCTAATTTCAGATTATTGTGAATTTGATCTTTGCACTTTTGTGAAAGAATTTGGATATGAAGGACCTTCAGCATTTGGTTGGATTGAAAGAGATGGAATTCCAGGACCATCTAATGGAGATATACGAGTTTATTTAGGAAATAAGATTCCTAATGATATGATTGTTTCTGTTGGCTGCAATAACTGGTCAGTATTCAGGTTTTGTCCATGGAACATCATTTGATAAAGCCTTTTTTAACTTATATGATTAATACATATATACAGGTAACATATACTCTACAAGAGATTGCTGTTTCTTTCTGTGGTAGACTGGTTGCCAACCAAGGATATAGGGCCTAGTCTGTCCTGCTATTCAACCCATAGCTGGTGGGAGGAGGAGAGATGGATTCAGACCTTTCCCAAGGGTATTTGCATATAAGTGAATGTAACACATCCAACTGGAATTTGAAGTTGGCTCTTTGATTTCTCATTCCAAATTGATATCCATTACGCCACAAGGCACATTAGAAATTGTGAAATAATTGAAACTAAAAATGTGGCAAAATATGAAGAAAAAAAACCTAACTTTAAGCATGTTATAAAAATGATGTCTGCAAAGCATTAAAATAGTAATAAGAAAAGTGGATTGACCAGCAAAATATATTTGAAGTAGACAAAAAGAAGAATGCAGAATATTAAGAACATTGGCTAAAGACATGAAAGCAACCAAAGAAATACATTTAAGTAAACATCTCAAAAAGAAGTGTGTGTAAGTTGAGCAAAGAAGTACATCTTAGCAGGAATCTCTAGTGATGAATACTCAGCTATATTAGATGAACCTGCAGGGTAGCCTAGAGGTTGGACCTTCATGGGAATAGTCAACAAATATCTTAAAAGAAAGCAAAAGAGAAGTGGGGTAATATTTTATGCTATTATTTTAGGCAGTAAAATTATAGGTTCTTTCAAATTTGATGATTGTTCATGATAAATGCTGTGAATTGTAACATCTTGGAAAATATATTTTTTGAATAGTAGAGGTCACAACCCCTGAAACATTAAGTTAAAGAGTATATTCATGCAAGACAATGTTTCTTATATTTTGTACTTTGCCAAAAATGATTTCAAAGATACAAAATTAATAGAATGGAATCCAACTTCTCCAGATATTAATTCTGTAAAAAACATGTGGTTCATCCTTAAAAAGAGATGCATATGAGAATGGAAAACAATATTCAAGCAAAACATTCTGGGAAGCAGTAAAAACTACTGCATGCATTAAAACCAAATGAGTAGAAAAGTTAACAAAATAGATATTTGAAAAACGATGATGGTTATAGAAGGAGCCTATATTAACATTTAAAATAATGAAATAATAATTTATTCAGGTATATGACATATTGTGTTAATCAAATGTATATTTCTGTGGGCTTTAGCTTTTGAATTTATTAATAAATGGAAATTTTTTGCACTTTTTTTTACATAATAAAACCCAATATCCCTAATCAATTTATTATCAATAGTTTGAATAATGATAGATATTATAAACTGGAACTCACATTATATATTGCTCATATAAGTATAAATATATTCTTAAAATTTTACAAAAATTATGTTAATACAAATTTTATTGTGAAAATATTAACTTGCATAATAAAGTTTTACATTTTGCATACGTGTACATGCACAATAGTTACTAAGATTATTCAATAGATTCAAAATAAACCTCATTTTTTTATTATACTGAAATTGGTCAGCCACTACAGCCCAAGTGTTTCTTTAATTTTACTAATATTAATTGCACAGCTATGTCTAAAAGAAGATAAGATATGAAGAAAATATCTACAATACCAGGAAGTAGCACCAAAAAGTAAATAAATAAAATAAAATGTTATGTTGGCCTGAAGAAAAATATTGTTGTGTTGAATTGAGAGAAATAGTATATGTGTTCTGTGTAGGTATTTCTAGTTTAATAATGATTGTTAATATTTATTTTAATAACATGTTCATGTTAGATAGCAATTTGAACATTGAATAGCTGATGCACCTTTATATTTCAATTTGAAAGTTGTTGGTTAGAATGCAAGGCTATATCTGATTGTTGGTTTGTAGCAATGATGAACAATAATTAACTCCAGGTACGTTTTAGAACTATTCTCATAAACCAATGGTTTTCAACATATACTGTATGATCGTCTGGTACTTGGCATTTATTCTGATATAGCATGCACAAAATTTATGATACTTGGTTAGATGTTTCATTCTGCTTTGCTGACAAATACTAATTTCTGTTTATTTGTATGTGTATTTTTGGATCACTGCCTTGCACTTGATGATAAGATATTCTAAAATGTCAGATCTCTATACAATTACCTGGTATTAGACTTTTAGAAACCATGTCTTGATTTTATTTTAATGCTTTAAAATTCTGTAGACGTTTTTCATGTCATAAAAATTGTTAGGAACCATTGGCTTAATTTATTTTAAGTTGTTTTTAGATGATTATTTTTATTGTTTGTTCTCTTTACTTCTTTGATAACTATTTTATATAGCTCAAAAGGCCAGTTGCTGAAAAAAAACTTCTTTTCCAATGGCTGATATTTTGTGGTTATATTGAATTGTTCTTGCATACTTTTTAATAAATTACTCTCTCTCTCTCTTCCACAATCAACACTATTTATTCATTTATCTTTTCTTGGTGGTTTGAATTATACTAGTTTACTAAAAGTTTTAAGTTTGAGGTGCACCATTTTGAATGTTGTGGATGGCTGGTGATTGAAATGCTATAACCAACTATTTTAAATGAAATGCTATAACCAACTGTTATAAATTAATTCTTTCATGGACTTTTTACAAACTTCCACAAAAGAATGTATACAAATACTGCAGATAATAAAATATGAAGTCATTAGAAATTGAGTGAATTTACCACTTACAGTTTAAATAGATAAATATTTGAAGCACTGAAATAAATAACTGCTACATAGAAAATAATACTACCACTTGCAAAACTGTAAATTGCTAAAGAATCAATTGAAAAATCCTAAAAAAAATTTGATTATGTATGAGAAAATTGCTTTTAATACATTGAAAATTGCTCTTTAAAAGAAGAGATTATAAACCATTTGTCAAGTCATAAAATTTAAAAATTTAATTTGGTATACATGAAAGTGGGGTATATGTTAGTCCACTAATGTATATCAATGATTTAATGCTACCTATTCCACATCTTCAAAAACATTGTAACAAACTTACTCATTGTTCTTAAATCCTTAGTAAAATGCTATATCTGTTTAAATATGTATAGTTATATAATTGCTAAATTGTATTATTTCTTATTTAATTTTGTAAAACTAAATTGTGAACAGTATCAATTTTATAGCGATTACAATAAGAGACTATTAAAAAACAGGTTCATGAATTCATTTGTTATGGTAAGACTTTGCATACAATATATTGTCAAAAAGAAGCAAATACAATGTACAATATTATGAAAATGCTTCACATTTGAATTATGTTTGAAATTATCATTTTTACTAAACTGCAAAAACTATTTTGCAAATAATCTTATTCTTATTCAGTACATGCACAGCTGGTAAATTTAACTGCACCAAAAATATATGTGATGGTAAGAACTGGTTTTCTTCTTTTTTCCTTAAAATTTTTGTTATTGTCCTTTCATTTGTTTTAAAAAAATATCATTCTTTTATCATTAACATGAATATTAGATTTTTCCAATGCAAAATTTGTATGTCTTCTAAAATTTATTAGTTACTTATGGATTTAATCAATTGGTTGTACAAGATACTACAACTTTATATTGTTGCAGAAATGGAATAACAATTACAACACATTTCAGTTTCTTTATTCAGTAAAATTTATTGAGTAATAATATCAATATTTTAAAACTAATTATATTCACATAAATTTTCTTTAAACTTTGCTTTATTTTGCTCCTAATTTCAAATGTTTACTTTAATTCTATCATGTGCCATTTTAATATATCTATTTTATTTACATATATCTTAGGCTGTGAATATTCTAAGTGGTCAGAATGGACATCATGTAGCAAAGAATGTGGAAATGGCTATAGGGAGAGAAACAGAAATAAATTGTTTAAAAAAGGAAATGAAAATTGTAACCAGCCAGAGAGTGAAATAGAAGATTGTAACACAGATATTTGTGAAAGTAAGTTCTTATAAAGTAAAATAATTTACATAAAAAGTAATACTTTATGCATAACAAAGTGAGAGATCCATTTTTGAAATTGATTCTTTTGAATTTTCTATATCAGTAAAAGTGTCTCTCTTTTGTTTTTCCATGATTTCTCACTCTAGTTATGAGTTTTTTTCTTGTTGTTTCTGTTATTAGAAATCACAGAAGTGCACTGAAGATTATTACAGAGGGTGCTGAATATAAATTTTGTATTTACTTTTGTATAATTTTTCTTTTTCTTACTTGGTAACATCCTATCGAGCACTGAACGTATTTTCCTTGCAAACATAATTTCTGCAGGTGGTAAATTAGCATTTGTATTCTGATTTGGTGTTATCCTATATACCGCTAAAAACTTTTGTAAGCTTTTTTCTTCAGTGTCAATTCCGTTATTTTTTCTTAATGCTCTCTTGAATGTGTCAACAAACCTTTCTGCCTGTCCGTTTGATCTAGGATTGTACGTCAGCATTGTTACGTGTTAAATTGCCAACGAATCACAGTAATCTTTGAATTCCTTCACGGTAAACATAGTAGCATTGTCGCTTACAATTGTATTTACTACTCCAAAACGACTAAATACTTTGTCTAATGCTTTTATGGTGTTTGAAGCTGTCAGGTGTTTATACCTATAAACCTTAGGCCATTTGGAAAAACTATCTACGATTACTAGATAATAGTATCCCTTTAATGGTTCTGTATGAGTCAATATGAATACGTGTCCACGGAACACCCCGTTTTTGGCCAGGGCTGAGTCCTTATCGGTGGAGCTTTGGCTGCTAACTGACAACCTTTACATTGTTTTATCATATCTTCTATATTTTGGTCCATTCTAGGCCAATAAACATAACCTCTCATTAGCAACTTCATTCTGAAGGTTCCAGGATGGCCCATATGAAACTCTTTCAAAACTTTTTTGTAGAACACGCGGTATTACGACTCTATCTGCATACATCAGCATTTCATCGCATATCGAAAATGGAGACACACTTAAACCTTTTTTCTTCTTTTTGTTCCACCTTACATGTTTCTTCATGTTAGTAATATATTCATCCATTTTCGCCGCTTTTTTTATTTCTTCCAGTGTCACTGGTAGCTCTCTAACGGTGTTAACAAGTACTTCCGCTAGTTCTTTTTCCTCTTTTAGTACTGCTATAACCCTTTCTTCCAGCAATTCAGAGTTTTTGGGGATTAATCTAGATAGACCATCAGCATGTGCAATTTTACTTGATGGCAAGTATTGCATTTTAAAATTGTAGTTGAGTAAAATAATACTCCATCTCTGTAATCTATTTGCAGTATGGGCTGGTACGCCTTTTTTCGAACCAAAAAATCGACAGTAGTGGTTTATGGTCCGTTTGCAAAACGAACGATCTACCATGAATAAACCTGTGAAATTTCTTAATGGCGTAAATTATTGCCAGACCTTCTTTTTCTATCTGACTATAATGTTTTTCCGCAGGTAATAAGGTTCTTGATGTGTGTGCAATCGGTTTCGTTGATCCGTCCTCGAATTTGTGTAAAAGTACTGCACCTACACCATATTCGCTTGCATCTGATGCAACAATTAATTCCTTTTTCAGATCATAATGTGCTAATGCTAAATCCGATCATAAGCACTTTTTTATTTTTTTAAATGCTTCTTCGCACTCTTTTGTCCAGCACCATTTCTTACCTTTCCTTAATAACTCGTTTAATGGAGCTCTCGACTTGTGCATTTTAGGAATATATAAACTATAATAATTTGCTAAATCCAGAAATAATTGTAATTTTGTTACATTATTCGGTATAGGCATATTTCTAATAGCTTCTGTTCTATTTGGGTTAGGTTTTCTTCCTTTATGATCAATAATCTGACCCAAATATTCAATTTTGTTCATGCAGAAATCGCATTTGTCAAGTCCCACTTTAAATCCGTAATTCTGTATTGAATACTTCTCGAACATGATTTTTATGCTCTTCCAAATTTTGGCTCTTTATCAATATGTCATCTAAGTATGTCATTGTGAATTCAAGACCAGCCAGCATCGTATCCATAACTTGTTGAAACACACTTGGGGCTACCTTCAACCCAAATGGCAAATGTTTTAAGTTGTATAGCCCTCTATGTGTATTGATAGTTAGATACTTTGTACATTCTTCCTCGACTTTGACTTGTAAATAAGCTTTGGACAGATCAATTTTTGAGGAAATCTTTCCTCCATTCAACCTTGAGAAAATTTCTTCAGACATAGGCAGAGGATAGCTGTGGTCTTTTAGACATTCATTTAACCCTGTTGAAAAATCAGCGCATACTCTTATTTTCTTATTTTTCTTTTTTACGTACACCGTGGGTGACGCCCACTCAGAGTAATCTACTTTTTTAATTACTCCAATCTCTTCTAGTCTTTGTAATTTTTTGTCTATCATTTCCAATGACGAAAATGGTATCTTTCTTTTCTGCTTAAACACTGGTTTAACACTTTATCCTTTAATTCGAACTTTACTTCAGTCTTAGTACAGCAACCTAGTCTGTCAGGAAATACTTCCTTAAATTCATCTTTTAAGTCTTCAACAAATTTTTCTGTCTGTTTGCTATTTTCTATATTCGACACATTTAAGTTTCTACAAAACGTGTTAATTGGTTTTTCCCATAAATTGAATAACACAATCCAGTCAATACCAAATAAATTTGAATTTCTTCCAGATATGACGTAGATTTTTGCCTTGTACGTTTTATCGTCAAATGACACTTTCGCGTAAAATTCTCCTTTGAATTTTAGCTTTCTTCCAGAAACACCTCTGGCCCTTTTCTGAGTGTTTTGTAGTTTTGGTTGTCCAATTTTCTTACATGTAACTTCGTCAATTATTAAAATGTCACTTCCGGTATCAAGCAGACAGCTTATAGTTCGACCATTTATTTTAACATCTACATACTTTCTTCCTTCATTATTAGTATCTATTTTAGATACAACTGTATTTATCCTTTTGAACTTCTGATGTTTTTTCTTTTTGCAAACAGTAGCTTTATGACCTTTTCGACCGCATTCATAACATATTTTATTTCTAAAATAACACTTACTTGTAGCATTGTTTATTCCAGCATATGCTTTGCAGTAGTATTTAACTTCCTTGTAGACTCGTTGTTTAACTCTTTTTACTTGGGCAATATTTTTCTCCTCTATACTTATATTGTCCCGTTTTATATTGAGTAATTTCTGACATTCCTCTGTAACTTTCTGTAACATTACTTCTGTATCTTGTTCCATAATTGCCAGTATTCTTGAACAAATTTCTTTATCCTTTGTTGCAGTTAACCCTTGAGCAAAAATTAAACACTTAAACATGTCTTCTTTAATTTGTTTGATCTTGAATAATTCACACTGAGAATTCACTTTTCCTGCATATGAAATAAAGTCATCTTCTTCCTGTCTAACCATATTTAAACATTTATAATGTGTAAGAAATAAACTTTCACGTTCACCAAATATTTTAGACAATATTTCAATCGTTTCTTTGAACGATATATCCTCCAGCTTGTTTGGTAGAATGAAATTAGTGTACTTGGTGTTTTCCTGAGCACCTAATTTTTGCAATAGTAATATAATTTTTTCTTCATCAGACCATAACTGACATCTTTTTGAAAAAATTGTTTCATACCATATGAAGTACGCTGGTAAAGTTACACCTTCCATAGGTTTGTCATGGAATTCTGAAAGTGAATTAGTAATCCCTTCAGCAGAGAAAAATCTTGATCCTTCCTTTTGATTGACTTGTTTTGTTAATACCTTTTCCAAGACTTCTTGCTGCTTTAAAATTTGCTTTTGTAAGTCTAACTGCTGTTCCTGCCATTCCTGCAGTTGTATCTGTTGTTGTTGATACTGGAATAGTTGTACTTGCAATAATTTGGTTTGCTTTTTGAAAACGATTTATTTTGTTCTTTTCAATGTATCTGTTGCTGCTGCATAGCAGAACACATGGGTTTCAAAAATTCCAAGAACTCTTCCATATTACTTTTTTAAGGTACAACAAAAATAAAAATAAAAATCACTGTACCTTTAGTCGATAAACTAGTCCAGCGACTGGTAAAAACGTTTATTTGACCTTTGACTTGGTCGTCGCTGTTATCTTTGGAGGGGTGTTTTTTTTCACTCCTCGTTCATACTGTTAAATTACCTTGTGGTTTTATTTTGAATTTACGTTTGCCGCTGTTATATTGTCTTGTGAGTTGTTTTCGAATCCCCATAGTCACTGTTATGTTGTGTCATGAGTTCTTTTCGAATCCTCGTGGCCCATTGTTATGTTGTGTCGTGAGTACTTTTCGAATCCTTGTCGTCACTGTTATATCGTGGATTATAAGATATAAACAACAAAGTAATCCTGAGTGGAAAGATTCCAATAACACAAGAAATCAGGAAACAAATAGCAATGGGTTATTGTATGTAAAGTACAAATGAGCAAGAGTTTGTAATACTAAGGAAAACAGGAGATAAGTCACAGAGGTTCGTAAGGGTCGCCTTCGCTCTCTCTGTCTGTCTCACTTTCCTTGTTCTTCAATAGCTCGTCAGTCTTTTATAGACTGACCAATCCATGTCGGGGTGTGCCAGGTTGTTCCACTATAACAAAAATCTAAAGAGGGAATGAGTATAACAGGAAGTTGCAAAGAAGCAAGAATTAGAGCAGCAAAAGATAGGAAGTTGTGAAGAGCCATAATCACTCACATCCTAAAAGGATTGAATATTAAAGCAATGTAATTTTTTCACAAGATGTAAATGCCTTTAAAATGTAATATCTGTAGTGAAAAATAATTACTTTAAAAGGTGAACTTTTGAAAAAACAATCATTTGTTAGATTTAAGGTTTGAAATTTTACTTTGTGATAAACTTGCTATGATTTTTATTGCAGTAATGCCATCCTGGTCTGTATGGTCACCATTGTCCTCATGTACCCAGGGTATTAAAACTTGTGTTGCTGGTGTCAAGCAAAGGGTCCGTAAATGTGACAGCCCACCTTCTAATTCTCTCATGCGTACATGTATTGGGATTTCTGTAGACTTCGAACCTTGCACAAATAACTGCACAAATGGTATGTCTGTCTGTCTGTCTGTATCTCTCTCTCTATATATATATATACATATATATATATATTATTTTATTTTACTTATTTTGATTATAAATGAACACATAAAACACAATTGAAAGCTATTATTCAGTATTTTTATTATGGAAATATTAACTTTGAGAAGATATTTCAATTTGAATCATTTTTTGTGAGAAAGTCCATTGTTCAGACTAAGCTATAGAACATGTTTATTTATAGCATGTGTATATAATTTATGTCTTGATATATGTTTCACATTTCATCTCATCTTTTTATCATACCATTTGAATGAAATCTGCTAATGTTTCATCTTTGTTTATATGTCAACTGTTAGAAATACCAAAATGATGATTGAATTGTGAAACAAATGTATCACTTTTGACTGAATAAAAATTTAATTTGCCTATTTAAGGATTAAGCAGATAACAAAATATGAAATGCATTCATGCGTTTTGGCAAATATTTGTATAAAAATTGTCTAATCAAGAAACTATTATGGCACAGACACAAGTTATAAAGGTGGGCTAATTATTCAGTTATATTTGTTCTGCTATTTATTATTTCAACAGTTACATAAACTGTTAATGTAGTATTATTAAGAATCAGTATAACAGTAGATTAGCTAAGTGATGATGACTTGTTTATATCAATTTCTTTGTGTTAGTTCAGTATAATTCAAGGCAAATTTAAAATTTGCAAGAATAGGAATGACTACTATCAATTGATTATATGATATTGAATCAAGCATATATTTTGTCACTATGTGTAAAATTCATTGTAAAATTTAGGCATTACATTATTTATTATGAAATTATATAATGCATTCTCTTCATCTAGGGATAATTGTTTTTGCCTTTGTTCTCATTATTCAGTGAATTTGACAAGTGAGCCTGGTTTTGAGACCACAAATTGCTTGAATAAATCCCATTTAACTTGCAAGGATTATAGATTCAATGAAAGGATGGTTTATGGCTTTGAATGTATACCAGCTTATGTATGTCCTGGCAAAAAAGTGTTATATAACAGTCATTGTATTGAACCAAAAAATTGTCCCTGTTATGATAAAAATGGCATAGAATGGTTGATTGGTTCTGCTGTGCCATCAGAAATTCCAGGCAAGAAATGGTGAGTAGAATTTGTTTGCTTTAGTGAAACAAAATAAATGCAAGATTTTTATGTCTTATATTGTCACAAATTCTATCAAATTTTTAAAATTTTTTTACTTTGAATTGAAAACAAATGATGCATTATCAAAATTACATACCTAAAACAGTTATAACATTCAATATTTATCTGCTACAATATGATTAATTCCATACATCATTAACTGATTCATTTTAGGAAGTTTTGGAATAACCAGGTTTAAATGTGTGCTGAAATGAGAGCCAATTCAACTTTTTTAATTTTGGACTGCAACTCATTTCAGTCATTCCATTGTTTTTTTTAATGCAAGAATTCAGTAATAGATATCTCTTACACATTTCAATGTCAAAATTTTTCCACATCATATGAATTTGAATTTCATCAGTTGATCAGTAATAAAGACAAATGTTAATGTCATCAATTAGAATTTCTAATTACTTACTGAAAATTAAAATTGAAAGCAGATGTATAAAGAAATATAAAATAAAGCCAAAAACAAATGAGAAGGAAAAGAAAGTTCCTTAAAACTTTAGTCATTAAAGATATTCAACAAAATCTGTTCTTAAGATGAAAAAAGGGTAAAATCTCAACCAGATAAAAGTCTACAAAATATGAAACAAAAATTATGTTTCAAAAGGATAAGTTCATAAATATAACTAGTGTAATGTTATGTTAGTAAAATCTGAAAAGAATAGAAAACTAAACTTTTAATACGTAAAATAATTATTTATTAACTTCTGGATTTCATCAAATTAACATTGGCTGTGGAGGGTATGTGATTTCAGGGATTTTCTTCAAACATTCAATCTTTTCATGAAGATATGAGGGGCTGCCTTTCTCTTCAAGGGTTGAGCATTTATATAAGTTTCTGTCTTGTGTGTATGTATATATATATATATATATATATATGTCCTAAGCTCAGCTGGGTTTATGTTGGTACACCCACTGACATGACTTAGGCTCGATTCTGCACTTTCTAGGTCAACCCTCTGAAACACCAAGTATTCTGAGGTGACACAAAGCATAAAGCTGATGGAGATTAAATTTAATTCAGATCTGTGGTATTTCCTAGCATGAATTACAAACTACAATAGTCTTAAACATTTCATAGCCAAATTAGGTTTTCAAATATTTTAAATTGGATTTGTACTTAGAAGTTGTATGAATAAACATTTTAAATATTTTTTCTATTGTAGCATATGCAAGCAAAATGGAATATCTTGTCAAGATGATCCAAATAGTATGTAACTTAACTTTTTTAAAAACATTTCTTGAAATTAAGTTTTCTTTTATCATATGAGACAATATATTAAATAAGCAAACTGAGTATTTCATGTGTTTTTATTACTAGTTCTGTAAATTACAAAGATTTTACAGTCAAATATTTATTATGAATTTTTCATTATTTATTTTTAGTTTGTGTCTTGTCTCATTGGAATTGTTGGGGAGCCTGCAGTGCTACTTGTAATAAAGGAGTACGCATGCGTTACAGGTATATTTATATTGGAAATAACTAAATTTTCCAAAGTCATTTTCATTTTCAAGATAAGAAAAATAATTTTCCATTTACATTTTGTACTTTCGATAAGTAATAAATTTATAAATTTGAGACTAAAAATAAATGTTTGCTTGAATTTTTATAAAAATAAATTTTTTCTATCAGTTAAAATTGCTGCTAAATAATCTCTTTTTATCAAATTTTATTGTCCTGTCTGTTGATTATAACTTAAGATAGTTTATTTCTAAAATTATTCTATTCAGTTCTAATAATAATTTTAGGGTTACCATAAAGAATGATTTTTTTTATTTAGTGAAATCAGAATGTTAATTCTTAGAAATGTATTTTTGTCTATATTTTCATTCATAGGAAATATTTTGAAATTGTACTTTTTCCTATTAGTTGATATGTTTTAGCACTTATCAATTACAATATTTTTCAATTGATTAATTTATTTAGTGAATAAGGGAATGAAGAATTTTCTTATACTAATAATTTATATCCCAATTTGATATTTTTATAGCTTGGGATTTCATTTTGGAAAACTGAAAAAGAATGTATAACATTTTTTGTCATATTTTTTCTTTCCTTAATTGTATTAATTTCAAAGAGTTTCTAATTACAAACATATACATAAAACATATTTTGTTATTGATCTAATAGACTAGATAGATGGAATCTCTACTTCATTTGTTATAAAATCACATGCATATGTCAAAGACCTATTTTTGTTTATTGAAAAATGCAGTAAACCTGCTTTTTGTAACAGACATTCAAAAGATAACTTTTTAAATTTCAGAAAAATTGAGTTGGAAGGAGTAAATGAAACCTGTAAAGGAAAACCTCTTAGTCAATCAGAAAGCTGCATAGTGGATTTCTGCCCTCCAGACTGTGAAATTAATGGCACCTTATATCAGCAGAATGAAAAGATATATGAAGATGAATGTACTGTGAGGTAAGGGAAATAATATTGCAGGTTTAGATGATAAAATATCATGAGTCTATAAAATAATATTGCATACTTTGCATTCATAAGCAAAAACACATTTGGTTTCCTGGAAATTTTGTGTCCAGTGTTTGGGTCATGTAGTGCATAAATAAATGAAGAGACAGGTTGTCATCATTAGGAAGAATTGATGATTACAAATTTTGAAATTATCTATTAAAGACATTTGATGTGGATAAGCACAGGAATAAGGACAACATAGGCCTCCAAATAAGATTCCATTTAACATTTGTAAATGATTACCAAATAGGGCGGACATTTGGTAAAGGTTGGAAGGTACAGCAGTTGAAATGTACCAAAATCAACAAATACAAGCAAACTGGACCAAATAATCAATGTATAACATTCTTTTATCATTAATGTAACAAAGTTTAAGAAAATAAGTAAAACCAGATATTTTTAAAATTGATTTGGGTGTTCTTCTTGTTTATGTTCAAGTGATCAAACAAACAATTCAAACATTTGTTGGTTCAAAAATATTTATGTTGTCTCTAGTCTGGCTAGATCACATACAAAATTGTAAATGAAGTGGTATTAAAAAATTACTCAACTGTACAGGCTGGTATTATACCATTGAACAGTTTACAACATTATAAAGTTCCTGAGCTGTACAGATTGATATTACACCATTCAACAGTGTGCAGCTAACAGTAAACCGCTCTCCCAATGTGCTGTGTTCAACTATTACACAAGCTTTTATAATATTGTCTTAGAACAGTTTTACACTCTTTATGATGGCTGACAAGTTTTAACAATATGTCTGCAGGAATATTACATGAAGCTTGGAAAATCTGCTATCAAGACACTCAAAATGCTTTATCAGATTTTTAGAAAACAGTTTTAGGTGAAACACAAAATTTTGAGTGGCATGTATGTTTTCAGGCTGGTTGATGATTAGTTGCCCTAAAGATGATGAATATTCAAGTCAAATCCCTAAAGACCCTTACACACACACACAGAAGTATCACAATTGGATCCATCATGGCGAAAGTGTTAATGAACATTGTATTAACTAGGCTCTCATCGTTTTATGAAAGTCAACTTCTTAAACCCAGTTTGGGTTTTGTTCTGGTGAAGGATTCAATGATGACAGATATGTTATCAAATAACTCTGAGAAATTGCTTACTTCTCTAATAGGAAACTGTATACCTGCTTTGTTGGCCTTACAGAAGCATATGACCACATCAATAGAGACTTCCTCTTCTCATCCATTAAAAACTACCTTCCAAGCTCCAAGTTCACTGAATTCACCAATCTAATGCGGGAACTGTATTTATTGACAGAATCTTACCTGTCTAGAATGCAGAAACATTTCAGATCTCATCAGAAGAACAACAAGGAGGAAATGAGAGCCCCCAGTCTATTTAATCTCTTCCTAGACTGTGTCCTGTGCATTTACAAACACAGATGGGATGAGATGAAATATTAAATATGCATTTATGTTTGAATATTTATAATTAAAATATTAAAATCTAAGAGTTATTGTTCTTTAGTTATATGAAATATGCTGCAAGAAACAGTTTTTATTAATATGAAGAATAGCTAACATTGATTTAAAATACCAACATTATATTGCATCATTTTTAAGTTAGAAATTTAGTTGGAATTGTGTTAATATAAAATGTATGCATTTAAATTTTGAAAATCTATTAAGAATAATTTTACAAAAAAATGATGAAATAAAATGTAAAATTTCAATTCTTAATCTAGTAATGGTGTTAATGTTTTCTTTTATAGCTATTGCCGTAATTCCAAATTGGTAACTGAAATTAACCCAGTTGCTGTTGGTAAGTTAATTCAAGATTGATAAAATCAAAGTAGTTCTTTGAAAATTCTTTATATTCATACAGATATACATAAAATCAAACAATAACAACATTGTAAGAATGTTTCACCAATTTATGGTCATATATTTTAATTTACCCATTTATATCCTTCACAGTTACATAGAAGGAAATATTTTTTGCTGAATAATGTTACAAATATTTAACATAAAGTTTCTCATTTACAAAGATAAGAAACCTGATAATTTATGAAAGACTAGATATTAATTATCATGAATGTAATAAATTTGCACAGTGGTAAAATTTTGAGTTATTGTTTAGTTTTTGGTTTTATAAATAAGTGCAACTAAATTGAAAAATTCTCTACATATTATTGCTTATGCATTTTTATTGATTTAGCATTCACTAATAATAAAATAAAATATAATAAAATAATAATAATAAAATAAAATATATTTTTAGTTGATGGAGGCTACACACCATGGTCTGCTTGGACAACATGCACCAAAACATGTTCTGGAATTCGACACAGAACCAGATCCTGTTCCAATCCAGTACCTCATTGCAATGGAAAACCTTGCAAAGGTGTAAACTATCAAACTGAATCTTGTAATGAGAATGTAAAATGTAAGTTACAGTTTGTTGTTATTGCTTTCAGTTTTAATAATGAATATTTTTTATATAATAATTGCATCTACAAAACATATATTTTCTTACTCTGTGAAAATTGAATTTAATAAAGTGATATTTATAAATGGTATCAATTCATAAAATACATTACATTAATGAAGTACTTTGTATTAAATGAATGTACTTATGCAAATTCTGATGTATAATTTATTCTAAAATAAAATTTTAAGTATGAATTTTTCAGCTTAATTAAATATAAACTAAAAAAGGTAAATGCATTTGACATGGCCTTGAATAAATTATATTTTCCAGATATTTATTTTATAATTAAATATTATTATATAATTAAATATACCTTGTTAAAAGTTTTACTTAAATTATAAAGAGACATATTAAAAATTTGAAAACTTATTTTATAATATTTTCCTTGTTTTGTTACAAATAAAAAATGATAAAACTGTTAAAGCTTTTTTGTAAATGTAAAATCTAATGGTAAACTATTAACTTAAAAAATAGATATTGTATATATTTATCTGTTTTATTTATTTATTTTTTTGCAAACAGGTTGTACAGCTCTTCCTTGGGGTTCTTGGGGAGCATGTTCTGTAACTTGTGGTTCTGGTAAAAGAAAACGTGTTAGAACCATATTACCTAATAAAGAGAACTGCACCATTGCAAGTGAAGACACTGAAAATTGTTATCTTCAGTCATGTTCAGGTAAAAAGATATTTTTTTCAACTTCACTAAAAACTGAAAAATTAATTAAGAATATTATGCATCACTTTTTTATATATACATTTTGTCTTAGGACATTTTCCTTTTAAGTTTTTTTATTTGTGTATAAATTATATAAAAGCTTTAATGCTTATCAGAATAATTAACATGTAATAATAATAATATTAACAATATCAGTGATGATACTCCAAGAAGGTATTACTACTAGTAATAGCAGTAATAAGAAGGATGAGTCAGTTAAAGCAACTTAAGAGTCACATTTAGATAATTGGGAACACCCTCAAATGGAGAACATCTGAGTTAACTGGGTTACCTGACATGAAGCTATTTCTAACTAGGTCCCACCTGCAAGTTCATGTACTGCTTTTATCAAAACCTGTTGTGCATATTTAGCCGTGATGCATGTGTCTTATCGGACTAGGTGCCATGGTAGCTACATTGGGCTTTGTATATTTGTACACCAGCATCACTTTCTTGGCATGCTGCTCTCTTGCATAATAATAATAATAATGGAATAAATTCCTTACAGTTTGACTCAACAAGAATTGAAGAATATTTTATTAACATCAAATTTGTATTATCTAAGTGCGAAATGATTCAATAAGAAATAGTCTGTGATCATTTCCTTTTATTTTCAAGGCAACTGTAAGAATATTCATTTTAAAAGAATTACATGTGATAAACTCTTGTCCAGAGACTAGAGATTTTGTTACATACAAAATGTATCTAAATCTAGATCAATGTGAGGAAAAAATAGTTTTCATGTTTTATTTTTTTTCGGCTAAGTGTAATGTATAAACATATATGTAGCTAATCTCTCCTTTTGACATTTCTAAAATATTTAATTTTTTAATTTAAGAAAAATGTGAAGTAGGTCAATGGGGTCAGTGGTCAGTGTGTAATGAAAAATGTGGAATTGGAATTCGTACAAGACGTAGAACATCAAAGAATCCCATGACGAAGTGTAATGTTTTGGAGAAGGAACAGTGTGTAAATCAGTGTGGTGTGTATAACGTTAAATTACTTTTTTCTGTTTAATTTTCTTGTGATTTTATTATTTCAATTTCTTTCAATATCTGCCAATTTCTATAGATACAACTTCTTGTCTTCATCATAATTTTCTAAGTTATTTTTCTACTTATACAGGTTGTTTGGGTTAAATTTGACAGAGTTTAATGTTTGTATTTTTCAAATTGGTTTGGAATATCTGAAAACAGTCAACTGAATGAAAATGAAACCTAATTACTATAGTTTTAGAGGTGTCAAAGTTAACTGACATGGATGAGTGTAAGCCACCTGAATATTGGAAAAGGGTAACCTGTAGCATGGTGATTCGTGCTGGGCATCAGAATTCTGCAATCATGACAGCTGCTCAATTCTCTTTGAACAATGTGAAAACAATAAGACATGAAATGGAGAGTTGCAACAGAGACTACAAGACCATGGCTTGTAGGAAAGAACACAGTAGATAACAACTGCATTCCTCCATACACCAGAATTCATCTAACAACTGCAGGATAAAGTGATGGAAGACCCAGGTTAGCTTTGACATAGGAAATGAGTTTTGTAATCTCCACCATGAAGCTGTCCTTGAATGAGGACCTGCACTACCAGTCATACAAGAGGTGTAAAGGTCAACTTCTTACAGAAAAGGCTTGACAAAACGATCTGACAAAGTCAAACAAAGTCCTAAACAAGGTGAAACATCCTGTTGAACCAGGGACTCTGGTTCTTCTCTGATGAAAAGAATTTTTGTCAAGACCTACTGCACATCACCCAAAACAACAGATGACTTGCCTACAATCCATAAGATGTTCCTTGTGTTATAAAGATCAAGTTTCCCCAAACTGTGATGGTTTTGGGTATGTCTCCAGTGAGGCTTATGTCATTTCACCTCACATCCTTGAACGGGGTCTCAGGCTCAACTTGGATGGCTCTGTGGAGTTGTTGAAAGACCATTCAGCCTGTAACACTAAGGCTCAGCTGATTGACAGGATTAAAGAGGTGTTTGAGGCTCTCCCTATGGACACTGTGAAGGACACATGTGCCAGATTGCAGAGTTAGATCAAGGCCATGGTAGATGCTGAGGGTGGCTTCTTTGAGTGAATTGTCTTTTGATTATTATAACCTGTATCCTTCTTTTCTATTTTTTCAATAAATTGGTTTTTGGCTTAGATATTCACTTTATTTTCTTTTTTAAAAATACTGTCAGATTTGGCCTGAACACCCTGTATATATCTTATCTTTCTGTTTCTTTATTCTCATATTTTTCAAACTTTTTTATCAGAGTGAGATGCTTCAGTTCTATTTTCAAGAATCCTTTCATTTATTTTTTATTACTTCTAGTTTGTATTTAGAGAATGATTACACATGACCTTTGTTGTTTTCTGTAAACTTGCTCTCTTAAAAGGTGTTTACATTTGGCACTTCTTCTAATTTGAATATATTATAAAAATTCTAATTGGTATGTAGTAAAGTGTACTTCAGAAGACTATTAAGATTGCATTAATAAAAGCTTCATGAAACTGATATACTTTTTATTCTCTGATTTATTCATATTTTTTTTTATTTTAATGTTTCAGATTGCTATAAGGGAAAAGTATGGACTAATTATTCCAAAAATGAACTCACATGTAACCAACGATTTGATATTGATCAGAATAGATATACAATTTTCTACCCACAATGTGCATGCCCTGAATACAAAAATGCCCTTGGTGAATGTGTATCATTTGAAGAGTGTAATGATTGTATTGTTGATGGAAAGCGATATAAGGTTGGTAATAATTATATTATTTATTTATTCCTTAATTAAATTATTTCTCATCAATTTTCTAATTTTGATTTTTACTATTATTGAAAATCAGACAAAATGATGTGCATTTAATATGAAATATATTGGTAACTGAAGAATATATACAAAAAAAGATCAAATGAATAACTTATTTTAAAAGGATAGAGCATAAGATATTGTTTATTAGAAACAGTGACAGAAATTAGAGTCAAAACTTATTAATTAATTTTGATTTAATTATTTTGCACATGTAAACCTATTCTTAATTTTTCCAGTTAAAATAAATCTGTAGCTAAAAATAACTTTAGTTTCAATACATAATTAAATACATTGTTATAAAAAAATTAATTATCATTGTGTAAAAAATCATAACTATAAATGATTTAGTATAAATATAATTATATAATTAATAAATGCTAATATTTTGAAATAATTACTATGCATATCCTATATATACATATTTAAATATAAAAGTGGACATTGAGGTCAACACTCTGTGGTACAGTCTGTTTCATACCTAAACACAATCTTCATAAAAGTATATTTTTCATCATATATATTTATAAGGTATCGCCCAAGAAATTTGATACATAAGGTTTAAAATAAATTTTAAAAAATGAAAAATCTTTGTTGAAGCTTTTATTTTAGTTTTAATTTCAATCTGATAGATCAAATTTAATATTTCCAATAAGCAAAATAAATTGAAATTAAATTTCGAGATGTATAGATGATTTTAAATTGATTGGAATGAGTTTTTTTAAATTTCTAAAAATGGTTGATTTTAGCAATATTTATAATTCTCTCAGAACAATGAAATTCTCTTTATTAAAAAATTTTTCAAAAATAAAATATACATTTTTGAAACTTTATTAGAAGAATATTAGCTGATTTAAAGTTTAATTGATTTCATTTGAAACAAATATTACTTATTTTTACTTTAAAATATTGCAGAAATGTACTTTTAACACAGATGTACATTTATTTTCAGTAATATATTGTTCATCTTAATTTTTATTTGCTTTTTATAAAATCTACCTGTGCTGTCATTCTATGATATTGTGCAAACAGTGAAGATCAGAAATAATAGCATATAAGTTCCTGATGAGACTCTAAATCATGTCTCTTTGCCTATTTGTTATTATTTCTTGTCCATGTTTGCTTGCAGCTATAAATGGCCTGAATAAGTAGAAAGCAAAAATTAAGAAGAAAGAAAATATGAGTCAAAAATTAATAATAATAATTACTGAGCACTTTTTAAGAAAATTATGGCAACTTTTTCAGCATTAACTTATTTGCTAGTTACTTATCTTTAACACTGTATCAATTTTTAACATTTGAAAATTTATTTTTACTTTTAAATTAAGATAAGTTTGATTATATTATAATCAGAATTTAAGTATATTTTTCATGTGAAAATTATTTTTCTTATAGAATGGAATGATTTGGGATTCTGAAGAGCCTTGTTATAAATATGAATGTGTTTCTGGGTCAAGAATTCGACACAGAATATGTTCAATCCCAACATGTGATGTTGTAAGTAAAGATTTTTTTAAATGTATAGATGATTTTAGCTTTACTGTAATATCAAATAATATCATTGAACCATAAACATTTTATCTCATTTGTTGCTTTTATTGATGGTATGAATTTATTAAGAGAAATAATGCACAATATCAGTTAGTAACATTTATGAAACAATTTTTTTTTATTTTAAACTAAGATAATATTTATGCCCATTTAGACTGATATTCTTGTGAAGTTAATCACTATATTTCAGCTAAGAATTAATTGAGTCTGGTGATGACTAGATTGAAAGAAAGTCGTACTTTAACACTTGGCAAGAGAAAACTTTGCCAAAGTGTTACAAAGTTTACAAAGGACAAAGTTTACTTCTTGAATAAAGAATTTAGGTAGTTGATACAGCACATATATATAGCTGCTCAAAATTTCATAAAGAAAATGTTGCATTATTACACATATTCAGCTGCTGTTGTTACTGCATGTTATTATGTTATTGATCAACATAATCAAACTACTTTGCGGTGCTTGTCTAACACATGTGAAGAACTCAACCCATTTTCGTAAACTGGCTACAGAATAATCCTTCCTTTTGTAATTGTAAGTTTAGATGTAGTAAAACTTTCACTAATAGATTTCCATAGCAGAAACTTCTTCCTATTAGATAAATTGCATACTTGAAGAAGGCTGAAGAATGCATCAAGCAAAGGTTGGCTTCTTCCATATTAGTTATATTCATTGTCAATACATTTTGTTATTTTTACATCAGAAACAGTGTTTCTTGTTCTTGATTCAACTTGAAAAACACTATACATAAAATGAGAAATGCATTAACTTGGCTGACCTGTGTAGATTAACAAATTAAAAAGTTCATTCTTGATGCTTCTTTGCACTTAGTTTTCCAGCATCTTGAGATTGTAGAAAAGAGTCATATTTTTATTTTCTTATTTGGACTGAAATACAGAAAAATATCACAATATTTTTCACATTCATGGTATTCATAAAAAATGCTCCTTTAATGGCATTCATAAAAAATGCTCCTTTAATGGTATTCATAAAAAATGCTCCTTTAATGGTATTCATAAAAAATGCTACTTTAATGGCATTCATAAAAAATGCTCCTTTAATGGTATTCATAAAAAATGCTCCTTTAATGGCATTCATAAAAAATGCTCCTTTAATGGTATTCATAAAAAATGCTCATTTAATGGCATTCATAAAAAATGCTCCTTCAATCTTATCAGATTTCAAAGATTAAACTGAAAAAAAGAAAGCAATAGTAAAATTACATCACTTCATTTAGATATATTTTTTTTACTTTTGTTAAGGCACAAACCATTTATAGAACATCTGTGATTAAGTTTCTTTACATTTTTGTGTTTGACTTTAAAAGATGTTCAAGACGTTTTTCTTTTTATACTAACAGTAGTAGTAATGATAAATGAGGTGTTTAACATGAATGGTAGAGAAGGGGGTAGGAAGTGAAATTGATGAGAATAAAGAGGATGGATAACGATTGTCCATTGACCTGAAGCAGTTAAGATTGAGGTGTTCATGAAAGCACCTATGTGGAGACCTGTTCTACAAAGTGGCAGTTCTTAGAAAAAAGAAAGGCGATGGGAATAACTGAAATCTTGGACTGGATGAACTGGAGGAATTTTTTTATTTGACATCACTTGTTTATTTAAATACTTCATTTAATTCAAAATTACTATACAGTAGAAACAAAAAAATGCAATTCTTGAGTGAAAATTCATTATAGAAGAGCAATATTTTCCATTTTATAAATGTTATTTTGTAATTCTAACGTTGCTGACCAAATTTTGAGAGGTACAAAATGTATCAATTTCATTATTACTTTTGTGCAAAAAATCATTTATATTTCATATATCTCTTGTTTTAGGATGAAGAATTGTTTAAAGATCCTGTTAATCCCTGTTGCCCTCGATGTAGGAAGAAGGAAAGTAAGTGGATCTTAAATGATATACTATAACTTATTTAAAAAGTAAAATTTTTTAAGAAAATTGAATTCAAATTAAAGATTAAATTCGTTTAAATTTTGTTCACACTTTGAATAGATTTATCAACATATTTGATAAAATACACGATTAAGGAACAGTTAATTACATTTCTATACTTAAAGATATTTATAAGATAGTTTGTATCAAAATATAAATTTTGCTTAAGACATCAATATTCTGCTGTCTGTGTGTATATTAAAGTGACATTTCATATATCAAAAATTTATTTATTTTTTCTATATTGGTTTGATAATTTTCTAAAGTAAACACTCTAGTTTTAGTGTTTTTTTTTCATGTGATATGTTTTATGTTTTATAACTGTTTGAAAATAAATTTCAAGGAACCTAAAAAAAGCATTTACAAAATGTATTTCTTTGTAGTCTTTTCGTTTTTTTCATACATAATTAACAAAAAGTGTTTATTGCTGTTTAACTAAATTAAGTGGTATTATAACATTAAGGATGTAAAAAATATTGCAATGCAACGTGAGTGTAGAGTTGTTCTGTCATAACAATTAAAACAATGTAATTAATTAAATGCATGATACAGCAGTTCATTGATCACTTGTACTTTGCCCTAATCATCTCAGAGTCATATCATACTTTCAGAATACATATAAATATAGGTAAAATATTTATCCTGATAGCAGCATTTAACAGTTATGTGTATTTTCAACTTTTTACTGAATACTTGAATAAGCCCTAATTTTCAATAAATGTAATTAAGTCTAATATTTTATTCTAACTCAGATGGTACATGCACATTAAAATCCAAGACAGAGGTTATCACAGTTGGAAAATGCCGAAGTGAAAAGAAAGTTGAATATAGTTATTGTGAAGGGACCTGTGGAAACAGCTCTTCTATACCATTACTGTTTGATGCTTCTGAAAATGAACCAACTAAAATAAAGAATGACTGTAAATGTTGCACAATGAAGTATGAAGAATATCATGTAATAACATTTATTTGTGAAAATAGTAAAAAGAAATTGATGAAGTTAGCCAAAGCCTGTGAATGTGAATGCAAACCATGTGTAAGTATATTCTTTAATTTACCATAGAACATTTTTTCCATACTGAAAATAAGATTAATAAAAAGAGGTAAATAAACGAATGTCATGTTTATTTATTTTTCAATTTGTTAAGAAATAACTTAATATCTGTCTCTTTCAACAGAAATATTGACATCTGAAAAAGTAAAAGAGCTTTAAAACAAAGTCAGATTTATTTAGAAAAAAAAATTTTTTAATAGCTCAATTTTTACCATGAGTTCTATGAAAGGAAATAAGATTGTTTTTATATAAATAACAGATGAAATATAAAATTGGTGCTAAGAGATGTATATATTTAAGACCCTTACATCATTAAACATCATTAAACACAACTGATGACAGCATTAATATTATCATATTCTTCTGTAGCAAATAAGAATATTTCTTGAAGTTATATAATAAAGTTAATAATCCTTTTTAAGTACATACAAATAAGTTTCAATGAACAAATTATGATTTATAAAATTTGAAGGAGATATAGAAAATTATGGATATATTCCTATTGTCAAGTTATATATTTACCAGAAAACATTTAAAAAACAAGTAATTAATACATATATATATATATATATATATATATATATATATATATATATATATATATATATATATATATATATATATATATATATATATTACATACAAAGGTTGGCTGAAAAGTTCATAGGTTGATCAAGATACTCTACTGGAATGTAACCAAATGAGGTTTATTTTTCAACATAGTCCCCCTTGTGGTCCACACTTCTTCCATCAGTGTTGCAGTGCTTGTTGGATCCCATTGGTAAGGAAGCTTTCATCCTGTTGGTCAAAAAAATCATCAACAGCAGGCATGATATCATCATCAGTTTGATACTGATTCCCAGATACTGATGTGTTTTTCATGTTGGTCACATGGGTTCAAATCAAGAAAGGTGATCAACTAGTTCAAAGCCACAGTCATGAACAGCAACTACTGATACAAAGGATTTGTTTGCTGGAATATTGTCCTACTGAAACAAGAATTCTTTTATCAGTTTTCCTGGGAGTTTGGTCTTGATAGTCTTTCATAACTGCCTCAGCAAGTTGGCATAGCACTTTGATAGTGTGACCCTTTTGAAGATAGTCAATAAACACAATGCCTTTTACATCCCAAAAAAACTGAGACCATCACCTTCCCTGCAGATGAAATGATTTTGTTTTTTTTTGGAGCAAGTGATGATGGGTGTTTCCACAACAGGAATTGTCTCTGGCTTAAAGTGATGTACCCAACACTCATACTAGCACTCAGCAAGCAGAAATCTTCATCATACCAAGTTTATTATGCAGAATATTCTCAACTCTCTCATGCAATATGCTAATAGCATTGGCTATTTGATTTATAGTCAATTGCCTGTCATCCATCACCATGTGGTGAACATGGTCAATGTTTTCCTTGTTGAAAGATTCCCAGATCTTGGGTCACCTTCAAGACTCTTCCTTCCCCTCCTAAATTCAGCTTCCTACTTTGGCACTGTTCAAAAAACTAGTGTATCATCCTCTAATGCAGCAACCATGTCATCATGAATGTCATTGGGGATTAAACCCTTTTTCTGTGGGTACTTGATAACAACACAATGCCAAATTTTGTCCATTTTCAAGAGATGTTGGGTCTAATTACTTTTGAACTGTCAGATGTCAGTTTACCTGGAAAGAAACAATGCAGTTATTAATAAGAGTTGAAGTTAATGCATGCAATATTTCACAGCTCTAGCATCACCCTTTCATAGTCAGCTTATAGACTTTTCAGCCCACCCTTGTATAAGAGTAATTTTAACTGCAAGTAAATTTTACTCAGCCAGTTATTCCTAAGACAGTCAAGAAATGTAAAGAAACGACAAGAACTAATATATATGTACAAACAAATGACAATGTATTAACAACAAAGGTATACAAGTGACGAAGACAAACATATGTATAACAAATGAATGTGAAAACCATTTTGGTCCAAAGTATGTGCAGTGAGTGAATGTGCGTACATACATGTGTGTGTATTTATTATTCATGTGTTTCCCAAAGGGAATGCATTCTCCCCCAAGAGGTTACATGTTGATGAATAAGTGGATAAGATCAGAAGAGAATGAGAAAAATATTGCAGAATATTTATAACCCAGAGAGCGTCCCCTAGTAGCAGTATCAAAAATTAAGAAGAGCTAACCTGACAATATGCAACTATTGGCATGAATGCTGCATATTATAAGGAGATAATCTTAAAGTAAAACTTATGTGCATGTATAATAAAAACATTTTAGTTGTGATGACCTTTGTGAACCCATTTAATTTGACATTATTTATTATCATGTTTGATTTACATTAAGTGATTCACTTCATTTTCCATCATCCTTGTTTTCATTTAGAGTCTCATATAATTTTTGTAATTTTTCTTTCTTTTACAGGGTAATTTAAAATAACCTCCTGACTAAGATATGAACTCAGAAACTCATCTTTTCAAAAAGTTAAATCAGAAAATCGATGTTTGTTATAATTATTTATACTTCTATTTCTGAGGGTCACTATTTAATTACAAATAATACAATATAATTAAAATTTTCCAGTAACTTTTCACTGGTTATTATTTTCATGACAAATTATTTTAAATGACTAGTTTTCTGGGTAACACAACTATTTTTTTATTTATCATACAATGATAAAATAAATGAAGTATTATATATATATATAAATTGTAGATGAAAAAACATTTATTTATTTATTTAAATGAAATAAAATATTTGTGCATCAGAATTCAGATTTTCTTTTATTCTTTATTGACATTTGATATTTGCAGCTATTTTTCAGAGTTTTA
Source organism: Acanthosepion esculentum (assembly GCA_964036315.1). Taxonomy (NCBI): domain Eukaryota; kingdom Metazoa; phylum Mollusca; class Cephalopoda; order Sepiida; family Sepiidae; genus Acanthosepion; species Acanthosepion esculentum. The sequence goes on from OZ038490.1 coordinate 44,147,681, forward strand.
GCTTTGTCTTTGTTGTTTCACATTTCAGCCAATATATATTGTGATTTTCATCAGGTGTAAAGGATAAAACAAAATGATTCGTGTAACCCACATCACATTCAAGCACTACCAGATTTTATCAGCTGTTCTTGTCATTCATTTACTAAACTGATACGTTTTCTTTATAAATTGTAAAACAGCTTAGATTTTTTAAACCCTTATAATATAATCATCAAACTCCAAGCAAGATAAGAACTTAATTTTGTGAACTGGATTTTTAATTGTATTTAACAACAGATAGAAGAATTTCATTTGTTATATCATTATAATATACAAATGTGATAATGCTAGTTTTTAAAGTATTTAAAATTTAAGGAAAAAAATCTATAGTTTTTTTCTTGATCTTGATAATAGCCAGAAGTTTGGTTCAAATAATTAAATTTTAAATATTTTGAAAATATTTATATCCATTAAATACAGATTTGCGTTTTTTTGTAAATTTTTGTAAGTAAACAAGAAAAGTTAATGAAAAACTTTAAAAAATGCCTTGCTTGTGCTCTTTAAACAAAATTGTATTAGTGAGTGACTGTCTAATAAATACACATTGCATAGGCACACATAAATATGCTACCTGATTATAAGGATATTACTTACCCTCACTCTTAGTTTCCAGTGTTTCATAAAGAATAACAGCAAAAATATATACTACATTTGCTTTATATATATATGAATTATTTAAATTCCCCAAGCTTTTTAGGCGAACCTCTGGTTGGAACAAAATAAATGTTTATCTTGAACTACAAACTGTTATAACTTTATTAGACAAAGTAAGCATTATTAGAGTCTGGCGGTGAGTTTATTCGATTATGATAAAAACTGATGTCACTTGACAGATTGCTGGTTCACATTGATGTACATCTGCTGGTGTATATAACTAAACACCATAAAAAGTTTTAATTAATAAGGGAGAGGTTCAGTGAATAGGAATTATGTGGCAAAACATTGGTACCTAACTGCATCAGTTTTTACTGGATAGTTTGTGAAGCATGAGGTATTGCAGAAGGATAAGCCCCTTATTAAGCACTGCTGCTGACCAAAATGTTTGAAACCTTTGATGAATTGATTCCAAATCATGACAATAGGTCTCTGCTATGATGGTCTAGCCAGGCTGCAAAACACTGTAACAGAACCACAAATAGCCAAGAGGATTTGAGGGATAAAATTTTGGCTTTGGGAAGGGCTTGGAAAGAGAGCAAGTTTGTCAACCCAAAGGAGGCCACATTTCTGATTATTGTATAAAACAACTTTTATTAACATATTTCATCAATAGCAAGCACAATCAAGAAAAAGGCAATTTAAAAAAAATACTGTGTAAGCTGCTGATCATCTGTTAAATCTTGGTATACAAATTTTTGCATTTTCTTCACTTCATCTATTTGTGCTAGATGTTTCCCAACTATTGTATGGACTACTCTCAGCTTTGTTCCCAGCACCCAAAAAGTGTTTGTTTCTGGATGAGTTTTTATAAGTGTCTTCAATTCTTTATTGTTGAGTGATAACTTGTTGATGTTGCAGGCCATTTCAGCAGAGTGTAATGGCTGAATTTGAGCTCATGGAACATAATGACATGAAAACTGACATTTATTCATCTCTACTTCAATATCTTAGAGAAATAAAAGTAACCCAAAAATCCAAACAATGCCTAAAAAGGAGAAACCATGGTCTTAAAATGATATATATACATATGCACAAATAGTAAGGCGTGGTGAAGAAATGATGGCACTCATGTTACACAAGCATGATAATTGATTTTATTTGAAGTTACTATAAAAAGTACCCAAAATCTAGAGATAGTTACATGTAGATTCTCACTTTACCTGAATAATGTTGGCTATGCAATGGGATATAGAGTCTATAAGGTATTGGAGAGAGTGCATGGATGTATTAGGTTGGTGCAAAAATAATGTCATTTTTTGACGTTCAACTTCATGTGAGAAAACGACATTATTTTTGCACCAACCTAATATCTATCCAGTTATGTCCCAGAGCTATCCATAACCGAGATGTGTTTATTGGATATGGCTGAAAAGTATTTAGTAAGGTTTGCAATATGTGCTCAATGGGACTTAAATCTGGTGAGATTGAAAGTTATCTTATTGGAACAAACCATCTGGAAGCATTGATTTTTTTTTTTAGTTTTTAAGCTCAAATATTTAATGATGCAATAGGGGAATTGAACAAGAGAAAATTAACTGATATGAGATATCCATCTAGCATGAACTCACAAGGTTCAATAATTAACTTAAGAATTATGATTCATCAGAAAATTCAAATAGCAAAACCTTGAAGTTTTCATGGATACTAAAGTAAAAATAAATTTTTATAACTATTGAGAAACAAATAAGGAAACATTTAGCTTTAGAAGCAATCATCTATGAAACAAAAAGACCCATGATGTCAAATATATCTTTGTGTAGCTGACAGGAAATTATTTATCTATGCTGAATTTTGTTTCACATCTGAACAGTTATATAAGCAAAAGTAATATATTTACAAGGTTGGTCTTGGAAAGTTTCTGAACTATATGTACTGTGGCATGGTGGAATAATGGATAGCGCCTTGGATTGACAAATGGGAGAGCCGTGTTCAAATTCCAATCGAATCCATTACATTCACTCATGCACTAATACCCTTGGGAAAGGTATGAATCCTCTTCTTCTCCCCTCAGCTATGGGTAAATAGCAGGACAGACTGGGTTCTATAGCCTTGGATGGCAACTGGTCTACCACAGAAAGAAATAGCAGTCATGTATCGAAATCATGCATGGCACATAACTGACTGATGTACTGTGAGTGGTACAATATGCATGCAGTTAAATGGTGAACATTTTTAAGTTAAAGACAGCTTTTTAAATAGCATGTATGTTTCTAGGCTGGTTGAGTGTCAGTTCAAGATGATGAATATTCAGGGTAAGTCATCATTATCAAAATGTCAGAAAATGTGAAAAGAATTTGTATGATTATCCATAAGGATCCTCATTGAACAATCTATCAGGTCTGTCACATATTTTGAATCAGTTATGGAATCCGTGAGATTGTCTCAAGAAATCTGAACAGGTATCAAGTTGCTGTGAAGTTGATTCTTTAGCAATTGTTTTTAAACATTTCACCCCATGCAAGGTGGTAATGCCACTAGAACACAGGGCATAACAGTGAGGGAAAGAGAATGGGAAGACTTCATTGTGAAGTGATGTAATGGAATAACCTGTCACCCCCATGAGTGACTACACTATAGGTAGTAACTACCTATAAGTATCTGTAAGTCAACAAACTACAGAGACTAGCTGGGATCTGTTGAGTACGACTCAGACTTATGTGAGAACAATAGTAGCACTCACTACTGGATTGACTTGTGCATAACTGTTACCTTTATTCTTATTGTACTGGTTTGTTGCAATAAACCTTTACTTATTTTATCCACTTTATTTTTCAAGTATATATTCCTATTAGCATGGAATATAACATGAAATGAGGAAAGGACAATAAAGGAACAGGATTCAGGAAAAGAAATGATGATTGACACTTCATTTAAATTTTTGAAGATTGTAGGTGTCAGGGAAATGAGAAATGTGAAAAAAGAAACTATTCGAATAGAAGAGACGATTGCAAAATGATTAGACATTGTTGCCAGTCTAGTAGCACACATAACTTCATGCAATTGAGGCACTAAGGAAAAACGCTCATCAGAACAGTTCCCATAAAAAATATTTATAGAAAAACAGAAGGAAGTCATGTCACATCAGTAAGAAAGTGAGTGAAGTTGAGATGCAAGGTCAAGATCAACTACATTACAGACATTTCTTTGAATTTTGTCAAGAATCTTGAGATATGTAGCAGGAGCACCAGAGCGGATATGGCAGCAGTATTCAATGTATAGATGAATGGTAGATTTATACATGTGCAAAATGGATTCTGATGAGAAAAAATTGTCTGGCATGACACATTGAACCAATTTTCAACTTTCCCAGACTTAGCAATTGATTAAATATAATCACTCTATGTCAGTGAAAAACGTGAGCCCAAAAAGGTGCATAATGTTGTTCTGGAGTTTAGCAACACCCAAGCTGATGGCAGGTAGAAAAAGTTCTCTGTGGTGACTAAATGAAAGCAGTTTTTTTGGAGGTGTTAAAATTTACCAGCCATTTCTTGTCCAAGTTAATCACTGATGGGAGGTCTTTTAAGAGCTGCCAGGTTTACTTTGGCATTTAATCAAAGAGCAGCAGTCTCTGTGACTTTGCCATGTTCCCTAAAATGAGGACCTATAGATTTCATTTGCTCAAAACCATTTTTAATCCTTGATCTGTGAAAGTGGTTGTATATAGTTGATAGTTTAGATATTTCTGAATGAGTTTGGCACCATGAATGGCATCCATATGAAAGTCTTCATTTGACAAGGCTATTTAAGAAGAACTTGACTCAATGTTTTTTAGGTTAAGTATTTATCTGGACCTATGGGGAAAGGTGGAAGTTATCTTATGCATTGTTCCTTCCAACTAAACTGGCACCTGACTGTTCAAAGAAGACTTCAAAAGTAACTAGTAGTGACTTCTCTTGAAAATGGACAAAATTTGGAATTGTGGTGTCATCAAGTACATGCAAAAAAGAGTTTATTCCCATGGACATTCATTAGGGGATGATGCTCCAGATTCATCAACAGAGCAAAAGTGAGCAGCTAAATTTAGGAGGGGAAGGAAGAATCTTGAAGATGATCCAATGTCTGGACGTTCTACAACATTGATTGTTTTCACCACATGGTGATGGATGACAGGCGATTGACTATAAATTAAATAGCTAAAACTATTAGCATATCCCGTGAGGGAGTTAAGAATATTCTGCACAATCAACTTGACATGATGCTTGGTGGGTGCCATGTCTTCTGACACCTGATCAAAAGTGCACCTGCTGAACACATCATGGGAAAATCTGACATTGTTTGAACCAGATCTAGTTGGTTTCCTTCAATGTTTCCTAACCCAAGATGAATGTTGGGTTCATCATTTTGAGCCAGAGACAATCCATTCAATGGCAACACCCCTCCTTATCTGTTCCAAAGAATGTCAAGGTTGTTTCATCTGCAGGAAAGTGATGCCCTCGGTTTTTTTGAATGCAAAAGGCATTGTGTTTATTGATTATCTTCAAAAGGGCCACACCATCAGCGGAGAGTACTATGCCAACTTAACAAGGCTGTTACAAAGGCTATCAAGACCAAACGCCCAGGTAAACTCATGAAAGGGGTCTTGTTTCATCAGGACAATGCTCCATCACACAAGTCCTTGACTGCTGCACATGACTGTGGCTTGATGACCCTCCCTATTCTCCTGATTTGACTATCATCTGTCTCTCAACATGAAAAACCATGATGGAACCAGTATCGCAGTGATGATAACGTCATATCTGCTGTTGATTGCTTTGGCAAACAGGATGAACAGACGTCTTTGAACAATTAGATATCAGTTTACCTGGAAATAAACAACGCGGTTATGGATAAGAAGAGTTGAAATTAATGCATGCAAGATCTGACAGCCCTAGCATCATTCCTTCTTAGTCGGCATATGAACTTTTCAGCATACCCTTGTACATCGACCAGGTTTTAGTTAAGAGAGTCGATATAGGACTCTTAGTGTGTTTAAATTTCCATTCGGTATTTTCTAACGACTGTCGGTTTGTCCGGGTCCGTGTAAACTTAGACAAGGTTAAGCCTGGTTACTGATGACTGGAAATTTAACACATCGTTATACAATAAGTAAGATTTCCAAGACTAGATCTTACTTACCTTACAGCGAGAAATGACGGTATCTGTGGTTGGGAATAGGCAGTGGTATCATCTAAAATTTGTCCTTAGGCTGTTTGCTGATGACTTTAGTCGTTGACTCAAACTAAAGGGATTAGCAGTACAAAGAGTATGCAAAACAGGCAGCAGACAGGAATATTAAATCGGGGGGGGGGGGTAGTGAGGAAGTAACCATAGCTGGTTTCATTGCTTATCAAGAAGGACCAAACTCTGGTAGTTAGTGTTAGATTTGTTTAAATTTCTTCCGAGGTGACGAACTTACTTTTCGGTTATTTTCATGAGATTCTTTTTAACAGGGCGCAGTCTGAGCCCTGCTCAAATTGACACCTATTTAATCGACTTTCTTCGCCTTAAGGTACAAGGGGCCCATATCGCAAGCGGAAATCTAGGTGCTAGAAGCCGTTACCGTAAACGGAAATCTGGAAGCGCTGAAACTACTCTAGGAGGTGGATGGTATTCCATATAAAGTGTATTTGAGACCGTGATTGCCTCTTCGTTGGCACTGATCAGTGGTTGAATATATCCCAGCGCTTCATTGGGGTGGGGTGGGAGATGTTAAATTGCTGCATAAAGACGGTAGGGATAAGTATTTTTTGCCCTTTAACTATGTAAAACACAGAGTTAAATATTTGGGCCAGGCTCTTAACCAGCCGATTGCAGGGTGTCTTTCCTAGTCTGATTGGTCCCGAACAGATTGGTGCTGTGAGGGGTTGGATTATTCGGGACAACCTTCATTTGGTACGCTTGATATTAGAAAAAAATCGACAGTGAAGCTGAGCTAATCAATTTGAATCAATCCAAGGCATTCGATAGGATTGGCCATCGTTTCCTCGAGGCTGTGTTTGCATTGATTGATTTCGGGCTGTACTTTCGCTCCTAAATTCAGTTCCGATACGATGGAAGTGAATGGAGTAAGGTCGTAACCATTCCTGTTGTCCCGATCCATTCGTCAAGGTTGTTCACTTTCACCAAAGCTGTACTTTCTTCGGAAGTTAAAGGTGAATCCAGTTCTACACAGAATCACTTGCTACCACCTTGGTCAGTTACTCCGCCTATACTGACGACGTGAATGGGTTTTGTAACGAGCAATGCCGAGACAGACGATGTCGGCCGAGCATAGTTAGGATCAGAATCAACAGCGATAAGTCTGGTGATTTGCGGTTAAGATTGAGTCTCACTTCTCGAGCCCTTCACTTGGACGGAAAGGCCATACAAGGTAATAGCGTCTAGTTCGGTTCCAACACCCAACCGGTGAAGAATTGTTCGAAAATTCGGGAGAAGACCTACCTCATTCTCCTTTGGTTTTGAATTTATAATTCGTTTTTTTTTTGTTTTTTTTTGTTTTGTTTTCTTACCGGTTTCTTAAAGAAACCTTTTAATTATCAACTACAAAATTCAATGTAGGATGATGACTGAGCATATATCTCCTCCCCCTTTCCCCTTAAATTCCTGTGAAAGTTAAACGTCATCATGCTTCTCTATATTTTACGAAATAATGTAATCATTTGTATCAGTCGCAAATGAAATTGTCTGGGATTCTATATAGACAATTTCATGTCATGACCTATATAAAAATTTTTCAGTTGGTTTAGATTTTAGCGTAGGTTTCATATTTGATTGGTTAATCACGGTAAACTCATAAGCCTTATTTTAATTCTGTTTTTTTTTCTTTCTTTTTTTCTTTCTTTTTCTTTAAAAAAGAGTATTTTAACCATCGCCCGAGGAGACACATTTGTAGTATTGAAACACGATTGGTTTGTGTAGCGATTTTTAACGTTTTTGTTTTAATCTCCGATAATAAATAATATTTAGCTCTACTCTGTATTGAACCCACATTTGCGGACATTAAAATTATACTCTTTTATTCTTATCTTACCTTGATATATATATATATATATATATATATATATATATATATATATATATATATATATATATATATATATATATATATATATATATATATATATATATATAAAGAAATATAGTCTTAAAGTATATATATATGAATCCGACCGAATTATAGAATAAAAAGAAACAGAAAACGTTTATAAATCTAACATGTTTCACTTTTATTAAATCTTCGTCAGAGAATGAGATATGGAGAAAGAAATTCTGGTATTTTTATTGTTTGATTTTCGTTGTTTTTCCTTCATATATATATATATATATATATATATATATATATATATATATATATATATATATATATATATATATATATATATATATGCGTATATATATATATATATATATATATATATATATATATATATATATGTGTGTGTGTGTGTGTGCATGTGTGTGTGTGTGTGTGTGTGCATGTGTGTGTGTGTGTGTGATTTTAAACAGTAATTGTAACCTAATGGTTTCGGCTATTGAAACTCTTATTAAAGAAAATCATGTGCCTCATGTAACGTTTGACAGAGATTGAACCTGCATTCATCGAGCAATTAATTAAGGAATTTATTTTAAAAAATTGAACGTAGGTTTGATACCTGGCGAGAAGCCCATTTTCTTTTAATAATTCTGTCGATTGTGCAGGAATAATACAATTGTCAAGTCTGTTTCACACCAACAAGAAATGTCTCAACAAAACAGAATGTTAGTTCGTTTTTGAGTTGTAATAATTCATGACTTATCCTGATAAATTTCACTGTAAACTATTAAGTAGGATAAAAAAATCCCGAGTGATTTTCCACTATTTTTCAATAAGCTTTTCATCATAATATATAAACAACTCTTTACAATTTCAACCCAAGAGTAACTTCAGCAAAAATAATTTGATTTTTTAAATTAATGCTAAGAATTTAAAAAATATTATTAAAATAAGTGACAGTTTCTACTAACTTCTGTTCTTAGTGTAGGATGCTACAAAATAAATAAATGCATAAATTTTTTTCTCTTCCCACAAGTTGCCTTACCACGTCCAGATTTCCTACTTAGAGAGAAATACTTTTTAGACAAAATCGAAGTAACCATAAAGAAAGTAGCAGAATTTTTATATATAACATCAAGACATGGTGGATTGTCTTTTGGCATGTTTTGACATCGCCTATATGTCATATAGTAGGTAATATTTGAATGTTCTGCCATTATGGACTAGTGGCAATCTCCTGGATAACTCTAACACTTTCGCCCCAGATTCTCAACCTCCGACGTCTTACTCTCTGGGTTGAGGTGTCTACTAGGTCCTAACCGAACTTAAGGGAATGGCCGTAAGTCCCCTGAGCATCCGCAGATCATTCGACCGGCCCACTAGTTTAATCCTGCTTCCTGCCCACGTTGTGATTGGTTTGATCCAGAAAGCAGAAGTGATGTTCATCCATTCACGGTCGACTGAAGATGTAGACACGGCTGGAGAGTCTGTGCTAAGAAATTTAGAATGCAGCAAAAAAAAAAAAAAAATAATAATATCTGCAGAAAACCGGACAAACAACTATTCGATGGTTGAATTGTTAATGTCTTTTATATAGCAGAAAAGAATAGTATAGAAAAGAAACGGGTTACAGAAAAGAAAAAGTATTTGACGTAAAAACTCATACACAGGATTCTAGACACAGAGAGAATGTGTGTATTGTGATTAACTTGTTGTTAAATCGTCTCAGAACGATATACGACTCTTGCGATAGAGGGATAAGATTTCTGTGCAGGGCTTAAAGTTTATAGTGGCGTTCCTCCTCAGCAGTAGTAACAGTAGTAGTAATATTCGTGGTAGCAGAAGCAGTGGTACTTATATCAACAGTACATGTTAGCGGACGCTTCGTTCCAATCTCTGATGTCACTTCCTCTCCTCCTCGAGTCTCCAACTCAACTCTCCACTGTCTCTAGCCCAACTCTTGCGTGGACTAATTCTCTTCTCCAGTCTCGCCAAGAATTTTCTCCCGTCTCTCACTTTCTCAGCCTAACTACGCGTTTATATAGAAAAACCCGGCTGGTCATAACCGACCCTTAGCCCTACTACTTCGCATGCGATTATCACGGGGTTCTGGCTGCTTCAACCAAAATCATGTGAATTCCAAAGTTCCTTATAGCTTACTAAGCTCTATTTCAATTTTTAACCGATAAAAATTATTTCGACCATTTCATTGTCTTCTAATGGCCCAGATTCCATTGGGTACAACTTCTTCCCTAGATCAGATTTCCCATCAGGGAACAAAATGTTCTGATCTAATTTCGCTACTCAGATCTACTCCAATTTAAAAAAAATATATACGTGTGTGTGTGTGTGTGTGTGTAATTATTATTATTATTATTATTATTATTAGTAGTAGTAGTAGTAGTAGTAGTAGTAGTAGTAGTAGTAGTAATAATAATAATAATAAGGCAGGCAGAGGATTAGTTCAACTGGAACTGTCTTTCAAAATCTCAACAGTCGGTCTGCAAAGGTAGCTGGAAGCTACAGAAGACTGGATGATGATCTGTGTCAAAGAACTTGAAATAAATAAGAAAAGTTATTCAGTAATAAAAGAAGCCAACAAATTCAAAGGGGAATTTCAAGTGAGTGAAGATGTACAAATAAACACTAATACACCTACTGCAGCGGCAAACAGCCTAAAAAAGAAAGCAAATGCAAATGCAATGTACCAAATATAGAAACGATGGCAAGATAAGCCTCTTTATGGTCAATACTCTGCCCGTACCAAACAATCCGATGTAGACAGACCCCCGTACCCATCAGCAGTTAAGTAATGCAGACTTAAAAGCTGAAACCGAAGGTTTTATTCTTGCTGCACGGGACCGATGCTTGCTAACTAGAAATTAACAAGCACACATATTCAACAAATTGTATTAACCCAAAATGCAGATTCTGTAATAAATATCTAGAAACAATTGACCATTTTGTATCAGGATGCATGGTATTTGCACCCATGAATATAAAACTCGGCATGAGAGAGTGGGCCAATAACTGCACTGGAAAATATGCAATTGTAGCGGTATTGACGGCGTAAATCAACCCGTACACTTTTTACTTTACTGTAAGCAAAGAAAAAGCAAACAAGATAAAGAACACAAGAAAATAACTTTTCAAAATAGGTACAATATTTATATTTATAAATGTCAACAGTTTTACATGAATTATTAATATGAGTTACTTCCCTTTGACTGGGTTAAAGTCTTTACTACAAAAACATTTTTCTGAGCTCACAAAAATGAATTAACTTGTAGTGGACGCCTACGCACACCACCCCCACAAATTACTCAACAGTAATTGGACAGAAAATAAACAGTACTTTCTTTAAAGACAATTTACGCATCGCACGAGTCGCATAAAAATTTCTCGTGTTTTGCCTCGCCAAACTGGTTATGGTAAAAAATCAACAATTGGTCGATTTTTGGCCAATCGCATAAATTGACACTTTCTTCAATATTCTTCCCGCGCTCGTTCTTGGAACCTACCTGACTTGTATAAAAAAAAGGCAGAAATTTAAGGAAGAAACTTCAGAAGATTATAAAATTTCACAACCAAAACCACGTACGTGTATTCTCAATCTTCTATTCAAACACACAGACATTAACTACATTCACACAACACAGCGAACTGTCTGTTATCAAAGCCAAGTGAACTATTCAAAACTTTAACATTCTTCTGCACAAGCATCTAACTTTCAAATTCAAACATCAAACATTCTTAAACTCTAAACAAATTTAAACAAAGAAAGTTCTTATAACATACATTTGTATTTCCACACGATACAAGGGAAATCACTTTTTACGACTTAATCTTTATTGTCATTGTATATATACTTGTTTCAATACACGTTTTTCTTGTTGATCATTCAATCATCTCTTGTTGTTCTTTTCCGTGATATCTTTGCAAATTAAATGTGGAGTGTTAATTTCAAAACGCAACCTTCGACAAAAACCTTCTGATACATTTCTTACCAACATCATTAGCGCCCCACAAACTTGTCGCTCAAAATGTTCACTGAAAGAGAGTTTTAAAAGTCCTGTAAAGCTGAAAATATGTTGATAAAGTTGGAGAAGTGAATGTTCCGTAAATGTCCAATTTGTTTTCGTTGCTCGTAGTGGAATGTATTGTTCGTAGTTTGTAATTAAGTTTTGTAAGATTCAATAGCGTGATTGAATAGTTTTTAGTAAGTTGCAGAAGAAGTTGGTAAGTGAGTTGTTTAGTTGAAAATTTAGCTTGAGTTACAGTGAAGTTATTTCATGTTAAAGAATTTGAGATTCTAACTTTGTACTTCGCTGCAGTAAAGTTACAAGCGTCGTGAACTAGTTTAGCAAATGCTAGTCGTCGTAAATTCTCACTGGTTAGGTTCGCTCGTACATTCAATTTATATGTTTTTTTATCACGTGATTGGCTCTCAGAAGCATTGATTTTCGTCAGGTCAAAAACTAGGTTGATGCTATTCGGACGTAGTGGTGAGCAGGTAAATTGTTTTTTTAATATTTGTTAACCACTCAGGGAGCGCTTTACAAAACTCATTCTGGAGCCTGATATGTTTTGTTTCGTTCATTGAGAACAAATGTACGTGAAGATAAGCGAGATAATTTTAATGTTTATTGTCCAATGAGAAGCTAAGGTTTTCAGAAAAAATGTATGAAGCTGTGATCCACTTTTTTGCACGAAAATCAACATGGAAGAAAAAGTAGTTGAGGAATTCTAAACCCCGGCCACAAGAACAGAATGTCCTTTCTTATTGACATTGCAGTCACTGTAGGTTGTAATGTATCTTTGAAGATCTTTAAAAAAAAAATATCAAAATACATGGATCTTGAAGTGGAAAATCTAAAAATTGTTGCATATGAGGACATCAATAATTCCAGTTGTAGTTGGAGCCCTCAAATTGATTGGAAAAGGTTCCGATAGACTTAATAAAGGGAGTCCTGGTAACCTATGCCTCAAAGAAATATACAAAATTGTAATCACATGTACATATTACACATTACATAGAGCTTTATCTATGTTAAATGTGTGTAAACTAAGTTTTTTATATAAAAATGATCAGTGGAAAATGCCATAAAGTCATTTCTGATCTTAAATCTCTGGATGGGACCCGGAATAAATAGTAAAACGCCTAATTAATTCTACCAACAAAGAAGCTGCACTCTTCAAGAAACAGTTTAATATACCTGAAACCCTATCAATAAAAAAACGAAGCGAGTACCATATATGCCAAACGAATAAAAAAAAGAAAGCAAAACAATTTGGCCAAAAGAACTGGGAGGACCGGGCGTTGCATGGCAAATACCTAAAAAGGACGAAATAAGCAGATGTGGGTCAACAGAAAACACATCAATGGCTGAGAAGCACCGGGCTGAAAGCTGACACAGAAGACCTAATTAGTGCAGCTCAGGACCAAAGCCTCGCAACCAGATCCTATCGCTGTTGCATAATCAAGGATGGAACTAACCCGACACGCAGGATCTGCGAAAAATATGATGAAACTGTCGACCATCTCAGGATGTCCGGAACTAGCAAAAAATGAATATACCCACAGACATAACAAGATAGCGACATATGTGCACTGGAAGATATGCAAGAAGCACAGCATCTATGATTAACAATCACATACTGAGCAAACAAATCTCAATAACTTTTCTTTACGTCGTGTCTCACATAAAAGACTTGATAAAGGATTGGATCAAACAGTAAATAAGGGACACTGGGAATAATAATAATAATAATTGTTATTATTATTAAATTAGAAGTAATAACGTTCAATAGTTCATAGTTGTTTTCTTAGTTATTTATTTATAAAATGGTAAATAATAAATATTGCATTGTAGGTGGTTTATATATTTCGTAGTTTATTATAAAGTTTTGAATAAAAAAAATTATTTTCCAATTTATTTCTTTATTCTTATAAAGAAATCAATTTGAAAAGAAATCTTTTAAAATAATGATAAATAATAAATCTTTATAAAATGGTAAATAATAAATATAGCATTGTACTTGGTTCACATATTTTTATAAATTATTGTAAATAAGCATTGCCGTGGGAGTTTCGGTAATTTAAAGTAATAGCGATGTCAACAGAAAAACCGTCTTTTTTGCCAAAACTTCTGTTGTATTTTCTAAATGTACTGATTTCTTTGTTGAAATGAATCTAAATTTAATAGTTTTTAAGTACATTTAGACTTCGTCATTTTTCTTCGTCATTTTGTAGACATATGTCGTAAGCAAGAGTCTTTTATTTTTTTGATTATATTTGTCATGTAGACCAAATAAAAACATGGGTATAGTTAGTTTTAATTTAAGTTTATTATCAGCTTTGTCGATAAAATAAGATTTGTTAATAAAATATATGTAATATTCATTTTTCTAAGGCATTTCTACTTGAAAGCTTTTGATCAGAGGTGGAAATTGGTTGGAGTAAAGAAACAAATTAGACACCGGTTTGAAGAAATGACCAAAGATTTATTTTCATTTACAAGATATGAAAATGTTTCTGGTAGGTCACATAGTGTAGCGTCTGAATGTCCGTTGTACGAGGTATGAAATGAGAGCGTGAAAAAGGAGTATACTTAACCCGGCTGATTGCTTGTTGGCTATCGGTTTGGGCTTGTCGCGTTGAGAGTAAAGTGCATTCTCTTTCTGTGTTCCCAGGAGGTCGTTTTCACAGCCGAATGGTCAGACGGGCAGTCATCCGTGCTCTCGGGTAGCCTCTATGGTTAATGAGTGTGTGTGTGTGTGTGTGTGTGTGTGTGTGTGTGTGTGTGTGTGAGTGAGTGAGTGAGTGAGTGAGTGAGAGAGAGAGAGAGTGAGAGATAGATAGATAGAAGTCTCTCTCTGCCCTGTCCGGCTTTTCTTGTAGCCTATATAAAGAAAACGAAACTGACGTAGTTGTAGACATATGTCGTAAGCAAGAGTCGAGTCAATAATGGCCAACACTCCGGTATATTTGTGTTTGCTTTAAAATTTGTTTTGTGTAGAGTGTGGCGTGTGTGTGTAGTTAGAGATATATGTGTTCTAATAATTGAATAAATTTGGCTTTAATTTGTTATCTCTAACTATATGTAAATTTTTCTGATACACTTTCTTCCATTTTAGACTTTAAGCATTTTCCTAACATAATTGTAATGTAGACTTATTAAAACTTCTATTGTATTTAAATGTATCGTTTTCTCTGTTGAAATGAATCTAACGAAGATAAAAGATCTCTCTCTCTCTCTCTCTCTCACTCACTCTCTCTCTCTCTCTCTCTCTCTCTCTCACTAATGCTTTAAAATTAATCTCTTCTATTTCTTTATCGAATTTTTGTGAATATAGACGAACTTTAAAAATGCGAATCTGTCTTTGTGGTGAAAATTTGTAAGTATGTAGAACTCTGAATAAGAATAAATAGGAAAATGTACAAAACTTAGTCAAACCTAAATCTACTTTAAATAATTTAAACGGTGTTTAAATTATTATTATTTTTTGTCCGAGAATATGACATGATATCTTCAAGGAATTATTCTATAAATATATATTTTATACAGGATAGTTTCAAAATATTTTACAAGGGAACCTTATGTAATCTTGGACAAATGAAATTTGTTTTTTCTGTATTGCATGCACTTAAATACGATTTAATGACATAATATGAAGAATACTTTTTCATTGAAACTGTTTCGAAAGATCAATCAAAATCGATTGAATTTATTAACCAAATTTCAACGAACTCTGTTGTAAAAACATTTCATCATCGATATATTTAAACTTAATACATCCAAGATGATATTAAATTTAATATATTCGTGGTAAATATTTAAATTAAATAGATTCGAGAAATAATTTATTATTATGATGCTGGTTTTAAAAATCTCTTTTCTTTTGTTACTACGGTTGTGTTAAAATCTGTGCTTATTTGGTTTACAATAGTAAAAATAGTGTTATTTCTTAAATAATTTTTTTTTATTGAAAAACAGAAGATAGCTATTCTAGTTTATTTAAAGAAAATTTGCAATAAGTTTACTTCAAGCTTTGTAAATGTCGCTAAAATATATTGCGAATAAATGTAAATCCGTCTGAGTGGAGAGCATAATTTTATTAGCTCAGGGACACGAAAAGGTCATAAATATAGAATCAATGTCCAGCAGATACAATTTTCTGGTAGTCGCGGTGGAGATATCCAACCTTATTAGTCCCCAATTTGCTTAAAAAAAACTTATTTTCCAAATAAACTCTCAACGGTATGTCAGTTTCCACGAGTAATCTCGATAAACTACTTGTTATTTTAGAGGATTTCTTTAGTTTGCCCTGCGGCAACTCACCTTCCATTATGATGGCGGTAGTTTTATGCCAAAAATTAAAATTGCAGACGATAAAAGGATAAATGAGTACAGGTTTCTTGTATAAAAAAGACAAGAAATGAACTTAAATCATCTTTAAAAAAATGGTCAAAGGGAGATCACTCCAGATCAGAATTGTCTCCCTTGGTTGCCGTACCCATTTTAATGGAATTTAAACTGTTACAAAATAAATTAAATTTTCGCTTTTTTCAAAAATAGATATTAAACTTATTCTGTTTTGGAATTTTTCTTTTGCATTTATACTATATTTTATTTGACAAAAGTATGGTTTTATTCCATTTTTTGAAAATTAATATGTTGATGATATATTGATCGTGTTACTTACTTAACATTAAATGCGATTTCTGTTGCATTCTAATATAGAGAATAACTTTTTTGACGATTTTTATTTAATTTATGATTTATTGATTTTCTTTTACAATAATTATTAAAGACCTTATTTAAATACATTTGGTCTATGTGACCAAATAATTGCTGCTAGTGAACTATGAAAAGAATTGAAAGAACAAACAAGCTGAAAAAGAATTAACAATATTTAAATCAATTAGTAAACGCTGTATGATATTTTTGCAATCAAAAACTGCCATTTCATGGAAATGATAAAGGAAGAGAATGTCTTAAAAAGGTGATAATCGGAAATTATTATATCTCCCTGCTGAAATAGATAGCATCTTTCCATCAAAACTTTCTACCAGAGAAGGATTTAATTATTTTTAAAGTAGTTGTAAGTACAGAGTGGGGCACAAGATGAAATGACATTAGCCAGATTAAGACACCATTGCCGCCAATGACCTACCATTATGTGGGATGTATTTCTGGAAGGTATATATGGAATATATTTCTACCGCACTCTGTACAACACAAAATGACATTAAATCTGCAATTGATAGCCTAACATGCGATGTAATTCGAACTGAAATCGAAAGTGAACCTTTTGTTACAATGAAGCGTATTGAACAACCGACTGTATAACGTACGCCCAAGCCTTCTTCATCCTCACATTTATAACCGGGTGCAAAATAAATGAAATATGTTTCAGATTTTACGATGTAACAGATTATGAAAGCGCCTTCAGTTTAGCTGATTTGATGGAAAATATCTTATAAACCTTTAGTAGGCATCCGTTTATCTCGCGAGATAAAGCTAGCGGCCTGTCTGGTCACAATTCAGTCCTTTTTGATGGTAAAACTGTAGTGACCTCTCCACGGCACAGGCCTGGGCGATGATATATAGAGGCCATGCATTGCCCAGACTACATGGTCCCAGCTCTTGGCCGTACCGACAAAATCCGAAGGAATACATGGTATTATATATAGGGCCAGCTTGGCTGCAGAAGTTACCGAAAAGCCTTCGGGGGTTCCATTCTGGTTTTTCTGCCTGGATTTACTTCCATAGCTTTTCCGTGTTTGGTATGACCACAAGGCAAGCAAAAATTTAAAATCAAGGTTGTCCTTCTCCTAGATGAGCTGCCTTCGTGGGCTGTCGAGCTCCATCTACTTAAAGCAGCTGGTTATGAGACGCCACTTTGTCGCCTTCGCCCATTATCCGTCTATGGTAACTACTTTAGACGAATGCCACGGAAGCAGTTTTGTCCCTACTATCAATCCGGCTATGACAATTTTTGGAACAATGTGCGTATATAAATATTAAATTGAAGCTTTAAAAAAAAACTTAACGTTTTTTTTAATATATAAAACGAGAGATAAACAAAAAAACACTAGAAAGCAAACAAACACAAATATCGACAAGTTTGTTCATTTTAGAAACAGTTAGCAGTAAGAAAAATGAAAATGTAAATCGGGATTTAAGTCATTATGAAGTCATTATTTAACATACAATAAATTAATTTATACTGCCTTTTTGACAGTATTAACACCTGAACTGTCAATTGATAAAAATATGAACAAAAGAAGAAAATGCAAAGTCGATAAATATAACTTTAGGTAAGCAAAAAGAGAAAGTAAAAATGAGAAAAATGCTCAGGTTAGTTGTACAAAAACAAATAAATACTAATGCATAAAAATCCGGTAACAGTTATGCTAAAATCCAAATTCCTTACCTAAAATGCGGTGGGGTAACTGTGATGGAGTATAAACAAAATTGAAAGAGAAATAATTTAAATACAACGATTTTCATTTATCGTTATGAATATAAAGATAAAATTAATTTAGTTTTGATCCGAAGTGTCGAGAAGGTCAATGGAGTTCAAATACGTTTTTCACATTCACGCATCTTCAGTAAGTTTTTCACCTGCAAGTACCAAGTGTTTCTCTAGAGATTTTAATATCAATATTTCGTCACTAAAAAATAAAATTGATGATTTAAATTCTCCGAGGACTTGTCCTTATAAATATTAAGCAATATAAAAAAGAATTTCTCCAAATTACATAAAATAAAAAAATGGAACCAACAGATGTAAAAAAAAAAGTTTTATAAGGATTTTCTAAAAAGAAAATTTTTACGAATTTCTGAATAAGTTTTAAAGTTTTCATTGAAATCAGACAATTATCTGACTTTTGCAAGTATTTTACAAATAAATGTGCTTTTCATCGTGTTAATTCAAGGTCCAGTGTTGACGGCAGAAAAACAAGATATTTAAACAAAATTTCCAAGTTTCTAAAAAGGATTTAAAAAAATAGTTTTTCATTAAAAAAATAATTTTTCATTAAAAAAATCCATCGATCTTTCATCGTAATAATAACTTTGATAATAAAATTGTTGTTTTCACTGTGTTTTGGGCGTTTTTTGAACATATATCCCTTTTCTAAGTGAATTTTGGAAGTACCTAAATAAATAGAATATCAAGGTCAAAGGGAGATAACTCAATTTTAGAATTGTCTCCCTTTAATTTTTGTTAGTAACTCATGGGAAATTCAATTGTTACAAGCAAAACAATTGAAATTTTTCATTATTTTCTCAACTAAATAAATATTGAACATTTTTTTTTTTACCCTTTTCTTTTTGCCTTCATGCTATATTATGCTAATTAAAAAAATGTTTTATTCGAAGATCTACAATAACAAAATTTCGCATCATTCGTAGTTAATACGTTAAGAAAGAATTTTAATGAAGATATGAAATAAAATTCTAATCCCGTGGAAAAGCATAGATATGTATTCTCTGCTGCTTTTTTAATTTTTGACGAAGCTTTAATGAAATGAAACATGTTAGATCCTACTTATTCTTTATCCTATCCTGCACACACACACACACACACATACACTCACATATATATATTAAATATAATATACATATAATATATTATAATATATATATACAAAATTAAAAACGATATATATATATCTTTTTTAATTATATATATATATATATATATATATATATATATATATATATATATATATATATATATATGCGAAGATTACTTCCATTCGTCAGAGGAGAATATAGAATTAAATTCATATAAAATCCGAGAAATTAATTGATTAGTTCAGTGTCGACGGCCGAAAAACAAGCTATTTAAACAAAATTTCCAAGGTTCTAAACTGAATTAAAAAAATAAGATCTACATAAAAACGTTTTTTTTTATCTCTCATCCTATTAATATCACAAGGCTTTTACAATAAAAATTTTGTTTATATAATGTTCTGGGGAACTTTTTCATCATGTGTTCTTTTTTAGCAAATTTTTGGAGACACTAAAATAAATGAAATCTATAAAAATTAACCGCATATATTATGGTCTAAGGGAGAGAACTCTGTATTAGAATTGTCTCCCTTAGATTTTGCTATTATTAGATGGGAATTTGAATTGTTACTTGCAAAAAAAGTGAATCTTTTCATTATTTTTTCAAATAAATATTGAACGTCTTTGTTATTTTAAGTTTGGCCTTCACACATTATTATAACTGTTTTTAAATATCATTGAAAATGAAGATGCGGATGATTAGGCAATCCATAATATTTACATGCCTGTTTATTAACTGCGGTAGAAATGTCCATTATTCGCAGTTGATGAGTAAAATTGCAATGACAGCCATTTCCGCCGTACGTCTGTTAATGCGTCAAGAAAGAATTTTAATGAAAATACGTAATGAAAAATCTAACCGCTTGCAAAAACATATGTTTTATTCTTTTTTTCTTTATTAAATAAAGACTAAAGTGAACCTTTTCATTATTTTGTGATTTGCGATGAAATAACATTCTTCTACTGTAGCGAGCCACGTATCTCCAATCAAGTTCCTCTGCCTATCAATGAATAATATGAGGACTTTAGACAATGTTTCTGTTTATCTGAAGGCCATTGACTTAGGTTGTACAAATCCCCACTTTCCAGGTTTTAGCTGGAAGAAATCTCAAATTACAAAGTTTGTTTTGAAACACGGTCAAGAACTCAAGATATTGTGTCTATATTCATAGTTGATAGTATTAAGTGTTGTTTTTTTTTGTTTTTATTAATAAGGCTTCCATTATTTTAGTCTTTTTTTAATGTAGATGATGCTATAATATTTGTGTTGTTAACAAGTATGTTACGAATTGACCGTGTTTTGAAAATGCAAACATTATAAATACATGTATATAACAATCTATTTCTTGTAAACAGTTAATATATTTCAACCTTGAAAATGGGTAAATGTATAGCCGAAAGCGGTCGGTTAAAAAGAACAATTGGACAGTTTTTATATAATTTATCATCGGAAAAGAAAAAAAATTATTAGATCACAGGAGGAATTGTATAAAAAAGTAAATCAAAGCACCTTGTTTGTCGTATTCAATGAAATGTGCATGGAAGAAAGATTGCTGCCTAAATACACACACACACACACGCACGCACGCACGCACACACACAGAGTATCGTTCATGATATCGCTAAAAACAGAGTATGGCATGATGAAAAAGACGCCAAACGAAAACAAAATTTTAGCGTCTAAATGTTTATGATATTATTAAGAGGAAAGATCAAAGTATTTTTTAATTATTTTGAAACAAATTTTCCTTCTTTTTAGAACATTCTAAATTTTGATTAAAAAAACCTTGTTTTCTCTTTGTATCAGCGGAACAAGTAAAATAACATAAATTTTTAGCACTTTTTTTGTATGACACATTAATTTGGAAAATCTTGCAAAAATAAAAATATTTGTCGGATTTTAATGAAACTTTCAGGAACTATTCACAATTGATGGAACTTATTATAAATATGTTATATGTTAAAGTCATGGCAAAAATATTTTTTTTTCATATGTATCCCCCCCCCCCAACTAATTGTACGAAAACTCTATAATTTCAATTTTGGGCAGATCAGTGATTATATTAGTTTAAAGCACAAGGCTTTGAGGAAACCAAATCATGCTTTTTCTTTTTTTTTGTTGGACCACCTCTACTTGAAAATCATCTCTGAATTGTAACATACAAAACTCAATAGAACAAAAATATTATTTAATTTCAAACGCTTTTAATTGCTTTTATTTATTTTGATGAACATGGACAATATTGTCTGAAAGCAAAAAGATATTTCGATGAAAAATGAATTTTTAAAACAATTATTTCTGAAATATTTTATTATTTTTACATTAAATCTTGTTAATTCTTCTAAAATTAGGGAAAATTTTGTAAAATTTAACGAATGTTGTTATTAAGTAGATATATATTTACAGATTATAATTTCCAAAGCTTCTTACAAACTAACGAACACCAGTATATAAAAAAAATATAATTTGTGTCAATAATATGATTGCAAATCAATTCTACGGAAGACCGGAAGTATCATGCTTGTAATAAAAAAAAAGTCACCCGGAGAGTGTTGTGGATTGCAGCATTGTCCTGCTGGAAAATCCAGGTTTCTCCACATAGATGAGGGCCTTCTGTAATTAGCGATGCCTTTCTTAACATGGCAATGTCACTAGCAGCTGTTTGACGACCTTTTACCTCCTGTAACTCAAGAATTACATTGTACGAAAATGAACTCCAAACCACCAATAGATCCACCTCCACTGTGTTGTGTTGAAGAAATTTCTTTTTGGACATCTTTTGCATGCCAGTAACGCTGAAAACCGTCTGGGCCGTCAAGATTGAATTTCTTTCTCGTCTGAAAACAACACTTTCTTCCATTTATCCACATCCCAAGTTTGATAATCGAAAGCAAATTGTAAACGGGGTGTTTTATGGCGAAGAAGAATGCGAGGCTTGTGCATCTGTTTCAAGTTCTTAAACTCTTTCTTATTGAAATGCCGTCGAATTGTTCGAGGGCTGCATTCAGCATCTGTATTCGCTTTTATCTGATTTGATGTTAGGCTTGAATCTCTTCTCGCCTAATGCGTATGTCTAGAAATGATGAAATTTTATTGGGGCGACCGCTTGAATTTTTAGAAGCAAACGCATCCGGATTTTTAATGAAGTTAGCAATGGCAGATCTGCTATGGCGAATTTAATTTGCAATGGCTCGTTGCGAAAAACCACGTCGTTGAAGTTCAACAATCCTCCCCTGTTCGAACTTAAAATTTTGCCCATAGCCATTTTAAAATCTGAAATTTAAGTATCAGATTCTTCAAGCCCTCCAATCTCATTATGTGTAACAGAAATCTCAGCTGCCTCTTCCTGGTGTTAAGTACAAGTTTACTTTTTGTTTGCATCCTCTCCAAAACGTCATCGTTGCTCACGTGTTCGGTTCATGGTATACCATGAACCGAACACGTGAGCAACGATGACGTTTTGGAGAGGATGCAAACAAAAAGTAAACTTCTGTAGAACTACATTTCTGTTGCCTCGAGTCTCATGACGATAAACTACATCCGCGTCCTAGGTACATCCGACAGCAAGGCCTTTGATCAGGAGGTTTTGAGGAGTGTGGAACCACCTCTTAATTGCTGGTGTTCCCAGGTCCACCCTGACCCGGGTCGGTATCACCTGTCACGGTCCCAGCTATGGGCAAATAGCTACCCCAAAAGACTATGAAAGTATAAAAATAGGTTTTAATGCCAGCAATAACTTTTTGGGAAAATTATTACCAGAAATACATTTTTGAAGATAAAATTATTCCCTGCAAGACATTATTACCAGCAGCACATTTTTTAAAAAGAAAAATATCAGCAATGTATTTTAGGGAAGAAAAATATTGTCCACATGAAATAACTCATTGCGGTTGATATGCCATAAAACAAAACAAAACTAACCAAACGAAACTGCTGTGGTGTTCTCCCTCTAATGAGACTATTGTGGACTCTTCCACTTACTATAAAGTAGTAGAAAAGTAAAGCCTCAGAGGAAGGGTGATATAGACTGAACGCTGATCAACCGACACACCCTCCCAAGTCGTGTAATACTCTTCTGTTGTATTTATTGTTCAATACACTATTTATATTGTTTTGTTATTTCTTAACCATTTACTTGGTCTCAACACAAACCAGCATTCGCTGCCGTAAAGGAGGACAAATATCACGTAGCAGTTCAGTAGTCTTTTCTCTGTTACCAACGAAATTTTCCTGTCTCTTAATACTCTGCTTAGCTTTTGGAATGCATCTTTGTCCATCCCAATACGTCTTCGGATCTCAGCGTCGTACTTACCGTCCTCTATCAAAACACTCCCCAGATATTTAAATTTTCGCATCTGCTTGATGTTATGCTCCCGACCTGTAAATCGCATTTCGGGCTCATCTTTTTGCTGATGACCATGAATTCTGTCTTCTTGTAGTTTGCGCTTAGTTCCTTCGTCTCTATCTCCTTCGCTGTAGGAGGCTTTGTAGTTTCATTTCCGTGTCTAAAGACATTTAAAAAAAATCCTTGGTTAGAGCAAAAATGATTTTAATTCTAATCCTAACAATCTATGATCTGGAATTGGAATGAAAGCCGTGACGGGACCTACCCTGAATCTATCATAAAGCTTCATAATGTGGAATTAGTAAATACCAAAACTTCAAATACGTATGGATCATAATAACAAATTTAATATAAAAGAGGTAAAAAAAATTTAATATAAAAAGGTAAAAAAAATTTAATATAAAAGAGGTAAGACAATTGAATATAGAATATGGTGCGCTAGATGTAGTTTTGTCCAACAAAGCAAATTGTTACAAAACCAAAACATTAACCTGAAAATTTGAATCATGTTCTTAACCCTAGAACACTGACCATCAATTAAAGTTACACCACGACTAAACATGGGTATATCATAACCGATTTTGAAAATATCAAAAAAAAAAAAAAAAATTAAATATAAATGTTTATTTGAAATATTTTACATGCAGGCACTTCAAACTTTGTGCTTTGAGTTAACATTAATAGGAACTGAAAAACATTATTTAGGTAAGAAAATCAGGTACTGAAAATTGTAATTAAAATAGGAAAATTTTCGCTGGGTACTATATACCCATGGTTAGTGTTCTTGGGTTAAATGGCGTCGTCAAATCCAGACTTTAGTATGGATGTCATGGATGGCGCCAAACCTGTTCAGAAATATTAAAACTGTCATATACAACCACTTTCTAAGATCAACTGTTAAAAATGACCTTGAGCGAGGGAAGTCTATGGAGTTGTCCCTATTAAGAGCTGTCCATCAAAAGGCCCGTGCTAAAATGTAACCCAGGTGTTGTTCGTATTTTGACAGTAAACAGAATGACTGTAGGTTTGGTTCATTCCAGCATGAATATCAAATCACTGAATTGCTACAGAGCATGCGCGTATCTCCAAGGCTCAAGAAAACTAGTCTGTTGATAATATCGGACATGTTTTTGACGCCCTGAGGTGACTTGCGAAGTCGCATGCTCACACGCAGAGATATAGGAAGACGTAGTGCCGGAAATGAGAGTGAAGCAGGGTGTAAAACAAATACATTATGGGTGGCTGTTGTCATATCTCTCGATCTCTCTACCTATGTTTGCTTGTACGACATATCATTAAAGACTTTCTTTCTTTCTCATTTAACGAGATCTTTTTCTTTCCTTGTTATTTGATGAGATCTTTCTTTCTTTCTCATGTAACAAGATCTTTTTTCTTTCTTTTTTGCTTTATTTCTCGTTTAACAAGATCTTTCTATCTTTCTCTCCTTATTTCTCATTTAACGAGATCTTTCTTTCTCATGGAAAATCTTTCTTTTTTCTTTCTTTCTCGTTTAACAAAATATTTCTTTCTTTCTTTCTTTCTTTTTCCATTTCTTATTTTAATTTTTATTCTGGATATTACCTTTTTTCTTCTCTCTTTTGCTATTTCCCTTCATCCCAGATTTTTAAAATTTTTATTACTTAAGTGGATTGATTTATTTACTCTCTTTTGGCCCAAATTCTAAATTTATATTTTGAAAATAGCATTTATTTATTTTCGCGTACACGTTTACACACATATAGATACAGTGTAACCCGGATATAAGAGAAACCCGGATATAAGAGAGATTTTATCTGGTCTCAAATTAGAGCCTGTGTTAATAAAACAAAATAGACCAAACCCGGATATAAGAGAAACACGGGTATAAGAGACTTCTTCTCCGGTCCCGACAACTCTCTTCTATCCGGGTTACACTGTATACACATACGCAGATATACTTGCTCGTGCACACAGACACTTAAAGAGAGATACAACCCTAGTTCTATCTTGAGTTTGGATCGTAGCTTCTCGATCTTCGATGCGAGTGATTCTTCTCAGCCGTCATATTTCAGGTTGAACAAAGCCAGCCTAGCCGTGGTGATTTCGACCCCAGAGCAGCATGGGAAGATTCCCATTACACAAGTGGCTCGTGTTGGAGTATTCTGACCATCTTCATGATACTGCTTGAGTGGACCCCCTTACGTTAAACTGACCTTCTGTAATATCTTAGACTCTACGTAGAAAAATAGTTATCTTCTAAGTTCAATGGTCAAAAATGACTTTGAGCCAGTGAAACTTATGGATCTTGGTGAAGACAGCACTTCTTTGAACCTTGTGGACTGTCGCTACAGCATCACAAACAAAGAACTGTACCAAATAACTTATATTAATCACTTGAGGACTTTCAACAACAGCAACAGTTAGAATGGATATCACATATAATTCGAGGATAAAATAATGACATAATCAAGATGTTGATATTCCGCACTACTTCAAATAAAAGGTTAGGAAAGAAACTCCAATCAGTACTGGAAAGAGCGATAACGGCTACTGGACCCGAAAAACCTATTTTCCTGAAAAATTGCTTCAAGTGAAATATTTTATAAATTTCAACCGACAAACTGCTCGTTCGATGAATGCCAAATGTTTCCTTATAAGGAAATGTTCCTTATTACCATTGTCTTCTTTTTTTTTTTGTGAACTGAATTTCTCATTTCGCTCGGGCCTTTTTCTCTTGAGTGCAACATTCTTTTGGCCAACGTTATAGCCAATTAGCAATTAGGGAAATCATAGAGAAAGTTTAAAACGAAGAACGATAACATCCTCCGCTCTCGGCAAACCTTATTGAGAATCCCTGCTACGTGTGCGTACATACCTGTTTATTTATTATTGCGGGGTGGGGCCAGTATTTGGAGAGTCCACTCTTGCCTGATATCCCGTGTCAATCGCCCTCTGCATGCTGATTTCTTCCGGCTCATAATGATCGCTCTTTTATTTACATATACTCATGAAAACTGACCGTGACTAGCTTATGTCCACCTGGGGGGAAAGTGAACAAAAACAATAGGGTTGCCCGCCTGCTGACCAACGTCCGCAAATACCTTCACTCGCTGCTCATTGGTTATCAACAACTTTCTCGCTCTTCTATTTGTTTTTTTCTCAAATCATACCTACTCGCCAGCAGGGCCGGTGCAAAGGTTTCGTGCCCCCACCCCCGAATCTATGATACGGAGCCTCCACTCTATAACAGCTCAATTTTAATAAGTTAGTATTCATATGAAATAAAAATTTTATAGTAATCTAATTGTGTACAATAATGGATCATATGCAATATAGGTGAATAATTCAACTAGAAAAAATGGAAATAAATACAATGTATCTAAATACAAATTAGAGACCTGTCATAATAGATCATTCCATCTTCAATGAATCGACAGTGTCTTGTGGCAGTTTTTAACATCAACTTCAGATCTTTTCTTGTTAAAAAGTGTAACACATTCAACATTATGGATGAAAAATAGTGAATTTTACATCTTGTTTTTTCAAGACTTAGCATGAGCGAAAGAAATTCAACGGATTAGGACGAAAAAAAAGAAGACCCCAGAATGACGTCAAATTCCGGGAATCGTGGGTAGTATGCATCGGCCTTGCTCTCCAGTATATAATCTCTATTTTCGTTTTTTTTCTCTCTCTCCTTTCAAAAAAAAAAAAAAAATGAATAAAAAAAAATTAATAGAATAAAATAAAAAATAAAATAAAACACAAATATTATTATTGACGAGAAAATGTCACGGTTTTGCTATTTGTATGTTCTGATGAATCATAATTTTTAAGCTAATAATTGAATTAGGTCCTTGCAAGTTCTACGACTATAACATATCTGTGGAAATTCCCGTATTGCATCATTAAATATCTGAGCTAAAACAATTTAAAAAAAATATTGCAATAACAATCGTAAGTATGAATGCGGATCATTTTTTATGCTTAGAATATTGATGACGCATATGGTCTGGTGTTCCTGCTATATATTTAGAGACTCTTGATAAAATACAAAGAAGGATCTGCAATGTTACTGGTCCTGACCTGGCATCTCGGTTTCAGTCCCTTTCCGATCGCCGCAACGTAGCTTCGCTTTGCCTTTTCTATAAATACTTTCATGGTAATTCTTCTGATGAACTTTACTCTATGATACCTAGACCTTATGAATTTAAGCTCAGTACTAGATTGGCAGCAAGGTCTCATCAATTTACAGTTGAACTGGCTAGATGTAATCGTAAGTTCTCTGCTAACATTTTCTTTTATCGCACTTCTCGCCTGTTGTTGAACTTTCTTCCGGCTTCATGCTTTCCAGTTAACTTTGATCTTCAAATATTTAAATGCAAAGTCAATTGTTATTTAATTCTTCTTCTAAACCAAAAAATAAAAAATAAAAAAAATAAAAATAAAATAAAAGCAAACCAAACAAATATATAGAACAATCATTATTGACGAGATATTATCCTGAAAATTTCACGGTTTTGCTATTTGAATTTTCTGATGGATAATAATTCTTAAGCTAATAATTGAATGAGGTCCTTGCAAGTTCTACGACTATAACATATCTGTGGAAATTCCCGTATTGCATCATTAAATATTTGATCTTAACAACTTTAACAAAATATGGCAATAGCAGTCATAAGTATGAATGTAGATGCTGAGAATACCATGGAGCGAACATGTGGGCAATGACAAATTTCCAGAGAAAATGAAAACAAAAACGAAATTTATACTTACCAACAAGAAGAGACAATTGAAATTTCTGGGGCAAATTATGAGAAAAGAGGGCTTATAAAATCTGATACTCACAGGACAGATTGAAGGCAAGAGGGAGAGAGGAAAACAACGCATAACCTCCCTAACGCACTTGAGTAAATGCATGACGGAACAATGTTTAGGAGAGATAACAAAAAGACAAAATTTATTAAGAGGCACAAAAAACAGGAAATTGTGGAGAGCACCTATGTCCTAAGGGGACATGGCACATAGAAGAAGAAGAAGAAGAAGAAGAAGAAGAAGAAGAAGAAGAAGAAGAAGAATGAAATTGACACTTTTTTTTTCATTTCGCCGACTAGAGAGAGAGAAAGAGAGAGAGAGAGAGAGAGAGAGAGAGAGAGAGAGAGAGAGAGAGAGAGAGAGAGAGAGAGAGAGAGAGAGAAATGACTTCATATATATAGGAACTGCAGTAAAAATTAGAATGAACCTTCCTCAGTAAGGAAAACATGGCTTGATTTTTGGACCAGGCACACTGATGGTTATACAACAAATGCGCCTTTTGTTTTGTTTTTTTTAAATGTGAAAGCATCGTTAAGCATTTAGGCTTAGTCGGTGCACCTGGGAATGCATCACGAATATTCTTCTTTATTTGTGTGGCAAAACACCTAATTATGAATGCCATAGATTATGCAATGATACTCATTAAAGTTTTGCCGCCCATACAATCAAACGCTACCAGAGACTATAAACGACGCACAGTCTGACAGAATTTTGCACTCGGTGGTTGGTTTAAAATTTGCTTATTTTAGCAACTTAAGCGCAAATATTTATTTTGGTCGAATTCAACAGTTAGATCAAACGTTAATTGATATCCTTGAATCGTTGAACGTGACTATAACATGGAACACTCGGTAACCTTTTTAAATGCCAGTAAGCATTAAAGTTTAAAGTGGTTTATAATGTTATTAAATCAACACTGTCAGATTTGTATGAGTTTCAGGTTGTAATATTCACATTTATCAAAAGAATATTGATAAAAAAACGTAGCATATATTTTTTATTTATAAATAAATACTAACGATATCGGCCACATAAACATGGATTCGATTAACGCAATATCTCGTGTAATTTAATACAATATCATTCGATTCGCGCAATATTTCGTGTAATTTAATACAATATAATTCAATTAATTTGCGTTTGAATGGTTAACAGCATGTCAGATCAAATGACGGCTCCCCATAGGATTTCCAGGTTCGATTCCTGTCGAAGAAGCGCATATTTTCTACGAAATTTCTCGGGAATTCAGGACGGTAAATGTAATTAATACTATTTAATTAAAAAACAGAGCATTTAATTAAATAAATTATATATATAAAAATAACGTATAAACAGAAAATATATTAAATAATTGTCGTATTTAATTCATTTCGTATATATATATATATATATATATATATATATATATATATATATATATTGAAAATTTCTAAGTTAGACTCGCTTCTCAAAATATTTCCAAGTGAGCAGACACATTAGAAATTGTTTTGAAATCCAATCTTGTTCGCTCGGGTATCTATCCGTATATCGTGCAGTTTTAAATAAAATATACGGGTAAAGCCTTTCAACATCAAGTTATTTATAGAAAAGCAATATTGTAAGAAGGGAATCGAGATCGAAGCCTTTCCGTTGGTACTTTTTGCAAACCTCACACCCACCCGTCCCTCATATTTTACGATAGAAATAAAAACAATAATTTTACACATAAATCTATAACTTACATCGAATGTTTTTCGAAAAATGTGTCGTACTTTTCACGTTTTCTAAACAAAGACATTTCCTCTTTAATAAAAGGAGACCGACCCATAAAAATCATTTTTTTAAATTCTCATTATTTTTGTAGCCCTTTCTCTTTCTGACAGTTGTTTTCCATTATCATTTTCCCGTTTCCATACACCTGCTTAAATACTTCTGCTGTTGTCTGCCGGACGATTATTTTGACATTTAAAGGATTCCTTCAATAATTCAAAGGTAGCCATTCCGGCGTTTGACATCCATTGCCCATATTTACATTGGAGGCATTCATTACTATTTCTTTATTCCACTTCAAGAAAAACTTTGTATTTTCTTGTCATTGTTGTTTTATTTTGTACCACGTCTGCTTTATTCGCAAGAGAAACGACAATTCGTCGAGACAGAGTCTGCACGGGTGGGGGGGAGATGAGTATAAGAAAGCACAACAAAGAAGAAACAAAAAAGTGAAAAAAGAAAATAAAAAAGAAAAGAAAGAAAAGAAAGAAAGAAAAATAGAAAAGAAAGGGAAAAATAGGGAACAAAACAAGAATGCCGATGAAACAGACTAGACTGTGTTGATGGCAGTCTCAGAAAGAAACCCGACAGCACGCTTAGACATGATGGCAGAGGAAAGCACAAAGAAAGACTAACTATCAACTCTAAGAAAACAGATTGCATGGTTGTCAGTAAACGAAACAACCTAATTAATGAACTACGTCAAACTTCACTTGTAGAAATTTGGCTATTTGGGCAATTTTGTTAGAAAAATAAAGAAAAGACTACTGAACTGTTATGTAATATCAGTCCTCCTCTATGGCAGTGAATGCTGGACAATCTCCACACAGATGAAGAAGAGATTTGAAGTAACAGAAATGTGGTTCGACAGAAGGATGCTGAGAATACCATGGACCGAACATGTGAGCAACGATGAAGTTCTAGAGAAAATAGAATCAAAAAGGACATTTATACTTAACATGAAATTTCTACAGAACATAATGAGGAAAGAGGGCTTGGAAATTTTGATACTCATAGGACAGATTGAAGGCAAGAGGGTGGGAAAAAAACAACGCAATGCTTTTCTAGCGACCTTGAGTAAATGGATGTTGGAGCAAGGTTTAGGAGGGATAACAAAAAGATAACATTTATTAAGTGCTAAAAAGAACAGAAAATTGTGGAGAGCCCATGTCCTGAAGGGACACGACACATAGAAGAAGTAACAAAAGACGGAATAATTGACACAGGAACATGAAGGTGCATAGCAATAATTAAAGATGAGCTCCAGAAACTAAACAAAGTATTAAGAGAAGGAAAATGTCCTTACAAAAACAAAGAGAAAGCCGCTGACCTGCTATCTAATATACAGTTTCTCATATGGCAGTGAATGCTGGGCAATCTCTCCTAAAAAAGGGACTTGAATCAACAGAGATGTGGTTTGACCAACGAATGCTGAAAAGACCATGAACAGAGCATGCAAGAAGCGAGGACGCTTTAAAGAGAATATGAACTACAAGGAAACTGGCGATGGTGTCAGGATAAATAATTAATAGATAAGTAATATGATAATCAATTAATAATAAGATAAGTAACTATTATAAGTTCTTGGAAAGGAGAAGTAGAAAATTTAACAAAATCAATGACTGAAAGACTGATGAATGTTACAGAATGTCAAGAACCCCATATTAGCATGTAAAATAATAAAAGAATAATTTTATCATGCACATGGTTAATCAGTTAATCATATTATGTTTCTATAACCTATATCTAAAACATTTCTAGAATGATCATAATGGTAGCCTTTCGATAGAAGCCTTTTGATCGTTTACTTCATATAGGTTGCATCATTGTCATAGACATTCATAATATTTGTTAGATTTTTAAAATATACGATTGAAAATGTCGGTTTTGCTTACTCCCATTTATACCTTGCTTATTTATTGCCCCTTATTTCCAGGCTGTGATCTACTTGTTTAGGTGGTTAACACGTCCAAGGCAGAAACGATTTTATTTGAATATTCAATAAATTTAATTATAAAAAGCCATCAACAAAACAATGATTTGCATATAGAGATTACAAAAGCCCAGACTAGTAATGAATAATAAAAATGCAATTATTTTTTAAAAATTGATTTCTAAAACTATTTCTAATTATTTATCTCCATTAAGCAAGAATTCTAATTTGGGCAAGATATAAGACACGCACTTGTAGATATAAGTAATAAAACTCCATTTATGTGAAGATATAGTTTTAATTAATTTTCCTAGTTTCGAACGGGCGCATAAACCTTGTTCTTTATATAACAAATGAGTTTTTAAAAATAAATACTATATCCCCTTTCTTTATTATCTGTGAATTACCATGAGAAAGATAATGACGAGGGTTCCCGTCGCCTTCTTTACGGTTTTTTTTTAAATCATTGCCTCCCAAGTAAGGCGATAATGTCAGTAAGATGTAAAGGGTTAGTGAGATTAAAAGAATCTAAGAAAACGTTATTAAATAGAAAAGACAATAAAAACCAGGGTTCGTTGGGGACAGATGATGTTGATTTAAATTTATGAAGAGCTTAGTTGAGAGGAAAACAAGAAACGGGAAGTGAAATCCACAAGTGAGAAACGCGAGGGAAAAATCTATTAGCATTGATTAACATGATGAAACCTAACCGCCAATCTAGTACTACGCTTAAATTAAAGCCTTTAAATTCAGTTATGTCTTTCTAGACTATTTGGTGCTCAAGAGAGTCTTATAATCTAATTATAAGCTGGAGGGAGATTGAAATGGATCCATTTCTTCAACCAAGGGCAATAGGGCGAAAGTAAACGCAACAAACTAGGCCAGTATTTGAACTCAGCCCGCCCGACTCTACTTTCTGCGTTGGAGCCACACATTCCATTTGATGATTAACGCGTTTTAATAACTCGTGCTACAAACGCGTCTTATTTACTTATTTAGACGTCGTGGACCTGAATTAGATTAGAATACACAAGGGAGATAAGACCAGGAGAACATTACCTCAAGTAATTCTTTTTCTTTTTTTTTCTTTCTTCTTTTCGTACAATTTATCAACGATTTGGATGTCGATATCCGGTCATTTTTCTTTCTTTCTTTTGTTGTTTCTTTGCGTTTCAGAAAACGAACAAAAACATATGGAATACACGCAAAGCAAATCTGATGTTGCCAAGTGACGGAAAATTAATTCTGTTGATTACAAAAAGATTCACTATTATCTCCTAAGATCTGACACCCGTAAACACGCACATACACATACACAAGTAAGCACTCACGCGCGCGCGCACACACACACACACACACACACACACACACACACACACACACACACACACACACACACACACACACACACACACACAGAGAGGCACGTACACTCCCCACATACATACAAACACGTGTGCACACTGATAAAAAGAATGTCAGTTACATATTCCGGTTCCCAGGCTAATCCTTGAATAAATGTTCCTTATAATTCCATGATGAACCCGACAAATCCTTACTGAAATTCCCTGATTTGGGAACATCGCGTAACAGACAGACAGATAGTCAGTACATATCGAAGCGCATCTAAATGAATAGACAAAGAAACATTGTAGAGTATATACTTATCATATAAAAATGTACCATTTCTACTCGAAATATAAGTACATAAGTTGACTTAACTGAACAACTGTTTATTTTTCTTTGTAGAACAAATAGATAATGTTTTTTGGCAATGTTACTGTCCGAAAACATCATGATGATGTTCTGTTCCAGAAAAGACCCATTAAAATTCAGACCATCCATCGAAACCTACAAAAGGTTAGGCATTTTCATCTTACTTATAGCTTCTAAAACTTTTTCCATGATGTCCTCAACTGCTGAATGGTTCATAAATGACAATGACAAATAGCATAAAGAGACCTGATTAAATGAACTGTCCCACAATCTAAAAACAATATTCACTTTCTTGATAGTTCATTAAAAGTCCAGTCAAAACAAATGACAAATTTTAAGTCAACTAATTTCAAAAGTTCTTCAGGAAAATAAGATGTCGTAATGTAGCTTCCTTGTGCATTTTCCATAAATACTTTCATGGTTGTTCAGATGAATTCTTCACTGTAGTACCTAAACTTTATGAGCTCAGTACTAGATTAGCAACAATGTTCATCAATATACAGTTGAGTTGGCTAGATGTAACCGTCTGTTTTATGCCAACAGATTCTTTTTTCGCACTCATCGCTTGCGGCTCTTTTCGGCTCTTTGATTTTAAAAATGCAGTGTCAATCACTGTCTACTGTCTTCCTGATTACTCTTCTATTGTTCTCGTTACGTATTAATGTTTCTGTTTTCTAATTCTTCCACGCCTAGTAACCCCTTGTATCTTAGTGACTTTACTGAAGGTGTTGAAACGTTATTGGCCTAAACTAGAAGAGATTCGAAAACTCTGAATGGTTGATCACTTACTCAGTTACTTTTGTTAAACGTACAATCCAAGATATAACCTAAGTATACTTTTACAAACTTTATTCCTGACACCAAAACAAGCAACGCGACGATAAACAGCAGCAAAGGTTGGATGACTCGGCTGCCTTCGGTCTGAAAACGCAATCTGATACAGCCTCGCGCCCATTAACATTCGCTAGGTGAAATATGTAAATATGTAAATATCCTATCTGCCTGCTCACGATCAACGGAACACTTCTCAGTTAACTCAGTACTACGCACGTTAACTTGCCTCCAAAAGTTTGTAAAAGTATTTTTGAGACACTTTGTATATGTGTGATTATATCACACACACACACACACACATGCGCACGTACGCACGCACACGCATAATTAAGCATTAATTAAATAAATAATTATTTAAACAACAAATAAATAAGAAAAACAGAACACACTTATAGTTTTTAAAGATTTAAGAGAACCCCAGAATATTCGATAAAAATTAACCCAAATATGAGTCCAGACTCTGATACAGGAAATAAGATTGTTACATTATATGTTAACAGTCAGGGTCGAAAGATGGGAAAAAAAGGAAGAAATAGAATGAGAGAGGATAAAGAGACAAGAAAATTATGACCCCCGCCCCCCCCAAAACCACGACATTCTACACATTTGCATATATACACACGTACAGGCTTACACACACACCTACACAGACACACACATGCACACACATACACACGCACAAAAAGAAGAAGAAAAAATAAATAATACACCAATAAAAGGTTCATAAATTATGTTTTTCTAACTTACTACAAAAATAACGAAAATGAGAAAATCGGCAGACAATTGGTGATACCTCCTGGCGAGTGGACCGAATGATTACAAAAAGGTTCATCTATGAAACTCTGGAGTAGAGGTACTGAATATAAGATCAATCAGCTAAATGACAAAATTTATATTTATATTAATCCTATATATATATATATATATATATATATATATATATATATATATATATATATATATATATATATATATATTCAAACATGTAGTGTTGAATGTTAAAGACAACATAGTCTTACATATTTTCTTTTGAATTTTCTCATATTCTCTAATGAGACTTTTTATTTGAAAATAGTTCCGAAATATGTATTTTCCATACGATGACCTAGCGCTTTCGAACATCATTGTTCATCTTCAGGGTCAATATTTTAGTCAAATTTTTTTTTTTTTTTTTTTTTTTTTTTTGACTAAAATATTGACCCTGAAGATGAACAATGATGTTCGAAAGCGCTAGGTCATCGTATGGAAAATACATATTTCGGAACTATTTTCAAATAAAAAGTCTCATTAGAGAATATGAGAAAATTCAAAAGAAAATATGTAAGACTATGTTGTCTTTAACATTCAACACTACATGTTTGAAAGAAAAGTTGCTGCCAAATTACACACATATATATATATATATATACACACACACACACACACATCGTTTGCGATGGATAAATTGTCGTCTAAATTACGTAAAAATGAAAATAACACTAACATTTCATTTTAACAGATATATTTACCAAAATTACACAAATAAATCTTGAAATAATAAAGAGTAAATTTATTCAATAAAATCGCCATTGGCTTCAACCACAGCCTCCGGAAATTTCGGAATTTCCTGCAACTCTTCTGTACGGTTTTTTTGCTTGTTGAAATTGTTGAATGCTGCCATAATCCTTGCTTTCAGTTCATCTTTGCTGTTGCAAGAAATTTTTGTTGGTCTCTCGCTCAGCTGCGCCCCACACATAATAATCAAGATGGTGGCAGACTGGGGAATTAGGTGGCCAGATGTAAGGGGTGATTGATCGCGGAAATTGCCTGACAGCTATGAGTTCTCCTGCTTCTGTGGCATGGTGCAGAGTCCTGTTGTCAGACATAGGGTCTTCCGGTAGCCACCCTCTTGACCCTGGGAACCACTACATTTTGTTGAGTCTGAAGCCCTCATCAACAAATAATTAACCCCCAAATTGGGGTCAAAACACTATGAAAACAATACATTTTTCGAAAAAATTATTACTGGCATAGTACGGCACAAGGCCAATGGAGCGGAGGCTGAGGCTGATTGCGTTTCAAGTGATTAAAGAAAATCATCATTCGAAATTCTGGCTTCTTACTAGGACCCGAACACGAATCTCTGATACCAGCAGAAAATTTGTAATTACCTCAAGCTTGAAGCAGGCTACAAGTCTTTTTTTTACTAAGCATAGCTGATAAGGCCATAAAACTAAGGAATCCAGTATGGATCGAACTCAGTCTGCGATACCAGCTTGCTAACAAATAATTTGCAGTGAGGTGCCCATAAAGCAACACCGTCGCCATCACCTTCTTCTTCTTTCAATGTTCTCTCCCCTAATCGTTGTTTCCTTTTCCTCCGCACCTCTCATAGGGTTGACTAATCTTATATCGCTTTCTAGTACGTGCTACTTTGGAAGTACGCTGATATCACCAATCAGTGCAGGAAAAGAGTAAGGAAGTTGAAAAGAAGGTTCCGCATTATTTGGCCAAGAAAACCAAGCTGCAGAAAAAAGGCGGGTAGTGGTAGAGATGGAAGCGTTTGCGGATGGGGGTGAGCGAAGGCGACAGTTGATACCGACGTCGCCTTTCCTGTGTCTGCAAAAGTAAAATACCATCAGAGAAGTCAGAGAGAGAGAGAGAGAGAGAGAGAGAGAGAGGGAGAGAGAGGGAGAAAGAGAGAGAATACTTAAGAGGTTGTGACACCTGTTTCTAGGGTGAGGATTGCAAGGTTGTCGGTTCCATTTTTCATTGCCAATATATGCACCACGGCACCGTGGAGATGAAAATTTGAACGCAAAGGAAATATGATCTTAAATGGGAGCTCTATAAATCTGGTATTTGGCGGGTGCGTGTGGAACTGGTTTACCCCGAGCGAAGTAAGGCAGACTTAACAAGAAAAGGATAAAATTTGCTTAGTTTATAGTATGACACAAAATCAACAAAAATCGAGCACCCAAAAATCAACCTCACTTTCAGAAACTATTCACAAATGATGGAAATTATTATAAATATGTTTTTTTTTAAAGTCATAGAAAAATTTTTTTTATATATTTATTACCCCACCCCCCTTAACTAATTTTATGAAAAACTTTAGAAATTCAGTCGCATTCATTTTAGTGATTATATTAGCACAAGGATTTGAAGAAAGCAAATGATGTTTTTTTTTTGTTTTGTTTTTTTAATTGGACCCCGCCTACCTGAAAATCAGCTCTGAATTGTAACATATAAAACTCAATAAAACGAAGATATTATTTAATTTCAAATGCTTTTATTTGCTTTTAGTTGTTTTTATGAATATGGACAATATTTTCTGAAAGCAAAAAATTTTTTCAGTGAAAAATGAATTTTTAATACAATTATTTGTTATTTCTTTAATTATAATAGATTTTTACATTTAAGTTGTTAAAATGTAAAATTAGTTAAAAGCTACACCCAGTTTCGTAAATGTCTTTTTTTACCACATTGTAAATTGTATCTAATGAAATTTATATGATCTTATTTTTATATTAATCTCAGTTATGACATTTTTCCATAACTAAAATATCAAAATTAATAATAA
The DNA here is from genome assembly GCA_964036315.1 of Acanthosepion esculentum. NCBI lineage: Eukaryota > Metazoa > Mollusca > Cephalopoda > Sepiida > Sepiidae > Acanthosepion > Acanthosepion esculentum. The sequence goes on from OZ038490.1 coordinate 44,185,905, forward strand.
AATGAATGGAAATACAAATAACACAGTAAAATGTAATAAATGTTCATAAAATTATAGTATTTCATAAGAAAGGTACCTATAAATTAATTAGATACCTTTCTTATGAAATTTAATCTCACTCTCAATAGTCTTATTTTAATTTCTTTATAATATATTTTCCATAAAGCATCGAAAACGTAATGGTGAAAGCTAAGTACAAAACAAAAAAAAAATTAGAGCGTTGATAGTTATCCATAAAATTAATGTGGTAAATAATTTGTTCACTTAAATCTAAATAATTTCACTTCTCTCCTTCCGTAGAACAAATTATCCTCACGTAATCTGTCAATACGTCATTCATCACTTGTCAAGCGACGTGAAATGTTATGACCTGCTTTGTTTAATTTTCAAACTACACCTTTTCGGCGCAGAAACTAAATAATGCTGGTTTCAAAATATTTTAAATAAACATTACAATTTCTGATTTTCTTAAAATAAGTTTTGAAAAAATTATAATTGATTTTTTAAAGAATTTCAAACTGAGATTTTCATTTTTTTTATAAAATGGAAAAAAATGATTGACATGATTGATTATCTGTCAATTTTGCTGACTAAAAAAAAAAATTTTAAGGAAAATTTCGGACGTGCTAGGAACGATTAAAAAATGTAAAAAATACTCCCAAAAATACTTTGTTCTTTCCTCTTAGTGATAACATAAACATTTACACAATAAAATTTTGTTTTCGTCAAGTTTAGCGTCTTTTTCATCATGCTATTCTTTTTTTTAGCGATCTCATGGAGGTACCTAACAGAGTGTAATAAAGGAAAGCGAGAAGAAAGAACTAAACATCAATCGTAGGGAGACAGAATGAATGGTTTTCAGTAAAAGAAACAGCCCAATAGGCAAATTACAAATTAGAGATACCAAAATTAACAGGTGCACAAATTTAAATATCTAGGAAGTGTTTTAAGAGATTAAAGAAAATCCGATACCGAAATCTGATGCTGCATTTGGGATAGTGAAATATGCCTTCCAAAAGTTAAGTATAATATTATGAAGTTAAGCTACGTCGAGTCTGGTCAGTGCCTAGATGAGTGACCGCTTGAGAATAACAGGGGCTGTAAGCTTGGATGTGCGGGTAGTATAATGGATATTGGCTCGGAAATAGTTAATTGGAGAGCCGAGTTCCAATTCCCGTTTTGTTCGTTATATTCACTTACGTGCAAATATCCTTTGGAAAGGTACGAACTCAACTCTTCTCTCCCCCCACCAGCTATGGGTTAATTAGCAAGACTTGTATCACTAAAACATTATTATCCCCCCCACCCTGACAATCTAAGAATATTTTCTGGCTTTAAATAACCAGCAAAGGGTTAATAAGCCATAAGAATGAATGAATCCATCAAGTTTACTAACTGCTGTAGCGTGTTATCTAATACGGTGGAGTAATGGATAGCAGTTCGGATTGAGGAATTCGAATCCATTACATTCAGTTACGTGTTAATACCCTTGGGAAAGGTATGAATCCTCTTCTTTCCCCCCAGCTATGGGTAAATAGCAGGACAGACCGGGTTCTATAGCTTCTGATTGCAACTGGTCTACCGCAGAAAGAAATGGCAACCTACTGCGGAAAAAATCTGCCTCGTCAGTCATATACCGAAAGATACATGATCGCCTAAGCGTGTATCACGAATGGAACATAACTGACCACAGACCGGGTTCTATAGCCTTGGATGGCAACTAGTCTACCGCAGAAAGAAATGGCAACTTACTGCGGAAAAATCTACCTCGTCAGTCATGTACCGAAAGATACATGATCGCCTAAGCGTGTATCACGAATGGTACTTAATTGACTGAGTTTAATTCCAAATTGTTTTCTTTGGTAGTGTAGAAAACAGCTTGATTATATCACTATTTTACCCCCTAGTTACACTTGTGGTGACGCGGCACTTATTTGATAAAGGTCTTTTTGTAGCACCAATCTCTCAAGTCTGATGGAGGATCGTTTTCTTTAACGTTTATAGGATTTATTCACTTGAAGTCATTCATCTGAGAAAAAAATTGTATACAGATGATGATTGATACATTTCTGAATGGTTCAGACGTTATATTTGACATCCATATCAAATCTAGACCTGAGGATGCTATTTATTGCTGAATCGTTTAATGTCGAATATAAATCTACCGTTCGACCCTGCATTGAATATTTCTGCCACCTCCAGTCTGATGCCTCTGCTATGTATCTAGAGATTCTTGGCAAAATCAACAGATCTGGCATCTCGGCTTCAATCTCTTTCCCATCATCGCAAACATAGCTTCCCTGTTCCTTTTCTATGAATATTTTCATTACAATAGTTCTGATGATCTTCCTTTTTGGTAGGTCGACTTCATGAATTCAAGTTTAGTACTAGATTGGCAGCTATGTCTCATCATTTTACTGTTGATATTGCTAGTTGTAACCGTAAGTTATATACTAATAGTTTTTTTTTCTCCCAAAATTCTCACTCTTGTCTTTCTTTCCTGTCAACTACGAACTTCAAAAATTTAAATGCAACATTAATTGTCATCTTCTGTCTCCTTGAATCATATTCTTTTACTGTCCTCTCACCTCAACAATCATTTTCTCAGCTTCTTTTACTCTCGGTAACCCCTTGCGTCTTAGTGCCTTTATTGCCTTATTTGTGGTGAAATGATTTAAAAACACAAAAATCACAATGAATAAATAGATAGATAGAAATAAGTTCGGTTTACATTAGAGTAAAAAAGGAAAACATTTGTCGGGTTTCACAATTATCCACCCGAAAGCTATTCCTTCTTAAGGGCAGTTTTAATAAGATTGCAGTGGATGCAGACGGCATATTCTAAGCCTCACCATCAGGCCAACCCACTACAGTAGTAACATTCTGTGAGAATTAGCTGAGTATAACACAAGGTCAGAAATATAGAGAACCATACTATACTAGGGAAAATAACTGCGTCAACAGCACCTGTAACGATGATGAAGCTGCATTTCGCATACGTATGAAAACAACTGCAGCAGATGCATGTATGGCAATTGCATGTTTACAGATTATTAGGTCTTGATTTCTTTTAGCAATTTAGAAGTTATTATTATGTCGATATAATAAATATAAATTATTATTAGGTCGATATAATAAAAAATAAAAAAAATATTATTAGGTCGATATAATAAAAAATATAAAAAAATTATTATTAGGTCGATATAATAAAAAATAAAAAAAATATTATTAGGTCGATATAATAAAAAATATACAAAAATTATTATTAGGTCGATATAATAAAAAATTTAAAAAAAATTATTATTAGGTCGATATAATAACAATATAGACAACAGGATGCCTAGGTACCGTACGGTTATTGGTGAGGAAAGTTGAATCGGTGAAGCGAGTTCAAATTCTGACCGTGTCTGTTTCATTTACTTCGAATTAATGCTCCCGGAAATGGCATACATCCACATCACCCAGTTATGGTAGACTGGGCTATCTTGCTTTGCGTGGTACCCAAACTCGGAGAAAGAAAACTCTGAATTTAAGCCCAGGGGAGCATCCACGCGGATGTCTGTTTCCCATAATTTTGGGAAAACGATGTCTGAGTGGAACGTTGTCTTTATATTTGGAATGCAGAAGAAATGACTGATTTAACACGTGAAAGTTGTATGGCGGATATTACTTATGAAGACTTAAAACTAGAGGAGCCTATGAACTAATATGAACATTTAACATGGAAATAGCGATAGAATAGCCTTAAGCTAGCCAAATTGCGTTTGTGGAAAAGAAGTTGCAGAGTGAAGAATATGTCATCCTCTATAAGAACGTGTAAATAATTTTGAACCTTTTGAGGCTGGAAAGTAAGAATTGTGTAACTTCAGTTCCAGCTCCAGCCCAGATATGGCAGAAATACTTCATTTTTGGTCTAATTTGATTCTTCTAAATAAAATTGAATGGTTGATTTCGTTTAGCGGATTATCAACCTCTATGGGTTATTTAATGCCGAAATCTAAATATTTCGTATGTAATTTTATGCTTTCAATTACAGATATTTTGTACATAATTTTATACTTTTAAGGTAAACGTAAACTTTTAGATATATATTCTGTAGATGATAAAATGTATTGTTGGTTATTTAAAAAATGTATTGCTGATAATTTCACGACAAAAATGTATTGATAGTAATTTTTATAAAAATATATTGCTGGTAATTTTACTATTTTTATACATTTGCTGGTAATTTTGTAATTTTATACTTTGCTATTAAATATCATGTTGTTCATTTTACTATAAAAAATGTATTGTCGGTCATTTTATCATAAAAATGTATTGCTGCTAATTTTACTATAAAAATGTATTGTTGGTGATTTTATTATAAAAATGTACCGTTGACTTTTATTTTGGGGTTCACTATTTGCCCATAGCTGGGACCCTAACAGATGCTACCACTCCGGGTCAGGATGAATTTGAGAACAACAGCAGTTAAGAGGTGGTTCCATGCTCCTCAAAACACCCAATTTTCTGATAAGAGGCCTTGCTGCTGGATGTAGTTTATCGTCATATCCAGGATGGCTCGGTAAGATAAAGACTGGCAGAAGAAGTCAGGTACTTCCAGGAGTGATAGAATGAGCCGATCATTTTTCCAGCATCTTTAACAATGGAAATGCTAAATATATGAATAAGGACAGAATACTCATTTGAACAAAGGTTGGTGCATACATCATGGAAAGTAATGCAGCAGATACCTGGAGAAGGTCGATGGATATAGTGACCGAAGTGCTGTGCTATCAATAACAAAAACAAATAAACTGGGTTGAAGCAATCGATGTCTTAGAAATTCAGACAGATATCTGGATTAATTTTCTTCTGACTAATAGTAAAACCAATATTTTCTGTGGCGCATTCGCTACTCTCTTAAATTACCCCTCCTGAATCAAACCACACCCAGGTATGTATTATCATTTCTCTTGTGTACCTTGAAAGTAACCGTGAGTAAGCAGGCTTTATGTGGTGCGGCGCCCAGCATGAAGTTCACATTCGTCTTAGCAAAGTAGTTTGGATGCAAGGGAAAGATAGGACGAGGAGTGTTGTCACGCCTCGTTAGCAGCGATAGGCGTTTCTGCGCGCCGGTTTTCTTCTCTTTTTTTTTTTTTTTTTTGCTTTCTTGAAATACCTGCGTACTGATTAGAAGCCATGTGTTCGACTTGCTCACACCATACCGACGCCTGTGTAAATCATTCAACTCAGCGTTTCTGTTCTGCCTCTGCGTCCATCTCCTTTAATATTGGACCACTGTACAACCTTTTCGTCAGGATCATTTCTTTAACTTGATTAAGAAAAGGAAGAAAAAGAAAACACAAACACAACTTACACTTAGCGCATCTTTTCAACTTAGATAAAGATAAGTGTAATCATTACCTGTATTTATATTGTGGGTAGGTTAAAGTTGAACACATCAGAAATATGCAAGCTAAATACTGTAAAAGGTATCTACTAAATTAATGGCACTTGGCGCTCAAGTATAACAATCTAATATGAACAATAATTAGTCATAATAATAGACATGTAGCTTAAATCTTCGTTATTCTGAAACAGTTGGTAGGTTTCTGTTGTTGCAACAAATTACAGTTGCCGACTTGTTGAAACTTGACTAATGCATGGAATAATAATGCAAGTAGAACAAAATGTATTGAAACAAGAAAGTGTACACAATATTTACATATAGTCTTTTGTGTATTCCTGGGAAGACCGTTCCTGGAGAATGTGTTGACTGAGTCGCAGTCGGGCAGAGTCTCTGGTGGAATCTCTTGATTCGTCCCCTCTCTTCCCGGTACCAACCATATTTATATGGTCGGTACTCTACTATGCAAATTAGGTGGATCCTACCACAACACGACTCTATATTTTTATTTCTGCAAAGCCACGGATCTCTCACAATAGATTATAGCAATTAGGTTTACGAATACTGATATATAGAGAACCATACTATACTAGGGAAAATAACTGCGTCTACAGCACCTGTAACGATGATGAAGCTGCATTTCGCATACGTATCCGTATATTCTTACATTGGCTAGCTTAAGGCTATTCGATAAAAGACTAACATTTCATCTACAGACTTTTAAAGCCCAATGTAAGTCTTGTACCGCATATAACCATTCGCCTATATATATCCTTTTTGTTTCCATTTTCTCTCAAACTTCGTTGTTTATAATGTTCAGTCCATGGTATTCCTTCTGGATAACCACACTTCTGTTGCCTCAAGTCTCTTCTCCATCTGCGATGAGATGTTCAGCATTTACTGTCATATAGAACTATCTATATTACATGAGAGTTAAGTACTCATTTCTTTGTTTCTAATGAAATGTTCTTGTTTCTTAATACTATAATTAACTTTTGGAAGGCATCTTTTTATGCATATCTTTCTTTCTTTGTCTTACTAAAACCAAACACCGTCTCTTATGTCTTTTCCGTCTTACCTCGCGTTCAAAACGGAATAGTTCATTATTAATGGCTTTTCCGTCTTTCCTTTCAATCAAAACGGAATAGCCCATCATTTATGAGATACTGACAGGGCGTAGCATACGTGCTAAGGAACGAAGGAAAAGCAGAGTTATAATATTATACTCATAAATTATTGAGATTATTTTATAAAAACGTTTCTTAATATGCATGGAAGTACATTAATAATACAAACTTTCGTAAATTGCACAATATTAAACCCATTGTTACAACGTAGCGTATTGTCTTACCATATTGACAGCTCTCAGACTTTTTTTTATTTGGGTTGGATTTGCATGGCGATGACGCTGGTTATAGGTCCAGGCGTACTGATCGTCATTATGGTCAGTGTTACGTCAAATACTTGAACGTGACCCTTATCGAATGATTCCCCTCGACTGATACACGAAGTTCACTAGCGACATCAACATGGCTACCTCATGTCAGAATGTGAGAAAGCGCTAGGTGGCCTTGCAGTTCAATGAGCTGTCAACTGTACATTGCGATCATTAAAATTAGAAAAGCTTTCTAAAAGATACGCAAACCTTTTTCTTCTGTGTCCCTTCAAGACGTAGGCGATTATGGCTGACCTTAGTAAATTTTGTATTTTTGCTATAACACCTAATCCATGTTCTACCAACGATCGTTAGGTAGGTTATGTAAAACATAACCTACATAACTCTTCTCCTTTTTGTCCTCCATATGTCCTGTGAGTGTTAATTTTCTGTGCCCTCTTTCATCACAATCTGCCTTAGAAATTTCAAACGTCTCTTTTTGATACTACGTATATCCTTTTTGTTTCCATTTTCTATAAAACTTTGTTGTTTATAATGTTCAGTCCATGGTATTCCCGGTATTCCTTCTGTATAACCACACTTCTGTTGCCTCAAGTCTCTTCTCCATCTGCGATGAGATGATCAGCATTTACCGTCATATAGAACTATCTATATTACATGAGAGTTAAGTACTCATTTCTTTGTTTCTAACGAAATGTTCTTGTTTCTTAATACTATACTTAACTTTTGGAAGGCATCTTCCACTGTCCCAAATGCACCTTCAGATTTCGGTATCGGTTTCTCCTTAATCTCATAAAACACTTCCTAGATATTTAAATTAATTGTTAATTTTGGTATCTCCAATTAGTAATTTGGTCTTTTGGGCTGTTACATTTACTGAAAACTATCCATTCTGTCTTCTTACGATTGATGATTAGTTCTTTCTTCTGACTTTCCTTTATTACATTCTGTAGTTTATTTTTTGTGTTTGCTATCAACATTTGCATATTTTATGTTGTTAAAATTGCGACGGCCAATAATGAATCCTGATCGGAATTCTAATTCTCTCAGAATTGCTACACTGTAAATATTGAATAAGTCCGGTGAGAAGATACTCCATTGTCTTACGCGCATCTATACTTTTGTGTCTGCTATCAACACTTGCATATTTTATGTTATTAAGATTACGACAGCCAATAATGAATCCTGGTCGCAATTCTAATTCTCTCAGAATTGCTACACTGTAAATATTGAATAAGTCCGGTGAGAAGATACCACATTGTCTTACGCGCATCTATACTTTTGTGTCTGCTATCAACATTTGCATATTTTATGTTGTTAAGATTGCGACGGCCAATAATGAATCATGGTCGGAATTCTAATTCTCTCAGAATTGCTACACTGTAAATATTGAATAAGTCCGGTGAGAAGGCATTCCTTGTCTTACGCCCAGTTATATTTTCGTGTATTTACGGAATTCATTTTAACCTCATGCATGTTTGCTCCGGCTTTTACAGCTCTTAAAATATAATTGCACTGCTGGCTGTTTTTGATTTGAGATCCATCATAATTTTAAAGCCTGTCTATCCTGAAAATCGTGATTCGAAATCCTGGTTTTTACCTCAGATTAATTACACCTCACTGCAGATTGTTCGAAATACCTAACTATTTATTTCCTCAAGTAGACCGCATAAAGCACTTAATTTATATTCGCTTTCATAAACATGCTAAGAGCTAGAAGTATTTCCTTAGTTCGAATCGGAAATCTGAAACTCTCTTTTAACATCGGACATAGATAAACGGTACCAATGTGTTTTAGTTTAATTCCACGGCGTTCCAAAGTTATTAAATTACATGCTTGTGTTATACATGAATTATACTTTTCGTTTTGACTCATAGTTCTCACGTTAAAACACCGGTTACGGTATAATTAATGAAGTTAAGCAACGTCGTGCCTGGTTAGCATTTAGATGGGTGACCGCTTGAGAATATCAAATGCCATAAACCCCTACGAACACGCGAGAATAATGTTATCAAAATTGCCGCCCCAACATTTTATTAAAAATAATAATTTTAAGTCATTAAATTTTTTATTGCGTTTTTTTCCCCTTATAATGTACGAGAAGGTGCTGAAAAGTTCTCTGCCTCGTAAATTTCTCAAAATTAGTATTTTAATGATCAAACATCAGATTATTGATTTTGGAGATGAACTGAACTGAGAACTTTTCAGTGACCCTTTTATAGTTGTCTAGGATAATGACTTTAATAATATAATGAATGCACAACAATGAATATAAACTGTTCTTTTTTTAAAAATCCTATCCATAAGTGAAAGCGCTAGGTGGCGCTCTTGTTCATTGAACTTATGATGGTACATCGCGATCACTCCATCAGTCGATTATTGTTTTTTTAATCATTTCCCCTCCAGCAAGGTGATGATGCCACTAAGATGCCAGGAGTTACTGAGAGAGAAAAAGAAAGTGAGAAAGAACAAGAAAAGAAAAGGTTTCAGGAAGATAGAAGATGGTGATTGACGTTACATTTAAGCTTTTGTAGATCGTAGGTGACAGGGAAGCAAGAAATCGGAAGAGAGTTCCACAGCCGAAAGGTGCGAGAAAAGAAACTATTAGAATAGAACTTGCGGTTAAATCTAGCTAGATCAACAGGAAAACGACGAGACGAAGTTGAATTCATTCGGTCGAGGTACCAAGGAGGAAAGCTCAGAACAATTGCCATGAAAATATTTATAGAAAAGACACAGGGAAGTTATGCCAAGGCGGTGGGAAAGTGATTGAAGTGGAGATGCCAGATCACGACCGATAATATTACAGACCATTCTTTGTATTTTGTCGAGAATCTCGAGATCTATAGCAGGTGCACCTGACCAGATATGGTAGCAATATTTAATGCACGGACGACTGGTAGATTTATAAATGTGGAAGATGGATATTGCCGCTTGGCTGTTCCCGCCACAGCTTACTTCTGGTGTTTAATGCTATTATAGTGCAATAAAGGATAAATACATGACATGAACTCTGTTACATTAACTCAATTCCATTTACCAGAGTAATAATAATATAGTGGGCAACCCCCACCCCCGCAAATATCGGAAAAGGGGTCATGGGTAAGGAAATGCACTAATGAAACTGTTATCACCCACTTTTTATTCTTAGTGAGGAATAGGTATGTTAGTAATTCAACTTTATTCGTGATTGGTTTTCCATATGTAAAGTAACCTACTATGAATTCTTTTTATGCAGTTCCTTTGTTCGGAATACGTACACACACACACACACACACACACACACACACACACACACACACACACACACACACACATATTTATATATATATATATATATCACGTCGATAGCACAACTCGGAGTTTCATGCAAACATGTAATCTTCAGGTGCAAAATATTCACTGACCGTTGAAACGTTATGAAATTCGTTTTCCAGTGATGTTGATTTAAAATAGTGCGTTAAGACTTGTTTATTTATAAAACTGGTCGCTGCATTTAAGTACTGCATACTTATTTAAGGTTAGCTCTTAAAAGTTCAACGGTAATTCTCCTGCCGCCACTTAATTTAAAGACAATTTGATGTGCGTAGGTCCTTACTTTCCATACAAACAATTATTTTTATTTCATGGGCGACTTTCGTTGAATTTAGCAATTAATTTAAATTATTCCCAAATTTATTTCCAAGTTATAAAAATTCTTATCGCACAAAAAAAATCGTTACAAAAAATTACGTAAAAAATTCGCCGAAAACAATCGCAGTAATGAAAATTTGGGAATCCAAAATTTCTGTAACATAAGTTGTACCCCTTTAATTGAAAAAGCGTGAAACAATGACACACTGGCATTGGCATTTATTATATAGAGGAAGATGGGCTATTGAGAGTTGTGTCCCTTTAATTGAAAAAGTGTGACATACTGACATTGGCACTTATACAGAGTAACCTTTTGGCTGAATGAAGGCACGAAGAGATAGATTTTAATGTAGGAATTTTGGAATAAGTCTGTGTTCTTTTTTAACTATACTTCTTTATTTATTCCTCGAATAGTTGAAAAAGAACACAGGCGTGTTCGAAAATTCCGACATTAAAATCTATCTTTACAGGATAAACTTCAGTACACATGGCCTGACGATTGTGTTCAGCATGAAACAGACTGTCGCCTCAATGTCCACTTTTATATGTATATATATAGTAATATTAGCCGTTTCTCTACAATGAAACATTTGACATTCCCTGACCGAGCAGCTAGTATTGCTTTCGGTTGAAATTTATAAATGTTTTCTATTAAAACAATTTTTCAGTAAAACGTTTTTTTCGAGTCCAGTAGATGTTTTCGCTCTTTCCAGTACAGATGATAGTTCCCTTGCTAATTTTTATTTAAAGTAGTGGGAAACGTCAAGATCTTGATTATATCATAATTTTCTTTTCGAGTTACGGATGCTATGCATTTTAATTCTATCTGCTTTTGGTAGGCCTCAAGGTATATGATTTCTCTTATTTGGTATAGTTCTTTGTTTGCGATTCTGTTAATGTTAAAAGAAGTATGATCATTGCCAATAATCTCAGACTTCACTCACTCAAAGCCGTTTTTCACCATTGATCTTATAAAGCGATTGTATACAGCTGACAGTTTAGATTTTTCTGACCGGATTTGGCGCCATGCATGACAATATATATATATATATATATATATATATATATATATATATATATATATATATATATATATATGCATTCTTGCTTTAAAAATTATAAGATATTTAATTTCTGTATATATTTATCCAAACTTGCTTTGTTTTGGAGCACACCGCACATACCTTCGCTTACAAAAAAATTGTATTTTCACCCTGAATTGAAAAAAAAAATCCCTCCAGCATAAACAACAGTTCACTCGGCTTTGAAGTCATCACGAGAGGAAACCTTAGTTATTTATGGTAATTTTTGAGTTTTATTTTTATTTTGGAGAGGGGGCCTGAGATCTTCTAAAGTACTAAGACTTTATCAAATTTGGTTAGGTAATGTCATTTGTCAAAGGTCACAGTACTTTCTCGGAACAAACCAAATAATTTGGACATATTTTACGCGAAAGATAAATTCATTGGCACGACATGTAATACAGGTATAATGTAGAAGGAGGTAAGGTTAGAGGACATTCAGACAAGTCAAGGTGTTTTAGGTAATTGATATTTATATATAGCTGCTTATTATTCACAAGAATCTCAAACAATAAATATAAAAATTTATAATTTTTACACAAGCAAAGAGAACCCGTAGCGTGGTCATTGAACGTGGAAATATTAGATCATCCCTCACAAACTACCGTAATTATTCCTATATAAAACGAAATCGTGTATAATACGCACCCCGAAATTTAGGTGATGAAATTCATGAAAAAATATATCGTGTATGATACGGACTCCCTAAATTTGAGAGTCCGTAATATACACGAGATATTTTTTCAGAAAAAAATATATCATATATAATACACACACGTAATTTGAAAAAAAAATCTCCCGTATAATACGTATCCCCTAAATTTGTGCGAAGGATTTCAGGGAAAAATATATCGTGTATAATACGCACTGATATTTTATTAGAATTTGTAGTTGCTAAATTTATCCTAATTTTAACATAGACATCAGTAAAGTAGACTAAAATGTGACTAATATCTGCGTGAACAATTTTGTTTTTTAATAAATGCGGTATTTGGCTAGTGCAGCGTTTCTCAAACAACGGTGCACCCATGCGCGCTAATGCCTCCTGAAAGATAGTCACGTGCGCCCTATGTTCCCAAGAGAATTTTATGAATTATTTCCATATTTATAAAGCCTTCAATAAAAACACCAAGCACATGGCTTCCATGTCTCAGTCAAGACTTTGTCATTTGATATTTTAAACCGGATACTAAATTCCTTAAGTTTTAAGCAATGGATATTCCTTTCCCTTTTGCCTTCCCCAAGAGGAATTTAAATCAGTCACTATTGGTCTCTCTAAAAGAAATACAAGATTAATTAGAAATCCTTTGAAGTTAATATTGCTTTCAAATTTCATTTCAATTCAAATTTAATGACTAATTTTTCCTTATTAAAATGTAAAGTGCGCCCCAGCATTTTAGTTATTCTCCAAGTGCGCCCTGAAGTAAAAACGGATAAGAAACACTGGGCTAGTGATTAAACTCTTTATTACACATTAATTTGGATGATAGCTATAACTTACTTTCGGTCATACCGTGTTGAATATGACAACACAAGTTACGAAAAAAAAATCAGATTTAGTTTTCGTTCATTATACATCTTACCTAACATTTAGGCTTGGAAACTTTTCAAAACGCGCGTATTATACACGAATGATTACAGTATAACCCAGGTAAAACAGCAGCTAATTAAATCTCATTTCTAGATGATGACACCACGAAAATTCGATTAAAAACAATGGCCGGTATTTTTGAAAGTTCAGAACAGATTCAGTTACTATTAACGACACTGTGTTTGTCTGCAAATATAAAAGTCGCTCAAAGGAGAGATGTTGTTATTCACACATAACTTTCAATAGAGATGTTGTTATTCACACAATAATTTCAATAGAGATGTTGTTATTCAGACAATACTTTCAATAGAGATGTTGTTATTCAGACAATACTTTCAATAGAGATGATGTTATTCAGACAATACTTTCAATAGAGATGTTGTTATTCAGACAATACTTTCAATAGAGATGTTGTGTTGTCAAAGAGGTGCCAAAAATTATAAATTGGCAACTATGTATATTTTTGCTCGTCTTTCTAAGGTAAACATTCTCTGCTTCAAACCATCTGTTTCATTTATATAAATAAAAGTAAAAATGAAACGTGTTACAGAAAAGTCGTTCCATCAGTGGAAATATAAATGAATAAACAGCAGAAAAAATACGATTTCTTTTTCGTTTTAGAATGACTAAAACATTAAAGGTTTGCTAAAATACTTTTTGCTGCAGAAATAAAAAAAAAATTTCACACTGTCGAAGTTCGAGAATAAAATAAATAAATGATTTAGTAAATCGATATAGCGACAGAGACAAAAAGCAACGTCTAGATCAGCGTTTCTCAACCTTTTTACCCTTGCGTAACCCTGAAAATAAATTACATGTCTCAAGGAACCCCTGCGAAAAAATAAAATTATATAGCATATCTTTCTCATTTTATTTTCATCGTAGTTCACGTGGTAAATATCATAGTATATATTTTTGAATAACTGGTTTAATGAAACATGAATACTTCTTTGTCACATTTTTCTGTAAAAATAAAGAAAAACAAAGAAATAAGTAACTTGAAGTTCAGGTTCCGTTCGCTGAGTGGGCACTGACTAGTGAAAATGGTTTCACACTGGCGCCGTACAGACATCGCTAAATATATTCCCAATGATTTTTATATTTTTGAATAACATAATAGGTTAGATAGGATGATGTCTATATTACAATATTATAATAGAGAAGAATATATTGTGTGTGCTTAGTAATATTACGTATATGAAATTAAATAAAAAATGAAAAGTGCATTAGCTTATCTCACCTGTTCTCGCGGAACCCTTGGGGACCTTTGCGGAACCTTAGGGTTCCAGGGAACCCCGGTTGAGAAACGCTGGTATAGACGAAGGGTATAATAAATATGTAGCATTATAATTCTGCTTGTTCCTTAGTTAGCTAGCAGATACGTTATGCTCTGCCAGTGTCTCGTAAATAGTGGGCGATTCGTTTTGATTGCGGGAAAAACGGGGAAAGACATATCAGAGACGCTGTTTGGTTTTAGAGAGAAAAAGAAAGATAGAACGAAAATGAGAGAGAGGTGACGGAAGGAAGCGATAAAACTCTCATGTGTTAATGCCTGCTTCAGTGGAATGGAACAACTTGTTGTTGTAGTTATTGTTGTTGTTGTTGTTGTTTTTTCTTTGTTTCTTAGTTACTTAGCTCTGCCAGTATCTCATAAAGAATGGCATATTCCGTTTTGATCGCGAGGAAATACAGAAAAGAAATATTATAGACGCTCTATGATTTCAGAGACAGCAAGAAAGAAAGATAGACACAGAGAGAAAGACAGAGGGAGAGAGGAGAGAAGAGAGGGAGAGAAATCGAATGAGGTGATAACACTCTCATGTGTTTGATGTCGGGTTCAGTGGAATGGAAAAACTTGTAGTTATTATCATTGTTATTATCATTGTTATTATTATTATTTATTTCGTTAGCACGTACGTTATGCCCTGTCAGTGCCTCATAAGTAATGGGTTTTTCAGTTTTGGTTGCGAGGAAAGACAGAAAAGACAAATTTGATACGCTGTTTGGTTTCAGCAAGAAAAAAGAACTAAATAACGAAAGCTAGAAAGTGAAAGAGAAAGAGAGAGAAAGAGAGAGAGAGAGAGAGAAAGAGAGAGAGGGGGGCGATAACACACTTATGTGTTATCGCCTGCTTCAGTGAAATGGAAAAACTAATTATTATTATTAAAGACTAAAGAAGGCAAGAAATTAAGACAAAGACACAGCTGAACAGACAAAGTTACAAATAAACAAAGAGACAGACAGGTATTCACACAGGCATGCATATATATATATATATATATATATATATATATATATATATATATATATATATATATATATATATATCGCAAGTTTGGTTCTAAAGATTATTGGCGGCTCTGCAAGAGTGTGCTGAACAACAGCAAATCCACAATCCCTCACCTATTCAATAAATTCGAAGTCCTAACTTCCACAGCTGATGAGGCTGAATGTTTTGCTCGGAAATTCTCATCCAACTTACCACTCGGCTCGTCCGGAGTACTCACACCTGATTTGCACTCTAGAACTGAGACCCTATTGAGTGAGATGAGTATTATCCCGACGATGGTATTGGACATCATCTCTAAATTAGACTCTCATTATGCAAGTGGTGGTGACGGGATACCAGCTGTAGTCCTAAAGAAATGTGCTCCTGTGCTGAAATGTGCTGGATCCAATTCTCTACAAACTATATAACTACTGCGTCGCCTGTTGGAAGTCCTCATCTGTTGTCCCTATTTTGAAGAACTCTGGAGACACTTTTAACCCATCTAAATACCGTCCTATCAGTCTTCTACTACTCTTCGGCAAAGTCTTCGAAACTTTACTCAATGCCGAATTAGTTAAGCACCTGAACTCCCATGATCTACTCAAAAAAATTATGGTTTCCGATTTACCCGGTCTACCGCTGACATGCTAACGGCCATAACTGAATTTGTATAACAAGCTTTTGATAATAACGGCGAAGTTCGAGCTGTGGCCCTAGATATCTCGAAGGCGTTTGATAGGTTTTGGCATGCCAGCCTTCTACGTAATCTTCAAGGATACAGAATGATTATTTGATTTAATCCAATCATTCCTGTTAAACCGTGAAATAAAGGTCGTCCTAAACGGGTTCTCATCCAGTTCCTTTCATACGAACGCTGGTGTTCCTCAAGGCTCCATCCTGGGTCCTACACGGTTTCTGATCTTCTTCAACGATCTTCCTGATATCATCAATTCTCAAGCAGGCATCTACGCAGACGATATTACCATTTACTCCTGTCTCGATAGTATACTCGGCATTGCTGACAAACTTAACCCGGCTGTTGGTCTCGAAAAGGACCGCCAAGCTGTGACTGACTGGGCTTGTAAAATTTAATGCCCTCAAAACGAAACTGCTCTCATTTACCCACCAGAGACAAACCTGCCCAACTTCGCGAGAGCGTCTCTCTGCGCCTTCTTGATCTCAGGTTTTCCACTGACTTAAGGTGGAACAACTACACTGAATCAATAGCTACATCTACCGCAAGGAAATTTGTTTCTCTGTGTTGCGCTAGGTTTTTCTCATTTGAGTCCATCCTTCAAATCTAAAAATCTACCATTCGTCCTTGCATTGAATACTGTTTCCATATATGGTTTGGTGACCCCGCTGTTCATCTCGAGGTTTTCGATAAAATCCAAAGACGGGTATACAATGTTATAGGTCCCGGCCTGGCATCTCAACTCCAGTCGCTTCCTCACAGACGTTATGTGGCTTCCCTCTGTCTTTTCTACAAATATTTTCATGGCAACTGCTCTGACGTGCTGTGTTCACAGGTGCCCCGGCTGCATGAATTTATGGTTGACATCTCGGTCCCACCTTTTTACCGTTGAAAGAGTTAAATGTAACCCCCTCTTCTACTCCAACAGCTTCTCTTGCACTACCCGACAGAAGAAATCTCTTCTTCTTACTTGCTTCTCTGACAACTATAATCTTCAAAAATCTAAGTGTAATGTCAATCGACATCTTCTGATGCCTTGATCTTGATCCCCGACTTTCTCTTTATCCTTTCCTCAAATACCTCTTTACTCTTACTTTCACTCTCTGTAATCCCTTGCGTACTAGTGCCATTCCCGCATTGCTTGGGGTGAAATGCTTAAAAGTAATATATATATATATATATATATATATATATATATATATATATATATATATATATATATATATATATATATAAGCCGGTAGAAAAACAGGCGAACAGGAAGATAGATAAACAGGAAGATAGACATAAAAAATACATACAGCCAAGCAGGTGATTTGATAGGCAGAAAATAGATAAACAGTTTAAGAAATAGATGAACAAGCATAGAAAGGGGCACGGATCGACGTATAGATTAATACATAGTCATCTAGTTAGATAAAAAGGCAGAGTGACATACATACATGCATACAGACAGACAGACTAGATGGACTGATAGATAGACAGAAAAATAAAGAGCAAAAAAATATAGACAGAGAAGCAGAGAGATGTGGCGGGGGGCAATATCACCCCGAAATAATAATAATAATGATAAAAAAGGAGAATATGCTGGAAAACAGAGAAAAAGGGCCTTTTCAAAAGAAACAAGATGTTAAAAATGCTGGAAAGACTTTGAAATGTAAATGTTACAGATTTTATTTAGAAAACAAAATACATTTTTTTCTCTTTAACCGTACAAAAGATATCAGATTATTAATAGAAAATAGAATTCAGAATGTCTTGATCTAAAGGTTAATTTTATCGATAACAGGACAGCATGAATCTATGTACATTTAAACAAAATTACTCAGAGCTATTAATAGATAAACTTAGAACAATGGCAATACGGTCAGCATACTGAAAGGTCTAACACTTTCGCCCCAGCCCCTCAACCTCCGACGACTTACTCTCTGGGTTGAGGTGTCTACTCGATCTTAACCGAACTTAAGGGAGTGGCCGTAGGTTCCCTGAGCATCTGTAGATCATTCGACCGGTCCACCGGTTTAATCCTGCTTCCTGCCCACGTTGTGTTTGGTTTGATCCAGAAAGCGGTAGTGATGTTCATCCATTCACGGTCGACTGAAGATGTAGACACGGTTGGAGAGTCGGTGGTAAGAAATTTAGAATGCACCCAAAAATATATATATCTGCAGAAAGCCGGACAAACAACTATTCAATGGTTGAATTGCTAATGTCTTTTATATAGCGGAAAAGAATAGTATAGAAAAGAAACGGGTTACAGAAAAGAAAAATAATTGACGTAAAAACTCATACACTGGATTTTAGAGAGAGAGAGAGAGAGAGAGAGAGAGAGAGAGAGAGAGAGAGAGAGAGAGAGAGAGAGAGTACTTATATCAACAGTACATGTTAGCAGACTCTTCGTTCCAATCTCTGACGTCACTTCCTCTCCCCCTCGAGTCGACAGCTCGACTCTTCACTGTCTCTTTCTTTCGTCTGCCTTTTCCGTCTGATGGAGATGGAGAGAATAATTCGTCTTGCTCGGGCCAAATTCTCTCTTTTCTCTTCAAGAATTATCTCCAGTCTCTCGTATATGAACGATGATCAACAAAACAAAAGAAAATACTTCGTGTAATTTCGTTAAAGGAGGGGGTGGCTTGTTCGACGTTTCCGTTCCCAGTGGTAGTAATAATAGTAGTCTTAGATGTTGGAGGAGTAATTCACTTCTTCGTTCTTATATCGTCAGCACATGTTAGCGGACGTTTTGTTCCAATCTCTGACGTCACTTTCGTACTTCTTCGAGCCTTCAATTCAACTCTGCTCACTTTCAATCTTCAACATCTCTCCACCCAGCTCGACTGCACTCGAAGACAGACGAACCAAAAACTACCACTTTTTGCAGCATAACTACGCGTTTATATAGATAAATCTGGCTGGTCATAATCCACCCTTGGTCCTACTACTTCGCACGCGATTATCACGGGTTCTGGCTACTTTCAACCAAAATCATGTGAACTCCAAAGTTCCTCATAGCTTACTAAGTTCTATTTATAATTTTAACCGACAAAAATTATTTCGACCATTCTATTGTCTTTTCTAATGACCCAATTCCAAATGGGTACAACTAGATCAGATTTGCCATCAGTAAACAAAAATGCTCTGATCTAATTTCGCTACTCAGATCCACTCCAATTTCAATAAAAAATATACGTGTGTGTGTTTCCCCAACTCTCTTCTCTGTCACAAAGGTGAAACGAGTGTGAAGTTTTAATTTAGAAGTGTGTCGTGAAATGGGTCGATCCCGCTCCAAATAAAGGTATATCACTACGTTTGTACTACAAAAAATAAATACGTCACCAGTTCTCTATATAAAGAGGCGAGCCAACCGGAAGATGAGCAGAGTAGAGTTGGGTTAGAGACAATGAGGAAGCGACGTCAGAGATTGGAACAAAGCGCCCGCTAACGTGTGCTGTTGATATAAGTACCACTGATCCTGCTCCCACTACTACTACTACTACTACTACTACTACTGAGGACGGGAACATCGACGGTTGTAGTAGTTGCGCTAAGAACAGACCAAAAAGGGTTAAAACAAAGCCACCTCTCTCCTTTAACGAAATTACACGAAGTATTTTCTTTTGTTTTGTTGATCATCGTTCATATTCAAGAGACATTCAACTTTTTGCCACGAGAATTGTATTATTATATGTATTGTTGAGGTTATATATATATATATATATATATATATAAAACTTTTGTCCCTCTCAAATCGGATCGACTTGACCATATTTATTTGCGGTTAACTAGATTCTCACCCAAGAAGCTTGCAGGTAGACCAACGGAGAGCTTTCGGAATTCTACGACCCGATAACTACTCGCCAGGATAAAAGATTACAATGTGTCTGGTGAGTGGAATCGAATTGACATTTGAGACCGGAGACTGAGGTCTAACCTCAAATACTGGACCACACAGGACCAAAGGCCGGTCCTGTGGATGACGTCAGCCCAGTGGGGTTAGGATATGGTGTCACATGGACGCCTTGACCAGATATCGCGTTACAACTGACACCGTGCGAGAGGATCGGCGTTACAGAAACATAGAAAGATAAAGGACGCCTTTCGGAGAGCCTTTGCAACAATCAATAAAGGGCAGCTTCGTAAAATATCCCACAGGACATGGCGCCGCATCATTTTGTACCACGAAAATGATGGTGTTCATACAGACCTTCTCGATGTGTGGCAGCGTCAATGGAAGTGAATAAAATGAATCCAATACATGTGCTTTGTGTTACTGTATTACTTGTTCTTCTTTTGTTCTCATTAATCGGGCCACCCTGTAGATGAACTGAAAAAAAAGGTTAATGATAGAGACAACCAAAGAAATAGTTAAGCAAACAGTCAGACATACATAGACAGAATCAGAGTGAATTTGATTGGCAGGAAGATTGATAAACAGGCAGACAGGCAATCAGACAAAGAAATACATATCAAACATAATGGCTGTTTCCAAGTACATTCGTCCGCACTGGTGGTCATCCAATCCCTGTTGCAGAAGCCTGTGGTATGTTCTGCAGACCTTAGTTTCTGTCAGGGAGCGCATAATCTGGTAATTTGAACAAGGCGAGTATTCTCAAAACCTCGATCACGGTGACTTGTAACTTCATGCTCGTACAGCCACAAAGCTTTGGTCAACTAATGGGGTATGGTTTTCAGGCACATTCCAATGGTTCCACACGCTGAGATCGCCAAGAAGATGACATCAAGAAGTTACCTCCCCAACAAAGCAAACATGGTGAGATACGAACCTGAATCCCATGGCCGGAACGCAAACATTCTACTGAGTCGCCCATATACATATATACCTAGACAAATACGTACGTACAGACAGAGGAGCTTACGGAAATATCACGTTGAAATACAGGTTCTTGTATGATTCCCGATGTTAAGCAACGTACCTAGATGAGCACCCGCTTGGGAATACCAAGTGGTGTAATAGATAACGTATCGGAATTTGAAATCGGAGTGCTAAGTTCCAATTCCACTAGGGTTCGTTATATTCACTTACGCGCAAATACTCTTGGGAAGGTGTGAATCAACCACTTTTACCCCAGCTATGGGTTAATTAGTAGGACTTGAATCAGTAAATTATTTTTAACTCCTCAAAATTCTTACAGTCTAAAAATATTTTCTGACTTTAAATAAAAATAACCCGCAGAAGGTTGTTAAACCGTAAAAAATCAATCAATCAATGCATGCAGTGAAACAGATCGGCTGATTGACAAAAATGCAGGTAGCCAAAGAAATAGACAACTAGAGAGAGAGAGAGAGAGAGAGAGAGAGAGAGAGAGAGAAATATATGAGACAGCTATCTATCTAGATATGAAGAGACTGAAAGAGATAGATGAGAAACTTACATAGATGGATAAGAAGAGGCTGGCATATATATATATATATATATATATATATATATATATATATATATATATATATATATATATATATATATATAGATAGATAGAGGCAAGAAAGATAAAGAAATAGTCAGCGTTAGATTGAGAGAGAGATAAAGAGAGAAAAAATATTTAGAGAGAAAGAACAAGAGAAATAAATAAATAAAAGAGAAATAAAATTAAAACGTAGACAAGTGTATACTACGGAAAAAAATAGATATAAAAAGAACGTGTGAAAGAACAACATTTAAAGCAGACGATAATAAACAAGAACGAAAAGAGAGGCGGTCAAAATAGAATTAAAACCATAGACAGACAATAGAGAACAAAAAGAAATAGAAAAAAAATCATGGCGGGGAAAGGAAGTATTTAATAAACAGGAACAAAAATAATAATAGGCAAAGAAGAATAGAGGTGGAGGGTATGAAACACGAATAAAAAGGAATAAGAAAAAATATTAACACCAGCTAACAATCAGAGAATAGAAAATAAAGATGTCTGCCTTCAAAAATGTCTATTATGACAGCTGAAAGCAAAGGAAATGACTTTTCAAGGGAAAATTAAAATGAAATAAACAGCAGGGACCTGAATGCATAAAAATGACTGCATGCTTTCTCTCTGTTTTTGATATACATTTTTATTGCATTTAGAAGTTTACAATGAGACCAAAATGGCGACAAAAATGGCAACATTAATATTACTACTGCTCCTCCTCCTACTACTACTGCTGCTATCAAAAGAAAAAAATGACTAATAACAATAATAACACTATATTTGAATCAATGTAATTATATATAATACTATTAATAATAACTGGAAGTTTGAATTGTACAATCCAAACAGCATTACTAAAATCAGGAGTAACTGTAGGAGAGAACAAGAGAATTGTGAAGATTTGGTGTCATTTAATCTCCAGTGAAAGCCACCAGATACTAAAGACCTGTTTAATAATAATAATAATAATAATAATAATAATACTATGGTGGTCAAGGATAATTTTATGAAACAATATAGACCTACACTCAACATTGTTTTAAAACTAGTCGCAGTGTATTAGGATTTGAAAAAAATATACTTACTTGAAAATGGTTAATAAATTAGCCGAAAGCTCTTGGGACAATAAATATTACGATCAGTTACTACACTCTCGTTGTGAAAAATTTTAAAGACAATAAACTAAATAAATATATATATATTGATTATTACTATAAACATTATTTTTAGCGAGAATACGTGTTTGAGTTATTATCCCCGTTTTTTTTTATTTTTTAAACTGTTAATGTAAAAGAATCAGCCGAGATCGAGCAGTTCTACTAAAGAAAATTTCTGCCTCCAGACAGGAATCGAACCTGTGTCCATTTAAGCGGTTTTCTCGATGGAAAAAAGAGATACAGGTTCGATTCCTGTTTTCTTTAGTAGAACTGCTCGATGTCGGCCGGTTGGAGGCTTAATTTAGACAGTGATAGCAACTCCAACGCACAAAAAATAACGTTTACAGTAATAGGACATAATATTTATTAAACGTTATATATATATATATATATATATATATATATATATATATATATATATATATATATATATATATATATATATATATATATATATATATATATATATATATATATATATATATATATATATATATATATATATAAGGAGATGGATTCATTCATTCAATATTATGTCCTATTACTGTAAACGTTATTTATTAAACGTTATATATATATATATATATATATATATATATATATTATGAGGGAGCGAGAACAATAGAAGAAGAGTAATAAAAAAATTCAATAGATAACGACTGACATTGCATTTAAATTTTTGAAGATCAAGTTTGGCTGGAAAGCAAGAAGCCGGAAATGATTTCCAAAAGCGAGACGTGCGAGAAAAGAAACTGCTAGCATAGAACTTACGGATACATCTCGCCAGTTCACCTATAAATTGATGAGACCTTGCCGCCAATCTGGTACTACAATTAAATATATAAAGTCTAGGTACCATAGCGAAGAGTTCATCCGAACAGTTACCATAAAAGTCTTTATGAAAAGGTACAGGGAAGTTTCATTACGGTAGACGGAAAGTGAATGGAGCCGAGTTGAAGCCAACACTCAGAGGCGACAGGCTGTTTCATACTAGGAACAATCTGATGATTGCGCCTAGCATGAAACAAAAGATGAAACACCTTAAAACTATAATTCTTCATATATATATATATATATATATATATATATATATATATATATATATATATATATATATATATATATGTATATATATATATATATATATAAACAAATATGCGGGAAAAATATAATCGATTCAGTAATTCACCAGAAAGATGCAACCATTTTGTGCATATAGACGACCCGAAATGATTTGCCAAAACTAAAAATGAAATGGAAATTTTTGCAGAATTTTCCAACAGGATATTTGATTGGTGTCGAAACAAAGAAATATGTAATCTTGGTGATATACAAAGGAAAGTAGAAAGTCACTAAAAGGATTTAACTACGAGCAAAGAAATTATAAGGGTATTAAACATAAAAGAGAACTATATTATATGTAGGAATACTGGAAACGGATTCACATAAACAGAATTAAGTTATAGTCATAGTTTAAATTAAATATGTAAGCAGTAGAGGTTTTAGGTAATCATCCCTAGATGTGAATAGGAGGTTGTCTATATTCAGTTTCTGTGACTACTTACTTGAGTATCGACCACTACGATATACGACTTTACAACAGAAGTAAAAGAAAACGTTGTCAAACTCAGAGATTGCTGATTCAGCGATCAAAGGACTTGGGGAGTACACAAGACAAAATGAAAGATTTATTATAACGGCCAAAAATGGAAGCCGAATTGACAAGAAGACAAAAGTGAATTCACAAAAACTTCAAACAAAATCTCACAAAAGAAAAAAACGAAAACTATATTAAAAAATATCTATCTAAAAAGATGTCTTGCCTATCTTTAAATCTAACTCTGTATTACAATGTGGTGCAGATAAATCCGGAAAATGCAATGGATAATAAAAAAAAAATGAAATTTTATACACAGTTAGCCATATATATAAGGTACAACAATCGCTCGATGTGGCAACCATCGGCTACCGCCACTTTCTCCAGGTGGGACCGGAAGCTGGAGCAGGCCTTGGCAACGGCTTTCCTTTCCATGTTGGCCATAGCGTGTCTGATGGCTGCCTTGAGAGCCTCCTTGATGTTGTAGGACCTGCTGTTCACCTCCCACGCCAAGACGCCTCGCACAAAATAGTCAAAAAGATTGGCGATGACGGGGGACATAAGTCTGGTGACTAGTTGTACGGTAAGCTAGTGGCGCCTCTTGGGCACATAAGATCCATAATTCAAGTCCCCCTTTGACGATACGCCCGATTGTTCGCCTGTGTTACCCATTTCTTTGGTGATTTTTCTCGTGTTTTTGCTGAGGTTCTCATTAACATCTTCGACCACGTCGTCCTGGTGGTACCGAAGCGCTTTTCATGAGTCTTGCGTTCTGGTCTAAAATTGTCCTTGTCTGAGGCCCCATATGGTTTTGTGGGGTTGTAGACCGTGGTTTTAGAGTATTTAAACCATTCAATGATTTCCTTGGCTTTGTGACCGGCGCGAAGTCTCTCCACAACAGCAGCTCGACGACCATATTGTGAAGACATGTCGATTACAACGAACCACGTGCGTCAATGGCCAGACCTCGATATGACGTCACTGCGCTATTATCACGTAAAAATTCCAGATTTATCTGCGCCATACTGTATATGAATTTAAATGTCAATGTGAAGCTATATAGGTAGGAACACTCAAATTCTCGAGAAGATAATTACTCAACAGGTCCCGTCGTTTATTAGAAAGCGTCGACTGTATGATTTGGATAAGTGTGCCGACACATCCGGGTCTGCAATTGAGGAATATCTTTTAAAATTCGAGAATGTACTGCGTTCTTCCGCGACAAGTTCTCTATTTTGTGAAGGTCGCATTCTAGATACTATCTAAAGGTCATGGAATCTATTTTATTAAATCAAAACAACCTTCTTTGTGCAAACGATAAATATTAGTTGCGTAGATCTAATGTGATCTGTTTATGAAAAATATACTCGTCTCAATATATTATGTGAATTTTCCTTTTTTTTTGTTCTTTTTAAATCGGCGTACACAATAATTTTATTTATCCAGCTCGATCGAATGTGGTGCGATAATCGATTTGCTCAAGAATTTTTTATCTTTTTTCTTTCCTTTTTTTGTGCGTCTGTTTTCGTAACAACCTCTGCGATTGTGATTTTACATTTTGATTTTTTTTAAATTATACCCGATTTTATCACTCTAATAAAATATTGTATGTCTAATAAGATTTTCGAAAAAAAAACAAAACAAACAAACCAAACAGAAAAAAGAGATACATTAAAGGAATTGAAGTGATAATGTGGACATAGTTACGCAGGGGACACTTCAATAGAGAAAAACTGATTTTTTGTAATGATTATCCAGAACAATTTTATAAGAACAAAGCATATAGCCAGGGTCTACAGGATCCAGCAGAACGTTAAACGTTACCTATATACCGAGACTGAGATGGAACTGTCGTCTTGTATTGCAGAAGATTATTTCAGAAGAAGACATGACTGGGTAGCATAGGTGACACACAGGGATTGTGTAAATAGAACTTGAACATACCAAGCAATCGTGTTTACACAAGCCCTAAGCGTTTCTAAAGAATAAAAAAAAAGTAAAACTCGATGAGACTTTGAAATTTAAACGGATCACAAATTCCAGACTAGAAGGCCAGCTGTTGTAATCGTAACTAAGAAGAAGAAAATCTGTCGGATTCAGGTTATTGCTATTTCAGTAGACCATGCCGTGAGACTGAAAGGAAATGAAACGCTGGAAAATATCTCGACCTCAACATAGAACTGGAAAAAAAAAACATGATGGTAACAGCCGTGCTCATCATTATTGGCATGCTGGAAACAGTCTTGAAGATGCTGGTAAAGAGATTACAAGAACTGGAAATCTGACAAAGAACTGGAAACCTTATACCAGCGTCATAAAATCAAGTAGAATATTGAGAAGAGTCCTGGATTAGACAGGAGATTTTATGTCACTTGTCCGGGGAAAACCAGTTAAAATAAAATGAACACAATAATAATACACAGTACATTCATCCCAGATGTTGCCAAAATAGAATTTCCACTCATTGTCCTTCAGAGAAGCAAGCTGCATCTACGGGTTGCCCTGAGAGGTAATCTCATAGCTGCCGAGTGGAGATTTGAGCTTCGCCCATTATCAATAGCTGCTACCCCACTGACATGTAAATACGTCGTCGATCCAGCTGTGTCTAGGGTGTGCACGCGTGGGAAAAACCGTATGATAAGTATATATATATAAACATGCATCCTGTAGAGAAGAGTCTCTTACATACTGGCGAGAATGTAGAAATCACGTTCGGAGAATGCTCCAGTGACGTACCCACCCACGAGCCGACACGAAGTTAGGAGTTGAATAAAATGTAATGCTACGAATGATGAATTTTTATTAGTCTGTACGACAGTAATGTTAGAATATGTTTCATTCATATGCATAATGCTTAAAAATTATCTTTTGCTGCTGTCAAAATTATCCTTTCTTCGCATAGAAATATTGAGGTTTTGTGTCTGTGTACAATGTACGTAACGCTTTCAGTATCCCTTCTCAACGTTCTCTATTGTATAGTTTCCAAATATCATTACAGTATTCCATTCATCTTAATTTTATTTCTTCTTATACGACTCTCAATTTGTGAGTCTCTGGCCGTTAAGCAAGCAGTAGAAATAAAGAATAAAGCCCCTGATCAGATTTGAACTCGCAACTTTTATCTTTTGGAGCCTGTTTTAGAGTGGCAACGCCTTACTGATTAGGCTAAGAAAGCTCAGTCAGAAGGTGTCATTTAAATTAGCCATATACGTAGTTGAAACAATAGGTTCGTAGCCTCGTGAAAAAAGATATTATTTTGCACAGTAAATGCGAGGTGTAACAACTTAATTCTCGGAATGACAGCTGGTGTAATGTGTCAGATAAACATTTGGACGTCCGGATATGTTTCAACTTCCGATTTCTTGAGACGCAGACCAGATGAATCATTCGTTGCTGAGCAGTAGAGAAAGTTTTATGTGTTCATGTTATACTGCTAGCTGAAAATGAGTGAAACGATTCTGGAGCAGGGGATTAACAGCAAGTTTGTTTAAAGATTGGTTAAAGTGCGAGTGAAACTTTAGCCCTATTAAAGTGACTTATGGTGAGGGGACATGCTATGAAGAAATCGAGTCTTGGGGTGGGGGGTGATGCAGGTCCAAGAAAGGAGATAAGATGTAGACGATGATGCAGGGAGTGTGTTGCCGAAAAGATCAAGAACAGATGAAAAAATATTTATGCTGATACAACTATTTCATAGTAAATTCGATTGGTCAGACAAAGTAAAACTGGCAGCTGAAATAGAAAATTACATTCAATCAGTTTTTATTTAACTGTGGTAACTTATAAATATTAACGCCTCCATAATGAAATTGCTATCTTTTAATCATCATAGAGGCCCATTTTACTTTCCATCAGCATGGCTGATGCTAACCTCCAAGAGGACAATTCATTTTAGCTTCTTTGTCTTACGTTTTCCACTAACATGAAGTGAAGTGATTATATTGAATCAACTGCTAGGTCTGTTGCTGGGTCGTGCTAGACAATGTTTCTTGCCATAATCCATCTTGCGCATTTATAATACGAATAGACAAGTCATAAATCTGTACTATTTCCATTAGGAAAACCAATTATTTGTTCACTGTGTCGTTCCAGATAATTTTTCTCGACAAAATTCATCTTGAACGTTTATCAATCTACCATTTGTCTGTTTATTGCTGCCGTATCTGGTCAGGTGCTCCTGCTATATGTATCGAAATTCTCGTCAAAATTCAAAGAAAGGGTGTAATGTTATCGGTCCTGATCTGGCATCGCAGCTTCAGTCACTTTCCCATCGCCATGATATGGCTCCCTCTGTTTTTTCTATAAATATTTTCATGGCAATTGTTCTAATGAGCCCCCCCCCCCCCCTGGTGCCTAGTCTGCTTGAATTTAAGCATACTACTAGATTGGTAAATATGTCTCGTCGTTTTACTGTTAAAATAACTAGAGATAACAGTAAGTTATATTCAGATAGTTTCTTTTCTCACACATTTAGCCTGTGGAACTCTATTTCAGTTTCTGGTTTCTATGCCACCTACATTCTTCAAGAAATTAAATGCCATGTCAATCGCTATCTTCTGTCTTTTATTGTCCTTGCTCCTCACTAAAGTCTTATCATTTTCTTTTCGCTTCCAGTAACTTCTTGTGAGAAAAAATCGAGACTGTCCAGAACCCACACAGTTACTGGATTCTGTGACGAAAATTAAAGGAGATTTTCTGTCACTTAAACTTTAGCAATAATTAACAGACATAAGACGCTCCTCCACCTCTTCAAGTACAATGTTACTTTAGAGCACAAGCAGTCGTGTCTCTCCACAGCTTCCTTTTCATGAATATTTATGATTTACTATGAGTATAATGCCTTCTGCACAATTTTGAATTCAAAGTTGTCTATAGCTTCCCTACCAAGGCTAAAACATATAGTCAACTCTACTTTAGTCGCAGTCAGATGGTTAGTAGGAGAATAGATGAATTAATTTTTTTAAGTGTATAGAGAAACCAATGTTCTCGGCTAGAATTTGAACTCGTTCTGCCAAATCCACTTTCTGTGCTAATACGCATTACATCGACATCCAGGCATAGGGACGCTAAAATGCATGAAATATAATAATAATAATGATGATGATGATGATGATGCAGAATGATTTTTTAATCACTTTGAAAAAAATACTGAATTAAATAAATATTTTATTAACATAGAAAGCTCCCCAAAAATAGTCTTTAAAATAACCTCCAAACGAGTAAGACTTATTTCATATTATATAGAATTTAAAAAAAAAGCGTATTGTTCTCACATCTGTGTAAGATGATAGTCCAGCGAACTTACCTTTGTAATTGGCCATGCTTTGCAATTGTCACAAGCTAGAATCTATTATCCATTGTTTTTAATTTGAATCCGTTTAACAACGCTGTTTTTGTCTTGTTAAGCGAAGGTGCGACGCAGAGGTCAACGTTAATGGGCAAATTGTAAGATATAACGAGGGGAAACCAGACAATACATCAAGGCTTCAGGTTAAAATGGTGGGAAATATGAGAGAAAAATTTTCGCAGGTTTATTGTTCGCCTTTTTCTTTTCAGTCAATTAATCATAAAATTTGGGGACAGGGAAAAGAAATCATTTTTCATAAGATTATTATTATTGCTGTTTTTGTTATTATTATTATTTTCGTAAGATTATTATTATTATTATTGTTTTCAATTATTATTATTATTATTATTAATTTCGTAAGATTATTATTATTATTCGTAAGATTATTATTAATAATAAAATGCATGAAATATAATAATAATGATGCAGACTCATTCAACACTTTTAATCACGAGAATTTGTTTGCAACACGTTGGTAGGGAATTACGGTATCTGGTATTCTCAAGCAGTTACCTATCTAGGTACTGACCAGCCTCAACGTTGCTTAACTTCGGTGATCGAACGAGAACCGGTGTTTCAACGTGATATGACCCTAAGCCAAACATCAATCTATATATATATGCTGAACAAAAGTTCATCACATTTTTCAGTAGGTGGCCTATGAATTATGTGATTTTGTTTCACACGTGACTGAAATTTCTGACATGCATATGGTAAAAGGTGACATTTCAACGCGTCTTTATATACAGTTCGTGTATGGATTGTAAATTTTAAATGTTTGTGATTTAAAAGTGAAAATGAAGGAAAATGAGATGCATTTTTGTCACGTGATTCCATTTTATTTCCGGAAAGGCTGCAGAAACAGCAGAAAAGATACGCGCCGTGTCTGTGAGTAAATAAATGTTTGCTAAGCTACCAAGTAGAATATTTTGATTTGGGAAACCGAGAATGTTCTTGCAGAACTGCGCTCGTTGATGCATACGAAATCGAAATGCCGATAAAAAATAATCCAGGTCACACGACAGAGGACATCGCAGAGATACTCTACATATGTCGTATGTGTGTTGTAAGGCATTTGAAAATACTTGGATACGATTTGATAGAAAACATATAATAGACTGCATTTCCATATATAATTTTCTGATCAAACACAACAAAAACGACAGATTAAAAAAAAAAAAGAAACGAAAAATTGATTGTTTATAACAAAAGTTTATGAGGAAAACGTAATGAGCCACTGATAACACTTCTAAAAGCCGATCTGCATCCGAAAAAAGTGTTGCTGTATAGCTGTCGAGATTTTAAAGGCATTTTGCAAAATCAGAAGTTGAAGTTTAAAATTCTTTTCGTTCTTTTTAAGCTTTTTTCACTTTTTTCTTTGTTAAGGTGTGTTGAATTTTAATTTAATTTTACCGACTTTCCTAAATAGACAAAAAAAAAATTAACCTCTATTTTTTTTTTTGCTGTAGTTGTACAGCAGTGCTTATTATTCAGCTATACCGAAAAAAAGTTAAAATTCTATGTCTATTTACGAAATTTGTTATCAGAAATAAACATGTTTTTCAAAATTGTTTTCCACGTTACTCTAAATTAAGCACTTCAGATTACGAATGTTTAAAAACAGACGATTAATAATCGATGTATATTTTGTATCAGTGCAAAATATTATTGAAAAATTTCATATTGGAAAAATAAATTACTTCAGTTGAATGTTGATGCGAAATAATAAAACCCTGATCCAGGCCAAAATGTGCATATTTTCTGAATGCGATGACATGCCAACCATCTATCAGACTTTGAAACTAGGATCTGTAAAGGTATTAAAATGTCACTTTTGCATATAGCAGACCAAGGGTCGGCAACCTTTTCCTATGTGTCAACTTAGGGTTTTAAAATAATTCAGTGTGCCAACAGCATGCGTATTTTTATACAAGTCAAGGTCTATATACCTGTTCTACAATATAGTTTATATAGTAATATATAGTATATATACTTTAGTATATATTAAAATTGAAACAGCTAAATATCTTTGCGTTGTAGTAGTTATTGTTTCGGACTTCGTGATGTCATTTGCGGCTGCGTGCCATTGAAAATTGCTTGGCGTGCCACGTGTGGATATTCGTGCCGTAGGTTGCCGACCCCTGTAGCAGACTATGTTACAAGAAATGATTGTCCTATAGTAGAAATATTTAATACTGATATGACTTTTTATTTTCAAGAATATGGATATTTTTTAAAGAAATAAATTATAGTAATTTAAAAATTCTTCTAGATGCCAGAGTTTTTGTTTTATATTTGGTGTGACTAAACTGAAAACTTGCAGGAATTTTTTGACAAAAATTTTAGATTCTGATTAGATTCTGAGATGCATCATTTCAGTATGAAACGAAAGTATGGGATTATATTTTTAAATAGAATTAAAAAAAAAACATTGTGTGATTCTCCTAAGAGAACTGGAGAAACAGCACTAAAAGCTTTGGAATTATCTTAAAATTTTATCCATAAAATGTTTATAAGATTTTCATTAAGATTTAATATTAAAAATTCATGTTTTCTCAATAAATAAATATATATTCATGAAACCATATTAAAAAAAAGCAACATCCATTCAAATATTAGGTAATTTTTATTTTTAATTTTCCACATTTTACATGTAATGACTAAACTCACTAAATTATCCCGTTAACGTTTTGTTCCTGATAATGTAAATTGATTTTAATTATTATTAAAACTCTGTATACTGGTAATAT